>CM055657.1:3319971-4603175 GCA_029378335.1 Agrilus mali | reverse complement strand
GTCACCAAATGACTGTCCTTGTCAACGCCTAGGACGAAGTGTTTTTTCATTCAAACGAAACACGTTTTGGAGTCTATTAACCACTTGTACCCGTAAAGCCCAAAATACACGGCTGCTTTCAAATAAGTAATAAAAATCGCAAAAGGACGTTTCAGGTATGGTAAACTCTGAAATATAGTAGAATCCGAAGGGTATTATAAATATTAACGTTAACAATTTAATACACGAAAACTATAGGATACTATTTAGAACTTTGGTGTGTACCTTGGGAGGACTGTCAGGTCCGGATTAAGCAATAAATAAAGTGGACACAATAAGGAATTTATTTGGTTTGAAATTAAAAGGTTTATAAACATATTTTTATATCCATATTGTTCCATTCAAATAAGAACAAAATGACCTGAATTTAAGGCTGAAGTCCAGACCTGTCGTTTCAGCCACCTATTCGACATCAAGAAATATCCTGCAGTGTGGGTACTATAAAAGGTTGTAAAAGTAAGAAAAGTACTTTAAAACAGTCGATTTTACTATATTTCTGAGCTTAGTATACCTGAAAGGTTCTATAAAACTTACTGAATCTCAGCTGTAAAGATAGACTCAATATTATTGTCCCTTAACATTGTTACTATAAGTTTTATGAGTGCAGATAACAGTCATTTAACCAAATAACGTAATGAGAAAGTTTTATTGCCTGAACAGCCACTTTAAAAGAATTTGACAATAGATAGTTTCTTCTAAAGATATCAAAATCATACTCAGAATTCTTGATGGAGACTTGACCACTCGAAATATAAGAAGACGCATGTCATGTAACATTTTTTAGGAAATCGTGGTTTTTGTTCAAAACATTTTCAAGTGTGGTATAGTTTTATGTTCTGATAGTAATTTTTTTTAATATCACAACACTTAACTTTATGTGCACTATTAGAGTAGGTACCTACCGCTTTTTAGTAGAGAAAGTTGTCATATCATGTACAATCAAAGTTAAATTTGCTTCAAATTAAACATATTTTACCAGAATATCATCTAAACATACTTTACACAAAATATTTTTAATAGTAGTTAATGAATAATACCTACCTAATAAGTAGAACTAAGAGTTCGAATATAAAATCTTTAAACTCTACTGCCAATAATCATTTTGTTACATCACCTTTATTGTCGATTATTATAGAATCAAAATTAAACATTGTAACAATTTTTCTTCGTTTTATTTAAAGTATCCTAATGATATCAAGAAATTTAAAAAAGTAATAAAAATGTAAAACGTCGATATATTACATATAGTTATTTTTAATAAAATTTAGATTTATGGAAACTATCCATCTAAAGGTTGATTCTCACTATACATTCCGTTTCCATACCATATCCGTTCCGTAGCCATTACATATATTAGACAGGTATTCACACTGTGCGTTCCGTTTCCATAACCATTCTATACAATTCGATTGCATACCGGTCTAATTTTACCAGTAAAGTTAGGTCGGGTACCTAGTGAAATTAGTAATGACAGTGTGCGACAACGTGGACAGAAGAAAATTTAATTATAGCTGCTATTATTTTGGACGAGGAACAGCAAAAACAGCAAAAAAACGAAAAAGACGTTTTTGGATTCACAGCATATCAAAGCAAAGAAATATTGATGGCAAATATGTTACTTTGTTTCTAAAACTAATTGAGGATGATACAAAATTAATGATTTCTTCCTAAATATGGAACCGATATGATACGGAGCGCTGTTCATACTCGACATACCATTTCGGTAACGTCTCCGCATTTCCGTCAAAAATATGTTTTAAAAGAATGGATATGGAAAGGATACGGAACGAAGGCGGGCCGGTATGTAAACGGAAGGGAGTGTGTGCATTACTGCGCGGCGGAATATCTTACGCACATATCACTTAGAGGTCAATTTCATAGGTACAATAATTTACGGAATGGTTATGGATCGGATATGGTATGGAAACGGAATGTATAGTGAGAATCAACCTTAATACAAACTCAATGAGTACCTACTGTGGAACTAGACTGAATAGAACACTGAAAACTGTTGAGTTTCAGGTTTTCAGTTCGACTTCAAGATAATTTATTTTTGCTGAGTTAATGTACCTACTACACGGAGAAAAATAATCATGATTTTACTACGTGATGAGTCAAGCAAAATTTTTCTAGTAAATAATACTAAAATTCTCATAAAATGTACTTGGTGGTATAAAACAATTTTTCATTCCTTCTAATAATAATTCGTATTAGAATAATCAAGCTAAATAAGTCTAGACTTTTTTTCTCTACCTCTCGATTATTCTATCGTGTCGTTAAGAAAAAAATACTAGAATGAGAATAGTTTAGTAAAATTAGTGATGAGAACTGTAAAAAATGTTTTCTAATAAAGTCAATTTTACTAGAACTCAGTCCCAACACCGAACGTAGATTGACTAGACATTTCTAGTAAAATCTCCTTGAGCGTCTGATCGTCCATATAATTGACAGATTTTTTAGTCATATTTGTTAGACTTCTAGCAATATTTCATGATTGTTTTCTCCGTGCGGTGTTGCTCAACATTTCCTTACCGAAAGTCAGAGGATTAATATTGAAAATCTTAAATTGTTTAAGAAAAATATAAACAATTTTTCATTCTTTCTAATAATTAGTATTAGAATAATCAAGCTAAATAAGTCTAGACTTTTTTTCTCTACCTCTCGATTATTTTATCGTGTCGTAAAGAAAAAAATACTAGAATGAGACTAGTTTAGTAAAATTAGTGATCAGAACTGTAAAAAGTGTTTTCTAATCAAGTCAATTTTACTAGAATTCAGTCTCAACACCGAACGTAGATTGACTAGACGTCTGGTCGTCCATATAATTGACAGATTTTTTAGTCATGTTTGCTAGAATTCTAGCAATATTTTCATGATTGTTTTCTTCGTGTAAAAATAGCATAAATAGAGACAAAAAAAACACCGAGTGCAAAATCTGACATCCTTAACATATATCTTTATATACATATTTAGTTTATACATGGCTGTAGGTAAGGTAAGATGGTGAGGTGCTTCGGTAGACCGCATCAAGCGCAGTCTAAAGAACTGACTGATTGCGTTCGCGATTAATATGTCAATCTAAAAAAAGGCCGAAAAATTAACGATATGCAAACATGTGTCAAACAAGCCGTACCCACGTCTGTTCATTTCGTTATTCATGATCTTTGGGAAGAACAATAGTATTGCAGGTATTAAACAGGCGACGGTAACTTAATCAAACATTAACTGTGCTCCACGGTTTTGTATTAAAACTCTGAGCTTTTATACTTTTATAAATATATACATTTATTTATTTTTTCAACTTACAATCGTATCAAATGCCATGAGCAATGATGATACTAAGAATGTGGATGCAGCACTTCGGACAGTCAAATATCCCTTATGTAGGCAGGTGAAGTGTTAAATTTTAGGGATAATTAGTTAGCAAAGCGTTGGGTTATATTTCTGCGCACCACAAAATCCTTAACCACGACGAATATGGGGCGGCGTCCTTAGGGCCCATCTTCATTGCAGAAACTTAATATAATAAACATAGATATTATATGGAACTATAACACCCCAAAACTCCAGTGTCTTTGGGCATAATATCGAAAATCAAAAACAAGCAAACAATCAGCAAGTACACAAACTACCTACTTCCAAAAAAAGTTATAACTAGGTGGTGTTGGAAGAAGTAAGAATTTTAACAAAACTATTACTTGGGTTATGAAATTATTAATAGTTTGTTTTAAAAAAAAATTAATTAACATGAAATATTAAAAAGAAAACGTGCTCGGGCGCCACTTTGTCAAACAAAGAAAAGAATAAATGAAACGACAAATTTCTTGGGCACCGGGTAGTGCATCGGTGGTTCCTGCAGAATCCTGAAGCTTTAGAGAGCTCGAAGAGTATATTAACAAAAAATTACACACAAAAAAACAACAAAACTTACAATAACATATGTAGCCCACCAAAAAGAAAGGTTCCCTGCTCCAATGTAGGGACTGGAAGCTGGTTTCAGGGTATAATCGGGGACTTCTCGTGCTGTGTTGTAAGGCAAGAGGATATCAGCGAAATAGCTTCATGAACCAACCTTTTAATCTTCAGGGGGCCGCCTGCAGGAATTTATCGGCCTCTAACTGGTTATTGAGACTAGTTGGAAACTAGAGCTTCGTCTATTTGCCTTTGTAAAATAGTTTCAGGATGTCTTCACCCCTACCCTTTAATCCCAGCCCCCTAATCCAACCGGAACCTATTCTAAGAAAATCTCAATGGGCTGACAAATAAGGGCACAAATAAAAGTGCTGATAAAATTTCCTAAAACTAAAAAATATTAATCAAATGTTGAAAAGTTGTTCGCATTGAAGATGCTTAAAAAAAACGGATAAAAAGGGAGGAGTAGGGGTGTCCGTCGTTAAACCAACATGCACTCAAGATACACCCCAGATACCATAAAAAATTTTGACTAATAAAAATATATAAATTAAAAAGTGAGAAAAATTAATTAAATGAAAAGATTTAAAATTGGCCACAAAGGCCCAAAAGATTACAAATATACTGTTAGATATTTAAAAAAGAGACCACGTGGTAATAAGGAAAATTCTGTAAAAAAAAATTAATCAAAGTTACATCAAAAATAAATATTGAGTGAATAGCAAAAAAGATTTTAAAAGAAATAATTAATTTGAATGAATTTTACATGAACTATTAAAATGCAAAGGTAAGTGGATCACAAAAAAACTCTCACGCAAAACCAAGCCCAGAACACCAACAGAAAAACACACATACACGTCACGTCAGTGTCAAGGATCGAGGAGAAAGACCTCGAGCACCGACCGGAAAATTTCATCGATCCCTCCATCGATCGCCTAGTCCTGCGCGAATGTTGTTAGCCTTATTGATAAGACGGAAGGTCGATCTACATTAAGAAATAATCAACAAAACTGAACCAAGACAAACACAAACTGAATCGAAATAAATAAAACTTCAGTAACGGGATTTTTCATAGAAAAAAAACGTTACAGAATATAGAAGACGGTATGAAGAACAAGAAGGAAAAGAGTTGTCGGTGATAGTATTGTTAATGTTGAAATATCGAGCGTAAGGGTAAAAATGAAACTAGAATTAAGTTCTCATACTAGCAGTAGTTTTTGATATGCGTGAGGCCGAATTAAGGTGCTCCATGACCAAACAGTATGTTGCCGGACGTGAGAATAGAATAAATCTTAATTAATCTTCATGAAGATGATGTTAATTCGGCAGCTGACAACGGTGCGTAAACAAACTACCCGTCGTGGCAATTATTCAAAGTTTAAAAAGCAAAACAGAACATTAATTAGCCCGCGAGAAGATGCGGTTGCAAGATAATAGACAAAATGTGCGAGTAAATTGTTCGAGCTGCCGCGACCATATTAAGTCCCGAGGATTGGGAACCGTTATTGGCTCAAGTAATTAACTTAAACTGCTTTTTAATCGCCGAACTCATAAATATTTATATGTAGATTAATATTAGGGCACATCGTTTCGCTGGTGCGCCCATCCTCGCTCTTTTTCTTGCATTTATTCCTTGTTCGAGTCAAGATTGGAATTCTTTCGCCTTTGTTTACGAACAAAAACTTCCAAGTAACTATGTGGAAATCTTCCATCACAATTAGGTGCCGAGCATACCGTATACTCGTTCCTCAGAAATTTCCGATTAAACTTTGGGATACTTTGCCTGCCATTTGCGATTCAAACTTCGATCTGAACGGAAAGGAAAAAGGATCAGAGTCCACCGCCAGTTCTCTCTCTTTCCTTCTGTCTGAGATTTATATATAACGGAAGCTATATTCGTGCCAAACACTGCGGTCGAGGATCTAACCGCACCAATTCACCGACAGAATCCATTTATCACTCGTTGGTAGTTAACAAAGTTCACGATTAAACTTTAGATTGATCTGTCTTGAAATAAAGTTCAATACGAATAATTGTTCTTGAAGCAACAATACCGTCAGTAAGTAAACTTTTGTATGCGAACTTAAGGATATTCGAGACTTTCTGTAGGTAAGCACTATTCCTTTAGAATTTATTGCTGTTCGAATTCACTTCAAAGGTCTATCGACATCTACAATCGATTTAGGCCATTATGGTTAATTAAATTGATTTTTTATTAACACGCACTTTCTTGAATATAAGAAAAAGTAATTTATTAAGTAACTAATTTTTTTACTCATTCGTCCTCTTTTGTCAGGAGCTTTTAATAAAGTTAAATAACGAAGGATCAAAACATCGTCTTCTTTAAAAGTACTCTTTTTAATTCAATACACATATTTAGGAAGCAGCATATTTTGAGTGTCCCTATACTAAAGCTCATTCCTATATTTACTTAAAAAATTAAATAAAATTGAATATTTAACATCGAACTTCGAATCGTATTGGGTGATAAGAACAGAAAGGTACGTTAAAAACTTATTTTCAGAAAATAAGCGCTGTCTCAGTGCATTTGACCCATTAAAGAAAACGTTTCCTTTTTTAGAAAGTTTTCATGGTACCTACACAATTTTTTTTATGAAAATAAGAGTCTACAAAAATTTTATTACTAAATGATAATTAATGTAAGTGATTACCTAAGTGCTTTTGTGAAAACTAATTTGTCCTTTTTACTGAATATCACAGTCATGTTATACTTTGCGTGGGTAGGTACATGGTCCTTTCAATTTACAAAAAGTTAAGTTAATCCAGTGTTACATCGTATAAACATTAATTTAATTTAAAAAGAACCCTGTGGTATGAAACTGATGATTTTGACATTCGCAATGAAAAATATCAGAGAAACAAATTGAAGAATAACGAATGACATGGGTACATACGCAGGCAGTTGTCTGAAACTTCTCTTACAGAACGAACTTTCATCAGGATTCATTTATCAACAAGATTTCCTCGGATAGAATTAATCATCCTGTTACCGAAACTCATCTGCTTTTTGAAGCATGTGACAGATACATTGTTATTTTTGATAACCTAAATTGCTTTCAGCAATATGTTTTGACTTCTGTTTAAGGGGAATATTTACTGTATCTAATGAGTTCTTCCTTACATAAATGCTGAGCTGATACCACCAAATTGAAAATAACGAAAATAGTAACAGATATTGAGATATTTAATTCTTATTTGCTGGATTGCATGTAAAATTAATTTTGCAGTGTTCTTTCTTAATAAATTACAAATAATAATTAAAAAATGACTTACATAAAGTCCGCTGGTCATCCAAATTAGATAAAAGAATATCAGTATTACCTGCAAAAAAAGACACAGTGGGTAACTTAAATAAGCAAAGAGTAGCGGCATTGAAGAATTTGCACAAATATATATTCAGCCAATTTTTTACACTTACGGTTAGTTACGGCGTGCTGATGAGAACTATGCCTTTATTATCTTCTATTAGTGTTATATAATAAGTATTTTATTAGTTCAATATTTTAGTTTTTTACTTCCTTCAGTTTTTTTTTTTTTTTACTTTGCAATGAAGAGAAAGTTTAATTGTTAATTACTCACCTTGTCTATAAGGATGTCAAAGTTTTAGCGGATTTTTTTGGACACCTTGTATTATTGTTTGACCAGAATCTGTATTTCCAATTCTTTTCCGTGTCATTAGAACGGTTTATTTGGCGGGGTGATGTGCGAACGATGTTTGTGGTGGAAAATATGAACAGATGCCACCGCGATTTTTACGAGTACATAAACTCTTATCTTTCACACATTTGGTGCGACAATAAAAGGTTAAACAGTAGCAGATAAGGCGAAAGTTTGCAAACTTCCATATTATTCTGTTATTCTCGAGGAAAACATTTTCTAGTCCAATAGTAATATACTTGGCGATGTTAACGTTCTTTTCACAAACATAAAGATTCTTAACAACAATAGCTAGTTAGTCGCAAAGCTATAGGTACAATAAACACTACCTATTTAACTAAGAACACTATTTCATATCTTATCGCGGATTTACTCAATTAAATATATTTCCAATAAATTTGATGGTTAATAAATTAGGGGCACTTTAATCAAATGTGGTCTTAATTTTTGAGACAGCCTGTAACTAAAGGAATTGTATAAAAATATGATATCCAACGTGTCGTGAATAATCTGTTCGAGTAAACAGCTCCGTGCTCTATGTATTATCGTAAAAAAAGCTTTTGGAGATAAAAGCTCGTGCAAATTATGACACCCAACTGTAATTCTCGTCATCAAGAAACACGAAACCTCTTTCAGGCGAAATGGTCATAATTGGAACGATCTCCTGTATATATACTTATACGATTAAATGTTACCATGAAACTCAAAATAAGAATGGATTTCCCAAGAAATTCGCATGATGTGCCTGCGTCGTATTTTGAAGCCAACATTGACATGGACGCCAATATTTTGGTGCCAAACATTGTGTTGCAAGCAGTGACGAAAATTGTAAATTGTTAGAAAACCGTTGCATAATTTATTCGTGTTTTTGATAAAACTGAGTGGTTATTTGTTGTGCTTACGACTATAAATGTCGGAGTATAAGAAAAAGAAGCAGGGGTTGCGTTTTACACGTAAAAAGAATTGTAGAAATTCCCTTTTAATTTATTTGTGGCTCATCTATAACTGGAAATATCCAAGTAATTTAGTAAAGAGGTTCATAATTCTCGATATTTTTGTTTGTTGGGATGAGCTTCTGTTAGTTTTCTTAAAAAAAAAAAAAAAAACTAGTTAAAAGGATCTGAGGGGTAATTTTTGACCACATATTTAGTTTCAGTAGTAAAAAATACAATTAGACTCAATTAAATTTATAAACAAACTAGCAGCAATACCCGGCGTTGCTCGGGTAAGAATATATCACTTGTTTGATGGAACATTCTGAAATATTCGCGAATTTGGAACTATCCAGAACATCCATAATGATTCAAAACATTCTCTAACTTTTTTTAACATTCAGAAACATTCTTGAATGATCTTCAATATTCTCGAACAGTCTGAAATGTTATAATAAAACATTCTTTTACTTCTTAGTACATATTTGAACTCCCTGTAAGTAATATTCTAAAAAAATCTGCTTCATTCTCATCCCCACTCCGTGAAAAAAGTGAAGTTTTTATTTTCAATTCAAATAAGAGGTTAAGTAGTTTTATCATACGCATATTACTAAAAACTCTCTCTTAACTACTAAATATGTTGACGTCTTGATGCCAAAAAGGCACTCTCTTACATAATCTAAGATTGGAACTGTTGTATCTATGGAATCGCTAAAATTACGTGGGTATCAATAATTTCTTAAAAGATATCTTGATTTTTTGGAAAGTTGGCCAAAGTCTTTAGTAACACTCTGTATACTCCAAGGTATATTTGATGACGCCTTTGGAACGCTATGTAACTATTTAAGTAGAATTGCATGTATTAATTGTAGAATTAATGGATTTATGTGTCTATTTGCAAACCAATGTATTGTTGAACTTGTTGACGTTCGTGAAATCAAAAACAAGAGATGTGGAAATTTCATTTCGAAGTTTAGTTCAGTATCCAAAACGGCCATAATTGTAACGTTATATCGTCATACATGATCGAATGCAGGTGAACGAGTGCATTTAAACTTTCCCGTTGCAGTTGATACGTTATCGTATACGCAGAAAGTGCAGAGGAATGTAATTAATACCTAAACGAAACGGGCGCTTCCCTTAATGGCGCTTATATTAACAGAGCCACTATTCGGTTTCAATAATGTCGTTTTCCACTTAACGTCTTTGTTAAGCTCTCGAATCTGCATATCATTCCCTGTATGTCATTAATCAAAAACAAAAACGAAGAAAACGGATAGACACGGCCAATTCGCAGCCAATAATAATTATTATTACTTACAACAGCAGCAGCATTTGCCAATTTTCGACTTAAGTGTTTACTGACAATGCGCAATCAACTTATGTACAGTTATATGCGGGGAAAATGAACATTTCGAAACAGAAAACCATAGAGATATTAGAATAGAGTGCGTTTGTCCAATGCTAGCCTGTAAGTGGCAGCGATATAAGGTTAGAAAGAGAACGCTGCATATGGGCCCCGTCTATCTCTTTCTAACAAAGCACGCCATTGGCTGTACCGACGTTGTCTCGCGCCTCCCCACTCTGACTCAGCTATGCTTATACAGCCGGGAGGGGAGCAGCCAATCGCGTCAAGTGTTAGAGAGAGATGGACGGGGCCCATATGCAGCGTTCTCTTTCTAAGCTGATATCGTAAAAACAGTCCTCTCGCGCACTCTATGCTAATATCTCTATGCAGACAACCCACAGATTATTTACAGTTCTTCATATCGAAACAATGAGTATTTTGTAGAATTAAGATTCGATTTGATAAATCGTGAGACAAGATGGCTTCCGGTTTTTGTTAATCCTATTTACCTCTATTCAATATATGGTTACCCCTTATTCATATTTTATCCCCAGTCTCTATGAAACAGATAGCACTTCCTTAATAGGAAATTTCTTCAGATGACAACTCAATAGAAACATGTAAGTTAGTCAATTCTCTAAAACATTTAAAAACGCCTGTTAATTAATTTAATTATTCAATAAATAAATCAAGGTTGGGTTAAGTATTAAAATTTAATGTCCTTGGTAAATCTATAAGTAAATTCAGCACTTTATGATGATGAGGACGAAGAAGTAGTACATAGAATTTTCACATTCTTTTTAACCATGTGTGATTTTAAATGATTTTTTCTTTAGTAGAAATGCTTCACTTTTATGATTGCATGATTGAATATTTTTAGATTAAAGAAAATATTTTTTGTCTATTTGATTGGTAAATGGAAGCTGAAATATGTCCGTTCTCGTTTATGAGATCGATTACGAAAGTGTTAAAAATCGTCCTGATTTTTAAAAATGTAATTTTAACGGGATGGTACGTTTTAAAGTCATAAACAAGCACATCAATGATCCCGACAACAACAATTTTTTGTAACTCATGGAACATTATTGATTTCAAACGTATGCATGGGAAAACAAAGTTCAAGTCCAAAGAGTACCTAAGTTTTACCCTGCTATGTATGTGTATATGCGTGTAGATTTTACGACACTTCCGCCCCCAGGTACAATCGAACTGCCACCCCAATCGATTATATTTTATTACCCACGACGCTTACACAGTGAGCTATAGGTGCAAAGGAGATATCATATCATTGCCGGATTTCTTAATTTTAAATATTCTCTGTCAAATTATTTAAACTTAAATAAAACATGTTGTTTGTGATATAGTGTTTTATGTAATTTTGTTGTAACCGGTTGCTTGAGTGCAAATCTGCCGTCAATAACCGCACAGACGAGCAACAAATTTTCGGATTCATTAAATTCCACCAACGTATCGTCTGCCATTTCCATTATTTATGTTTCTTTATGGCGCAAGACTCGGTTATTTGTCCCTGCGACTGGCTATGACGACGTTCTACAAATTATGCATTAGTTTTGCCGGGAATGTAGTTAATATTCAGCTCTATTTGCACACGGAGTTTGCAGAAATTACTCAGTACGAGTTCCAAACAAGCTATGTAGCTATGTTGAGTTCCATATACATACGAAGCTTTGTCGATGATAGTTCGAGAACACCACCAGGATGACGACTTTGTCTATGATGACGACGGACGGATTCGGGGTTGCAACGGTTTTGCTCGCTTGTTTACTTGCTTGTAGCCAACTCGTAGGGCTCACTTAGTGTATGTAGAGTGTAGGTATGCGTTCGTGGCCGTTTTGCTTTTGCCAGTAACAATAACAATAGAATAATAATATCGGTGGAAAGGAATGGATTTCCAAATCCAGCAATGTTTACCTCAAGTGTTTGCTACCTAATTAATTCGGTCAAATAAACAAATGAAGGAATATGTAGTGACCACTGTTTCTGTTCAAAGCAAAAAACAGAATGTAAATAAACACTAGAAGGAGATAAATATTCCCTGATTTTAATAATGTCGATGAATTTTTTTTTTGGGTTGCCACGAATAACAAACTAGTTATACCAAGGGTCAAACTGAAACAACTAAGATCACTTTTTTTGGTACTTTCTCGCCCCCCCCCCCCCTCCACTCCAAAATCATCGTTTTTTAATAAATCTATTATTTATCACTAAAGGTACCCCCTCCCACACCGCAACTAACGTTACCAAAACACACTACTAGGGTTCCGCACCTCAAAAGGAAAAACCGGAACCCTTATAGGATCACTTCGTTGTCCGTCCGTCCGTCCGTCCGTCTGTCAAGACCCTTTTTCTCAGGAACGCGTGGAGGTATCAAGCAAAAATTCATACCAAATACTCAGGTCTATTGCCCCTTGGAGCTGTGAAAAATCAAACTTCTAAGCCAACGCAATCAAGAGATACAGCCGTTTATGCTGTAAATATCCGCAAATTTTCTAATCAAAACCTACAGGGTACTTCCCGTGAACTCAGAATCTTGAAATTTGGTACGAAGCAAGGTCTTATAACACAGATAAAGGAAAAATTGCGAAAATCGTACATTTTTAGTTACATCATATAATAAAAATATTTTTAATAATTTCAAAGTTATTACCCCTTTCCTCATGAACGCGTAGAGGTATTAAATTGAAATTGATATCAAATACTCAGGTCTATAATACCTTTAAGCTGTAACAAAATCAAATTTCTATGTCAACGCAATCAAAAGAAACAGCAATTTAAGCCGCATATTTTCAAACTCGCAACTACTCGCAAGGGAATCAAAACCTAAAGGGTACTTCCAGTCGATTTAGAATCTTGAAATTTGGCATGAAGCAATGTTTTATAGCACATATAAAGGAAAAATTCCGAAAACCTTAAATTTTTAGTTACATCACATATATACAGGTTTGTACGGAACCCTCCGTGCGCGAGTTCGACTCGCACTTGGCCGGTATTTTGTTAAATAATGTGGATGGGGGTTAGAAGGAGGACGGAACCTCTACATACCGTAGCCTTATCCTGATATTGCAAAGTAAATGAAACGTCAATTTCTCTTTCGAGTCGTCAAAAAACGTTCGTTTTAGGTATAATTGTACCTATGTGGCTGCAAAGTGATTCTGAAGGTACAATGTTTCGGAACTCCAGTCCCTTTTTTAGTTTTTTTTTTTGTATTTTGTATTATTTCTCCACGCAAATTTATATTGAGTATTGCTAAATATATAAACAACAGATTTATGCAAAAAAAGGTTTGATTTGGAGGAGGGCAACGAAAATGTACCCGTTTTTGGATAACCGCCTTCTATAACTCAATAGTTGCAGTCTCTACCCACTTACAACTTTAAATATTTAGAAGGGCCCCCTCCCTTCCGTAAATAAACCTGTTACAGTTATCGAATTATTTTCAGATATTAATAACTCGAGAAGTCATTCAATTACTCACCCACTCCTGACCTTATGTTTATTTTATATTACATATACAGGGTGTCCTAAGCTATCCCAAGAAAGTCCCTTTCTTCAATAACCCGTTTGCAGCTGAAAATTTCAAAATGTTTTCCCAAAAAATGTCGCATCTCCATATTCTAAAATTATCTACGATTATACAGATAATCTCGTGTTTCCTGGAAGAATGCATTTATTATTACATTTTTTGATTCAATTTGAATCAACTACCCTTTGCTGTTATATACGATTTAAACTTTTAACTTCTTTTAGTTTAGTTTTAGAATTTTTATGTACCTACCAGTTACTTTTATTTTCGGTAATTCATTTATTTTAATCCATGGAACACCCGGTATTTTCGGATGCGAATGTTTTCGTCCCATTTGTTTTAATATACGACGAATATATTTGAATAAAATACGTCGTACGTAAAACGCGTAACACTAAAAAGCCCGTTTTGTGACAGAAAAATGACGACGAGCGCGTCGTACACAGTTCACATTTGAACGGATTTTATGGGACCGAATGTGCAGAGGTTACAAAATAGTGAATCAGCGTTTTCCCAACATGTACATGCAAGTGTCATAAAAATTTGACGGGGCAACGCGAAGATCATATACTTGTTTATTTCATTTGCAACCGAGTGTAGGAAAAGAAGTAGGTGTATTGTACGTTGGAATCGAGGAACACAAAAATGATTCTTTATTGGTACCTACTTGCGTACCTATCCCAATGCTGAATTGCAGGCAAATATGTAACGGGTACTTAAGTACACAGTTCTATTGCGTCAGCTAGATGGGTAGCACTACTAATTTAGTTAGCAATTTTTATTGTAAATTATGTTGTAAATATTGTAGTTTATGAGTTTTTGTATTGTGAACGCAAATAAAGCCTTCATCAACAATAAAAGTAGGGAAACCTAAAATAGAATCATTCAGATAAGTACAAAGACCAACTTGAACTTACCGTGAGTTAACAACGTTTAATAAATAACTACAGAAAGATACTAAACGCCATTTTAGTTCAATTCTGTGCTGTGTTCTTTATCCCTTCAGCTCTATTAATTATTACGTAAACTACCTTGTATAGGTTTTAGATTTTTTTGTGAGCCGAGGTTCTTTTTGGTCGACATTTGCATACGTCACCTGTTCTATCCCCTTCGTACGAGCCAATAGTTTGCAGTGAAGTCGCAGTTTCGTTGATGTGACAGCAGATGTCGCCCACGCGAGCAGCCCCTTTATACCGCGCGAATTTGTTATTCGAATCGTGTCAGTCATTTACATAAAAACTATTTCGTACGTCTGTGTCTGCTTTTACGTACGTATAAAATACAAGGGATCCACGTTCCCATATGTCGTCAGCTCTCGTCACCCTGTCAACCAGAATGGAAATGAGCGACGACGGACGTGCTGCATGAACGACTACATCGACCACCGCAGAACAATCTACGTACGTCGTGTAAAATTATCCGTTTCATGTAAAAATTTACTTTGTCGTGTGTCATGACGGGAATAACAGTAAAACTCGAGAAATACTTTCAATAGAAATGCAGGAAACTCAGGATGTCGCTCAATAACTTCACCATTCAGGAGGTAAAAACGAAAAGAGAAACAAACATTAACGGCAATATACAGGATGTTTTTGAAACAAGTATGGAGCTTTGGAAGGTGTTTACAGTTTCAGTAGAAGAAACAGAAATTGATACTAATTAATGAAATGATCAGTTTGTTATAGCAAAATAATTTGAAAATATTTGTGGAAGTTTTAGCTTAAAATATCTGAGTAAGCCTTAGAATAATGAACAACGAATGATATATGAAAATGGCAGAGTGTTATAGAATGTTATAATAGAACTTTCGAGATTTTGTAGAACACTGTAAATGTTAATTACCAGCTGTCATTTGGTAGAAATAGAAATTAAAAATATTGTAAAATTATACCATACATTTTTTCCTCAAAAAATGTTTGTTTTAAGTCCGTCAATGGGATAGGGAATAAAAAAGTGCTCTTAACACGTTTATGTATAAATATTTTACGAGAATTTAGCTGAAAATCTTTGACAGAATTTTAGAATTATGAAGTACGAATGATGTAAGAACACGGAAGAATGTTTAAGAATGTTACAGAACTTTTAGATACTTAATTCTCAAAATTTCCAAAAGTTACCTAAATGTAAAGGTTCTCAAATTTTGTTTTACAATGTAAGTGTTAATAACCTGCTATTGTTTGGTAGAAATGAAGAGACTTATCAAGAAGATGACAAAATTATACCTAACACATCACAGACATCCACATTTTTATACAGAAATATTTATACTTAGATATATTAAGTTTGTCAGTGATAGCGAGTGGAAATGCTTTATCCGAATACGTTACTTTCTTTTAGGAGGCCTGAAAAAGTTTGTAAAAGTTTTAGAATAATGAATAACGATTGATATAGGAAAATGGCCGATACTTATTTATTTCTCGAATTTTCTAAAAGTTTCGAGAACCCAAACGTTCCAAAATTTTGTAGATTACTGTAAGTGTTAATTATCTGCTGTCAATTGGTAGAAATTGAAACACTAATTAAGAACATGGTAAAATTATACCATACATTTTTCTTACAGAAATGTTTATTTTACTTCCGTCAATGGGATTGAGAGTAAAAAAGTTTTTTTAACACGTTGATTTCTAGGCAATTGTTGAAAATAACAAGGATACCACAACTTTTTCATCAAAATCCGCTATACGCCAACGTTCCATACTAGATATCTACTATGGGGTTTGTCTTTAATGAAATCAATGGGTTAGTCTTCAACAATAGTGATATGGTACATCACCGATTTCTCACAAACTTTGTACTGCATTTGAGGTGATTTGCATATTAATATAAGTCTTCGTTGGGGTTGTTGGTGGCTGCACAATTTAATAGTTGTATCAATAAAATGTAATTGTATTAAAGTACCTACGTATACAAACTTTTTCCGTGTAAACACTATTTTAACAACTACGACTTATAGTTTGATAGTGATACACTGAAATACAGCCAATGATTGATATTGTCAATTAACAGTAGTGATGAGCAAAATTGGTCTTGGTCTTGCGAAAAAGCAAGACCAAGACCAAGACCGAGACCAGACGAATTTGAGCAAGACCCAGACCAACATTGAGTAAACAAGACCGAAACCAAGCCCAAGACTATCCGAGTCTTGGTCTTGGTCTTGCTTTGCTCATACTAAAAAACTTAACTTAATAATTCATTTTAGACTATCTTTTTATTATTATTATTAACGAAATTGAATAATAATAAGCGGTAACATCTTAATGAACTTTTTTTCAATTTGTGGATAGTGAATTTAGATTTAAAAATGTTTGCCAAATGAAAACATGTTTACAAAATTTTTTGAAAAATGTTCGTTAAAACGTTATTGCAAGACCAAGACTAAAACCAAGACCAGACGAATTTGAGCAAACCAAGACCAAGACTGCGTAAACAAGACCAAGACCAAGACCGAAACAAGACGAATTTGAACAAGACCAAGACTGAGGAAACAAGACCGAGACCAAGCCCAAGACTATCCAAGTCTTTTGTACTTTCAAATGCGTTTTTTCTCGAAAACGGTGAAATTCCGAGCTTGCAAACATTTACTTAAGTTTCTTATTTTATGGTGCTCAACCACCCTTTTTAAGCTCCGCATTTATTTCAGACACGCCGTGTATATTATTACGCCATATTGTAGTGGCTGTGGTGACCTGGATAAGTCAAATATCTAAACATTATGTGCAACTAAAAATTAATTTTAAGTACTTGCTTTCGGTTTAATAATGAACTGCGGATAGTGTTGTAAACGACATCTATGGAGATTTGTTGCTAAGTATTCCTAAATATTCCGCAATTTCGTAGATCCAGGAAAGCACAGAGAGATACAGAAGTCTTCTTTATGAGAACAAGGGTAAAACAAAGATGTTAAAGCCCAAAAATCCTATATAATACACCCAAGAGATTTATAGTATTTTCATCTAATATAAATTACTCTAGTGCGTTGTCTAATGGCCCAACGGGTCATGGGATTTAATAACCTTCATTAAATGGTTTTTGGGTTAAAAAGTTTAAGTTAGGGGCTTATTAATACATTAATAGTTTATTTACAGGAGTTTAAAACACTAAAACCCTTCGGTTAAATGGTTAGAAAACTTTAATCCCTTAGGTTTAACGTTTAGGGTTATTGAACTTTTAAAGTTCTGTGGAGTTTAAATATTATATTCATGAGCACTAAGTTCTATCGTCTAACGTTAGATCCGCCCCTGTTACAGACAAATTTACATTACATGATTATGTTTATTGGCGTTACGTTCACTTTGATAACGCGTTTTTTTTGAGCTATTAACGATTTCGGAAACACCCCCTATTTTTTCATAAAATATTTTTTTTTGTAAAAAATTAACTTTTGTGGATGTCACATCAAAGGAAAAAATAAATTGACATTTTATTGTACTCTCATATTCTCTCATCTTTTGGTAGGTACGTATAGTCGGAAACCTTTTTGGATGTCGTATCAAATTAGTCGGAACGAAGCGTGCGAAAACAGCCCTCGTTTACGACAAATTTGGTTATTAACCGCCCCTGTTGCTTTGCTATTTTCGGTGAGAAAACGGGCGTTTGCTGTCCCGCTGTTCAAGTTCATAAATACAAACACGTGCCCGTATTTGCTACAACGTGAGAATGTGGAATATTTGTGAATTTGTGCGAACGGGTGTGCAAAGAAAACCCCCCTCAAATGGCAACAAATAACCAACCCCATGCACTTTCTAAAGGGCGACTGTCCCTTTATCTCATATTTTTATTAAACGAACGATATCTGCAATTTATTTAATTGTTTTCTTTAAATATTATAAAGCAACTCAACGTTTCAATAATGATATTATTTACAATTTTGTTGACTCATCGCATCTCTTGGAACGGATAACTTAATATAAAGATACACAAATATTCAAAAAGGAACAAAAAAAATATGTGAACGGCTTCCCATCTCCGTCGTTCGAATGCAAAGCATGTGAGCAACTTCTGTCCAGAATAATCCCCTTTTAAAGGGAACGTGTTGACCTAATGTCAGCCAGTATAAGGCAGCGATTCGCGAAAAAGTGACAATTCACATCAGGACAGTGATGTATGGTGTTTCATTCGTATTCAACCAAGTTAGTAAACATCGCTCGAAAAAGTATATAGTTAGGCATTCGAGACGACCCTTTCGTGCCCCGAAACTCAAAAGATATCCATTATGATCCCTTTTCACCCTATACAGAATGTCTTTAGTGGTGGGTTGCTTTCAATGGATTTCCACTTTCACTATCGTCCCATACGATTGAAACAAATTTTTTATGAAACCCTAGCATGATTTATTAAATTCAATTTTCAGAAATTATCTTAACTGTAGGGTTCAACTTTAGTTGCTCTGTCAGTATCAATATACTGAGTCTTTTATCATTAAGGAGGAAAATAAAGTCAGAAGAATCAAAATAGACATATGGACAATTAAGTGATTAGTAAGTTCTCATTAAGCGTCCCAATAATAAATTAAGTGCTACAGTCATTTAATTTTTTTTTTGTTTTTAAAATTATTGTAAAACTACTATTCTGCTCGATTGAGATTCAAGGAGCAGGTCATGACTTAAAAAATTGATTATACAATTATAATATATATTTGGTCCCTCTCCAATTAAGTGTTAATTAAGTTCCCTTTTACTATTTCCATTTTGATTCTTCTACTTAACTGAAGTATAGCTAACATTTTAACACCACATTTGCTTTAATTTTTTGTCATTTAGTTGTTTTCCCTTTACCAGGTTCAAAAAGAAAGTACCTACCTAGTCTTAATAATTTAGTTATTATTTATTGATTAATGTAGAGTTTGCAACTAAGTGAGATAAGACTTCAATAAAAATACCTAATCCTTAACCTACGAATATGTCCCCTTATTTATGTTCTCGTTTTATCAGTTCTATAGTAGATCATTCGCCAAGTTAAACACTTCTGCGATTTAATACTTGTTCTTGGTTTTAATACGTAGAGAGACGTCAATTTGTGTCACTGCTACTGCAGACGCACAGTGACAGTAGCAGCAACACGTTGGCGGTTGCACATATACTCGTACTACAGATATCTGCATACATTTGATATAAGCATCTTCACCTTTTTTAATACGTACACCTCGAGCAACGGAATAGCGTGACGAATATCTGGCCGTGGATCGCAATTTGCATAAAATCGCATCCGCACACAGGATCAACGATCGACAACCGCCTTTTTACAGACGATGTTAATGATGCATTTCTTATGTTTAAATAATTTACGGCAGCATAAGCGCATTTTTGGCCTCAGGCGATTACTATAAATGTAAAGGTAGCGAATTGAAAGACGCAGCGGCGACTCTTATTTTAAAAAAACAACATTTTTAAACACCATCATATTAGTCAGTAGGTAGTCATCATAATAGGAAACCCTTTTTTTGAACTATTTTTGATTTTTAATCTTAAATTTCTAAATAATCCGGCTCGAAGGACCAAAGACTTTTGTTACAGTTTCTCTGGTTACACCACAAGAAAATTATTATCAAATTATATTAAAGGAATTATATCGACCCTCAGGTATTTCTTTTAAAAGAAAAAGGGAATTTTTGTAGACGTTAATTTAAATGAAAACATAATAGGTAATCTTTTTTTGTCAATGTCCTATTTAACGATTCCGCGAATTTTCTGGTTAATCCGGCTCAAAGGACCAAAAATTTATGTTGCGGGTTCTCTAGCTACACTACAATTTTAATAACTATATCAAAGGAATTATCAAGATAATTATTACCAAATTGTATCGACTTTCAGGGATTTATTTATAAAATAGACTTTTGTAGATTTTAATTTAAAGGAAAATTCATGATAGGAAACCCTGTTTTGAAAATATGATGGGTTTTGAATCGAATTAACGAATTTAATCTTAAATTCCCTGTTTTTCTAGTTAACTGGGCTCGACTAACCAAATATTTTTGTTAAAAATTCTCTGATTAAATTGCAATTTGGACAAAATATTTTGTCACTTTTTTCTGGCAAATTATATCAACTTTGTTCTTTGTTTTTTTATGTTTTAATATCAGCGATACATTCATAACGCAGTAAGTAATTTGGCGACTTATCCTTGGAGTGTACCTATTAATTTAACAGGTTAAGAAAAGTTAAAGTTATATTAAAAATAATAAGGAACTCATTTTTGAAAATAAGTTGGATTTTATGTACAGTAAAATTACTCTAGGATAGTGCGGGATTATTAGTTCTTAAGATACGCAATGCCAAAAGGTAACGCCCTGCTGGCGATAGTCACAGAGATGCATTTGCATGCTTGGTTTGAAGCAGAGTACTGACTTGTCAGGGCGCATACTAAATCGTCCGACTATTCATTTAAAAATGGTCGAAATATTTTTTATAATTATTATATTTTAAATAATATAAAAGCTGCCAATATAGTGTGCAAAATGCTACGATATTAACACGTTTCATTACTGAAAGGTTATCTATGTACCATATAATAATTTTGGGTACGTAACAGTATCGGGAGATTCAAGTATAAACTAAATTAACGACTACCGGAGAGGAGACGTCAAGCACCCCTGTCTTAAAACTAGTACATATATTTATTTGTCGTAATTTATCGAGCGTTGATTCTATCTTTCTTCCTCCGAATGCGTTCTCTTTCTTTCTTCTACACCGACTGTAAAATATTCAGAGCTCATCTAAGAGTAATCAAGCAGTATTTTTGGTTAATTCCGGCCGAAGAACTAAACATTTTTGTTGCAGACTGATTTTCTTATTATACCACCAATTGGACAAAACATTTCATCAGTTATTTCTAGCAAGTTATATCGACTCTCAAGTATTTATTTTAGAAATAAAGAAGAGATTTTTGCCTAATTGTATGATCT
This sequence comes from Agrilus mali, assembly GCA_029378335.1. Classification (NCBI taxonomy): domain Eukaryota; kingdom Metazoa; phylum Arthropoda; class Insecta; order Coleoptera; family Buprestidae; genus Agrilus; species Agrilus mali. The sequence continues at coordinate 4,581,822 of CM055657.1, read as the reverse complement.
GAATTCTTTTTTAGATGTTCAATTCAAGAATGTCCCTGTCTTAATGAATGTCAGCGATACATTTATGACGTAGTGAGTCGCTTGGCTGTTTATCCTTGGAGTGTATTAATTCCTCGGGCGCCTTTCATAGTGCTTTCTGGACTTCATAAAGATAAGATAAGGAAAGTTAAATTAGCCTCATTAGTGCCATGAGCATGAGTACTTATGCGTGTAATTCACGCTAACAGCTCCGAATGGAGACTTCTCACCGGCAGCACATTAACCATAATACTTATACCGAACTGGTTTAAAAAAGTTGATGGCACTTTACATGTGAAGTACTTCACCATCGCCGGATGTAAAATATATGCGCGCATTAATCAACCTTAATTAGGGGCACCAATTTAAAATACAGCCATATGGAACAATATCAAAGTTAATACTTCATTAAAAAAAAAACGATACAGATGAACATTAAAATCGTTAGTTACACGATTATTTTTCTTTTCTATTTATTGCCACGTAATTAACTCCTGCGGTCATCAGATAAAAATATGACATTAGTGTTTATTAATAGTGTCTCTAACCCTAAAGCAAAACAAACTGAAGATTAGTTAAAAAGGGTGGTTTTTGCAAATATCATTGTAACAGAGAAAGGATTTCTAATTTTTCCATTTTGCAAAGTAAATCGTAAACTCAAATTTGAGACTTAAAGAGAAACAGTGCGAAAGGGGTTGTGGAGGTGGGACCAGTGTTAACGAGTCGCCACTGACAATTTAATTTGTTTTGAAAGCCTAGCAGCACCTACATTTTAGCTCCGAATTCGTTTCCACTTAATGCACAAAAGTAAGTCACACGGAGGCTGCAGGACGTGCAAACTGCGGTGGCAGTTTGTACTCGGTATATAAAACAACTGTTTGCTTTTAATTGCTTGTAGCTCGCAGGGGTTGCTCCTACGTTCGTTCGTTCGTTGGTTCTTTGGACTTTTCATTAATTTAGATGCAATTAAATGGAAGCTGCAAAGTTTTTATGCGAGGCTGTAGTAATTGTTGTACTACGGGCGCCACCTTTTCTCGAGATGACAAGCGCCTCCCGGAGGTCGCTAGTAATTACGTAAAATTGCCTTAAACTAATAATAACATACGATACCACGTACATATAGATAGGAAGCGCTGAATGGAAGTCTATAACAAAAGCAAATAAACCTATACTGAAAGCTGGATAATTGGTTAATTTAATAAGCCGCTTTTCTGAGCTTTCGCTGTGCAAATTCCAGATTGAATTTCTATTTTTGGACGATGAAAACATAAGTCATAGAAAAGTCGTCGTAGAAAAATATTACGACAGCAATAACTAATTACACGAGCTACATGAGGGACATCTGCGAAATTTGGTATGATGATATTATAAAATAGCATTACAGTAAAATATAATAACAAATCAGTTGAAAATATTATTTAAGAAGTACTTTAAGGGTACATGACGGCTTTAAAAATGGTCACATTGTGTAGTTTTTGATTGGGATTTTGAATTTTCTCAATTTTGTTTATTCCTATCTTCTTTACAACCTCATCAAGTCAAATTGTGCTTCCGCAAAACAAGACACTATTGTATTTTTAAAATATTGCTTACTCTAATGTCTTCATAATTTGAAGAGGTTCACTCTTATTTGCGTAAAAAAATTCCTGAGAAGTATAATTATATATAAGCACATAGAGATAATATATGTGGGTGAATATACGGTATTTGATTTTTTTGTGTCCCTAAAGGAAATTTAATGTTTCATTCATTATTAATAATTTCTCTATTTTTGCATTTGTAATGATGAGGGCCAGAAGATTTTTCCATTTGTTTTGAATTTTATAAGCGCCAGAGGAAAACGTGTTACCAGGGGAGTGACACTGGTTTTCGATGCTTCTTAGTTTATTTTGATACTCACGTACCTTTTGACGTAATTGAATAATTTCATATTTTTGTTTTTTCTATAACTTTATTTCGTAATTTCCGCTGTTTCTGATCGCCAATTAGCAGCCAGAGCGATATTGTTTTGTGGAAGAGGAGGTTGGTCTTCATTATTAGACGCAGGTGGTGTTACTGGATAGTTTCTGGTGGATTGTAGCTTCACACGATCTTTATGCTTTTTAGTCTTCTCTCTTCATATTTTTTAATAGCCCTTTGTTCCCTTTCAGTCATATCATTTATGCTCTTAATTTGTCCCTTTTTTTTCTTTTTATATTGCTGCTTTTCTTTTTCATTCAATTCAGCATTTTTAACCGGATAATTTTTAATTATTTGGTAGCGTAATTTTTCAGCTTGACGCTTTTTTTGTAACCTCTCTTACCTTGTTTGCTTTTTTTTAACATTCGCCATGATGTCCGATTATGCTCGAGTATTCAGAACAAGTGAAATGAAACGTTAAAACATTAAATACTAATAAAAAAAACACTTCCCTGGTATCGTATTTCGAAATATGCCAGAGAAGTGATGCCAGAGAAGTGACAAAATCGCGTATAATCTACAAAAAAAACATCGCTTGCTTTTCTGACTACATTTAAACGTAATACATGACATCTACACACAATAAACAATGTATTGTGCAAATATACAATTTCGTAACGACAAAATGCAAAAACATATAGATACCAAAGGAAATACTTCAACGACTGGCACAAACACGCTTTCCTACAGTGAATCGCAAACTTACACAATATTATTGGAGTTTTGCTCAACGTCGTTAGCTTGCTTCTAACTTCACACTGTTGTACGCGTGTAATTCACTGACAAAAACATATCTATACGGTTTTAAGTCGAATTTTAAGTCTTTGAATTTCGCCAGATGAAGTGACATTATTGTAACGTGACGTTAAAATAAATTATTTTTTTTGAAACTAATAAATATTTTTACAGTGTATTTTGATAAAATATGTTTCGATATTAAACAAAGCATATGATTATGTTAAAAGAAAACATAATGGTATAAGTATTTAAAGCATCTGGTTATAAAATCACTATAATCTACCAATGGTGGAGGCCATAGGAGTATACATTTATAACTATTTTAAACTATTAATGCCTTAAATTAAATAATGATCGTGAGTAGACTGTGTGGGCCAGATAAAAGACAATATTCTTTATTGTTTAAGCATACAGAAATAATAATAAAATAAGTTTAACGTAAAATTTGTCTATGGACCATTAGAATTCAAATTCACCCATGTATATATGCAGATATTTAAATAGATGACTAGAGGTTATTTTGCAAAAACAGGAAAAATTAAGTTGAGCTTAACAAAGCAATCACTTTAAATATAAAAAAATTGGAAGGAAATGAAAATTTCTCTAGTTTTTAGAAAAAATTGTCTTTCATCAAACCACATCAAAACCAAACAAAAACAAAGAAACACCAAAAAATACTATTTTTAATCCACAAGTTTTTTAGTATCTCTTTTTGAATTGTATTTTATAAAAATTAAGTCCCCAGTTTGTATAAAATTGTGAAGAAAAATTGCAGTTGCAAAGAAAGCAACATACCTATAATATATTAAATATTTATAATGCATCTTATGTATAATGTCAACCTTATTGACTGGAATTATATATGTAAATTGCTGTAGCCTGCAGATGGTCGAAGGTACAAAACAAACCTCGCTACTGCCAACCAGTTTTTTTACTTGTACGCAAATTGGTCACTTTTTCTAGTTGTATGCAAATAAGAGAACACGACTCGCAGATTTTGCCCCCACCTTCGATAAGTCGATTTTTTTTGGGGAAATCCCTTAATAATGTATAATCTTTACGCCTCTTTTTAATATCGATTTAGTTTCTACGATTTTTTGTGATCAAAGCTTTGTCTTTTTCAAAAAACTAAATCTTAACTGAAAAAGGTATTTATATACCTAAACCCAAATGTCAATATTTTACGCAAGATTTTGGGACAATAATCTTGACAAGGTAAATTTCTTGATTTGTATTATATATTTTTAAAATATAACGTATCTCATACAATTATTCATTAATTTTAATTACCTTGTAACTCAAGAAACTACTGTACAATAAAACAAAGTAATTTTAGTGTAAGGACATTGAAATCTTTTGTATTTCGTTCATGCAAAGTAATTTGGAAGACATTTGAAATTTCATTAAACTTTCGAATGTCTGGGGTATCTAAAGAGGCTCGAAACTTGTCGAAAAAGGCGATAATTAGAAAAAGTTCAGTTCGGGCAAACATCAGCGCAATATCCCGCCGGGAGCTCCTTTGGAAAACTAATAAAGGAAGAAGGCAAACATCAAGACGCCAGGGGGCTCCACTAATTGACGGCACCTATTTGCCAATAACTTGTTTCTTGATTAATTATCCTTCGACTTAAAAGAAATAAAGGTGTTTCAAGTTTATAATTACCGTTAAAAGTATATAGGTATTACAGCTAATTGGGCAGAATGAAAGAAGTTTCGTGGTAACAACAAATAATTAATGTATACCAAAAATTCTTAAAAATGTGCTTTGTGAATTTTCAAACAGTGTATTTCAAGTCTTTTCTCGAACAAAAATTTAGGGCTGGCTAATAAAAAAACTTTATAAAAGGACTTTGAACACTTAATAGTCCTTTCAAAGTGCCCGACGCTTTTGTAAAGTGCTTAAGGTGCTTTCAATGAGTTTAAATCCCCTTCAAAGTGATTGAAAACTACGCAAAAGGATTCTTTTATGTAAGCTCGAAACCCTTTTCACAAATGCTTCAAGCCTTTTGATGTATTTGAAGCATTTTTGGTATAATTGAATATAACGCCTGTCCTTTTTCAATTGTATCAACGCTTACCTTTCGGAGATTGTATCTAAAGACAGTTATTTCTTATTTATGGTGATATCGAGACACGATTTAGAGTCACCCTTCAGTTTAGTGCATGTTGCATTTTAAAAAGTTGTTAAGTCCTAGTTGTCGATATTGTTTGTATTCGTAGTTGGTAATAAGATTTAGAGACCATGTTTCAAGTCGAGGTGTCTTGTAGTGGTGTTTCTGAGAAATTTTGGGAAAAGGGCCATTTGTAGGCATGATCCCTGGCACAGGTGGCGGTTGAGAAGGACACTTCGGTATTGACTCCAAGATAGAACGGACAGTCCGTGTATTCGTTTTCGATCTATAATATCATTGAGAGTTTGTTATTAGGCCCAGTTGTACTCGGTGTTTTTGTTTATTGATGTGAAACATCTATAGCCGCGGGTAAACCGGATTGTTGGCGTGGCGAACGTGGCGAGCGTGGCGAGTCATGCCGTAGCGACGCCTCGCCATGCGCAAGCGCCTGTGCGATTCTCTTCCCACTAGGTTCGACGATATTGTTTACTATACTAAACTGGAAGATGGAAGTGAATTGATTATGATTGTTGTGTACATTTCACCTAATAAAAAAATGAATGATATTTCATTTTTACATGAGAAATCATTTCCGTACAGTCACAGAGGTTCAATAATTTTTCAAACCAATAAAAATAAACTACCATTGATTTTAGCTGGAGATTTCAATGTAAATTTTGCTAAAGATGAATCAATGCCATTAATTACGTTCCTCCAAAAAGAATTTCAATTGTAAATTAACAACAATCCAAGAGAACCTACTACCAGATATGCAACAACAATAGATGCTGTGTTTATTAGATGTCTTAATAATGTTATGTCCAATACTTTTTTAACATACTTCAGTTATCCTCGACCAATTATCACAGTAATGCTGTCAGAGGCAACATCGAATATAACTATTACCGAAATCACTGATTAAAAATATTGAGTTTCACATCTGCCAGGCATCCTGTGACGGTTCACATTTTCTTTTAATTATCATGGATAATAATCTAATAAATACTACCGCTCGAAGAATTACTCCTATTCCGTCATATATTCAAACACTAAATAAAAAGATTAAAAAGTTCATCTAATAAATTAAAGACTTCTAATTAAATAATTCCTAAAATTGTTGATTGTTGCACTAGTCACTTGTTGAAACTTATCCATAATAGAAAAAAGACAAAGAAAAAAGTTTCAAGAAACGTTTATTCGTATCACTACAGCCGTTTCGCTATACAATAGCTTCTTCAGGTGAAGATTATACAAACTAATCCTATTGTAACACTATTTATACCTTAGAACTAAACTATTTGGTGGAGGGGAAATTCTTAAAATTTAAATTTAAAAGTGGAGAACTTGAAATATCTAATTGGTCATTAAGGATGATTTGTTGTTTATTGTATTTATTTATTTCAAGTTGTTCTAACAAATTTAATTTCATACCTTTATTCTGTATATGTAATATTTTGAAATCCTTATTAAAATTATGTTTACAATCTATCAAATGTTCTGCATATGTGGAATCGGTTTTTTTATTAACAAAACTTTTTAAATGTTCTAGAATTCGAGTGTTAAAGGCCCTACCTGTCTGTCCTACATATACTTTTTGACAATTTCCACAACTTAATAGATAAACACCTGATTTGGCTCCTTTAGGTGTTTTACATTTATTGTTGAGGATAAACCTACCAAGCGTATTGTTAGTTTTAAACGAGATAGAACTATTGTTGATACATTTTATGTTTTTTCCAATTTTGTTGGAAATATTGCCTAAGTATGTGAAACAATTAAATTTGTTGGGTTTATTTCTAATCAGTGGGTAAATACAATTGATAATTTTCTGTTTTAGTTTTTTGTTTAAAAGATTATCTACAATACTACATGAATAACCATTGTTGATGGCTATGCAATAAATTCTGTCTAGCTCCTTGTTATATTGATCCATTTTAAAGGTGTATTTATTAATCTATTGATAAATGAATGGAAAGATGCTAATTTGTGGGAGATAGGGTGAAAGGATTTAGCATGTATTATTGTGTCTGTATGAGTGGGTTTGTGGTATATTGAAAATTCGTGTTTACAATTGACTCTTTTTATTGTTAAATCTAAAAAATTTATTGATTTATCGTTTTCTATTTCTAATGTGAATTTGATTTTTTCGTGAATACTGTTTATAAAGTTAAAGAATTTAGACAGGAGTCTATCAGATCTAACAAAACCTACAAGTATGTCATCGACATATCTATACCAATAAGTTCATGAGATGATATTTTTATTTCTTAATGATTCATGAAAATTTCTGCTAAAAGTGGACTAATTGGGTTCCCCATTGCTAGACCTTCATTTTGAATATAAAATTTTTCGTTGAATTGAACATAATTTTGAGACAAACAAGTTTCTAATAGTTTTAAAATATCACTGGAAATGAATTGATTGGTTTTAACTGAAATTAGCTTGTTTTTGATAATGTCGATAACATCCTTCGGAGGAATACTCGAAAACAGGTTCGTAACATCGAATGAAATTAACTTGCAATTAGGTGGTAAACCTATTTTGGAAATTTTGTTAATAAGGTCTGCAGAATTCTTAACGGAGAAAGTTGATTCAAATTTTGTGGTTTTTATTAACTTTTGAATTAAAAATCTGGAAAGTTTTGAACAAGGAGCTTGAAGATAAGCGACTACTGGTCTGATAGGGGCATTATTTTTATGAAGTTTTAATAAACCATACAATTTAGGTGCTAAAGGATTCATTAAAGTTAAGCTTTTGTTTGTGAAATCATCAATTAAAAATTTTGAATCATTCAAGACTGACTTAAGTTGTTTCTGAAATTTGATAGTTGGATCTGTTTTTATTTCTTCAAATTTATTGTTATTTATAAAATCTAAAACTTTGTTGTTATAATCGAGTTGCGAAATAGCTACAATTGTATTTCCCTTATCCGCTTTTGTGAAAGTATTATTACTTTATAAATAACAATAAATTTGAAGAAATAAAAACAGATCCAACTATCAAATTTCAGAAACAACTTAAGTCAGTCTTGAATGATTCAAAATTTTTAATTGATGATTTCACAAACAAAAGCTTAACTTTAATGAATCCTTTAGCACCTAAATTGTATGGTTTATTAAAACTTCATAAAAATAATGCCCCTATCAGACCAGTAGTCGCTTATCTTCAAGCTCCTTGTTCAAAACTTTCCAGATTTTTAATTCAAAAGTTAATAAAAACCACAAAATCAACTTTCTCCGTTAAGAATTCTGCAGACCTTGTTAACAAAATTTCAAAAATAGGTTTACCACCTAAGTGCAATGACCAATTAGATATTTCAAGTTCTCCACTTTTAAATTTAAATTTTAAGAATTTCCCCTCCACCAAATAGTTTAGTTCTAAGGTATAAATAGTGTTACAATAGGATTAGTTTGTATAATCTTCACCTGAAGAAGCTATTGTATAGCGAAACGGCTGTAGTGATACGAATAAACGTTTCTTGAAACTTTTTTCTTTGTCTTTTTTCTATTAATTCCTAAAATTAACTGAACATGTTTCTAATTGATTTGAAAAGAAACATCAGTGGGTCAAAAACTTAAACAATTTAAATATACAATAATTTTCTTGAGTGTACCATTAACAAAAGGGACAGAAAACTTTATTTTTCAAGTTTTATTTGCCTTTTAACTGTATGAATGTAATAAATACTTAGTTACTTCCAGTAATATCCTTTGAAACGATTTAATCGGTTTGTACTCTGCGACGTGTCTTATAATAACCCCCTCAAAAGTTCATTGCTTCTTATTAATATCCCGTCATTATTATTAAGTAAGTTATTAGGTACTTGCTCCGGTAAAACATAATTTCCTGTACAAACAATACCCACATAATCCTTAATAAGCCTTTCACCCTCGATAATGGCTGAACGAGTTAATATTCATGAAGTTTTTCTCGTGTCGTTTCACGTAGGTGGACTCCCTCTCTGCTTCTTCGTAACTTGGTGTCCATGAGTAATAAGTAAACTCATAAGTTTCCACTTTGACTTTGTAAACAACAAATATTGTTGCATGTTGCACACAGGTTTAAGTCAGTTTTTAAAGGGGGAATGACAGTCCCTGTTGTTGCATAGTTTAAAGGCTTAATTATAGATAACCATCCCTTTATAAAAGCTTCTTATTATTGTGTTATCCTGTTAATGAAAAGTTATTTATTTACTTACTGTCATGTGATACGTAACTTTTTTAGTAACATAAAAGTACTTTGTATTCAAGTACGAACTAATAAATAATTTTTACATTTCATTGGCGTTTATCCCTTATAATAAATATATCCCTAAATTTCTTGGCATCCCAATTAGTTCTGACCAAATTGGGGGAGTTGAGAGAATATAAGCCTTTGAAATATATGGCAGGGTCAAAATGTCGTAAATAAAATCGAAGACATCTCAATTAGACGATCCAATAGATATTGATTTTTAAATGGAACAATAAAAAAAGGTCACACACTTATCACATTTGAGTGAAATATTGAATGGATATATCTGGGTATCTAATAAATATAACCTACCATTCTCTAAAAACGTTAGTTGGATTACATTTGTCGATAAAAAAGAAGTCACCACACCACATACCTTCTCGTTTATACTAGATACATATGTGGTACATAATATATTTGTATGTAGGTATGAATATAAGTATGTAACTATGTCTATGTATTGTATGGAAGGGTACAAACGGTAAATATACACACGTACGTATGAAGGAATGTATATACGGAGACGATATAACTCACGAGAGTGCAGTTAGAAGACAGGCACGCCAGCAAAACGAAGTTTTAAAACTGCGAAAACTTCTAAAAAGAGTACGTGTACGTGATATCTGCGAACGGAAGCAGTCTACATCACGTGCCATTTCCATGACGTCGAATGTCGACTACAAATAACGGAATTAAGGGAATATTTGTGAGGTAACACTTGTGAAATTATCTAACTGACGAATGTCCAATAGTGTAGTGGTTTGAATTAGGATTTCATCAAAATAAGGGTCTTAATCTTGACATAACTGAAACTTAAAAACTTTCGGGTGTTTAATTTCCACCGATGTTGGTGGGTGGGCTATCACTCCAGCCTACATTCTAGTGCAAAGTCGAAGGGTAGGGCGGAAGGCCATTTTCAGCCTCCTTTGGGAGTCGTGAGGGAAGAAAGAAAGAAACTTAATAGTTTCGAATTGTCACCATTGTTGCTTTGAATATAATCTTTAAATTAATTTCACGCTTTCACTTTAAACTTTTGTACAACAATTAGAGATGTCCAGTATTTCAATTGTTGTGATTTCTTGCAAATTGAAAATATCATGGTCCGGGGTGAAAACCCAACAAATATTCATATTTATCATGAAACTTTGTTTGGACCAAAACTACTTTTAATTCCAACATAAATTTGAGATTCCGATGCGGGGTAAATAATTATAAGCAAAATTTCCAAATTGTATTTGTCCAATAATTACCTATAAGTTTGCTTTATTTGATGTCTTATAAATTACAAAACAACAAAATATGAAGTAATGCTTGTGCCTAAAACAGAATAACCTTTTTCAGTAATTGTTATGATCGTTAAATTTAGCTGGTACAGTTTGTAAAATTGAAACTTATCTAGAACTCGGAAATTTTTTCATCGCGGAGGATTTTTGTCTAAACCCGATATCATATCTTGAAATTATACATTTTTTGTGCAAGTACCAGTTAATAAAGTCGGCAATATGAAATTTCTGCCCAATGGAAGAGAAGCAAAAGAATTAGACTTGTCCTAATATTTCTAAATTAAAAACTAATTAGAAATAAAACATACATACAGGGATACAGGTTAAGTTGACCTAGATCCTTTAACAGGTTGTAGTTTCCCTCATTTCTGACTGATTTGACTATGAAAGACCGTTTCCAATTCATTGGACTTTTAAGTTTTTTATAACAATTGCCGATTTTTGTCTATTGTCCCATTCTTTTGTGTTTTGTGCCTCTAATTTATTTGTTTTGCTGTTTTTCTGTAGTAGGTACATACGTTGCTTTATTATTCTCAACACTAAAATTACAGGTAACTGAACCAACTGGGTCGCAGTAGATGATTGATAGTTAAAAAAGGTAACAAATTCGTAAAAAATATTTTTTTTTTTCAAAAAAGTCTATGACAGTTATGCTGCAGATGTGTTTAAAAATATCTATGGTTTATTAGCTATCCAACAAAGTATAACAAGCTAGGGTATTATCGGAAATCATACAAAAAAATTTTTGATAAAATGCTTCTACACTGTTAGAAATTTCTATGATAATTTTACAAAACAATTGTTGGAAGTTGTGACGCACCACGATATAGTAAAAGTAAAATCCAGTTTTGTAAATTTACTATACAATTAATTCCAATTAAATTTGGGAAAATTACAAAACGTTTGTAGTAATTTTACTAAAGAGTTACCTATAATCTGTTTAGTAAAATTACAATACAAATATTGTAATTTTGTTAAACAAATTATAGTGAAATTGTTTATTAATTTCAGTATACTTTATTGTAATTATACTACACAATTCATTTCAACTAAGTTTAGGAATATTACAAAATATTCGTAGCAATTTTACTACAGTTACCAATAATCTAGTTGGTAATAAAAAAATACTAAAATTGTAATGTTATTATAGTTACACTAAAAGTACTTCGTAAAAATCAGTATGTTTAGAAGACGACAAAACACGAGTGACAAATAAAAGAAAAAAATGGCATGTTTGGACCATCAAGAAAAAACATTAATTGTTACACCTAATGACCTAATGTTCAGAAAGTATACAAAAGATATTTCTAAAAAGTTAAGCATGATATATTGATATATCAACACTTACCGTTGAATTGCTTTTATTTATTAACTACCCGGGGTTGATATCTTTGGCTTCATAAATATTAGAATACAAATGTCCTGCAAACATGGGCGACACGCCATCTGGCGGCTACTGATCAAACTCATGTTTTTATGCAAAAAGACAAGAAATAACACGAGCGTTTCTAATAACTTCGTTTATGATGTGAATAGATAATCATAGAAAGGGTGGTTCAATGGATGTATTAATTTTGAATTTCTATTTATTATTTTTTTTTTTATAGATTATTTTTATTTTGTGTCAAAAATTCATCACATTTCTAGAATGTGTAAAAAAAATATTGATGATTTAGTTCTGCTACAGCAGATTTATTTTTAGTAAAATTACAATACACTATGGAATCCTATAATCAAGACTGTAAAAATAAGAAAAAGATTTTTAAACTTTCATTGACTTCATTGTAATTTCAATTACATTTTGTTTTGTAATTTTTTTTAAAATTGTAATAAATCAAATTACAAACAATGTTTGTAAATTCGAATTGCTTTCTATTGCAAGCTGATAAACGGTTCAGTAAAATCACAATGTGTGTAGAATTTATACATAAAGATTGTAAAATTACAACTGGTATTAGTAGATTTCCTCATTACTTAAATTGTATTTTAATTTTGTATTGCCATACACTGATTTGTAATTTTACTTATCTTTTGTTTTGTAAAACAATTGTAATTTTACAAAAATTTTTAACAGTGTAGATAGTAGTAAATAATAATGGTACTTAAGCGCCAAATTTATCACTTGAGTCAGAAAACAAAATAAAACAATCCAAATAGGTACAAAATAACGTTTATTACGCTTTTCAAAGAAAGTTTACAATGTATGTTCCACATGTCCACCTCTGTTTCGCACACATACTCTCATTATGTGTCTTAAGTCACTTTTCACTACACCAGTTGTTAATCCTCTTCTTATTTCGTTTGCCTCAAAACATCAACAGATGTAATTGGATTAAAAAAATAGAGAAAACAAATAAATGAGTGGCACAAAACACAAAAAAAAATGGAACAATAAACCAAAAAGTCGGCAATTTTAATAAAAAAAAACTTAAAAGTCCAATAACTTGAAAACGGTTAAGTTTTGGATACGGTCTTTCATAGTCAAATCAGTCAGAAATGAGGGAAACTACAACCTCTTAAAGGATCTAGGTCGACTTTACCTGTAACCCTGTAGATACTAAACGATAATTAAATTTCATTCACCAGTAAACTTGATGCAAGACTCATAACAGGATATTTTGTAAATTCTTATTATTTAGTAGTTGTTAGGCATTTATATATATGTTGTGTGCTGAACATAAGTGGATTATAATAATTTTAAAATATGAATTTTAGTAGGAATGTTAAAGGGTTTTTAAAACATTTAAGAATGCTGTAATTTGGACATACCTACATATTACAGTAAGGTTTCATAAAACATCAACCAATAGATGTCACAATTTCCAACATATTTTTTTTTTTTTTCGAAACTTAGTATAGGTGTTGTTGCGTTTCAGATTGGAAACTCTAATGAAGACCAAATTCCCATTCTACCAAACAACAACATACAAACAACTGAAACAGTAATTTCATTTTCTAGTTTTAAAAATGTTTGAAATTCCGAAATGAACTAAATTCTGTACGCATTTATGGGAAAAGCATCCTTTGATACTTTCGCCTGGTTGTTTGAGAGCAAAACTAGGGCAAATTGGTGTACTGCGGCGGTACACGAACAAGCGCAAACATTTGCATATTTTGTCAGAAAATTGTTAAAATCTTCGCATGATAATGTCCTGATTACCTGCGCGCTCTACCCGTTCATTTTCTATGTAAATGCTTTTATACAGATTGCGAACACTATTCCAGAATTTCAATTAGAATTTTAGGCCGTGCCAGGGGCGACGCAATTTTTATGTATGTATAAATAGATTTTTACATTACATAGGTACACCATGGACATTGAATGCAAAATAAATATTCATTGTAAATTGGAACTCATTATTATACTTAGTATGTGTGCACCAGTTCCTAATGACAAAATATCTTTACGTGTGTATACTTTCTAAAATTTAAGATTGCATGCAGTCATAATTCTAAACTGTAACAATCAATCAACAAATTTGGAGCCAAATTAAATTTCTTTTCAATTTCTAGAAAATTAAAATTCCATTGGTAAATAATGTCTTACTTTTAAAACTGTAAATAATGCTGGAAGAGAATGGTTAAGGACTTATTAAAGGCAACAAAATTTCCAAAAGTTCACGAAACTTCAAAAGTTAAAGGAAATTCGATCAAATTATTTTATTATTCACTTTAAATATAAATTGACTGGCTGCTATTTACAAATTGCCTCTAGTACATCGCCAACGACGTACTTCGTAAATATATTCAGTTACGCAACACATACTTTTGTGAGTTCCATCAATTTCTTATTGATTAAAAAGAGTAAAGGACAGGTTGCTCTTGTCGTCATTGATTATTTTATGTTCAAACATTCAATCTTAAATTTTATAGGATATACTTATGTTACATCAGTACCTGAACTAGTAGATGCAATTTGAACAACACGATCCTGCTTTGATCACGTTAGAATTATTAACAGATATAATATGGATACCGTTGGTTGCAACCGACTGATTTGTAATTAACCTAATTATCTATATCTCGACAAATCTATCGATTATCTAGAACTACCATCTGTAATTTGAGCTAACCGTTCCACTGAATGGGCTTTAATATCTAGGTATGTACCTATTAGGTTCAGTGGAAGAAACAGAAATTGATACTAATTAATGAAATGGTCGATTTGTTATAGCAAAATAATTTGAAAATATTTGTGGTAGTTTTAGCTTAAAATACCTGAGTAAGCCTTAGAATAAAAAAGAACGAATGATATATGAAAAGGACAAAGTATTCTAGAATGTTATAGAACTTTCGAATTTTCTAAGTCTCCAGAATCCAAATGTTCGAAAATTTGGTAGAAATAGAAATTAAAAATATTGTAAAATTATACCATACATTTTTTCTTACAGAAATGTTTGTTTTAATTCCGTCAATGGGATAGGGAAAAAATAATAAAGTTCTCTTACCATGTTGATCTATGAATATTTGACGAGAATTTACCCGAAAATCTTTGAGAGAATCTTAGAATTGTGAAGTACGAATGATGTAAGAACACGGAAGAATGTTCCAGAATGTTACAGAACTTTCAAGATACTTACTTCTCAAAACTTCTAAAAGTTTCCTAAATCTAAAGGTTTTCCAATTATGTTCAACAATGTAAGTGTTAATTACCTGCTATTGTTTGGTAGAAATGAAGAGACTAATCAAGAAGATGGTAAAATTATACCTAACAGATAGTCACAAGACATCCACCTTTTTATACAGAAATATTTATATACTTTACCCCAATACGTTACTTTCCTTTAGGAGGCCTAAAAAAATTTGTAAAAGTTTTAGAATAATGGCGAGCCAATGATATATGAAAAAGAGACAGTGTTGCAGAATGTTATGAAACTTTTGAGATACTTATTTATTTCTCGAATTTTCTAAAAGTTTTCAGAACCCAAATGTTACAAAATTTTGTAGAACACTGTAATTAATTGCTTGCTCTCACTTGGCAGAAATAGAAACACTAATTAAGAACATAGTAAAATTATATATACCTACCATACATTTTTCTTACAGAAATGTTTGTTTTAATTCCGTCAATGGGATTGAGAATAAAAGTTTTCTTAACACATTGATTTCTTATAATATTTAAGGAGATTTTATATTCTAGAGGGTTCTTAAACTTTCTAGGGTTTTTTAAAAATTTCGAGTCCAAATGTTTCAAAAATTTGTACTTTTGATAATGAACAATAGAGAAACTGCTGAACATTTTCTATTTATGTACCTACGTATTTTGTATAAGTTAAAATAATGTTTAAAAAACTACACTACCCCTATCTATATTGCTGTCAGCCTAACAAATGTAAAGAGCACGTCATCGAAATCTCAAGATACTGATCCGGCTCGAAGGACCATTTTTTACTCTACGTTATAACTTTAAAAATCTTAAATCTTGCTAAAATATTATTATATAGACACTTTTGCTTTGGGTCTCAGGGTATTTATTAATTGTTTAGTTGTACAGTATGATGTTGTCTTTTTCAAACAGCTACATTTGCAGTTGATAACTTGTTACCTACTATTTAAATCAAAATTTTCAAACGTAACTTAACGAAAAATGCCTCATTTACATTATTATAATAAATTGATTACAAAAACTGCCCGGGCTATTGATCATATCTAGTAGTTTTATTTGCAAGGATTTAATGAATAACGACGCGAAAAAACAAATTAATTCTAGTCACGAAATACTATGTGTTGTACTCGATAATTAAGCAATTATCTAAATATTTAGTTTTAGTGACGCGACGGCACGATCGCATTTAATTTAGAGAAAGAATTAAATTAAATGCTGTAATGATAAAAGTTGGACGGCAGTTAAAGGGACGAGTATTACTGCTGGCAGTGTTGTGTTTGTTGTGTATACCATTTGGATTACCAGAGTTATAGTCGTTTCACGACACATAAAATCAATGACGCTCAAAATTACAACATTATACGAACTCTGCGAGCTAATAGAATGTACTAACTCTCTAAGCCAACAACAAGTGAATGTGCGGCAATTTAATAGAATTGCTTATTTATTACTGCACATTCCCAAAAGGCATGACGATTTTACGTTTTTCAAATGGAGGATTAAACGATGTGACAGTGAACTTATTATCAGTATCAAACTACCATAATTTGTAAATTGCAAGAGTCAGAGAGTAGAGTAAGATTCTTTTAGGCTAAAAACTTTCGCACGGAGAAAAATAATCATGATTTTATTACTTGACGAGTCAAGCAAAATTGTTCTAGTAGGTAAGTAATATTAGAATTTTCATAAAATGTACTTGGTGGTATAAAACAATTTTTCATTCTTTCTAATAATTAGTATTAGAATAATCAAGTTAAATAAGTCTAGACTTTTTTTCTCTACCTCTCGATTATTTTATCGTGTCGTAAAGAAAAAAATACTAGAATAAGAATAGTTTAGTAAAATTAGTGATAAGAACTGTAAAAGATGTTTTCTAATCAAGTCAATTTAACTAGAATTCAGTCTCAACACCGAACGTAGATTGACTAGACATTTCTTGTAAAATCTCCTTGAGCGTCTGGTCATCCATATAATTGACAGATCTTTTAGTCATGTTTCCTACAAGTCTAGCAATATTTTCATGATTATTTTCTCCGTGCAAGAGTCGAACTTTTGCGAAGCATTGTATTTCAATAAAACCGAAGATGAAGAAAGTATAAAAGGGTTTACCACGGAAGTACCTACTTTGTTAGAAACTTTAAGAAGTAATAATGGGAATTTAATTTTGAAAATTTGGCATTCATAATAATTTCATGTGATATATGAACTTCCAACGTAAAATATTTTCAAATAATAATAAACTATCTAAGGTGCATCGTAAATATACAAAGACGATCAGATGTAATGTTCAGCAAGATTTTCTTCACGCGACATGTAACGGGAGTTGTCCTATTTTCCACGTATATCAAGCTAGCACGACAAAGTTATTTTCCGATTTGTGACTTGCACTATAATTTGTCGCTAATTTGTTACCAAATCCAAAAATTTGTCGCTTGTGCCGTTTAGCCCTAATCAGCTGGTATGCTAGCTTTATATCAAGCTGGCACTACACATAGAGTATCTCGAAAAGGAAAGTCGTAGATTATTATTGTAAACACCTTAATTTGTCGCTGAAAGATGACACATTCAACGAATTTGTCGCTAGTCTTATCTTCAACTGATAAGCGAAAAACTGCTGGAAAGCTATCAAACTGGCACTACATATGGCATATCTAAAGGAAATGTAGTAAGATATTACTGTAAAGGCCATAATTTGTCGCTAGTCTTTTCTCCAGCTGATACTGCATATGGCATATATATTTTAAAATATAAATATAGTAGAAACATGCTGCTATGATCAAAATTATTCTCTAATTTGTTACCAATTCAAAAAATTAGTACTCAACCCGTTCAGTCACAATCAACTATATAACGGTTTAATAATTATTTGGCACCGCAAGTATCGATATTGTTTATATGCGCATAATAGCGTTCTGGATGTAGTGCCAGTTTGATGGTTTTCCAGCAGTTTTTCGCTTATCAGTTGAAGATAAGACTAGCGACAAATTCGTTGAATGTGTCATCTTTCAGCGACAAATTAAGGTGTTTACAATAATAATCTACGACTTTCCTTTTCGAGATACTCTATGTGTAGTGCCAGATTGATATCAAGCTAGCATACCAGCTGATTACGGCTAAACGGCACAAGCGACAAATTTTTGGATTTGGTAACAAATTAGCGACAAATTATAGTGCAAGTCATAAATCGGAAAAATAACTTTGTCGTGCTAGCTTGATATACGTCCATTATACGGAACATATGTCGAGTGAAAAAAAGAAATCTTAGTAAACATATTGCTGTTTTTGTGTTTTCAATTATGTTTCACTTCCTGTTATTCCGGAAATGAACACTAACTTTGTTATTCTACATAGAACATGAACTTACCCAAAAACTTAAGAATAATTAAGAAATAAATGACCACTTTCAATTGTTTTTCTGAAAAAATGAGGTCTCAAAAATAATTTTGTACTGGCAATTATAACGCACCTTGGTTAACCAATTTTTTACGATGGACAAATTATGTAATGGTCTTTGGGGCCATGTAATTTTGTTTCTCTAATCTGGATGTTGAGAATTTAAGACGACAGAATAACTTTCTTATTTTAAATGGAACATCCTGTACATTTTTACATATTCGAATATATGTAGATCGTTTGGTATAAATTATGCTATTCGTTGATTTGTCACTGCAACTGTAGATTTTTTTTATTTAGTATCAACCGTAGACTGTATGAATTACAAAGAACAATTATTTATTTGTTTATTTTATGTTTATTTACGTATTTATTTATTGACGGACCTGCATTATAAAATAGATAATATACCTACAGGGTGCTCTATTTAAATCAAGAAAGTTTTTGTTGTCTTAAGTTCTAGACATCCAGATTAGTTTTTTTAATAAATTTGCATAAATGATGCAATAAAAATACAGGGTGTTCTATTAAGTTGCTGTAAATTTCCTGTATAACTGCATTGAAAATATTTTTCCATATGAAATTAGTTCATGACTTGTTTAGTTTTTAAGCCAAGCATTTGAAACATTCTGTTTTATTACAACTTCTCCGCCTCTAAAAAACCCACCCTACTTAACTGAACCTCTTATTTATTTCTGACAGAGAAAAAAACCATTGAAAATAATAGTATATTTATTGAAACTTTATTATATACAAAATCGTAGCAGTTACAATACATACATCGTTAAGAATTAAAGCATACATTACAAGTATTACATCCAAATAATTATATAATCACAGTCAAATTTCGTAAGAAACTCGAGAGTCCTTCAGTTGTTGGATACGATTCTGCATATCCTGCAATTCCTTGTTCACATCATGCACTTTTCGGGACAACTTAAGAATTTTTAAATCAATTTCGCTGTCCCCATCATTTCGTTCACACTCCACCTCCGCCAACACTTTCAATATGCACTTATCAGCCATATTCGTCAACTGCTTCTTATCGAGACCTGGTTTCCTTTCCTTCATCAAATCCATCGTGAATATTTTGATTTCGGAGGCAAACTGTTGTATATAATCGTTGTCTTCTTCCTGTATTCGCACCTTCTTCTTGGGGGTTTTGGTTTTGCTCCTGCATTTCTCCCTCAGGTTGTCGATTCTTGTCTGGATTCCTTTGAGCTCCTCCTTTAGATCGGTGACGAAGGAATTGTTAGTGGATAAAGGTCTTGTAGGAGTCCCACCGACACTTTTTGAAAGACGTAAAGATCTTGCTCTTCTAAAAGTATCTTTGCGAAGTTCTGTATGGGCTTCAGTTATGAGACGTTGAACAGTGACTTTTTTCTCAGCAGGACTCAGATATGGTCTCGTCTTCTCTAACAAGTTCTCAGTAAACTTGGTGATTTCTCTGGCAGTTTCACAAGGGCAATCGTGTTTGTAATTGCCAACTCGGTATAAATTGGTGAAAAATTCTTTCATTTTGAACTGAATAACGTTGAATAACAATTATAATCAGATGACTGTCACTAATTAATTGTCGTAACTGACGTGTTTACCGATGATCGCGTATTTATAGTGACTCGCGATACCTGAACCCCCCCACCCTTATACGTATACCAACCAAAATAGGAATGCGTATGGATATAATGAAATTTTGATGAAAATAAGTATCAACACACGCTTGTAAATAAATAAAGAAAAAATGTCAGAAAAATCCAATGGATTAACCATTTAAGTTTTTACTGAATGACTAATTTTTTGAGCAAGAGATTTTTCAAAAATAATCCATAAAAAATCTAGATCAATTAACTATAAACAAAAAAAATTGATGTTAAATCTAATTAATCGAATAATCTGTTGGTAGCTATTTAAAATTGTTTTTTAAGCTTTAGTTTCAATATTAAAACAACTACATATATAATGCTTTATATTTAATTTAATGTTATTTATAAAAAAAAACAGACAACAAAACTATACGAATATTAATTACTGCCTACTACTATGCTAAACTCTATTTTTCTACTACCCTATTTCCAACTTGCAACCCTGTTTTTCATTATTTGTTTTAGTTGACTCAGCCCAATTCTATCCTCATTCATCAACTCTTTAGATTCTTCCCATAATTTGTTCTCTTCACATCTTCCCAATACAAAATATTCCGTTACATCTTTTTCTCGCCATATCCCACTCTACTACCTGTTCTTGATTACTTTTTAAATACTGTATGGCCCTAATTCTCTTTCTATCATACCTGTTATTTTTCCTACTTCTCCTCTAAATATCTTTCCTAGTTTTCCTTACCTTATTTCATATTTAACTACCCTTTTTATTGTTTTCTCCCACATTTAGTTTCCCTCGTTATTACGTAATCGTGTGCTGCACGACCTACATATTTTGTAGACATTTGTTGTCATACTGGATTTCCCTCAATAAGAATTTTATTTGTTGTGGATTTTAATTAAATTATGGAAATTATGCGCATTTAAAGAAAATATCAATTTAATTAAGAAGTCACAATTAAAAGTAATCGATCAAAAACTTAAAAAACAAAAACCTATATTTAATACGACGTTTTGTTACCTCCATATATCAGGGAAAAAGACACATTAAAATACCTAAATGGATTATTAAAAAATTCAACCTCGAATATCACAGCGTCAAAACTCAAAATATGCTTTTTTATAATTCAAATTAATTAATCATTTGATTAAAATTGACAGTTGTCCTACATTTTGGTTTTTTAGGACCATTCGGTACATCTTCAACGTTCCTTATTTAAATCTTTTCTTTATTCTGGAATTCAGATTACAAACATGCAATGCTAAATCTCTGAAACTTTTTACACAAAATTACTTTTTCTTGAAAAGAATCCTGAACAGGAAGCGTTTGCTTGTTAAAATTAAGTTTTAAAGGCGATGTTCTGTTGCTCATTCATTCTCTTTAAAATCTACCTAACGGTAAAAAAATAATAGTTTATTTTCAAAAATAAGTATTTATACATCTAATAATTAATCGATTTGTGATATCATGTTTATCAAGAGAAATACAAAATTATGTTTCTGAAGGCAAACAATCCAATATAATTTGGAATGTTCAGTAATTATGAGTTCAATAACAGGTGCAACAACAAATGGAATAATATTTCAAACAGCGGGGGGTTGTTATGATTAGTGTGTTTACGCTAGAAGGCCAAGATAATCATGAACACGTATTTTGAGCTACTCACGACCTTTCGAATATATTATCTGCAGATGAAGTAATTGAAATAAAAATAACTGTTATAGAAATTATAATGACAATATATTTAAACTGCCTCAATTTAGGACATGGATTATTTTTCTATTACAAAAGAAATATATACACATATGACGTGGATTATATTTTTGTATCAAGAAATCAAAACACGGTAGGTACTATCTCTTGTGTCTTTAAACTATTAAAAACTTGCAAATAATTCCATAGATGATATAAAAACCTTTTAAGTTGCACTCAATTACACACAGTTAATTAAATTTCATAAAAATTGATTGAGTAGTTCTAGAAATTATCCCACACAAAGATAGCGACAGTGGGTCTATATATATATATGTATATAACATGAGATATAAATTACAATAGCAAAATGGTATTAAAATAATAGTATAAAGGAAAAATTAAATTTGTTTTAAATTAGGATAGTTATTAAAATTTTGAGCATCCATCGTAACTAACAATCAAGCAGGAATAGAATATCGTTAAATTATTTTTTGTTGTATTAAAATGTGCAATTTAAATGTAATTGATATAAAAGTTTTTATTAAATTGTAGATTTTAAGAGAAACGTGATTAATGATGAGTTTAAATAATTACAAACACTTTATTATTGTGATTTAAAGAATAATGTTTCAGATTTTCTTATTGAAATTAAAATATTATTTTTCTTGTCACCCTTATTATTAAATAAAGGTAATGTACGGAGAAAAATAATCATGATTTTATTACTTGATGAGTCAAGCAAAATTTTTCTAGTAAATAATACTAGAATTCTCATAAAATGTACTTGGTGGTATAAAACAATTTTTCATTCTTTCTAATAATTAAGTAGTTTTAGAATAATCAAGCTAAATAAGTGTAGACTTTTTTTCTCTACCTCTCGATTATTTTATCGTGTCGTAAAGAAAAAAATACTAGAATGAGAATAGTTTAGTAAAATTATTGATAAGAAGTGTAAAAAATGTTTTCTAATCAAGTCAATTTTACTAGAATTCAGTCTCAACACCGAACGTAGATTGACTAGACATTTCCAGTAAAATCTCGTTGAGCCTCTGGTCGTCCATATAATTGACAGATTTTTAGTCATGCTCTCTAGAATTCTAGCAATATTTTTATGATTGTTTTCTCCGTGTAGCTGTTATTTTTAATTTACAATGATAGACGTTATGATGTTTTCGAACATTCTGAAAACTTTTACGAAACATTGCAAAAGTTGGATAAAGAAATGAAATCAGAATTGAAAAAAATAACAAAGTGGTTTTCGATAAAGATCCCTAAAGAGGAGAAAATCAAGAATTAATCTTCTAAAAAATGTTAAAAATCATTCCAAATCTTTATAAGTTATATACATAGGTATATTGCGTTTCTTCCTCTTAGTGGTTAATGAAAAAATCAAAGTTGTAAACTGATTTATTGATAGAAAATCTACACCGACGTTTCGCCTCAAGCTTGAGACTCTTTTAGGGCTTAATTAAATGTTAAAACTATTACAAAATTTAGTAAATGAATAATAATTAATATAATTATTGGAGAATATAGAGCTTTGATGTAGGACCTATGCGTTTTATTTATTTATAACTGCATTGAAAATATTTTTCCATATGAAATTAGTTCATGACTTGTTTAGTTTTTAAGCCAAGCATTTGAAACATTTTTCTGTTTTATTACCACTTCTCCGCCTCTAAAAAACCCACCCTACTTAACTGAACCTCTTATTTATTTCTGACAGAGAAAAAAACCATTGAAAATAATAGTATATTTATTGAAACTTTATTATATACAAAATCGTAGCAGTTACAATACATACATCGTTAAGAATTAAAGCATACATTACAAGTATTACATCCAAATAATTATATAATCACAGTCAAATTTCGTAAGAAACTCGAGAGTCCTTCAGTTGTTGGATACGATTCTGCATATCCTGCAATTCCTTGTTCACATCATGCACTTTTCGGGACAACTTAAGAATTTTTAAATCAATTTCGCTGTCCCCATCATTTCGTTCACACTCCACCTCCGCCAACACTTTCAATATGCACTTATCAGCCATATTCGTCAACTGCTTCTTATCGAGACCTGGTTTCCTTTCCTTCATCAAATCCATCGTGAATATTTTGATTTCGGAGGCAAACTGTTGTATATAATCGTTGTCTTCTTCCTGTATTCGCACCTTCTTCTTGGGGGTTTTGGTTTTGCTCCTGCATTTCTCCCTCAGGTTGTCGATTCTTGTCTGGATTCCTTTGAGCTCCTCCTTTAGATCGGTGACGAAGGAATTGTTAGTGGATAAAGGTCTTGTAGGAGTCCCACCGACACTTTTTGAAAGACGTAAAGATCTTGCTCTTCTAAAAGTATCTTTGCGAAGTTCTGTATGGGCTTCAGTTATGAGACGTTGAACAGTGACTTTTTTCTCAGCAGGACTCAGATATGGTCTCGTCTTCTCTAACAAGTTCTCAGTAAACTTGGTGATTTCTCTGGCAGTTTCACAAGGGCAATCGTGTTTGTAATTGCCAACTCGGTATAAATTGGTGAAAAATTCTTTCATTTTGAACTGAATAACGTTGAATAACAATTATAATCAGATGACTGTCACTAATTAATTGTCGTAACTGACGTGTTTACCGATGATCGCGTATTTATAGTGACTCGCGATACCTGAACCCCCCCACCCTTATACGTATACCAACCAAAATAGGAATGCGTATGGATATAATGAAATTTTGATGAAAATAAGTATCAACACACGCTTGTAAATAAATAAAGAAAAAATGTCAGAAAAATCCAATGGATTAACCATTTAAGTTTTTACTGAATGACTAATTTTTTGAGCAAGAGATTTTTCAAAAATAATCCATAAAAAATCTAGATCAATTAACTATAAACAAAAAAAAATTGATGTTAAATCTAATTAATCGAATAATCTGTTGGTAGCTATTTAAAATTGTTTTTTAAGCTTTAGTTTCAATATTAAAACAACTACATATATAATGCTTTATATTTAATTTAATGTTATTTATAAAAAAAAACAGACAACAAAACTATACGAATATTAATTACTGCCTACTACTATGCTAAACTCTATTTTTCTACTACCCTATTTCCAACTTGCAACCCTGTTTTTCATTATTTGTTTTAGGTGACTCAGCCCAATTCTATCCTCATTCATCAACTCTTTAGATTCTTCCCATAATTTGTTCTCTTCACATCTTCCCAATACAAAATATTCCGTTACATCTTTTTCTCGCCATTTCCCACTCTACTACCTGTTCTTGATTACTTTTTAAATACTGTATGGCCTTAATTGTCTTTCTATCATACCTGTTATTTTTCCTACTTCTCCTCTAAATATCTTTCCTAGTTTTCCTTACCTTATTTCATATTTAACTACCCTTTTTATTGTTTTCTCCCACATTTAGTTTCCCTCGTTATTACGTAATCGTGTGCTGCACGACCTACATATTTTGTAGACATTTGTTGTCATACTGGATTTCCCTCAATAAGAATTTTATTTGTTGTGGATTTTAATTAAATTATGGAAATTATGCGCATTTAAAGAAAATATCAATTTAATTAAGAAGTCACAATTAAAAGTAATCGATCAAAAACTTAAAAAACAAAAACCTATATTTAATACGACGTTTTGTTACCTCCATATATCAGGGAAAAAGACACATTAAAATACCTAAATGGATTATTAAAAAATTCAACCTCGAATATCACAGCGTCAAAACTCAAAATATGCTTTTTTATAATTCAAATTAATTAATCATTTGATTAAAATTGACAGTTGTCCTACATTTTGGTTTTTTAGGACCATTCGGTACATCTTCAACGTTCCTTATTTAAATCTTTTCTTTATTCTGGAATTCAGATTACAAACATGCAATGCTAAATCTCTGAAACTTTTTACACAAAATTACTTTTTCTTGAAAAGAATCCTGAACAGGAAGCGTTTGCTTGTTAAAATTAAGTTTTAAAGGCGATGTTCTGTTGCACATTCATTCTCTTTAAAATCTACCTAACGGTAAAAAGATAATAGTTTATTTTCAAAAATAAGTACTTATGCATTTAATAATTAATCAATTGGTGATATCATGTTTATCAAGAGAAATACAAAATTATGTTTCTGAAGGCAAACAATCCAATATAATTTGGAATGTTCAGTAATTATGAGTTCAATAACAGGTGCAACAACAAATGGAATAATATTTCAAACAGCGGGGGGTTGTTATGATTAGTGTGTTTACGCTAGAAGGCCAAGATAATCATGAACACGTATTTTGAGCTACTCACGACCTTTCGAATATATTATCTGCAGATGAAGTAATTGAAATAAAAATAACTGTTATAGAAATTATAATGACAATATATTTAAACTGCCTCAATTTAGGACATGGATTATTTTTCTATTACAAAAGAAATATATACACATATGACGTGGATTAGATTTTTGTATCAAGAAATCAAAACACGGTAGGTACTATCTCTTGTGTCTTTAAACTATTAAAAACTTGCAAATAATTCCATAGATGATATAAAAACCTTTTAAGTTGCACTCAATTACACACAGTTAATTAAATTTCATAAAAATTGATTGAGTAGTTCTAGAAATTATCCCACACAAAGATAGCGACAGGGGGTCTATATATATATGTATATAACATGAGATATAAATTACAATAGCAAAATGGTATTAAAATAATAGTATAAAGGAAAAATTAAATTTGTTTTAAATTAGGATAGTTATTAAAATTTTGAGCATCCATCGTAACTAACAATCAAGCAGGAATAGAATATCGTTAAATTATTTTTTGTTGTATTAAAATGTGCAATTTAAATGTAATTGATATAAAAGTTTTTATTAAATTGTAGATTTTGAGAGAAACGTGATTAATGATGAGTTTAAATAATTACAAACACTTTATTATTGTGATTTAAAGAATAATGCTTCAGATTTTCTTATTGAAATTAAAATATTATTTTTCTTGTCACCCTTATTATTAAATAAAGGTAATGTACGGAGAAAAATAATCATGATTTTATTACTTGATGAGTCAAGCAAAATTTTTCTAGTAAATAATACTAGAATTCTCATAAAATGTACTTGGTGGTATAAAACAATTTTTCATTCTTTCTAATAATTAAGTAGTTTTAGAATAATCAAGCTAAATAAGTGTAGACTTTTTTTCTCTACCTCTCGATTATTTTATCGTGTCGTAAAGAAAAAAATACTAGAATGAGAATAGTTTAGTAAAATTATTGATAAGAAGTGTAAAAAATGTTTTCTAATCAAGTCAATTTTACTAGAATTCATTCTCAACACCGAACGTAGATTGACTAGACATTTCCAGTAAAATCTCGTTGAGCCTCTGGTCGTCCATATAATTGACAGATTTTTAGTCATGCTCTCTAGAATTCTAGCAATATTTTTATGATTGTTTTCTCCGTGTAGCTGTTATTTTTAATTTACAATGATAGACGTTATGATGTTTTCGAACATTCTGAAAACTTTTACGAAACATTGCAAAAGTTGGATAAAGAAATGAAATCAGAATTGAAAAAAATAACAAAGTGGTTTTCGATAAAGATCCCTAAAGAGGAGAAAATCAAGAATTAATCTTCTAAAAAATGTTAAAAATCATTCCAAATCTTTATAAGTTATATACATAGGTATATTGCGTTTCTTCCTCTTAGTGGTTAATGAAAAAATCAAAGTTGTAAACTGATTTATTGATAGAAAATCTACACCGACGTTTCGCCTCAAGCTTGAGACTCTTTTAGGGCTTAATTAAATGTTAAAACTATTACAAAATTTAGTAAATGAATAATAATTAATATAATTATTGGAGAATATAGAGCTTTGATGTAGGACCTATGCGTTTTATTTATTTATTTTTTATTTTCTGCCTCATCTATGGAAACATCTTTCAACAGTCTTTTTAAGTAGTTCATCTTGTTTATCAAGTACAGATTCTATTATTGCAAGTTATATTTGTGTAATAAATGTGGAATATGTTATGTAGTAAGTAATTAGGTTTAATAGGGTTTGATTTGTTGAAGGACTTGTACCTACAAAGATTAACAAAGGTTAGTCCATAAAATTTAAAACAGCGTTGCTTCCGAAGCAAAACACAGACCATTAGAGGGTCTTTTGTGTTATTTTTTTCTGAATGCCAGTGTCCCTGCTATTGCAGTGTCGAGTGCTCGGTACAATTTGTAATTAATTGCCCAGCTGGAACCGGAAAGAGCTGTGCAAGTGCAACGGGTACGAAGAGCGCGACAAGCGAGTGCAGTCTATTAAACAAAATTGATTACGGAATAATTTCTACTATTTGAATTTGAATTAACGTTAATTGAGGAAATACACAACTCGATTAACACAGAAATTTCAATTAAATTCAGAAGAGAACGGTACAAAATCGTCCATGTGCAATCAGTCTAATCGACAGACGGAACGGGAGGTGCCGCCTCGCGTCGCGACGCACCGTGTCTCTTACACCCCCCATCTGACGACGCGACGTGGCGCGATGTCAGTCATTCGGCAATTAAATCTTAAATTCGGCCACTAGGTAGATACAAAAGAAAAACATTATTTTACTGGAGACCAGCGAACCTGTAGATATGGATTTAGGTGAGTATTAATTAATTAACATCAGCAGATGGGAACAAAATGATGGAATAAGGGAGCCACGATGTGCATTCGGGTGATTAACCAGACTAAAGCCTTTCGTTAACGCTTGGATACGTTTTAACACGTACACCAAATGTTGCTTAAATTAATTAAAAAACAGTTTCAAATGTACTCACAGTGAAATTAAAATAATTTCACATTCGACGCCATCTACAGAAAAATATTGGTAATTATCCAGTCTTACCGTCATCCGTTTTTAATTTCTTTATTTTATTCAAACGGGGAAGCCCCAAACAAATCAATAATTACATTAAAAAACAGCTTACAATAATAATTATTTAGCTGTCAAAGTATCGCGTATAAATACTCAGAAAATAACCTATTAGTAGGTAAGTATATTTATAATTAATAATTTTTGATAGTTCTTTATAGTTAATTAAGAGGTATTATAATGAACAAAGAAATTTCAGAGATTATTTTTATAATTGTACTTTAATGATAAAAAAGTCGAATAGTAAATGAAATGTAGAAGTGATTAAACTTAAGATTTCTGATACTTTTGTGGCATTGAATGGTAAAAAAAGAGTTTTCCTGAATAATTCTCAACAAAAAAGTTTCTCGCGATTAAATACAAATAATTATAATACTAAGAAGTATTAAGCTTCCCAATTCCCGTATCTTTTCATAAATTCACCATTAAAACAAACGAGTTGAAAATAAAAATTGCACAAGGGGTGATTTTTCGACTTCTTATCACTAAAAAGCTATGTGACTGTGAAAATGTATAATCACCATTACTAACTCTCAATATCACCCATTAAGTAATATTAAGTTTTTGCATCAAAAGGGGTTGGAGTTCATTTAGAAATAAACTCCTTTTGCCTCCACTTAGGCTTTAATTTTTTATTGTCGTATATTTTAGACTGAAATCACACTAATATTATAAAGGCGAAGTTTGTGAGTGTGTGAGTGTGTATGTTTGTTACTTCTTCACGTCTAAACGGCTAAAGCGATTTTAATAAAATTTGGTATGGAGTTAGCTGACACCCTGGATTAACACATAGGCTACGTCTTACTGCGGGAAAATATCTTATTCCCATGGGAAAATGGATGAAAATTAATTCGCGGAATATTATAAATGCGAAAGTAACTCTGTCTGTATGCTACACAATCTCGCCTAAAATTTACTGAACCGATTTAAATTAAATTTGGTACAGAGATAGTCTAGAGCCTGAGAAAGGACATAGGCTACTTTTTAATGCGAAAATAGGGTTGTGAGGGGTTGAAATAGGAAAGTTTGTGCGGAAATTCCGTAATTTTTAAAGATGGAAGCTTGAAACTTATTTTTTAGGCTTTTGATTAGACATAAATAAATACGACATTCAATGTTTGTAAAAAATTTACCCTAAAGAGGACAAAATTAGCCGTTGAAAGTTTTTGTGTAATGACGTCGTCCAAAAAGCTTACGGCCCAGAAAATTAAAGTATTAAGTGTAAAAAGTTATAGAGGTTTTGTTAATTTGGATCAATAAAATTAGTTGAATACTAAGCTATATAAACTACTTTAAACTATAACTAAACTATATTAATCTATAATATTATAAATGCGATAGTAACTCTGTCTGTCTGTGTGTTACGCAATCACGTCCAAACTACTGAACCGATTTAAATGAGAATTTGGTACAGAGATAGATAGATAAGTAGATATAAAGCTGGAGGCTTGAAACTTATTTTTTAGGCTTTTGATTAGATATAAATACGACATTTAAAGTTTGCAAAAATTTTACCCTAAAGGGGACAAAAATAAGGAATGAATGTTTTTGTGTAATGACGTCTGCAAAAAGGCTTACGGCCCAGAAAATAAAAATATAGAAAAAAAAACTTTAAATGCTGCCAAAAGTCACTATTCCACGCGGACGAAGTCGAATAATTGAGGAAAGAAAAGGTGGATGTTAGAAGACTGAGATGGAGAGAATAGATTGAAAATAAAAAGGTTTTAGACAAAGTACAAAAACAGAGGGTGTAAAAGAAATCAAGCGCAGGGGTTGAAAAAAAGGTAGGAAATGAAGGAATTGCTGGAAACTTATTTTATTTGTGCATCAGTGGTTTTGTCTTGATCTTGTCTTAAAGTCACGTCAACTCTTAATACTAATCTTGTGTAAATCAGTTATGTAATTCACAAGCCAAAATTAAAGGAAAATGTTTCTTTAGAGTGTGGGAATCTTAATTTAGATTTAATATTCTCGGAAACGGTCCTTAATCAGATATTGTAACAAGCGCAAGAAGGTACGGGGAAGTTGTATCAAAGCGTTTGAAATTACTATGCCCGCCTACATCCCGTCGAATTTAATTTGGGAAAATACCCAAGCAGTCAAGTTGTACAACGTCTTGGACAATTCGGTTAACTTGCCGGTTAATTTCCGCAAACGACTTTGAGCGATTCGTCGTAACTCCACCGAGGGTTTACGAGTATTTTGGGGAACACAAAACGCTCGGCATCTCTTCTCCACCATACATTTGAAGCGTGTATTTAAATTGCATCAACTGTTTATTGCTCTTCAGGATCTATTGCGCAACTTCAAGCGCTGCTTTACGTACTTACTTGTACGGTACTATCTTCAAATGCGACGAAGTTTTGCTCATTTGGGGATTTTGTAATCGGGTTAGTAACTGCAATTCCCAGAAACCACCTGAGACGTCTTCTTAGCGAAACTTATACCGAAATTAAGCAAACGTACACGTAAATTCTGAATTACCTACACTACAATCTTAACAAACAACAATCAAGTATTTTTGAATTGGAAGTGTTTAACTGAAAGTAGAGGTATTTCAACATCTCGTGAACCATAAAACACTTATTATACTTTAGTCGTTTATTTATATATAGGGATAAACGACACAATTAAATAATTATTACGTGTAAGATAAAGTTTACTCAGGTCAGGCCTTATGCGAGAGAGAAAGAGACAAAGAGCGAACTTGTAGAAAATAGCGAGTAATGATTCGAATGACTGGGAATGATGGATTGTTGATTCTGAATGGCTGAGACTGACTGACTTGTGACTGGATCAATAGGGGTTTTGAGAATCGGTTATTTGAAAAAGGGAACAGTAGGGAAACCGATTCTGAGGATTCTAGTTAAAGTTATTCGAAGGAAGGATACCAGGAATTAAGGGAAAGTGATCGTGGACAATTGAGAATGTTCGGGACTGAGAAAAGGAGACGCCTTCTACTGGCTAGGTAATTGGGTGTTCAAATTACACCATCTAAGGGGATAGATACACTGTGGAAAGTTATAAAAGGATTTCTATAGAGTTTCAAAAGATAGCTAAATAAGTAAAGAGTGTACAAAAGAAAAGTGAAATCTGAAAACTACGAAGAGGAGCTATTGCAAAGGGTAGATCTCTAATGGCATAGAAAAATTAAAAGAAGTGCAAATAAAGAAAATATAATGTAAAAGTTTTGAAGGGTGTAACGTTTTATCCAAACGATTGTTAGGATCCGGTCAGTTTAGGAAAATTTTCAGAAAACAAATAAAGTTTTGCACACTTGAAGTTACTGCCTACATCGTTAAGAACTCTCAGATTTTTATGGACAAACAATCACGACATCTGCTCCTTTTTTTTAAAGAATTATTTTGTTGCATCCCTTATTTGTAGTCAACTTACGACCCATTGCATATATGAAGACAACAGAATTAAACTGACCGACCAGCATCAGCCATTTAAAGATTTAAACTGGTTCAATTATTCAATAAGCAGGTAGTAGGTACAATAGAAACAAAGCATGAAGTTTCTAAATAATGTCTGCAGAAACGGTGTAGGTACGAGACGTCGGAGATGTGTGGTGGAACATAAAGATAGGCGGTTCAATGCATATCCCGATTTGGTCTCATCGCATCGTGCAGACAGAGTTGTTGCTTAATGATTGTATATTAGCCTGGTTCTTGATTTAAATTGACTGTTAAATTGTCTAACGTGTTTGTTTGTTTGCTGGTGTGATTCTACGGCTATTTATTCAAATTAATTACTTTCACAGATATCACGAACCGTCATTTATTGCCTGCTTTGCGTCTTGATCTGTATTCGCACTACCTGATCTATTGCCAGATTGTATTATTTCAATCAATTATGTATTTATACTTAGATCGTTCAAACTGAAAACATTTGTATTCAATGTTTGTATGCGTATACCAAGACTGATAGAATCTTCGTTAACTACCTATTTATCAGAGTTGTAAATAACAATTTTATAATGATTCCAAAACTAAAGCACTAAGGATCCTTGAAGTAATTTTAATTGAAAGTATATTGTTAACAACATGTAATTTTATTACTTACCATATCCTTAT
Organism: Agrilus mali; assembly: GCA_029378335.1. NCBI lineage: Eukaryota > Metazoa > Arthropoda > Insecta > Coleoptera > Buprestidae > Agrilus > Agrilus mali. The sequence goes on along the minus strand of CM055657.1, from coordinate 4,549,209 downwards.
TCTATCGAAATTTAATAGTTCTAGCTCAATTAAAATGGATAAAGGACCCTACAGATTTTGATTACAGGTAATGTTTAGACTTTTTACTGAATTTGTACCATAAGATCTTTTTGAAATCCAAAGTTAAAGATCTTAGCTCAACTAAAAAAGGCCATAGTTGATAAGCGATATTTCTGAAGGATATATAGATTAATTTGATGTTGTGAACCCTCTATTGATTGATGTAGCTTGAGGTAGGTACTTCTTTAATTTAAATTTGAAAATCCCAACTCAACCAGAAGGGCTGAAGTCCTGATGGTTTTGATTATATAGACAAATGGCACTTTTGATGGACTAAAAAAATTAAAAATCCCACCAAAAACATTCTGTAAAAAACTAGCCAAGTCTCGATGGAGCTGCTTGTTTATTTCTAAAAAGTAATGAAATCTAGACAAAGTCGTGCCAAGTCTAAGATTCCTTACTGCGATTTCTTTATTATTATAGTTAATGTTGTATGACTTGGCCGTTGAACATTCTTTATACGTTAGCGGGTACAAGTCAGTTTTGTTTACACGTAATGTTATATCTGTTGTAACTACCTATGTTTGTTAAGCGAGATAATAGCCCATACTGGTATTGGTAATGTTCAACAGCCAAGTCACACAACATTAACTATAATAATAAAGAAATCCCAGTAAGGAATCTTAGACTTGGCACGACTTTGTCTAGATTTCATTAATTTTTAGAAATAAACAAGTAGCTCCATCGAGACTTGGCTAGTTTTTTACAGAATGTTTTTGGTGGGATTTCACTTTTTTTTGTAGAAACGTGGGCATATTGATTTATTTTATTACGCTGGATTTTTGCAATGACAGTCGATTTTTTTATGTACCAATAGTAGAAGGGGGCATTACCATATCTCTAATACAGCTGAGACCAGCTGAGGGTTCTTCATCAGATACTTCAGACCTTCGATTTTTGACATCAAATGAAGCGGCCCACCAAGTTGAATATTTTTTGTAAAGGCGGTATGTCGATCTCTAATAGTTTGGTTGGGCTCTTATGTTTTCTAATCAGGGTCACCAGGTACTCCAGATCTTCGATTATCCTAGTTTTTATAGTTTTCCCTTTATGTGGCCATTAAACCTTAACTCTGTACCAAATTTCAGCTCTCTCTGAGTTTATGGGAAGTACTAGTTCTATTCTGATGATCATGAGTGAGTGAGTGTCATAAATGCGAAACTTTGCTTTCGCTTAACATCGGAACTAAATGACCTACAGACTTGAAATTTTGGATTTTAAGTATGTGATTATAGCTTACTGGATGACGAAAATTTCTGCGTTCTGGTCTTATACAGAGGATCTCAAATAGGGGCCTGAAAATGCGGCGAAATGGTTCCAGTAAACGATGATATACGGAAGTGTTTGCTTCCCCCGATTTAGTTTTGCGTTGAAGCTGCTCCCAGCGTGTAGGTTAACGAAACACGTATCCACATTTTTAAATAGTATTGCGGCTAATTTGGAGTAAGACCTTTTCTTCTTTTGTTTTTAACGGACTAGTTTGAAATTGGGGGCTCTTCAAATATCTGTTCTAATTTTGTACCAAGAACTCTTTTTTTAGTCCAAATTTAAAGATCCTAATACACCTAAAAAAGCTGAAGGAACGTGATGATTTTGATTACTGTTAAATAATACTTTTGACGATTAAACAGAAAGACATTTGAAATTATTGATCATCAGATCCTTTTTCTAAATTTGTACCATGAGATCTTTCTGCAATATGAATTTAAGTCTTAGCTCTATTAAAAGGGCTGAAGGGCTGTGATGATTTTGATTATAGATGCATAATACTTCTGATGAACAGACAAACAGACAGACAAATTTTGAATTCGTCACATTCGTATTTTTTCCCTGAATTTTTACTTTGTCCAAATTTTAAGGTTCTCATTCAAGTGAAAGGGCTGAAAGGAGCTGTAGATTTTTTGACTGAAATTTCGTTTCTGAATATGTACCATAACAGACAGACACAAATTTGAAATTCTCAAATTTTTTCCTAGTTTTTCAAGAAATTTTTCTTCAATCCAAATTTAAAGACCCTTGATTATAGGTAAATGGTACTTGTTTTTGGGGAACATCAGACTTTTCTTATGAACTTGTATCATGTGATCATTCTGCAATTTAAATTTAAAGATGCTAGTTCGACTAGAAAAGCTAAAGCCCTGACGCTACCTCAAGTAAAAGGGCCTCTGATTTTTTTGAGTATAGGTAAATGATACTTTTGATGGGCACAGAGACAGACAAAGTAATTTGAAATTCATATGTATTATGAACTTTTCCCATGAGTTCCTTCATATATTCAAATTTAAAGATCTTAGCTTAATTATAAGGGATGATTAGCCCTCAAGGTTCTAGATCATACTCTTGATATAGAGACAGACAGACTAATATGAAATTCACATTTTTGTCTGAGCTTCTACCATGAGATCTTTCATCAATCCAAAAAAGGTCTTGGCTCAACTAGAAGGGACGAATGGTCCTCGAGATTCTGATTATAGATAAATAATAATTTTTAAATTCAGAATCTAGGTTTTTTCCTGAGTTTGTACGATGCGATGTTTTTTTCAGTATTAGGTATGTTTGAATGACCTACCTCAGATAGAAGGGCTCTAAAGGGGTTAAAGGACAGATAGCAAAGTATTTTATAAATAGCGATTTTCATATTTTTCCAAATTTTCTTTTTTTTTAATCATGGCATAAAATTCAATCAATTGATTATTTGTTGATTAAATCAAACTCTATTTTCATGTAGTTTCAAAACAACCCTCGCCTATTACTATATTTTACATAATGAAATAGTCACCAAAAGGGCTCATAAAAATGTAAACATGAAATTGTTACTTCGATCTTATCGATCTCATGTTTATTAATCTTAACCAGCAGAGTCATCTAACAGGATTTGCTTCGGTTACAATCCTCGAATGAGCAAGAGAGATACTGTTTACACAAAAAGTAGATAGAGAAGGAAAGCAGCATGCTGCTTCTACACTACGTCCTTGATAAAAATTTGGATATAATGGCGTGAATGAATTTATATAAAAATTACATAAATAATTTTCAAACGTAGGTGTCCCTCATAAGATAAATTAATGAATCAATGTCATATTAGGCACAATTAAATAAAACTGAAATTTCGTACCTTTGTTAATTGATGTTTTGATGGACATCTTGACTTCAAGCTGGGGCACATTACAGTCACCGTCACCATTAAAAAAGTTTAATAAAAATTACTTACGAAAAAACACTGATCACTACTACAACTTTTTATAAATGTTTTTACACGATGTCATTAAGTTATCGATAGGTATGTAATTATTTAGAAATGTTTTTTTTAACCCCGACCGACGAGAATTCTCGAAACCTCGTAAACAGCATACGGCAAACACGAACTATACATACACGTACACGAGTAGTACTACAAAAGATGAACCACTTCCACAATTCTCTTATCACGTCATTATTTATAAAATTATAAAAAAGCAGCCGCAGGTGCCACCTGAAAGAATGTCTTTGAACAATAAAAATACGAAGTGTCCTAAATTTTGCTGACCAATTGATGATGGTGTATTTATTTAAAAATGAATAGACATTAAATTTGTCAATAAGCAATTGCATACGATAATAATTCCGAAATGTATAAATCAATTTAAGTTTCATTTCAATTTCCACAAAATATAAATTATTTTGATAAATAATAGGCCATAGATAAATGCAACGTAATCATGAAAATAAATATTTTAATAACTTATTCTACCCTTATTGTTCAATAAATCAAATCTCAAAGCTGTTTAAGGGGCTAAAATGTTTATTAATCTAAAACCAACACCGACGTTTCGCCTTGTGGTGTAAGCCTTCTTCGAGGAAGGTTTTATACCCCAATATAATAATTAATACCCACTTTTAAGACACCTACTACTAATACTAATTCTAACTATAAAACCTATCCTTGAAGAAGACTTACACCACAAGGCGAAACGTCGGTGTTGGTTTTAGATTAATAAACATTTTAGCCCCTTAAACAGCTTTGAGTTTTCTTTCTATAAATATTTTAAGTCACTTTTAAAACTATAGCAGTGCATAATACCTAAAAACAGACAAAGACTTAAAAAAAATCAGAAAGCACGCGAAATGTCAAAAGAGGTGACATAAGTTAGGATGAAATGAATTGATTTAAATTATTTCCATGTTCATTTTAAATAAAAGTTAAGACTATCGTTACCATTTTCTATTCTTTGTTTTTAGGCATACATCGTCAACAACGTATTTCGTAAATAGATTCAGTTACACAACACATACAGTATAATTATTTTATCCTTTCCGTCTTCTTACCAGAATGAAGCGTATGAGTAAAATCGTAATACATAGTTCATACACACATGTCAAATGTTGACATATGGTTGACAGTATAAAATTATAGGTTATATTATGTATAGAATGAGTTGACGTACTCTAAGTAAGAAGAAAACTTAAAAATAGTAAAACGTTGTCAGAAGGACGATTTTACTCATAATATATCACACATTTTTAAATGAAAAATTAATTTACACAAAAGAAAGACAATTAAGCAAGATGTTTACACAATGACAGAAAATGTCAAATGTGACACTGGCTCTAACCTAACCCCTTTTCATTTCTAGTATCACATAACCTTATTAGGAACGATATACTGTATGGTTACTCTAGGGTGGTCTCCGGCCTTGCTTGCGATAGCCCCAAAGATGCATTTGAATGCTTGGTTTGAAGCAGAGTACTTGTCAGGGCGTATACTAAATCGCCCGACTATTCATTTAAAAATGGTCGAAATATTTTTTATAATAATTATATTTTAAAGAATATAAAAACTGCCAATATACTATGTAGTGTGCAAAATGCTACGATATTAACACGTTTCATTACTGAAAGGTGATCTATGTACTTATAATAATTTTGGGTATATAACAGTATCGGGAGATTCAGGTATAAACTAAATTAACGACTACCGGAGAGGAGACATCAAGCACCCCTGTCTAAAAACTAGTACATATATTTATTTGTCGTAATTTGTCGAGCGTTGATTGTATCTTTCTTCCTCCGAATGCGTTCTCTTTCTTTCTTCTACGCCGACTGTAAAATCTTCAGAGCTCATCTTAGAGTAATCAAGCGCTTCACAAACGTATAGGTATTATTGTTCCAAAAACATACGTTTTGTTTTCAATGCACTTTCTCTCCATGGTTAGAAGAAGGATAGATATATTACAATCTCTTTCCACTTAAAAGAAGGAAAGGATAAAATAATTCTACTGTAAGTTTGTTATTCAATAAAACGAATTCTTATGCTAACATTGACTATTTCATACACATGCAATCTTAAATTTTGTAGGGTACAAATAAATTTATAATTTTTTTATACAATTTATAGGTGCAGAATAAAATTATTAATGAGAACATTATTAGGTAGGTACATAATATGTGTGAATGGTGAGTATGTTTCTTCTTAATTAATCATCATCATCTGCTTGAGTGCGATTCTGGTTGTATTCATTTGTTTAGTTCCTGTTCCTGTACCATTTCCTTTAAGAAACGTTAGAGCAACTTCTTAAAAAAGTACGTACGTTCAAATTTTCATCAGAAAAGCTTTTCAACTGGTGTCTTTCAGGAGTTTCCAACTTTGATCTCCTCCTTAATCCTTAATCTCCACACAGGATCTGACTTTTAACGCTTTCAGAGATAAAATCAACCAACGGAGGAATTCGTCAAAAGATTCCAGCTTGGAATATATACACACACATACACTTCAGGATCTTTATTAACACATCGTGCCCTATCTTACTTCCTACTTGTTTGCTTCAGAACATTTAGCTAATTAAATGTTCAAGTAAACCGAGGTGAAAAAGTGAAATGGAGCTTTCAATATACTTACCTACCTACCATAAAATGCACTCACTACAGTGAATGTTGAGTATAGGTGCTCAACCACAGTGGCGTCTCTAAGCAACAAGATATCGACAAAAATAATTCAAAAAAGACAGTCATTACAAATATAAATTTGCTTATTTAGCAAAAATAGAAAGAGCAATATTGAAACTAGTGAAGAGCAAAGGTAGTTTTGGTCTTGCAGTTTCATCATGTCTTAAACATTTAGCAAGATCAAGATCAACACGAAGACTTAAAGCAAGACCAAGACCATGACCAAATGTGCTATCAACGACTAATTACTCTTGTCTTGCTTTTGCGTTTGCTTATCAGTCTCCGTTAAACAATTTTTTTGTTTCGCTATTAAAACCTAAACTTCCGTTGTTGACTATGGATAAAATTTGTCGCCGTATGAAAAATGTCGACCATAAAAAAAAACGGTTTCAACTCCAGTAATTTTCGATAACATTTCTATCAGAGATACGTATACGATCAACAGCTAGTGGATTTGAATTGAAAATAGGACTTATAAATTAATACAGCTATCGAATTCGTTTTGTTTCTGTTCGTTAGCTACGTATGCGTTGATGGCTCGTCAAATTTAATTCCATTTTGCCTTTAAACAGGATATAGGCTGACAATTGGCAGCAAAAGTTCAAAGGGCACGTTTCGATATTTAAATGCAAATTCCGGTGATATTTATTGGACTGTGGATAATACTGACAATAGCGAATAAAAAACTACCTGCATGTTTTATTAAAATGCTAACACTCCAATTTTAATGATCGGCTTTATTATAACTACCACGAGCTTTCACTGCATTTCTACATTTATTTTAAAGCCTTTTATTTACAAAATATATGTTTTTATGAAAATATGCATTTTAAATTTTTATTACATTACGTATAACAGACGATTTTTTTTAATTATTGACATTTTTGCTATTTTTGAAATTATGGAGCTGTAGTAGATCAAAGCAAAGCTTGCTTTTTTGAAATGGGTGGTTAATATTTTTGAGACTTTTTCGAAAAATTCAGCGATTCTTTCTAATCCAATTGGACGCCCGAAGTACTTTTCGGTAACAAAGTTACCTTCTTCAGGGACTGAAGTGAACTAAAAACTAAAGTAACCTACGAGTAATAAATATGTAATAGTTCAGCTTTAAAAGTGGAATGTTCAGTGAACCTTAACAAAAACAAAGTAAATTATGTTAAACTAAACAACGGAGAGCTGGGTATGAACAATTATTGTCACTGTCTATTTTTATAAACACATACTTTCAAAACTATCTAGCTTATACCTGTTTATATTTTTCTTAAACAATTTAAGATTTTCAATATTAATCCTCTGACTTTCGGTAAGGAAATGTTGAGCAACACCGCACGGAGAAAACAATCATGAAATATTGCTAGAATTCTAACAAATATGACTAAAAAATCTGTCAATTATATGGACGATCAGACGCTCAAGGAGATTTTACTACAAATGTCTAGTCAATCTACGTTCGGTGTTGAGACTGAATTCTAGTAAAATTGACTTGATTAGAAAACATTTTTTACAGTTCTCATCACTAATTTTACTAAACTATTCTCATTCTAGTATTTTTTCTTTACGACACGATAAAATAATCGAGAGGTAGAGAAAAAAAGTCTAGACTTATTTAACTTGATAATTCTAATAGATAGTAATTATTAGAAGGAATGAAAAATTGTTTTATACCACCAAGTACATTTTATGAGAATTCTAGTATTATTTACTAGAAAAATTTTGCTTGACTCATCAAGTAATAAAATCATGATTATTTTTCTCTGTGTGGATTTTACTGTTCTACCAAACCTGGAATTAGCTAAATGTCCTTTAAGTCTGACCTGAATAAAGCGTTCAGTTTGGAAAATGAAATTAATAAATATTATGGAAATCTTCTAAATTTTATTTAATTTGTAATTGCCTTCACTTTAATTGTAAAATTAAGTGTCCCATCTGCTCATTTTTTGCACACCCAAAAAAGCTACCTAATAAGAAAAGTCTTTAGTGATTGATTAGGTAAACTAACAGCTTCCATTTTTTTGTCGAAAAATGGCAACACCTTTAAAAATTTATTTCTATACATTAATTTAGTGGTTTTATCAAAAAGTACTGATGGTTATTAAACTTGGCTATTGCCTTCCGAAGTACAACTGTGAACAAAAAGGACAATAGGTCGCCTTCTGTGTTACGATTGGTATCAATTTATAGTTAGGAGTATTGGCGTGAAAATTGTTTTTACTTAGCTACCTTCACACATTTGAAATTTCCAAAGAAAAAAGTTTTATTTAATGATGTACGGAAAATGTTTTAATGCGTTTTAATTCTCAAAATTTTAATATTAATTTTATTATCGTATATCTACACATTTTTTTCTTCACATCACAATTTGCAAGTTTATTTATTAATAATTTTATGAAATTTGAGTGGGGCTCTACTTTTTTCTTTAAAGACCTCTAACAAGTACCTACCCAAACCGTCTGTTCATTTTTTAGGCACTTCTAAAACTTATTTATTTATTTTTTGTGGAAAAATAATAACAATGCGCTCTTATTTCTGTTCACATTCCTTCTTTTACTTTTTAATTAACAGTAAAAGTAAAAGCAAAAGTAGTACATGGAGGAGTATGTTTGTTTCTTATATCCTGTAAGTCTTGGAAAGCGAATCCTGGCAAGTTTATGTACGTAATTATATCGAAAGAAGAGGCAATGAAATTAATTGCTCTACATTTAAATACACCCACATCTTATCGGAGAATCGATCGCAACATGAACATCGAAAGATCTACGATAATTAAAATACACGTCTGCACTAATTCAATTAATTATTTTTTTGGTATTTTTTTGGTAAACACAACCATCCTTCAGCTGGATTGGACGAAGAAAAAGGAATATTAAATCTATTTTTAAGGTTAGATTAAGAATTATCAAGTGTTTTTTTTTTTTTTCGAGTAATAAAATGAAGGACCTGTTATTTTTTGGAACAATTATTGTGAAACGGTATAATTACTTTCAACTGGCACAATAAAATGAAAGAAAATAAAATGTTAATATTTTGTATCCCTTTTTAATTTTAGTTCCAGCGTTCTCAAAGGTCAAAATTAATAAGGAATTGAAGATGGAACTGATAAGTCCTCATTTGACCTTTAATATTTATAATGGGAATGAATCATTCTCTTTGTAGGGGCGGTATCTTTGCTTTTAAAGTGTCTAATTTTAAATTTAAATTCAGTTAGGGTGGTAAGTAGGTATATTTTAATTTTAAATTGTGTGCCCTTTTGTATAAGTAAATTTTTTTATGTAAAGTTACAATATCTACACTCAAAGAAAAACTGCAACGTTTTATTCATCAAATAATCATTCAAACTGAAATTTGAGGTTTTTACATATTAATATGAACGATGGGTATAGGTACAATAAATATTTTAACGTGAAATCATTTTTTTTAAAGACAAATTTTGGTATTGTTTTAGAAAGTTTCTATTTATGAAAGGATAAGAATTTTATTAATTCAAAGAGATAAACTAACTAAGCAAAATGTTGTCGTATTGATTTTATATGATTAGAGAATGTAAATATGGGAATGTTTGAACTTTTCCCCTTATTGTCATGAATAAGCCAATTTAACAACAACAACAATAAACAAAACTTAAAAACTGATTACAAAAACTTATAAAACAACTCCTTGCCTATTTATCTATCAACTAGGGGCGTAGATAATGGCAGGGGCGTTAAAAGAGTGATAGCGGTCACCCGTTACACCAACCTAATCCTCCTCACTCGCTTACTTCCTCTTCTTGACTTCCATTCCACTGTCTAAACTAATTCTTTTATACTGACCCACATAGGGCCCTTTTAGTTATCCCCAAACGGAATTTTAACTCTATTTAATTTTTTTTTTCTTTAATTCAACGATGATTTTTTCTAAGTTATTAATTTACAACCCTATACGCAACCAACCACCCGTCGCGTCGTTCTGGATCTATATATTATTTAAAAAATAGTTATTGACTTACATACATACATACATGGTTGGTACCTATGTAAATCAGGTACTTACGTCATGTGTCATGAGCAATGAATTATTAACTGGCCCTAATTGAGTACAAAAATTGCGTTAGTATCGGTTTACAGTTCGATTAAAAAGAAGCAGCTAATTTAAATTTTGTAGGAAGGATGCTCACGAGTTGTCTTTAGGCGAGGAACGATTACCATAAATCATTTCTGTTTTATTTTATTATACGGAACGGCTCAAGATGAAAAAGCGTAACTCCTCGAGATTATGTTAATGCCGAAGCGCTTATCAAAATATAAACTGAAATATGAATGCCATTTCTCAAACTTAGTGTAGTGACACCCGTAAGTTCCGTAACAAATCCCGAAAAGTTTCGGCCATTCTTCATCAACTTTTACTCCGCGTTCCCTCCCGTCACATTCAAAACTTTCTGCACAAATTGTTTCATTATTATGAATTTCTTTATCTTTCTACCATTTCCAATAACGGTTTTCCATTTAGACTGTGGAAGAGAGAAGGTGGTAGGAACGGGGAATGGAAACGTTTGTCGCAACGACTTCTTGTCCCAATTAATCATGCACAAAGTAAGGAAGAGCGAGTGGAGTAACTTAGAAAGACGGTAAATGGAAAATTTATATTTACTAAACTAAAGAGACAGAGAATAAGACATTGAAACTAAATTATGATTATGACATTGTGCCTTTCTCTTCCAGTACATCTAGTTTCTGACTTAGCCATGGTCTTGGGCAAGCGTAAGACCAATATTGGCCTTTATCTATTATATCTAGTGTTGGTTTTGGTCTTGGTCTACCATATATTCAGTCTTGGTCTTGATTTTCCATATTACGTCTTGGCCTCAACCAAAAGTTTATTCTTTTCTTCATTCTCCTTGAAACTAGACCAGAAAAAAGTTAAAAGATGATCCAGAACAAATAGTTAATTAATGAAGATAATCTCTTGTGCAATTTTTCTCTGTTTGACATAACGTGTTATATACCGCAATTTGTACCAACTGTCAGCGCGTAGAAACGGATTGCTTGCAGCTCTAAACGGCGGAAGCTTGTTTCGAATGTTAATGAAAACCCATAAATTTCTAATTGAAGACCACCACCGCGCGTCCATTCAACTTCTGTATGTTATCTGCGTATCCAAGGATCCAAGGCGGCTTTTATTCTATCACGTTCGCGTTCACGTCCAAGAACGTGCAATGAACATTCCAGTTACTTACCATTTCCCCGATGCGGGCAATATCCATAAGTGCTCGACCATAAGATGCGAATTATTTGCCTCTAAGTTGATCCCATTTTCTAGTTTAACGTTAGTACAGTGTTCGCGTTTCGACATGACGAAATTTTGCCCCATGAAGGCAAAAACGGAAAATAAACCACCTACTGATGGAGATGAAATCGCACTTTTGCTAACACATCATCAACTCTATATCACTTTTGTATAATACAAAAACTTCTTTTTAATAATTTTTATAGCTAAGGAGTTGGTGACAATAATTTTTAATTCATTAGCTCGTCTAGCAGAAGTTGTACATAGTGGAATTTTCACTATAAAAACCGCAAAAGTTAACTTCTGGCATACTATTATCGCTACATTATTAATTAATAACCAACTAAAAATTAAAGAAAGTTATACTAAATCATTTATGGAAACAGTATAGAATAGTAGAAAATATTTATAAAAGGTACCTATATAAAATAGGTGTTGCGCTTATAAAGAAGTACACCAGACTACATTTTAAAAAGGGAAACAAAATGTGTGAAAATGGTGGAAGATACAAGAAGAATGGTTGTAAAATATGAAGAAAAATCGGGAGAATTACCGGACGGGGACTTAAGAAAGAAGATATGGAAGAAATAGGTATTGGCGATCGGGACAAAAAATAAATATGATGTGGAAAGGGACAAAGCCTTAACAGAAATGGCAATAAGTAAAGAACAAATGAAAGAGTGGAGAGAAAAGGGATTAAATGTTAGTAGGATGGTGGAGAAAAGATGTAATGAAATAGTAAGAGGTGAGGATTTGAGAAAAATTTGGGAATCCAGATACGCGAAAGGTATGAGGGAGTTTATATGGGTAGAATGGCAAGGGGATGAGGTGCCAGGATATCTAAGAGAAGGAAAAATTATAGAGATAATAGTGAGATTCAGAATAGGGAATGAGTGTAATGAGAATAAGTATTGGATGGAAGAATGTAAAAGATTGTGTAGAGTATGTGGAGAGAAGAGTGAATCAATGGAGCATGTATTAGAACAGGGATGGCGAACCATTGGCACTCGTGCCACTTGTGGCACGTTTGAAAATTTTGATGGCAGGCACAAAAACAAAATTTTTTTTAAGTTATCCTTTTTAATAGAAATGAATTAAAAATTATTAATCTACACTTAATTTAAAGTTTATGATATAAATTTGTAGTACTGAATACCTGTCTTAGTATGTTAACTAGAACCGTCAAATTATACATTTTATTATTATAATATCGCATGAATTCTTTCGAAGTATGTACAGATGCGCATTAGATAAAAATTTTTGCGTATCCAGTTTCGCCTTCTTAAGGTATTTGAATGTTGTTGCTGTCGCAGCGGTCGAATCAAAATTTATTTTATATCCTGATATAATACCATTTGAAAAATTAAATTTAAAAGTCCTTGAGTGGTTAAATTTTAATGAATTAGAAATGGAATTAGTTGAATTTCAGTCAAGTACCATATAGAACCAAAAATTTGTTGATTTAAGAAATGATTTAGAATTTTTTTAAAGTAATCGATTATTGGATAAAATAAATAAAATTGCAGAAAATGAAATTCTAACTATACATGGAATTCAGTTCCTGACACGTTTAATTGTTGAAAACTTTAAAAATATTAGCAAAGGCAATTTTATCAATATTTTCATCGACGTGGGCATGTGAATCTCTATTTTCAGAATTAAATTTTATAAAAAATAAATATAGGAATAGAATGACGGATAAGTCGAGCTCTGCATGCGTACTGTTGAAATTAACTAAATATGAACCAGATATTAAATCTTTATCATCTTGTGTACAGCAACAAAAACCATTTTTTTTAACGTGAATTTTGTTTCTAGCATATTGCTTTTTGTAAAACATTGATTAATAAAAAATTGTTTAAAGATGAATTGCTTTTGTTTGTTTATTTAATTATACTTACGTATAGTTTCACCACGCTAACATTTCGAATGAAATTTTATTGTGGCACGTTACCTATTTAAAAAAGAATTTTTATGAGTTTGTGGCACGGACATCAAAAAAGGTTCGCCAACCCTGTATTAGAAAAAGTAATGGGGAAGAACGAGAGGGAGGAACTTGGAAGGATAATAAATGCGGATGATAGTGGTCTGACCCTATTGAAGCAAATTTTAAAAGGAAGAGGTGTGGAAAGGTGGGAGGGAAAATACAGGAAAAATGAATATAAGGGAAAAGGAAGGGAAGTGCTGAGTTTAAATATTTAAATTTTTGTAGGTCTAAATAAAGAAATGATTCTTGACTCAGTGGGTCAAAATGAGGAGGAACAAGGCGATCAATAAGAAGAAATGGATGATCTTGAACCACACCAATCATTGAACAAGCTCTTTTAAAAATTTTCTTTATATTTAAAGATGATACTACTTTATTCCACGATATGAGTAAAATACAACGAAAGATGCAATAATTAAATACTGGTACGACAACAATTATAATTTTGTTATACCTAGGTATATTTCTTTTACTTAATTTAGTCAAAATTAAAACCACTTGTTCGTAAAATTATGTTGTTTTCATTTGCTCTCCGTTTAACGGAATCTCTTTATAACGCAATAAATTACCCGATCCTTACAATTTCGCTATATAGGATTTACACTGTTCTGATGTAGGTATTAGAACGTAAAGGTAAACTCTTCGTTTGCATTCGAAAAACTAGACTGCTATCAATCATAACTTAAATTTCTTCCTTATAATTAAAAAGGACCTTATTAAAATTACTGCATGACATTGCCTGTTCTTTTTTTAAATGTTAAATTTAAAAAAATTATTTTTTTTGTATATTGTAAATGGACAACCCCCAGAGGCTTATTTCACAAAAGCGGAGATCGAAGGGTCAATAACAATTTTTAATAAGCAAATCACACATATCTAATTGAGTATTGTATATAAATATATTGCAAAAATATGTGAAATTTTACGAAATAGCTCAGCCACTTATGCTAGCGTTTCTGAGTTCCTACATGGTTGAAGCCGCTTTCAGTTACGAGTTTCGAGGGGATTTAAGAATAAAATTGACCAATTTTGAATCCAATATAGCAAACCTTGCAAAAAACACCAGGCACACCCATCTCATTGATTAAGAAACAATCAATCTGTAGTTACTTTACTTATTATTTCTACTTATTTATAATTATTTATTATTTAATAATATTTTCATAAAACTGTTGTTACACGATGTACCATTAATTTAATAAATTTTTAAAATCATAAAATAAATGTACAACACAGTATCTAATAAAGTTTTATTTTAATTAACAGAAAATTACTTTTATGGGGGTCGATGGAGATTTCGAAAAATTTTATAGGGTTCGATGATCAAAAAAGTTTGGCGAGTCATTCTTTAAACTGAGAGAAATAAGCTAGAAAGGTACTACGAGAGTCATCTGCAGAGTGAAAGGTTTAACCATATAAACTCCTTTCAAGAGTTCAGACCTGAATGCGTCAGGATTTTACAGGGAACTAATCACTTTTAATATTTCCATTCTCTGCCGCCTAAATTGAAATTTAAATGCTCAACATTCTTTTACCCGTTTCGAATTCAAATTGAAAGGAATTAGTTAAATAAATAACTTTCTTGTACTAAAGATTAACTTTAGCAAATGATTATTAATTTCATCACACTACTCTTAGAGAATATTAAAAAAATACCATAAACAATATAAAAAAATATTTATTTTGATCATTTTTAATAATATATAAAATAATAATAGTTTTCACAGAAAACAAGTAATTCCTTTAAAACATCCAATCCGTAAGCTCTGTATGTATTCAAAAAAAATTAATGGGCGTTTATGTATTTTAATTAAATCCACTTCTTCAAAAATTATGTCATAATTTCTTCAAATTTTATGCACTCTTCCAATTGTTGATTTAAATCATTTTCCAAATTTTAAATATTCTATCTTGTATCTTGCAGTGAATAGGTTTGTGTTAAAGTTTCCCAAATACCATAAGTAAAATTAATTAGTTAGTCCACAAAATTAAACATTACGAATAAGTGCAATTTTCATGTAAGCCATGTGGTAATATTCCAGTCATTATAATTCTTCTAGGGAAAATCGTATTTCCAGTCCCATTAGTATTTTCCATTTCACTAAAATATTCACCCAGCACACACCCGTCTTCAGTCTCAACCACTTTACAATCTGTTGAATTAAAACAAATCTCCACTGTAGGCGTATCAAAAGTACGTTTGAAAAATTTACACTGAACAAAAATTAAGACGAGCACAGCAAGCCCCTGAAGTATAGGGTGCGATTTTTCTTGTTTAGGAATCATTTTGGAGAACTTTTCCACACTGAACTGAAGACATCAATAAAGAAGGAAGAGTTATTTTTGCTTTAAATAGCCTCGCGAAATTGAGATAAACAATATTAGAAATTTAAAATATAAAATGTGTAATAAGTGATAATAATACCAATGTCGCAATTAAATTAAAATTTTTACATATACGAAGTCTGATAACGATGTTTTTATATTAGTTTGGTAATAAAAAAAGAAACGTTTCTACAATTTTGTAAAATCTATGACAAATAGAACTCAGAAATGGGCAGTTTTTGGAAGAAGAAGTAGAATATTAAAAATGAAGATTTAATGCTTGACAATACAAACATGTATCTAAAGTTGTCCCAGCATCACTTTATCTCACCTAAAACAATATTCATATTTTTTTTGTAAACTTATAAACAATAAATAAAGTACCTACGTGCTAAAAAAATTTCAAACGTAGGATTATAAACATTTTGTAACAATTTCAGCTGCAGCATGGATACGAAATACATAAAACTCGAAAAGTAGATATGACAGAGAGAGAGAGAGAGAGAGAGAGAGAGAGAGACAACGCTTGGGATCTTTAAAATTATTCAGGTGCAAATGAAGGAGGGAGAATACAAGCTGATAACACATGGGGAATGGTGAGAATAAGTTGTAGGTAAATAACGTTGGGGATGACTTAAGGAAAATGGAAGAATCCAGAATTATGGGGGGTTGAAGAAATTTTTGTTGAGATTGGCAGGGGGACCTGATGCCTAGATATTTAGAAGAAAGGAGGAGTATAAGGGTGATAGTTAGATGTACAACAGGGAACGAATGCAGAGGGTGTAAATTTTAGTATAAGGAGGAGGACAGAAGATGTAGGTTGTGTGATAGACAGGTAGAATACCTCGGGTATGTAAGGGAAGAAGGTCGTGTAGAATTGTTGAAAGAGGAAGGAGACGGACTGAGCTTATTTAGGCAAATATTAAGGAAGGGAGCGGTGAAAATGATGTGAAAAAGGTGGAGAGTTTTAAGAGAATGGGTTGTAAAGAGATTTTTAAATATTTATTTTGAGGAATTCTGGGAAGGAACTTGCATTGGGGCGGATTTAACAGGAAGTGGAAATGGCTTTATGTTTCTTTTTTTAATGTTATTCTTGATGGAATCTATTTGTTTTTTCTGACTCTTATATGCGATTTATGTTTCTTTTTTGGTTGTATACAGCCTTTTATTAATAGAACTATTTCTTCTACATGAAACCCATAATTATTTTTGAAATATATTAATCTCCAGTAACTATTCTATCAAACTAAAAATAATATCAACTCGAATCACTATGTTACATAAAGAAACTTCGAATTCGACTTATCGAAGTTGACACCAAATATTATTTTCGAGTTATCAAGGTATTCGAGTATAACAGGACCAACCAATTTGGTTTGACTTATCGGAGTTATCGAAATCTGACTGAAATTAAAATGGCCCTATATGTACTTCTCATGCCTAGAAAATACGTAGGTATTTCTCATTCCTTAAAATTGCAAAAACTCAAAAAACTGGTTCTAAAGACAGAAACCTCCAGATATGAAGCATTGCTTCAAAAAATTTGGAATATCTTCTTTCTTTGAGCACAGAAAGGGTCCAGAATAATCCTTTTGCTGGTTAGCTTTTCAACTACTGTTTTGTTACAAAGGAGTTAATAATAAAACTAATTATTATATTACTTTTTTTGTGATTAATAAAAGAATATACAGGGTTTTTCAAGTTGATGGGCTATTAGAAGTATATGAATTAGTAAAAGGAATTCAATTCTGAAACTTGGGCTCATTTGGTTATTGTTATGCCGCTTCTTTTAAAAATATTTTCAAGTTCGATTTACATCCGGTTATACCGGAAGTCGATACCAACTTTGTTATTTTAAATGGAATGGTATATTTTTCACGCTGAATTCGAATAAAACGTGTAATTCTAAGGTAAGTTTGATAACCAACTTGTACACCTATGACGATCGGTTTCTGAGTTAATTTAATTTATAGAAAAAAAATCGCTACCGCAACCCAAATTATAAAAAATCATAACTTCCACAAAATACGACTTAGAGTGTTGAAATTTTTACTAGTAATAGCTGAATATTAGTGCTAACGCCTTGACAAAATTGAATTAAATAATTTATACAGGGCGTTCAAAATAAAATTCTATAATTGAAAAACTTCAAACACGAATTACTTGGTTTTTTCAAATAGCACCTACTATTTTTTATTTTCTCAATCGATTCCTTTTTTTATCCTCTTTCGATCTATGTGGATACTTCCTATTTAAAGTAATAATTATTCCAAAATTTTCAAATAAAATAGGAAGTATCCATATGGATCGAAAGAGGATAAAAAAAGGAATCGATTGAAAAAATAAAAAAAAGGTGCCATTTGAAAAAACGAAGTAATTCGTGTTTGAAGTTTTTCAATTTTAGAATTTTATTTTGAACGCCCTGTATAAATTATTTAATTCAATTTTGTCAAGGCGTTAGCACTAATATTCAGCTATTACTAGTAAAAATTTCAACAATCTAAGTCGTATTTTGTGGAAGTTATGATTTTTTATAATTTGGGTTGCGGTAGCGATTTTTTTTCTATAAATTAAATTAACTCAGAAACCGATCGTCATAGGTGTACAAGTTGGTTATCAAACTTACCTTAGAATTACACGTTTTATTCGTATTCAGCGTGAAAAATATACCATTCCATTTAAAATAACAAAGTTGGTATCGACTTCCGGTATTAATGGATGTAAATCGAACTTGAAAATATTTTTAAAAGAAGCGGCATAAACAATAACCAAATGAGCCCAAGTTTCAGAATTGAATTCCTTTTACTAATTCATATACTTCTAATAGCCCATCAACTTGAAAAACCCTGTATATCTATATATATATAGAGTTTACACCTATTCACTTATACACAGTACATAGGTATTTACATATTTCAAAGAAGGAAAATATTTAAATAAATACTTAATTATTTTTGTAGAACTCGTTTACAAATAATAGAAAATTAATATAAAATATATACAGAAATGTAGATGAAAAAATTAGAGGAAATAAACATCTATTCCCATTTTTTTATCATATTGAAAGCACGTTGTCTTCCTCGTGCATTATTTGATAAAACTGCGTGTTTTGCAATGAGGTCCGTGGTTCGTTATGAAAAATTAATAACAACCAGATAAAAAATCAGCGTCGTTTATTGCTACAGATATTAATAAAACCTTTAATGCTATAGATATTTTATATTTATGGACATCCAATAAACCAATCGACGTACAATTAAGGCTTATTTATTAAATACATTTTTTTAATTTCTTTCTTATATTTTTTTCCCATTAATTTAATATTTAGGAAATTAAATGGTTATTTAATATCCATTTGGTACACTTGAGTCGATCCCCTTACATCAAGTTAAAATTAAGAGTAATTAGAAAATTGAGGGTTTGCTTTTATGTTTTTAAGGATAGAGATTATTATTGTTTCCTAAATATTATCCCTACCTCGTTATTCACAGAAATTAGTAAAATTAAGAACATAAATAGAAAACTTAGGAAGTTAAATAGTACCAAAGTGGTCTATAACAGGAGGACTTTTACAAAACAATTTATTAATATTTATTTTTAAAATTGGAATAATGCAATACCTCCATATAAATACACATATCAGAAATATTCCTACTTGGTCATAAAGATAAAGAATCCGTCAGTTCTTCATGATTATGATAAAATTTAAAAGATTATATTTTCACCTGACTGGAAACAGCTTATCCAAACACCGTAACACACTTTTAGTCATGTTTTACTGTATCAATGTGTCAAGTCTATATTACAAAATATATTATAGTGTGTAAAAACTAATTACACGAGATGTGTATTATCTTTATTCTTTGGCACCAATAACAATACTGACTATGCTGGCCAATGTCAAGTACAACAAAGAAACTGTGTACACACGCAAAAATAATTAACATTGTTTCAAACTTAATAATTCATCGAAAATTTTACATTTTACTACATATTTAATATTGTTGTTGTTTTAAGGACAGAGAAAATACAAATTTTCGTACAAAAAAAAGAGCAGAAAGAGAATAACAGCAGTTGAGTTTCAACTGAATTAATGTTACTAATTAACAAATTCATATTAGCATTTGGGATTTTATGGGTTTATGAAAAACGTAAATGAAAACTCACTAAACTTATTACTGCAATCATTAGGATCACAAAGCCAGAAACGCTGTTGGATTTATAAGCCAATAAATATTTCTTTAGGGTTTTCTGGGAATTTCAATTCATTTAACATTTCATCCTTAGGTAATAATGTTTTCAATAATAAATATAAAATAAATACTGAGCAAGTGTTATGACAAATTCTTTACTCATTTTTCCAATTTCTGTTAACATACATTCAGACAAACACAAAAAAAAATATGGATAACTAAATTTGGCATTTGGGCAACATCTGGTAACTAATATAAGGTCTGATAGAGTGTAGTGTACTGCATGGACATATATCCAATAAACCCATAATGTCGTACATGTTCACTGTGACCATCCAAAGTCGTCTAATCAGTTTACATTTAAAACAATCTCGTGAACTCTTTTCTGGACAGTTGTTTTTTTGGATAATCGTTGCAGCTGCAAATAGGGGCATGCTAGATATTATTTTTTTGCCACGATCATCAGTTATTATCTTTCCGATGTTCGAGGGTTGATCGAATTGCTGTACGAAGGGCTGAGGGTTTATTGTGAATGCTGGGAAGGGGGTAGTTGACATATCTGGAAAACAAAAGGAATATTAGAAGGAGAAATAAATACAAGTTAGGAAATACTAAGAAGATGGGAATAATGAGGTGGGATTTACATTTTGGAGTAGATTCAGAGCTGGGTATCTATCCTGGTGAGAGGGTAGGACAGATGCGTTAATTTGTTTAACTAGTTACAAATAGACTCAAACTAAGTAAGAAGGTGCGAAAACTGCATACAGGGTGGTACCTATACAATCTTATTACATTAATTAATTTCTTAAGATCAATTATATTCCATTTAATGAAGCTATATACATAGAAATAAATAAAATAAAACTTAAAAAATTCAAAATCAAATCAAAAACCGAAAATTAAAAAAAATATTGATTTAATTTTCAATATTTACCTAGCTTTAATGTTTACTTTTTTTATGGCTAATTTTTTAGTCGATTGTTACAGATTTAATTTCTACAATTACTAATTTATTGCATAGCGTTTATATTTTATGGAATAATTAGTAAAAATAAATATTTTTTTATCTATAAATTTATAGAATGTTTACACCTTTTAATAACAATTTAAATATATTTGATGACAAGTTTAAAGTAACTGTTTTGTAAAACTTTTCTTAAAAAAGCTAATTTTCAAATTCACTTTATTTGCGCCCATGGACCCCTTGACTGTTAAGTCCGGCCCTGGCTAGATCAACAAATATCGACAAAAAATATTGATAAAGTTCTTAATAAATTTATCTATAGATCTGTCTAGTAAAACACGACAGCACATCATTTGCAAATCTAAAAACATGTGCAAAACCCCTTTTAGATTTAAAGAATGAATTCATCTTTACATTAGTGATCTACAACGATCTGGGCTATTCTATTCTTTCTAGGAATTCAACGGTCAATAAAGACAATAAATACAGAGAAATTGATCTTGTAATTTTTTAATAAAAGGCCCACTATTTTCATTTATTCTTATTTAAATAATTATGTAGTAAATATTTTGCAATTTACTTTTGAGAAGTAACTAAATTTCCTTGATAATATTTTATTTGTTGAGTACGTAACTGCTGGTTTTGTGGTTTTGTTTACATTAATGAATAGAAACTGAAAAATTATAAAATATAATCTGTTACTATTATGATTAAAATATTGTTAGCCAGTAATCAACTACTCTATTAAAAATTCCTATCGTATTTGCAAACTGAGTTTAGATGTACGTAGTTCTAATAAGCGAACACTAAAATAGGTCAGTGATTATGCAATTGGAATTTAGACTTCGGTTTTATTTATTTATAGAAATCCACAAATCTTATCAGAATGTGGCTATTTTTATAAATAGTCATTGTAAGTAAACATCCTATTTGCCTAATTTTGCGATATGTTCATGATTTTCATAAACATATTGAAACAATAATTTCTTTAAATTCACCAAAATATATTTAGTTGCTGTTATCAACATAATTATCTTAAATAATAAATATTACCTGAATTCATCATTTGATAAATAAAATTAAGAACCCAAACAGATTATAAAATTTGTCATTTTAGTTGCAAGTGAAATTTTATTTCCTAGTTTCAGTTTATATTTTATGTCTATTTGATGAAGAAACTTTTTTTGGATTAGATGAACAGATCTACGCAAATCTACTACATTAAACAAATCTTTTTATTTCCATCTGACATTTTCTGTGAGGACACCCTGTATAAAACACTAAAAATTGTAATCCAATTCTAGTCATCTTCTTTCAACAATTTGTAACAAAATTTTTGTCATTTTGACAGCGCAACTACTGCTCTTTTACCAAGATTTTTTTTAATTTTTATTAAATGGAGTAATATCGAAAAATATTTACTGTTAATTAGTCCCAATGAACAGCGAAGAGATAGACTGCAAAATTTTAGTGAAGCTCCGGCTAAATTCAATAGCTAAAGGCACTACTGGTACTGGTAGAATAAAAGGTACGAAGAAAAGTACTTACGCTCGTTATGATAAACTCAGTTTCTTTACGATTTACAAAAAATATCTAGATTTTTGAAGCCTTAAAAGCAAGTGTTGTCAGGTAAATAATCTATCAACTGTTTTAGGTTCGATGAACATTAAAAATATTTTCGTTGACGTTAACCCACTGAATTGATGTGTCAGTGACAATAAGTCATGATTGATTTCCTGTCATACAGTATTGAGGAGTTGTCCTCATGGAGAGCCATTTTAGCAGCTTTCAGCGCCTGGTCTCTGTTTTATTTCTCCTTAAGGAACATACTGCAAGAGAAATCCCCAGAATACATAAGTAGAATTGTTGCAGGTATTAAATAAATGAAATGATAAAAAAAGATCCATGAAAATTATTTCTCCAACATGTTATATGTTTTCAAACAATAATCAAATCTAAACACTCTCTCTCAAACTTTGGTGCACTTTACTCTGCTTCTAATATCTTCTTCATCTTCCTGAAGGTGCCTTAACAGTCTCTCTCGGCTATTCTTTTTTGATACTCTTCTTTATTTTTCTTTTGACCTAACATTTCTTACGTTTATTGATCTCTTATCATTCCATTACAATATCCCCACAACGCACTACACTCATAATCATCCAGAGTTCGGAAGGTATTCTACAATCCTACCCCAACTACATAGAAATATGTTAATTTCATCATTAATTGATCCTTAACTGATTCTGTATTCAACCAAGTAGATAAACCATCTCAATTCCTCGAAGTTGCCTGTTTTAGTAACTTATGGACTTTTGATTGCCTATTATTATCCTTGACGTTTCCTCTTTTAGGAACCCATGGACTTGTGATGGCCTACTTTGGTTGCAAAGAATGTTTTGGAGATTGGAAATTCTCCAAATCGGATCAGGCTTCGACTGCATTGCAGGCTTTAATCCTCGTAACAAGTTTAGGGTACTTCATCGAAGATACCATTTGGTGTTTCTATCACCAGACAGAAACACCCCTCATGTTGGCCCATCATTGCTTCAGCTGTTTCGCAGTTTATCGACTATTGAACATGAGAAAGGCTGGTGGTCAATCAACTTGTGCTCTTGGTGTACTGGAATTGTCAAATCCGTACCTTCAAATGAGATGGTTTGTACGGTACCACGGCTTTCAAACGACTCTCGCATTTTATGTCATTGAATTTATATTTATTGTATCGTTTTTACTGCTGAGGGTAGTTTTGGGGACTCAATATTTATTACATATTATTGCACAGCCTAATACTTTCGAGTTTCGTGCATTGGCCACGACTATTTACTTTATCTCGTGGTTGTTCGTCATCAATATTGTGAAATATGTTCAATACAAGTATCTTACTGATCAACCACAGTCAAACAATGGGGTTCAAAATACTCAAATTGGCATAGAAAATACTATACTTACATAATTAAGATTTACAAATAAACTTTACAAAAAAGCATGTTTTTATTACAGAATGTCCATGTTTATCTTTGATCTTCATATTTTCAGATTTTGTTCCACCTCGAAAAAAAAAATAAATACTCACCAACTTTTTTGAGCTATTTATATTTTTCTGTAGAAATATAAAATTACAAATATTTAAGTATGGATGCATTTATGGTTTTTACATAAAATACTTTTTTACCCAATTTCCAAACTTTTAAAATACGAAGTATTTTAACCCAAGAAAGTAAGCGAATAGGTTGTATTTATGTGTTTACAAAAAAATAAATAAACAAACAATGAAAGGTAAGTAATTCTATTTATTGATGTGCAGGGTTTCATTGAAGAGAAATCAAAAAACAGTCAAAACAATCCATTTTTGTTAGCAAATACGCATTTATTTATAAAAAGATAAAATTAGTTATAAAATACTGAAAATTAAATACACATTTAAAGAGAATTCTGTCCATTAGGAAGGACTTGCCTAACGTTCATATTAATTCTTGAATGATTTAAGTACTGTCCAAAGGGTGACCACAATTCTTCATTCTGACCCTTGAAAATTGCACGGTCAGAAAATAACCCTAAATGTGCTATTTTCTCGTCAGTAAAATTGCTATTGTTCCATGGAGTGTTGTCAGTCTTTAAAATTCTTGGAACACCATGATAACATAAGCGCGCTTCTTTCGTCATTATTATAATGTCACCACTACGAACGATTAAAGGAATTGGTTTTTCTTCTTGGGTCTGTCCTCCTAAGAGAAATATCGCGGATTGACCGAAACTGAAAATCCAAAATTGTTTCTTTCAAAAAATTACATATCTTTTCTTGGTTCTTTAAAATGTCAAATACGTATGTATGTATATAAAACAAATAGGTATGACGACACCATTAACTTTATTTATTTTAATTACATATTTACGTATTTTATATATTCACTTACCTAAACGATAATAAGGGGGCTTCTAAGTTTATTTCTGAATGATCTGTATGACCGGACAAAGTTGAATCTAAATGATAAAAATTGACAATAGCAGCTTGAGGTTCAAAATTGTCGTAACCAATTGCTTTGGCTACAGTTTTACTAAGTAGTCCCAAATCTGGAGGAAATTCGTTTCGAAAATCTTCAGTATAAACCTCAAAAAAAAAAACATATTTCCTCTATTTTGGAAGTTTATTTTACATGTTGTTAAATATTATAAGAGTAAAGCAAAATATTGTACACGCGGTACATATACGTATTAGTATAAGAATTTTTATTAAAAATAAACCTTTGTATCCCAATTATGGTGGTACCCCAAAGTAGCCCATCGTAATTTTTTCAGCAATTGAGAGTTTTTGTATTTTTGGCACAGTTCCCACCAATTTTCATTAGGGGGTATTTCATTAAAAGGGTCTAAATTTAATTTGTTAGGTTTTTTAGTATAGCTCTCTAAACACTGTATAATCCAATATCTTTGCCCAAAAGACGTAAAAGGATTTTTAATATAAATTAAGCCTAAAAAATAAAACTTGTGAGTGTACCTAATTAGTACTATACAAATAAATTGTAAACAAATTTACAAAGTATGCAATACCTGGCTTTTCTTTTATTTCGTAAATTTGCCAATTTTCAAAAGGAATTAAGCCTATATATCCATTTTTAGCGCCAATATTTCCAACTTTTTTAATAATTTGCACCTAAAATATTAACATAATTGTACATTTGAAAGTAATTTTAAGAATTTTTATAAAAATTACCTTACCACCAAACCTGTTTAAGTCGTAAATATCAATTACATCGCTCAAATCAGGAACTGAAGCTTTAGTTTTATAATATTTAAAACTATCCTTAAACATTTTTGAATTTTAAAAATTAGCGCGGTTTATAAGGCGGCCATCTTTTTTTCGCTATCTATAGATTTCTACTTTCTATGATTGTCATTTTCTTCTCAACAGGAATCTTTTAGGTTAAGAAATAACTCAAATTAATTGCAAAAAAGGAAAATATGCTTAACTTTTGCTTAAAAAATGTTCCTAATTTATTACCAGATGCACAAACACAAAAATAGATGCACTTTTTTTGAAAAGACTTGAATAAACGTGATGCTTGATGAATAAACACGATAGATGTCTCGTCGATGATGTCTGGGTTTAATCTTCGTTGAGGTTTACGAAAGTCAGCTGACTGCAGAATTTAATGAAGTGTAGTTAAAGAGGAGTGTTACCGTAAAATTTTAGAAGGATTGTTACTTTATTATAATTAAAAATGTCAGGGAAAGATAGACTTGCGATCTTCCCTTCTAGAGGGTAAGTAGAACATGAAAAGTTATATGAGATATTGTAATTCTCGTTTTATAATTAAATGGGAGTTACCTCTTTCAATAACATTCTTTTCTAGGGCTCAAATGCTAATGAAGGCTCGTCTAAAGGGTGCCCAGAAGGGCCACAGTTTATTGAAAAAGAAAGCTGATGCCTTACAGATGAGGTTTCGCATGATACTTCATAAAATTATAGAGGTTAGTAAACTGATCATATGATTTAAATTTGTTAATATTTCTGAGGAAAACATATTTTAGACGAAAACTCTTATGGGAGAAGTTATGAAGGAAGCAGCATTTTCGCTTGCTGAAGCTAAGTTTACAACAGGAGATTTTAATCAAGTTGTTCTGCAAAATGTGACGAAAGCCCAAATCAAAATTAAAACAAAGAAAGATAATGTAGCAGGTATGACATTTTTAGTGTTGTTATGTCATTATTAATTAACAAAACAAATGTTTACATTAACTATTTGCAATAATTTTTTTATTTGTCTTATATCTTTCATTGTTTCAAAGTTGAGATTTCACAAAATTTGTTGTACAGGTGTTACATTGCCCGTTTTTGAGAGCTACCAGGATGGCTCTGACACATATGAACTTGCTGGGTTAGCCCGAGGAGGTCAGCAATTGGCTAAACTCAAGAAAAACTACCAGAGTGCTATTAAATTGTTAGTCGAATTGGCTTCACTTCAAACTTCGTTTATTACTCTGGATGAAGTGATTAAAATAACAAACAGAAGAGTTAATGCCATTGAGCATGGTATGATAATTTAATTCAGTCACTAATTCTGTCCTTTGCCCATTTAAAATCTTATTACTTATTATCCTTTCTTATTAGTGTGTTTTTTGTCTAATTTTAGTGTTGAATTTTTCCACTGCACTTTTATTAACATTTCTAATATATTTTTCAGTTATCATTCCACGTATTGAACGTACATTAGCATACATTACATCTGAATTGGACGAATTAGAAAGAGAAGAATTCTACCGTCTTAAGAAGATCCAGGACAAAAAGAAGATTGCAAAAGCAATAAAGGAAGCTGCAGAGGCACAAAATAAGTTGAACTACCAAAACCAATACCAACAGCCTGTTAATCTTCTAGAAGAAGGAGATGAAGATTTGCTGTTTTAAAAAGAATTGTTTTAGTTGCAGTTGAACAGTATTCCCATATTAATAGATACTCGTTAGTTATCATCTGTAAATAATGATTATTATTTTTCCTTATCTTATAAGCTTGGTGGAAGTGATTGAATGTAAAATGATGTTTACTGTTCATAGTATGTTAAAAAATGTATTCCAAGTCGCAATAAAATAATTTTCAGTGGTTATTTGTTATTTTTTTATTTAGGAACAAAAAGTAATCTTCAATAAAAAATGTGTTGCATGATGCCTTTTTAGAGATCTCTATCCTAAAAGAAAAACGAAAAGCTTATAAAATTTATCGTCAAAAATAGTTGAGTGAGGAGGACCTTCAAGTTTCTACTGAACAGAGGTCTAATTGTGTATCTTTAGGATTTAAACTGAAATTCTCAAACTTCATAAGTTAATCTCTTTCTCTAATTGTTAAAAATGTTCGAGCTAAAGCCTTCAATTTTCGACTGAAAAAATATTTTAGGTAGAATTGTAGGAACTGAGCTGAAATTCTCAAATTTCAGTTTAGTCTGCTTTTCAATAGTGGTTGAAGTAGAAAATCTCAAGCACAGTTTTAAAAGATAAACTGAAATTTTGCTAATTTTCACATTAGTCTCTTTGCCTGTTCATCAAAAGTCATTGAGTGAGGTCCTTCATGTTTCTACTAGAAGGCGGTCTTAAGCGTATCTTTAGGAACTAAACAGAAATTCTTAAACTTCATAAGTTAATCTCCTTGCCTGTTCGACTTAAATGTGGTTGAGTTAAGCCCTTCACATTTCAACTGAAAAATATATACTATCTTAAGAACTGAACTGAACTGAACTGAACTGAAATTCTCACACTTCAGTTGAGTTTGTTTGTTTGTTTTTAAAAGTGGTTGAATTAGGACTCAGTATCAACTTAGGAAAAATATTACGTACAATTCTAGGAATTAAACTGAAATTCTAGGGCACTGAAGTTTCCACTATTGAAGGTCAAAGTACAATTTTAGGAGTTAAACTGAAACTCTCAATGTTCAGTTTAGCATTTACAAAAAGGCACTCGTCAAAAGTAGTTTAGCTAGGGCACTCATTTTTCCACTAAAAAAAGATCTCAAGTACAATTTTTAAAATAAACTGGAGTTCTCAAACTTCAATTTAGTTTCCTTGTATTTTTAGAAACTAAACTGAAATTCTCAAGCTTTAATTTAGTTATAATTTGTATATTCGTGGAAAGTAGTTGAGCTAGAACCTTAGGAAAGAAGACTTTGAGTGCCTTTTCAGGAAATAAACTGAAATTCTCAAATTTCAAAATATAAACTTAAATTCTTGTTCGTCAAAAGTAATTTGGACTGAAGGAGATCGTGAGTACACTTTCAGGAAATAAATTGAAATTCTCACGATGTAATTTATTGTCTGTCGGTTTCTTTGTCAAAGTAAGGTACCTAGTTGAGTTAGGACCCGATTTGGCTTGAAGGTGATCTTGAATTCACCTTGAGGAACTAAACTAATATTCTAACTACAGCTTTAATTTGGTTTATTTGCATGTTCTTTTAAAGTGGTTGAGCTAATAAGGCCTTCAAGCTTCAAGGAAGATTTTGCTAATTTCTAGGAACTAAGCTGAAATTCTCAAAATTGAATCAATCTAGTCTCGTTGTCTGTTATAATCAAATGTAGTTGAACTAACATTTTCGAGTGCAGATTTAAATAGATCTTAAGTTATACTTTCAGGAAGTAAACTGAAATTCTACTAAAGCTTAAATAAGTTTGCTAATTTGTCTGTCTTTGTGGTCATTAAAAGCAACTGAGTTGAGACGTGCCAATCTGAACAAAAGAGGTAATCCTGAGCACAAAATTAATGTTCATTGTCATTTTTGTCAAATATTGATTAGTTGAAAATTGTCATAAATGAATTAGCAAAAGAAAATTATAAAAGTACTTAAGTATATTGTATCTAATATAGATAAAACATAAAAAATTGTTGCCATTAAAAAGAAAACATGGATATTGAAGAAACTGCCAAGATGGGAAAAAGACTGCAAGTCTTGATACGAACTAGAAAAATACTTTATATATTAACAAATTTATGTTTTAGATGTTACAATAACCTGATTGTTCAATTAAAAAATGCTCAAAAAGGTTATAAATTATTGAAAAGAAAAACGGATGCCCTTAATTTAAAGCTACGTCAGATTGCTAGGGAAATGCTTTTAGTTGGTTGAATTCATTTATTTTCTAATTTTAATCTATAATTTGGACGCCTTTAGGCTAAATTTGCAGTGGAGGGAATAATGAAGGATGCTTTCTTGTCGCTAGCAGAAGTTAAGTTTGCTGCTGGAAATATCATTACAGATTATATTTTACAAAATGCTGTGCATGCCCATGTCAAATTAAAAAGCAGAAATGAGAACATGGCAAGTAAAAATAAATCATAAATTTTTGTTCTATGAAGTTGCAATATTTATCATACGAAGGAAAGTACCTATACCTACAACAATTTTACTATTATATTGTGTTACATTAGTCCAAATTTGGTCTAGACTTTGGTAAATCCTGAAGTCAGGCTTGGTCGGTAACAGATTCAGGATAATTAAATTATTTTTAATGCCAATGGTTTAGAAATTAGTAAATTTGTTGGAAAAATATACATTCACCGGATAAATGCTGCGACTTCTCGGAACAAAAGTCTAAGATTTATTTTTATCCTGCAAGAAAATAATTGATTCCGTTACCGTTTTGCGTTTTTCCAATAAAGTTAAGTTCAAAAATTTATGCCACCGATTGACCGATTTGGTAATATAGTTTGCAAAACTAAATCGTAGGTGTTGAATATGCTGTGTTTGAAATAATGAAAGTGGGGTCAGATCCGTTTGAACTTGCTGGTTTGGCCCGAGGAGGTCAGCATTTGGCCAGACTTCGAAAAATATACCAAGGAGCCATCGAGTTTATTGTACAATTGGCTTCGTTACAATCATGCTTTGCAGCTCTTTATTCCGCCAAGAAGTCTAATGAAACTAGGGTAAAAGCTCTCGAATTTGGTAATAAGAACTTTCTTAAATTAAACATTAAAAAATATATATTCACTTAACTAAGAAGTTACAATTTAATTGAAAGTATTCAATCAAAAATTTAAGAAACAATAAACTACATTCAATACGAACGTTTCGACCTCTTTTACTTTTCTTTTACTAATGCGTACTTTTGCTAATGAAAACGCGTTATAAATTGTTTTACACGTAAAAATATATCACATCTGGGGTTATTTTTCTTTCTTCATTAACGTTTATTTTCTTTTTAAAGTCTTTTCATTATATTTGCAGTAATAATTCCTAGAATCCAAGAAGGCATCCGCTATATAGGAAACATCTTAGAAGAAATGGAAAGAGAAGAATTTTATCGTTTGAAAATGGTTAAAACTAAGAAGAAGAAACACCAAGAATTTCATGAATCAGAACCAGAACCAGAAAGAGAATATATTACTATATTTAACGATCCAGATAGTAACTTTACTCTTTTCCGGTTATAAAGAATAATATTGTAATACTATTATAAAAAAATACCTACAAAAATTCAGATAATAAATACTATTTGTTTAAAAATAACATGTTCGAAGTTTCTAAAAGTTTGACATTTTTAATTTTTTAAGACTAGTTTAAATTTAGATTCAAACTGAATAAGCCCCATCGGTAAAATTTTAACGGCAACGTAAGCAAAATTGCAAAATGCAAACTACGTTTAAAAGCCGAAGACTTTTGTTGGGGTCATTTTTGATATTTTAATTCCTTAAACCCCTTTACTTTACTGTTAAAAATTTTAACCAAATTTAAATTGACAGGCGTAGAAATATATTTATGTTTGAACACTTTCATTATTTTACCATTTTTTTTTTTAAAATATCCACTTCAGTTCAGTTGCCCCAACAAAATAAAATGTCATTTATTTTTTGTTTGATATCAAAGGAAACCCAAGAACATTCTCTGAATTTTCCAGAGGATTGAGAAGAGCAGTTAAATTCAGTTTTATCAATTTAGGTCAATCGATAGCTTCAGTGACTGAAAGACCGGTTACCTAAGAGTTAATTCAAAGATTAATTTTAGAAAATGAAAGATTAAAGATTTAATGTGAATTGAAATCGACATAAATGTGACTAATTTAACACCTAAAGATTTTAATTGTACCTATACAGTGTTTAGGTTGAGAATTTCCATCGCTAAAAAATAGAAAACAAATAAACTACATTATTTTTAATTTAATTTAAAAATAAGTATATTCTTTCTGAAGTATAAAATAAATTACTCCAAATTTGGAACACTGAATGGTAAAGTCACTACCAAAAATTTCTCTTTCTTCTATTTAATTAATGTATTACTATTAACAATAAAAATTAGCAAAGATTTATTATTATGAGTTTTCGGTATACGAAACCTAAGATTTAATGGTTTTTATATTATTCGTAAAATTTAAGCTTATCTTATTATACTTTTTAATGCGCCACGGTGTCTCAGCTCAGATAATTGATATACACATCTTTTAATACAACAAAATATAAAGAATCGCCCTTATTAGTTGTTTTTTAATTGCAATAACTGACCATTACTAATAGAAGACTGGTAAAAATACGTTTGTCATTAGTGCATTAAAAATTGCCCCAGATGTGATATATTTTTACGTGTAAAACGTTTTCATAATCAAAGGTACGTGATTGTAATAAAAGTAAAAGACGTCGAAACCTCGTATCCGAATATATCTAGTTTTATAGTTTTTCCACTTTTCCGTTGCGATTCGTTTTTCCACTTGTTCGTTGCGTTTCGTTTTTCCACTTGTCCGTTGAAGTTTCACTTCTACTATGTATCCCAGAACACATTCTTTTTTTAACTTATTATAATAGCCCGTTTAATTTGCAAAATTTTACTGAAAACCGCATTTATATCGATTATAATATAACCGAGTTACCTCCAATTTTTTATTTGTATCTTTAAGTAGCGCCTAATTCTATTTAAGGATATACCCTTTAATAACACATGCTCTGAACTTGACCTATATTGTTATAAGAAATAATTTTCATGAACAATTTTTTTTACTTGTCATAAGAGGCCTTTTAATTTGCAAAATTTTGGTGAAAACCGCAATTAAATCGGTTTAACAATAACTTAGTTACCCCTAATTGTTAAGTGGCGCTTAACGTCTTTAAGAATATCCCCTTTAAGAACACGTTCTCTTTAAATTTGACCCAGTTTCTGCGAGACGCCAAGATGGTCGCTGCCGCAACCAGCCAATCAGGTGCGGCTAACTGCGTCGATCTCCTTTATAACAATTGATCGCGCATACCTGAATTAGTCAACCGCGATGCTTCAAAGGATGTACTTCGCTGCTTAAAATTTTAGGTTATTATTACGTAAAAGCTTTTAATTATCAAGGCTGTAGGTGGTGCTAGGTTGATTGAAACATAATAATACCAATAATAAAATAACAATTTTCAATAACATATTCAACCAAAAAGTAAAAAACTTAATCTACTTGAAAACTTAGAAATTAAAAAAGCTTTAACTTCAAACCTAAATATTATTAATAATCAAACATAATTAATCACAAGTAATACTGCTTTAATTTTAAGTAATTTATAATTTCACGATTTCCCCTACTTCTCTTACCCAACAGAGCTGTGTAATATAAATAAGGATTAGACTAAGTTATAAGTTAGTATTGATTGTACTCTTGAAAATGACCGTATGGTTGAAACGATTCGTCGAGTGTTTTATGATTAAAATTGTTATTTTATTATTGGCTTTTAATTATCATTTATTACAATTAGGTACTTCTATTAATAATAAATGTTTTTAAAGATATAAAATTTTCGTGTAAAAAAATCGTAATATTTCACTTCAAAAATATTTTGTGTAACGATCTTATTCTCATTACAAAAAAAAAAACAAGAACGGCAACGAAATTCGTTTACTGAAACATTTTGTTGTTGAGTCGATAGTTTGTAAAAGTAAAGTAGCCAAAAGTATACAAAAAGTTCTTCATTCCTGATGCAGTACTTTGTTCTTGTCCAGGTTTCCAATTATCCTGGATTTGTCAGAATTATTTAAAGCTTTTGTTTTTTCAAAGGAACTTCGTTCTGGGAAGTATTCAGGCTCTAAATTAGTCCATTGAATGCTTCAACTAACACAGCATCACGCTGTTTAAGCCACCTCTTTTTTATTTGAATAGTATTTATGTTCTCGTTCAGTATTTATTTAAAAGCTTAGAGATGATGGAACAATTTTGGCAAAAACATTTTTAAATCAAAACATGTCCTTGATAAATAATGAATATATACAGTGTCTTCTTATTATCTCTTTTATCCTGCTTATCGTGTGTATTTTTAGACAATTTTGGTTTTTGTTATGATAATTTTCACACTTAATGGTTCTCCCCTTATCCTTATTGTTTTTGCCTGAATTTATTTCGTTTCGGTCCTGCTTTTGCTCCAGGATCAGGATCCTGATGGTTGCCAGAAGCAACAGGAGGGCACGCTTTTAGTCTACAGCGAAAGCTCGACAAGATAACATCGAAAGCTCCGAATATTAACAACCTTCACATTTTGGACAAATACATAATTGTGTAGTACATAATACAGTATTTATAATATAGATTCATCTTCGATCTTTACCTTCCAGACCTCTACTTAATTCAAAATAATTAAGTAAGTTATTAATTTTTTTGTAGTCATAGATGTTCTAGTGTTACTTGGGAAATATTTTTGTTAGCAATTACAGTTAGAACAGGTAAAAAAGATAACGAAAAGTTCTTAACAAAATTAATTTTTTAGTTTGTAATCTTTCAATACTTTTTCTTTCATAAATTCACTATTTGGAAGCTGTCGTATCCTACCTATGATTATTGTTTTTGAAAAGTTTAATTTATAAAGAAAATGTTTAATAATTAAGTAACGTATCCAGTTAAAGCTAAATTATAATTACACAATTTCATATAGTCGGAAATTTCAAATAAAATAAGAAGCCAATTTTGTAAATCTTCAATTTCTAACATATACTAAGTATCTGACAAAATTATTTATAATACTGACGATGTAACCAATTCCAAATCGAAGACAATTTATTTTTTTAAAGTTGTTTCCTTTTTTATCATTTATTTATGCTGAAATATCAGTTTTGATCCAGGGCGGATTTAACGGTTATGGGGTGTGGGGCCCTCCACTTTAGAGTAGGGAAATTTGCAAAAGGCTACATGCACTTAAAGTACCCTTTTAAATATTTTTCTTGTAAATATAAATACGTAAATATTTTTATAAATTTATAGGTAAAAAATTAATTAAATAACGACGTCTTTCATAAAATATAAACAATATAGAATAAATAAGTAATTGTAGGAGACAGATTTAAAAAATTCGATTTCGTGATGCTTTTAAAAATTATTACAGTAATACAAAATAAGAAAAAATATTTTTAAATTTTATTGCTTTTGATTGGATTTTGAATGTTTTCACTTTTTATTTATTTCTTTCCATAATGTTTTATACCTTCATCAAATGAAATTTAATTTATCTTGAGCAACTAATTAATTAAGTAATAATCAAAATTTATTATCCTGTATGCAACTTTCTTAATTATCCTGAAACTGATTGTAACTACCTAAATAAATAAAAATAAAAAACTATTCTGTGTGAACCGAAAGAACAATTGTATCGTATCCAATTTATTTTCTTCACAGAAATAAAGATCTTTATTCCTACCATAAAACGAATCGTTATTGTAAGTTTTTCCTTGCGTCAGTTGACACAAATTTGTCATTAAAAATAATTTTGTGGGGGTCTCTTTCTTATGGGGAGTCTGGAGCCCCAAATGCCCTTGTGTAAATCCGCCCCTGTCATTTTAAAGTAGAAAATTAATAACTCCAGATAATTTTTCTCTTCAATTTCTGAACAAATTCCAGATAATGCTAGTATATTTGAACACATTCGAGCGACTGTTATGCTATTATAATTTTTTAAATTTATTTAGAAGGATGA
Source organism: Agrilus mali (assembly GCA_029378335.1). NCBI lineage: Eukaryota > Metazoa > Arthropoda > Insecta > Coleoptera > Buprestidae > Agrilus > Agrilus mali. Next base: position 4,514,101 of record CM055657.1, on the reverse strand, counting down.
GCTTCGAATATTCCGTGATACCACCAACAAGATATTTTGACGTCATCAATATGTTAAGATTTTCGTTTTATGACGAACCACTAAACGTTTCCGTCGGTCTTTGCAAATGTGGGGAGCCTTGTGAAAGTTTAGAAAAATACAATTTGGCCACGATGGAAGACAACATGTCCATAATGGCTGTTGATAAAAGCACCAACGAAGTGGGTAATTGTAATAATAATTTTGAATTTCCTCTTTATCCAAACCTTGTTTAAGTATGACTTAATTATGGTTTATTTATTCATATGAGTTTTATTTAATTCTTTCTAATAATTATTTTTAATAGTGAGACAAAATTTTCTGCCCATAATAATTGTACTCAATTCACATTTCAATCAATACGTTCGTTCATTTGAGCGATAAATGAATATGACTGAAAAGAATTCGGAGCAATTGATTAAATTCGAATATATTGAAAAGGGAATTGCGAGGAGCGTTCTTTTATTGGAATCGGTAGAAGGCAGTAAGCGCATCCTATATGAGGACGAGGACATTTTCTCCCTTCCTTTTTATTAAATTCACTTACGATAAAATTAATGGTTTACGAAGAATATAAAAAAAGTCCATGACGAGTGAAAACAACAGAATCAGCAATAAGCAGCTCATTACTTTCACAACCTTGCATATAATATTAAAAATATTCCTTATACTCTGTCTAAAATTTTTCTGACTTCAGTTTTGTTGTAAAGTCATTATTTAATTATTAATGCACTTAATTATTATTTGAGTAATTTATATTCTGTAATATTAGGGTTCCTTCTTTCCAAACAATTTTAGATTGCTGGTGTCTGCCTGAATGGTATAAGCAGACCATCAGATTCAGAAACATGTCGTAAACGTCTAGAGCAGGGGGACATTAAGTATAAACTAATTTTCGGACTATTATTCGACGCAAACCAGGAAGCAAATTTGTTCGAGAAGTTCAAAGTTGACAAAATATTCGAGTTGAGAGTTTTGTGCGTTGCTCATAACTTCCGAAGTAAGAAAATTGCCAGCGAGCTGCTTAGTCAAAGTGAAGCTGTTGCAGCTAAGAATGGATTATCTGTAAGTTAAGTTGAATTGCTTACTTTTTACTGGTTGTTTTTATTGAAATTGAATGAGCCTACTTTATCACTAAAGAATTAAGAAACTTAAAATACAATCGCATTTCAACTAATATTTAGCTAAAATAGCCATTATCTGGAGACATCTCTACTGCAATGTGTATATGGCCGTAGCCCAGGGAGGGGCAGGAGGGATTGCCCCCCTCTAAAATGCTGATTTTCTCAAAATCCTCGAAAATCAGTTTTTGTAACAATTTTTAGGGTTTAGCGGTATCCCCCATCTTTGGGAAAAATTGTGGACACTTTAGCCCAACCTAACTTAAAATATTTACTTTGTTTTGAAATTCGTCCCCCTCCCTGGACAAAATCCTCACCACGCCCTTGAGTGTAGAAATTGTATTTCAAGTACCTTAATTATTAAAACTTCATCAACTAAATTTAATAAATAATTAAGATTATTTTGTGCCTAAAACTAGTAAAGAATGCAAGAATTGTTGACAACAATTTCTTATTCCTTTCTTATTTACTATTTATATGAAGGATATTAAGGATTTTATTTTATGATAGTTCCCTAAGGATTCTTTTACGCTGCGCAATTGGAAAATTCTAGGACAGTTTGTTGACCTGAATATTCACATCCAACGTTTAGCGTTCATTTCCCTCAGAAAAGAAGAATATTTTATTAATTATGTTCGCCTACTTAACATGAAATTTTCTCAAAAAGGTGGCACATTTGTATTTTTATTTAATAAGAATTTTTTTATCTGTGTGCTCTAACAACTATAAGTTTGAACACTTCATGGGTTCAAATTAGTCGCGATATATAAGCAGCATCTTATCAATTTTTTTTAATGCACCATCAAAAAATTGATACACACCTCTTAGTGCAATAAACTGTAAAAATCACACTTATCAGTTATTGCAATAACTGGGTATTAACTAGTAGAAGACTGGTAAATATGTGTTTGTCATTATTCATTATAACTATTGTTCGTAATAAAAGTAAAAGAGATCGAAACGTCCTATTGAATATCATTTATTATTTCTTAAATTTTTAATGGAATAATTACAATTCAATGGCGAATTCTAAGTCAGTGAATATTTTCTTTAAAATGCGCAACCCGATTGTTTAAACAATTAATTGTTAGACATCGGGATTATTCCGATATTTTGTGAATTATTTTATTTTTTTATTAATTTGTCTACCATTAATTTTTATAGCATGTACCTTAGACGTAATTATTTCCATGCAAGAGAAGAATTTTTACTTTTAAAATTTGGTAGGTACCTACATATTTTTTTTAGAAAATCTTATAACTTTCAAAGATAGTTATAAATGTTACATATTTTAGAATATGATATGTTTCAGAAGGTTTTAGAAACTTCTACTACATTCTGTTGTTATAGGTATACAGGGTTTTTCAAGTTGATGGGCTATTAGAAGTACATATATGAATTAGTAGAAGGAATTCAATTCTGAAACTTGGGCTCATTTGGTTATTGTTTATGCCGCTTCTTTTCAAAATATTTTCAAGTTCGATTTACATCCGGTTATACCGGAAGTCTATACCAACTTTGTTATTTTCAATGGAATGGTATACTTTTTACGCTGAATTCGAATAAAACGTGTAATTCTAAGGTAAGTTTGATAACCAACTTGTACACCCATGATGATCGGTTTCTGAGTTATTTTAATTTATAGAAAAAAAATCGCTACCGCAACCCAAACTATAAAACACCATAACTTCCACAAAATATGACTTACAGTGTTCAAATTTTTACTAGTAATAGCTGAATATTAGTGCTAACGCCTTGACAAAATTGAATTAAATAATTTATACAGGGCGTTCAAAATAAAATTCTAAAATTGAAAAACTTCAAACACGAATTACCTCGTTTTTTCAAATGGCGCCTACTATTTTTTATTTTTTCAATCGATTACTTTTTTTCTCTTTCGATCTATATGGACACTTCCTATTTTAAGTAATAATTCAAAATTATTCCAAAATTTTTAAATAAAGTAGGAAGTATCCATATAGATCGAAAGAGGAAAAAAAAATCGATTGAAAAAATAAAAAACAGTATGTGCCATTTGAAAAAACGAGGTAATTCGTGTTAGAAGTTTTTCAATTTTAGAATTTTATTTTGAACGCCCTGTATAAATTATTTAATTCAATTTTGTCAAGGCGTTACCACTAATATTCAGCTATTACTAGTAAAAATTTCAACACTCTAAGTCGTATTTTGTGGAAGTTATGATTTTTTATAATTTGGGTTGCGGTAGCGATTTTTTTTCTATGAATTAAACTAACTCAGAAACCGATCGTCATAGGTGTACAAGTTGGTTATCAAACTTACCTTAGAATTACACGTTTTATTCGAATTCAGCGTAAAAAATATACCATTCCATTGAAAATAACAAAGTTGGTATCGACTTCCGGTATAACCGGATGTAAATCGAACTTGAAAATATTTTTAAAAGAAGCGGCATAAACAATAACCAAATGAGCCCAAGTTTCAGAATTGAATTCCTTCTACTAATTCATATCTTTCTAATAGCCCATCAACTTGAAAAACTGTATATTTCAAATTCAAACAACATTTCCTCAATTTTCTACGATGAACCAAGTAAAGTGTTTATTTCTTATTTATTTTTAGTTACTCAAAATCGACGCAACGAGCTTTTATACTCAGAAGCTTGCAACGAAAATGGGCTATTATGAAGTAAAGTCGGTAGCATACAACGATTTCAAAGACGAAAATGGATTACAACAGTACACAACCCCTGCCCCTCATGACACTTACAAGATAATGGTAAAAGAAATAAGTGCAGCAAGCAATTTCTAAACGTAACAAAAATCACTCATTTTGAACTGATACCCACGTATCTACTAATAAACACCATTATTATAGTGTTTATTATTGTACGAAAATGTTGATGCTGCTACTGCCATGCAGAATATAACATTTTCAAAAAGTAAGATGTAAAATAGAAGAACCCAACCTACGTATATACATGCACCCTGTATATTACCTACATCAAAAGTATTCAATATCAAAAAGCGACAAAATTTTGAAGCAACTGTTGTTGGGGGGGCTTTGACTTACAATTAGGCAAAAAGAAATAATTATTGTTATATTAAACATATTCGATTTTTATTGTGTGTTAATATTCTAAAAGATGTTATATTAAATATTAAATTGAAATAAAATATTTAACGCAACAAACAATAAATTATTTTCGACCTACAGAACATTCAAACTAATCAGAAATTTTATTTGAGAATGTATTGTTTGTACAGTTTTTCTGTTTCTCCTTTTAATATCAGAATATTATTTACTTAATTATTTATCTTAGGCAAAACGACCTAAAAAGCAGAAATAACAATAAGAATTGGTGGAAATTCATTGTAAAATATATAAATAAGACATTCTTGTAATTTCCACTTAATTTTATTATGTACGTAACATATGTTTCGCTACTTTGTAGCTTCTTCAGAAGTTTTGTATTACAAGTATTGTAAACTTCTGAAGAAGCTACAAAGTAGCGAAACATATGTTACGTACATAATAAAATTCAGTGGACATTACAAGAGTGTCATATTTATATATTTAATAAGAGTTGTATTTTCGTCCCTTAGAAACAGGAATTGCCACCCTTAATATGCTGATTTTTTGCGTTTTTTATGATAAAAAAATTCATTTAGTTTTTTTAATAAAACTCGATTTGACAACGAATTATACATAAAAAAAATCATTTATGGGGGTAAAATTTGGGGGTGGTATCTTTCATAATTGATCTACTTTCAAATCAAATTTTTAAATATACTTCTAATTGGTAATTACCGATCCAAAAAAATCCCTTTTCTAGCAAGTTTTTTATGGAGAAATTAATCTAATGAATGAATACATAATTTATAAGTTATGGGGGTGGTTAACCCATCTAGGGAGTTTTTGAGGAAAAATTTCAATACAAGTAGCCCTTAATATCTGAAATGGTGTAGAAACAGGTTAATTTTTTTTTGTTAAAAAAAATCAAATAGATAACGAGATTTACTTAAAAGCCGCTTTTGGGGGCTATTTTCAGTAGGAAATTTGGCCGATATAAAAAACATGTTCAATATTTTCGATTCTTTTTCAGTATGCAATGTTTTGCTCAAAGCCATGAAGTATTCAAAAACATTGAAGTAGTTACGAATGCTCGTATAATTTTTCTCTAACTAAAACATATTTTTCTCCGAGAGTTTCAGCTTTAGAACCGTTTTCTGTTTATAGTAGTGAAATCTAATACGTAAGTAGATTTTGGTCGGTTGCCCTGACAACAAGAAGCTACTGCTCATCGTCGTCTCCGATAAAATAACTCAATTATTTAAAAATAATTATTTTTTTCCATGCCCACCGTTTAAACCTTACTGACTGCAAAGAGCTCTTGTAGAGCTTTTCAATTTCGCGTCCAATTCGTAACGAGCTTATGGAATTTCAAGTAATTGGAAAGCTGCTTGTCGGGAAAGCTTCGAATCGATATCCCGGGAATTTCATATAATAAAGACTTCAAGCAAGCAGAGACCATCCATCCCTTCTGCTAGCTATTTCATTATAAAGCAAAATATTTCCACGGAATGTCATAAACACTTTAATTGTAATATACATATTTCAGAATTTTTAAGAGCACTCCATTATTCCGCGTTCGCATCAATTAGTAAATTATTAATTAGTTCATTATTTTTCATTGTATTATAATGGTTAATTTTGTCTAATATTGGGTTACTACAAAAATTAATATACGTCTACTTAAACGATATATTTATTTTAAATTCTAAAGACAAGTTAACATTTTTACTACTCAAAAATGGATGTTTTGCGATTTGACCACATTAGTAGTAATTATTTTCTTTAATCTTCAGGAAAAAGACAACAAAAGTGCACTTAAAATAACAAAGTTATTGCTTTTTACATTTTCACCATTAAATAAATTGTATTTGGCCCAATTTGTAATTTTTTTTAAGTAAAAATGAATAAATTGTACCCTGAAATATATTATTAACGCTCTGAAACAGTTCCAGCTAAGAGCCGCTAATAAATATAGGCTCCCTAACAATATTTAATGAATATTTAAAGCCTTTAAACTGAATTATAACATTATTTCTAGTTATTTTGAACTTACAGGGGTTCAATGACCCCAGTATTCTCGTGTATTGTAACACCACGTGCTTTTTGTAGTACTACGATAGTAAAACTTAAACTATTTCATTCATAAAAAGAGATTGTAAATTTCGCGCGCTCCATCTGGCGGTAGTAACAGTAATCATAACGACTGTCATAATATTAACCTTACTTTTTACAAATTCTTAATTCTAAAACTCAATATTGGTATTGGAATAAAATCTTTACTAACTTATTGTAAATGTATCTAAAATGAACATTCAAATTCTACTTTACGATCTAAACGTAATAACAGTGACAAATATTTGAAGTAACCAAATTAACGCCTACGGCCGCAACTGGTGGAACATGGTACGCAAAACGGCCTTTATTTTAATTATACGCAGTTTGTTTTCGTTTAGTTTTAAAAAGTTCGAGAGGCTAATTTAACTTAATACTTGTGAACCCTTCCTATTATTTATCTGTGGAAGTTTCTGTTGTGTATTGTATACCATGAACAGCTGATTGAGTGATAAAAATGTCGGCCACTGTCAACAAAATCATATTTGCATTTAATTTTCGTCGCTCCCCATGAAAATAGATAAAACAGTGATATAGACTAATTAGTAGTAGTGAGCTAGCTAATTCACAACATTAATCCTTGTTAAATTTAAGTGACAACAGTAGGTAAACATGAAAAGTGAAGTTATTCAAATTATCCTTGCAATTATTTTATACCAAACAATCTGTACGTTATCGAACAAAACTGAAACTCAGGAATGTCCAGATTACCGTATACAACACGGAGATATTGATCACGGTTCCTTTAAAATAGTAGATAATGGTGACAATATAGATCTTTCACAGCAAACGATACATATCACATGTGACCCAGGATTTGATTTAGTAGGACCCCCAAAGGTATGGTGTGTAGATGGTCAATGGGAACAACATGTAAGACCCCATTGTGTAGCTAGGTGTACATCACCACCAACTGTGATATATGGAACTGTGGATGTTGAAGGTAACCTCAAAACAACTTTCCCTTGTGTAAATTTATTATTTCTAATTGATATATGCCTTAATTGTTATAATATTTATGTAAATTTTAATTATTTTAAGGTGAAGCAGTGCATGGTTTGTATCGTAAAGGTGCATTGGCTACATACAGATGTAATGCAGGATTTTTCTTGTCACCCCCTGAGAGTATGTACCGTGTTTGTGAAAAGGGTATTTGGACAGGACCACTGGCAATTTGCCAGCCTATAGGATGTGAACCACCAAAGACTGTAATTAATGGTTATTATGTTCAGGAAAAAAATGATTTTGACAATCCATATGCAGTGGGACAAAGATTGCATTATAATTGTGCACCAGGATATACTTTAGTGGGAGATAGTGCACAATTGTGTCTTGAGGATAGGACGTGGTCCCCAAAACTACAGCCTGTTTGTATCTCTATTGATGAGGGTGAGTTTTTTAAAACTATATTTTGTGCAATTTTCAAACTTTGGAATAGTTTGAAATGATGTTTCTGAACTTGATTTACTGATTTTTGTATTTACTATAAAGTCATGTTCATTATTATTTTTTTTTCGATAAGTTTAAAGTTACTTTAACATTTTTAATCAAAATTTAATTTCTTTTCTAAATTTTCATTCCATAAACTGTTCCTTGGAGTTTTATTAACTTTTTATTAACAAATCTTATGATCATAAATGAGGAACAAGTTTTGAATATTGATTATAGTTAGTTTTTAGTTGCGCCTAATTAGCGTTTTTCATTATAACTGAAAGTAGGTAATAAGCTAATAAGACATAAAAGTAATGTATGAAGCCCTATTACCATAAAAATTGCGAAAAAACAAATTAAATGGCCCCTTATTTTTAATTTTAATAATTTAATTATTTGCATAACTTAATTAAAGTTTACTATCATCGATTGGTGGGCGTGGCGTATTATGATAATGCTCCTTTTTCATTAATCATTTAAATTTATACGTCACGATTTTTTATATTAAATTTATGCATCTAGAGAGCTGTGTCTTAGTAGTTATATAGGAGTGTCTATAGATGGCAGCACTTTTGTTTATCATAAAAATGTAAGCCACATTTTTCATACATATTTTAATATTTACCAGAATTTTGAATCGAAACTACCCCAGATTTTATAGTTATTTTAGAACGTTAAATTGCTTAATGGTTCACTTTATTCTCCAAGCAATTGGACATTAAGTTTTGTACTTTGTTCTCGTAATTATTAGTTCAAACTTTTAAGAGGATAATTATTATAACCTGAATGTATCTGCGTTTTTTACGTATTCAAATTAATTTAATAGCTTTTTAATTATTAATTATATCGCTAATTTGAATAAAATAATAATGTGAATCTGGCAACGGCGCCGAATTCATTCAATAATTCTATTGAACTCAATGGTTGTGACGCGCCTGCGTGTCAAAAATATTTCTATTGATTCATTCAACCGGTCGACGTCTGATATCGACCCGTCACCTATCGTGTGTCCTTTTTCAAGTGAGAAATTTTTATTTTTTCGTCAGCTAAGTTGAAAAAATTAACGTTGAATTGTGAAAAATCTGTGAGTGTTTGCTTTCGTTTTAATCTGTAGTGTAGTAGTGATGGCCGGACAAACGATAAACGATCGCCTGTTGGCGGCGAAGCACAGCCTTGCGGGTCAGGGTCTCGCGAAATCGGTATGTAAAGCAACCACCGAGGAACTCCTAGGGCCTAAGAAAAAGCACTTGGATTACCTTGTTCATTGTACCAACGAACCGAACGTTTCTATACCTCACATGGCCAATTTACTGATAGAAAGGTCACAGAGCAGTAGTTGGGTGGTCGTTTTTAAAGCTCTTATCACCACCCACCACTTGATGTGTTACGGTAACGAACGGTTCACACAATATTTGGCCTCGAGTAATACGTCTTTTCAACTTTCAAATTTTGTGGATAAATCAGGAGTACAAGGTGCTGTAGGGGCACGTACAGGTTATGACATGTCCCCATTTATAAGAAGATATGCAAGGTACATAAATGAAAAAGCCCTCTCATACAGGGCTGTGGCTTTTGACTTTTGTAAAGTTAAACGAGGTAAAGAGGAGGGTACACTGCGTACTATGAATACAGAAAATTTGCTGAAAACTCTACCTGTACTACAAAACCAACTCGATGCATTATTAGAATTTGATTGTACAGCAAACGATTTAACAAATGGTGTCATTAATATGTGTTTCATGTTGTTATTTAGAGACTTGATAAGATTATTTGCATGTTATAATGATGGTATTATTAATTTACTCGAAAAGTATTTTGAAATGAATAAAAAGCAGTGCAGAGAAGCATTAGATTTATACAAAAAATTCTTAATTCGCATGGATAGAGTAGGTGAATTTTTGAAAGTAGCAGAAAATATTGGTATTGATAAAGGAGATATTCCTGACTTAACTAAAGCACCAAACAGTTTGTTAGAAGCTTTGGAACAACATTTGGCATCTTTAGAAGGAAATACTCCTACACAAGCTTCAAGTAATCAGAAAAATTTAAAATCAGGTGTTTCAGCACTTTCAAACACAAGTAATGCTTTTGGATCAGTTGCTAATAACAATCAATTAGATGATACAACAAAACAAGCAGCATTAGCTGAAGAAGAAGCTGCAATGAACAAGTATAAATCATCTGTTGGCTCTCCTACTGCTTCAAGCACTAATCCATTTCTCAATTCACCCACAAAGGCTGCTCCTCAAACCCAAGGAGACCAAATAATCGACTTATTTGGTGCAGAACCAGTTACAGCACCAGCTCCACCATCTGCCCAACCTTGTAAAGCTATCGATGACCTGCTAGGATTAGGGAATCCTTTTGCTGACTTCTCTGCTCCTGCAACAACTGCTACAGACTTCTTTGGCTCACAGACTTCTACAACAACTACCAATAATTTCTTTCCCACACCATCCACCATGGGAGCAACACGTACAACCAACTTCTTTCCTAATTCAGCACCTTCTGCAACTGTTCAAAATAATATGTGGGGTAATGGATTCGCTAGTCAACCGGCTTCGTTCACGCAGTCCCAGCAGCCCAATATGTTTGCTACTAGTAATAACATGAGTGGTAATTTTAATTCTAGTGAACCTTCTGTTTTTGATTCCATTAATCCAACGCAAAATGCTTCCCCAGTTGCCAATGCTAATAACCAGGCGATGCCACCGAAAACTCATGCCCAGAAACTTCTCACAGGCGATTTGGAATCTAGCCTGTTATCTCTAGCAGAAAATTTGACCATAGATAGCGGTAGTCGAGGTGGGACAGTGCAATGGAATTCGCCTAAAAATCAAGCAAAGTCTGGTTCAGGTGTCAATTGGCAACCCCAGGCGATGGCTGCAACTACAGCACCCAGTTACAGACCCATGGGAGCCGCGATGGGTGTCGTTCCAGGAGGCGTACCAATGCAACAGTTTCCCCTGGGAATGCAACCTGCGATGGGAAGTCCAAAAATAGGAGGAACACCACCACAGCAACAGGTGAAGCAAGAAGTCAGTTTCGATCCGTTCGGTGCTTTGTAAATTTGTAAAAGATTTTGTCTTGATATTTTCAATTAGGGTTTTCTCTTGTTTTCGATAGAATACTCTAGAAACCTGTTAAGTACCAACAGTTACAAATATGGTTTTTTTATTTTGAGATTCGTTCCTATATACAGGGTGTGCATAAACAAAAAAATTACAAAAAATATGTAAAAATGCCATTATTTAGTCTGTATAAAGAAAGAGTATTGATAGGTAAAAAAGGCCACCTTGACTAGACTGAAAACATTCTTCTTGCAAGGTATAATTGCTTGTACTATACCATTTCCTCAAAAAGAGCTCATTTATTGATTAAACATCGAGTTTTAACTGATGAGCTCTCTCTCTCTATCTATATCTTCTATTATGCCAACATGTTTTTCCATTTCTGGCTTATAATACTCATTGCTAATGTTATGTTACATTATAACAATCATTGGAACGATGTTTTTAGATAATATTCTCTGTGATTTCTATAGATCTTTAATTTTAGTATGTAATAAGGAGGTGTAAAGATGTAAGTTCTTATAATTATTGTTGACGTTATTGGGACGTTTTATTTGTAAAGGTCTTAAAATTTTTTAAATCGGTAATATGTTTAGGTAAAATTATATGGTTTTCAATTAATATTATAAAAGCCATAAAAATATTATCATAGAAAAGGTCTATTAATACTTATCTACACTTGTCAGTGATGCTTTAATGATAGGTAAAAAAAGATCACGTCATTGTTTATGATTTGATTATGCAGAAAATTATTGGAAACCATGTCAAGGATTTCCCATGTAGTACAAATACTACATTTTGTCACAATACGAAGATTTATTTAATGTAGTTTCAAGATTATGTTAAGTTTTTGCAATTGCCCTTATTAATTTATTTTTTCCGTTTGTTTATCATCTAAAAAGTATACAGCAGTATTGCAAAATGAAGCAGACTGATCGATTCAATTTATTTATAAACACTGGAAAAGTGTGTCAATTAAATTTATTTTGTTTACAAATAGTTTTACATTTCTCATGCTATATTTACAATTTTCTGTTATTACGTTTAGTACATACACAGGGTAAGTAATAAACTAGGATCAATTAAATCATTTTTTTAAGTTTGTTGAAATTGTTGAAAATTTTATTGCGCGATAAGAATTATGTAGCCAATTCTATTGGAAACTATAAAAGTTTTAATGGAGGTATTGTTTTTTCTTTAATTGACCTTCAGCTAGTTTTACTTTCTGGCTAAACATTTTAAAATAATAAAATTAATTGGTTATCGTCAAAACCTTGCCTAAATTACGATTATTTCAAATACTTGAGATTTTAAAGAAATATTACTTTTTATTGTTATTTTGTATGTTTTGTACCCATAAAAAGAACAAAGGTGTGTTAGATATCAAAACTGTTGTAGAAAAAATAGTTTAAAGAGGTACATTAAACAGAAATAATTTGTCAATGGAAATCTTGTTGATACTTAGGTTGATTTATTCGTCCATTTTATAAATAAATAGATAGTGTTCAGATTTCGTTTCTTTTTTTTTTACGTGGCAACCTTTTGGCTCTGAAAAGTAAAAAGATTTATTATGTATTTATATTTTATGTGATTATTTGTAGTTTTTTTGAAAGGACAATTTCTTTGCAAAAATGAAACGGAATCTTTGATATGCTCTGTATCTGTTACATTTCTAGTACGATTTCCTGCAGTATTTTTTGTTTGTTTTAATTAAGTAGGGTCCACTGATTGCAAATTATTTTGATTAATTATTAGACACGTGTTGTCGTTTGGCCATAAATAAATCTTAATTAAAAAATAGAGATTGTATTTGTTTTGGCGGATGAAAGCAGTACACAATATAGTATTATAACATTACAAGGATGACCGCAAGAAGTTTGACGTATTCCGTGAAAGGGGTCATATATATAAATTGGAGGTCATCTGCAATAATTTAATAATTGGTGGTCAAAAATGAGCAATTATTATAACTTGTGAAGAGGAGGGTATCGATAAAGTAAGAAAAATGATCCCAATATGACTAAAAATTTCACAACACCAACAGTAAAGCCTTGATTTTTTGCAAATAACCATTTGGTACTATGATGCTTTTAACTCCTTTTCAACGAATAGTTTGAATTTTTCCGGTCACTCTGTACATTAACTGGCTACTGTGACAAACACCTATCTGCAGAGATTATTTTAGTGACTGTAATTGAATACGGGAGCCGTCTGTGTCGGTACTGCCTCTTTCTCGTGTTACTTCGAAGAGTGATGACCTGTTTAATGACTGAATATCTCTTTCATTGTCCATAACGTCGATTTATTTGGTGATTCATGCATAAGTATAACGATTTTGATTTCGTGCAATAAAATTAATAATGAGTTAATAACTCGAGTACTTGCAGATATAGGATTACTCTTCTGATTAAAATGATTGTAATAATAAATAGTAAAATAAACACGGCAGTGACTGTGTTTCTATTTACGAGTTTTTTCTTCTTTTAAGTTCGCTATTCTTAGATTTTTGCGTAAATGAGCATTTCAAAGGTTCAGCAAGGTCGTTAGCTTGGTTTTAACGAATTTAAGTTGGAAATTACGTTCATGGATTTTCTGTTAGTTCTTAATTCTTATTTAGCACGTTTTTATTTTTACTGGTGAGATATAACACGTGTTTGTTATGTTACAACTGTTATCCTCAAATTTCATCGTAAATTATTGATAACAAAGCGTTTTTCACATTTTGTATATTTTTCACTTTTGCTCGTTTAGAAAACAAAAAAAAAACGGAAGAAATTTAGGAACAATTAATTTTTTATTTTCCATTGGGTATTTAGTTGTGGTATATTTCGTTATACAATTGACTAATAATAAAACAAAGTTGCTGAACAAATTAAAATATTAATTACCTAGGTATGCTTATTTTGTTACGAAATCGTATTATTGTATTAGATTGATTAGAACTAAAATATAATTAATTATTTATTGAAAGTATTTAATCTTATAATGAAAAAAAGAGAAAATTAAGTTTTTTATGTTTTAAAAACGTCTGTTATCATACTCTTGGGAGGCAGAGGCGGATTGGGTGGGTTTCGCGTTTTCGATAAACTATTGTTTTCTTGGGTATGAGTCATTACATACATAATATGTACTTTAACGGAGGTACTTAAATATTTGTAATCGAATTACTTATTGTCAGTTTCTAACTAAAAAATATTACTAGTTTGTGGGTGTAGTCTGCGCATATTTTATTTAAATTCTACACTCTGTATAAAAAAAGTCTCTTTAGGCTTGCATCTTCTTATAGTGGGTGTTTCTTTAAGGGTTGTCACTGGGCATATCTCGGAAACTACAGGGTATAGAAATTCAAGAAAGAAATATACAATTAAAATGGTCATCTTGGAAATTATTTTTAAACTTCGCATTTCACAGCAAGGGGGTGCAATTGATATTAATCATATTAAACTATAATTTTAATAACATCAATAAATAGCCTGGCTCATTTTTATCCCAGTAGTTTCCGAAATATTGTCCTTTATGAAACACCTGGTGGAGATTGGCTTTGGAATTCTGTAGATAAAAAGTGTGAATTATTAGAAAATATATGAATACATACTTATGTACTTTAGTTGAAAAATTCTAAAAGTAATTTAGCACACATTTGTATGTAAAGTATGTAAAACACGTTATTTTCAACATGGTTGAATAAAAGAATTGTAGTTTAGTTAGGTACGTATTGTAGGTATATTTTTGCTGGTAGATTCGGTCCACAAAATGTATTGTATGGGGGAGTGCATTAGCCATGATGTTATCGTTAGCTGTATTGTTTTGTACGTCCCATTCTCATGTAATTACCCTGTATGTATATGTAGTTAATAGTTAAATTAATTCCAAAGTATAAATAAAAATAATATACATGTAAATTTAAGTGAACAATATATAGATGATGAGTATTTCTACTTAGCTTGAGCCATTAGCAGCAATTATTGTAATAATTGTAATCAGAATCAGTAAACGGACAATATTGATGATGAAGAGTATAAATATTGTTAATAATAAACTATATGCTTTTATGTTGACTTTTATTTGGACCAGTGACATGGTATTTCCGACAATAGTGTCGTCGTTATCTACTAATAAGAATTTTTGTTTATGGATTTCCGTTCTTATGTTATCTCGTACCAGTGCGTGATTTGTCATTGGCCAGGAATTTACTACATAAACCAGATACAACACACACTAAGCGAGGAAAACGGTTTTATCTGTTTACATAAAAAAGTAAAATGATAGTGTGGATGAGAGTTGTAGACATCATATACTTCCTGCTCAAAAATGTTTCATTTAAATTAAATATTATTATGTATTTATTTCACTTGCTTTTGCAAGAAATTGAACCCGGTCGCTCCTGTCTGTGGCAGACGCCAATTTTAAAATCAAAATTATTAAGTAAATAACTAGGGCGTAATTGTATTTTCATGCTACATGTTGTGGTTTATTAAAATAGATACGTACAAAAATAAATGAAGTGAGTAAAGTGTGTAGGTACTTACAGAAAACAGATTTTATTTTATCTTTTTCAAGGAACTTTATTGATTTAATCGCGTGATAAGATTGTTTTCTGAGTTAAATGGAATATATTACGTATACTGTAATTATTGTTGTAGATCTCCTCAGTTTAAATAAAAATAAATCGTTTTATTTTATGTAGATATAACTACAAACCTATAATGAGTCTAGTTTATAGTTGTTAATGCTTCACTTTTTCTATTTTCTTTTATATTGCGTGTCCTATGTTTGTGTGTACTTATTTTTAAATATAATAATTGATTTGCGCCATTTATTTTAAAAATTCCTTGATTTGTTAGACAACCCGCAGTGTCGTGCTGTAGTATGTAATATGTAATGCATACTCAGAGGTCTGTAAAATTGAATTTAATAGCCCTGATTAACACAGGGACAATATTAGAAACAAAATATCGTTATAAAACATGACAATAACATTCTGAAGCACATTTAAGATTAATAATAAACTGAATGTTTGTTTTACAGAAAAAGAAGTTGGGTGATAGTTTTCACTTTAAATTGCTGTGGTTGTTTTTCGTATAGGTATTAGTATTAGTAATAGGGTGTAGCTACGATTTTGTCGAGGGATGGGTCCATTTTGAAAATCCTAAATGATAACTTCTTCCAATTACTTACTTACCAATTAAAGTCAGTATAGCAATGTAAAGTGTCGTTTAAAGTTAATTAATAATGACTTTTTTGTGAAGAAGAATTTATTTTATTTCGGATATATGTTCCATTATATTAGGCACTAATTTTTTTTTCTTTACACTAAAGAACACCGACGGCATCGTCTTTGTCGGGCCTTGTCCAATTAGTGTCAAAAGTCGTGTGTAATTGAATCTCCGAAACTCGGTGCTCAACTGTGCCTTCTCTACTTTTTGAGATCGTATTTAACGTGCCTCAACTTTTGACTGACACGCCGTAATTAACGCGATTCTTTAACGCCACAAAATTGGACTATTAAACGGGTGAATCATTTGTGAATTCCCCGGCAGAAAAGCAGCACAAAAATGCACCTGAATTTTCTAAACTTTTTATTCAGAAAACGTCAGCGGATTTCTATATCCTACGTTATCATTGAATTTAATAATAGAAAACTATATTGGCAAAATCAGCACAAAGAAAATATTTTCATAAAAGCTACTTTTTTCTATCAGGGACGAAGATTCTAGAATCTTTTAAAGGATCCTGTAATATTCTCGAACCTTCTGAAAATTTCTAGAACGTTGTCGAAACTTTTAGAACTTTTTATAACATTCTTGAACCTTTTGGAAAATTTTAGAATATTCCCGAACCTTTTTGAAGTTTTGGAAACATTCTTGAACTTTCTAGAATATTCTCGGACCTTTCTGAAAATTTTAGACATTCTCGAACCATACTTTTTTTTTACTTTAATATCTTCGAAATCAACCCCTGCAGTTGAAAACCGAAACCTTCATGGATGAGGCATAATTTTTAATTTTAAAAAATAATTTATTGTGTTTATAATTTTTTTTGTATCTACCAGATGTCAGAATACAAAAGGCGAATTTATGTGCACCGATTAAGTAGCTGAAATTAGGGTTGCAGCATAAAAATTAATCTCATGTGCAAATTTTAATTAAAGAAAGCATAAGTATGCTGATTTGAATTTTATTTATTTTATAAAATATTCATAAAAAACTATAGTTTATTAACAATAAAATGCACTTAAAATAACAAGGGATTGGCATTGTGAGCTGTTAAATTTTTAAAATGATAAAGAAAGTTCAGGTACCATATATTTAAAGATAAATTTACATAATCAGCGCATTGTACTAAACAATGGCGATTATGATCAGGGGTCCTTTTGTAACGCGGTGTCCATTCAGTTTAACAAACGATATTGCGACTTTTAAATGAGAACTATTAATACATAAGATTTGAAAGAGATCTGTTGAGGATGCGAACGATGATACCCAAGAGTTCTTTCTCAGCCATTACTTGAAGATATTGACGTGCAACGATGACAACAGTGATTTTTTGTATATTGATTAGCGAACAGTGACATTCGGTATCGGCGTATACTATTATAATAATAATAATAGATACCTTTATGGGATGAAAAAAAAATTGACAAAAAAGGCCACTTTGACATGTTAACATAATTGTTTTTTAATATAGGTTTTGACTGAGGGGAAATGATGGCATCATTATTATACTTCTTGCTGCAAAGTTCTCTTGTATTTGAATGTAGATTGTAGTTGTTGCAGAGAAGAGAAATCATTAGGTTGTTCTTCGAGATAGGTCAGTTGAGATTATTGCAAAAATGAATAAGAGATTGTTTCTAAGGACTGTGGGGTGACAATGTTAAAAAAGTTGGTGAACTTCGATGTTCTTTGATTGAAAAACTACTCGAGTAACCGAAAGATTTATCTAATTATTTCTTTAATGGCCTCAGTTCAGATGGGTCTTTTCGTAAGATAAACGAGGTGGTTGTACTTCCTATAATTTTCGACTATCACAGTCACAGAAATTCAAAATTTTGAATAATAAAGCCAGTTTATTATGTTTATATGAAATTGAAGTATTTAAATTTAAGTGTACCTACATGAAGAACAAAAAAAGGAGCAAGTCTTATGAAAAAAAATACCGGCCAAGTGCGAGTCGAACTCGCGCACCGGGGGTTCCGTTCAAAAAACCTGTATATATGTGATGTAACTAAAAATTTAAGGTTTTCGGAATTTTTCCTTTATATGTGCTATAAAACATTGCTTCATGCCAAATTTCAAGATTTTAAATCGACTGGAAGTACCCTTTAGGTTTTGATTCCCTTGCGAGTAGTTGCGAGTTTGAAAATATGCGGCTTAAATTGCTGTTTCTTTTTATTGCGTTGACATAGAAGTTTGAATTTTTTAGAGCTTAAAGGTATTATAGACCTGAGTATTTGATATGAATTTCAATTTAATACCTCTACGCGTTCATGAGGAAAGGGGTAGTAAATTTAAAATTATTAAAAATATTTTTATTATATGATGTAACTAAAAATTTACGGTTTTCGCAATTTTTCCTTTATCTGTGCTACCGTATAAGACGTTGCTTCGTACCAAATTTCAAGATTCTGAGTTCACGGGTAGTACCCTGTAGGTTTTGATTCGAAAATTTGCGGAAATTTGCGGCATAAACGGCTGTATATTTTGATTGCGTTGGCTTAGAAGTTTGATTTTTTCACAGCTCCAAGAGACAATAGACCTGAGTATTTGGTATAAATTTTAGCTTGATACCTTCACGCGTTCTTGAGAAAAAGGGTCTTGACGGACGGACGGACGGACGGACGGACGGACAACGAAGTGATCCTATAAGGGTTCCGCTTTTTCCTTTTGAGGTGCGGAACCCTAAAAATATTAAACTTGGTATATTTCTTGAAGTTTTGCATTTTTTGAAGTTTTATTGACCACAATATTTGTTGTCTATCGAATGTTAGAATTAATAATCTTATAATACCGTTTGTTTATTCTGGTACAAAAAGTGCTTAATAATTTTTTTTTATAAAATGTAACAATGTCAAAAATGTGAGCAACTCAAGAAATATGCCAACTTTAATGTTTTTTTATATGACTTGCTATTTTTTTATTTCTTATAAATCTATGTAGGTACCTAAGAGAATGGTTTTAATCAAAATTTTGAATTTTCGTAACTATGATGGGATGGGCGAAAATTATTAGGAAGTTTACCAACTTCTGCATTAGAGCGGTTTTTCCTCATTTAAGGCTGTAGTAACTCATCACTTAAAAAAATAAGTATTTGTTTTATTATTTATCATTATGATGAATTTCCATTGGTAGAGCCAGAAAAAACAATTCCTCAAAAATAGCTGTTTTACATTTTATTTTGAAATTCTATTCACTAGTTTGTCTTTTACTTTTGTCTTGATATTGTAATAGTACCTACCTATAGTTGGTTACGTAACTGGCTCTACGAATTAATTCCTGGAGCAATTTTTTTACGAATTAATTTCTGAGAAATTCATTCGTTCTCAAAACGAAACTATTCCTGGTCAAATTCCTGCAAATGAGCGAATTAATTCCTGATGAAAATATAAAAGACGAAATAATTTCTAGAAATATTTTCTCAATTTTAAAAGACGAAATAATTTATAGAAATATTTCCTCAATTTACACAATTAATCAATTTCTAGAAATTCTTGTAGATAGACAAAAACGAATGCATCGCTATGACTGTTTGCGATTGAAACGCCTTTTTAACCAATGTAAAGTGGATTGCCCTAGCGAGGGAAAACAATAAAAGAAATAAATTTACAAAAAAAATTAACCTAACTTAACCTAACCCCCCCCAAGAGTAATTACCGGTGTGTTTTCTTGTTGTGTTAGTGTGTTGATATATTACTCGTAGTTAGTCATTAAATGAGTTTTGAAAGGAAACCGGAAACAAACGAATTTATTTCTCAGGAATTGTTTCATTTGCAAAGCGAAATAATTTCTGGATGTTTTGCTTTTTCAAAACGAAACAATTCCTGAGAAATAAATTCGTTTATTCATCCAGAAATTAATTCTCCAGGAATTAATTCGTTCCACCTATGTAACTATATATAGCAAAATTAAAGAACCGGATAATTTGTTGCATTATAATGTTTAAGTTAAACAGAGAGTAACAAAGTAACGTTACGAAATAGTGGTGGTAATTTTAACTGAATAAGTAAAAAGAAATACATAACAAAATTATTATCCGTCATCTTTGTTTGTCATTTTTTTGATATTAGTGGGATAATCTTCGTTGGATAAAAGAATTTCTCTAATAATTTTGCAACATGCAGATAATGTTCAATGCTTAGTGGTGGCTCAAGATCATCATGCAGTTCTTCTTTATCGTCTTGTACCTTCTCATTTTGCCTAACTGAACCGAGAATTGTTATGTTATTGAAAATGGTTATAACGCTATATAGAGTGTCAGTATATTAATAATAATGTAAACCTACGCTTTAAAGAGTTTTTCGTTGAATATAAGTTCGCTATCCATACAGAGTTTACACTGTATTATAAAAATAATTTATTTGGGTCCCTAATAATAGTTATAGATAGATATGCAATCGTGAATCGTGCAGTCTGTGCGGTCTGATCAACAAATTTGTTTATTATCTAATATTTCCGACAAGGTAAATTAAGTAGAACAACTAAATTTTAGATCGATTAGGCACCTGATGAGAAGGTCGAGCGTGGGATCACGCGTTTGGATTCTGACGAACAACTGGAGCACATTTCTTTTATCTAATTATTATCTTGTGTGTGGACACCAAAAAAACTCAAAAGAGATAAGATTCTTAAGACGAATCGTAAACAAACATGTTGCTGTATTGATAAATAATTTCTTTATTAATAGGAACAAGCTGGCTGAATGTTATATTAGATGGGTAAAGGAGAACACACAAGATGATATTTCAATAGCCAGAACAAGGTAATGCAAACATTTAGGTTTGTACGATAAATTTCATTGAAAAATATACCGGCCAAGTGCGAGTCGAACTCGCGCACCGAGGGTTCCGTACAAACCTGTATATATGTGATGTAACTAAAAATTTAAGGTTTTCGGAATTTTTCCTTTATATGTGCTATAAAAAATTGCTTCATGCCAAATTTCAAGATTCTAAATCGACTGGAAGTACTCTTTAGGTTTTGATTCCCTTGCGAGTAGTTGCGAGTTTGAAAATATGGGGCTTAAATTGCTGTTTCTTTTTATTGCGTTGACATAGAAGTTTGATTTTGTTACAGCTTAAAGGTATTATAGACCTGAGTATTTGATATGAATTTCAATTTAATACCTCTACGCGTTCATGAGAAAAGGGGTAGTAACTTTAAAATTATTAAAAATATTTTTATTATATGATGTAACAAAAAATTTACGGTTTTCGCATTTTTTCTTTTATTTGTGCTATAAGATGTTGCTTCGTACCAAGTTTCAAGATTCTGAGTTCACGGGAAGTACCCTGTAGGTTTTGATTCGAAAATTTGCGGAAATTTGCGGCATAAACGGCTGTATCTTTTGATTGCGTTGGCTTAGAGGTTAGTTTTTTTCACAGGTCCAAGGGACAATAGACCTGAGTATTTGGTATAAATTTTAGCTTGATACCTCCACGCGATCCTGAGAAAAAGGGTCTTGACAGACGGACGGACGGACGGACGGACAACGAAGTGATCCTATAAGGGTTCCGCTTTTTCCTTTTGAGGTGCGGAACCCTAAAAACAACAACAATTTTAATGTTTCATTATTGCTTATTTGTAAATTTTTATTTCCTAATTTAATGCACAGTTTTTGAACAAAGAGAATCATAAATTAAAATCTAAAGTAAGTACTGTAAAATTCACTTATAACGTTCTCGCTTATTACGAACTTACAGTTATAACGTACCACATCAAAAATCCAATCTCTGGACTTATAAATTACTCAGTAGAGAAAGAACTTTTATAATTTTACTAGCAGCAATACCCGGCGTTGCTCGGGTAAGAATATATCACACGTTTAATGGAACATTCTTGAATGATCGTCAAGATTCTGGAACATTCTTGAACGTTGTCAAATCATTCTGAAATGTTATAATAAGACATTATTTTACTTCTTAGAACATATTTGAACTCCCTGTAACATTCTAAAAAAATCTGCTTCATTCTCATCCCCACTCTGTGCGTGCTGTTTGCTGGTTGGGTAGTGACATCAGTAGACGCCTGGCGGGGACGACTAATCGATTGATAATAATTGATCAGTTATCGACCACTGAGAGTTGAATATTATTACAGTACTAATATCACTATTTAAAAATGGAGGTTGGTGGTAGAAGGATGAAAATTAAGGGTTATATGTATTTTTTAATTCCAAATCATAAAAAAAATTTAAAAAAATTTTGTCCAAAAAATAAAAAAGTTAGGGGTGGACAATCCTTATTACTTAGGGGTATGAAAAATAGATAGTAGCCGATTCTGAGACCTACTGAATATGCACATAAAATTTCATAAAAATCGGACAAGTCGTTTCGGAGGAGTATGGTAACTAACATTGTGACACGAGAATTTTATATATTAGATTCAATTATAACATACGCGCTTATTACGGTTATAACGTACCATATCAAAAATCCAGTCTCTGGACTCATAAAGTTTTTCAGTAGAAAAAGAACTTCTATAATGTACTTACGATTAGTTTTATAACGTACTTCTGATATAAAGTACCTAATCCCTATCTACAAATATTAGGGTCCGAAACTTCGAAAGATCAAATATGACGTACATTCTAATCATAAATAGTTTTTATCTCAGCATTTTCGACGTGTGTTTATGTGTAAATGTCGCCTTTTCCCTTAAATTAGTTTTGAAACCTTTATTTAAACAAGTAACAAGTCGACAACCACGATTTTTTTAGAAAATGTTACATAACAACTTTATCTACTTGCGTCTTCAATTGTTAAGTTCCCTTCGAGTACGTTATAATCAAATTGTACTAACTGAATAATGTTCGGTATTTCAGCCTAATAGTCCGGTCAATTTAGACATTCAAAGCTACATAAATTCCCACCAAGCTGAAAATCAGTAAGATTGTTTAAAATATGGTTAAAAATTAAATTTGAAAGTTCCCATCTTTCCCCTGTATGGAAAAAAAATATTCAAAGTCACAGGTCAAAAAAATGAGTCGCGATTTTCAGCAAAACGGTAAGTTTTATCATAAAAATACTTCAGACAAAAATTGTAGATCATAAAATTATCTATAAAATATGTATCAATATTTTTTTCCTAAGACTCACCGTTTCTTAGATATTAGGTAAAATGAAACCCAGTCCCTTATTTTATACGCCAGTGTAACCTCGAGACAACATCTGTCTCCTGTTCAATTGTATGCGTGGCTAGGGTCTTATACCTGCTTTATGTCAGTGTGCCCAATAAATGAAATACTGTTAGTCTCAGGGTTGCCAGATTAGGGGATTTTCCCCAAAAAATAGGGAATTTTTTTCCTTTATGGTATTTTTTGGGGATATATTTTTCAGGGAAATTCTTCTGAGGAAAAATTTTCCTCTAAAATCTTTTTTCTATTTGCACTAAATATTTTCTAATTCTTGGGGATTTATTTGTCACATAGCTTATTTTGGGGTATTTTAGAGATACATATTTAATAGATAATTTTATGATCTACAATTTTTGTCTGGGGTAATTGTATGATAAAACTTACCGTTTTGCTGAAAATCGCGAAAAACTCATTTTTTTGGCCTTTAACCTTGAATAAAATTTTTTCCATACAGGGGAAAGATGGGGAACTTTCAAATTTTATTTTTAATCATATTTTAAATAATCTCACTGATTTTAAGCTTGGTGAGAATTTATGTAGCTTTACTCTTATTTTTAGTCTAATTTGACCGAACTATAATGGCCATGGTTAAAGATTATTTTGTTTTTGGCAAGAAGTAGTATCCTCAATAAATTTCTTCAGTTTGACAAATCAACTGTTTTTGCCTAGAATCTTTTTTTTTTGAAGCTAAACTAAAGCAAATATGAAATGAAGGTGTTGCTTTCATTTGAAGCTATACCTATTCTATTGAATTTAATTAATCGTTGAGGCACATTAGTAAACTTGACGTGATCAATTTGGAGCACGTGCTCCTCATCGTCTCCTAAAAAATAACAGAAAATTTGCTGTCCCGTCGTGATACCGTCTCCACAGCCGTCGCCGTAATTCAAGGGTACTGCGCTCTTTGATTCTGCCGCTTTGCTCGTTCGCGATCCATTTTCGACGTGGGTGGGCTCCAAATATTGGCCATTATTAATATGGATGCTTCGTTATTAACCTGTGGATATATTATGTATATTTACCGGCTTGTACCCCCTTTCGATACGTTGCATGGATGGATGTAGTCCTGTCGTAAATCCCTGGGATTTGTAAAAGAAAAAGCATGCGAGAGCAACTTTTGGCTCGCCTTGCTTTTGCTATTGGGTCGAAAATGATTTTAGTTTAATTTTCAATGTGTCACTTTCCACCGTATTATAAGATTTAATTTTTGGGAATAGAAAAAGTTTTTAAAGTGCGTTTTTATGACAAATAATCGTAGAAAGTGAACTGACTCGCTGCTTAATTGCATATAGTACCGCCAGCTATTAAAAAGAAACGTTAAAGTCGTAGTTTAGTAAGGGACACCCCCAGAAAATTCGACTTACCGAAATTACACATACATATTTCTGATAGTTGGCGCTAGTGTCAGCCAATTTGGTTCGACATATCGGCGTTAGAGTTATCGAAGTTTGACTGTATTTTGTTTTCTTGCAAATTTACTTGTGTTTTATGTGGATAGGAGATCTTCTGTATGTGTGTGGGAAAAGCTTAGCAACTATCCTGTCAAAGAATCGTGTACAGTTTAGGTTCAATTTTAATCTTGGTCACATTATAAATAAAAGTACCTAATACACGCGTACGGTAAATGTGTGTGCGCTCGGTTTTTAGTGCCCTCGTTCAAAAGACGGCTATCTAATCGGCTGATCGTGTTTGTTTCTTAATTAATACAAAACCAGGACGTGTAGATGCAAGTTTTAGATGAAGCCATTGTGCGTCGCGCCCACTGAACTTAAAAACTTAACGGAAAACACATTTGCAATTGACTACTCACGTTAACTTTATTAAAAAACCTAATTGAATAAAATAATTTGTGAGGTTTAAGATATCAAAGAAAAGTGGAGTGAATTTAGCCACATATGTCCACAAAATCTATAATTAAAAATTGCTGATGATTCAGTCGACCTGAGGATGAACGCGCCGCCGGGGTCGATCGCCCCTTGAGGCATTCGTTTCCATAACACATTTTTGGTTTTGGTTTTGGAATAAAGTTCAATTTCCTCGTTGTTTAAAATATTCTAATTTTACTAGCAGCAATACCCGGCGTTGCCCGGGTAAGAATATATTACACGTTTGATGGAACATTTTAGAATATTCGCGAATTTAGAACTATCCAGAACATCCCATAATGATTCAAAACATTCTCTAACTTTTTCTAACATTCTGAAACATTCTTGAATGATCTTCAAGATTCTGGAACATTCTTGAATATTGCCAAATCATTCTGAAATGTTATAATAAAACATTCTTTTACTTCTTAGAACATATTTGAACTCCTGGTAACATTCTAAAAAAATCTGCTTCATCCTCATCCCCACGCCGTGCTGTTTGCTGGGTGAGTAGTGACATCAGTAGACGCCTGGCGGGGATGACTAATCGATTGATAATAATTGATCAGTTATCGACCACTGAGAGTTGAAGATTATTACAGTACTAATATCGCTATTAAAAAAATGGGGGTTGGTGTTAGAAGGATGAAAATTAAGGGTTGTATGTATTTTTTAATGCCAAATGATAAAACATACAAAAAAATTGTCCAAAAAATAAAAAGTTAGGGATGGACAACCCTTATCACTTAGGGGTATGAAAAATAGATTCAAGCCGTTTCGGAGGAGTATGCCAACTAACAATGTGACACGAGAATTTTATATATTAGATTAATCTTCTGCATTACGATAGACAAAATATACGATTTGCCAAAAATGAAAAAATACTTAACTGTCTTATTTTTTTTGCATGACAGCAATTTTTATACATAGTTATGTTCTTATGCAAAGACGTTCCATGTTGTTTCTGAGTTCACTGGTCGCGTTTCGATCCCAAATATTTTCTCACGATAAAAGATCCCAAAGATTACCATCACGCGTCGCCTGTTCTTCGCCTGACCATGGCAACCTGCCATGATCGATTTCCGCATTTAATTAATTAATATAATGATAATAACTAACGCGATCTTTTGTATCGGTACCTAAACTGATGCTTCAGATAAAGTATGACCGGACATGATCCAACTTTTAATATGACAAGACTAATTTGTTCCGTTTTTTTTTTTCATTTAATTATTAAGAAAAATGGTCTGGATTCTAGGACAGAGATGATCTATCAAATGATGACAAAATTTTCATTGAACCATGACAAGTTGCAAAATAAACGGACTTAATGGGAAGTGCGCTGATTGAATCATTTAAATCAGTACGTTTTGTTGACATTTTTGTCTATTCTGGATTTCTTTGAATGAGATTAAGATCCTTACATAAAAACATTTTATTTTATTTGCACATGTACTAAAACATTTTGTTGTGGATTTAAATTTAATTAAAGAAATAAGCATTAAAAAAATATTCACGTTATCGTTGTTTAAATGGTTGAAAAAATCGTTATTACAAGTTGCAAAGACATCAACATTTTTCGAAGGGAGTGTTAGGAAGTGACTCTTTCACCCCTGGTCTACGTATTAGGTATTGTTCCCTACTTAGCAATTAGTTTCGAAAACTTGTTGTTTGCCTATAAAGTTTTTCATTTATTATAGAACGAAATGTTGCCGATGAAGATTCCTGTCAACCAGCCCCACTAATACCACACACAGTTACAAATATCGTCAGTGGATTTAGTAACCACGAAATGGCGATTGCAGGTACCGAAATAGAAGTCCGCTGTATTCCCAAATACAGAAACAACAAAACGCCCTGCTCATTGTCCACCAAAATACGTTGCGTCAATGGCCGGTGGCTCGGGGATTTACCCACTTGTGGTAGGCATTAGAATTTTATTAATTTCTAACGAAAATTTGATTTGGCGACTTGGCGAGCCGGAGGTTAGAGTTCTAGCTTGGTTTTAGAACTGGTATCTCTGGTCTCAACTGTCGTCGTTGTTCGCTGATAACATACTTAATAATAATTGTTATAATGTGCTCGTCTTTGTTTCAGTTCCTGCAAAGGACTGTTTGCCCCCTCCTGTCGTACCCCACGCCCACATTTGGTACATTAACAATTTCTTTGCGGAACCTGACAAAATTTCACATTACCCCATAAATGCTCGAATAGCGTATCAATGCTGGCCAGGTTATGAACCGGAAGGAAACAGTGTTGCTGTCTGCACGAGTGACGGTTGCTGGTCCCCTTCAACCCCACCAGTGTGCAAAAAGAGCTTGAAATATTTAAGTAAGTTTTTTAAGCACTCTTAATGGCGTTGTAGAAACAAGTACTATTGTGTTTAATTTTTTTGTTGCAGTTCAAATGGGCAATGCCGGTTCGACAGTTATATCGATGGTAACTGGTGCTGGTATTCTTGTATTACTGTTCATTGCCTTTTTGGGCCCTGTTATTTGTAGTCGACGGAAACCTTTGACAAGGCCCGTGACTATTCCGCCCCCCGCTCCAATGCCCAGGACGACAAAAAGCATCCGATCACGTATCGTTACTTAATCATCCTGATCGGTTAGCTTTGATTGCCTATGCCGATGGTGTACAAAATGGAAGCCAGGTAGGATTTTTAAAAATACCTAATACTCTTTTTTGCGTAAATTGTATTTTTTAATATTGCGTTTTTTTCCCGAAAATTTTCTCTTCTATTTTAATTTATAAGGAGGGCTCAATATTTTATTCTTTTAATGTCTTGAAAAAGTTTTTAATTCGAGTTTTCATTAAAAGAAGATATTATTTCTCTCAAGTATCCTGAGGTGGGGCCTTCTGATGCTCTGTGTTTTGATGATGTTTATGTTTTGAAATAATCATTCCTTAGTTTCGCTCTAAAATGACATGCTCTACATTGCTGCTCTAAAATAACATGCCCATCATTTTTGTTCTACAATGACACTCACTATTTCCTTTATAAATTTAGTTACCTACTTTTTTTTACCTTGAAGTGACTGACTACTACCTCTGCTCTAATATGACGCAGCTACTATTTTGGCTATAAATTGACATACCCACGATTTCCGCTCTAAAATGACATACAAGTCATTTTTGCTATAAAGTGATTTACCTACTATTTGTTATTAAAAATGACATATCCACTATTTCTGCTTTAAAATAATATATCTGCCATTTCTGCTCTACAATGACATATGCAATTTTTGTTTTTAAATGATATACAATGATATACCTACTATTTCTGCTTTAAAATGTCATACCCCCTGTTTCTGCTCTAAAGTGATACACCCCACTATTTTTACTCTAAAACGACATGCCTACTATTTCTGCACCAAAATAACATCTTTACTATTTCTGCTCTAAAATGACATGCTCCCCATTTCTGCCCTAAAATAATATACCTATCATTTCTGCTCTATAGTGACCCCCCACTATTTCTATTCTAAAGTTAGTTAACCTATCATTTTTGCTTTAAATTGACTGCCTACTATCTCTGCTCTAAAATGGCATAGCTACTATTTTGGCTATAAATTGACATACCCACGATTTCCGCTCTAAAATGACATACAAGTCATTTTTGCTATAAAGTGATTTACCTACTATTTTTTATTTAAAATGACATATCCACTATTTCTGCTTTAAAATAATATATCTGCCATTTCTGCTCTACAATGACATATTAAAGTTTTTATTTTTAAATGATACACAATGATATACCTACCATTTCTGCTTTAAAATGTCATACCCCCTGTTTCTGCTCTAAAGTGATACACCACTATTTTTACTCTAAAACGACATGCCTACTATTTCTGCACAAAATAACATCTTTACTATTTCTGCTCTAAAATGACATGCTCCCCATTTCTGCCCTAAAATAATATACCTATCATTTCTGCTCTATAGTGACACCCACTATTTCTATTCTAAAGTTAGTTACCTATCATTTTTGCTTTAAATTGACTGCCTACTATCTCTGCTCTAAAATGGCATAGCTACTATTTTGGCTCTAAATTGACATACCCACGATTTCCGCTCTAAAATGACATACAAGTCATTTTTGCTATAAAGTGATTTACCTACTATTTTTTATTTAAAATGACATACCACTATTTCTGCTTTAAAATAATATATCTGCCATTTCTGCTCTACAATGACATATTCAGTTTTTATTTTTAAATGATACACAATGATATACCTACCATTTCTGCTTTAAAATGTCATACCCACTATTTCTGCTCTAAAGTGATACACGCACTATTTTTACTCTAAAACGACATGGCTACTATTTCTGATCTAAAATGACATGCTCCCCATTTCTGCCCTAAAATAATATACCTAATATTGCTGCTCTATAGTGACACCCACTATTGCAATTCTAAAGTTAGTTACCTATTATTTTCGCTTTAAAGTGACTGCCTACTATCTTTGTTTAAAATGGCGTAGCTACTATTTTGGCTCTAAATTGACATACCCACAATTTCCGCTCTAAAATAACATAAGTACAAGCCATATTTGCAACAAAATGATTTACCTGCTATTTTTTATTAAAAATGGCATACCCACTATTTCTGCTTTAAAATAATATATCTACCATTTCTGCTTTAAAATGTCATACGCACTATTTCTGCTCTAAAGTGATACACCCTCCATGTTTGCTCTAAAACGACATGCATACTATTTCTGCACCAAAATGTCATCTCTATTATTTCTGCTCTAAAATGTCATTCATACAATTTCTTCTCTAAAATGACATTCTTCCTGCTGTAGAGTTCCACGAAAGTTATGTTCTATGTTTCTTTTTCACCCAGAAAAACGAACACTTTTACAGTGTCTCTACTTATCTATTGAAGTAAGTGATAAATGATATAGACGCTTCTCTCATATGTTTCGCGAGAATATGTTTTGTCATATTGGCCAGCAAGATGTGCTTAACTGTCTTATTTTATGATTTTATAGTTTGTGTTCTGATTTATTTTTAAGGTAAGTGTATAAGCAATCATTACTCTAAAATAAAATGCTCGCTTTCAATCTCAACAAGAGTATTTTGTATGTTTTTTTTTTTTCAAATAGTAAAAGAGTACCACAGTGTTTAGTTATGTTGAGTAACATTTTTTTTATATTAATTTATTCCTGCTCTAAAATGACATACCTCTTTCTTTGAGTTTAGTTTAGTTTTCTAATCATAACGTAGTATACAGGGGTCTTGAAATAATTTAATTTGACTGCTACATATCATTTGAAGTTCCTCTAGTCATACTTTAGTTCATTTATTTTATTAAATAAGTCACGGTAGGTACTGAAGTGTATTATAGTGCAACTTAACTTTTTCTGCTCTACAGTGACATACCGAACATGTCTCCGATTATGCGCGTTTATGACATTTACCGCATTTACCTTTGATGCTAAAGTGACATACATTGACGCTCCAAAATTAATAAATCAGTGACTTGTTATTACTACTCTAAGTTATAAACAAGTCACTAATTAATTCTGTTAATATTTTCATTACATGATCTGCTAATATTGAGGGCTTGACATTTCTGCCTGTCTTTCACTTTAACGAAATTAATGTGGTCGATACTACAAAATAGTCTTCAAGTATTATTCCATTACTGAAGCAACATTTTTTATTATTTTGAGCTATTATCTACTGAATATTGTTATCGACAGATCCACATATTGCTGTTCAGTAACAGGCAACCTTAAGGTATGGAATGTGAAATGCCTGCTGTGTTTTTTTTTCTAAATGAAAAGAAAAATAGGGATCCTGTTGTGATTAAACTTATTCCATCGACATAATTAATTAGTGTTTAGAGTAATTAATAAAATATACATGAAAATAGTTAACAAATTGAGCCACCACGATCTTCTTTCCACTTCTTCACGTTACGATCTGCTTCTCGGCCTTCAAACGTTTTATCAGCGATTAGTTTTGAAGTCATTAGTTTGGTACAAACACGCAACATTCTGTAAACCAGAAAGGATAATCTAATTAATAATCCGTCCTAATTTGCTAATAAATCATGTTAAATATACATTGGGGGGCAAGAATGCTATTCTAAACTTTGATTTATAATATTGTTAACGTTGAAAGTTAAAATCGTTTTAACATTTTAGGCGTACAGCGATTAAAATAGGGAAAATATAAAAGACAGTCAGTTAAATAGCAGACATGTACAGTTCTCGCGCTTTAACTTGACATAAAAGCAGTATAAATAGGATTTTAGGGAAAATTGCGTTAGATGAGTTTAGGGAAGTATTAAATGCAAAAATTTGAAACTTGTTTTAATTACGTTCTTCAGATTTTCCGATTATCGGGCACTCAAAAATCATGGAAAATTTTACCAATGAATTATTTCTATATTAATTTACTTAATACAGCGTTTCGCAAAGATTTTTAACAAAGAAACTTGTCTAAAGTTTTTTAAATATAAGAGGTGTTGAAATGTGCGCTAAGGATGAAATTAGTACTAGATAACGGATTTAAATTTACAAAAATTATAATCGTTGCAACATTTTCTTGTTTTATTTACAAGTAGGTACATAATTATAAAACAATGATTCTTTTCACGTATGCACATCGGTTAATTTTTTGCATTGTTAATCGTCACTCGAACGATGACCCTACTCGTCAGGTACTTTTTCTGATATAGTCGATTGTAACAAGTCCACTTACGATCATTCATTCGGATCGTATTTTCGAAAGGGCGCTCGTTCACTTGGTAAAAGTGCCGACCGCCGCCGTCGGTCACGACCTCATCCTGACGGCACGACCGTCGTCATCTTTTCAGGAAATTTCATTGTAATAATAATAACGCACTTGGCCAGAAAATTCGGAAGACGTTGAACTGCACGACCAACTTACCATTTCTATTAGATTATTACTAACAATAACATTTCGTTTTTGAAGGACATAAGTAGTAAAACTTTGTTCATGTTGTTCTTTCCTATTTTAAACTTAAAGTCTGAAGCAATTAAAGATAAATATTATTTGATTAAATTTTTACTTAGGATATGTCAGATCATGTTCCCTCAATTATTATATTGGGAGACTCTTGAGTTTCAAGAGTTCTTGTCTTGATCTGGTCTTTAAGCAAAATAAGAGCATCGATTTGGAGACTCTTGAGCTTCAAGAGTTCTTATCTTGATCTGTTATTGAATCAAGATAAGAGTACCGATGTAAAAATCAAGAAAAAATAATGAGAATCACGTCGAGAATTGAGAATTTTCTTGATAAGGAAATTTGTCAAGAGTCTCGACGTTTGTATGAAATTTGATAAATACCAAAAAACCAACAGTTCAAGAATTTATGACCAAGAAGTTGTACAAGACAGAAAAACTACTTTGTTGATCTTGATTTTCAAGTCATGACAAGAGTTGGATGTTAAAATCAAAACTCTTGACTTAGTGAAACATCAATTAGTGTTAACACTATCTCTGTGGTTTTTAAATTAAATTATCATAAATTGGGACAAAATTTCTGAGTTGAAAGATTTCGATTTATTTTTAATTGACTATTTAGCTTTTAGAAATCTTTTTTCAATGGCTTCCCTTGCCATTCCCGTTTTTACTTCTAATAAGTTTCTAATTATCCTTTCATTCTCTCCCTCTCTCTCTCCCATTGCCAATAACTTTTATTATAATAAAGAAATTGCACGAGACAAAAAAAATTTCTCTGTTGATCTTGATTTTCAAGTCAAGAAAAGAGCTGGACGTCAAGATCAAAACTCTTGACTTAGTGAAACATCAATAAGTGTTAACACTATCTCTGTGGTTTTTAAATTAAATTAATATACATTGGGACAAAATTTCTGAGTTGAAAGATTTCGATACTGATTATTTAGCTTAGAGAAATCTTTATTTAATGGCTTCCCTTGCCATTCCCGTTTTTACTTCTAACAAGTTTCTAATTATCCTTTCATTCTCTCCCTCTCTCTTCCATTGTCAATAACTTTCATTATAATAAAGAAATTGCACGAGATAAGAAAAATTACTTTGTTGATCTTGATTTTCTAGCCAAGAAAAGAGTTGGACGTGAAGATCAAAACTCTTGACTTAGAGAAACACCAATTAGTGTTGACACTATCTCTGTGCTTTTTAAATTAAACTAACATAAATTGGAACAAAATTTCTGAGTTGATTTCGATTTATGTTTAACTGACTATTTACTTATTAGAAGTATTTATTCGAAGTCTACTCCTCTCTATTCCTGTTTACTTTCGGTTACTTTCTAAGTAGCCTTTCATTTATTTTTTCTCTTTCTGGAAATCTGCAAGTTTATGCTTAACTCCTCTAGACGTGATATCTTCCTTATTACAACCTAATTATCGATTACTCTACTGTCAGTTTTTAACTCCACACCCGTGTCCTAAATAGTCACCCTCATCCACCCACCTTCTTCCTTCCCTCGTTGTACCAAGTTTCTTTTAAAGTTTATTTTTTTGTGCTTCTATGGGGGCAATTTTCTCATTTTCCTTACTGTTATATCTATCCTTAGTTGCCTGTTGTTGTTCTGTAGGTAATTATCCTACTTACAATTAGTTAGGTACAGGCAACTAACTGTGCCCATTAAATTTTCTCGCGCAGTTGTTAATTTTCTGGCAAAAGTAATTAAGCGCACGAGCGTAATGTGTGGGACACGGTTTCGTGGACAACTTATTAGAGTTTTAGCACAATGGGAACGGGCCACACGCGGCGCGACGCGACGGTGCCATATTATAGTCGCCGTCGTCGCCATCGCCCCGATTGTAACTTGCACCACCTCGTCGTCATCGTCGCGTCGGGGCAAAATTTATTATTAGTGCGTTCGCTTTCGGGATTTTCCCACGACGCCCTCGCGCTTCGTCCTTAATAGAGGGTTTTCGTTAATCCACTCTCACGTTTTGCCTATTTGTGAATGTTTTTTCCTAAAAGACGAATACAGTCTTCAGTTAAAACACACAACACAGACATGTTGGAAAAATTCTCTTACCTATAGATAACTTTTCACGGTTAATAGTTGAGTTTTTTAATTACAATTAGTTATATTTACAGTGTTGTCTAATTATCAAAAACGATGGCACGATCGCTTTGCTCTACAAACTTGTTGAAAATATACATAAAGGTTAGGTGCTCTAAAATACCTGCTCAATTTGAGCCTTTATTTCAAAATTGTTTATGCTCCCAATTAAATTTAATAATTTAACAAGCGTCTTTTAACCTTTAACCCCGAAACTACGTTTATAAAATATTCAATTTAATTTTATTAAAATAGTGATGATCTGATGATTATTACGGTGCAATGGAAGGTCAGATGGTGTCACAGAACATTCTCTTCCATTAAATGAATTTCTTTTTACAAAAAAGGCGTCGAAAAAAGGTTTTATCAACCTAGAAGTCATAGTTGACGTGAATGTGTCTGCTATTTCCTTAAGTGTCGTTTCTAAGTGTAATTTGATATAATTGCGAGAGGAGCCAGAAAATTTATTGTCAAATCCTGTCACCTTCTCAAATACGTATTCTTTTAAACATAATATTTAAGATCCTTACACAAAATATTTTTATTTCACTCAATATTATACCGATTAACTACACATTGTTGAGGCTTCAATTTTCTGAGCTGAAACAACACAGTGAATTTAAACAATTAGTGCTTAAATTTGTTACGCTCTTCGGCGTTTCTTAACGTAGTCGAAAATCTATACAAGGCGCCCTATTCAGGGATACTCTCCTCTATTCATTTCAGTAGTATTCTAAGATGGCTCATCCCGAAAGACGTCCAGTTTTTTATGAGTCGTGGTCTCGTACCTTAAAATGAAATTTGTCCTTATGAGTGTACTAATTAAAACATGAGTAATGATTTTTTATTCAGAAGATACGGACTGATGAACTCTTGCGCTTTTATGAACCTACAATCGAAACTTCAAATCCCACCAAAAACATTTTCATGTAAAAATGTTGCCAAGACGAGTCTACATAGCACCCTGTGAAAAAGTTATCAGATCTCGTATAAAGCCAAGCTCTAAAGACTACACGCTCTAAACCTACAAGCTCTACACTACACCTTAATCAAAATCTATGAAAAAGTGGTCAGATCTCATGTAGAGCCAAGATTCTTGATCTATGCGCCCTTACTTTACCAAGCCCAAAATTCACATACTCTACATTTTAGTCAAAACGTGTGGCTTGGCCGTTTTATTTCACACACGATGAACGAATGCCTATGAAATCTTCGTAACGGTAGCAAAACGGCCAAGCATCACGTTTTAACTAAAATGTAGAGTATGTGAAGTTAGGCTTGGTAAAGTAAGGGCGCATAGATCAAGAATGTTGACTCTACATGAGATCTGACCACTTTTTCATAGATTTTGATTAAGGTGTAGTGTAGAGCTTGTAGGTTTAGAGGGTGTAGTCTTCAGAGCTTAGGGTTTATACGAGATCTGATAACTTTTTCACAGGGTGCTATGTAGACTCGTCTTGGCAAAATTTTTACATGAAAATGTTTTTGGTGGGATTTCATTTATTTTTGTAAGTTGGTCAATGGACTTTTTTGAGTTTAAAAATAGCCTATTTTGACCCTGGGTCTTTACTTTCGTCTGGAATTTAGATGAACCAACCAGTAGGGGCCGGTCTGTTCCGATGGTTGGGGGATCAGTCTATTTTTGCCTTCCTTTTTTGGAGTGTATTTCTTGCACATCAGCCACAGCTTTTTTTATAGCCCACTCTCTGTCTGCTTTTTTTATTAGATTGTTTATTATTAAAAATAAGTGATAGGTCAGGGCGAAACTTCTTTCTTAGGCGATTATATTCGACTATAGCGGTCCGTTGTGCTTTGATACTGTCAAAATCAATATTTACAAGGTGCACTATATTATACCGTGTTTAAACTTTCACCCCATTTTTAAGAGTTAGGGGATGATTTTCAAAAAAATATGACGTTCATATTTTTTTATTTGTTATAAGTATTTAATTATTTTTTTCATATATCTAGCTTTTCAATAGTTATTACTGCATGATTATGTAGTTAGTGCAAATGTAGTGCAAGTCTCATACAAACTTCCACCTCCTATTCCGAGAGGATAGGTTAGGTTAGATTTGGTTTTTTAATTTTTTTGTTGTCTTTGTAGTACTATTGGCTTACATACCAAATTTCAGCGTTCTAGAACTTCAGGAAGTACCTTAAGAATTTTGATGATCAGTGAGTGAGTCAGTGACGAAATCGGGGGTTTTTAGACATTAATAAAATCTAAAGTATAATAGCTACGACATTCAAACTTTGTATGTTTAATGATTGTACTGGTGCCATTATATCTTGAAGTTTTTAACTATTTAGCATCATTCAAACCAATGTTATAAGAGTTCAAAAAAAACGACGAAACGTTTCGAGAAAAGGTAGGTAGTGCCCTTGCGCTCCGCTTGGCTCGTCTTGGCGAGGGCACTCCCGTGCCCCCAGATAAGAGTCTGTAGGTTTTCGGGTGCCTTAGGATCGATTCCTTGCGCTGTTTGTCCATAAAATAGTATCCTAGTCTGGATGAGCTGAATCGATTAATACATACAGATTTTGGTTTGTAAAGTCTGAGGGTCATTTTGAGTATCCGCCGTTACTTTCAAGTGATTTTTCCGTGTTTTCCTCGGGAATGTTTCGATTCTTATTGTACCTATCCATTTTAACGATTCAGCGTATAATTATCTCGAATTGTTTTAGCCGTTGATTTGAGTAGGTACAAGAATCTGTGCTCGGAGGTGCATTTAAACAACCTGTAAAGGGAAACATCATTTTCAATTTAATAGTGTTTATCGGTTATCATCTTAATGAGCGGAGTAAGTATTTCCGGAGGTCGTGATTTGACGTTGCCGCTATCGGCGGTACGGGTGATTTTGCCTTTTTCTCTTCCAATCTCGTAGACGGTCTTTCTTGGTTGTTGCGGATTCCGAGGGCCTCGCGTCTCTTATAATTTCGCCCTTATCTTCACCAATAAATCCGACGTTTGTTGTGCGTTCCGCGATCACGCGCGCGCGGCCAAACACATAGGTACGTATGCATATATTCACATATCAGTGGACGAAACAGCAGCAGCAGGAGCAGGAGCAGCCGATCGTAGTCGTTGTCTTCCTTTTCCTCCGCCCTCGCGTCTCCCATTTATTTCATCGGCATTGCTAACCGACTGCTAATTGCAATTTATTGTGAACGGTGCCCGCTTTAATTGAATTTCGCTCATTTACTGTTATTGTTCGGTTAATTGCGCAAGCGGGGCCGCTCACGCGCGCATCCGGCAACGGCAACAGGAGCTGCTGCACACAAGACGAGACGGTAGCTCCGCGTTGCTGTTAATCACGAAAAGATAAATTTAAAGCCGCGCATACGGATTGCGAGTGCGTTTTCGGCGAGCCGACTACTAGAAGTCCGATCAACCGACGACGGCTGATTGCTTTATGACCGGGGAGCGTTGCGTGCGCGTACGGCAATTAAATTACGCCCCCGGTGCTTTTTCGCGCGTGCGCGCTCTTTGATCTTGCCGAAAATGCCGACGGCCGTATCTACAACCAACATTGTAAAATATTCCCATAGAACCGTCCCTAATTAATCTACAAACGTTAAATTAGTTTTTTTTATTTCACTTCTTACCTACCATTATTAGAAGTCAACTTGAAAGTAGGTTAATACAATTTCTCAAAAACTATGAGCATATTTTGAC
The DNA here is from genome assembly GCA_029378335.1 of Agrilus mali. Lineage (NCBI taxonomy): Eukaryota > Metazoa > Arthropoda > Insecta > Coleoptera > Buprestidae > Agrilus > Agrilus mali. The sequence goes on along the minus strand of CM055657.1, from coordinate 4,476,365 downwards.
GTGTGATGCTGCGTCGGCTTTCTTAGTAACTAGCTCCCTCCATCTTCTTCCCAGCTTCTGAATTCTAATTGTTTGATATTTCCTCCAAATATTTTACCAACTGCTGCTATCGACATCTTCAGTGATCCATATTGTGTACTAACTCAGTTAGTAGAAGTTGGCAGAGTGTTTGGAGGCGATAATCCCAAACGTAGAACTCAGCTGACTTGCAAGTAAATTCATTGTAAATTATAATGAAAATTTGATAATTGTTCAAGCTCGAGAACAGTGGTGTAGGGGCTGAATTGCAGTTTGGCGTTTCTACAGTGGCTGCGATTGATATCCTCAGAGATGTAGAGTCTGAGGTCTCAAAATTCTCAGATTCTACACCTCTGATGAAACTTTGGTAATTTATTTGAAAAGACCATGTTGATAAAATAAACTCAAATTGTTAATAATTTTGTGACATTCCTACACTTTTTAAGAATTTTATATATTCTGGCATCTATTAATTTCTGGTGGAAGAGAAGAACAGAATGCTAAATGAGTTAACTCACTATAATTTTGTTCTCTTCTTGCTACAGCCGGCTCTACCTAGTTATGAAGAAGCTGTTCGTGACCAAAGGCCTAGCTTGACATCGAACAGGCTCCATAGGCCCCACTGGCCCTTCCTGGCTCAAAGGAGAGCGAGAAACTCACCCGAAGGAGTACACGTTACCAGACAGGGATCTTTGTAAGTGAAATTAATTAATTTTCTTTTCTGTCTTTATAGTTGAAATCAAAATTTATCAATTTTGCAGCGTTTCATTCAATATTTCTATCATTAAGGAGTTCTGCTGAGTTCAGCTTCAGGTCTCTTAAATTTATACAATATTCACATTAATTTTTTGGTCAAGTGAAGGTTGGGTTATAGTATAGCAATTTTGTCAATTTTTGAAATGAATGAAGTGATGGATGCGATTTATCTACTATAGTTAACATTGTATGGAAAAGGGACAATTTTAAAACTTTGGGAGACCCTGCTCGAACTTTGTTTATGCAAAATTCTCAGAAGCAAGGCAGGTCAATTCTCGGAACTTAAGGGAAAAATTTATCACGGGATTTTATAATATATTAGTGCGTTTTAATTAATCATTGATTTAGAAACGTTGATATATTTTATCAAGTATCTAACGAACTTTCAATTACTACTAGATTTAAATGTACGCCCTGACAGACCTTTGCGTTTCGAGAATTAACCTGCCTCGTTTCTGAAAATTTAACATGAACAATATTTGAACAAGAGATACATTTCTTCAAAATTTAAAAATTTGACGCTCCTCTGCATGTCTCATATCAAGATGAAACCATAAAGGACTATTTCTCTTCTTGTTTCTCCTAAATCGTAAATTTCCATCAAAAATTGTTGATTGTTTTTAAATTCGGAAAATGTCAGGTTCTTCATCAATGAAAGATGCCGAAGGTTGAAACTTCATATATTATGTTGCTAACGGTGATTGTTTTGCGCAGCTGGCGTGAGCTGTACGTGAAATCGGTCAGGAAGAAAAAATAAAATTAAAAATGTAAAAACGTGACGTTGTAAATTTCATCGACGGATGCGGCTGCCAGCGGGATGTTTGTATTGCGGAAAACTTATTTGCCGAAATAAATTCGCGCTGACTTTTGTTTATGTCGTTCGCTCGTCTGCATAATGAACGATCGAGTGCTCTTTGTCACGTCACCGGGCGGCGTAAGTGAGACGAAATTTGAATAAAATGAAGACACGTTTATTACCGCGCCTGTGAAAACGACAACGCGACGCACCGCATCTTTTGCATCGCTCGTTCGCCCGATCATGGTCCGCGATAAGCCGGAACTGTGTCTTTTGCCGACACTACTCTCTGATGCTGCCCTCGAAGGATCTTTCTCTTTTACCGCCCATCTTTATAAAGTTGCTTTAATAGAAAGACAGTCAGTGGCTTTTTTTTCGAACGGTAGCCAAGAATTATAACCGCGATTAAAGAACTGACTCAGAACGGTTAATGGTCACGCACATGAACGAAACGTTTTGTAGGTGTACGTTTTCGTATAAATTTCGTCGATTCTTTTGGTCAGAAGAATTCTTTGGAGTTTGAAATTTACAAGAGTCAGAATTTTAATTAAAACTACATGCATGTCAAACGGAACGACAACATGATTGCCCAGTAGAGGAGGATGAAATTTAATATAAAATAAAGCTTTAAGAAGTATAGGAACCATGTACCTATTAAACAAAGTTAAAAGCACATCGTTTAGAACAACATTCCGGTTATATTAAAAATCAAATGAATGCTGCTATATATTATAACATCACCGGCTGTTACGACTATCGGTTTTTATGACCAACTACGATTGGTTCCTTCGATGTCGTTGCAACCGATTTTGACTGTAGATTTACAATAGAAAATTGTTTCATGCCAAAATGAGCGACTTTATGACAAAAAAGTAATATTACGACAGGAACTAAATATGGCGTAATGAAAAAACAAATATTAGGAATTTTTTCCAGCAAATGATGACTATTTCATAAACATTTATTTTTATTAAATACAAAAATTAAAAATTCAAAAATTTATTTCAAGTTGCGACAACTCAATTCTTTTAAACAGTGATTTCAGTAATAGTTATATTCGATGTTGCCTCTGACAGCATTACAGTGATAATTAGTCGAGGATAACTGAAGTATGTTACAAAAGTATTGGACATAACATTATCAAGACATCTAATAAATACTGCATCTATTGTTGTTGCATATCTGGTAGTAGGTTCTCTTGGATTGTAGTTAATTTACAATTGAAATTCTTTTTGGAGGAACGTAATTAATGGCATTGATTCATCTTTAGCAAAATTTACATTGAAATCTCAAGCTAAAATCAATGGTAGTTCATCTCTATTGGTTTTAAAGTTTATTAAACCTCTGTGACTGTACGGAAATAATTTCTCATGTAAAAATTAAATATCATTAATTTTTTTATTAGGTGAAATGTTCACAACAACCATAATTAATTCACTTCCATCTTCTAGTTTACTACCTATAGTAAACGACACCGTCGAACCGAGTGGGAAGAGAATCGCACAGTCGCTTGCGCATGGCGACGCGTCGCCACGGCATGCGTCGCCACGCCAACAATCAGTTTTGACCGCGGCTATAGATGTTTCACATCAAAAACAAACGTGTGTGATCGGAAGATCCTCGTCAGAAACGAACTTCGTTACACCTTTCCTTCATCTCTGTGATTGTTAAAAACCTCTTTTTTTTAAACAACAGTGAATTCTTGATAATTTATGTAAATAATTCGGATAAATGTGACGAGTCCTCGAGTTAATCATGGCTCGTATTATGGCATGATAATAAACTTGGTTTTTCTAGTGTCTTTTTGAAAAGTAGAGGATTCTAAGAGCAGTTTCTTGTATTGAATTTTATTGGCAAATTTTATTACAATTATAACCGTTGTCCTTAGCAATTTTTTTTAACTGTACGAAGTTCCTTATTACATCTATCTTTATTAAGCCATATTAAGTTGGCTACAGTAATAGTTCGAGTCGCTGGGTATAAATCTAGAAGTGTAAGTGGGGTTTCTGTCGATATTAAATACTAGGATTCCCCCATTCTTTATAATAAGTATAACTTTGTTTAATTAAAAATATTGCTAAAGACAACGGTTATAATATCGAATATCGGGGACTCTTTCTAATTTTTTCAACTCATTTTTTTACACTAGCTATATAGCTCTAACCAACCCTATTATTGTTTTTGTAATTTATTTTGAGTGGGGTGTTGCAAATATTTTTCTCTCCTCAAAGATATTTCCAGTCTACCTCGAAAGGTTGAACCTTATTTTGTCGTTTGTATTGTTGATTGAGTTGTGGCTGTCGTGTCGACCGAGAGTTACTGCAGGAGAGCGTCCTGCGGCGTCGTTTCGTGAGACGAATCGGCACGCTGCGTCTCCAGGTCCGTTAACCGTTAAAAATGACTTTACTGTTTCCCCTTTTCGATATTAAACAGCAGGAAATATTAGATTGCTGCCAGGAAGTCGCCCGGTAGATGGAATAAAAGTTTCGAAACGAAATTTACGGCGGCCTTCCCGTTTACTGCTTTTAAATTATTATCGTCGAATAAATTTCGGCGGTGCCCGTAATAAAATTCGCCTTTCTCAAATTTTAACTGCGGCTATTAATTTTTCGGTTAATGTTAATGGTCCTCGACATGTACAGGGCACTCTGTCTTGTACTGACTTAAGGGAAAATGCAATCACTTTTATATTTACATAGTCGGGTAAAATCTAGTTTTTCTTCTAAAAGATTCACAAGTAGTTCCATTTGAAACGGTGAACTTTACTTAAAAGATAAGCCCAGACTTTAATCCTGTAAGTTCATAATTTTGACGAGAACATTCTCAATTTAACAATTCGACTGGCCATAACAAAATGAAGGATGCGAAAATAAATTTTCCTGAAAAAGATAACAAAAGAGAAAAAATAACCACCCCGCTGTATATCCTCGGTATATATCCTTCCTTTACCCAACATTTACTTATGTTTCCGTTATTATTCGTATGGGTACGTCTTCATTTTCGAAAGCCCTAAAACTCTTAACGACGACGCATAACTTCTTGTTTGTTCCCATTTAAAAGCATAATTAGTGCTGCCTTAAAAAAAGTCCATCGAGCGTTAAGTTTGTATATTAATGACTTGTTAAGGATACGCCTTTTCGCGAAATTTGTTGCGTCAATTTTTAAAATGGTGCTCTCGACGACTTCCTGATGAGAGCCAACCTTAAGAGCCAAATTATCTATCATTAACATGTAACTGCCAAAACAAGCGGCCGACAAGAACATTTTACGTATACAACCACTACACTACCACCAATGGCTATATTCAATTAATTTTGCCGAATAAATTCTAAAGAAAACGGCACATCAAGGAGTGGATTTCCAGTGGTTAATAAAAAGTTTAAACGAAAGGAAGAACGTATTTTATTGCTTTCAACATTTATTTAGTCGTTAAAACTGTTTAATTTTTGAGACTCTGCACGGAAAAAAGAGTATATTTAATGTGAATAAAATACACTTCATTCAAGAAAATCTTTGTTTCATATATACGCAAATAAATATTTTCTTGAATAAAGAGTTTAAAAGTTTTAATGGTAATCAAATGCTGCGTTTCATTTAAAAATATATACTTTCAGTTAAATACAGCAATGTTTGAAACGAAAAAGAATTTACTTACGAAAACCATAATATTTCTTCGTTAGAATAATGTATTCCTTTAAACAGAATATTTATCTACTGATTTCAACAATTTCGTTTTCTTAAAATAAGATTTGCGGGCTTGGAAAAAATAATATTTTTCTTCAACACAAGAAACGGATGTTTCCATTTAAGATGGTACTTCTTCATAATAAACACGATTAATATTTGAGTTTAAAGCGGTATATTTTTGTATTAAACATGAAACATTTTCATACTAAAATAACAAAAATTTATTTGAAAATTTAATTTTTTCTTAATTTTTTATTTTTAAAAATAAAGAAATTTTACAAATCAATGGAATGGTATATAAATAAGATGTGATTATTGTAACATATCTTTATTGAACATAAAATAATAAAAAGGACAACGATACACACATGAACAATAGTATGAAAGGAACTAAAAAAAATTGCTTAAGACTTTTTAGTGTTACGTATGATTCACCAGTAGGGAGTGTATGCATCATGACTGGAAAATGCGTCTTTTTATTTTTATCCATGATAAGAACTTTACTTCCATTTACTGATTCGACCTTATATAAGCTCTTTAATGTAATGTAGTGATTGCTCAAGTTTGCCATTTTGATAAGAAGTTGTTTAGTCCAAATGATTCCAGTAGCTGTAATATAAATTATTGTTTTTAATTTAAAATCAAAACTAGAATTCTTGGTTTATCGATCAAACGATTCTCATCATAAAACAATCGACTTGCTAAAAGTGTAAATTTTCTATCATAGATAACCTTTTCCATACATATACAATCCACAATAAACGATTTTCAAATAGCAGTAGGTAGTAGCCATTTTATCTTTATCGAGAGAAAGCGCGCTTACAAATTTTGCTAAACTGTAGATACCTACTACTATTTAAAAAACAGTTTTATTTTACTACTACTTCGTTGAGGATTCGTTGTGGATAAAATTGATTTGTAGATATTTATGTACCTATATACAGCAGATAACGTGATACAGAATGAATTAAAAACTTAATTCTAATATTGCGGCTCTATTACATATTTACCATGCAAAATTTTGCAATATTTCATGCTTCTATTTTAAATATAATTAATAAATAAATTCGTAAAAATTAAGTATTTAATGGGTACTTACTTGCAAATGCTTCTCAAGATTCTCCAAAGCCAATTTTATTTAAAAATTCTTCCCTTTTTTATAAAAATATACCTCTGCTTTTTCAGAAAATTTTATTGTGCACTAACAACTAACTCATTTTACACTGAGTTCATTAACGTATGACGCAATATATTGAAAATCGAAACGGGAGACAAAAATGGAGCTCATCAAAGCGTCACATATTTGTACTAAATAAAATGTTCTTTAAAATGAAATGATAATGCTTTATCGAAAGCAGAACTGTTTTGTTTCGAAGAAGTGCTTTATCCATTCCAGTTTTCGGCTACTTGAATAGAATTAATATTTATTTGTTTCAAAACAGAAATGTCTTAAAATTAAGAAATTACTTTTTGTTTAAACCATTCAAAAAGTTGTAGCAAAAGAAACATTTTCATTCCAAGTAGTTCCTTGACTTGTTTTAAGAACAGAGTTAGTCTTCGATCGAAACCTGTATAAATTTGTTTCAAAACAAAAATTCTTTCTTTAAATCAATTGCAGTAAGTAAATAAAAGTGTTGAAGGAAATATTCTTGTTTTCTTAACACAAAGCAAAATACTAAAAAGAAGTAATTATTTATTTAAAATGAGTAAATATCTTCAAAGCAATATATTTTCTTGTTTTAAAATAGTTTTTTTTTTCTGTGTGTGTATCTCTGATGATAATAAATAAAAGGATGTAAACGATTAAAGCAGATATAATTAAACTTAACTGAAACTTGAAGATGAAGAAAAGAATATAGCCAAAAACAGAACTAGCACAAGAATACTGATAAGGAGAAGTTCAAAATATGTAAATGAAGGTAGGGACCCAATAGGATAGTAGTAAAATTTGGAGATGCCGGTAGTGAAAGATACTGAGAAATAAAGATTGAACCAAATGCACCGAAGAAACCCATAATACAATAGCAATCAGATAGAAGAATGAATTGCAGACGTGATACAGTTAGTACAAAGGACTATTCGGAAAGTATGATGATGGATCAAATATAAACGAACCTTTGTTCATAAACCATTTATTTTGAAAATTTTCACAAAAACACAAATTTCTCTATTTTTCGACATATTCCCTTGTTTGATTATACATTTTTCCCAACGGATTGGTAGTTTTTTCAACTCGTTTTCATAAAAAGAAGCAGGACGGGAGTCTATCCAGTTGCGCACAAACGCCTCCACATGTTCATCAGTCTGAAATCGCTCGCCTCCTAGTGATTCTTTGAGGGGCCCAAACATGTGGAAATCACAAGGGGATAAGTTTGGGCTATATGGATGGTGCTCCGACTAAGTCTAGTGCATTTTACTGATTTGGGCCTGCGTTAAAGCTGCGATGCGAACTCGAGAAGCTTTTTGATATTCACTCAGCAACTTTGGGACACAACGAGCTGAAATTTTTCGGAATCTCCAGTTTTTCGTTATGATTGTGTGGACACTCCCATGGCCGATGCCGAGTTCAACAGATATCTGAAGCACAGTGGCGTGGTGGTCCCCTCCAATAAGGTTTCTAACGCGTGCAATGTTAACCGGCGATATGCTGGTGCGCAGACGACGAGGATGATTTATATTTTCGACACGATTACGCCCTTCGTTAAATTCTTTGCACCAAACTTTTACCTGTTGCCACGAAAGCGTTTCATTTCCGAACTGTGCTAGCAATCTGCGCAAAATTTCAGCTGGTTTCACGTTTTCACGTGTAAGAAACTTAATAATAATCCGTTGCGCAACGCTGCTATGCATCTCTTTCTCACTCATTGTGATAGCTACTAACCAAGCAAACACAGCAATACGACGAGTCGTTTCCGTGTCACCTAATATCCCCACTTCAAGTTGCTAACGCCCGTATGCGCCTTGAACAACTATCCGGCGCTCAATTTAAAAAGGCTCGTTTATATTTAATCCGCCCTCGTACATGAGAATGTTTATTCCAAGAATGTTAGTGTATAAGATTGATATGGGTCCCTTTCCCCATTCGTCATTTTTGGGGATACAAATCTTTTATTTATTTATTACGGCAACACTCGACACTCCCTCTTGTCAGACAATTGGTGGCACTATTAGGAGTGTATGAACATGTACACTTCTTATTTTATCATAAATATGCAGGGGAGTATTTATAACCAAATGGTTTGCGTTTTAATTTTATTTTTTTTTTTAAGAAGGTCAATCTTTTTGTCGTATACATCATCCGTAGGTACAATGTTACATAACTGAGGTATTTTAACGATGCGCCAATTTCGCCGTTAACTGCAAAGTATTACATCCAATTACGATTTGGTCCCTGTGTCGGTGTTTGGTGACGAAAACGGGCGTACTCGGCTGTGCACTTTTAACAAGATCACTTCCCAAGGGCCTTTTCTCGATTCGACTTCATAATATCGCCGTTGGTCCATATTATAGTTAGGAGGTCACTTAGCGGCCATTAGTCACGCTGCCTGTAATTTCGGGGCACGGACGTTCGTCGCTTCTTGGTATTATATTCGTTGAGCCATTACAATAAACGGGACCGTGATCGATAATCGTCGCGATTACGATCGATATGACGAGATGATACGACCATCGTTTTCGTCGTCGTCGTCATCGTCGTGTGAAAATCGCAGCAAAAAAGTGTAATGTAAAGCGCCTTTTTTCTTTCTACACGACTTGTATTTAATTGTAATAGTCTGTGTACGAGACTGGCGCATTTTTATACGTAGCACGTTTAAATTGTTTTCTGAGTATCAGTACAGTCATCGCCTGAAGCAGTGGCAAGCCCACATAATTTAGGTATCGTTTAAAAGACGAAAATACATTCTTTATAAACACACGTCCTTTTGTCCTGTATTTTTTGCACATCTTAAGAAATAAAGAAGCATTCTTTATTCTGTAGTAAATATTAACAGAATATTTAATAAGGGATATTTACATAGGGGCTGTTTATAAAATATGTCACGCTAAAATTAGCTTTTTTTGATCCCCTCCTCCCCGGTTGTCACGCTGTGTCACGCTTTCTGTGACCCACCTGTAAATATGACGTCACAAAAACTGAACCCCCCCTGAACATGATAAATTTTGATTGATGATACGCAAATTTTGATAGTCAAAAATATTTATTTTATTTTCATTGTAAAATTTAAATAAATTAATAAATGTCTTTTGTAATGAACAAATAAATAATATTTCTATTAACCAGAAGTCCAAGGATTCTGTAAAATTTTTTGATGAACGGCGAACGTCACGTTACCGTAGACCCTCTGTCCCGCTTGTCACATCTTGTCACACTCAGCAAGACCCCCTCCCCCCCTTGTATGCGAACGTATTTTATGAATAGATATTTTCATAAAAGATTTCATCAAGTACTTTTAGAAAACTTATCTGGAAATTGAGGAACAATATCATGTTTAATACATAGCAGTTTGACATAAGATGAAAATCAAAAATTTTCTGAGAATTAATATATATTATTATGGGTAAATAATTAATTTAATATAGTGTTAGATGTTATCATGATTCGGTCATTTTTCTCAATATATTTTCCAAAGTAGGTAGCATTACACTTGATATTTATCTAATATCGAACATTTCAAGTTCAAGTCAAACAAGATTCGTTCATCCTAAATACTTAGTACCTATCTACTGAGTGTCAGAATGTTCTTCAAAGGGGGCCGCAGTTATAAATCAGCTCAAATTTATTTTAATTAATTTCCACACCTGTAAAGATTTAAGTACCTATAAGTAAGTAGTAAATAATACCAAGGTGCTATTGAAACAAATGTAGATTATACGAGTGTAGTTTCTTTAGGTACATAATTTCTTAAATTATATACGTACGTACTCTGTATACATGTAAAAGTATTTTTAATACTATAGTTAACTCGAGTTTAGCAAAATGTATCTTTTTACGAAGCTGCTAATGATGTCCGAAGTATTAATACAGATTGTTATCCGATTATATATTATCGACAATAAATATCGACTGAAATATATCCTTTAATTTATGGAAATGGACTACACTCAATAATAATGATCTGTCCGGATTTAAACCCATTAGAATTTGTAATAAACCGCTCTTACGATTATTAAGCAGGAAAGAAAGAACAGGAGTGGATAACAAAGCAAGGATTTAGCTTTAATATAGTACAGACAAGACTTATTACATAAAGAAAATTAACGAACTGTTTTTTGCAAATACCAACCATTTTTGTTAGTAATTGGTTTAGGAAAGGGGTGTCTATTTTTATTATTTTTTTAATTTATCTCATTTCGAGCAGTGCTTAAATTTAACCACTGTCATAGCCAAAATTTCTTTATTAACCTAAATAAATGTGATGTCACTATTTTTAAGGCCAATACGAAAACAATAATTATAAAATAAATTGTTTGTTCACTTCTGAGTTTCTTGTCTTGCATAAAATCTGCGTGTATTTTGATATATAATTGTAGGTACACTTCCTGCTCAATGTAATGGAAATTGAACTAGACTTTGTTATTTCTTTCATTTTGCTTTTATTTGTATATAGGATTAGAGTTAAGAATCTATAGATGCTAAAATGCATTAGTGACCATAAAATGACAAAGTACCTACTCTGCTTAATTATGAAGTAATTAACAAATATAAATTAAAATGGTCAATTTTAATAATACACAGCAATGTGAGAACATTTTTTATTGCTCTAAACCCTTAAGCAATTAATAGAAAGCTTTAACGGTTTATTAATTAGGTATTTATACTACACAATTAAATGTAACAATTTTGTAAACATTTGCTGTCATTCTGGATTACTCTGAAAGAGAATAAAATCCATGTTTTTATTTTACTTACTTAATATTAAGGTGGATGTACTGGGAACACTTTGTTGTGGATTTGAATTAAATTAAGGAAATGCGCATAAAAAGAAGTTATTCACTTGACAAAGGAGTCACAATTTAATTCAATTGAAAATATTCAACCAAAATTTTAAGAAACAATCAACTATATTCAGTACGACGTTTCGACCTCTTTTACTTTTGTTAGATACCTTCAATAGCTACTCTGAAACAACATGGTGCATTAAGAAAAAAAATATGATGAGACTGCTTAAACACTATGACTGCTATAAAACCATTAAATGTTCAAACATACGGTTGTTAAAGCTCATAGGTATTAATTAATTAGGTTGGTAGAAGATCTCAAATGTTTTAAAAGCAAATTCAATTTATTATCGACTATTATTGACGATTCTATAGTCACAGTTCAATTATCCGTTATCATGCATATGCCTGTATAAATAAAAAGTGCGGAAGACTTGTTTGCATATCATCCGGCTTGTATTGTGAAATTTGCTCGTAAATAGCTCGCGTTAAATGCGTTTCGAGGCAGTTTCGAGTCATAAATCTATCAATTTAACGATATTTCTCAATAATCGCAACCGATTTACATAGTAATTGTGAGAAACTCTACGGTATTATCTGTGTGCAGCCGTCTTTTTTTTTTTTTATTAAAAGATAGCGAACGAGATGCGAGAAGAACGTCGCAAATTATGACGAGGGAACGGTCACCGTCGTGGACGCAGCTGCGGCCTCTACGCTGCGTTGCGACGAGCAACGAGCAGGAGGCGCGCAGTCAGCGAGATCGTTCGATAGATCGATCGATCGGATCGATCGCCGCAATCGGTCGTTGTCGCGCTGATAATCGAGCATCGGCGACTGCGAGTGCCGTCGATCGCGTGCCTTGCTGCAATCTAGGCCACAGGTTATTATATTGAGGTGGACATGCATCGTCACATCCGTACTACGCGATGATACGCAAAGAACAACCCTCATTCCTATATGTACACATAGTCCCTTTTGAGGTGAAACTGATAAAACACTGCAATCTATTGATAAGGGCTAGCTATCTATCGGGGTGAAGATCTTTACTTTATGTACCTAGGGAAAACCCACTCCCATTTTGACTTATCCTTAGTCCTTGGGGTATATCTCATAATCTTTGGTGTAGAGTACTTATCCTTGTTAAATAACATTTAGTCCTTGATACATCACACATATACTTCATGCATAGTTTATAACAACATAACATGAATTACAGCACCTATTGTTCGTGTATAAGAACTAATCTTTAATGAAACACCACTTTATTCATAGCACTTATCTTTGATGTATTGCACTTATCCTTGGTGAACTGCACTTGTTATTAATTCACAGCACTAATCTTTCATCGTACCACAAAACCCATTACTTATGTATAGCATTTATTTTTGGTGTATATTACTGAATTCTTGACGCACACTTCTTCTTCATAGCACTTATCTTTAATGCTTAGCACATAACTCTTGATGTATGGTAATTATTCTTGGTATATCACTTAACCCTTGCCTAAAATTACTTAGACTTCGTGTATTGCACTAATCCTTGACGAATTGCACTTATTATTGATTCACAGGAGTTATCTATGGTCTTAGCACATAACTCTAGATGTAAAGCAATTGGTTTTGCTGTACATCACTGAATCCTTAACGCACACCTCTTACTCTTGGTGAATAGCACTTGACCTTTAATTTAGCACTTATATTTAATGCTTAGCACATAATTCTTGATGTATAGTAATTATTCTTGGTATATATCACTTAGCACAGCACTTGGCGTTTGTGAATTGCACTTACTCGGAGGAATAACATTTATCATTGGTTCATAGCACTTATATTTGATGTTTAGCTAATAACACTTGATATACAGCATTTATTTTTGGTGTATATCACTTCATCCTTGACGCACAGCACGTACCTTTGATTCACAGCACTAATCTTTTATGTAGTGCACTTATCCTTGGTGAATTGCACGTAGAACTAATATATAACACTTATATTTGATTCAAAGCATTTATCTATGATGCTTAACTCTTACAGCACTTATTCTTGACGCATCATAACACTTATCTTTGGTGTATTGCTTGATGACTTTCACTTAGGCTTTCATACGTTGCAATTATTTTTTATTTATAGCAGTTATCCTTGACGTGTTTGTAGCACTTAAAACCTAATCTTTAGGATTTATTTTTGATGCATATTACTTATCCTTTGACGTAGAGCTCTGATCCTTGATGAAATCATTTAGCCATTGACACAAAGCATATATTACACGAATCCTTAATGCATAACTTCAAATCTAACCCTTACAATTAGTACATTTATCGCATTGCATTTTTAACTATCTATAGTATCTTCCTCTCCTGAGACGTGGCTTCTGTGTCGAATATATTATAAGTACCTACACGTACACTTATACACACACTTTAATTGCATCCCGTGCGTTAGTGTTGTTACCGAGTCAACATGTTTCGATGGAACATGTCAGTTCGATGTCGAAAGGTGTGAAAAACACTTTGAAAATTATTGTTATTAAACCACGCTCCAGGCTAATGTAATGAGTCGGGGCTGGAAGGGCGTCTCAGTGTCCGTTCGAGCGGAAATGATGAAAGATTTAAAAAAATTGCTACGTGAGTATCGGAAAAAAAATCGAAATAATGTTAGCGTTAAATGGCATTAGTGTGATATCAGTTTCATTTGAATATTAGTTGCCCGTAACGGTCAGATAGATAGATATTTTCATCATGTACGCCGTTTACTTTCTGTAGGTACATATAACGTATGTGTGTTTCTCAAGCGAAGTATTATGAGACGTGTCAATAAGTTAATGCTACAACGAGTTAAATTATTCCGTGAGCTATAATTTTGGTGCGTGTGATGGGAATGAATTAATTTACATTTGCAGCGGCAGCCCAATTAAAATCGTTCACAAATTGCAGGATGTATCAAAGTTGTTGTAAAATTGTTAGCACATAAATAACATGTTAGGGGTGTGTTAACGGTGGTATTTACAGAAACTGGTGTATTCAAGATATTATTTATGAGAAATAAAAGTATATGTACTCATTAATTTTGTTGACGTTGTTCTTGTTCTATCACAAATGTTTTAAAATGTACTAAAAATCGAAAAGCTATTTAAACCAAATGACCTAAATAATTTTAATGTTTCCTGCGAATAAAATAGAAGAAGAACATTATTCAAAAAAATCACAAAAATGTATTTTATTAGTTATAAAATTATAGAGGTTTAGTAAGCCAATGACAGGGTGAAAAATAGATTAAAAAATAAGTGAGTCTTAAGCAGTTCTTCACTAAAAATAATTAAAAAGACATTTATTCCCACATAAGATACGGACGAAACACTTTATTGAAAGGGCCATTAAATTTCGTCGCTATATCCGGAAGTCACTATATAAAAATAAAGAGAGAAAAATGAAAGAAGGAAATTAGGCAAGAAAAGTACCCAGTAACTGATTCTTAGATTTAACTTTATCAACCTTAATATTTATAAACAATTACTAATGTAAGTACAACTGCTGACTGACTATCTGTGAATGTAAACAAAAAATAAAAAAGTTTTGTGTTTAGACTTGGTCGCAATATCAGTATGAGATTTCTAGCATCGTGTAATTAATAGTTCATTAAAATTAGTCGCTAAAACCGAAATCGACGTTACACTCGAAGTCGTTAGAGCCAAATTTTCTTTCTTTCTTCTTCTTTCCATTATCTAGTTTAAATACCACTGTGTTTAGGAATTCTTGAGACATTTTATACCATACCATGTTTAGTTATTTTCAAACCTGCTACATCTCTTCAATTATGCACATCCAATATCCAAATCCTTTGAAGCTGCATCATAACTTTTGGGTGTTCCTTTTTCTTTGAAAAGAATTTGAAATTTATGGCCGTCGTGGATGGAACACAAACGTTACATTTAAGCGCAAACAAAAGGCTTCTCTGTCCAACAATTTGAATGTAGAAATTAACTTTATTTTGGCATCTGGATTAACAAAATGAAAAAGGCTTTTGCCACCCATACCATAAAACCTCTCATTTTAAAGGATACAAGTTTTGGATTACTGATAATGAATTGAATTCTTTATTTCCCTTTGTAATTATCTATGGTATGGAAATCAGGACCTCCATTCTGATTATGAAAAGGTTTCCACTTTTGGTTATAGCCAAATCCAAAAATATTTTTCAGTACTCTTTGACGAACTTTTGACTTCATTCTGACCTTCTTCAGTATTTTATTGACGTGGTAATTGATATAAGTACTTCTGTCATTTTGTCATGACATTATAAGTTAACGAGTTTTGAAAGGAATTTTAACTTGATTAGTGTCATAACCGGATTTTTGAGCTCCTTTTCTTGGTTTATTTTCATAGGATTTCCAGTATATTTTTACCGTTATTTAACTCTATCGATTAGTCCTTATACATACTATGTCTTTGTTCCACTTTTCTTCATTGTCGCAGTTTCTATTATTCTATCAGAACATTGATCTAAAAAAGGTTTTAAATATTTTTATTGGCATTGTACGTAATTATTTTCCAGAAAGGACAGGTAATTCAATTTTGTTTGCCATAGTTTCGTTTTTCATTCCAGTGCGTCCCATTCTGCCAGCACAAGATCAGGAGGCGACCCAATGGGATCTACTGATACCATGGTCGTTTCTGAGGGTTCGACTGCCATAACATTGGACACGGTATCATCCCACAGTGGTTCCCAATCCGCCTCGTGTCGAGCCCATTGTGGTAGTTTGGCGTCCTTTGATACCAGCTCTGTCCACAACACTGAAGGTAGGAAATCTCGATTTTAGGAATCCTTTACTTTTACTATTTTTAAATATGTTTAGTACTTCCTTCGCTCGTTTAATGCTACGAGGATGGAAAAATATAAACGAGCCTTTGTTCATAAAACATTTTGTTCGTTCGCGTTGAAATTACACGAACGATCCCATACTACTTTTTACGGTGGTATAGGTAGTTCTTGTAGGTTTAGATAGGTAAGTGAGAATAAGAATATATGATAACAGGAACAGATTTATTTAAATATATACAATGACTTAAACTAGGAATTGAAAAGGATGATTACGATAAGATTAATGAAATGATTATGTTGAGACGTTGGAGTAGGTAGAGTAGTTGGATAGGATACGTAAGATAAGTTTAGTTTGATAAGTAGGATAAGTAGGTATGATTTGCCCTCGGCAAGACGGATTAGTTGGGTTAGTGAGTAAGTTGAGTAACTCAAGAAGGTTTCTTGGATACTGATAAGTAAAGGTAAGTTAGGTAAGTGAGTACCGCAGGAAGGTGTCTGGGATACTGATAAGTAAAGGTAAGTTAGGTAAGTGAGTACCGCAGGAAGGTCTTTGGGATACTGCTTCTTTCTGTCTTTCAAGAGTGTTGTCTGCCAGAATTGGGTAGTTTATCTGGCAGTAGGGATAACAATAGGAGTAGATAGAATTTCTGGAATTGCTTGGGATAGAAAGGGTAAGAATAGGATCAAAGAAGTGAAAGCAATTCGAAGAAGGACAATGAGTACAAACACTTTCTAAAATTATGAAAGAGTGAATGAGGACATATGGTAGAAGAGCGAAACGAATTTAATAGGGTACAAAGGGATACCTTGAATAGGAATGCAAGTGGCGTCCGGTCATAAATTTTATTTAGAGGAAAGTGGATGGTAAAAAGAGGACCGTGATGGGAACAAAGGAGACGTCTCAACAATTAGTCGTGGTACCTATAAATGTCAACAAGAAATACAAAAAAGTTAGAAAATATACAAATGGTACCCTTCTAAGTAACTGTACAAAGAAACTTTCTAAACAATTAAGAACTGGATATTATTCTATACATGCAACACATTTATTTAGAAAATTAAAAAAAAAACACAAATTTCATTTTTTTTGACATATCCCCCTTGTTTGATTATACATTTATTCCAACGGATTGGTAGTTTTTTCATCTCGTTTTCATAAAAAGAAGCAGGGCGGGAGTCTATCCAGTTGCGCACAAACGCCTCCACATGTTCATCAGTCTGAAATCGCTCGCCTCCTAGTGATTCTTTGAGGGGCCCAAACATGTGGAAATCACAAGGGGATAAGTTTGGACTATATGGATGGTGCTCCGACTGAGTATAGTGCATTTCACTGATTTGGGCCTGCGTTAAAGCTGCGATGCGAACCCGAGCAGCTTTTTGATATTCACTCAGCAACTTTGAGACCCAACGAGCTGAAATTTTTCGGAATCCCCAGTTTTTCGTTATGATTGTGTGGACACTCCCATAGCTGATGCTAAGTTCAACGGATATCTGAAGCACAGTGGCGTGGTGGTCCCCTTCAATAAGGTTTCTAACGCATGCAATGTTAACCGGCGAAATGCTTGACGAGGTTGATTTACATTTTCGACACGATTACGCCCTTCGTTAAATTCTTTGCACCAAACTTTTACCCGTTGCCACGAAAGCGTTTCATTTCCGAACTGTGCTAGCAATCTGCTTAATAATAATCCGTTGCGCAACGCTGCTATGCATCTCTTTCTCACTCATTGTGATAGCTACTAACCAAGCAAACACAGCAATACGACGAGTCGTATCCGTGTCACCTAATATCCCCACTTCAAGTTGCTAACGCCCGTATGCGCCTTGAACAACTATCCGGCGCTCAATTAAAAAAGGCTCGTTTATATTTAATCCGCCCTAATATTACTATGTACAGAAATATTTTAGTTTTGGGTCGATAAATAAATTGCTAATGGAACTGATTTTCTAAATTACGGTGTAGGTACAAGCGTTGAAATTGATTAGAAAAATATGTAGAGAATTAATTTAAACAAATTCATAATTTTTGGACGGAACTAATCGTAAACTTTGACAGAAATTCCAATAGGATTGACTTCGTACTTTCCTCAAGATCTTGGAACTAGTGAAAATGGACCATATTTATCTTTTGAATAGATTCTTATTAATATAGTTACTATGAAAAATTGATTTAAAGTTAGAGGAAGTACATACTAAATTCGTGTAAAGATTTCTTTATTATCAGGAGGTTCATCATACATAAACCTTTCAATATATGAACGGAGCACAAAAAAGACCATTATAGAGAGCCTTTCAGGGGAGAGATAGGTGGTTTCCATACAGTTGTGCCAAGATTTTATTGGCTGTGTCTCTGCGTCAGGTGATCGACAGCAATCCTCTGAATTAACTTATTGTGCGTGCGCAGTACCTACCAGTAGGTAGCCAATAGAATCTAGGCACCTCTTACACCACCTGGGAAGACCCTTTGGCAGTCTTAACCCTGCCAGTTTGTGTCATATTTCGTTCCTATGTTTCTACGTCTGTAAGTTTGCTTTTTCGAATATGTTATATTGCTTTGCAGGAGTTCCTCTCCTAGAAGAGAGTGAACATGAAGATGGTAACGTTGACAACCATTCGTTAGCGATAGAAAATCGTTCCATGACAGATAACAACTCCGCAAAATTATCCATGGTATCTCCTGATGTACCCTAGTCCCATCGCAATTGTAGTGAAGTTGTTGTTAGGCGTCGTAGTTGAATAAGTCTTATTATATAATATTCGTAGTAGTGAATCTTTTCGAAAAAAAAGAAAGTCATACAACTTTTTGACACCAAAAATTAATAATGATGGTAGGTGCAACCTAAATATTATCATTTAGGATTCTCACTTATGTTTTTTATAAAATTTTAATAACAAAGATTGGCATTGTTAGGAACTATGAAGCAAGAACGTTTTTAGAAATATACATGTAAGTACATTATTACCTAATAATAATTTTTGTGTTGTTTTAAGCAATTTTTTGATATTGTGTATTTATTTTGGGATAACAAAAAGTTGGATGACATATTTAGGAACAAAAAAATGTTGCTTCAGATGTCAAATTTCATCCCCAGTGTAAATTATATTGCCTCATAGTATGAGCCTGACATGGGTGTGATTAAGATTCCGAACAGAAAATTCAAAATTATTTTTTAGGTATTCTTAAGTAAATCCAATGTGAGCACAATAAGTATTTTAGGGTTTCACTTTAATTAATTAAGTAGTAAAAAGGAATTGATTTTTAAATACTTAGTTATATTTATATTATTAGCAGCCAGTTAATGTTGTAGCTTTCTTTATTAGTAGGCATTACGCTAATTTTAAGTTTTGCATAGTATTACGACTTTTACCAAAGTATAATATCAATTTAAGATAACAAAAGAATCTCGTGAAGTGCTTACGTCTATAATTTTTAAAAGAAAAAGGTTTTGTAATTTTACAATAGTTTAATAGCCATGCATAGATTTAGGGTGAGCTTTATGATATAATAATAAAATTTTTCGAAAATTATAAACTATCTACCAAATTTTTGCCCTTAATATTAGTATTCATCCAGCCCCCACTCTTATGGATGATTTGGATCAGTTCAAAAGGGTTAGATTTGCCCATTTTCGTGATATCAACCCTCAAGCATTAACCTAACGTTGATCGTCTGGGGGTTGGAATTAATAATAAAGCATGTATTTGGAAAAGTTTCATATGTTTAATAATAATAAATAAAATTACGACATGATATTCATAAAAATAACCCTATTATTAAATCGTTTTATACTGCAATATTCCTAATTATTTATAAATGATTAATATGCGGAGCATCATGTTCAGGCTCAATTTTTCCTACCAATGTCGCTTATTACAGGGCCTCGAATTGTATTTGTATTTTTCTGTGAGATATGTATATGTTTAATACAACAATTAGATAGGTACATCGGTAATTATATTATAATAAAAAATAAAATAATTGTAAGCTGTAGTGTTTCGGGGGGAATTTGTTCAGAAAATCGCTTTATTTTTATTCGTTTAAAACGTTTATTAGTAACTGTGGACCATGTTTCTAATTACATATAGAGGATTTTTCAAGTTGATGGGCTGTTAGAAGTATATGAATTAGTAGAAGGAATTCAATTCTGAAACTTGGGCTCATTTGGTTATTGTTTATGCCGCTTCTTTTAAAAATATTTTCAAGTTCGATTTACATACGGTTATACCGGAAGTCGATAACAACTTTGTTATTTTAAATGGAATGGTATATTTTTTACGCTGAATTCGAATAAAACGTGTAATTCTAAGGTAAGTTTGATAACCAACTTGTACACCTATGACGATCGGTTTCTGAGTTAGTTTAATTCATAGAAAAAAAAATCGCTACCGCAACCCAAATTATAAAAAATCATAACTTCCACAAAATACGACTTAGAGTGTTGAAATTTTTACTAGTAATAGCTGAATATTAGTGCTAACGTCTTGACAAAATTGAATTAAATAATTTATACAGGGCGTTCAAAATAAAATTCTAAAATTGAAAAACTTCAAACACGAATTACTTCGTTTTTTCAAACGGCACCTACTATTTTTTATTTTTTCAATCGATTCCTGTTTTTATCCTCTTTCGATCTATATGGATACTTCCTAGTTTAAGTAATAATTCAAAACTATTCCAAAATTTTCAAATAAAATAGGAAGTATCCATATGGATCGAAAGAGGATAAAAAAAGGAATCGACTGAAAAAATAAAAAATAGTAGGTGCCGTTTTAAAAAACGAAGTAATTCGTGTTTGAAGTTTTTCAATTTTAGAATTTTATTTTGAACGCCCTGTATAAATTATTTAATTCAATTTTGTCAAGACGTTAGCACTAATATTCGGCTATTACTAGTAAAAATTTCAACACTCTAAGTCGTATTTTGTGGAAGTTATGATTTTTTATAATTTGGGTTGCAGTAGCGAATTTTTTTCTATAAATTAAATTAACTCAGAAACCGATCGTCATAGGTGTACAAGTTAGATATCAAACTTACCTTAGAATAACACGTTTTATTCGAATTCAGCGTGAAAAATATACCATTCCATTTAAAATAACAAAGTTGGTATCGACTTCCGGTATAACCGGATGTAAATCGAACTTGAAAATATTTTTAAAAGAAGCGGCATAAACAATAACCAAATGAGCCCAAGTTTCAGAATTGAATTCCTTCTACTAATTCATATACTTCTAATAGCCCATCAACTTGAAAAACCCTGTATAATAATGTGATTTAAGTTGTGCCGAATAAGTAACAACAACATTTTTATAAAAACACCAATGATTTTAAAATTTTTTTTTACATATATTCTAATAGATGTTTTTGTGTTGCAAATATATTTTTTTGTTTACTATTATTATAGGAAGAATCAGCAAATATGTTTAGGTGTGTTCTATTATATATTTTTTTGTATTTGTATGTTTGAGCGGCCCTTATGTTGATGATTTGTTTAGGTAAGTATTAAAGAGTGCATATTATAAATGCTTAATAAAATTCTTTCGACCATTAGAAAAGAAAGTGGCACAAAATAGACAATCCGATCATCAATTAATTGGCTGTTCATTATTAAAGTATTATTTTGCTGTGATTGTTACGAAAATAATGTATTCCATCTGAATAGGTATTTTTTTAATGTTTAAAATTTATTTTTCTAATTCTATTATAATTAAAACAACAAAATTAATTACCCGTTGGTCTTAGTCAGCACAACTCTTTTAATATACTAAGAAGTAGATAGGTGTTTTAGAAGGTACCTACATATACATATATATATAAATATCTGATATTATACCAAAGTTTTGTCAACCTAGTCCGGAATTACGTAATATAAAATTTTCGTTAGTAGAATTAAGAGGACAGACGGAGATAATAATCGTATGCTGTTTAATATGTTATATGTGGTATTTATTTGATGTAATGGGGATTAAAAGGGACACAAGATGGGTAAAACAGGGCCACTACAAATATGTCCATCTTCATCGCCAAAGAGCTATGCAGCAGCCAATAAACAATAACAGTAGTCTATGTCAAGCTATTCTTATGTACAACTACAGTTAGTAACAGTTATAGGGAAATTGACATTGAAATTTATATATAGGGAAGGAATATAAAATGTTATTTATCATAGAAGAAGAGAGTGACACCCATATATCAATAATGGTGCCTAGGTTTCATTGGCTGCACCTACCTTATTGACGCGCTACGCGTGCTCAGTTAGAGTAGCCAATAGAATCTAGGCACCTCCTACCTTACTACTGTCCTGTTGACAGCCCTCTCCCACTAGTTTGTGTTCTGTCAGTTTTATATGAAACCTCCCTTAATATTTATTGTACGAAACATTAGACGATTGGATGAAAATTCTAAGTAAGTAATTTAGTAAGAACAAGTAATACCTACCTACTTATTTAAATTATTAAACCATGTTTTTCCCTGTGTCACTTTTAGTCCCAGGGTTTTATTTTGTTTTTTGTTTATTAATTATTTTCTAGAAGATAGTGTTCATGTTATACAAAAAATTCTTAATTCGTTGATAGTGTATGTTTAATTGTAAGTTTCCTTCTCGGGAATGTTGAGTATAATATGTATTAAAAAAAAGGGCATAATATGTTCACGTTTATTTTTGTGACTAGGTCAACTGTACAATAAATAAATTAATACATTTTGAATTTGTTTATTACTTTTTAAAAATTTCAAATAATTCTTATTATACGGTGGAAAAATCACTTAGTTATGTAGAATAAGACATAAGGTAAGTTCAGTATATTTCGTTTATGACGATGAAAGGACCATTTAATTCCGTCACCATATCCTCAAGTCGCTATACAAAAAGAAAGAGAGAATGAATGAAAGTAAGAAATTATGTAAAAAAAGTACCCAGTAACTAGTGATGGGCACTATCCAATAAATTGAACTATCGAATAATTACAAAATGAATACTTTTAACTATCGAATGAATTCATTCGAATGAATTTAGTAGTTACTATTTTTTTCAATAATTATACGATAGTCAGGCAGCAGACGGTTATCCATTAGTGATGTCAAGTACGATTACTTTTTGGTACTCGTTAGTACCAGTTACTTTATTAATCAATACTCGTTACTTTGTAATCGTTACAAATACTAGTTACTTTTTCTGTAATACATAATATCGTTTACCTAGGTACGATCCACAGTAACGGCGATTACCAATAAATAATCGGTAATATGTACCTATATGTATAAAATTATGTTATTCCCTTTTTATATCTATTATCTTTTATTCCTAAATAAAAAATAAATAGTTCAATAGAAATTTAGTTTTATAATAATAACAATAAGAAAAGTGCAGCTCTCTTTATAAATCAATAGAACTCAACAAGCCATTTTTTGACATTGTACCTAGTACCTAAATTATGCGTAACTATAAATACAGATATTTATATTATCGTATGTTGACGCAAACGACGACGCGATGCTGATCTACATGTTTATAATAAAATAATAACACGATGAATGGTGCAAGTAGTCCTTTAAGCACGAGCTTGTCTTTGTCATAGATAGTCTTCGTTCTGTTTCATTTCCACCCATACATCATATATACCTAGATATGTACTTAGGTACATAGTATGGATATTGAATATAACAGGTACATGGTACATTTTTTTGTTCCCATATCCTGCACAAAATAATATTGGTAATCGAACTGGCATGGCATATCGATTACCGATTACCTCGATTACTTCGTCTTACGACTCCTACGACTAATGTACCGAGAGTACCGATGGGACGCAGTATAACTAAAAGTAATCGGTAACGATTACTTTCTCAAAGTAGTACTCGATTACTACGATTACTACCAAGTAACGAGTATTGAGTAACGAATCATTACAATATTGACATCACTATTATCCATCGCTCGGTCCATACTAACATACAAATTTACTGATACGAACGTGTATACCAACAGACAAATATACGATTAATATGCTAGTATGGATAAAAAACAAACAGGCTATGCTGAAAATAATAAATAACCTCGACTTCAAACATGGTTTCTAATTCTTATTACTTTGATAAAATTATTATTTACTTAGGTAAGCGATCTTTTTTGTATTATTTATTGCTATACGTACTTTATTGTTATTGAACTAAAATAAGTGTTTTAGAAACATCTGTTGTTCCTATCCAGGTATTTGTTAGAGGGCGACGAATAAAGAATTTTTTATTTTTACATTTAACTACTTTTTTTTATGTTTCTGCACTTATTATTATTTTTTTTTTTGGGTAATTATAAGTACGCAGTACAAACATATAGTACCTAAGTATTTATGACTCAAATCATCACTACACTAATTTAAAAATTATTAATTATTTATTTGCATTTTATTTTGCCTCATATTTAACTAGTATAAATTGGTGCCATAGAAAATTATGTTTTTAAAGTATGTATGTATGTATTGATAACGTCTAATAATTATAGAATTGTTTATATTATTCGGCTCTGCTACGAGGAAGTAGCGAAGTAGTAGACAATGCGCAAACGTATCATTTACCCATTCCAACCACGACTCCAACGTTCAGTTCGATAGTTGAAAAGTATTCGAATAAAAAAAGTAACTACTATTTTCAGTAACTACTTTCAGTTACTAAAACTATTCATTACTTTTTTTATTCGAATACTTTTCAACTATCGAATAATTCGAATAGTAGTGAACTATCGAATAGTTCGATAGTTTTTATTCGATAGTGCCCATCACTACCAGTAACTGATTGTTAGATTTAACTTTATCAACCTTAACATTTATAAACAATTACTAAGTACAACTGCTGACTATCTGTGAATGTTAACAAAATATAAAAAAGTTTTGTGTTTAGACTCGGTCGCAATATCAGTATAAGATTTCTAATATCTTGTAATTAATAGTTCATTAAAATTAGTCGCTAAAACCGAAATCGAAGTTACATCCGAAGTCGTTACAGCCAAATCTTTTTAAATTACTCCTTAAATTCAAGGGACTTATGTGTTATGTCGTTATCACCAAAAGGTCGTTACAACTGAAGTCGTTATAAATGATATTGGGATTTTTAATAATTTAAATGCTAAGTGAATACTGTTTCGGTAAAACTGCTGGGAAATCTTGAGGTAAGTGTCAACATCATTTTATCCTTTATGTCGTTAATAATTTTACTTGATTGTGTTATTTTCGATTTTCTTTTCAGATAATAGGAATTGATTGGAGTACCATTAAACATAATTTAAATAAGTTAATTTTTATCGATTATTACTACCCTCAAAATGAATAAGTTAAATCAGCAGGAGTCACTACTTTTTAAAGAAGTGTTTTGCCGATGACACACAAGACAAAGCATTTCATACTACGCATATGAATATCTTATCAGGGAAGCCGCCAAGCCGAAAGTAACTTCTGCAGATGTGGTTAAGTTCGGAGAGGGGTCATGATCTTCCCCTTCTTAATCACCTTTAGAAAAGTTACTTTTGGATTGGAGACTTCCCTGATGCGATATTGAAGCGGATAATTTAAAATGGGACACCTTGTACAGATATTTACACCTGATGCTAAAAAGAAATACAGTGGCACAGAAATAAGTAGCTAGCGGTTCTATTGTTTATAACTAACGTGCCTGTTTATTTGGTATTATTTCATCCTGGACTCTTAATAGGCGTCGCCGACGATGCGGCAATTTAATTTCTTATTCCACAATTTGCAGGTGATAAAGCAAGGGGAACAAAAGACGATTAAATTGAAAAACTGTCGGCCGGTGCTGCTAAACAAACCGACCTTCTCGTTACATTGTACGTAAGTATAATAAGTTGAAAGCCGCAACTTTTCTGTTATAAGTGTGTAGGTATTTTATAATAAATAGTTAAGTGTTAGATGTCTATTATAAATACAAACGTGTTAAATATCTTCCACAAGAAGCAACAAGTATTTCATTGAATGCAAAGGGACGTTTATAATACGATTCTGATACCAAAACCGTGGTCAATTGACCTACCTACCCCTTTTTATTTTATGATTGCTTTGAGAATCTACTTATACTACTTTAACTAATTATGGACGACAGGTAGTCAATAGTAAAGAAGTATTTGTATGTCGGACATGTAATATATAAAATTCTCGTGTCACAACGTTAGTTACCATACTCCTCCGAAACGGCTTGACCGCTTCTTATGAAATTCTATATGAATATTAAGTAGGTCTGAGAATCGGCTACTATCAATTTTTCATACCTCTAAGTGATAACGATGGTCCATCCCTAACTTTTAAATTTTTTGGACAAATTTCTTTTTTTTATGATTTGGCATTACAAAATACATATAACCCTTAATTTTCATCCTTCTACCACCAATAATAAAAAAGCGATATTAGTACTGTAATAATCTTCAACTCTCAGTGGTCGATAACTGATCAATTGTTATCAATCGATTAGTCATCCCCGCCAGGCGTCTACTAATGTCACTACTCACCCAATAAACAGCACGGAGTGGGGATGAGAATGAAGCAGATTTTTTTAGAATGTTACAGGGAGTTCTAATATGTTGTAAGAAGTAAAAGAACATTTATATATAACATTTCAGAATGATTTGATAATGTTCAAGAATGTTCCAGATTGTTAAAAAAAGTTAGAAAATGTTTTGAATCATTATGGGATGTTCTGGATAGTTCTAAATTCGCGAATATTCTAGAATGTTCCATTAAACGTGTGATGTATTCTTACCCGCTGCTAATTAAATTTATATTTTTTACTTCTTAATTATTTAACCTTAGTTTTTTTCTGAGAATTTTTTACCCTCTACCTTTTGTTGTGAGTTACTTGCATAAATTATTTGTAAATTTTCGCATTCTTTAGTTGAATATTTTTGAACAATAAAAAAAAAAACTTGCTTAAACGATGGTAAATATATAGGAAAGGGTTCATGTTATTTTAAACATTTTTGAAAAAATATATTCATCATCAAAAGAATTACTGGCATCAGTTAAAAGTTCAACGTTCAAAAACATTAATTACACCATCAACATTTCATCTTTAATTAATTCCGTTTTAATTACTTCATCAATTATTATTGGGCCATATTTTCATTCATAACTAACTAGGTGACTCGTGTTACTATTGTATTTGCAGTTTTCTATTTTCAGTCCTATTATTTTATTGCTCAATTTATTTCTATCTTCTTTTTTATCACAAGAGGGCTCGCCCGTCTGATGCTGTTTACGTACCTACAACATTTCAACTTTAACCTTGCCTCGGTTTGGCAAGGGCAGTGGACTGGTTTGAGATAACTAATAGTAAGTACACTGTAGTAAAAATGCTTCACGTATCGGTCGAATCGTATCGTTTTCGCGAGTGTTTGTTTGTGTCATTTTTATCGTAGTGATGAATTTTTTAATATCTAATTACTTATTACATATTTAAATAACTTGTAAGTGTATGTGATTGATAATTCATAACTATTCGGGTTAGATGCAGAGATGCTTAGGACTACTTGAATGGTAAGTCAGAATCATTAAAATTTGTTACGAATTTGAAATTCTAATTTCGCTTTTTGTTACCTACATGACGAGGGCATGGTTCGAATTTTATAGGAAGGGGGGGGGGTCGAATTTGCAAACAAATAACGATGTATTATTTAAGAAAAAACAAGTGTTTAAGGTTCATAATAAACTAAATTGATACACGTACTTGAAATTTTTATTCATAAAAGATGAAAAGATCTTACAAAAGAAAGGAAGTTTGAGAAAATGGTCGAAGTGTTTATATTTCGTCTTCTTTTATAAATGTTTCAATTCCGTCTTCATTAATAAAAGGTAAAGTGGACCCCTCTCTCCCCATGTTATAGGAAAGGAATATGAATTAGGATATTTTATCACTTAAATATGTTAAAGAGTTAATATACGTATACTTTTTTTGATTCATATTAGTTCCCTTACTGGGTACATTGAGTTCGTTTTACATTTATATTGCATTTCTTCTTATTCCTCCTATTTAGACGATTTGAACTACTTTGCTAAGCTTTTTATGCTTTCTACTTTTCCTTTTCTCTGCGGACATAATGGCACTTCGTCTTCTTTTCATCACCTTAGATATTTTTCGCATATCTTGATTCTTTTATCCTCTCAATCAATTCTTTTTCATTTATGCTTTGTCCTCTTTCTTCTCCCCATACATCTTCCATTTCTGCATATAAGTCTGGCCTTTCCTCTCCCCTTATTATTTTTTTCCACTCTTTGCTGTCCATTACTTTTTACATTCTTTCAGAATTACTTTGCACTTTACGTTTCTAATATTAAGAGTGAATAAATAATTCAAGATGACAAGAAATTATCTCTGAACTATAACAATTGGACTGAAGTTTGAAAATCTCCAAAGTTCGATTTGTCCCAAATTTATAGAATGTATCTATTTACTGCAAGTAGCCTTTGGTAAAACGAACATTAATATTACAATATGCTCATAATAATCAAGCAAAAAAGTCAGGAATGATTAAATACCATTAATTTTTTATACTTACATTGGTTTGTGGAGTCAGTAAAAATTGGAACATGCAATTTGAATGTCAGAAGTTTTTGAAACTCTAATAGTCGAAAGCCTTTTATTATGTATTTATTTGCATTTGAATACCTAAGTACATTCTTTCAAAAATTGATGGGGTTTTGCGATATACACGATTAGAAATGATTATCTTTAGCTTTTTATGCATTAATTTTTGGGTAGGGCCTGTAGAGAAACACTTGAAGATAGAGGTTTTTGTAACTTTAGTCGAAAGTTATACGTAGGTATATAGATGTACTTGCGTATTTTCTTTTTCATTTCATTCATGTTTAACTTGATGGCTACTAAAAATTTTTATAATAATACACCTTTCGCCGTCCATTTACCGTAGCGGCTTATCTTGCGGGCGATTCAAATGATTACCGCCGCTGGAAGCGCACACTTCAAACGGTTCATGCTGTCAACTTCGTAGGTGCTCTGTCAGTGAGTGAAACAAGGTCAAGGAGCAAAAGGTTTGTTCGTCACGTACATATTCATATACCTATATGGTATAATACGAGAGAACACGTCTCTTGTCAACTTTGAAATTGTTAAACCTACCAAAAACTAACAAGTTCTAATTATATCTACAATGTAGAAATAAAATCTTCTGGAATTTGATAGTTTGCAAAAATCATTTTTAACGTAGGGGAGAGTGGGGTAAGTTGGCGATGGTAAGGGAAAAAAATTGTACAAAAAAAACTGAGGTTTATTAAAACAAGAAAAATACAATAAGGTTTCTATAAAGCTTTGGCTACAAAATAACAACCATTTTGGTAAAACACAAACTACTGATTCTTTAGAAAAATAAATAAATCGCAGATGCTAATTCGTTAGTTCACCTTTTTGGGGGGTAAGATGGCGAACCCATTGGGGTAAGTTGGCGAAGTCAACAAAAATCACACTGGAACGCCCCGTTTCCTAAGTACATGCCACCAATTGGAACATGAAGAACACTGGATCCAGTCTTCGATAGGAGGATTACTGTACACTTCTTCGCAGCCTGGACATTGAACGCTCTCAGAATCCTGCACTCATGGTACACGCCACGGTTGTATTTTTTCCACGTTCGGCTGAGACAATTTTAGTAACTCGTCTATTTCCAGTTGGGCTAAGAACCTTTGGAAGCTTACATGGAACAGTAGACATGCCGGATTCATCGGCATTAAAAATTCTATCTGCTGGTGAAGGCATGTTCTCCCGAACATTCTTCAAATTATCAAAGAACTTTCCTACAGTCACACAATTGAATCCCATCAGGCGACCTACTGCTGTTGCTTCCGGAGTTCTCAAACTAAGACGATGTTTCGATATGAAAGCCAAGAGCCACTCTTTCCCAGCCATTTTTAACGTTTGATTAAATCTGTGGTTTATATTATTTGCCTCAGCAAATTGAAATGCAAGTTTTCTAAGCGAAATTGCGGTAAAGCCGAATCCTCGATTATCAAATTCCTTTATATATTGTATAAGTACTGCAGCTTGTTCATTATTAAATGTGCAGTGAAATCTACCTCCATGGGACGGAATGTCTTCACCACGCTTTAATTTCTTAACGTAACGTTGCAAAGTAGATTTTGGAATGTCATATTCATTAGCCACGCTATTACAAGACCTCCGATTTTCTATCTCATGAAGGGCCGCAATAACAGCAGCGTCGCTCCAGGAACACCTCGAACTGGTCTTCATGTATTTTCGAGGCATATTCTGCATGAAAAAAAAATGAAAGGTAAGATGGCGAATTCGTCATCTTACAACCGCCATTTTACCCGTAGAAGTTATGGGGAAGTTTTAATTGTTTGTGAAATTAAAGAACGACATGTATCAGAATGACTGCAGTATTGTGGGACTCATATAGTGAAAATTAATCCTAGCATAAAAGATTTTATCAACTCACCTCGAATTGCTGTAAAATTCTTATTAAGGTACACCACAAAATTATATCACTACCGCCAAATATACATATGTGAACACCTCTGCCTTAAATGTACACATCTTCAACTGATATTGGAAATTTTCTATCTCTACCGATTAATGGAGGGCACCACTGTGTCATTTTCAAATTATTTCTATGCAGAAGAATGTTACAAACGTTCGTCATCTTACCCCACTCTCCCCTACTCTAAAAAATATTTTATTTAGGTGCTATTGTGTAATTTTTTTTAAATAGCAAGTCAAGCAATAAACCTGTCACCTAGTGACCAAGTAACCGCCCTTGTCAATGCTTAGAAATGGAATTATTTTTTATTATAACTTTGATTGTTCGCAAAAATCAGCCCCAACGTACTCTAAAAAGTATTTTATTTAGGTGCTATTGTGTAATTTCTTTTAAATAGCGAGTCAAGTAATAAACCTGTCACCTAGTGACCAAGTAACCACCCTTGCCAATGCCTAGAAGTGGAATTGTCTTTTATTATGGCTTTAATGGTTCCCAAAAAAATTCTTTAGTGTACTCCAAGGAATATCACTTTTAGGAACTATTGGTTAATTTTATTGCCATTGCCTAAGTTGTCGCTTAAAAAAAAATTAGACAATAGATTGTTAAATTGACCTTACAAAATCTATTGTTGCCCAACATGTTTGAAATGTTAAAAATAACATTCATATAATTATAAAAGGATAATAAATTTATTAAAAGTAAATCTACTTGGAAACTGAGACTGTAACAATATGACGCAACGGTGCCTAACGCAAGAATTTATTTTATTGATAGAGACAAGAGACAACCTGTAGGTAGTCACAATGTAAGGTTCATCTATTGTTAACCTACATACATACCCACACATTACTGTCGGTGTACCGTCGTGTTTTACTTATACGTCAGCTCAAGGATGACAGCAAGTACACGCTGCATTTTCGCTCACAATCGCGATAAATACCGCTAATAAATTCGTCTAAATAATAATGTTCCCTACGCAGACCTGCACTTGACAGTAATCCTAATGAATTTGTTAGTTACATGTTACATGCCGATTGTAATTATTTCAAAGGATCACAAATCACGACTCTCCTAACGCGTCCGACTTCTAGTAATTGAAATGATATTTGATTGACAGCTCAGGCTTCATCACTGACTCTTTATGTAAATAGTGCTTTTGTCTAGGTAAATACTTGGCATAATGTAGGTACCTACAGGTACATAATATTAATAAATAGATGTTATGAATGCAGAGAACAGTTGAACGTTAATTACTGACTATATCAATTATAGAAACGCTTTGTTTTAATATAAGAACAAATTGGATTGATACGACGTTTCGACAGCAACTGCTGCAGGCATTTTTAGCTGCAGACCTCGTGAACAAAATGGAATCAGGGTAGTCGCAATTGTCAATGAAAAATCGTTTATTTTGACTGTTTGATATTTCATCACATCCAAGTTCACATTCACAAAAAAACCTAAAGTGATAAATGCGCCATTCATTTTATTAATATTGAGTTACAGTATTGAGAATCCATTTGGGATAAAATATACGTAGGTACAAATAACTTATATTTTCCTTTGTAATATCTAAACTTTTGAATCTTGTGACATTTGAGTAATTTTGCACGCTCAGTAGAAGACATACAACCAATTTTATTTTTTATCCAAAAGATTATTGCTTTGTGTGTCTAATAACAGAAAGAAAATTAACTGAGGCTGCGTCAATGCCGCAAGTAACGGTGACACTATTTAGAAGATACAAAATTTACCTTGAAGAAAATTACAGCAACCGATGTGTCTGTTCAGGTTTAAGAATGAGGTAACAAAGTATATTTAGTTACGAGCACATCGCATCGGTTACAATAAACGAAACAATAGACAATTTATCAATTGATTTTTTTTGTCGGTTTCCTTTGAATTCTAAAAGAATTTCTTCAACAACTAAATACTTTAAAGTACTTTCTTCTCCCAATGATGCAGCGTAGAGTGATAAGTGTAGGGCTATCGCAAGACACAACAATATTAATATTTTCAAAATATTGCTCTTGTCTTGATTCATTTCAGTCTTGTCTAAAGAAATCTTCATCTGTCATTGAATATTAATACAGTCATTTGGTAGAAAAAAAGGAGGTGACCTGGAAAGTTTTCCGGGAGTTTTGAAAATTGGTGGTTTTATATATTTTGATGTGCTCTTTTCAAATTTCAATTTTGCGACCTTGTATATTTGCCGCTTACGCCGCCATATTGGAAACATGGCGCCTATAATCAGTTTTTTGATAATATCTCTATTTCTACTCATTCTACGACAAAAATAGTTATATACAAATTGAAACTACAGAATTTGCTACAATTTATCTAATAATTTTTATCGTAAAATTAATGGTTTTGACGTACAAGGGCTGAAAAACATTATACATCTACACCAACCCGGGACATTTAATTGAAATTTATTATATTTATGAGTTGTGAGTTATAACATTAAACGAAATCTTAATAGTATACTAAGTAATAATAAATTATTTCTTGCGAATGCAAAAAACGATGTCATAAAGCCTGTGGATGTAGAAATATTGGGTTAAAGTGCTCCGTTATATGCACGAGGTGTAGTGGTACCTGCAGTAGCTCGCAGCTTCACAAGATATTGACGAAGAAGAAGAAACGGAGACTCTTTTTGAAGAAACATATAATGAAATCGAAAACGAAGAAGATTGCGATGAAACTGATCATTTATCTATGAGTACGAATGACGATAAACTCGCTACACCTGGCCCATCAAGAACAACGAACTGAAGAAAAATGCGCCTAACTTTAGGACAGTAAATTCATTTGGATTAAGCCTACTGGAAAAAAAAACGCGCCGCTTGCTCTACCTCAAGGTGGTTTGAAAATGAGTTTTTAAAGCAAAACGCGTCTTATACTACACTTTACGGCGCTCGTATGCCAAAACTATTAATTTTACAAAAAAAAGGTTATTACATAAATTGTAGTAAATTTTTTCTAGTGTCATTTTGTACATAACTATTTTGATCGTAGAATTAGTAGAAAAGAAGGTATTAGCATAAAGCTGTTTTTAGGCGCCATTTTTCCAATATAGAGCCGCGAGCGGCAAAGATCACATCGTTATATATAAAATTAACAATTTTCAAAACTCCCAGAAAACTTTCCAGGTCAAGCTGCCAAATGATTGGACTATATCTCAAGTATCGATATTTTAAATGCACATAATATTAAAATCTTGCTGATAAAGATAATTATTGTGGCATTTGAAGAAGCCACTGCGTGGTGAAACAATTATTGTGGATTTTTTTACTACAAAATTTTGTGACTTGCTGTTATGTTTAATTAATTAATTTAATTTAAATTAATTAATATGTGAAATTTTAAGAAGTTAAAGCCTCTCCAATTTACTTTCAATAATTTTGACTTTCTGTTCTACAATTTTCAAAACTAAAAAATTATTCTCATAAAACGAAAAAAAAAATACTCTTATTCAAAAAATCTTCTAAGTAAACTGTTAATAAAACATAAGCATTTACTCGTGAGCAAGCAATTTAAACAAGATAAGTTTCTCGACTTGTTCATTTTGAAATTATATTAATTTTTAAAAGTTGTATATCGAAAGGGAAGTAAAAGGGTGAAATCGAATCGAATTCATAAAATGGAACCTGTATATTCCTCATAGTTTGTAAGTTTGTCCCTTTACCTTCTCTAATTTTACGTATATAATCTACATGTTGGGTTAAGTTAGGTTAGGTTTTAGAATACAGGTTAGGTTGGGTTAAAAGCCTTTAGCTTTAGTTTATCTTCTGAAAACATCGCAATTGAAGTAAAATTAATAAAACGTTAGATAATTCCCAAGATTACATTTTCGACATTCATTCGAAATGAAATAATCTCAAATCTGTTCTAAAATCAATAGGGAAATAAATACAATCGAAACTCCCTTGAGAAACATTTTGTTATTATTAGCTTCTTTTACGATTTTATGAGCTGCTATTACCTTACCGTATCCAATTCCCAATAATTACCATTTTTGGCTGACAGCTTCGTGTAATCGTGAAAACTGACATCATACTTACGTATCTTTTTGCTCATATTTACATTTTAAATAAATTCCAGCCAATACTTTTGAGTTTTTATTAAAACAATTTTAATACTTATGAAAAGCAATAGCGGGAATGTATGAAAAAATTGCAGAGGTCACAATGGTAATAATTTATTATTGGAAATGGCAAGGCATACGCTCAAAGAAACGACTTCTGGGTATTTACAATTAGTATACGAGTACGTATACGATATTCAGTAATCAGTATGAAGTAATTTTAAGTAAACGTTAATTAAAATCGACATTTTGCACCATCGCTATTATTAGTTTTATAACTTTAAAAAAATCTAATGGCAAATGGAAATTTTTAATATTTTCGGAATGTAACAATTTTCTCTTTACAGAAATATCTTATTGAAAATTAAACCAGCCACAATTTCTATTTAGGACATTATTAATAATAAAACGATACGTAATTGATTGCTGTATAATTTGTAATGATTGGAGCTTAGAACAGACAAGATGTTAATCAAAATCATTTATTAGATTGTTTGATTTATTGATTTGTTTTGACGTTTACCGAGAGGTTCTCTTTCGGCCTTAGGATTTATGAAGTTAGTAATATAAAACGTTGGGAAATGGATTTAATGTCAATTACTGTGATATTAACGACACGTTAGAGTTAATTAGCGAGTGCAAAAAAATGATCTCATAAGTAATTAAACAACCACTAACTTTGTTGCTGCACACCAACCTATCAAAACTAATTAAGGATTTGCTCATTAGATCATTACAATAGATACTGTATCTGTATTATATGTACAATAGCGACTCGTGGGTCATACACACCAGAGGTCAAATGTGTACCTTAGTAATTTTTTGTTTGAGCATATTGAGAATAAAAAATTCATAAATAGGGTATGCTTTAAAAAAATAAATTAAGCACTTATTATAGTTGTGACGATAAAAATACCAAAGTGATACATTAAAATACGTACGAACTCGTCTGCTTCATTCCTAGAAATTTTATCGATCTATTGGCGGTGACAGTAATAATAATTGATATGCCAATAGATCAGATAAAGTACCCATACTTGTAATTAACCGCATTAATGAAGCAATAATTTTAAAAATTAATTTCATTCTCCTACCGGCAACGATCTCAACATCGACAGATACTCAACTAATAAAACGTTAAAAGAAACGTGCACTGCTGATGACCGTAAATCGAAGCATATTTATAAAGATCATCAGGAAATGAGATTGTCTTCGATTAAGGAGGACGTTGATTTACCATCGTGATAAAAATCAGTAGGTAGCTCAATGAAGAAGTTTTTTTTTTAAGTAGTTGCAAGGTGGATCACAGTAAGTACCTATTATATGACAATTAATTAAACGTTTTGATGAACATTTTGATTCAGAGGAATTTTCGTGATTATACACAATACTAAAATGGGGTTAAATAATTGTAAATGAGCTAAGAGGATTTCAAAATCATTTTGAAATAACTTTTGGGTTCCTCGTAAATTATAACACTCCATTTTTAACTTGCCCACACATTAGGGCTACCTCAAAAATCAATTATTTATCGACGTTGTCCTGTTTTGTCTTGAAAATAAAATGAATAAAACGAAAAAACACCCAAAATCCACAAAACGTTTAGAAACATAAAACGCGTTTCAACATCCGAGGTGTCATCCTCAGTTGGAGACTCAATATAACAATAAGAATAATCGAATTTGTGTTTAAGCCGATCGCTTGGCGAAATATTTTTGAATATTTTTTTTATCAATAAAAAACACTTGGTTAGCAAATGTTGATGCTATAAAATGATAAATATTTCTTATAAGCGGCCAGGTCACAAAATAATAAAAACAATCAGGAATGTGTCCCTTAACACACCGAATAAGGGTAATAAGAAGTGTTTTTTGATTTGCTCTTTCAATCTGCTTTTAAGTATAGTTATCTCTGTAGGCCACTTTAACAAATTTACTTGCTGTTTATTACTGACCATTTTTAGGGTTCCGCTCCTCAAAAGGAAAAAGCGGAACCCTTATAGGATCACTTCATTGTCCGTCCGTCCGTCCGTCCGTCTGTCAAGACCCTTTTTCTCAGGAACGCGTGGAGGTATCAAGCTAAAATTTATATCAAATACTCAGGTCTATTGTCCCTTGGAGCTGTGAAAAAATCAAACTTCTAAGCCAACGCAATCCAAAGATACAGTCGTTTATGCCGCAAATTTCCGCAAATTTTCGAATCAAAACCTACAGGGTACTTCCCGTGAACTCAGAATCTTGAAATTTGGTCCGAAGCAACGTCTTATAGCACAGATAAAGGAAAAATTTCGAAAACCGTAAATTTGTAGTTACATCATATAATAAAAGTATTTTTAATAATTTTAAAGTTACTACCCCTTTCCTCATGAACGCGTAGAGGTATTAAATTGAAATTCATATCAAATACTCAGATCTATAATACCTTTAAGCTGTAACAAAATAAAACTTCTATGTCAACGCAATCAAAATAAACAGCAATTTAAGCCGCATATTTTCAAACTCGCAACTACTCGCAAGGGAATCAAAACCTAAAGGGTACTTCCAGTCGATTTAGAATCTTGAAATTTGGCATGAAGCAATGTTTTATAGCACATATAAAGGAAAAATTCCGAAAACCTTAAAATTTTAGTAACATCACATATATACAGGTTTGTACGGAACCCTCGGTGCGCGAGTTCGACTCGCACTTGGCCGGTATTTTATTAAGGGATAATACAGAAACAAAATATTGTCATAAAACATGACGATAAACCTCTGAAGCATATTTAAGATTGGTAATAATGCATCTATCGTTATATTGTGTTATAAAACAATAATAATTCCTTATAGCTACAGAAACCATGGGCCATTTTCAGCTTTTTCGGCAAATTTTACATGTAACAAAAAAGTTAATTTTTGTTGTTTGGTGTAATTCGGGCCTTCGGTCTTCTAAATGATATCTAACCTCAATCTTCAAAAATAAAAATTCATTCATGTACAAACGAAAGTAACCATTCAAAAAAGTCTCTTAGTAAATCGTTGATAAAACGTGAGTAGGTAGTTTTTAAATAATCATGATTCTGGAGACAAGAAAACTACCAGGTGTACCCATAAATTTTTTCCGGTTTTTCAGTTCAAAATGACAGAAAATTTACAAAGGAAATTAATTTTATTTTATTCAAAATATTGGCCATTGGTTTCTACACATTTTGCCCATCTTTCAGGTAATTTATGAATACCATGCCAGAAGAACTGCTTGTCTTTTGCAGCAAACCACTTGTCGAGCCATTTTTCAACTTCTTCAAAATTTCTGAAGTGCTGCTCTGCGAGCGCGTGTCCCATTGATGCGAAGAGGTGGTAGTCAGATGGAGCCAAGTCTGGGGAGTACGGCGGGTGTGAAAGGATGTCCCATCCAAGCGATTTCAGGGTGTCTTTCGCTGATTTTGCTGTGTGAGACGGCGCATTGTCGTATAACAGAATGACTTTAGCATGTCTTCTGGCCCATTCCGCTCGTTTTTTCCATTAACGCATGCTTTAAATTAATAATTTGTTGGCAATAGCGTTGTGCATTAACAGTTTCGCCGGGTTTCAAGAAATCATAATAAACAATACCGCTCTGGTCCCACCAGACACAAAGCATGGTCTTCTTGCCGAAGCGATTTGGCCTTGATGTTGAAGGACCAGTTTCGCCAGGTGAAAGCCAGGATTTTTTCAGCTTCGGGTTTTCAAAATAAATCCATTTTTCGTCACCTGTCACAATTCGATGCAAAAACGATTTTATTTCGTGGCGTTGAAGCAGCATTTCACAAGTGACTTTGCGATTTTCTTTTTGACATTCATTCAAAACGTGTGGGACCCATTTACCGAGTTTACTAATCTTCCCCATTGCTCTTAAACGT
The DNA here is from genome assembly GCA_029378335.1 of Agrilus mali. Taxonomy (NCBI): domain Eukaryota; kingdom Metazoa; phylum Arthropoda; class Insecta; order Coleoptera; family Buprestidae; genus Agrilus; species Agrilus mali. The sequence goes on along the minus strand of CM055657.1, from coordinate 4,437,880 downwards.
CTGCTTATTGTTTCTTGTGAGACATGCAATGCTTCTGCTAATTGCCGTTGAGTTTGAATCATCATCCAATAACTCCTGAAATTGCTCGTCTTCGCATTTTTGTGGTCTACCAGACCTCTCAATGTCTTTCACATTAAAATCACCACTTTTAAATTGTCGAAACCATGTCTCACATGTTCTAATAGATGGAGCATGTTCACCATATGTTTCTTTTAGCAGACGATGACTTTCAATAGCCTTTTTGTTTTTATTAAATAAGAAAAGCAATGTGTGCCGCAAATGTTCCTTTTCAGGCACAAAACTCGACATGACCACTGACCAATAAAACAAAGACGCTAACTTTTAGTGGACTCAACTTGCGTAGGTTTGTAGGTTAAATATCAGGCGAAAAAATGGCGTATGTGTCAAACTAATACATTGGGTACTTTTCGCTGGCGCCATCTCTTAGTTAAACCGGAAAGAACTTATGCATACACCTGGTAGATTTTTCCCAAGCAATCTTGAGATGATAAGTTTCTCGACTTGTTTATTTTGATATTGTGTTGTACCATGTGACTATTTTATTTTATTTTCAATGTAAGAAAATCGAAGGAGAACTGTGGAATACCTATCCCAAAATCCACAAAACGTTTAGAAACCTAAAACGCGTTTCGACACCCAAGGTGTCATCCGCAGTTAGAGAGTTAGGTTACTATCAGTCACTACCACCGAATTCGTTTCTTGGAATGTGCAGTTGAGGGTAGTAACTGATTTTTACCATAATCATCTTTAGTGTAACTAAGGTCAACAACCATGGTAGAGATAATACCTACGATAGTTATTTTCGAATATTTTCAACGTTTTCAAATGAGATTCAGTGTGGTCTCTCTGGGATAACTTGTTCTTTAATAATATAAATTAGTTGTAGGTTTGAAAATAAATTAATCATTTTTACAACGCGGCTTATTATTGGTCCTTAGAGAATGTGTGGTACATTTACACAAAAAAGTTCGAAGTAATTCAATAATATACTTGAATGGTGTCGACCTATACTTGATGAAATTCCATATTATCGATGATAAAAATGGAATAATAAAACACTCTTCCGGATTTCATTAATTTTATTTTTAAAACACAAAATATGTTCCGCCAAAAGATTTGGCTTCGTCAGGTGTTGAGTACTTACTACTAACATTTGTTGAGGGATAAATCCTTAAATAGATTTAAACTAAAGAGGGGGTGTTTAAAAGTGCAAATTTTAAAAAAGATTTAAGAAGTATAAACTGTTACATCTAATTGGTCGTTTAACAATATATCTTGTTTTTTAATTTTATTTATTTCTAAGTGTTCTAATAAACTTAATTTATATCCTTTGTTATTTACATTGTAATATTTTATATTGATCGTTAAAATTCTGTGCTGAGTTAGTACAGTTAGTTTTATTTTTTACATAACTGTTCTTATGTTCTAAAATACGTTTCTTAAAAGTTCTTCCGGTTTGTCCTATGTATATTTTTTGTGTTTTTTAAAAATAAAATTAGTGAAATCCAGAACAGTGTTTTATTATTACATTTTTATCATCGAACATAAATATACGTCTAAACATATTCAGTTTTCTTGACTTGCCACCTCTTTTACGTTGGTATCTGGTTTTCATTGCAGAAATGTTTTTTAATGGGACCGTTTGTCATATTAGTCACTCACTGGGAAAGAAATCGATATGAGGATCCAGACAGTGAATTTTGAGAGGCATTTTACATTTTATTTCTTTACATAACATTAAATAGTTCACTCACAAAATATATACAGTTGTCAGCTTACACATTTCTAAGAAAATTTGCAACAACTGATTTTAAAGTGTTCCAAAATCTTAATTCAGTTTCGTTTAGCACTCAAATATTTCATCTTTCGTTATTCACCTATTACAGGCCCACAAATGTGCCTTCTTTAATTTTTACTTCAATATTTCCAGAAATTTTTGTTTCGGTACAGGAAACCTCATCCATCTCTTTCATTGTTTTAACAAAATTCTTCATGAATCCAATTAGTCTTCACTTGAATTCCAGGAAGATTTGCCACGCTTAAATCGCCACTTACTTACTAAACTATTCTTATTCTAGTATTTTTTTCTTTACGACACGATAAAATAATCGAGCGAGAGGTAGAGAAAAAAGTCTAGACTTATTTAGCTTGATTATTCTAATACTAATTATTAGAAAGAATGAAAAATTGTTTTATACCACCAAGTACATTTTATGAGAATTTTAGTATTATTCACTAAAAAAAATTTGCTTGACTCATCAACTAATAAAATCATGATCATTTCTCTCCGTGTACTAAGGACCTCCTCATTTTTACCCTTTTCTATCTAAATTTAATATACCTAATGTAAATGAATACAAATTTAGCGACAATTTGTTAAAAAAAGATTCGTTTATAGAAATAAATAGTGGACCTATCAAAAGATTCCTTTCAGCATTAGCAACTTAATCTTATGTTGCAGATTATCAAAGTTATTGAACATACAATTTCGTTCAACCTGATTCAGGCTGAAAATATTGTGCCTAAGTACTTTTCGCAGCGTTGTTCTGTACTTCGGTAGAGTAACCTGCGTGGAACTTAATTCACGATAAAATACGTCCAAAGTCGCAACGATTATAGCACTTTCAATTAATAAACTACGAAACAGTAATGCGAGCCTGTTGTTGCCGACTACAGGAAACCGACCTAAGTTATACTTTATAAGCGGAATAGGTTGCCCGATACCGTGTTCCATTTGTTCGGAAATAAAATCTGAAAATTTATGCGATTATATCCCTAGATTCCATCGCACGACCTTTTCTTTATGCTGTGATAACTTCGCAGAATATACAGGGTGCTTAACCGCAATCTGAACTGCTCGACACCAACGTGGATGCTAAGGCGATGTTCACTCAGAGGACGTTAATTCGTTGCCAATAGTTTCTTAAATGGCAACGTTGCGCCTTTTCGGTCTGTATGTTGTCGATAATGTAGGAAACAATAATATTGCGAGCAGAATCGCATCTATTGCTCGCTAGTTTCGTGGCTGTTTCAATGTTTACATACTTAATATACAGGGTCTTTCAAGTTGATGGGCTATTAGTATATGAATTAGTAGAATGAATTCAATTCTGAAACTTGGGCTCATTTGGTTATTGTTTATGCCGCTTCTTTTAAAAATTTTTTCAATTTCGATTTACATCTGGTTATACCGAAAGTATATGCTAACTTTCTTATTTTAAATGGAATGACATACTTTTTTTTACATTTTCCAATAGAAAATCTGATATTTAATTTTTTTTTTAATTTTAGACATCTGCACGTTAACAGTTAAAAAACCGTAATTCAATTAATTTTTGAGATTTTGCTTTATAACTCGTAACAATTATTTATAACTATTCACATTATCGAAAAAAAATGTGGTTTTTACCTAAAATGTACAAGGTGTTCAAATTTTGTGGTCAAAGTTGGTCAACTTCAAAGAGGCATAAGTCAACGTTTTTAAATAGAATGATCCATTTTTGAGTACATATTCGAATTCCTCATTGAATTTTGCGTCTTTTGATATGGGACTATCGTATAACTTTGCTTATACTTTTTGAGAAAATCTACAATTTGAAGTATGTCATTCCATTTAAAATAAGAAAGTTAACTTCTACTTACGGTATAACCGGATGTAAATCGAAATTGCAAATATTTTTAAAAGAAGCGGCATAAACAATAACCAAATGAGCCCAAGTTTCAGAATTGAATTCATTCTACTAATTCATATACTAATAGCCCATCAACTTGAAAGACCCTGTATATTAACTATGTAAACATTGAAACAGCCACGAAACTAGCGAGCAATAGATGCGATTCTGTTCGCAATATAATTGTTTCCTACATTATCGACAATATACAGACCGAAAAGGCGCGAATTAACGTCCTCTCAGTGTACGTATACCAGTTCGAACATTGTATCAGGAAAATTAAATTCGATAACAATATAAATAGACGACATAGAGAGAACTATTTAATAATAGCAGTTGAATACAGACGATCTAATACATAAATGTGTTCGATTGTTTTGACTTCTAGTCATAGTAAAATTCAAAGAATTGTCGTTAATGTTAATAGTCCTGACGTTTTTAAAAGAATTGTCATGATCTGTTCCCACGAGACAATTAATTTAGTGACTAGTCACCCTGTATTTGTTTTCATGAACTGTGCAGTTTGCATTTCCTCAATGGGTTCGCTCGCAATATAACGGTTTGGTAAAATAATTAAATCGTTTGTCGCGCGGTCATAGATAAATCTAGGGAGAACAGAACACGGACTACACACCGGAGTCGGTCAACGACAACGGAGTTAATTTGCTTGCAGGAAACATGTTTATTTCATCCACTACGACGGCCGTGTGTCACGCATAAAAGCGAAGGACTGTTTTTGCACAATTTGTCTGGAAAATTCATTCCTTGTTACGACTACTATAAACATCCTTAGTGCGATCTTTATGGTTGCTTGTGCTTAAAACTTTGCGATTGCTAACATGCGCTAAATGAATTAGAAGGCGTGGACTTATTCCCACTTTGTAACCAATACCATAACTAGGTATTTCCAAGGATATTAAAAATTGATTTTACTGTTATCTATTCCTTCTCGTGAAAATATTTTTGTGTAGGTACGCCGATACAATATCGATTATCGATGCAACGATCGAATTATGCAGCCATCAGCATTTCTAAATCTGCGAATTGTTTTAAATGGAGTAAAGAGATTGTGTAGTTCACCACTGAAAAACCGTTGATTTCATAAAAGACAAAGACTGGCTCCCCCCCTTGTGTACCAGTGAGACGAATTTTAAAGAAAAAGTTATCATTTGCAGCAAACGCAACCCTTGCAGAAAATTTTTTGTCCCACGAACACCCCGCTATTGTCGCTATACAATTTCTTAGTGAATGTAGTTGACACCCCCCCTCAAACTCCGCACTTGTTTCGGAATCACCCTGTGTATCAAAATTATTTGAGTGTATTCTGATCTTTTATATCTACGAGATATGTACCTACTGTTAACCATATCATTAATAATACTCTGACATTTAAAATGAAAAATGTATAAATTCGCCTTAATTGTTTCTATTACTGATTTCACGGAGTAGATAAGAATCAATTTCTGTCTAATCTCAACGGTCTCATCTTGTTTGCAAGAGGATTAAAAAGTCGGCTTCCTCAGCGTTAATAAATCGTTTCTGATGCGGTAACGAAATTCCTCGTATTAAGAAACATCAAATATGAAAAATCTGTGACACAACCATTCAAAGTAAAACAAGTGTTTGATGGCTATCTCGTTTGGCCGTTGCATGACCGGCAAACAAACAAATCTTTTTCCGACTCTAAATCGGATAACGAGCTCACACCATAACATATCATCATGGTACCATGGTAAGATTTCAATTTTTCGAAGGCGGCCGTGGCGGCGCTATTACGTCGCGTCGGGCAAATTTAAGTGCTATAATAATAAATAAGGGGCATTAGTCAGTATCGAAATTAAAAGCACCAAACTGGCCGCTGTTAACAAGATTCCGTATCAATCAGTTCGTAATTAACGCAACCGGCCGAGGCGGGGTGATTATGATCACTCAACCGAATCGAGCTGGAGTTTGAAACGCGTCCGCGTCAACGGCTCTTCTGGTTTGTTGTAAATGAGAAAGTGTGCCCCATTTTTTCGGTGTAATATAATAAAACCGAGTTCTCCATATCAAGTTGGAAATGCTAGCCCATGTTTGGAAACAGATTCGGCAAGTTAAATGGTCGAGGACAGTCCTTGCGTCTGTTCGTCGCGATAATAATGCGACTTTCTGGCTTTTTACGAACGGTGTAAATTAAAGGATTGCGTGGCATATTGCAAGCGACGTTGCCAACGTACAAAATTGTAAATAATTCCAGGCCATAATTTATTAAACTCCTACCAAATAAAAACTAAAAGACTAATTTAATGCCTGGACCAGATGACAGAAGCTGATTAAAGATGGAACTTTACTACAAAAGAAATTTATGACAAATTAAATTTACAACATCTATTGCAATAAAATCACAACAGGGAAATTCATAACGAACTTTTCCATTATTAATGAGTTTGACGATCTGTAGCAACCTGAAAACAACTTATTGGCTGTACCTACTGATTTTTACCATAGTCCACAGTCCTAAGCTAAGTGATCAATTTTAATCCCAGCTATCTACAAATACTAATTTATGAAATAGTAAGTTCTTTGTCAGCAAACTTTTTAGAATTTTCTTATAGAATTCCGACCAACCATATGCTACTACTAGTTATCTAGTTTAGTAAGCAACCACAAACAGCGCACTAAACGCCACCTATAGAGATTTGCTGTACGCATATATAGCTAATATTTATGAGAAATATTTTCAAATGGAGAAGTTGCTACTCTGTTTGTGAATATGTTAAAGGTTAAGAAAGAATATTTCTTTCTTGACCATTAATTCATTGGCGTGCTGATGAGATCTAATAAGTAAGAAACCTGAATGACGTTTTGAAGTCTTAGTAGGTACCTACTTAAAATATATAAAACATTTCTTCACTTATTCTAACAGTTTTTATTATAATGATCATTGGGCTATAACATTTAAGGATGTTTATGTACTAACTAACGATTAAAAGTCAGGATTTGGCATTGTAGTCAATAATATACAGTAACGTAACAATTTGTTGTAATCTTAGTGCAGTGCATCTTTGCTGTTGTTGTAAACACCATTTACAGCCAAGTTATGTCTTTAAGTTGCCAACATAACCGTTAATTACGTGTAAATAATGTGGACGAGTAATTAAATGTCACTTAATGAAACTTATCAACGGTGATGTAAAACAAATTTACCGTAACTTCTTTCGCTGTTTGCATAACACGAAACTGGTGCAGGTTTTTATTTAAAACTTCAATACATTAATTAAAAAGAAGACAACGTCGAGGTTACTTACTTACATTCAATTAAGAGAGGAATAAAATTTCTTTTGTATTCAGCACGAGGTCTTTAGTGGGACATGGGGACAGACAGATTAACATGATAAATTTTTCTCAAACTATTCACTACACATATTAACATTTACTTATTGAAACTTAATTTTAAATAAATAATGTAATCAACGAAAAGTTTCAAAATGTTTATATTTCATTGTATTCCAACCACAGTGTGTCAAGAGTTTGTCGTTGAGGGCAATAAAAACAAAAATTTTGAAACTTAAAGCGTTTTTTTTATCGCTTTTCTTAAATTATTTACTTACAACACACAATATAATTTTTTCGATAAATAGTTTGATATAAAATTCTGTTCCAAATTTTTTTTATATTATTATATTAATAGTTAAAATTATAACTATAATACATAATTCCCTTTAAATACATTTTCTGCTTCAATCATATTGTTTCATTCAAATGCCAATTATGAAAAGTAGTTCCTGTTATTAATTATAGTGAGTTTGGTAATTAAACAGAAACAGACACGTCAGGTCTAGTAATTATTCTTAATTCAAAAAGGCCGCTTAAGAAATATTTTTTTAGAACTATTTATACCGGAATTACTGGAGCCATATTTAGCTTACAATTAAGCAAATAATAAAGATATTGTTAATTAATGAAACAATTTTTCCACTTTACTTTTTCTTGTTTCTACGAATTATAACGAATACCTACGCAACTACCTAATCTCTGATTCTCATTAATTAATTGTTTAAGTGAAGAAAACCATAGCTTACTGATAAAAAAGTTCATTTTATATTGGTAATCTTTTTGTAGCTAAAAGCCAAAGACAATTCACTTAATTAATGCCCCAGTGTCGCCTGGGAGGTATCCATTATTGTCTATATGAAGCTTGTGGCAGTTTTAGGATGGTCTACGATTTCATCCTGAATTATCTCAATAGACACAAATGTTCCTTTAGTATCAGAAATACGAGAAAGTCAGTGGGGGAAATATCTGACGAATAGGGTGAATGTGACTATCAATAATAGTAAATTTGGTTTATTTTGTTCTCACGAAGTTTGTGTGGTAGGTACACATGCCATGCATGCTTATAGTGCTATTATTTATTAAAACAATTGTGTAGAAATTTTGACTTTCTTCTGGCATCTCAGATTAAAATGGGCAATACTCTTAGACAAGGAAAGAGAGAGGACTGATAACGCGGCGTCCGGCAGTGTGACCGAATGTCACCAAACTAATGGCGGACGGTTGTGCCAGAGGCGTAACATATGAACATTTACTCTCTTTCGTGCTACTTAAAAAAAAATAAAGCAGATATAAAGAAAAAAAGGAATCCCACAACAATCTTGCCAGTGACCGAAATTTAGTTAAAAAAATAGAATAAATAAGTAATACCAAAAACATATATTAAACAAAACAAGTAGGAGACTTTACTTATATCATACATGCATAGATATTATTAATATAATATAATTACAATACAACTAACATTTAAAATTGTGGAACATTAGTTCTTACAGGAATTTACTTCAAATTTAAATAAATGTAATTTTGCATTTAACTGAATTAAATGTTATAATTTAAAGGAACAAGAATTTAATTTTTGTTTGATGGTGTACGTAAGAAACATAAAATTACTGCTCAAATAAGCAGTGCAACGTAATCTTATATTTTTTGTTTTTAATTTAAATGATAAAAACAATTTTATTTCCTATCTTTATGAAAAACAGTTCTTCGGAAGAATTTTGGAGAAAAAAAACCCTTTCAGTGCAAAACAGTCGAAGGCATAAAGTCGAGCATGCTGCATGCGCCATATAAACATTATATAATATAATATATAATTCGAATGTGGAATTTCACAAAGGGAAGTTTTTCGTATGTAGGGTTTACTATAAATACACCCAAAAAGGCTTCCGCCGGACCTGCTATCTGATGACGAATATAACGCCAATATTTTATACATAATCAGTAATTACGCCTATGGATAAATTAACGATTATACTGTATGCATAATTTATAAGGGATGAAGCATGAATGAAAATCGTTATAATATTTGTTATACGTAATGTCTCTGTGTTAATAATAATGTATTGTAGTCGTCGTTTTATAGACACAAGCATCGTTTCGTAAATTTCTAAATTTGGGACTAAAATGATTCTGCATTGCACAGAAGCAATTTTTTTCTTAACTGTGAAACGTAACCCCAGGCTCTTTTCTTTCACTGCGACTTTGGCAGCCGTATGTCGAACATCCAACCATTTTATACTAATCACAAAATTCATAAAAAAAAACTCTAAACACGTACTTTCTGTGCGCTCGCTTCGATTTTGGTCACACATCGTTCGTTATCGTAATATCGAACGTTACCAGTCCCCTCTCTTTCCTTAGCAATACTGGACATGCTATCAAAGAAAACTTCCCGGAGAAATACCAATCCTGGTAGGAGCAAGATAGCTTTACTAGTGGATTATACATTGATTGTATTGTTGATGTTATAAATAGAATACATTATGTTAGGTTCTGATTAATCAATTTAAAGAACACACTTTTGGATGATGTTTCGTTTAAGATATTAGTATAAAACATGATTGTTTCTTACAAGAATAAATAACTTTTAGTCGCTTCTTTTAGCGTAGCTTCAAAGCAAGTGCAGAAAAATAAAATAATAGTAACATTGTCCAAGGACTTGTACGCGGTCTGATTTTTGCATCCCAGAGTCAGTACGAATGCTACAATCTTTTACGACTCCATTTTATGCCAACGAAACGAATTGCGACCATTAAAGATATAGCTCGCGGTTTCACAAGTCGCAGAATAATTTATTGCATCAAACGTTTCTTTTGCACGTAAGTGTGCGTTGAGTTTTTGATTAGCAAGTAGAAAAGAACACCCACTAGAATGTTGATGTTGTGTTGCGTCTTGTGTTTGTTTGTCTGTCTGTTTGTTGATTAAGAAGAAGTCAATTGTGGTACATGTATATTATGAGCACACAATTTCCTTCGTACTTGTTAATGTCCTTCGGACGGCATTCTACTTTTAATGCGCGTTTTATTACCGTTTTATTATGTTGCAAGGTTCCTCAAGAACCCTTGGCAAGTCGGCAACACATGTGGGGCCTGCGAGGTATGCCTAGAATTTGGGATACATAAACTTAATTGGACGATTGTAAGTTTAATTTGTTTATGTAGGCAGTTAATGTCTTTGCAACTGATAACCGTTTAATTGTTATTACTCAATTTTGTCAAGAGGAATATCCACAGAGATATTTTCGAGGACGAAAACAGACTGGCAACACTACAGACATAAAAAAAAACAAAAAAATTATCAGAAATTAAGTCTACAACGATCATTTTCTGTTCTTTTTGTTAATAAAATATGAATCATATTGTGAAAGACATTAAAGTAGTCATACAAAGTTGAATGGATTATTTGTGTACGATTTAAAATATATAATTGTGGGAATTGAAAGATATCGATGGTTTTATTGAAGTTTATTGACAGAATTAAAGTAAAATATAAGTTTTAAAAATTTAATGATAACTACTACCCAACTCGAATACCTCTCCGTCTAAGTTCATACTCTGCACTCTGTCGTCTCCCGCGCACCCTCGCATTATCTCTCAGCCTGAACAAGACACACCCCTTCGCTCATCCGCCCCACAGTTCATTACATTCAGGCTTATTACTTCTCTCTCTCTCACACACACACACTCGCTTGTTCGTTCACTTTCTCTTTCTCATACACTCGCTTGCTCGTTCACTTTCTCTTTCTCTCTCTCACATTCATATTCCTACACTCGGCCATCCTGCGTTCGATATCGCCCCGATATCATCTTCATCTTCATTATCCGTCTCGTAATCATTGCCAGGCTGGGCCCACGGCTTCATTCGATCGGCGGATGTGCTTGTCGAATTTGGTCCTTCGTGGTTGCCAATCTTTTCAACCTTATATCGGTTGTTCCTCATAACCATAGTAACTTTATAGGGTCCCAAATAATTTGGATATAGTTTCAACCCTGGTCCCAGTTGAGAACGTTGTATGGCGACGATATCGCCGACTTTATAAGCTATTGCATCTTTGCGTTTTTTGTTGTACAGCTTTTTATTTTCCTCTTGAATTTTCAGAATATTCTGTCTCGCCTCTTCGCGTAAATTAGCACGGTCTTGCTCGAATCCCTGCATGTTGATTTCGTCAATTATTTTCTTCAGTTTGGGGTCATTCTTGAGTCGCATTGGACATCCGGTCATTACTTCGAAGGGGGTCTTTCTAATGCTACGGTGAAAAGATGCGTTAATGAAGCATTGAACTGCGTCGGTGTATTTGTGCCATTCTTCGGGTTTCGGGGATGCAAGTTTTGTCAGCATCGGTATGATCGTCCTGTTCACCCTTTCTACCTGACCGTTGCCACGGGGTACTCCGGTCGTGATGAGCACATGTTCAATTCCTTCTTCGGCGCAATATTCCTTGAATCCATGGGAGGTAAAGGCTGTCCCTCGATCGGACACAATTCGTCTCGGATTACCAAACACTGCAGATTGTTTTTTTAAACGATTTATGACTTCTTCTGTCGTCGTGGATTTGGTCGGATAAAGCCAAGTAAATTTAGCGAAAGCGTCGACGATCACTAACAAGTGTTTGTAGCGCTTTTGTGTTGATGGCAAAGGCCCTAAATGGTCGATGTGAAAAGTATTGAGTGGTGTGTCTCCTTTGTCTATAGGATTCAAAAATCCTTGTGCCTTTCCGGATCTTTTCTCTGCCAATATGCATGAAAGGCAGTTATTTATGGTCTTCTGTATTCTCTCGTTCATGTTTGGAAACCAAAAGTCTTGTTCGAGGATGTAGGCTGTTTTTTTCATTCCAAAGTGTCCCCTTTCATGGACCTGCTTAATTAGTTCTCGCTGCATGACTCTCGGCACTACTAGCAAATGGTTACCATTTTTTTCTTTGTACAACAGACCACGCTTCGTCACAAAATCTGTTCGCTTCCGATTGTCCACTTCACTTGTAAGTATTTTAATGTCGGGATCGTCTTCCTGGGCCTTTTGTATTCTCAGAATTAATATATCACGACTTTCTTGCACATACAATACGGTCGTCGGATTACGGCTCAAGGCGTCCACATGTTTCATGGATGTGCCTGGTCGATGTTCAATGGTGTATTCAAACTCTTCAATCAACAATGCCCAATGGGCTACCCACAGGCAGGTATCTTTCTTTGCCATTGTCTGTGCAAAGGCTCGGCAATCAGTCACAATTTTAATGGGTGTACCCAGCAAATACACCCTGAACTTCTTTAATGACTTGATTACGGCCAATATTTCCAATTCGTAGCTCGTGTATTTTTCTTCCGTCGGAGTTGTTTTCCAACTCGCATAATAAATTGGATGCAGTTTTCCGTCTTCGGGGTCTTTCTGCAGGAGAATTGCACCTAATCCCATCATACAAGCGTCGGTATGCAATTCGGTTTCCACGCCGTCTCGATATAATTTCAATACAGGATCTTGTATGAGTGTGTTCTTCAGATGGTCGAATGCAGCTTCTTGGTGAGGCCCAAACTCAAACTTTGCCCCGTCTTTTAATAACTGCGATAATGGTCTCGCAATCATGGCAAAATGTGGGATAAATTTTCGGAAATATCCCGTCAGCCCTAAGAAGAACTGCACCTGCTTCGTTGTTGACGGCTTCGGGAAATTTGCTACGGCCGCGATCTTCTTACTTGAGGGTTTAATTGACCCATCCTCAATAACGTACCCCAAGTATTCAACACGCCGCACCAGCAACTGACATTTCTTCCAATTTATTATGAGTCCATAGTCACTAGCTGTCTTCAAAACTTGTTTCAATCGCTCGAGGCAATGTTCTTCGTCTTTTCCCAAAACAATTAAATCGTCTAAGTAGGCTAACACTATACCTTCTGCTAAGAGTTCCCGGAAAACAGCGCGGATGTGTCTCTGAAAACACGCGGGAGAGTTACTTAGACCGAACGGCGCGCGAAGAAATTCGTACTGTCCGTCTGGCACAATAAAGGATGTAAATTTCACGCTTTCTTCTTGCACCGGCACATGGAAAAATCCGTCTTTTAAGTCTAAACAGCTGAAAACTGCACTATCCGAAAGTCTGTCTATTTGATCTTCCATCAACGGCAAGGGGTAACGATCGCGCACAATTTTTTTGTTTAGGCGTCTATAGTCCACACATAGTCTAGGTTCGCCATTCTTCTTCTCGACGAGAACTATAGGGCTTGCATAGGATGATACACTTGGCCTAATAATCCCTTCATCGAGCCATTTGTCGATTATTGAATTAACTACGCCTTTTTGCGCGGTTGATAGTCTTCGCGGGCTTTGGAAGACGGGCACATCATCGTTTAGCACAATTTGCATTGTTACACCGCTGTCTAGTTTATTTACCGGCTTGTACTCGTCTATAAGTTTTCGCACGTTTTGTTTTATGTCAGCACTTTTGATGTGATCTAATTGCACTGCCTCTTTATTTGTTGAATCTTCGTCGGTCGCCTCGATGCACAAAACTTGTTTCCAGCCTTCGTCTATTGTTTCGGAATCCGACTGGAGTTTCTTCAATGTGGCTTGTCGATTTTTCACCGTTATTTCCGCGAAATCGGATAATCCGCTCCCGATAATCATTTCGTACCCTATCACGTTATCCGGCACCACGTCAAATGCGAATTCGAATTTCATACTGTCGATAGTGATATCGGCGAAGAACCGTCCGAGGGTCTTATTACCGGTTGACCCAGCTCCATCAAACGGTATCGACACTGGCCGTAACTTTGGTGCATCTAGTTCCATGTACAATGTCCACCGAATCAAATGTAGGTCACTTCCCGTATCAATTAGCGCGTTTACGTCTTTGTCCATAATTGTGACCGTCTTGAGAATTTTCTTGTTACACGACCGCACCGTATCGCACCTCGAACTACTTGGAGCACTGTTGCTACTATTTTTACGACATTTGGCAGCAATGTGCCCATAATCACCACAATTGAAGCACTTCGCTCCCTTCGTCTTGTTAGGACAGTCTGTACTTTTATGATTTTTTTCGCCACAATTAAAACATCGCACCGTTACCGCTGATCCACCTCTTTTTTGATCGACGCGTCTCGACTTGTCTTCATATTTGCTCTGAGTTTTTGGTATTTTGGAACGTCGCACGATATTGTTTTTTTGTGCCTCGTATTGCTGTAATCTTCGCCTCAGTCCTTTTATAGTCCTAGCGCCGTACAAAATCGTTTTGTTAACTTCCTCATCGTCGATGCCGTCAATGACGTACTGAATTTTAGCATCTAACTCCATATCAGCATGACTTGCTAACTCCAACACCCGATACATGAACATTTGGTAACTTTCATCTGCCTTTTTCTTCATACCACTCAACCGTCGATGCACTTCCTTACTGTTAATTGTTTTTGCGAATTCTCTTTTTAATGCCGTTTCTAGTTTTTTCCACGTTTTCGCGACACATTCAAAGTCGACGAAGAGTTTCGCGGAACCGCGGAGGAGTCTTCTACCATACATAACCATCTGGGCGTCTGACCACCGGCACATTTCCGCAATTTCCTTAAAATTCGCGATCCACTTCGCGACATTTTCGTTGCCGTCACCGCTGAAAGTTTGGAGGGCATCTTCAACATCTTTGAAACTGAGTACTGGCTGTGAGGAACACTTTGGTCGTACATTGTTTCTAATAATCTTTCTTCTTAAGCGATTCCTGAGAGTCTGAGTAGTACCTTCGACTGATAGTCCTTGTTGGCGTAATTTCTTTTTCAACTCGATCCTTGATAGCGAATCGACATCGTCTTCGTCACCTCCATCGTCGTCTTCGTCGTCGTCTTCAACTTCGTCTTCTTCAACTTCGTCTTCATCTTCATCTTCGTCTTCATCGTCGTCTGCTTCGTTGTCATCTTTATCTTCGTTAGCATCGTCGTCTTCTTTATCATCGTTATCATTGTTTAATGCCTCACGCAGTCTTTCACGCAATACTGGCTTGGACCCAGTAACAGGAAGTCCTAGCTCTTCTAATCGTATTCGTAACTCTTCTACTTTCATTCTTTCCAGGGCTTCTACGTCAGACATCTTAGGGATAATGTAAGAGGTAATCGCACACGAGTCACACTTCAGAAAATGGTCAGTCTTACACACTGCAACAATGGTCCGTCTTACACACTGCAACAATGGTCCGTCTTACCGCGTCTTTTTTTTGCACTCGCCGTACGACACTTCGAAAAAAACTACCGAACTTTCGATCCCTTGTTTTTGATCAATCTATCCCGGTTGAGCCCCCAATTTTGTGGGAATTGAAAGATATCGATGGTTTTATTGAAGTTTATTGACAGAATTAAAGTAAAATATAAGTTTTAAAAATTTAATGATAACTACTACCCAACTCGAATACCTCTCCGTCTAAGTTCATACTCTGCACTCTGTCGTCTCCCGCGCACCCTCGCATTATCTCTCAGCCTGAACAAGACACACCCCTTCGCTCATCCGCCCCACAGTTCATTACATTCAGGCTTATTACTTCTCTCTCTCTCACACACACACACTCGCTTGTTCGTTCACTTTCTCTTTCTCATACACTCGCTTGCTCGTTCACTTTCTCTTTCTCTCTCTCACATTCATATTCCTACATAATTTAGATATTTGCATGGAACATACAAGTAAAATACTATTTAAAGTTTTCTTTATTTACATCCGTAATTTGCATGGTGTACGTTGTTGTTTCCGGGTGGTCTTCAACTTTTGTATTCCGAGGAAGAATTTTTCAACGACGCTGCACATTTATTGCACATTAACACGTGAAAACATTCACGGTTTTATACGATAAGAGCCGACCGTTTTGCCATTTTCAGACAAAACAGTCCCATTATTGGATCTTATAGCTGGCGTCATTACAAAAATAAATTGGGTTAAAGTCTCATAATGGTGGCAACCAATTGAGGCATATTTCACCTCTCGCGCGAACAAACGAACGTAAAAAATTGCCACAGCGAGAACATCGATATTATCAAGTTGTTGAACAAATTTGTGCAAACAAGAGGATTATAAACAGCACCGCGGCGCTGCATTAATAACTGCTCAGGAAGATTAATGCGAAACGAGGCCAGGATTAAGAGGCTGGTGAGGAAATCCTCCTTACTAAAAAGTATCGGCGTATGTACTGCGAACGAATGAGCTTTTATGGGATAGAACGGAAATTATGGAATATGTCGGCTAAGGTTACCACCATTAATAGAGGGGTGGTAATGCCTAATCATCGGTATTTAATTATCCAATAAATAATTTTAGATACCTCCCTGTTACTTCCTTCGCTCACTTCAAATGAATTATTATAGGCAGTAGCTATTCGCTAACCGATTCAATAGTCTCGAGTTTAATCGAAATGAAAACATATAGCACGTGTGACGACATCGTCTGGACAGCGTGCGGAAGCACATAGGTACTCAAACTCATGGCGCATGTGCGCTCGTCTACTACCCATCCCATAAATTTAGTGGTATCTACTTACTAGCTTTTATCGCGGCCAAATTACTGAACTCGGGTTGAAATAGTTCACTAATTTTTCAGGATTCTTAATGCTAGGAGATGTTAGGATAAAGAGGAGAGTGAGGAATTCTTCATACTAAAAAAGTGTCGGCGTATGTACTGTGAACGAATGGGCTTTTATGGGATATGGTAGAACGAAAATGATGGAATATGTCGGCTGAGGTTACCAACATTATTAGTTGGGTTAGTAATATCTAATCATGCGTATTTAATTCCCTAATAAATAATATCAGATACCTCCCTGTTACTTCCTTCGCTCACTTCAAATGGTTAAATATATTAGGTGAGCAAATGTCGGTGATTGAATACGTTGTATTGATTGTCTGAATTATTATAGGCAGTAGCTATTCGCTAACCGATTCAGTAGTCTCGAGTTTAATCGAAATGAAAACATATAGCACGTGTGACGACATCGTCTGGACAGCGTGCGGAAGCACATAGGTACTCAAACTCATGGCGCATGTGCGCTCGTCTACTACCCATCCCATAAATTTAGTGGTATCTACTTACTAGCTTTTATCGCGGCCAAATTACTGAACTCGGGTTGAAATAGTTCACTAATTTTTCAGGATTCTTAATGCTAGGAGATGTTAGGATAAAGAGGAGAGTGAGGAATTCTTCATACTAAAAAAGTGTCGGCGTATGTACTGTGAACGAATGGGCTTTTATGGGATATGGTAGAACGAAAATGATGGAATATGTCGGCTGAGGTTACCAACATTATTAGTTGGGTTAATAATATCTAATCATGCGTATTTAATTCCCTAATAAATAATATCAGATACCTCCCTGTTACTTCCTTCGCTTACTTCAAATGGTTAAATATATTAGGTGAGCAAATGTCGGTGATTGAATACGTCGTATTGATTGCCTGAATTATTATAGGCAGTAGCTATTCGCTAACCGATTCAGTAGTCTCGAGTTTAATCGAAATGAAAACATATAGCACGTGTGACGACATCGTCTGGACAGCGTGCGGAAGCACATAGGTACTCAAACTCATGGCGCATGTGCGCTCGTCTACTACCCATCCCATGAATTTAGTGGTATCTACTTACTAGCTTTTATAGCGGCCAAATTACTGAACTCGGGTTGAAATAGTTCACAAATTTTTCAGGATTTTTAGTGCTAGGGGATGTTAGGATAAAGAGGAGAGTGAGGAATTCTTCTTACTAAAAAAGTGTCGGCGTATGTACTGGGAACGAATGAGCTTTTATGGGATATGGTAGAACGAAAATGATGGAATATGTCGGCTGAGGTTACCAACATTATTAGTTGGGTTAGTAATATCTAATCATGCGTATATAATTCCCTAATAAATAATATCAGATACCTCCCTGTTACTTCCTTCGTTCACTTCAAATGGTTAAATATATTAGGTGAGCAAATGTCGGTGATTGAATACGTCGTATTGATTGCCTGAATTATTATAGGCAGTAGCTATTCGCTAACCGATTCAGTAGTCTCGAGTTTAATCGAAATGAAAACATATAGCACGTGTGACGACATCGTCTGGACAGCGTGCAGAAGCACATAGGTACTCAAACTCATGGCGCATGTGCGCTCGTCTACTACCCATCCTATAAATTTATTGGTACCTACTTGCTTGCTTTTATTGCGGCCAAATTACCTGACCTGGGTTGAAATAGTTCAGTAATTTTTCAGGATTTTTAGTGCTAGGAGATGTAAGGAATTCTTATTAAAAAGTGTCGGTGTATCTGTTGCAGTTAAAACTAGTTTTTAGATAGAACGCGTTCTTCCTAGTTAGAACTAGATTTTAATGTATGCATTTGTTAATACTAGAATTAACTAATGCTCAAATAGAATATCAGTTTAAACTAGTTCTTACCGGACAAAACGCGTTTTTCCGAAGCGAGTCAGTTAAAATTGTTCATCCTTTTTTAAATTTAAGTTTGACTGATTAGATTTCATTGTGTGTTAATCAATGTTTTTTAACAATGTTTCTTTTTGAAATTTTATGGTTATGTTCTGTTGATTTATTTGATTATTTTATTTACCTACTTTTAAATAATATTGTCATCTTGGCAACTAATTTAAGTCGATGTTCCCTAAAATGTTCCTTTAGTGTTAGATTATTATTTGGTTCTCAGTGTCTTAGATCTTTTCAATAAATATTTTTAAAACTAGGTATATCTTGTTTTCAATCCCAAATTAGTTTTTCTAGTGCTAGTTTTAACTACAGCTCGATGTGACAACTAGTTTTATCTGAAAATCAAATATATCAGTGGCAAATTCTTGTTTTAACTGGGTATTTCTAGTTTTAACAAAGGCATTAAATAAAAACTAGTTTTATCTAGGGAAAACGAGTTCTAACTAAAAACTTGTTTTAACTGTAGCATATCTACTACGAACTAATGGGCTTTTATGGAATACAACTGAAATTATGGAATATGCCGGCTTAGGTTACAAACACTAATGGCAGGTAAAATACCTAATCATGTTTATCAGTTCTTTAATAAATGATGCTAAATACCTACCTATTACTTCTCTCGTTCGCTTAAAATGGTTCAATACGTTAAGGAAATGGCGGTGATTGAACATGTCGTTTGACTGCCTGAATTATGTATTATTGAGTTACCGATCAGAAGTCATGAGTTTAATTGAGAAGAAAACATACAGCGCTTGTAAGAGCGACGACATCTTCTGGACAATATGACAAAACACACCCTTAAACCCTTATGGCGCATGTGCGCTCGTCTACTACCCATCTTGTAAATTTAGTTGCTAGCATTTATTATTATTTTTACAAACTAATAATTGGACTTAGGCTGAAATATTTTGAGACGTTTCTTAAGTAACTAAAAAGTTACTTTTACCACATAAGCACGGACTCTCTTATTAATATCTAAGTATTTATGTTCTTTTGAATTATTCTTCTGTTGAGGGCCTTTTTGAAAAGTTTTATCCAGAAAACTTGCGTACTATTGCAGCCAGTTTTTACGTGACAGACTTCTGAAAGTACACCGCAGATCGCAACGCACCTTCATAATTAAATGTAACCCAAGCAGCCTGGAGCAGAGCAATAAAGTATGCATGTATAGCACATGAATATATTGCGGATAATTATCTTGACATATAACGCATTTCTCTAAAGAAGCCGCATAGGTAACGTACAAATAGTTGCGATTCAATATCAATGTGCGTGCTTGGATTTTCATGTTTTTATGTAAGAGCGCCGGGAGTGCAAATACTATAAGTACCTACTTACGAAGGTACCATTTCCAGTGATGAATTAACTTCTCCTTGAACTGTACTGCAGAAACACAAACATGAATAACTAAGGTGCAATGAATAAATATTACACCATTTCTGGCTGAAAAATAAATATAAATGTGATAGGAACTCATTCCGATTCTCACGCTGCGGTACGGTTGAAAATGTGATGTAGCCATTTACTTGAAAATGTACAAGAAATTGCTGCAGACATCTATTTCTAATGTGACATTACTTTTATTATTAAATAATAAAAAATAATTTACTTCTTCAAGAATACGGGATTGACTAGTTTTTGGGAAATGAGTTGTTCGTGTAAAATTTTGATTTACTTATAAGTTAAGGTATTGTCTAGTTTTTTAAATTGGCGGCTCAGGCAGCTAAACAGCCAATAAATAATCACCTAACTGAAATTGTCTATTATTATCTAATTATGGTAACGTGTAAACGAAGCACGTTTTGGATTCTGTTAACCATACCTGAGGCTGCAAAGCTCGAAACACGTAATTTATTTAAAGTTTTACGGGACTCGTTTCAAATAAATAATAAAATCTTAGGGAAATCGTTGTAACGACATTTCATCATGTACTTGAACGAAGCTAATATATTTCTTGACAGTTTTATTGACCAAGTTGCCACTTTAAAAAAAATTAGACAATAAGTAGTTCGGATTTTGGTTTATTGTAATATTTCCTCAGAAGTATTTTGTATTATGTACCTATATAGTCTATTATTAGGGCAGTAAGTGAGTTTCAGTACCGTTAAAAAAAATTATGAGAGCCGTCTCTTAATTATTTATCAGGGCAATTTCATCCGTTCTCCGTCACTCAAACGGTCTTGATTAAAACCATACGTTAGCAGGCAACGAGTAAATCGTGACAGCAAAAGTCAAATAGAAATGTATTTTGCCGCGATAAAATCGCATGTATTGGACAAATCCGAACCGTCCATCGACGGACTTCCCGATGATGTATACGTTCAAATGAATCAATAATTTCGACCGTTTCGACACGAACCCTATTTAGATGCCTGTCCCGATACACTCTTATTATTTTAAATTAAATCGTCAAGTGTGTCATGATAAAGGCATCAATTGTAAAATAACATTTCTATTTAACCTGTCAATTCATCATATCATGGAGACGGACGGGACGCAGGAATTCGTCCATTCGTTTCATCGGGACGAATCTTGATAAATTGGGTCGACCGTTTGCTGCGTCCATCTCTTTTTTTTATTTATAACTCGGTAACGTGTCGGTCTAATGCGCCTAGACAAGCGTCAAATAGGCAATTATTGTCTACTTGGTTGCGATGACTTCCGTAGATATTTGTTATAAATTTATTTTCGAATGACAGTCGCGTTAAAGCGAAACGCGTCCCGTCGTCGGCAAACGGACACTCCAACAGTATAATCGATACTGTCTCTGGGACTTTAAGTCAATTTAATAATCGATAGACACTCTGTGGTTCGACGTAATCCTCGAACACGTTTAAGAAGGATTAGGCTGTCTATTCTCGCGCTTTTCTCTTTGGGACCATATAAGGAACGTGAAGCTTATGAAGTGCAGTTCTAATTACTAAATAAAAACACCCGCGACAAAATACAATAAGTACAATAACAAATACGATCGCGTGACTGTATTATTATTTATTGCTATAATACTGGTATTATTCCTTTAAGGGTAACTGCTGCCTGTTTAAAGCTTTAACAATAGTAGTTGGTGTGTAATAACGATCATATATCAAAGCCCACTTGACACCATCGCACACAGATCTTAACAACACTTGGTCGATGATAAACACCGTTTTTGTTGCTTTTAATTTGCCATTAATAAATTATGGTGCAAACGAATAAGTAGAGTCAACAATTACACGAGATTGAATAGGGAAAGAAGGGATAATTAACAGGAATAGGTACAAACACTTTCTAAAAAGATGCTAGAGTGAATGAAAAAATATAGTAAAGGAGTGTAATGAATTTAATAGGGATATATTTTAGAATAATTAATAAAATAGAATATGTAATATGGAAGTGAAAATGGCGTTCGGTCATAAAGTTTATTTAGAAGAATGTGGATGTTAAAAAGGGATCGTGACGGGAACAAAGAAGGCGTTCCAACAATTAGTCTTTGTACCTATAAAGCGTCAACTAGGAAATTTGAAAAGTTAATGAAATATACAATGGTACCCTCCTTGGTAAACTGTACAAAAAACTTTCTAAGCAATTAAGAAAAATGTTACTAGGAATTATTTTAAACAACACTATTAGACCAGGGTCGATAATTTTTGAAACCAAATAAAGAAACCCATTGGAAAAGGTAGAGAATATATCAGAAATGAAAGGAAAAATAATTTACGGGCGATCTGAGGTCGGGAAGGGGAAGGAGGTGAGCTTTTAAGGGTAAAAAACGGTTTTCCTTGATTTCCGAAAAAACTACAAGTCTTGTGGAAAAAAATTAAGTGGTAAAGTTGTAGGTAATAAAAAGATCTACAACTTTTGTATTTACACTTTTGTCACATAATCTCAAAATTTGTGTGAAAAATTCAAATAACCAACTTTTTGGTTTTTTATTTTTATCTTTTACAAAAAAAATTTTGTTACGAAATTTGGTGAAAACTTACTTATTTATGTCCCAAACACGCTGTAATTTTTTTGATTTGAAATGTTTATTTTTTCATCTTATTTTTACTTAATATCGAAAAAGCACCCTTATTTTCAATCGAAAATTCTCACGTCAAAATATCTGCTTTTTTAAAAACGTTGGTGAGCTCTTTCTTTGTTGAAATCTCTACTTTCTGATGGTGTGAAAAAAATATATATTACTATGGTAAGTTTTAATTTTTTTTACTTTTTACTATTTTTGAAGGCTCCAGCACTGGTCTATATGGTAGAGGATATACTTACATAATTAATGATGGTCCCCTAAACATAAAAGCGAAATATTTTGCTCCACTTTGTCTTTGTGATATTAATTTAACTCTACACACTTTCACTCAGAATCTGAAGATCGCACTTGAAAATATTCTTGAGTCTAGGGTTCTTATCGGATTGATTTCTTGAAGAGCACTTCCACGAAGGGTGCCAAAACGCCTCCCACACCGGGGTCGACAAAACGAGATCTTTTCAGCGGATCCACTTGACAGCGTCCGTCGCTCTTGGGTTATACATACATATATACATATATATAGCAAAGCAATATTCTGTTGTTTTCTTTTCTGACTAGAAGCTGGTTTCTTCGCGGTGTTATTTTTAGACGGGTAAGCCATTGAATAATTTTTACTCTTCGCCTCTCGGATGGCCCCTTCCTTCCCCTTTTGATCGTACCTTCGCGTGTACCGCCGCATTTAAAAGAAATCCAAATACAAAAATGCCAATAGAAAAGTGAATTTTAAGGGCATATTGTATGCAAATTGAGCAGCATTCTTGCTATCAATACGCAGTCGGGCGAGCACGGACTACTCGCGTTTGACTTGAGAATTACACTCACTCGAATTGCTCTTTACCTCTTCTACGTCCGCTTCTGATGTCTCGTCTGTTTTTCTGTCGATGATGAAAAATTGTTACGACTGTTGCTATCACGATGTTCTAAGTGGATATTCCGAGCAAACGAATATTGTCTAATCTTTTTAAAGTGGCGGCCTAGGCAATGAAACTGGCACCAACTGGCTACACTAAGAGAATTTTTGCCTACAAATTTTGGGTAAAATTTACTATGCATTTGGTAATCGGATGACAACTCATGGTTATGGTAAAAATTACTTAACTGCATAGTAAAATTTACTGTATTTTATATTATAGATACTAGCAGCAATACCCGGCGTTGCCCGATTAAGAATATATTACACGTTTGATGGAACATTCTAGAATATTCGCGAATTTAAAACTATCCAGAACATCCCATAATGATTCAAAACATTTTCTAATTTCTTTTACACTCTGAAACATCCTTGAATGATCTTCAAGGTTCTGGAACATTCTTGAACATTGCCAAATCATTCTAAAATGTTATAATAAAACATTCTTTTACTTCTTAGAACATATTTGAACTTCCTGTAACATTCTAAAAAAATCTGCTTCATTCTCATCCCCACTCCGTGCTGTTTGCTGGGTGAGTAGTGACATCAGTAGACGCCTGGCGGGGATAACTAATCGATTGATAATAATTGATCAGTTATCGACCACTGAGAGTTGAAGATTATTACAGTACTAATATCGCTATTAAAAATGGGGGTTTGTGGCAGAAGGATGAAAATTAAGGGTTATATGTATTTTTTAATGCTAAATCATAAAAAAATAAAAATTAAAAATTATGTCGAAAAAATAAAAAGTTAGGGGTGCACAACCGTTATCACTTAGGGGTATGAAAAATAAATAGTTGCCGATTCTCAGACCAACTGAATATGCATATAAAATTTCATAAAAATCGGCAAGCCGTTTCGGAGGAGTATGGTAACTGGTAACTAACATTGTGACACGAGAATTTTATATATTAGATTTGGTTTCAAATTTTCTAATAATTTCTACAACTGCTATTAATTTTTTCTATATTCTGAGATTGTCATTCGATAAATATGGCACTTTCAAAACGAAACACGTTTTAGATTCTGTTAACCACTTGTGCCTGCTTAGCTCAAAAGGGTTTGAAAGCTTTTTTCAAAAAATAAATGATAAATCTTGCGGATAATTACCCTATTGACATTTTAGGTACCTGAGTAATAATTAATAATTGAGTGCTGATGCCGGTCATTCGACCAAATAAGCTGCAGAAAACTCTTGAAAGCTTTATTGCCTAAACCGCCACTTTGAATGAATTAGGCAATAGAACCCTTGAACGCGAATTGTGATGTAAAGTATATTACAATAATAATATTCTGAAGAATACAAGCAACAGGTAACTAAAAGGATTTGTTAAAATTAGAAAAATTGCATATTTATATCTTTATCTTCACAAACTTTTAAGACTGGTTTAATTTTCATTCACCTGTTCTTTTTCTTCAGATTAATTAACCATCACGTAGATCATTCGTTTCGTTCTTAATTACCATTTTCTTCAGGTTTGTATAATATCGTTTTAATATCTTCAATCTTACGTAGCATCCATAAAAAAATATGAAAACTTCATTAAGGTAATGCTGTAGTTATTTGTTATTTTTTTTATTTCCAGAAAGCGTCTGTTATCCGGCAGTTTTTGCACTTAATTGTTATTCATTTTGCGTTTTTCTTAGCTACGTATAATTGATAACCGTTCGAGAATGATGCTACCTGCTGTTTTTAATTAATTCATGTTTAATTCCCGTATTTCAAAATAACGGTTCTGCTGCAATCTTATCAGGTTTCCAAATTAATAGGAGGCAGGCAGAGGAGTGCACGCTGCGTAATCAGAGATAGCGATATCGAGACATGTACTTTTTAATCATATCTCTCGCTGCAGTGTGTTACGTTTGATTGTGAGTTTAAGTATATAGACGCACTGACTTAAATGCAATTTAATTATTTCACCGTTAATTGACAATTAACGTTTGGATAAAAACTAAAAAATAAATAAAACTCTGACGATGTTTCCTTTCTGCTAATAATTGGAATAAATAAAGTGGTCTTTACTTCGATAATTCTCTTTCGCCGATAAAATCCAGTAACCGGTTGAAAGCGAAACTGCGAATGTTTGCTGATATTGCAACGATAAAAGACATAATTGGTTTCAAAAGAAATAAAAATATCTACAAAAGAAAACAAATGATACTAAAGAAAACTCGTACGTCATTTTTATGGAAATCAAGTTTTAAATAAGTATTTAAATAGTTTACTAATTAATTACATTTTTGAACAACTAACGAACTAACACTTGATATCATTTGCGATTTTCTATTAGAAACATAGTTTGCTTTCTTCTTTATAGAAGTCAGTGCTTCAAAATATATTTTTGAACAGTTGTTTTGTTTTTTTATTTTATTATTATATTAAAAACAGTAACTAATAGATGAGTGTTGCAGTGTTTTTACTGCAGAAAGTGGCACACTTTACGTATTTTTTGTACGTTTCAATACATCAAAAGCAAACATACTTCCTTGATATGAGATGTGTTGTAATAAATAGTTTTAGCGCAAAAAGGAAATAAGAAAGTGTGTTAGGTAAATTGTAAATATATATTTTATTCAAATCAATTACACACAGTAGAATTTTATTCTGTTGGTGGTCAATTGCACTTGCGGTACTGACTTAAGAAAACTGCACTTATTCTAATCCAAACAACAATTATATAGTATTTTTATTAATATAAAGCAAATAAAAGACTATTTTAAATCAAAACTGTAATAAGAGTTTAACATTGGCAACGACTAAATTTTCGGCCTCACCCCCGGTTTTGGTGGGAAATTCTTCTTGGGCGTTGGACCCCTCATTAATATCCAAGTAAGAAATTGCGTCGATCACCCCTAAAAAGTTACACCTATTTAAATATTTTAAATTAGTCGAATTAAAAGAAAAATTATTATTCCAGAGGGTTGCAAGGTGGTGTTCGGGGGTATTGTAAAGTGTCTTAAGAGCTTCCTAAAAAAATAACGTCCCTTCAAAATTTGATATCTCTAAATTTTTTAAACGTAACTAACCTAATCTAATGTAAACTGAATACTACGTAATAGTCCGGTCAATTTAGACATTCGAAGCTACATAAATGCCCACCAAGCTGCAAACCAGTAAGATTGTTTAAAATATGATTAAAAATAAAATTTGAAAGTTTCCCATCTTTCCCCTGTATGGAAAAATGAGTTTTTTGCGATTTTCAGCAAAACGGTAAGTTTTACCATAAAAATACTTCAGACAAAAATTGTAGATCATAAAATTATCTATAAAATATGTATGACTATTTTTTTTCCTAAGAGCCCACCGTCCCTTATTTTATACGCCAGTGTAACCTCGAGACAACATCTGTCTCCTGTTCAATTGTATGCGTGGCTAGGGTCTTATACCTGCTTTATGTCAGTGTGCCCAATAAATGAAATACTGTTAGTCTCAGGGTTGCCAGATTAGGCGATTTTCCCCAAAAAATAGGGTATTTTTTTCCTTTGGGGTATTTTTTGGGGATATATTTATCAGGGGAATTCTTGTGATGAAAAATTTTCCTCTACAATCTTTTTTCTATTTGCACTAAATATTTTCTAGTTCTTAGGGATTTATTTGTCACATAGCTTATTTTGGGGTATTTTAGAGATGCATATTTTATAGATAATTTTATGATCTACAATTTTTGTCTGGGGTAATTTTATGATAAAACTTACCGTTTTGCTGAAAATGGCGAAAAACTCACTTTTTTTGACCTTTAACCTTGAATAAAATTTTTTCCATACAGGGGAAAGATGGGGAAATTTCAAATTTTATTTTTAATCATATTTTAAACAATCTCACTGATTTTCAGCTTGGTGGGAATTTATGTAGCTTTACTCTTATTTTTTGGTCTAATTTGATCGGACTAGTAAGGGAGAGACTTTTAAAACAACTTACCTATATATAACAATTAAATATATTCAATACAATAATGAATAATTCAAGCTTTAAGGAGCTGTAAATTGTTCGGGAGGATAGCCGTTGCAATTTAAAACAAAAAAATTACATTTGTCCTGTGGGGGAAAATCCTCCTCTTCTCCATATTCAGTTAGATATGTTAACTTAGTTTAGATTACTTTCTGTAAATGTTTTACTAAATTGCAAATTTTGATGGATGTTATTTTTTTAGAAGGTTATAGTCACAGTTCATTATTGGGGTATTACTCCAAGGAACCTCTCTTCTCCCCCCCTTTGGAAAAAAATCAGTACATAGAGTCGTAAGTTTTTCCTTTAATTTAATTAAGTTACTATATATGTAGCTTTTCTTGGGTGTTACCGATGCAAATTTTCACTTTAATGTCGGTGAGTGTTCTACCACCCACGACATCCAACAATTTCTCATCCCCTCCCGGGGGAGGGCTGAAAATTCTACATTTAACTCATGAACTAGACGGTATACTCTGATCGATTAAGTATTATATTATAAGTGTCATTTCAGTTTATACAGACTTGTCTGTCTTTTGTTAGGAAGAAATATTAAAATAAAATAGTTGTACTTAACAAAAAAAAAACTGGAAGAGCTTGGTACTTTTATAACCTACCGACAAGCGTAGTTGCGTCTTCACGCAGTCCAATGTCAAGGTTTATGAGATTCTGAAACACCTTTACCTTAGAATACCTACTACTTAAAGCTAGTGCAGTTTTTCTGGCCCTTGAAACGTTAAGTGTTCCCCGAAACAGAATTCTTGTGGTAGCAGACCCGAATTTCATTCATTCACATATTTATAAGCCCGGTAAAATTGTGAGGAAATGGTAAAAATGCAGTTACGTACAAGAGCCTTGTCACACAGGCTTTAAAGAAATAAGAACTCTCCCGATTTTTTCGGAATTAATTGAGACGTTGTCGGTGAGGGAATTTCTTGCCCGGTCTCAAAAACGGACGTCCTGCCAGGGTCCGTTGTACGAAAAAGAAACTACCGTGCAAAAAACTGGCTCTGCCTTATAATTGGACAAGTGCTATTCGTACACGTTGATTATTTATACTGCGCGGACAGAAGTTCGAAAATTTATTTTGCGGCATAGAGGAATTCTCGCATGCTGAGACAATCATTCTTGCGGAGTTAATAATGCTAATTAAACATCGCTGGTGAAAGCTATGCAAGTTTACATGCTCGGCTTGTTATGTTTGTGCCGTTTCGGTAGCGGTTTATGCACAGTGCGCATGTACGACTTGGGACCATGAATAAGAGGACCAATTTAATCATTTTATGGTATGATATGATATAATGGACGGCATGATGCAAAACAATTTTATTGCTCATCGTCGAAAGCTGCTCCAAATAAATGAACATGGCAAATTAAATTTCTCCCATGAACCTTTTATAATATCTATACTAATCACTTCCCTAATATGGTGAATATTGACAAACATCATGATTGTAAAAACTGACTCAATCTAGGTAGGTACTAATAATCCGTCAAAAGATTAAAAGTGTTTGGAAAGGATTTCAAAACTACACCTTACATAGGTATAAGCTCAAATTAAATGTCCAAAACAATACAGACTAAAACCAAAATTGAATTGTTTTTTTAACATCATTTAGCCCTTATTTGTAGAACTGCAAGGGTCTTGTGTTTTGAAAGGAAAATAAATATCCTTTTTGCTAGATTGAATTATGAATTAAATGTCAAAATTGGAAAATGGCAAAAGTAACTGTCTGCTGGGCACATTGTCATCATACCTTACCAACGGCTAAAAAACTGACGAATAAAAGTGGTTTCTAGAATCAAAAATTTTAACGTTTTTCACGGTCAGAATAAGTGCATCTTCTGGTCTTACAATTTAAGGAATGAGTTTTAGTTTAAGGCTAAGTTATGAGTATTGCTATTCGAAGTTCTAAGAATAATGACATATTTTCTAGAGAAATTACATATCGCCATTTGTACTACTTCGTGTTACTTATAAGTTGGTAAAAGTGCCGCTAGGTAAATACAGAGAGAAGTGCCGACACAATTTAATCGAAACTCGGCACAATTACATCAGCATAACAGGCAATTTTCTTAATAGGAGTCGAAATAAAATCCTTGTTCGTCGTCGAATAAATCATTGTAAAATCGAATAAATCGGCTGCCCAAGACCAGTTGCGAATACTTCAGATTCGAACTGGAGGCATTTCTAAAATGACCTGTCACATCAAAAGGAATTGAACGTAAAATAACCCAATTACTATTTCTTACTTGGACATTATAACCCGGTATGCTTTGATCCGATTGTGCCATTCGGCAAGGCCGATCCGTAATTTATCGCCATTACGCAAAAATTCTTTATTATGTCAACCGCCGGCGTTTTTGCTACACACGATCGGCCACATAATACTCCAACTAACCTGTCTGCCACCACAAATTACCAATATTCCATGGAGTCCTCGTTACAATATAAAATCTGCGATATCCAGGATATCGATAATTAAAGTTAAAAGTGTAGCTTCAGTTCATATCTACTTTACTACAATTTGGGATTTTGGAATTGAATAGGAAATCTGGATCTAATCATGATCATCAAATTGGGATCTGTCCATTCCATTTTGTCTAGTTTGGATGTCTATTCCACGATGGCCAACACTCTTCAAAACACTCTCTGTGGGTGGAATTTTATTTGCTCACCAGTGTTGGTAACCCCAACATAATCATTGTGGTAGAGGTCGTTGTAATAGTGCATAAAACATGATACTGGAATAAAGAGCAACAGAGGAGCATCTAAACTAGATTACTGTCGCAAATATGCTAAGAATGTTAGCGGTGTATTAGAATCAGAAGTGAGAATGGAGCTGGATTGAGGATGATGTGGGTTCGATTTCTGCCTGCAAATATGTATGCTACAATTGATTCAGGATAATGTGGATTGAAGGTACGAGTCCGACTGGTCTTTGAACTGATGACTTACTACTAATAAACTCTTCTTCTTAATGTTGCATATCCCATTGTGAACGTGGTTAGTTTAGCAGATGGAATGGAAGGTGAACAGCTTGGTGGGTACTTTTTGCAAAGCAGCGATGGACAGAGAAAGATCGTGATTAGATTAATTTGCGAAGATTGGCCCAGAATGGAGAGATTTGGAGGTGAAAATCCAACAAGTATTTAGACTGATGACCTTCTAATGGTGAATTTTCTTCTTAAGGTGCCATATCTTATCCGAGATGTAGGTCAGGGAGGTTGGGGTAGGAGACGGGATAGTAGGACATTTTCTTGTTAAGAACGTTTTGGAAGTGTGGCTGATATCGACTGAGGAAAACCTGGATTAGATTACTGTCAGAGAATTAGGAGTTGGTCATTATTGAATTCTATACGTCCAAAAGAATACAATGTAGAGTGCACTTACCTACAGATTTTCGTTATGTACTCCTGCTGCATAGCATACCTAATACATTGTAACGTAAATACATTTTTATGCACTCGGTTCTGATGTAATTCCGAGGAGACGTAACAAAAGGTGGCCCGATGGTGTATCGTGCATGCAGTTGTTTCGGTTAAAATGACCGTCCGTCGGTCGGTTGGTCGGTTGTTTGGTCGCTGTCGGCTGGTCTTGGTTTAACAGAGAGCCGCAGTAAAAAGTGTCGCACCGCGCGAAACCGTAGCATATAAACGGCTCATTAGCATGCACGGGAGAGAAACAACAAAGAGCAACCGGAACATTTTCCCATTAATCTCGGGGCGGTGTATAACAAAAAACGGCGTAGGCTGAGCAGAGACCGTCCGTCCGACGGTTGGTCATTTGAAGAATCGCTGCCAGAAGCTGCTCCCGTGAAGGTTTATTATATGAGAGCACGTGCTGGGCAACCAATAGTCATAATAACGCCGACCATTTCACGCCAACAAACAAATATGCAGATAGTAAACGCTTTTAATGCCAGGGTCAAATTATCTGAGTTTTTATCGTCCCTTCAGACTGAGCAATGAAAATGTTCAAAGAAACTCAAAATCTGTCATGGTAGATCTATGGGATGATACAACATCTTTTGAGACATATTAGAAGCAGAAGCAGGAAGTTATGGACGTCGCACATGACAATGTGTCAAAAAAGTCGAGATTTTTCCGGAAAAATGAAACTATTTCTGGAAATGTCGATGAAAGTATAAATAGACGAGCAAGGGTTGATATATGGAACAAGTAACACAAACAGTAACATATTTATTTAAAAACTAGCTATGCCCGCGACTTCGTCCGCGTGGACTTTCGGCAGCATTTAAAATTTTCTTCTATATTTTTATTTCCTGGGCCGTAAGCCTTTTTGCCGACGTCATTACACAAAAACTTTCATTCCTTATTTTTGCCTCCTTTAGGGTAAAATTTTTACAAACTTTAAATGTCGTATTTATATCTAATCAAAAGCTTAAAAAATAAGTTTCAAGCCTCTAGCTTTATATCTACTTATCTATCTCTGTACCAAATTCTCATTTAAATCGGTTCAGTAGTTTGGGCGTGATTGCGTAACACACAGACAGACAGAGTTACTTTCGCATTTATAATATTATAGATTAATATAGTTTAATTATAGTTTAAAATAGTTTATATAGTTTAGTATTCAACTACTTTTATTGATCCAAATAAACAAAACCTCTATAACTTTTTACACTTAATATTTTGTGGGATTCAATGTAATAGGCAGATGGTAGTTTTTAAATAAAGACTTTAATAATTGAGAAAACAAACACAGTAATAAAAAGTATTAATGAAAGAATATAAATCAGACACGTAATAATCGTAACGTCTTCAGTTTTCGTCTTTATTGTTTCGCGGTTCGTCGTCCACTCCCGTCGCTCACACTTCTCGTCCGCGTCACCAATCACTTGTTTATTAATTTGCACCTTGCCCCGCGCACTAACCACAACTAACCCAAATAAACACGTCACTGTTCGCGAAAATATCCCTACAATTTTAATTTTCTGGGCCGTAAGCTTTTTGGACGACCTCATTACACAAAAACATTCATCGGCTAATTTTATCCTCTTTAGGGTAAAATTTTTACAAACATTGAACGTCGTATTTATTTATATCTAATCAAAAGCCTAAAAAATCTTTAGAAATTACAAAATTTCCGAACATACTTTCCTATTTCAACCCCTGACAACCCTGTTTTCGCATTAAAAACTAATCTATGTCCTTTCTCAGGCTCTAAACTATCTCTGTACCAAATTTCATTTAAATCGGTTCAGTAAATTTTAGGCGAGATTGTGTAGCATACAGACAGAGTTACTTTCGCATTTATAATATTTCGCGAATTCATTTTCATCGATTTTCCCATGGGAATAAGATATTTTCCCGCAATAAAACGTAACCTATGTGTTAATCCAGGGTGTCAGCTAACTCCATACCAAATTTTATTAAAATCGCTCCAGCCGTTTAGACGTGAGAAAGTAACAAACATACACACTCACACAATCACAAACTTTCGCCTTTATAATATTAGTGTGATTGTGCTGATGTAATGTAAGTCAATAAGTTTGAAACTGTTTAGTATTTCCCATAAATTCTGACCTAGAATAAATTTAACAAAGCTGTATGTAATAATTATAGCTTCATTAAAAAATTGCTGAAACCGTCCCATATGTAATACCTACATAAACAATTAGCTTAAAGTATTTAAAAAATTATCTTGAATTTTCTGAGAATGCATACATAATTACATAATTGAATTTATGTCAACAATTGATATAATCGTTTATTCGGAAACGGGATTGAGACGGTTTTAATTGGTCCACGCACCTGAAGAAATTACGAACCTCGTATGCATTTTATAAATATTATGAGATGTTACAAATAATATTAGTACCTAAAGTAAAAAAATAAGGCAAGGTTGCTATACTTTCTCAACCCAAAAAAAAGAATTTCAATCCTCATTAAACTCATAGCAGCACGGCACTGACCGAGTACCATTTCGGCTCGACTTGTTTTTCTTTTTTGAACTGTACTGCAACGTCTTATACTTATGTTGATTTGATAGGTATATGTACATATATTTTCGACTTAATTTGTTTTTCAGTCAACATAAACTTCTTTTAATTTGGTAATTATTAATTATTTTATTGCTGTTAATAAACACCACGTAAATTAACGAAGGAAACCTGTAGCAAAAGTATTACGGTTTTGAAAGTAAAAGGAGTCCAACAGTGGTTACAAAATTAAATACATACTTATTAAAGGTTATCAGTTTAGCTACACTCTCCCTTAAAATTAATCTTTTTTTTTTTTAACATTTACAAAACATTAACATATAAATGAATGTACAAAAGCATAATTAAAATTTGTTATTTACATCACTGCTTATATTAGGTATCTGTCTCTTTATATTAATAGTCCTGTAGGTATCAACTACATACGTCCCCAAGAATGCTGGACAGTTTTTATATTTCCATAGGAAGTTCTTGATTATTTCCGGATTTCCTTTTATCGTACAGAGTCTTGATAAATGTACGATTTATGACCCGTAGCTGCTGATTCTTTAGTGCAACGAACATGCTGACGGTATCGATCGCTAAATATTTAGACAGGATCAAGAGAATCACTTCCCGACATCAATTTATAACATTTACAAAAGCCTTTAATCGAATTTAAAGCTTGATCCAGAAACAATTATTAGGATAATGCAAAATGCAAGTTGAGGATTTCGTTGCAGGACATTTATTTGAGGGTTTGTATTTAAGATGAAATCCTGTGCTCCTCCTTCGCTTACCTACAGCGTTGTTAGCTTGAATTTACTGGGAGTTATCGAGCGATTTTCTCACGAAGTGTGTGTTTTGAACAGAAAAAAAAATTGGTACATCGATTCGTCGGAATCGGAATGGTCCGATGGCAATGGTTCGTTGGACATTTGGTTCGCGAGTCGATTTCGGAGGCCGATCACGAGCCCATACGGAATGCCGTCCGCAGGACATTTCTCTGTAATGTGCGCACAACACTACCGAACACGGAGTCTGATTTATTGGATTGCATTTTTAATTTGAATCGAAATCGTCCGGACGACCGCGTTCGCTAATGTACCGTAAAATGCCCTCTGCGATGATGAATTTCGACGGTTTTTGTTCCGCACTCTACGTTCAGTTCACGTGATATTTTGACATGCCCGGACGGGATCACTTATCATACGGAACATCGCTGTAAATCTCGCGAAATAATCTTACCTTCAAGTATGTAAGGACCTGTATCAGTACGTGTGAATGTGATAGGATCTCGATATCACTTACCAATAAACACATGCCCACTTTATTGTCTTATATGTATAAATAACGCTGACATTCCAAAAATTACTTTTCTGTAAGAATCTCAATTCTTACTCAAGCAGCGGTTCATCAATAACAGTCATTCATTACCATCATGATGATTAGGTTATATCTGATTCCCATCTTTGCATACAAGGACGAAAATCCAAATAATAATAATTTTTGTAAAAAAATGACA
Organism: Agrilus mali; assembly: GCA_029378335.1. Taxonomy (NCBI): domain Eukaryota; kingdom Metazoa; phylum Arthropoda; class Insecta; order Coleoptera; family Buprestidae; genus Agrilus; species Agrilus mali. The sequence continues at coordinate 4,403,107 of CM055657.1, read as the reverse complement.
CTCAAACAGTTTATCAATAACAGTTATTTAGTGCAATATTGATTATTAGGCCCTCTTGTCCTTTCGCCTTTTCCTATCTTGAACCAATCTTCGCATATAGGGGTGGAATTCCAAAAATATCACTCAAACAATTACCAAGTAGCAGTCATTTAGTATTATCATGATTATTAGGTCGTTTGATCCTTTCGCCTCTTCTTATCCTAAGGAAATCTTCAAATATGTAAGGATGGAAATCCAAAAATCACTTTTGTATAAGAATCTCACTCAAATAGTTTATCAATAAAAGCCACTTAGAGTTATAATGACTATTAGCTCCTCTTATTTTTTCATGTCTTCCTATCTTAAACCAATCTTCGCATATAGGGGTGGAATTCCAAAAATATCACTCAAACAATTACAAAGTAGCAGTCATTTAGTATTATCATGATTATTAGGTCCTTTGATCCTTTCGCCTCTTCTTATCCTAAGGAAATCTTCACATATGTAAGGATGGAAATTCAAAAATCACTTTTGTATAAGAATCTCACTCAAATAGTTTATCAATAAAAGCCACTTAGAGTTATAATGACTATTAGCTCCTCTTATTTTTTCATGTCTTCCTATCTTAAACCAATCTTCGCATATAGGGGTGGAATTCCAAAAATATCACTCAAACAATTACAAAGTAGCAGTCATTTAGTATTATCATGATTATTAGGTCCTTTGATCCTTTCGCCTCTTCTTATCCTAAGGAAATCTTCACATATGTAAGGATGGAAATCCAAAAATCACTTTTGTATAAGAATCTCACTCAAATAGTTTATCAATAAAAAGCCACTTAGAGTTATAATGACTATTAGCTCCTCTTATTTTTTCATGTCTTCCTATCTTAAACCAATCTTCGCATATAAGGGTGGAATTCCAAAAATATCACTCAAACAATTACAAAGTAGCAGTCATTTAGTATTATCATGATTATTAGGTCCTTTGATCCTTTCGCCTCTTCTTATCCTAAGGAAATCTTCACAAATGTAAGGATGGAAATCCAAAAATCACTTTTGTATAAGAATCTCACTCAAATAGTTTATCAATAAAAGCCACTTAGAGTTATAATGACTATTAGCTCCTCTTATTCTTTCATCTCTTCCTATCTTAAACCAATCTTCGCATATAGGGGTGGAATTTCAAAAATTTCACTCAACCAATTACCAAGTAGCAGTCATTCAGTATTATCATGATTATTAGGTCCTTTGATCCTTTCGCCTCTTCTTATCCTAAGGAAATCTTCACATATGTAAGGATGGAAATTCAAAAATCACTTTTGTATAAGAATCTCACTCAAATAGTTTATCAATAAAAGCCACTTAGAGTTATAATGACTATTAGCTCCTGTTATTTTTTCATGTCTTCCTATCTTAAACCAATCTTCGCATATAGGGGTGGAATTCCAAAAATATCACTCAAACAATTACAAAGTAGCAGTCATTTAGTATTATCATGATTATTAGGTCCTTTGATCCTTTCGCCTCTTCTTATCCTAAGGAAATCTTCACATATGTAAGGATGGAAATCCAAAAATCACTTTTGTATAAGAATCTCACTCAAATAGTTTATCAATAAAAAGCCACTTAGAGTTATAATGACAAAAAAAAAAAAAAAAAAAAAAAAAAAAAAAAAAAAAAAATTTTTTTTTTTTTTTTTTTTTTTTTTTTTTTTTTTTTTTTTTTTTTTAAAGCATTAGGTATATGATTATTAGCCCTCTTTCCTTTCCCTTTTCCTATCTTAACCAATCTTCGCATATAGGGGTGGAATTCCAAAAATATCACTCAAACAATTACCAAGTAGCAGTCATTTAGTATTATCATGATTATTAGGTCTTTGATCCTTTCGCCTCTTCTTATCCTAAGGAAATCTTCACAATGTAAGGATGGAAATCCAAAAATCACTTTTGTATAAGAATCTCACTCAAATAGTTTATCAATAAAAGCCACTTAGAGTTATAATGACTATTAGCTCCTCTTATTCTTTCATCTCTTCCTATCTTAAACCAATCTTCGCATATAGGGGTGGAATTTCAAAAATTTCACTCAACCAATTACCAAGTAGCAGTCATTCAGTATTATCATGATTATTAGGTCCTTTGATCCTTCGCCTCTTCTTATCCTAAGGAATCTTCCAAATTAAGGATGGAAATCCAAAAATCACTTTTGTATAAGAATCTCACTCAAATAGTTTATCAATAAAAGCCACTTAGAGTTATAATGACTATTAGCTCCTCTTATTTTTCATTCTTCCTATCTTAAACCAATCTTCGCATATAGGGGTGGAATTCCAAAAATATCACTCAAACAATTACAAAGTAGCAGTCATTTAGTATTATCATGATTATTAGGTCCTTTGATCCTTTCGCCTCTTCTTATCCTAAGGAAATCTTCACATATGTAAGGATGGAAATCCAAAAATCACTTTTGTATAAGAATCTCACTCAAATAGTTTATCAATAAAAAGCCACTTAGAGTTATAATGACTATTAGCTCCTCTTATTTTTTCATGTCTTCCTATCTTAAACCAATCTTCGCATATAAGGGTGGAATTCCAAAAATATCACTCAAACAATTACAAAGTAGCAGTCATTTAGTATTATCATGATTATTAGGTCCTTTGATCCTTTCGCCTCTTCTTATCCTAAGGAAATCTTCACAAATGTAAGGATGGAAATCCAAAAATCACTTTTGTATAAGAATCTCACTCAAATAGTTTATCAATAAAAGCCACTTAGAGTTATAATGACTATTAGCTCCTCTTATTCTTTCATCTCTTCCTATCTTAAACCAATCTTCGCATATAGGGGTGGAATTTCAAAAATTTCACTCAACCAATTACCAAGTAGCAGTCATTCAGTATTATCATGATTATTAGGTCCTTTGATCCTTTCGCCTCTTCTTATCCTAAGGAAATCTTCACAATGTAAGGATGGAAATTCAAAAATCACTTTTGTATAAGAATCTCACTCAAATAGTTTATCAATAAAAGCCACTTAGAGTTATAATGACTATTAGCTCCTTTATTTTTTCATGTCTTCCTATCTTAAACCAATCTTCGCATATAGGGGTGGAATTCCAAAAATATCACTCAAACAATTACAAAGTAGCAGTCATTTAGTATTATCATGATTATTAGGTCCTTTGATCCTTTCGCCTCTTCTTATCCTAAGGAAATCTTCACATATGTAAGGATGGAAATCCAAAAATCACTTTTGTATAAGAATCTCACTCAAATAGTTTATCAATAAAAAGCCACTTAGAGTTATAATGACTATTAGCTCCTCTTATTTTTTCATGTCTTCCTATCTTAAACCAATCTTCGCATATAAGGGTGGAATTCCAAAAATATCACTCAAACAATTACAAAGTAGCAGTCATTTAGTATTATCATGATTATTAGGTCCTTTGATCCTTTCGCCTCTTCTTATCCTAAGGAAATCTTCACAAATGTAAGGATGGAAATCCAAAAATCACTTTTGTATAAGAATCTCACTCAAATAGTTTATCAATAAAAGCCACTTAGAGTTATAATGACTATTAGCTCCTCTTATTCTTTCATCTCTTCCTATCTTAAACCAATCTTCGCATATAGGGGTGGAATTTCAAAAATTTCACTCAACCAATTACCAAGTAGCAGTCATTCAGTATTATCATGATTATTAGGTCCTTTGATCCTATCGCCTCTTCTTATCCTAAGGTAATCTTCGCAAATATAAGGATGGAAATCCAAAAATCACTTTTGTATAAGAATCTCACTCAAATAGTTTATCAATAAAAGCCACTTAGAGTTATAATGACTATTAGCTCCTCTTATTTTTTCATGTCTTCCTATCTTAAACCAATCTTCGCATATAAGGGTGGAATTCCAAAAATATCACTCAAACAATTACAAAGTAGCAGTCATTTAGTATTATCATGATTATTAGGTCCTTTGATCCTTTCGCCTCTTCTTATCCTAAGGAAATCTTCACAAATGTAAGGATGGAAATCCAAAAATCACTTTTGTATAAGAATCTCACTCAAATAGTTTATCAATAAAAGCCACTTAGAGTTATAATGACTATTAGCTCCTCTTATTCTTTCATCTCTTCCTATCTTAAACCAATCTTCGCATATAGGGGTGGAATTTCAAAAATTTCACTCAACCAATTACCAAGTAGCAGTCATTCAGTATTATCATGATTATTAGGTCCTTTGATCCTATCGCCTCTTCTTATCCTAAGGTAATCTTCGCAAATATAAGGATGGAAATCCAAAAATCACTTTTGTATAAGAATCTCACTCAAATAGTTTATCAATAAAAGCCACTTAGAGTTATAATGACTATTAGCTCCTCTTATTTTTTCATGTCTTCCTATCTTAAACCAATCTTCGCATATAAGGGTGGAATTCCAAAAATATCACTCAAACAATTACAAAGTAGCAGTCATTTAGTATTATCATGATTATTAGGTCCTTTGATCCTTTCGCCTCTTCTTATCCTAAGGAAATCTTCACATATGTAAGGATGGAAATCCAAAAATCACTTTTGTATAAGAATCTCACTCAAATAGTTTATCAATAAAAAGCCACTTAGAGTTATAATGACTATTAGCTCCTCTTATTTTTTCATGTCTTCCTATCTTAAACCAATCTTCGCATATAAGGGTGGAATTCCAAAAATATCACTCAAACAATTACAAAGTAGCAGTCATTTAGTATTATCATGATTATTAGGTCCTTTGATCCTTTCGCCTCTTCTTATCCTAAGGAAATCTTCACAAATGTAAGGATGGAAATCCAAAAATCACTTTTGTATAAGAATCTCACTCAAATAGTTTATCAATAAAAGCCACTTAGAGTTATAATGACTATTAGCTCCTCTTATTCTTTCATCTCTTCCTATCTTAAACCAATCTTCGCATATAGGGGTGGAATTTCAAAAATTTCACTCAACCAATTACCAAGTAGCAGTCATTCAGTATTATCATGATTATTAGGTCCTTTGATCCTATCGCCTCTTCTTATCCTAAGGTAATCTTCGCAAATATAAAGATGGAAATCCAAAAATCACTTTTGTATAAGAATCTCACTCAAATAGTTTATCAATAAAAGCCACTTAGAGTTATAATGACTATTAGCTCCTCTTATTTTTTCATGTCTTCCTATCTTAAACCAATCTTCGCATATAGGGGTGGAATTTCAAAAATTTCACTCAACCAATTACCAAGTAGCAGTCATTCAGTATTATCATGATTATTAGGTCCTTTGATCCTATCGCCTCTTCTTATCCTAAGGTAATCTTCGCAAATATAAGGATGGAAATCCAAAAATCACTTTTGTATAAGAATCTCACTCAAATAGTTTATCAATAACCAGTGGCGGTTTTACTGTAGGTGCATTTGTTCAGGGAACCCCCGCCCCTTAAAAATTGAACTAGTTACACCATATAATTTTATCCTTTTAATATTTATTATATTATTGATGATTATCGTATAATATACATCTCTTTTACCATTTCATAGTTCAGAGTTACAAAATACCAACCCGTAACCCATAGAAAATATTTATATTTTTGTTGTGTGACTGACGTCTTTACCTAACTTTTTTGGTTCAAGTTTGATTCTGAACATATCACGAGAGCGATACTCCGTGTGATGTCCATATGTTAGAAAGAGAGAGGCGTCGGACGCGTGAAATGGAAGATAAAATACACTCAACATACACCGTTTAGGTGCACTGCACGAGAAGCCGGAATCAGCCGGAATAATGTCGTGCTACGTCGGCACGGCTACCCGACAGTCTGCCAGGGTTTTGCAACTTCGGTTAGCCTGCGACCTGGTGAAAATGTCCGGTACGAGTCATTTTTAAAGGCTCTGGAAGCTAGTGTTGGTAGGAACCGATAGTAAAAAAATTATGTTCAGAAGCATGTTCAGATTTCAGAGTTCAAAGTCCATTAATTGTAAATGACGCACAATTTATTGCACAATACGTGTTAATTAAAATATTACGTAAATGATGGAGTCGTGTTCGGTAAAATATATTAAAGAAAATTCAAATAATTTTTAAAATCGTTTCGAAATAAAGAAAAGGGGTTCACTTCGCCCAAAACCACAGCTGACACAAGAGTGTACCTTAAAAAATAAAAAGTTCAAACGTGTGTTTAAAGTAGAACAGTATAAAAAAACTTCGTGGTTGTGTGGGAGTAATAAATTAAACGCATTATTTTGCTTTCCGTGCCTGATTTTTGCCGGTAATCCTAATGAAAGTGTTGAGTGTGTTTGCTAATTCAAAACATAGACGAATGGATTTCCTGTATAAGTAAACGTAAGGTTTTTAATTATTGTGTTATTAAATGCCATAAGTATTTATTTCTCCTAAAAATATTAAAAATCTTCGCCTGCGGCGCATTTACATCATCGTGTAATGCGCTTCATGTTCTGATATTACCTACATGTTATTAACTTTGTGAACCCCCTTCGTATTCGACCACGAGCCGCCACTGTCAATAACAGTCACTTAGAGATATAATGACTATTAGCTCCTCTTATTCTTTCATCTCTTCCTATCTTGAACCAATCTTCGCATATAGGGGTGGAATTTCAAAAATCTCACTCAACCAATTACAAAGTAACAGTCATTTAGTATTATCATGATTATTAGGTACTTTGATCCTTTCACCTCTTCTTATCCTAAGCCAATCTTCCCATGTAAGAATGGAAATCCAAAAATATCACTCAAAGAGTTTATCAATCATAATCAGTCAGCATTATCATCATAGTTAGATCTTGTTATATTTTCTCATTTCAAAATAATATATAAATATATGTAGGTACTTAAATTTTACGTAGGAATTCTCTGATTCGGAGATTTATGATTTAGTTATCCATAGCATTTTAAAAATTTTAAAACAATTATTAGATTTATTTCAAAATTGTAAATGGACTCGAATTTCTTTAGCAATTTTGAATTTAATTTCAGTAAAATCCTTTATCTGAAATATCTATAATTTTATCTAAGTTTAAATTTGTAGTGGTTGGCGCTAATTAAAAAATAATGTATTTGAGAATTCAAGTAACGGACTACATAACTCATTACATAATGAAAGTCGTTTTCTTTTAATCTATTTTGCTTTTTTTAATCGTATCCACAGTTTACATCGTTACAGAACAGATTAGACATCTAATCTTAATGTAATCGTCGATTTTTCAATGCCATCTCCACTTTCTTGCGTAGCCTAGAGCCTTAAAATATTCGATAAAGTAGTGAAACTTATCAGCATTTAAATTAACATCCACGTTTCCAATTAATTCCACAATAATAAGTAGTACGTTTGAGAGGTATAATTATTCGAAAAAATGTCGGTGTCGACTTAAACAAATATTTTCATATTTTTTGTGACCTAATGAGCAGACCGTATCAGAGACCACTAATCACTTATTGACACTGGAACTTACTAGTTAGTCCGGGGAAATTAATTTGAATGAGATTGAGTGGAACTCCTCATTATTCTTGTTCGACGCGGCCCGCCGGCACCCAAATTAAATCCAAACAAGTAAAAACTCTAATCTACTGACTTTTTCAGTTTGTTCATTAAAATGAGAAAGGCGTGGGACTCAGATCAACGGGGAACCTTTGCGAAATATTTAACGGACTAATCGTCAGATTATTTTGGAGAATTAACAGCACAGGCTCTCTTAATTATCGCTGATTACTGTTGATAGGCTTATTAATCGATATCATTAGTGATAAGCATATATTTGTATCTTCTTTGCACCCATTTATAATTCTATAAATTTATGTAACGAGAAATTAACTTCTCAGATAAAATATATCTATATTAAAACCTTTCAACAGATCAGCTTTTATTGATGGAAAAATGTGTTTAGCGTAGTTTCGAAAAAGTGTTCTAATTTAATTTGCAAATAATAAATTGTGCTTAAACCGTCCCCAGCCCTAGCTAGATCTTTCAGATTGATCAAAAACCTAGACATATGTGTCAGCTTTTAGTTAAAGCATATTAGGATTGTTTTTATTGTTCTTAACTTCCTTTACCATCGTTTGTTTAATTGAAAATTGATTTCAACTACCTGAGTGCTAAATGAGGATCTGTAAAAAGTCATTTCAAGTGTAAAAACTAGAACTAACAATAAGACAATAATCAAACGTACATGACGCTCGGTTGTTACGGTATTAGTCTTGAAGCTGATCACCCTCAGGTTATACGTGGAGCCCTAATAACCCTTAATCCGTCCATGTTAGTGGTAATGTTTTTTTTTTTCATCTTTTAATTAACGACTTGGTTATATTCTTTCCGTGTCCCATCCCCAAGACCGCGGAGAAACTTAATCTATTGTAATATATGTGTGACAGGAACTGTTGAAGTTGGCAAAGAAATAAAGTACAAAGGCTGGAATTGAGCAGAGACCGCGGACGTTTCGTCTGTACCCAAGGCACGTACTGGAAGGTCGGCTATGCGACTGCAACATCGGCGACGACGCATTATTTCGTCTTCTTTTTTAGGCCAACACGCCACGAACAAATATATGCTCTCATGCGTGGTATTTGAAGCATTTTCTGTCAAAAAATCGTTTTAATTGTCCTCTTTACTTTTGTTTTGTCATTAAGTAGTACCCTGTCGATTTTTGACGTCGGCATGTGACGATTTACAAAGGTACATATACAGGAATATAAACAACTAATTAAGAGGGCTAACAAACGGAATGAACAGACTCAAAGGAACCAAGAAAAATGACACAAAGAGATTTATTGCAAAATATTTGTTAAAGGACAAATATAACCATTAATATAGAATTAATAAAATGTTGCCAAATATGAGCAGTTTGTTACTTATTCAGTTTGGGTAATAGTCAAACTTGAAGTAATTTAATAATAACAACAAATTTCCAATGACACCCGTGGGTAATGTATTTAATGTTACAAAAAGAAAAGGAGTAATTAAAAAGGGCTAGTATTAATTAACAAGAAATCAAAAAGTTATGGAATTTGGGGAGAAGAAAGGTAGAATGAACAAACATCGGAGAAAAGAAGGGGACAGAAGATTTAGGGTGTGTTAGGGACTTGGAATGTTTGAGGAAGTATATGGAGAAAACAGGTCATGGAAAGAACCTAAAGTGTTGGTAAATGAAGGTGGAGGTGGGGTGAGCCTACTGAGACAGAGTTACAGGATAAGTCGGTAGTAGGGAATGTAAAAAGGGGAAAGGAGATTAAAGAAGGGAAAGTCGGTTAGGTTGGGGGATTGGAATAATATTAGTTTGTAGAGTTACGAAATTTGTATATTTTGGAATTTAAATAACTATTAGTTAAACTAAAGCATTATACGAGAATGGATCAAATATAAACGAGCCTTTGTTCATAAAACATTTATTTTGAAAATTTTCACAAAAACACAAATTTCTATTTTTCAACATATTCCCCTTGTTTGATTATACATTTTTCCCAACGGATTGGTAGTTTTTTCATCTCGTTTTCATAAAAAAAAGCAGGGCGGGAGTCTATCCAGTTACGCACAAACGCATCCACATGTTCATCAGTCTGAAATCGCTCGCCTCCTACTGATTCTTTGAGGGCCCCAAACATGTGGAAATCACAAGGGGATAAGGGTTTGGGGGTATATGGATGGTGCTCCGACTGAGTCTAGTGCATTTCACCGATTTGGGCCTGCGTTAATGCTGCAATGCGAACTCGAGCAGCTTTTTGATCTTCACTCAGCAACTTTGGGACACAACGAGCTGAAATTTTTCGGAATCCGCAGTTTTTCGTTATGATTGTGTGGACACTCCCATAGCTGATGCCGAGTTCAACAGAAATCTGAAGCACAGTGGCGTGGTGGTCCCCTTCAATAAGGTTTCTAACGCGTGCAATGCTAACCGGCGATATGCTGGTGCGTGGACGATGAGGATGATTTACATTTTCGACACTATTACGCCCTTCGTTAAATTCTTTGCACCAAACTTTTACCCGTTTCCACGAAAGCGTTTCATTTCCGAACTGTGCTAGCAATCTGCGCAAAATTTCAGCTGGTTTTACGTCTTCGCGTGTAAGAAACTTAATAATAATCCGTTGCGCAACGCTGCTATGCATCTCTTTCTCACTCATTGTGTTAGCTACTAACCAAGCAAACACAGCAATACGACGAGTCGTTTCCGTGTCACCTAATATCCCCACTTCAAGTTTATAACGCCCGTATGCGCCTTGAACAACTATCCGGTGTTCAATTTAAAAAGGCTCGTTTATATTTGATCCGCCCTTGTATATTATTTATTGAAATAAGAAGTTAATGTCAGAAAATTGGTGAGTGAAATAGTCACCCGTTTCACCACCCCTAGTCGCTTCATAGTAATTTTCAATGATTTATAGATGTGAAGTTTATAGGATCTATTTTCGGAGATTATTTTACCCTAAAATCAATTAGTCATCTTTGACATTATCTTCGAAAAAAATCGATTTTAAATTGTTATTTATCTGAATTAAAATGATTATTTCCTTGTAACTCCTAAATATTAAATTAGGATTCCAGTTTTGGGACATTAATTGCTTTATCAAAAAATAATCCTCTCTCTCCTTAAGATTTGACTGAAATCTTCAAATTAAAGAAGATTCAAGACAAGATCAAAAGAATCACGTTGACAATTTGTCAGATCTAGACCGACACGTCGTCTTTAAACAGTTTAATAAATGTCTAATAAGAACACATAAAAATTTGGTCCTTATTGAAACAGGCAATTCTATTTCTAACAAAAATCTAGTGTATGACATTTAGAGATAAGTTTCCATTTAATTATTGCCTAAAATAGTTACTTAATTACAAATATTTTAGATTCTAAATGGATACTTATCGTTATAGAAGTGTTGCACCTCGCTAGGTTTTTGTATTTTTTGTTATTAACAGGATTGTTTGTTTAAACATTGAAATTTATAATATTCTTTTAAAGCCTAAGATATGTTCCCCTTTGAAATAATTATAACGAAGAAAATTACTAGGTTAATCTTGAATTTCACGTCAACAAGACTCTTGTATTGGTGAAACCTTACCCCTACAGTTCCAAAATTGTTAAATCGTTCAAGCATTCCTTAAATTTGCCAATTTCATCAGTAATGATACTAATTGATTATTGTCTACTCACGAGAAAGTCTAATTCCATCAGAAAAATCATCATTGTTACCTGTTGATCTTCCATTTTCAATTACAAAGTTTTCAGAAAGTCGGAGTGCACTTCCAAGGATCTCTTCTTGTTTCCAAGGAGAGTAGGTCAACTACTGGCGTTCTATTGAGTGTTAATTTGCCTAATTGAAGTGTTATTATCGATAACCGAAGCAGTGCTTTTTCATGACCTGCAGAAACACCTGCATTACTACTGCTTCGATAACGTTTATAGTCCAATGAGTAATTTACGATCCACTAAAAATTATTATCAGTACCAAACAGAAGACTTTAAACAGCGTAGCGGTTTGGAGTTACCTTAAGATCGTGTTTAATTAGTCAATTAAGTCAACTTCTTAAATCTCGAATTCTTCATTCTCTTTTAATTTCCTAATAAGAAAAAACACATGTAGGTATGTGAAAACTTCTGTTTAAAAAACTTTTTCTGTCAGACAAACAAAACATAGTCTACTTCTTTTTATCTTTTATGACGGTTGTAAAGTATGAAGCTCTTAAAAATTCACAGCGGCTCCAACGTGACGGTCACATAATTTTACCCAATTACAAGCGTTTCTACTGGTATCAGAGTGGTCATCTTCTTTTTGTACACGTGTTCTATGTACTCATACGTGGTAATATGTGCATACAAAGTGTAAGGATATTATTTATTAATTTACATTCAGAGCATAAAACGTTTAAACTTTTTTGAAAAAATATTTTATTTTTATGTTTTACAAAATCAACTGAATTAAATTAAATGTTATTCCTAATAATATCTATGACACTATAAAAAAAGTATTTTATTCAGTTGTGACAATTTTGTTGTTAATGCTACTATAAGGAATCCAGAATTTGAAATTGAAGACTTAAACGTTTGTTAACTGGTACTAAGAATCTAATGTATAATATTTTATGTAAAAGATTTGTGATTAATCCGATTGTAAAATCGTGAGTAGGAATAAGTTGATAACTATTTATATTTGCTTTTAAAAGGATTCTCCTTAATAATTAGGTACCTAAATAAAGGACGATTTCAAACTATCGTGAAAAAGGTGTGACGACGGTTCGCGAGTACCAACTTAACTCGCTTAATTCGAAGTTAAATGGCGGACGAGTGTTCGCTAATACCAGTCATAAATAATGTAACAGAATTACGCACTATATTTACCTAACTACAGTTGAAATTATACATAATGACTTCCTACTGTGTGGGCAGTCATTTTTCGACTCCTTATCCCATCGCACTCTATTACAATACTAAAAAAATTAATTATAATAAAAGCTATCTTAGGTACTAACTATAGTAATACTGTGTGCATTGCTGCCTTCGAGACGGCTTATGAGTCAGCAGGAAGAAAAACAATTAATCTTACTTAAGATTTGACAGGTAAACGGACGGGCGGTAGCAGTCGTGGTTTGTAAAACCTCTTGTTCCTTAAAATCACAAACAACATTCGGACAGTTTTTATATTGTTAAAAAATGCTGAATTAAATCAGCGTCTCTTCAGTGACGGCCACGGGGGCACGTGCCCACTACAATATTCTTTGGGAAGAGAAATACCTACATTTATTTTCTAATCCATAAAAAGATTATGTCTCCAAAAATAATATTACGAGGACGGATCAAATAAAAACGAGCCTTTGTTCATAAAACATTTATTTTGAAAATTTTAAAAAAAAAACAAATTTCTGTATTTTTCGACATATCCCCCTTGTTTGGTTGTACATTTTTCCCAAAGGATTGGTAGTTTCTTCATCTCGTTTTCATAAAAAGAAGTAGGGCGGGAGTCTGTCCAGTTGCGCACAAACGCTTCCACAGGTTCATCAGTCTGAAATCGCTCGCCTCCTAGTGATTCTTTGAGGGACCCAAACATGTTGAAATCACAAGGGGATGAGTTTGGGCTATATGGATGGTGCTCCGACTGAGTCTAGTGCATTTCACTGATTTGGGCCTGCGTTAAAGCTGCGATGCGAACTCGAGCATCTTTTTGATCTTCACTTTAGGACCCAACGAGCTGAAATTTTTCGGAATCCCCAGTTTTTCGTTATGATTGTGTGGACACTCCCATAGCTGATACCGAGTTCAACAGATATCTGAAGCACAGTGGCGTGGTGGTCCCCTTCAATAAGGTTTCTAACGCGTGTAATGTTAACCGGCGATATGCTGGTGCGTGGACGACGAGGATGATTTACATTTTCGACACGATTACGCTCTTTGTTAAATTCTTTGCACCAAACTTTTACCCGTTGCCACGAAAGCGTTTCATTTCAGAACTGTGCTAGCAATCTGCGGATAATTTCAGCTGGTTTCACGTTTTCACGTGTAAGAAACCTAATAATAACCCGTTGCGCAACGCTGCTATGCATCTTTTTCGCACTCATTGTGATAGCTACTAACCAAGCAAACACAGCAATACGACGAGTCGTTTCCGTGTCACCTAATATCCCCACTTCAAGTTGCTAACGCCCGTATGCGCCTTGAACAACTATCCGGCGTTCAATTTAAAAAGGCTCGTTTATATTTGATCCGCCCTGGTAGATACAACAATAAAAACAATATTGCATTAGTGAGTCAGTGTAAGTAAGATTAAGTTACTTTAGGTTGGAATTGTACGTATATACTAAAACTTAAAAAAAACTTTTCATGGTGCATTCACGATGGAACATTTTTGAAGGTAATAGTAGTAGTAATAAAATAGTACAAACTCCTTGGTGTTTTCGATATTGGACTGTAGACATTATCAATGAAAGTACCTACAACTATAATAAGAAGCTTTCCGAGAACTCATCTTTAATTCTCACAGATTTGAAGTATTTACAATTTTATTATATTTCAAGTTAGTTGAACATTTTAATGAACCCAACTTAATATGAACAGATAATGAGCAAAGGTAAGAGAAGGTTAATTACGATAATGCAATCAATTCCTTTTTATCTGAAAATAAAGACACTGATTAATTAAGTTTGCTTCAGCTTCCAGCATTTTCTACCAACATTTTCAGTACGGAAGTGGTTTTATTAATTCAATTTACAACTTCTTCAGCCGCGTTAATGGTAACGTATGTATAAGTGGTGGTAGATATCTCTAAAACCAATTTAGAGAGCTTATCATAGATAATCTGGGATTTTTATTAGATCGTACGAGGTTTTCCTTAATACCCGGAAAACTTTTTAAGAGGATTTACTGATGGCAGTTATCCGATGAAACGCGAGATTCATTTCAGGAGTCACTAATTAAGATTAAATTTTTTATATAATAGGGTCGAAATAAATAAATATGGATGGTCAGTGATTTTATGACTCCACAAATTAACATTTTAATGTTGATTGACACGAACGGAAAATAACCTGAGAAGCCCACACTGCTATCGTTATCCAGTAAAAGATTAGATAGGAAATTATACCATTACTTATATCTACGTACGTAATAACGACTTATTAACCTAAAGGACTCACATTTCTTGGAGATAACTGAAGAGAACCAGGACAAGATGCCGGCTTGGTCACTTTGATTTTTATTATGGCAATTTATTACTTGTAGTACTTGCTCCTTTTTTCTTAATTATTCTTCTCATTAAATGAAACAAATTTTCGAAAGTTAAGTGAAGAAGGAGGTATGTGTATATGTGTGGGGATGTAGATATAAGTTACTACACTTCCCGCTCTGTTGATTTTATGTCTTCTTCAAATTAAAAACGGTACCAAGAGAGTCATTTTCTTGTTTATGAATTCAGATCGCTCTAATTTTAATATTTCTATTAGAAAGTAAGTACCCGGTTATTTATGACTTCGGTGCCTCTGCATAGATACGCATATTAATTGCTAAATATAAATAAGGAAGGTTCAGTTAATTACATAACTTGTGATATAAATTTCTTTTTTTGATTAGATATAGGTACCTATATATTATATTCGTAAATTTTAAAAAATTACTGAAAGATTGGTTGTTATTTTTTTAACAAAATTAATATACTTTATAATGTTTAATAAACAACCGCAGACAGCGCAGCAAACGCCATCTGTAAGGATTTCAATTTACTAACTTGATTTCATGGCTCTACGTAGCCACATGCGTAGCAATAAATGTCGACAGACAGCGCTTGTTACGCTGTATGTAGCCATTTAGTAATTTCGCTGTTAACTAGTAGCACCTTCGGTTATAACGTTTCCTGTTTAGGCTATTTTCAGAAGTCGTAATCGCTTGTTCCTTATCCCTATTCTTCTTATCAATGCACTAAAAAATACTTTTATTTATATTGTTATTCACTGTCTTCGTAAAAAGTTAATTGAAGGGTAACATTGAAGAGAATGTTTATTGGTGGTTGGTAAAACGACTGAATCACTGAATAGTATTTTGCCGTTTCCGTTTGATAAGTGGAAGACGTGAAGAAGAATTTGCGTTGACTGTTGGTTGATTCAATTGTCGAATGCCGATAATTACGAGCGAACGGTCCCGAACAATGCCGCCGTGTGTTCGCCTGAGAAACGTTTAGCTCGTTGTCAGTTTGTTTGTAATGTAAACAAATCAGAAGGAGGTACGTTTGCCTAACGCATTTCCTCGTAGCTGTAAAAATAAAAATTAAGAGGTAAACATCTGTAGCTTCGGTTACCGTATTTGATCGGGACCATTGAAGCGTCCGTGGAATGTTTGTTTGAAGTCGTTAACGTCTTTTGTGTGCCTCTGTATCTTCTTCATCGACCACGTGTCTCATAATGTCCTCAGGTTTACGTACACAATCAACTTAGAGATTCCAGAACATTTCATTTGCAAAACTTTATGTAGGGAAATGTATCTAGTATGATTTTGATGAGATCCAAAGGCCCAATATTAATTCGATTCCATCTACAGTTACTTTTGAAGCATTTCCAAGCTTTTTGGTGATGGGTTCTTTCAATTTTTACTTTTTTATCGTGTCGAAGTTCGCCATCTTTGAAGTCACAACAAATTCCGATTATTACACTGTTTGTAAATGAGTTAATATGAAGTTAATTGCACTTAAGGAAGTTGTTCCTGAATTGCACCGAGCGTAGAGCGTATGGTATTCGATATAAAAAAGGTGGGAAATAGTCTGCATACAAAACGTGGCATTAACTTGTCTATCAGTGGAACTCAAAAACAAAATGCATGTTCGTCTAGATTGTGGTTGAGATAGTGGATGTTCTTAGAGTGCATATAAAGTTGCGATTTGTCGGCGCGGCAATAGATTACAGGTGCGCGACTTTTCAACAACGTATTATGTACCGAAAAAATGCTATTATGTCGCATTCTTTTACACATGTTCGCTTAGTATGTGTGACAAATTGCAGAATACAGTGTTAAGATTTCCTCCTATGACGGTATCTTTTTGCACCTATCCTATAACTGCTGATATTGTCTGCTGATAGTTCTTGAAAATGCGAAAGAAACTCGCGACGACGTACTGAATACTAAGTACTCCAAGAGGAGACTGTTCGCTGACCACCGCTCTGTGCCTTTTCAAATGGCTATTTTATATTACATTAATGTCATGAATTGCCAACGAGAACACCAACAATCGTCTCCAGATGAAAAATTTATGGCTTAGCAAACTGATACTAATGGACGTAACCTCGGCAAAAACCTTCTTTTGTCTGATTTAAAAGGTTATCAGTGGAAATTATTGCTGACGATAAAACTTACATTTTTCATGGAAATCGAAAATAAGCTTAAATCAATAGTTTATCGTTTTTTTTTTTGTTCTATATTACTTTTAAAAATTGTTATATATAGTAGGGTAAGACGGGGCAAGTGCAATATAGTTTTTCGATAGATGAACTTTAAACAAATTTTCTAAAGTTGTTTATAAACAAATTTTGACCTGTTCTTTTTTGGGGTAACTACACATATGTATCTTTCCAAAAATGGTTAAAATTACATGAATCCATGTAAGTGGCAAGAAAATAAATAAATATTTGAACTACACTCTTACAATCCCACTTGCCCCGGCAGAAGGGGGCAAGTGGGACTGATGGTGATATTTTACATTTTGGATATGTATCAATGAGTAATACCAAGTGGGAATATAACCTTTACTAGCGTGATTAGATAAATACGAACAGAAATAAAGAACAAACAACGGTTTCAAAAATGTGACAGTTTTATTATCTTAACATCGACAAAATTGTTATGAAGATCATTAAAATTTAGTAAAATAAGATACTAATAGACAAAAATATATAAAAAAACGAAAAGGTGATCAAAAGTTAGTAAGGAATGCTGAACTTTTTTTTTTAATTATGTAGCATATAATTCAGCACAAACTAAACAAATATAAGTATTCGTAATAAGTTGATTTTGTTTCTTCAGGCATAAGCAATGATAACTTCTGGTGCAGTAAAAGCATCGTATGCCTAATCTCGCCTTAGTTATGCCGGTCAAACAGATATAGCATAGCCCCTTTTCTAATTGCGTGTTTTTACTCCATTCTTGTTCCTGCTTTTCAGAAGCAGTTTTCGATTTCATTGAAAACTCCGCACTGGTTTCCACATTTTCTTTTTGTTCCGTTTTGTATGGATGTATCAAATGTGAATTGTTTGGTAATGTTTGAGATTTAGGTATGGTTATAACCGATATCACATTGATTTTTTTTCTCACTTCCATTGAAGTATTATTTTGGTGCCCTATATTGGTGTCTTCATTAACCTTTCCCGTTTTTTCAGCATAAGATATGAGATTTTCGTTCTCTTTTGTTTGAAGCATGAAATCGTTTGTATCTGTAACTTCACTGCAGTGTGATTCTGGTTGTGGCTTTTGTTTTCTTGTTCTTCCATACACCCTTAAAGGCATACTATTTTGAGAGATAGAAGTATGTTCTGTTGAAATTTTTTGAATTTCTTCATTAGTATCAGATTCGTTATTTTTATTAAGCCAATCCACATTTTCATCTCCTGATGAGTCTGCATAGGGAACAGATTCGTTGTCGCTTTCTGAACTGCTACTATAACAGATTTTCTTTTGAGTTTTTTTCTTAATACGTGAATTTTTAATTTGAGGAGTCCTTCTAGTTTTTCTTGGTGGTTTTGCTTCCTTTTCAGCGCGAATTTGTTTCAATTTAGTGAGAACGTCGACTGTTGTAATGACATCAGCGCCCAAAGCAATTCGTGTTCTTTTCCTCTTACTTGGTACTTTGGACTGCTCCACTGTCTTCAGTAAAAGATTTTCAAAGGACACATCTAAATTTTCTTCATTTTTATGCGCCTGATTAGTTTCTTTGCTTTCTTCCAATTGATGTGGGTTGGGCTCTTTGTTGATAATCAAATTAGGTTCTTTATCTTTTGTTCTATTATTTTCACAGTCCCGCCATCTTTGTAGAGCTTCAGGATGGAACTTTTCAGGAGGAATTACGTTGTTGTTGTATGGAAAAATACCTGCTTTCTGAAAGCCGTGGCAAATGTTCTCAACTTTAATATTCATAAAAACTTCTCCTACCATTTCAGAAAAAGTTTTTTTGGGAATTTTTTTACCATAATTTTTCCTTTGCCAAGCTACTAATTTCGCATCCCAATCTATTTTCATTCCCCTGAAAACAGCTAGATCTAATGGTTGTAGGAGATGGCTTGTATGAGGTGGAAGCTGAAGTATTGTTATGTTACTTTTCATTGCAAGTTCTATTAATTATATGTCCACATGTGTAGTATGCCCATCATAGATTACAAGAACTGGTCTTGTATCACCTATTGCCGTAAGGAAAGTCTTTTTGAAATAGTTCTGGAAGACACTTGTTTCCATCCATCCATTTTTGGTTGCAGCATAGGCTGTATTTGGATAACATTTGTTTTCATCACCAATCCATTCATCCCATACATACTTCCCTTTGAAAATTATAAGAGGTGGCGCTTTTTCTCCTCCAGCATTGACAGCAGCAAGGATGGTTGTGTTGTCACGACCTGAAGTGCTTGTTGTCCTGGAACTTGCCTTGCCTTTAGCACCTACAACTTTAGTTCTTGATGGATCGATACAAAAACTAGTTTCGTCGAGATTCCATATTTGATGAGGTTTCTCATGTAAATCCAATGTATCTAATGTAGATTTCAACATATCAAAATATTTGTTGATAACAAATGGATCAGTCATTTTTGTTCGGGCATACTCTACTGCTTCAGGCTTTTTAATAGACAAACGATGCCGTCTCATAAGTTGTTTAAACCACCATTCACCAGGGATATTATTTTTAAATTGCGTACAAATCTTATTTTTTGTCACAAATTCGGCAACCAAGAGACAAACTTCTTTTCGCGAGAGTCCGAATCCCCATCTCTCCATAGTTTTCAGACCATTAGCAAGTCTATTTTCTAATTCTATTGGTATTGAGGTACTACGTCCCTGAGTTGAACTTTTTTGGCCTCTTTTGTTATGCACACGATTGTGTAATGTAGTCTTTGGTATACCATAAATTTTGCTGGCTCTGAACAAAGTTATTTCATTTCTTCTTATTTTATCTACAGCATCCTGTAATTCTTTCCGCGTGTACGAGCTTCCCCTGTTTGATATCCTTTTATAATTGCGCACCATTTCGGGATTGGCTTTGTTTTCCTATAAGTGAATAAAATGGACACTAATATTATTCTTCGACGCAATTTTCGGTAAGATCCGCACTTGGGGGAAAGTGCGACATAAACTTCCCACTTACCCCACTGTGCAGCTTTCCACTTCCCCCCTAAGGAAATTATGATGAGGCAAGTGGGACATAGGGTAAAATAAGAATCACTTAAAGAATTCCTAATTAAATCACGCAATTTTTCACTATTCTAAGTACTACTTACTATGTACCATTACAAAAGTTCTTACCTTTAGATGGATTATAAAAAAATTTCAGTTTTAACAAATCACAGCTATCTCACGTGTGTATAACAATTGCGCGCCACACAATGACTGGCAGAAATTTGACAGCCTTATGCCATACAGAATCCTGCCCAATTGACATTAGAAAAAAATGAAAGTACTTCTACTGTATTGTAGATGGCCCCTCTTCACAATCAACTAGAAACGATTTTTGACTGGGAGTCGCACTTGCCCCCAATTCCCACTTGCCCCGCTTTACCCTACCTATTCTACATATACGTACAACCACACAGCTGAAATCTAAAAATGTTGCCAGATATTTCAGTAAATGTAGCAGCAATGCTGTTTATTAAAGTTTTGCTAAATATGGAGGTTCATAAGGTGAGAAAAGTCGAGGGCTAGGGCGGAAGATAAAAGAGGATAACGAGTTGAGGCTAAAGGAAACTGAAAGATTGTCTACGGAACGTTGTCACTCCTAAAATTCATACGAATGATCAAAGAGACGCACAAAAAAACTTGGATCAGAACATGCAGAAATCTTGTATCTTATAATGGTTTATTAAAAAGTTTTTTTTTAGATTTTCCCACAAGGCTAAAATTAATCAAAGTGGTAGATAGTAAGTACTTGTCGGTATTGTTCATGTGGCTTTTAAACTTGTCACATGCTTAAAAAGCTCTGCTCGAAATTAAAACAAATTTTCTTTGCTATCTTGGTCCGGATTAGTGGACGACGTATGTAGGTACATAAGCGGGACAGGCAATGAGTAATGATCGGGAGACAATACTTAAGCAAAGTGCGTTATTAATTTCCTTAATATTACGCGATAATCCTTATGCACCCACATTACCAGAGTGTAAAATAGTAAAAGCTTTAAATTAACATCTGTCAAAATTATTAATGGGCGACATCGAAACTATATTCAGATTAAATTGAATAACACTGGAAGAAGTGATAAGGGCATGCATGAGAACGTCCGAGATGACTACCACGACTACTAGGTACCGCAGGCAGGTAGCACTACTACCATTTTAATGCGTGTATGTAGTTAAGGTAAAGACACATTTGTTTATTTTCTTTATTTTTTTTCTTTTTATTTTGGAAGAAAAGTAGCTGTGGGTGCATTAGTTTGTGTGACTGCTTATTAATGATGCGTTCAGTAACATTATCTCAGCTTTTTATAAACGTACCAGCCGACTATTACCTATCCATTCGAAATAAACAAGTTGGCAAGAATGGAAATTACAAACAAAAGGAAAAAAATGGTAGCCAGCCAACTGCTTTACGAAAATGGTCACAAATTAGCTTACACTTTTAGAGAACGAACAAAATAGCTCAAACCCCAACGCCAAAACACAACACTTTAGTTGTCCGAAGCACTTTTCGGTAACAAAGTTCTTCAGAGGCTGAAGTGAACTAAACCTGAAAGAGAACTAATCCTAATAGGTATACAGGGTTTTTCAAGTTGATGGGCTATTAGAAGTATATGAATTAGTAGAAGGAATTCAATTCTGAAACTTGGGCTCATTTGGTTATTGTTTAGGCCGCTTCTTTTAAAAATATTTTCAAGTTCGATTTACATCCGGTTATACCGGAAGTCGATACCAACTTTGTTATTTTAAATGGAATGGTATATTTTTTACGCTGAATTCTAATAAAACGTGTAATTCTAAGGTAAGTTTGATAACCAACTTGTACACCTATGACGATCGGTTTCTCAGTTAATTTAATTTATAGAAAAAAAATCGCTACCGCAACCCAAATTATAAAAAATCATAACTTCCACAAAATACGACTTACAGTGTTGAAATTTTTACTAGTAATAGCTGAATATTAGTGCTAACGCCTTGACAAAATTGAATTAAATAATTTATACAGGGCGTTCAAAATAAAATTCTAAAATTGAAAAACTTCAAACACGAATTACCTCGTTTTTTCAAATGGCACCTACTATTTTTTATTTTTTCAATCGATTCCTTTTTTTCTCCTCTTTCGATCTATATGAATACTTCCTATTTTATTTAAAAATTTTGGAACTAAATGAGCCCAAGTTTCAGAATTTAATTCCTTCTACTAATTCATATACTTCTAATAGCCCATCAACTTGAAAAACCCTGTATACTGAATGTTGTTAAGGTTCAGTGAACATGGTTCAGCAGCAATAGTGATGATGTTTAATGGACCTTGACAATAACAAAAAATAATAATTAAACTAGACTAAATAGCGGAGACCCAGGGATAGGACCCTTGTCATTGTTATGTAAAATTTGGTTATTTTTACAAATGTATAAACTTTCAAAACTATCTAGTAGACAATTATTCCTAACATCCTTAACTAATTTAAGATTATTAATATTAATATTATGTTCTTCAGTAAGAATATGTTGGGCAACACTAGATTTTTCGGCTCTACCAAACCGTGCATGAGCTAAATGCTCCTTGAACCTGGTTTGGATCGAGCGTCTAGTTTGTCCAATATATTTTTTAGTACAATCATTACAGGTAATTTCATATATCCCCGACTTTTCTAAGAAAGGAATTTTATCCTTGGTGTAACCGAGGAGAGTTTGAAGGGACTTGAACTGTAAGCAATGCGAAAACCAAGTTTACGAAAAATGCCTTCGAATCCTCGAGTAAATCTTGGCTCGTATGGCATAGTAATAAACTGGGTCTTACTGGTGTCTGTTTGAAAAGTCGAAGATCTTGAAACAGAATTCTTAAATTTAATTTTATTAACTAATATATCAATGATGTTACTATTGTAACCATTTTCAATCGCAATTTTCTTAATTGTACAGAATTCCCAATGATATCTACTTTTACTAAGAGGAAAACTAAGCAATCTAAGTACAAGGAAATTAAAACTAGCCATTTTATGTTGAACACAATGATTCGAGTCGTTGGTTATAAATCTAGAGGTATTAGTGGGTTTTCTATAGATATCAAATTCTAAAGAATTCCCATTTCTTATAACCAGCGCATCTAAAAATGGTAGCTTGGCATCTTTCTCCAATTCAACAGTAAATTTGACCGAAGGGAAATGTGAATTTAAAACATCAAGAAAGTCTTGGAGACTTTTGGAGCTCAAATCGAAGATAGCAAAAGTGTCGTGTTTTGGCATTGGGGTTTGAGCTATTTTGTTCGTTCTACAACAACCGCCAAAGTTTTTCCAGTCTTCATGCACTTTTAGAATTAAATTGACGTTCAAAAAATTGTTCTACCATTGTAGAATATAGATATTAAAAAGTATTGCCTAACATGAAAAAAAGACGTATCCTTTGATATTATTTTGTCTTATATGCATTTAGAAGGATCAACGGGCAATCAAGACTAGAAACGAGTCGAAATAGGATTTTGTTGAGGTGGTGATACGGGTGCCGCCCACGTATATCCTCTGCTGTATTCATTCTATTTTTTTTTCTCAGTATCCACTTATTAAATTAAAAAAATCCTTTTAAGTATCCCATGATACTTGCTAGATGTATAAGTATCTCGATCGAATATACTTCGTTAGTTGGCTGTTATGGGAAACTATTCCGAACGAATCAGCGATCGCCGTTAATGAATAAAGGAGTACCTATAATAAGACTGGCTTCAGTCATATTACAAAACAAGGTGATACATAATAATAAGTCTCCAAGCCTCATGTTACCGAACAAGATTGTTTTATTTCAATAATAGACAATGAACACTTGATATATGAGGGCAGGTCTGACATGAATATTTCATATGAAATTCCTACAATTTGTTGTTGCCTACACGCACTTGCATGAATAGAAGTTGAGTGTTTACAATGTCAATATGAAAAAAATGAGTAGTTGTCAACGGTTACTCAATACACATCCGATAGGTATACCTATTATATTACTGTTGGTCACCTTATAATTTTTATATTGCGTCCCACAACATTAAATGATTATTAATGGACATATAAATACCCTTTTATTGTTTGTTGAATTCAAACCATGTCACAATTAATGTCTACATTGCATCAATATATTATAATATAAATTACTTTATTCCGCAAGGAAGGGTACGAAGTTTCTTCTCTAAAAGGAGCACCATCATTTCCGGAAACTTTTCTCTTTTAAATTTAGTGAACACATTAAAAAAATATATTTTTTTCTACTAAGTGTCTTATTTGGAATTATTTCTTAAATTCTACAGCTTTTTTCTGCTCTCCTGATATTACTAATACTTTCTCATTTTTATCCTCTCCTGGTCGCAGAATATGCACAGTATTACCTAATTTGTCAATTTTTGTTACTTAATATAATACATATATCTGATATACACGAACTTTTTTCTCTGAATTTTCCCTTCTTAATTTAGTCGACATCTTAAATAAAATATATTTTTTTTTAAGTGTATAATTTGAAAGAACTTTTTCTTATGACTCATAAGTTATGAGTATGTCTCTAAATATCTATTATATCCCTTGATATTTTTGTCATTTTTTTATTGACTTCTACAGCGCCTTCTGCTGTCCTGATATTTCCAACATCTCCTCATTTCTATCCTCTCCTAGCTACTGAATATTTTCATCACCACATATTTTTTTGCTGACTTTCAAGATACTCTTCTTTCACCCCTTTTTCATGGCGATATTTTTACTTTCCTTTCATTAATTTTCGTTGCCAATTAATTCGCTTCCCTCTTCTGATTTGTTTGGCTGCAGATTTTGGATTGAAACATCAGCTTTGAATTTCAGTATTAATTTGGCATAAGTTACAAATACAATAAATAAGCAGGCATTTGTAAGGTTTTACGGAATTCGTTGGAGAAACAAACTGGTTTCAAGATTCAAGTCGAGATATATAAAACGAGTGGCAAATTAAGCTGAGCATATAGGACGTTACACAATCGCCGGTAATAATTTTGGTAAGCTGTCTTGTAAATATTTCACTGGTCCTGTCCAAAATGCAATAAAAATACAGCACCAAACAGTGTGGGTGACTCATGCATTTCTACAATCCGCGACCTTTCGATAACGGCAGAAAACAAGCGAAAGTGGCACAAAACTACATATATGTACATATTTACGTTTATTCTTGCTTCAAATGAACATTTTCACCTATTTGATGGCGCTTATTATTATTTGCTTTTGGTAATTTGTAAATCACAACATTTTGGGACACCTTTGTCATAATTGCCTGCTTTTAGTGTGCTGATAAGAATTATTAATTATCTTATACATCTAACTGACCATATTACTTATTATATTTTATGTTATAGGCAGTTCAGTATATCACGGACCACGAGCTTCAATTTATTTATTCCTTTTTAAGTTAACCGACCTCTGAAAATCTTTTGGATGAAATGTAACACCCCTTAAGAAAATTCAATTGCATTTATCCTACTTATACGCAGATATAACTAAAGGTAATTGTACGACCTTTCCTTTGGTGTTAGAGAACAAATGTCTCAATGTAGGTACACTCAGAGGACGTTAATTCGTTCCCAATAGTTTCCTTAAATGGCAACGTCGCACCTTTTCGGCCTGTATGTTGTCGATAATGTAGGAAACAATAATATTGCGAGCAGAATCGCATCTATTGCTCGCTAGTTTCGTGGCTGTTTCAATGTTTACATACTTAATATACAGGGTCTTTCAAGTTGATGGGCTATTAGTATATGAATTTGTAGAATGAATTCAATTCTGAAACTTGGTCTCATTTGGTTATTGTTTATGCCGCTTCTTTTAAAAATATTTTCAATTTCGATTTAAAACTGGTTATACCGAAAGTAGATGTTAACTTTTTTATTTTAAATAGAATGACATACTTTTTTTTACATTTTCCGATAGAAAATCTGAATTCATGCATATTTTAGAGGAGGCACTACTCCGAAAATATTGGTTGATTTTGAGTTAGTTAATTTTTTTTCGAAATTTTTGACATCTGCACGTTAACATTTAAAAAACCGTAATTCAATCAATTTTTGGGATTTTGCTTTATAACTCGTAACAATTATTTATAACTATTCACATTATACAAAAAAAGTTGTGGTTTTTAACTAAAATGTACAGGGTGTTCAAATTTTGTGGTCAAAGTTGGTCAACTTCAAAGAGGCATAAGTCAATTTTAATAAATAGAATGACCTATTTTTGACTACATATTCGAATTCCTCATTGAATTTGGCGTCTTTTGATATGGGACTATCGTATAACTTTGCTTATACTTTTTGAGAAAATCTACAATTTGAAGTATGTCATTCCATTTAAAATAAGTAAGTTAACATCTACTTCCGGTATAGCCGAATGTAAATCGAAATTGAAAATATTTTTAAAAGAAGCGGCATAAACAATAACCAAATGAGACCAAATTTCAGAATTGAATTTATTCTACTAATTCATATACCAATAGCCCATCAACTTGAAAGACCCTGTATATTAAGTATGTTAACATTGAAACAGCCACGAAACTAGCGAGCAATAGATGCGATTCTGCTCGCAATATTATTGTTTCCTACATTATCGACAACATACAGACCGAAAAGGCGCGACGTTGCCATTTAAGAAATCTACTGGGAACGAATTAACGTCCTCTCAGTGTACATTTTGTGGTTCATGAGATATTGAAACACCTTTACTAATATTTGTAAAGTTACCAACTCGAAAGCGTTAGCTTCAGTATTCTCGTCGTACCTATAAAGAGCGCCATTAGTCAGTTACACTGGTTTTCTACAAATAGCGCCTTAGAAATCTATAGATCAACGTGGCATCTAAAGAGACTCAGGTCTCATAGGTGTGCGGCGATACTTACACAGGCCGATAACGATTCTTCTTCTGTTCAACCGTAGGCAAGAACATACTCGGTGAGGGATCTCCTAAGACGACAGAATGTTGTGACAGGTAAGGCGATAAAGCATAATCAAGTAGCCGATACAAAAAGACTTTCAATGTATTCGGCGGAGCCGCATAATAAATTGTGATAAAAAGGCGTTTGTGTGTATAATGCCTCGGTCTTGGATGGGGATTAATTTTTATGGGGGTACGTGCCGCAGGTACCTACTGCAACGGGCGTCTCGGTTCGCGCTTAACAATGCAGGGTGCAGCCGCCGCAAAACCTAACAACAACCAAGCACAGCACATTCTACATATCTAATCAAAGAATGAAAGGAATAGTGAGTGTCATGGTAAAAACTGCCAAGACCCAATAAGAAACCTCAACTATAACCCATTGCAAAAAGGATGATGGTCATGTCTCAGTCAGATCAGCAACTAATAAGGGTTTCGTATTTAACCCTCACCTTGCTCAGACAATAATCACTAAAATTAAATTCTGTGGTATTATATTTAATTTAATAAAGTCAGTCAAAACCGTTGCTTTTTATGTTTCAATTAAGAAAATATTACGGTGTAGTTTCTTGAAAGGTAAAGAAACAATTCTCATTTAATTTATTATAATAATCAATACCTTACTTTAATAGAAAGTTTTCGTAAATTTCTCCCAGTATCTAAGTAATACCTAATTTTCTAATGACAGCAGATAAGTATTTGAAAGCAATTTTCATGGTTGTAGGTACCTACAGGTTAATTACATAATCAATTTTAATATGTGTTTAATTTCTAAAACAGCATGCAGTTTGTTACGTGCGAACTCATATTATGGTAGTTTTATGGATATTTTAGTTTCATGGTATGAAAGTTGGGCAATAAATAGAATAATGATGATTGCTGTTAGATGAGGGAAGTCTTGGTTTTCTGCTTTAATAAATCAATTTTAAGATATAATTTGCACGTAAGGTTTAGCACAGGCCTGGTTTATTGTCGAATGGGTCATAACAGAAGATGTGATCCTTAAAATGAAAGTAATCATAGTAGAAGAGGTATACGTATGCATAACTAATTGTAATAATAAAATGTATCAAGTAATACACAGAAAAAATTACAAATTTGCAGTCCTAACCTAATATAATTTCCTACTAGAAAAAATTCTCTTTATAAAAGGTGAAAATATGGTGCAGTAAATTTAAAATATGGTATCACCTGATTGGAATCAACAAAATAATAACCCTATTTAGCTCTGATTATTTTGCTGATTAATTATTCTGTTTTAAATTAAAAAATGAATATAATATCATTAATACAAGAATCAGAATTTTTTCGCTAGGGTTTCATCGGATTTTTGATTTTAAGATTCATTACATTGACCCTGCCTTGACTTAAAATAAGAGCAGCAATGTGAAAGTTGATTCAAGATCAAGGGAATCACGTCCAGAATTTCCAGGTTAGGTTTCATGAAATTTTTAACTTTAAGAATATTTGCATTAACTTTGTCTTGGCTTAGAATTAAAGCAGCAATGTAAAAGTTGATTCAATGTCAAGAGAAGAACGTCAATAATTTTCTGGCTAGAGTTTTATGAGATTTCTGACTTCAAGAATTTTTGCCTTGCTTCTAACTTTATTCATGACAGTAGAAGCAACGTAAAAATAGAGACAGTATCAAAAGAATCACGTCAAAAATTTTTTCGTTAGGGTTTCAAGGGATTTTTGATTTTAAGAATCTTTACATTGACCCTGCCTTGACTTAAAATAAGAGCAGCAATGTGAAAGTTGATTCAGGATCAAGTGAATCACGTCGAGAATTTCCTAGCTAGGTTTCATGAGATTTTTAACTTTAAAATATTTGTTTTGGCTTAGAATAAGAGCAGCAATGTGAAAGTTGATTCAATGTCAAGAGAAGAACGTCAAGAATTTTCTGGCTAGAGTTTCATGAGATTTTTTGACTTCAAGAATTTTTGCCTTGGCCCTAACTTTATTCAAGACAGTAGCAGCAATATAAAAATTGAGACAGGATCAAGAGAATCACGTCAAAAATTTTTTCACTAGGGTTTCATGGGATTTTTGACTTCAAGAATCTTAACATTGACCCTGCCTTGACTTAAAATAAGAACAGCAATGTGAAAGTTGATTCAGGATCAAGGGAATCACGTCCAGAATTTTCTGGTTAGGTTTCCTGAAATTTTTAACTTTAAGAATATTTGGTTTGACTTAAAATAAGAGCAGCAATGTGAAAGTTGTTTCAAGATCAAAGGAATCACGTCCAGAATTTCCTGACTAGGTTTCATGAGGTTTTTAACTTTAAGAATATTTGCATTAACTTTGTCTTGGCTTAGAATTAGAGCAGCAATGTAAAAATAGATTGAATATCAAGAGAAGAACGTTAAGAATTTTCTGGCTAGTTTTATAAGATTTTTGACTTCAAGAATTTTTGCCTTGGCCCTAACTTTATTCAAGACAGTAGCAGCAATGTAAAAATTGAGACAAGATCAAGATAATCACGTCAAAAATTTTTTTGCTAGGGTTTCATGGGATTTTTGACTTCAAGAATCTTAACATTGACCCTGCCTTGGCTTAAAATAAGAACAGCAATGTGAAAGTTGATTCAGGATCGAGGGAATCACGTCAAAAATTTCCTGGCTAGGGTTTTATGAGATTTCCGACTTCAAGAATATTTGCCTTGACCCTAACTTTATTCAAGGCAGTGGCCATAATGTAAAAATAGAGACAGGATCAAGGGAATCACGTCAAAAATTTTTTCACTAGGGTTTCATGGGATTTTTGACTTCAAGAATCTTAACATTGACCCTGCCTTGGCTTAAAATAAGAACAGCAATGTGAAAGTTGATTCAGGATCGAGGGAATCACGTCAAAAATTTCCTGGCTAGGGTTTTATGAGATTTCCGACTTCAAGAATATTTGCCTTGACCCTAACTTTATTCAAGGCAGTGGCCATAATGTAAAAATAGAGACAGGATCAAGGGAATCACGTCAAAATTATTTTCGCTAGGATTTCATGGGATTTTTGACTTTAAGAATCTTTACATTGACCCTGCCTTGACTTAAAATAAGAACAGCAATGTGAAAGTTGATTCAGAATCGAGGGAATCACGTCTAGAATTTTCCAGATCAATAATATCAACTAAAAGTATAAAATAATGTCCTCCTACATGCTCTGTGTCGTCATCTATTAGGTATTTACCTATAGATTCTTAAAATATTCTTGTTATCATATACGACCTGACGTTACAAGCTGTGTCGCTATAAATGGCTACCAACGCTATGTTGATGAGTGCTTATTTTATTTTTACTATTGTATTAATGCACCAAGTGTAAAGAATTAGGTGTTAAGAGGCTGATGTTGTATATCAGTTTCATGTTTTCTTGATTGCATTAAATAGTTCTGTATTAAGTACATGTAAGTTTACATAATAGCTTTATAAGAGGCGGGAAAGTATTTTGCACTCCATAAAGTTTGCATAGCTACATGTTGGTAGATTATAAGCCAAATTTATTATGGTCGTAGTATCTTGGTTGTTAGCTCGCAGCAATTGCTACATCATTAAAAAGACACACTATTAAGAAAGGGGGAAGAAGTGAAGTGTTATTTCTTACAGTGTGTGTGCCGCCGATCCGCTAAACTGTACCGCCAGTCAATTAATAATAAATTGTTTCGGATGCCGGAGTTATGATGACTCGGGACGGTGGGGCATAATGAGTTATTAGCTGGGGCCGGTCCTGGCTGCGCGCTCGTACCGGCAATTACGTTTTTGAGCGATTGTTTTAATTTACAAAAGTAAAAACATAATTTACTATGGTGGTATGCAAGAAGAGGCGTGTCACATTTCGTTTTGTAATTATTAACTGCCCCGCCGCGGGTTAACTGCAATACGTATACCTTTAACAGCAACTGTTGCCGATTCCGGTCCTGATACGACTCAATCAGACCAAATGAATCGGATGCGATTAATTGTTCTAATTAATTTATATCCGACGACATCACATCGACCATTTCGCATATAAAGACAATGTTTTACTTTTGCTGCAACTACTGCTAAATATTCGATAATTAAAAAATATCGATACGTCGCGTCTTATAAACCAGCCAACTGAGCTCGTTTAGATTTTGTTACGTGAAGATCAATCAATCAATTGTCTTTTAAGACCATTTTATATTCCTGAAAATGTGAAATAAGGATTCTTAAGACCTAACGTTAGTTAAAGCCATTTCCTCAAGCAGACACATCTGTAAAATGGTCAATAGTAATGAGCTACTAAAAACGAAACAATAAAGAAAACATATGTTCAGGTTTGGTGGCTTGTAGGTACCTACATGTGTATGGAACAATAGTGAGCCATGGAGGGTCCGTCACGTCGCAGGTTGTAGGCACCCTGCTGGGCGCGGCGCATTTAACAACCAAGAAAGCGAGACTACCAACTACCACGAATTCCACATAAATACACCGATTCTGTCACCTGCAATCGTTAGGTTAAAGGTGACCATCAGTAAATATTCACTGGTGTCACCACTTAACTGATTCTGCCAGCAGGAATCGCTTATAAAATTAATATTTTTTTCTTGAAACTTTTTAATTATTAAACCATCATTCATGGTTATGGTACAGGAAATATAGGTCAACAGTATGCATCTCAAACGAATTTATTTTACAATTAAGAGGGGGGAAAGGTAGACAAGGGTCACTGCCTCTAATTTGAGGTTTTTATGGTCAATACTAAAACTCAATTTAAAAAATCGACAACGTGTTTCATCATCCAAAAAGATGTCATCATCACTTAAATAGGTGTTTTGTGAGATACTTCTTTTTTTATGTTTCTTTAAAATCTTTATTTTTAATATTAATACAAAAATAGATGCCTCTACTCTTTATCTAAAACACTCCAGGAATTATTTGACTATGTATAGGTATAATATGTAGCTACAGTTGAGTTGGTATCGGAAAGCAATTAAATTGTAACATAATGTGTTGGGCAGAGAGAAGAAAAAACAAGCTCAGTCTCAGAATACATCTTCATTTCCTATTAACATTCAAATCAGATATTTTGATCATCCTATTAACGACTGCCTTCCAAATTAGTTCTAAACAGTCACCTAGCACATCGGCATACCGAATCGGTTTATCTTATAACTTTACTCTGCTTGTGTTGGTCTAGTTTTGGGCATACCGCAATTGCAGCCATCATCTATAAAATTTGTTGAGATCGGAAAATTAACAAATAAATAGTATAGCTTTTGCAATTGATAATAGTCAATATCACACTAATATTATAAAGGCGAAAGTGTTTGTGAGTATGTGATTGTGTATGGTTGTTACTTCTTCACGTCTAAACGGCTGGAGCGATTTTAATAAAATTTGGTATGGAGTTAGCTGAAACCCTGGATTAACACATAGGCTACGTTTTACTGCGGGAAAATATCTTATTCCCATGGGAAAATCGATGAAAATAAATTCGCGGAATATTATAAATGCGAAAGTAACTCTGTCTGTATGCTACACAATCTCGCCTAAAATTTACTCAACCGATTTAAATGAAATTTGGTACAGAGATAGCCTAGAGCCTGAGAAAGGACATAGGCTACCTTTTAAGGCAGAAAAAGGCTTGTAAGGGGTTGAAATAGGAAAGATTGTGCTGAAATTCCGTAATTTTAAAAGATAGCAGCTTGAAACTTATTTTTTAGGCTTTTGATTAGATATAAATACGACATTCAAAGTTTGTAAAAATTTTACCTTAAAGGGGGCAAAAAAAAGGAATGAAAGTTTTTGTGTAATGACGTCGGAAAAAAGGCTTACGGCCCAGTAAATAAAAATATAGAAGAAAAACATTTTAAATGCTGCCGAAAGTCACTATTCCACTCGGACGAAGTCGCGGGCATAGCTAGTATATTATAAAAGAAAGTGTACAATGTGCGTGCCACTAAAACCTGTAAAAGAGTCCCGGTACGATCAAGGGAGCTATATGGCGTAGCAGCCCTTTATCCCCCATCCATGAAGAAAGTTTCCGTTTTTACCTAAAGGAGGGCGTATGTTCGAAGGTATTATGGCTGAAGGTTTTTCCCTTTAAAAATTTTTAGAACAGTGCAAAGCATCAGAGAGCATTCCACAACACTGTGGAATATTTCAGAACACTTAAGAATGTTGTGGAATGTTCTGGATCATTGTAGACTATTCGAAACCTTTTCATATATATACTCCCTGAGCGAAACCGGGTACCCCAGCTAGTAATCAATATTCAGGAGGGCACTGGTTCAAGTTTGGGACATTTGGGCAAATGTCGAGAAGTAATACTCTACAGAAAACCTTTTATTTCTTTTGTATCTTCATTCAATTTGTCTCATTCCTATCCCTCCAACTATATCATCCATCCATTCCCACATCCCTTAGAAAGAAACAGAAAAGGGATTTCCGCCATATCCTTCAGCTTTCTGCACTAACTAATTTTCATAAAATATACGATTCGCATACCATCTCATAATATCTTACGGAAGTTTTATAATTTTCTTCTTCAAGCAGAAATAAAGTTGGACTGCTGCAGTAAGATGAGAACGTTCGTTGGGATGAAAACACGTGCCAGAAAAATAACGCAAGAAACTTGCACCTTTGCGATCCTCGATAAAGATTAATAATAATTCATTAGCACGGCGTCCACATTACTTCTAACAGTAATGAACGCAACTCGTTAAGAAGCGACAAGATAAGAGAAGTTACATTTCACGAAATAATTATTCGATATTCGAAACGATTTTGACCGCGTATCTTCGGCCGCACTAATTAAAATAAAATTTCGTGACACCTTTAATAATGCATCTATCGACAGAACTCATCGGTGATGGTCGATCTCCTTTTTTGGACACTATTAGTCTACCGAAGAAGTGTGCTGTAAAAACGCGCTTTACTTTAAGCACTACCAATCGACAGCTCAGCTATGATACCTACATGGAGTTTCAATGATGCTTCAAATGAGACTGAGATTTAGGGCAATGTGTTTGGAGGTACTTTCGTCACGGGAGGGGCTTGTTTTTCATTTAATTTAACCATTTCCCTTCATTTTATGAGGTTTTATGAGATCTGGTGGGACATCTTCTCATCTCTCTAGTTGTTAATTAAAAGAAAATGATTAAATTAAGATGTTAACATAAGATTTTTAATGACTTTCCTTCTTTTAAATAAGATTTGATGAGATTTTGTTAGACCTCCTTCCCTCCTTTTGATAATCTATTAATTTTATAGGAAAACTACGTAGTATAACCAATAATAATCCTCGTCAATAGATGCCACTGCAACGATTGTTCAGTAAAGCAAATGATCAATTAATTAATAATTAATTAAAGTGCGCATTGTATTTAAAACGGATACGATTCGAATAAATTTAATACGATAGAAGCATCGTCTATTGGGTTGTTGAAGAGAATGACTTGACGATTCTCACGATCGGTTCGAAATTTCTCTCGCAATTCCTGGAAGAATCGAACAGTTATGCGTGTAATGTCCAATAGAAGCCATTAATTGTTGCTTTCGCTTTCACAGAACGCATCGTCTATAAAATAAAACGGAATTGCACCTGTACAAATTGTTTAATAGTTTGTTTCTAAAGAATTCATTAGTTTCACATGCTGCAGCAGGATCGACGTTGGAAACTTTTAGAATGCACAATGTCGCTTCCATGCCATGTCCTCTCTGTTTCGCTTCTGTTGATGTACACACTAGCTCGGATCATTAAATGAAAATGAACCAATCTTTGTTATCTACTTACCTACCAATGAAACTCTCTGATTAACGACTAGAAGTTTTCACAGAATTTGCAATCACTGTAGAGGTGATTTGGAAAATTTTGAGACACTTCGATAACAATATAAACTGAAGACGAGTTAGATTGGGTTACATGGTGACGTAAATCTCTGATCTTTGGATAGAAAATTGTTCGAGTAATTTTAAGGAAACCCACGCGAAGAAATGTAGCTGTACATCACAAATTCCCAGATAAACAGAAGTTTCTATTAATTTCTGATCCAAACACCTACTTTTATTGTCACAGAAATATTGTTGCATTCAAGGAAAAAAATATTCCACTAAAAGCACTCAACCGCGTATCAAACATTGCTTTAGATAAATACAATTTTCTACCAATAACAGCTTCCGTTGAAATGTTCTCGTATCTAGGGTTAATAAACAATAATATTAAATTGATGTTGGCGACTATAACTTAACGTAATCCCACAACTAATAACGAAAATAATAATAAAATATAATCTCCAGGTACATGCTAATGTTTCATTAGCACTTTTAATGGCACGTTTAACGCTATCCAGCGTTTCAGTAAATAAAGATACTGCAGTACCATTAAAATAAATTGAATTTAGATATTTTGAATCACCTCCTAGAAGACACAGCTTTTACCACGCAAACCATGTCGAACAACATTCCCGGCAATCCGAGCCAACGGGGGGCTCAAAAATGAAACTTACAACTACACTTTATTATACAGCCTGAAAATTATTTATTTTAATATTACTTTAAAACTGTATGTGGGCTTCAGCTGAAATAAAGTTGTTTTTGATTTTATATTGCCGCATAAAATTTGAATACGACTTCATCTGAATATAAAATAATAGCCAAAACGTACTTTGGAAAATCAATTTTAGGGTAATAAAGTTATTTTTACGTTTTATTGACCGGTAATGTTTCGATAATTTTAATAACATACAATAATGGGGTTTATTGCTTTAATGATAAATTTGATTTATAGAATGATCGATCTCAATAAAATATATAATGAAATGTTATTTTACACATAAATCACTTTGGTTAGAAGGAATCATAAGTAAATTAGAAAGGCAATAAATAAATGTGAATAAAACACACACTACAACTACTAGGTACAAGAAAATCAGATTATTTCAAGTAAATATAGTAAAAGTATAATTATAATAAATTAATATAAGTAATTTTAGTAATTATTAGTTAAAATTAAAGTTAAGATTGTGGAGAGATTGCCTGTAGATCAATTGTTAAACGACATAGAAGTTTTGTATATTTTTATTAAAGTAATGTCTCAGGCAATCAAATTTTCAAGATATTTACTGTCGAAAGAATATCTGAACCTGATTAAGTGACAATTTTAGGGAATCATAATCTTTATTGAGTCTATGCAGGCAGCTGAAATTCAATTAGTGTTATAGATCCTTTCATTAGGGTAATTAGCCCTAAGATTTACAAGCGTTTATTAATAATGTAGAAACAACTCTGTAAAAACCTCCAAACTATTTTACATTTTGCAAGCACAAGTTGTTAACAGAATCTAAAACTGTTTCGTTTTAATGAAGCAATGAAATGGTCAATTCAAGCTGGGTATTTACAATGGCGGTCACTTGGTGGAAGTTTTATTACCCATGCTGCTACTTTAAAAAAAATAGACAATAGTTATATTTTGTACCGTCACTCATTGCATTGGGCAATCGTCTGGAACGTATGTTCTGCAGCATACAAAACAAGCTATGACTTACGTTTACTTTTCTTTACTACATTTCAAAAGATATAACATCCTGCAATTTTTGGCAACAGTTTAAATCGTATTTTATACTGAGCTGTGATTCTTTATTTATTATTGTTTAAAACGACAGTGGATAATTATTTTCTCTCTCTTCGGATCATATCCAAAAAGCAATGATTTGCCCATCAATGAATACCTAAATCCGTACCATAGTTTCGATAAATAGTGGCACAACTAGGCACATAAATTATTGTACCATAGTAAATAAAACGCTAAATATGTTTATGTCGACCCTTGTTTATATTACAGGAACATAGTTACGGGTCTTATCGTGACATTTACTGCTTCTAGAAACCTAATCCTACATATAATAACGACTGTAATACCTGAGTACATGAGTATCTTATCGTGAGAGCCAGAAGTTAGTCCAACCTGTAACAATCTTGTATTCGTATAAGTCAACTTGTATTATGTTTATCGATAAGTAAAGTTGCTTAAAAATGATCACGTAACATGTGCCAGAAGGTCTTGGACCGTAAGCCGACAAAGAGATACTCTTTTATAAAAATATGGTATTCACGGTAGCCTACCACGGTTGTGCATGAGTCTGTGTAATAAATAGTTGGAAAGAATAGTACAGATAAAATGTTCTATAGTCAGTGAGTGGATGTGGATGGTGCTTTGTATTTAGAAGCAGTTCTCATAGTGTTCCGATGTAATAGTCAACTTTATGGGACTTTATGGAACTTTTTACCAGGACTTTACCCCGAAAGCATTTACAAATATGCATATAGGTACAACTATGAATCTACCGGTGAATCACTTTTACATTAATGTGGAAATTGGGAGCATTGGAGGGAGGCAGAGGGCGCGGTGGAAGTTAATAAGGAGTAATAGAAGCAGAATTAGGAGTATGACCTTTATTAGATGAATTGGGGTTTCAAGACCAACTTTGAATTAAACAGAGGGGTTTATGATAATGTTCATGGCGACAGTGCAAATTTTGGGTAAAAATTGCTATGAATTTGGCAACCGAGTGACAACTGATCGTTATAGTAAAAATTACTTAACTGCTGTAACGTTTTTTTTTTTCTACGAAAAATCCCGTTACTAAAATTTAATTTAATTCGATTCAGTTTGTCTTTGTCTTGGTTCAGTTTTGTTGATTATTTGATAATTATGATCGACCTTCCGTCTAATCATCAAGGCTAGCAACCTCCGCGCAGGACTACGCGATCGATGGAAGGATCGATGAAATTTTCCGGTCGGTGCTCGAGGGCTTCTTCCTTGAACCTTGACACTGACGTGACGTGTGTATGTTTCCCTGTTTTGTGTTCTGTGCTTGATTTGGTGAACCACTTATTTCTTAATATTTTTTCTTAAATTTTTCAAAATTCAACTATTTAACTTTAATTGATCATAACTTCTTGAACCTCCCTTTTGGATTGTTGTATTTTTTTTATTGCCACGAGGCATTTTTTTTTAAATCACAATTTATCTCGGCAAGCTTTTTGGCCATTTGTAATTTATTTCATTATTCAAATTTATTTGAAATATTTTTTTAATAATTTCAATTTTTTAATGGTATCTGGGGTGCGTTGAGTGAATGGACTTAGCATTTGACGACAGACTTTTCCCCCAAATTCTTCCCTTTTTTTTATTTTCTCTTGTTTGTTCCTAACATTTGTCAGCCCACCCACCGTATAGTGTAGGCTCCAGACGGACACTGAGGTTGGGAGTACGGGTTGGGGTGAAGATACCATCTTATTCTGCTTCCCCAGGCTAAGGGACCTTTTGTATAACTAAATATATCGGTTGGCCGATAATTACCTGCAGGCGGCTCATAATACACACCCATATATACATATAGAAGTTGGTTCCACACGGACAACGGGAAGATTGAAATTTTCACTCCCTAGAGTCCCCCTTCAAAGACCCCGAAAACAGCCATAGTCCCAACATTGGCGTAGGGCGTAATTTTTTGGTGGGCTGCAATTGTAAGTGTTATTTTTCTTTTTCTGTAAAATTTCTCAATATATTCTTCAAAGTTTTTGTTATTTTGTGTTTTTTTAAGAAAGCTTCGAGCTCTCTAAATTATCAGGATTCTACAGGAACCACCGATGCACTACCCGGTGCTCAATAAAGTTTTCTTTGTGTTCATTCTTTTCTTTGTTTGACAAAGTGGCGCCCGAGCACATTTTCTTTTTAATATTTCATAATATTTAATTTTTTTATAACAAACCATTATTGATTTCAAACCTAAGTAATAGTTTTGTTAAACTGCATAGTAAATTAGAAGAAATTGTGAAATTCGGGCTTGATGGCCGTGGTCTAGGATGGTTTCTCCCTCGGTGAGAACACCGAAGAAGTTTCCTATCCGACGTTTTGCCAACAACTGTGGTTGGCATCCTCAGCGTGAGCGTAATGTCCATCGCTGCGGTTGCGCTGAGCCTCTTTCTCACCCACGCTACGTTCCCTGAGGATGCCAACCACAGTTGTTGGCAAAACGTCGGATAGGAAACTTCTTCGGTGTTCTAACCGAGGGAGAAACAATCGTAGACCAATCAATCTATTAAACTTAAACAAAACATAACAAATGACCAATTGGATTTTAAGAAACACACGGTTATAGATTATTACTTGGATTTTCCCACAAATAATGGTTGAACAACCCTGTTCCAGGTATAAATAGTAGTTATTATTGTCAGAATAACTTAGTATTAGTATAGATCTGTATACTCGTGAACAAGGCTTAACAAGCCGAAACATATTGTTACGTAATTTACAAAATCACGTATTTTTCTCTCAACACTTTTTATTAAATTAACTTTATAACAACAACGATTCAATAACTATTTCAGTAATAACAACAACTCTATAACTATTTCGCTCGTCAATCGCTTTATCTTCTCTTCTCGCTTATATCTGTCGCTCTCTTCTATCAAATACTGTCAAACTGTCCAACGCTCTTCCTTATATAGTATTATGGACGTTTCTAGGCAACTCTCGAAACGTCCAGCAACTTTCGGACTTTCTGGAACGCGTCATAGGTTACTTCCACACAATTTTCGCAGTCGGCGGTTGTCAACGTCAGAATGACACATCTGTCACAATATGTAGAGTTTAAATAAAACTTGTTGAAACATTATTCGCATTTAAGTATTTTAACTATTATTATTAGAAATGTTTCATAAAAAACCGAGCTTAGATTCCATTGAAATTCAATTTGTTTTAGTTAAAATGGTTTAAGTTAGGTTATGTAGCAGGTACTCCTCCAACGTCGTCTTTCTAAAGGCATTAAAATGCCAGATACTTACATCTCAGTTTGTTTTTTTGTAATAGATTTAACCGCGCTTTTATAAAAGAGATTTCTTCGGCTTATGTTTGACACAAAAACGGTTATTATGTTAAGTGGAACGGCAGTCTGATAAAGGATCGTCACAACAGTGCAATTTACTTATCCGAAATTAATGCAAGAGTTCTTCGTATTACCAATCAAGTGTCAAAACATTAATCTGTTCGAGCCTCAAACCAGCGACAGGCCAAACATTCTTTATTTCAGATCCTCTTATTTATTTATGCATGCATCATGTAGGTATCTATCAGTCTATGTGTGTATGTTTGTGGGTATAAAGGCATACCTTGTGCGCTGCAGCCTTTTAATGAATCGTTTTAAGATGTCTGATCGGATTCGTATTAATAGAGGGCGGATTTTATGCAAACCTAAACAAGAACGAAAAATCTATTTCACACTATCAATTATTTTGTATAGCTCGCTGTGTAAGCGCCGCGGGCTGTAAATCAATAAGCAGTGCTTTTGTATTTATCCACCATCGAAAAAAGAAAAAAATAGATCTTTTAATGAAACTGTAGACATTATCTGTAATTTACTTTTACTTTGTATTGAAACTCTGTAAACTTTTGGATGAATAAATAAATAAATAAATTTGATGGCAGTATAAATAAATAACTCATGAGTCAATATTAACAACAGGTGACTTATGTCAGGACGAAATATTATCTAAGTAATACAGGGTAATACAAATAGTGTTACAGTTTGCAAATTTTAGTGGGTAATATTTAGTGTAATAGTGTTCAAAAAAATTCTTTAACTAAATAATTTGTACAAAAATTGTTACGATACGTATTACCATCTGTAAATCCACGGTTCTTTCTTCTTATGCCAATTGTGCAGAAACAATGTTGTTTACAACATGAAATGCGCATCCTCGATGGCTACAAATGCATCCTATATTAAACCGATGGACGCTGCACGGTCTAAAAGGCTTTCAGAAAATTGAGCTAATTTTAGGATTAAGATAGCTGAGAAGTAATCTCGGTCGAATTAACAGGAACTAATTACTAAAACACTTCGCTCGACTGAAATCTTTAGATCTGGATGTCAAATTTTTGTATCGCGTTTCGAGAGCGATCGCAGACAAAACATTCAAAATAAAATAGAAGAAACCAAGTTTTCAACGTCTCCCTTTTAAATGGTGAGAAGCCATTAAAGTTCTTAATAACTAAAGCTGTTAAGGTCTTTTTTTGTTATTGTGTTACCACTTATGTAGGTAGGTGTAAGAGGATACAATAATTAAATGATATTTTAGTAAATGATGGTATTAACCATTATTTAAATAAGGCTGGTATACTTACACTTTGTAATATTATTCATCTATTAGACTAATCCCAACTAAAATAAAAAGAAAAATGTTCCGTCAAGGAATCCAATGAGGGTATTATTACAAGTAAACTACTGTACCTACCATAACAATAAAAAGTTACTTACAATTAATTTTGTATTAACGGAGATGATTAAGAGTATATTATGTATTTTTAACTGCCAAAATGATTATTACTCTTCATTTTATTGTCATAATTAATTAATCTCCATCAGCGTTTACTGTCTATTTTGAGACAATGTAATACGCTCAACGGGTAAATAAAAACATACGTATGTCTTAAAATGCTACGACCTTACCTAATTTGCCACTGGCCATCATCTTCATATTATTCAAAAAACAATTTTGACATATTACAAGATTTACAAAGCTTAAGTTAAAAATGTACGTAATTTTTGACAATTACAAAGTAGTATTTGTGTAGGTAATAGTGGTCTACGTTGGTGGATATCTAAAATAACAATCGAGGTCACAATAGGTATTTACATATTTTTTTTTATTTAATGCAAATGTTTTTGTAAATAATAATGTCATGTTATATGACAAAGGAAGAGATGCAAAAACAGACAGGTAGGTAATTGTGATTTGTGGGTTTCCTTAAACGTGATCTGAAAAAATACGTACAATTTGGTATAATAAAAATATGTTGTTACGTCACCTTCACAAAATAGTTATACCTAATATTTCCAAAATTTTGCAAGAAGTTAAACCTTCATGTCATGTGAAGTAAAAATAAAACTAGGATGAGTTTAATATTAATTGCAATAATTATCGTGATGGTTTTTATGACGGACTGAAAAGACTCTAAAGGACATTTAGACATTTCATTAAAAAAAGTCAATGTTAATGTTGACTTTATTTTCACTGAAGATGTGGCATCAGGATTTAGAAAATTTAGACTCCAACGAAATTTGGAAACTAAATCTATCACAAAAGAATATATCAAATATTGACAGTTTTACCAACCTTTCCTTTAGAGATAACTTGAATTGGATCCTATCTAGGTTTTAGGGTCGATTGGTTAGTTCAGTAATATGAAATTTAAACTTACATTTTAAATTCCCCGTTTTAGCTTATATTGGTAGCCATGTAATATGTGAACCCATCATCGTGGAAGAAAATTACAATACTAAAAAGTTCATTTTACGAGGGCGGATCAAATATAAACCAGCCTTTTTAAATTGAGCGCCGGATAGTTGTTCAAGGCGCATACGGGCGTTAGCAACTTGAAGTGGGGATATTAGGTGACACGGAAACGACTCGTCGTATTGCTGTGTTTGCTTGGTTAGAAGCTATCAAAATGAGTGAGAATGAGATGCATAGCAGCGTTGCGCAACGAATTATTATTAAGTTTCTTACACGTGAAAACGTGAAACCAGATGAAATTTTGCGCAGATTGCTAGCACAGTTCGGAAATGAAACGCTTTCGTGGCAACGGGAAAATGTTTGGTGCAAAGAATTTAACGAAGGGCGTAATCGTGTCTAAAATGCAAATCATCCTCGTCTCCGCGCACCAGCATATCGCCGGTTAACATTACACGCGTTAGAAACCTTATTGTAGGGCACCACCACGCCACTGTGCTTCAGATATCCGTTGAACTCGGCATCAGCTATGGGAGTGTCAACACAATCATAACGAAAAACTGGGGATTCCGAAAAATTTCAGCTCGTTGTGTCCCAAAGTTGCTGAGTGAAGATCAAAAAGCTGCTCGAGTTCGCATCGCTGCTTTAACGCAGGCCCAAATCAGTGAAATGCACTAGAC
Source organism: Agrilus mali (assembly GCA_029378335.1). Classification (NCBI taxonomy): domain Eukaryota; kingdom Metazoa; phylum Arthropoda; class Insecta; order Coleoptera; family Buprestidae; genus Agrilus; species Agrilus mali. The sequence continues at coordinate 4,360,407 of CM055657.1, read as the reverse complement.
TCAGTCGGAGCACCATCCATATTGTCCAGACTTATCCCCTTGTGATTTCCACATGTTCAGGTCCCTAAAAGAATCACTAGGAGGCGAGCGATTTCAGACTGATGAACATGTGGAGGCGTTTGTGCGCAACTGGATAGACTCCTGCCCTGCTTCTTTTTATGAAAACGAGATTAAAAAACTACCAATCCTTTGGGAAAAATGTATAATTAAACAAGGGGTATATGACGAAAAATAGAGAAATTTGTGTTTTTGTGAAAATATTGTAACGAATTTTCTAGTCAAAGTATTTATTTGAACAATTATTTATTTAACACTATTTATAACACTTAAACACTAACTTAGAACTACCATTTATATCACAACAATTCACTTATTTATATAACAATTTATTTATATCACTTTGTCTATTATCGGTTTTAATTCGCGCACTGACTAACTAACTAACTGTTTCTCGGTCCAAAGATGATCACTATATATACACCTTTCGAACTTTCTAGACAGGAACTCGAAGAAATCCTGACTATTCCCGAATGATGAGTAATAATTAGAAAGTCCTCGATTATTCCAGAATTGAACTTGTTACTTGTCGCCGGGGAATGATTTACATCTTGTAAGTTGATAACACGAAAAGTACCGTGTGCGGTGTTTACGCCGTAAGCATGTTAGCGATAACAAGTACATGCCACAAATTGTTATCGCACACACGTACTGTGTCACTGGTCGCTACAATATTAAAAATTAATGTTTTATGAACAAAGGCTCGTTTATATTTGATTCATCCTCGTATCATGGCCCATAGAGGGTGGTGCACCACTGAAATTTCATTGTTCGAATAATACTAACTTTTCCTCAAAAAATATATTCTTTTTGAATCGCTGAGTTATTCCATGATCTACCAGCACTTGTTTTCAGATGTTATCTATTTTCGAAAGTAATACAACTTTTATGAATTTAAGGATGCGCCTGTTGCTTCTGTTACGTTAGTTTCTTTGGTATTCATCGGTGGTCTTGAACATCAAAAACACTTGTTATGTTAATATGAAATTACAGGACATAATCGAGATAAGACGATCGTTTGAAATGGAATTCCGACGTCTACCGAATTGCATATTTACAAATATTATTACCTTCAACAAGCTGAATATAAAAATATTTTTGACGTCGATCGGACAGAGAAAATTTACAGCGAAGTAGCAATATAACTGACAGATTTTATCTGCAACGTGCTCGAAAGATTCCTCCGTTGTCCAAGTACTATACAGGGTGTTAACAAAAATTTGATTTTCGTCTCGTCAATTTCTCTGACGTCGCCTTTTATCCTTTATTAAACAAACCGTAGAGCTCTATCGATTTCAGTTAAAAATCTTATTTTTGTAACTAATTTTCAGAAATTTTGGCCACTTACAATTAACTCAAGACTGTCATTGTTTCTTATAAAATGGAAAATAACAAAAAATTAGTGATAAAGGCCAAATAACACCCTGTATTAATACGGAATTTATTCGCCGACCATGTAGTAAAATTTTAAGGTACAAGAAGTTGAAGCACGTCCGTAGAAACACTATTTTATTGGATGAAACTGCTGTCAAAAGACACGTTATTTTACAATACCACGATCAAAAAAAGAAGTGAACAATCGAAATATTTGTGAAAATATTTAAATCACACACAGGACCTTTAAACGACTCGTTATTGTAGTATGTTTACCAAATATATTAGGAGATAAAAGTAACGGGTGGGGATCGTTAATGAGATAAAAGTCGAGAAGCGCCCTGACAAAAAAAATATAATCAGAAGCTGGTATAGGTATACATGGACTACCGACAAAAGCCATTCAGTATTTATATTTATTACGACCTTTCTATTTATCTTTCTGGTGACCAGTAGATACCTACCTTCTTATAAAGAGAACGACCGCATACTAGTGATAACAAGATATTAGGACCATTATTAGATTAGGTAGGTACATGTTCCAAATACCTGTTAGAAATATTGTGTAAGTAAATGTAAACCAAACACAAAAAAGGGTCCTCTGTTAAGAGACATACAAAAGGATCATTTTATAAATACAACTCAAAAGGTAAGGAATAGCTGAGCTAGAATTGTAGGACATCTTCTGGAGATTTATTAGAAGCAGAAATACGAATAAAGAGGGAGTAGACGAAGGCTTGGATTAGATTATTTTAGGTACTATTCACTAAATTTTTGAGGTTAAGTCAAGAAGTGGACGTGCATATCCAACCAGTCACTTGATGTCCAACTCTTGTTTTAACATGAAAATCGAGATAAAGAAAGTATTTTTGTATATTTACTTTGAACAATTTCTTTTCTTGATTCAAGAATCTTGATATTACTCAAAACACACCCGAACATATCTTAGCCTTTAAAAATAAACAACTATTTGTTAAATTTCAGAAAGCTGTTAAGACTTTTGACAATAATTTTTGAATTTGAAAATTTTCAATTTGATTCTTTTAATATTGTTTCGATTTTTACATTGATGATGCTCTTGACTTGAATACGAGGATGGATCAAATATAAACGAGCCTTTGTTCATAAAACATTCATTTTGAAAATTTTCACAAAAACACAAATTTCTCTATTTTTCGACATATCTCCCTTGTTTGATTATACATTTTGCCTAACGGATTGGTAGTCTATTCATCTCGTTTTCATAAGAAGAAGCAGGGCGGGAGTCTATCCAGTTGCGCACAAACGCCTCCACATGCTCATCAGTCTGAAATCGCTAGCCTCCTAGTGATTCTTTGAAGGGCCCAAACATATGAAAATCACAAGGAGATAAGTCTGGGCTATATGGATGGTGCTCCGACTGAGTCTAGTGCATTTCACTGATTTGGGCCTGCGTTAAAGCTGCGATGCGAACTCGAGCAGCTTTTTGATCTTCACTCAGCAGCTTTCGGACCCAATGAGCTGAAATTTTTCGGAATCCCCAGTTTTTCGTAATGATTGTGTGGACACTCCCAAAGCTGATGCCGAATTCAACAGATATCTGAAGCACAGCGGCGTGGTGGTCCCCTTCAATAAGGTTTCTAACGCGTGCAATGTTAACCGGCGATATACTGGTGCGCGGACGACGAGGATGATTTACATTTTCGACACGATTACGCCCTTCGTTAAATTCTTTGCACCAAACTTTTACCCGTTGCCACGAAAGCGTTTCATTTCCAAACTGTGCTAGCAATCTGCGCAAAATTTCAGCTGGTTTCACGTTTTCACGTGTAAGAAACTTAATAATAATCCGTTGCGCAACGCTGCTATGCATCTCTTTCTCACTCATTGTGATAGCTACTTATAACGAAGCAAACACGGCAGTAATACGACGAGGCGTTTCTGTGTCACCTAATGTCCCCACTTTAAGTTGCTAACGCCCGTATGCGACTTGAACAACTTTCCGGCGCTCAATTTAAAAAGGCTCGTTTATATTTGATCCGCCCTCGTAACAACAAGAATTATTGAAATTACTCTACACTTACACCTATTCTCAGTTTTTCCATTGTTCTGGATTCTTTTAGACTAAACTTCAACTGATTATTGTATTACTGACCTCAATAAACTGATAGATCATTTTTGTTATTTAAAAAAGAATGAGTCAAAGGTGATAGAGGTGGGTGGCGTCATATTAAAATTCACACTGCCATATTTATCATAGTTCATTATCTTTTATAAAGAGATGTATTATGTTGTCCTAAATATAGCATGATACTTTTCAACCCGATTAAAAATAGCTGCTTTATGTTACGCGGGAACGTGTACTTGTACCCAGCATCATTCTTACATGCAGAACATGGTGTAGTGAATCAAAAATTTTTTTAATAACTCGCACTTTGCCGTCTTTGGATAGACAAGGGCGCAGATATTAAGTAATAGCCGTATAGTGTTTGTATCGCATAGTGCGGCAAAAAAAAAGGAAAAGTGCGGACGTTATGGCATTACCTGCCACGCGCTGCTTTGCCTTTCTTGGCAATGACTCACTTTGCAACTTGCAAGACATTACCTACTTAACATATGTAGATACATGTACAACCCACGATTATACAATACTATACTTAATAGAATAGGGGAGAGTTTTGGTGCCAAACATGACCAAATTGAAAGGAATGGTACCGCTGTCGATGGGCACTTTTCTCGTGGTGTTTCACTGTAGGTTACCATCAGGCTGTATCCATGATTTTATGTTCTTTGATTGACATTAACAAACGTCAAATGAAAGGCAATTTTTAATTAAAATTCCTATTAGACGAATTCTGAATGTCGAAGGTGGACCTAGGATACACTTCAATCTTCTAATTAAAAGTTTTAATTCCAGAGATCTGTATAATCTGACGAGACAGTTGCACAGATGTTATACAAATGAACCACAGGCCACAGATATTAGCACAAATATATTGTGACCTGAAGGGTAGCAACCCATCATACATGAGGAACACAAAAGACGTAGGTATATGTTTAATGGGTTGCAGATGTTCCATTAGCACAAAAAAAGAGCAAATATTCCTGATCATTCGAAAACATCCATTGTATTAGTAGTATCTATACAAGTAAAATAAGTTTCGTATGTCTTTGAACGATTCGTCTACGCCCAGTCTCTTATTAACATCACTATAGACACATATACACACAGTTATGAAGGGTCAGCGTTTGTCCTATATTGCATTAGTCCTTATAAGGAGCCAGGGACGGATTTAAATGACTTGTTTAAATGGAAATATGTATATATGTAGTGTTATTATCCTATGTCTGACAGACTCAAATATGCCATCTAATTACTGCGTTAGTCACATTCACTTTCAAATCTAATTAAAGATACTTGTTTTAGAATGCTGTAATGAACGTTCTTTTTAGCAGAAGTAATTAATTTATATAAAAGAAATCTTAGTGATTAATTTATTAAACATTAAATTTGCACTTACCATTACTTGTATGTAATTATATTGACAAAAGCTTATTTATTTACTTAGCAATATCTTATACATATATTATATATATTTATCCTATTTCGATTTTTTTATTAAGTACAGTAGATTTCATTTATAACGACTTTGGTTGTAACGACCTTTTGGTTAACGACATAACACATAAGTCCCTTGAATTTAAGGAGTAATTTAAGAAGAAAATTTGGCTGTAACGTAACGACTTCGAATGTAACGTCGCTTTCGGTTTTAGCGACTAATTTTAATGAACTATTAATGCTAAAATGCTAAAAATCTCATATTGACTGATATTGCGACCGAGTCTAAACACAAAACTTTTTTATCTTTTGTTTACATTTACCGATAGTCAGCAGTTGTACGTAGTAATTGTTTATAAATGTTAAGGTTGATAAAGTTAAATCTAGGAATCAGTTACTGGGTACTCTTCTTGCCGCCGAATTTCCTTCTTTCATTCTTTCTCTCTTTCTTTTTATATAGCGACTTCCGGATATAGCGACGGAATTTAATGGTCCTTTAATCGTCATTGCAGGGCTGTAGCTAGAGTCGAATTTGAGGTAGGGCAGCATTGGTTACAGGTAGGGCAGAAGTAAAAAATTGATCATAATTGATCTGCCCTCGAAGCACGGGCTCCTAAATCAATCACCATGTATATAACTGACCTCTAGGTCAGTGATGTACATTCAATAGCTATTCGTAAACAAATAATTTCTGTGACAGAGCATGAGCATGTATCTAAGAACTATGATAACAATATAAAGGCCACAGTATGAGGTAATATTAATTGTTGTTGGGGCGATAGAGTAAATGATATGATCATATTGTTTCTGATTTGGCAATATGCAAATCTATGGTAACATTATCAACATCTGGCATTAACAGTATTTTGTGCTTTACCTTTTTGAGAGTAATTAATTTTATAAAGAAACCCTATCCGCAATTCAATTTATGTAAAAATAACAATTGTATGATTTTTGACAAAAGCTTCATTAACCTACAAACAATAATAAAAATTCTATTAGTTTTTTTAGTTAAAAGGATTCTTATACAATCCCTATGAATTCTAAAGAATTTATAATAAATAATTATGTGTTTAAATACCGATATGTCACAAACTGTGGTATGTTCCGAAAAGTTTAGATATCTATCGCTACAATTTTTTTTATCTCAAAGTATGCACAAACAGTTTAATTATAATAATTTATCTTAGTTTTTGGTATTTTTAAAGTAGGGTGATTGTGATTTCAAGGTAGGGCATTGCCCCACAATGCCCCCCCCCCTAGCTACGGCCATGCGTCATTGTAAACGCAATATATTGTACGTGGAAATGTGTCTGGAAAATTTCCATTCTTGTCACGGAAGTAGACAGATATAAGATTTAGAAGTTCGGTAGTTCCCCGTTATCCACCTGTTGGCAGTAGCTCTGTTAGATTTAAACCGTTCAAATAAAGATAAAGTTTTTCCTAACAGGTATTTTAAGATAATCAGAAAAGTTAACGACTTGGAATTAAATCGTTCTGACAATTAAGATATTGAAATAACTGTTTTCTAATGTTTAATCTAGAAATATGAATCGGTATCAAAACATATGGATAGAATAGTAGGAAAATCAGAGAAAGCGGAGAATAGTAAAAGTAATGAGGAAGATGTTGAAACTCCATGTCAAATAAATAAATAACACAGAAGAAAAGTTTCAAAATTATTTTATTTTATTTTAGACCATCTTCACCTGAAGAAGCCAATGTATTGGTGAAACAATTGTTGTGTACAATTAAAATAATTTTGAAACTTTTCTTCTGTGTTATTAACTTATGAACTCTATAGTAGCGGTAGCATTATACGTATGAGGATGTAGTAAAGTAGTAGTAGTACAAGCAAAATATTGCAAAATGGTATTAGGGGTAGCAAGAAGCACGCCCAGATATATATGGAGAAATGATTTGGGCGTAAATAGCATAGAATATACAAAAATAGAGAGAGCGTATAGATATTTTAAGGATGTTATAGACATGGCTGAAAATTTGCTTAATGGAGAAAATAAGACTTTTTTAAACAATAAAGCGTCAAAGTGGGGGTAAAATGTATGAAAAGGATTGCAGGAAATAGGAGCAAAAAAAGTTTGTCAGATGATATGGGGGAGAACTAATAAGGAAGAAATTTTTAATATAATTAAGGAAGCGTTAAACAGATGGTGAATAAAAGAATTAAATAAAGAGTGGCAAGTCATAGCACACTTTACATATAATAGTTTTTCAACCTATAAAGATTTGGTACCTGAAGTACACGGAGTAGACTATTCAAATAGGTTTTGTAAAAATAGGCACTACAAAGAAAATTGGGCCAGAATAAGGGGCGGCAATATAGGAAGAGCTTTTAAAAAAGGTTATAGTGAACGAAATTCTGCATTACGTTATGCCAGGGAACAGACGCTAGCCAACCTATGTTGTTGTAGGTAAATTATAAAAGTACAAAGGGAGGTAATAAAATTTTATATGAACGAATGGAGGGGAGATAGATTAGAAAATGATATAAGAGAGTTAATATTTGAAAAATTAAGATCGAAAATTTTGTGAGTTTATTAAAATGGTAGAGATAGGGACGAGAAAAAAGACAGGATCGGGTTGCGAATGAGAAAATATGAAGCAGAGATATAAAGTGCAAAAGATGGGAAGTTATATCTAATAATAAGTAAGGAATTTTTAGATATCTTCTAATATATAAAATTCTCGTGTCACGGTGTTTGTAATTAAACTCCTCCGAAATGGCTCGACCGATTTTCCTGAAATTTCGTATGCATATCGGTTAAGTCTGCAAATCAGCCAACATTTATTTTTTATCCCCCTAAATGTTAAGGGTGGTCCACCCCTAAATTTTTTTTAAAATTTTTTAGACAACATTTTTTGTCTTTATTTTTTTATGATACAGTATACAAAAATACTTACAACCCTAAATTTTCACCCTTCTACCACCAACTCCCATTTTTTAATAGCGATATTAGTACTGTAATAATCTTCAACTCTCAGTGGTCGATAACTGATCAATTATTATCAATCGATTAGTCATCCCCGCCAGGCGTCTACTGATGTCACTACTCACCCAGCTAACAACACACGGAGTGGGGATGAGAATGAAGTAAATTTTTTTAGAATGTTACAGGGAGTTCAAATATGTTCTTAGAAGTAAAATAATGTTTTATTATAACATTTCAGAATGATTTGGCAATGTTCAAGAATGTTCCAGAATCTTGAAAAAACCTTTCTGGTATCCAAAAAAAATAAAATTATTATCTATGATATTATTACAATTTTCATTCAATAGAATTACTAAAGAAAATATTTACCTAGAGTTAAATTATCTGATAAATCAAAAAATCTGATATGTACAATTAATTATAAATAAATTAAATAATAATAATTAAACGCGAATACGAAACTTTGAAGTTCAATTTACGTTAATTCCATGCCAATTTAAGTACATACTAGTTTATTTATTTCTTATTGATTTAGAACTTCCTCTAACATCAAGTTCGTTTTAAACGTGTCAAATTCAGTTACTGCATTTGAAAGGCCATTATTGTAATTATAAATTAACAAGTCGTCAATATGAAATGTTATTTCAAAATTTCGACGTATTTCAGACTTTAGGCGGTTAATTCAAAGCGTATCTGGTACCCAGATTCTAGACCTTTATACCTAATATTCGATTGACATTAACGTATACGTAATTTGTAAAGTAAACTAATTTATGACCGAAATATTGTCGTTTTTGATCTAGTATTTCAAAAGTACATTAAACATATCACTTATACGCAAGTATGTTCTAGATTTATTGCCGGTACTACCGAGCTATTTATGAAATTTATATTAATTGCATTCCGATGAAACGTACAGGTGCTTACAAACACTAATCTCGTCCCGAAATAAATAACCGAGCTACAAATTCCCGAAATATTTACTAATGACCGACGTATTAAAGGTCGGTCCTAAATTTTTTCGTAATTAACACAGAATTTTTTAAATTAACTCGATATTTCACCACTAGCTTTCCGACAACTACCTACCACTTACTAATCGACTCGCTTGTTTTCTATTCGAAATTTGATATTTTAGAGATGATAAAAGCATAGGTACGAACGTATTCAACACTTGTCCGCGGCCGCTTTAGACCAATTAAACGAGGATTCCAGATCAACGAGGCCGTTGCCAGCATGTCATAAACCGAAACAAGAACTGATCCGAACCGATTCCACCTTTTCTACAACAACCACAAATCATAATCACTAAAAATAGTATGATTTATTGACTAAAGGTAACCATAGATAGCAGTGGCGTAACAATAGAGTGGCAGGGCTGGCAAAATGCCACGGGCCCCCGACCAGGGTATGAAATGTCGACGACAGCGCCATCGTAGCATCTGTCTTCCCAACTAAATCGCCTTTGTTTATTACCTCTAAATTACTGGCAGTAGAGAAAATTTGGTTGTGATAACGACTAAAAATTGTCGTTCATTGTCGTTGCGTTAAATACACATAGGGTGCGCACCAGTGTGCCCGTAAAATTTGGGATTTCCTATCATATGTGCATCAATTTGTTTATGGTTTATGAATTTGTTGTATGATCGATCAATCGTTGTACAGTTTTGTGATGGTTTTGTGTTATAAGTTTTTCGTTTTTGTTTGTTGACTTTTTTGATAAAGTGTGAATTACCTGAAAGGGTATAAGGGGCATAAATTGTTCCATCCCTCAATTAAGTTCATTGCCATGATTATAAACATCACTACTCAGGCGTTGCGAGTGTTACCAGATCTCCTTCATCGAACTGCTGTTATACAAAAGCTACTGGATTTTATCGAAATTAACATTTTTGTATGTCCTATTTAAAATTTGGTAATTTTTATAGATACTTTTTAAAAAGAATAATGCAATAGTTCTTTTCTATAAAATTGTAACTATGTATTTGTATTATTGTATTCGCACTATTTGTTACGTTACTGTAATTATACCTTTAATTAAATATATGCACTTTTGTGATAACGTATTTTCTTTATTTTTATAATAATAAATCATGATAACAAAAACCCTATATGCTTGACATTTTTAAAATTCGCGCCATAGCCGGTATGGTAGTTTTCTATGTAGAATTTTATATCTTCTGTCTCACTTATGCTCTCACTCTTCAATTTAGCTTGGGAAGACACTTAGTGAGATGGCGCAGATGTCAAATTAAGAAATCGAGATTTACATCTATTATCGTCATCTAGGCCCCCGACCCAAGAGGGCCCCGGCCCAAGAGTACGCGAGCTGAAAAATATTTTTTTACATTGTACCTGAGTATGTTATTTTATTTGAAAAGTATATTTTTATAAGTTCTGCATAAAATCCAAAGTGAGACAACTAAAGACCATAATACAAATTCAAGTTAATAACAGTAAAAACATAATACTCTACTAGATGGGCAGGACGTTATGATGCCGCTTTCGCTTTAAAAGTTCGGTTTGTTGAAGTCCAAAAAGCACTAACGAAAACAATTCTGTCAAATTGCAAATCAGATGAAAGAAATGAAGCTGTTTCGCTCAAAAAGAAGATCGAAAACCACAATTTTGCAGCCTCTAAAGCACTTCAGTCTAAAGCCACCGATCTTTTAAATGCCTTAAAACGTTTGAAAATTTGTCTAGAAGAATTGGAAAGGTATCGACATGAATTTGAAAATTTAAAAATGGAAGCAAATAGTGTAGCAGAAAAATGGTCCATCACCCCTGAATTTTCTAAAACTCGTCAGAGGAAGGTAAAACGCCATTTTGATGAGCTTTGCGAAGATGAGCGTCTCCAAGATCCGGAAAGTTTGTTCAAAGTGAACATATTTTATCGAGTATTAGACATCATTATAAACCAACTGAAATCGCGTTTCCTTTCAATGAATGAAATTGTTTCAAATTTCAGTGTTTTAAAGCCTTCCACTTTAAAAGTTTTAAATGACACTGATCTTTTAAAAAAAGCTCTAGAATTTGTTGAGATATATAAAAAAGGCAAATCTGAATCATTTGCCAGAGAAATTCTCAGTTTTCGATTCACTTTCAGAGACGAAATAGAAAAATCTTCGTGTATTAGACACCTTGCTGATTTATTAATAATAAAAGATCATTTTATGTCCTGCAGCTTTCCTGAAGTATGCACTGCATTAATGTTATTTCTTACAATTCCTGTGACTACAGCTAGTGCTGAATGAACATTTTCAAAACTAAAATTGATAAAAACCTATTTAAGAAACTCTATGAGACAAGACAGGTTATGTAACTTGGCTATTCTGTCTATTGAAAATTCTATGGCCCGATCTTTAAACTTGATGTTATAGACACTTTTGCGGAACAGAAAGCTCAAAAAAAATATTTTTCTTAATAAATATCTTATTGAAATTAAATTGTTACTTTTATTTCATTGTAAATGTATGCAGGTTTTCTTACGATTTTGTTCCTTCACCGAAAAGGTAGCGAATAGATGATGAATGCTTTGACATATTATGTTCTATGGGTGAATGTGAAGTCTCCAATACGCATTGGGCTAGCGTGGGGACTACAGACCATTCCCTCTCGCCTAAGAGAGGAGGCCTATGGCCATTAGTGGGACATATACCATATTCAACGTGTAATTGAGTACACTGACAATCTCGAAGTTTATTAAAATTAAACTGAGTACAACGTGACGATTTTTACTGATAGGGCCCTATCAAAAGAATTTGCCACGGGCTCCAGATGGTATAGTTACGCCACTGATAGATAGGCACAGGGGAATTGAGACGGAACGTAAACCACTGAGATGATGGTAGACTGCCAATGGGAATCTAGTGAAGCAGTAAGTGCCTAAATTGTATTAGCCACTTGACAATTAAAATAAACTGATTTGCTTGCTGAAGCAAAGGCGTAGCCAGTAAGATTAAGGCACCATTGATGCTCCACTGGGAGACTTCATTTCTCTCATCCTTCAGGATGTCTGTTTTTTCTACGTATCTATACACCATAAACCTCAAGCAATTTTAGTCATACAATGGACGCTAATATCCTATTTTCTGCATTGGAGGCTTTCATCAGGGAGACAATAAAAAGCTCCAAGAGAATGAAGGGATATAAAGACAATCTAATAAGAGTCGAAGGCACGTAATGTTAACAATAACTGTTGTAAGATCTTCAACAATTGATCAAAATCGTAGGAAGGATCTAGAATTCTTTTTATCCTCAAATAGGAAGATGGGGATAACGAGTAAAAATAAAAAAAAATAATAATGTCTGTCTAAATTATGACCCTTAAAGATATTCGAGGATACAATGAGGAAGCATACTCTCATCGTCGACTTTTTATGTGTATATTTACGTAAAAATGGTTCCTATAAACTCGAACAACAATTTTCGAAACTGAATGAGTGAAAGTAACGGTATCATGCAAAAATCGATCGCCACAAGAAACACTGATATGGCCGGACTTTAAATAAATAAAGAAATATTGGTGTGATATGTTGTGGGATCTTGCACTGCACCATCCTACAACAATATAATTTGGACGTTATATGCAAACGAAAGTCATATTTATTTACTGAAGAGTCAATTTTATCGTCGATAGGTTCAATGCGGACATCAGTCCATACTTTCTTCGACGTAAGTGTGTACTTCCACTTATAAAATGGTCGCATTACGACCGCTGACTGTCGTCCGGTATCAAATAAGGTTGCCTTTCAAAAATGTAATAAAATAATCTCCGGTTTCAGATAAAACCGTTGTACCGTCGTATTCCAGGCTAATTGTGATAGTATAAACCGGGTTTAGTGCGCAAATAAAAATTGATTTCGCTGAATGTGCCTCGTGATCCCGTGAGATGACACTTCGGGACAGACCTCACATCAAGCATCGACGGACCACCAACAAATACTTTAGTTGGTACCAACAAGTCGATGAGAATAAGACCAATGGTAATGCAACGTGATATGTGGTGCGCGACCAAGATTACCATCGACCACATTGGTCATTTACTCCTTTAATTGATTTTAGTCCTAACTAGCGCATCGAAGAAAAACCACAGCAAGGAAGACTTGCCCGCCCTTTTCAATGCAAACTCTAAATTCTCTACAACTTTGAGGCACTAAAGAAATATCAAAGGTTGGGTTATAAGAACTGTATTTATCTATACTGTTATTTAATTTGTGGTTACTAAGTCCGATTGAAATACACGTATCACATCCTCTCATATAATTTCCTTACAGAAGAACTCAAAATTACTTGGCATGCCCCAACAATTTTGAAGAACGAGATACATGATGAGCTTTAACCTTGGAATGCGTAAAGACATAACTGCGTTCCTTGATCACTAAAGCTTTCTTGCATAAAATTATTTCAAATAAATCACATCTTTGAACTTTATTACGATATATTCTACCGGAAGTAACGGTTCAAACGTCAGGCAGATCTTAAAAACATTTATAACACAGTACATACATATTTATGTATACGCTAAGTAATTTTATATACATCAGGTATAAAAAGAAGCGCGTTTAGTTTTTATTTACAAGCAGCGGCTCTGAAATGTATAATTAAAGAGCAAGACCAGTTACGCACAGCGTACAGGTAGTAGTGACTGGTATATTTACCTATAATACGTATGTATATGGAATAGCATTCATTGGTGCTTTTGTACCGACATATTTTAATCAGTACGGCTCTATATTATGCACGCAGTTTGATTTAGTGCAACGTAAATTAAATTAGTACCTATTTACATATGCTTCATATTCATTTGCCACTTAATTAAAATGCATTTATAATCAGTCGCATATGCTTACTCGATGGACTTCTTGGGATACTTACTCGCAGTGGATGTGTCCTTCTAATATACATACATTTGTACGTAAATGTCTTAAAATATTTTTTTCTTATAGAAACACCTGCTTGTGTTATGCAATGGCATTATTTATTGTCAGAGCCGTTAATTTTAGTCACCATTAATTAATGAACAAGGGTTATCTGTACCCACACCATTCCAATTGTTTGTTTGCAGTTCATGGGTAGAAGCACTGAGAAACAAAACAAATATACCTGTAGCGCCACTCTTGAGCGTAGTGTGGATAGGGTTGGTACTGAACAATATAGTACCTATAAGTACTCGGGGATTCTTGAATTTTACAACTGCACGTGACGTGCCCAGGTTTTTGAATTCAAAAGAATTGATTGCATACAACATACACATTGTTGTTGGTAAGGTTTAATCTTTATCTGAGAAAGTTTTACAGGCGGTTTTTAATTTGATTTAATGCCATGTGGCATTTCCGTGATTTATTTCCGCTCTCGACCACGAACCTAAAGTCACTAAATCATATAAAAAAATAAAAACGCCCGCCATTTTGTCTCGTAAAGCTGAAATTTATAATGGTCTTGGTGTTGCGTACGTATGTTGAATATTTTATTCTCGCTAGTCACGTAAAGAGTCAAGTGTAACGAAAGTACAAGGGGTGATGCTGATTTATTTCAGTGCTTTTATTAATTTTACTTGCAGTTACAGTTAATCATTCTTAACTTATAAAAGGTGTCGTGATATGGGGTTAATAATTTAGGTATAATTACATACAGGAAGGCCCATTTGATATGGGTGAAATAATAATTACAATCCACTAGGAAAATCGTATTAGTCAAAGAGACCAAGTGGTTGTGGCTGTTATGGGATAGCTTGTTGTTGTTCCCAAGACCATTTAACAAATTTATTTCTGCCATACAAACATTACATCAAAAGAAAGGTTACATTAAACGAGGAAGTCCTATATAATTTTACAGAATGATATAAGACAGTTTTGCTCGCTAAGTGCCCACCTTAAAATCTTTTTTTCATTTGTTGTTTCGAAAGACAAACGCAGGTACCGTATTTTAACGGTTATATAGCATTGTATTATTGCCAATTCTCCTTCCAAGTTAAGTTATTATCACTGTCGTATTAACTGCCCAATAAATTTCTTTAACGCCTTTATTTCGGTTTAACTCTTTTTTTCAACCTGCTTAAGAAGAAACGATGTCAAGATCTTTTTCTTTTTCTGTATTAAAGTATCGGGTATTTTCAACCCACTTTTATTCATTCATAAATTTTATTGTTTTGGCTTTCTTACACAAAAAGCGCATTAAAATGGCACCATATTACGAAGTTTTTACAAGAAAGTAGATATAAATTTTCAATTTAATACGTAGTTTTCTGGTGACAAGCAAATTAAATGTAGTTAAAATTTTAAGGATCCAATATTCATTCTAACCCATCACAAAAATTATTAACTGCTTGCAAATAAACGTACTTAAATGTCTAAAAACCCAAATAGAAAATGTTACCACTCATAAAGTCAATGTTTTTAGAATAACAGTACCAATAGACATGCGCATAGGTATCATGCAACTATAGTTGCCTATTTGCTCTCAATTTGCCCGGACATTTTTAGTAAGTACTGTATGTAACATCATGTGAGCAGTATATAAACGTTTATATTAACCCTGAGAAACAAGAATATTTTAATGTCACGAACTTACACTTTTATGTGCTCGTCCGACTCTGCATTATCATCATCAATCCACTTCTTTTGCCTACTGATAAACACACAACATACGGGACTTGATTTATTCGATGCCACTAAGGAAGTTTTTGCAGGACTGCAGAAACATCCTGTTTACATACTTTAAACCTCTTGTAAGATTGTTTATGGAGTTCGATATATCGCGGAGTTCCGTTATTTAATGTCTCCACACTATGTGGAATACACATATAAGTAATTGTTCAGACTGTACTTACTCCATCTAGTATTACGGTAAGACGTGCGCTATTAACAACTTTCCTTCTGAATGACGGTGGTCATTCTTTACTTGGCGCATAACTAGACAACGAGGTACTTAAGCGTTATAATTATTATTAGTTTTCTTTGTGGGCTGCAAAGACTGTATTACTTATGAGTTTGAAGCATTGTACGTAGTATGGAATGTTGCCGCAAATTGCTCATAAAACGAACAATACCTAGTAAACGAGGGCTTCAAATTAATTGACAGACGTAAACATTATAACAGGGCGAATGATACCTATTCTGTACATAACCCGTTCCACTACCTTAACCCACTTATTATTGTAACTTGAATATGTCGTACTATTTTAGGGCATTCAAATCTTCACTTTCAGTTCAATAATAAATAATTAATTGAGGACTTCGCTTTCGTAATTTGACCTGATTAAGAATGTATCAATGTATTAGAGTTTAAATTGATAAATCAATTGACGTGAGGTCCTGTAACTATTATAAGTACATTCTATGATTGAATTATCGGTTCAGATTAATTGAATTTGCATAAACTGTGGACTGGTGTACCTATGGGTTACGGTGGAGGTCTCTCTGTGGTCCGTGGTATGTGTTTTGAGTTGGTATGTGTCTCGGCGACTAGTTCCTTGTCAGGACAAGAACCAACATCTCCGAAACGCTCATTAGTAGGCATTAGGGTCTCGACATGAGGACGTGAAATACGGGTGGTCTTTCTCTGCTCCTGTCCGTTGTCAGTTACGTGAATTATGGCCGTTCCTTTTTATTCTTCGCTTAATTCCGATTGGCACCATCTTGTCTGCCAACTCCTTAGAAATTAACATCTAAATAACCTTCAAAGACAATTAGGATTCCAGAATTAAAAAAATCTAAGTTATATTGGTTGTTGGTCCTGTTCAGTTTCTTAAATTACTAGGCATCTACAAGAAGTTCTTCGTCTGGAGTGGTTACTCAATATCTTATACATCATCATTTGTCTCGGAGTAAAATATCAGGCACTCTGTATAACCCTCATTATTCTGCACGTTGTTCGGGTCTTTTACGGTGTCGACATCACAAGGAAGCATACCACACTGAATTATTATCGTTCGTTCTCATAAATCCAACAAGTGTTAGAAAGTCTATGAGATCACAGTGGCAAGTGAATACGAGGCTGCAAAGGACGACATGGGAGAAATGCCCTAGCAATAATGGTAGTAATATAATGCATTGCACATAAATCAAGTTGGGGAATATCGTCGTAAGGTGTGGCCAGAGTGCGAAAGTGACACCTCGCAATGCAACTACATTATTACACATACCAGCCACTAACACCAAGAAATAATGTAATATTAAGTAATGGGTAGTTAAATGTGTGTAACAGATTCATCGAGAATATTGGTCTTAGTCCAGCATATTAAGTATTGGTCTTGATTTACTAATTCTGACTTGCACGAACTCATCTTGGTCTTCCTATCGATTGAATATTCTGATTTGATGTGGTTTGGTTCATTTAGTTATGGGCGAGATCGCGTACATTTAGTCTTGATCTTGTCCTGGTCATGGTCTTGTTCATTTAATTGTGATCTGGATCTTGCCTTCCATCATTACGTCCTCTGGAAGGCATTGTCGTTTTAGTCTTGATCTTGATCTTGTCAGCATATTTATGTTCGAGTCTTGATCCTAGTTTTTCCAACTGCAAAAAGCAAAACTAAAACTATTTTTGCTTATCATTCGTTAAATTTCACTGGAAGTCTGTTCCTTTCAAGGCTTTAATATTTTAGTGTAATTGGAGTACATTATCCATTATATTATTATCCTTTTTTTTTCTAATTTGAGAAAGAGAACATTTATCCAGTTGTGAAAATGAGGATGCTTCTCAAAACATACAAAGACTATTAGCTATAAAAAGGCTATTTCTTTTCACAGAATGCTTCATTAGTGATAAAGGGGAGCCACTAATGTAGAAGTAACGCCTTAAATTCCTGCAATTTCTCGGTAGTATTGACAAGGTAGCTAGAAAGACAAACAGTAATAATTATTTTTTTACGGCTGAACAGAAGAAGTGTACTAATAGTTTAATGACCTTGAAATGGAAGAAGGTCCGGCAAATATTGAATGTTTGAAATGGCTTGTTTTCAAATAGAAGACTAACGTTTATGTGCTTTTTGTTTGTTCGATGACTACGTGCAAAGACACTGGGTTCACACAGATACTCGAACGAACCGTGTTAATTTAAGACAGTAGTAAAAAGTGTAAAAAAGGTCGTTGAATACCTTTATAGTTATTAAAAATTGGTATATCCATTAAAATATTATTCCTTTTTCTTACAGGTAATTTCAGGGGCAAATGTGACGAAATAACACAATTGACTTGAAAGAGAGGTAAGTCCAGCTTTATTTTCTATTACAAACAAACAAAACCCTTAAATTTTATTAGACATACAGGCTATCATTGTTGTTTATCTGAATTCTAAGTCTACATGGAAAGGCTAATTTTACTTCATTTGTGGACTGAATTTGTCCCCATCTACTATTTAATTCAATTTCAAAGTTTTATTTATTAATAGTTAATTAGTTGAAATAAATTCATTTCAAAATAATCGAAAATTGCTTAAGTTTCGACTTTTTGGCCCGGATTTAGCTTTAAATGTATTCGATATCAGTGAACGACTGATTTAATCGCCGTTATCTTCACGTCCATGTGACATTGACATTTCGGAGAAAGTATTTTATTTGCAAAATACTTCTTCGCGCCTCCGCATTTATATGCAAATTCGGCCAAGCAGCAACACGTTCAAGTTGCACATCTTGACAGCGCGGAACTTTACGTTTTCACACCGATTGTGAGACATACGTAAGAATTACCAAAATGCAGACACGATCACTTTAACTTTATAATCGCTGATCATTGATAAGACAAGATTGTGCGAGTACCCTACTTGGATTTTTCAAGAATTTATGCTTTGTTTCATGTATTATTAATTTTCAAATCCATATCGTTAAAAATTTTCAAATAAACGTTGGGAAAACGAGGAGGTTTGGCAGGAGTGAGGAGAGAGAAAGGAAGTCTAAGAGTAATTGTATATAATATACTTTCCTCTTTTAATTGAAAAGGAAAATCTGACGTAAAGGATATTGAGAAGTTCCTGTAAAAATTTCTTTCCGTTATATGTATTACGTAGTACCGATTTCCTCCACACTACACTCTCCGGTTGCGTCACCAGTAGCTCCTGTGCGCCATTCGCAACTCAACGAAGTTCTGTATCAAACTTAAACTTTGAACGGTGCACTTTTTGTGAAACATACTGATTAAAGATAAAAAATATTAAATAAAACGAACAAGTTTCACCAAAAATTATATTGACTTACCAATATTGTTTCGGCCAATTCGGCCATTATCAAGAGTAAAATACAGATTACTGAAGTAAACCAATTAAGTCTGAATAATATATAGTAAATCTAAAGAGAGGTGGGGACTGGTTACAATTTGTATAAGATTAAGGGTGAATTATGCGTTACTAATTCTACTTGGTTGTTAACTATGTTACAATTCTTGTGTAATGCTTTTTATAATTTCCAAATTTTCCAAAAGCGACAATTTTCTACTTTTTGGAATATTGCTGTGTAAGATTTTTATGTTGTCTACGTCTAAATGGTGATCATTAGAAACGCAATGTTCGGCAAAACCGGATTTGCAATCTTTTTTATTAATGGCGTAAGAGTGTTCAGAAATCCGCTTTTTGATCGATCTGCCACTTTGGCCAATGTACATAGCATCACAAGAATTGCAACTAAGTTGGTAAATTCCACTTTTTTCCAAAGGGTCGGTGTTCTTTTTACGTTTACAAAATATGCTTTTTAGGTTTGAAGTATTACTTTCTGAAATTTTACAATTTGTTAAATTTTGTAACTTATATTTAAATTTAGAACTTACCAACTAAGTTGCAATTCTTGTGATGCTATGTACATTGGCCAAAGTGGCAGATCGATCAAAAAGCGGATTTCTGAACACTCTTACGCCATTAATAAAAAAGATTGCAAATCCGGTTTTGCCGAACATTGCGTTTCTAATGATCACCATTTAGACGTAGACAACATAAAAATCTTACACAGCAATATTCCAAAAAGTAGAAAATTGTCGCTTTTGGAAAATTTGGAAATTAAAAAAAGCATTACACAAGAATTGTAACATAGTTAGCAACCAAGTAGAATTAGTAACGCATAATTCACCCTTAATCTTATACAAATTGTAACCAGTCCCCACCTCTCTTTAGATTTACTATATATTATTCAGACTTAATTGGTTTACTTCAGTAATCTGTATTTTACTCTTGATAATGGCCGAATTGGCCGAAACAATATTGTTGAGTCAATATAATTTTTGGTGAAACTTGTTTGTTTTATTTAATATTTTTTATCTTTAAGAAGTTCTGTATGTTTTATAATCTCCAAATTAAAATAAAACTACCGTAAGTAATTAATTAACGTCTCGCAAGTGTATAACAATGTAAAGATTTTGGTGAAAGTTCTAATTTTTCTTATTTCTTACTTTTTGCTGTCTGATTTTCGTAGACGAAAGCACTCTTTCTTTTAATTATTGTAATGTCTCTAAAATTATCCTTTTATCGTGTGATGGATGTTAAATGTTAAGATTGCTGCATATCGGTCCGCGTTTTGTTGGCGAAATGATTCAGACCGGCTGTAAATTATTGTCGAATCTTTTGGATTTAATTGTTGTCCTTACATGCTGATTCACTCAACGATATCTGGTATGAGAGTGGTTGGTTATGGTTATTATTGTTGTCAGCGGTAACGACCCATTGTAACACTTAAGATAGTGGGCAATCTGTACTGGACAAGAATAACAACAACAGTAAAACATTATTACTCTTCAGTGGTTTATTCATTGTGAGTTAGTTGCGTGCACATTTCGTTCCGATGCACTAACGACGTTATTCAACGCTGGAAATTGGCTCAGCTTCCATGAGAAATATCCACGATGGACCCGTTAAATCGCGCACCTCAGAATAAAAAAGTAATTTTGCAACAAAAAAAATTGGCAGTTTGCGATGATACTGAGAGTAATTGACCCAGTTTCTATTTTTGCGAATTTCTTGAGTTATCGCGCAGATTTTTGATGAGCGCGTCGATAACGGAGAGGAATTGCGGTCGCAACACTTTACAGTTGTCTTTTGCTACCTATATCAGGACATGTAATATGTACGTACGTGTGTTTTTCTGGTGTACAATAAAAATGTGAAAGTGAAAACGCTGGAGACTACTATTATTGTCATGCTTTCCGCGAGCTGTTTGCGAAATATTGCTGCTTAAAAAGAGTATCTCTAATTTTGAAATGTTGACAGCTATTTCTGAATAACATTTACTATGTACTTCTATTATATCACTTTTAGTTCATTTAAATTCACAATATAGTTAATAAAAATAACGATTTGTATTTCTACATTTCCCTTGATACATGAAATTTGTTATAAATAATTTAAATCGATTTTAAAGAAAATTTTAATTTAACTTTTTTAAGACCGTGTTCAAAAGAGGGAGTTTACAAGTTCATGATTGTTTTTTTGATAAATTCTCGTTGAATTGGGGAATCTTGTACGCTTCCTACTGTATTTGATAAGAAATGAAGTTCCGTTCATTTATGAAAATGATTTCTTTCGTAATTATATTTCTTAGGGTACATTACTTAATAGTGGTGTCTTTTTATTTGACCCCCTTCCTCCTCCTTCTTAATGGGATTCAGTAATATATGGTGAAAACCTCCCTCTACACAAAATGAGTATTGAGGAAACTTTGCTGGAATCCCTCTGCCAATTTTGGTCTGTACCTACATATACATATATAGATAAAGTTACATAAACTGTAACATAATTTCTAAACTTAACATTTTGCTCCTGCAAGGATGACCCTTTAACATGTCAAGAATATTTAACATTTCTTATAATGATATTTGAACAAGTGAATTGTAGCTTTTTTAAAAATATAAACATAATTTTAGCCAATTAATATAATTTAATTTAATTTATTCAGACTTCCCAAATCATCCCCAGAAGAAGGGGTTTATAATGTTACAAAATATTTATTGTACATTGTACACCCGCCTATCTATGCATTGGAAAGCCTGATACGTTTTCCAATCAATTTGGATTCCTGAAATGTGGTAATAAATAACCTCTACACTCCTTACGTGACATTTACTCTATAATGAGTTTTAATTAAAGGAGGAAGCGAAATTGTATCATTCTTTGAATGAAATAAGTTAGCCAAAGATCTATAACTTCCCTCCCCATTAAAATTCGATGAGATTTTGCTGGACTCCTTCTCCCCATTTTGACATGAACTGTAAATGATGAGTTTTAATTTCCTACATTATAGATGATCCCATAGGATTAAAATATAGTTTTCAAATATATTTATTTAATTAAAGGAAATTTCTTTTTAGTGTCTTTATCTAAAAGACATTAATACGATTAACTTTCAGAGAAGACAGAGAAGAAGGCAATTCAAATTTAATAAATATGTTTATTTTTAACAAGTAGCTACTAAATCACAACACAAAATCCAAAATATTTATTCGAAACGTACAAATGTATAACCTTTTTTATAATAATGGAAAGTACTCTTTGGGTTTATAAACAGACTAAAAAATTTAATTAATTAATAAAGATTAAAAGGATAATTAAAACTTCTGAGATACTGAAGCAGCAACGTATCAAATTATTTTGTTTTGAGAACGTCTCTTTTGTTGCTGAAACTTAATTTTTGGTTGGTATTAATACTCGTATTAAAGCCTGCTACAGTCTCGTATTGTGTGTGGCATAACGATGGAGTAAATCAGTCCATTTCCAAGCAATTAATTTGGTATTTTTTAGTTTTCCCAATTAAGATCAATTTTAGATATGGGTCAACCATTAAACTCCCCCCTCACATCATATAATTATCTATTATAGTTTATCTTCTTATCTTCTTGTTTTGATTTTAAATCTTTTTTCCTTTATTTATTCTTTTACATTAATACGAATAAAATGAGGATGTTCATTTTTATTACCTTCCAATTTAACTGATAAGAATATTACGTAGTATTAGGACGAGTCACTATTATTGGTCAATAATCGATACGACTTTATTTAACGACTGCAATAAAAATATCGAAGAGATTATTTCGCTGTAAAAAGAAACATTTACAAATACCAAATTAATAAGATTTGTGCTCTTCTACTACGTATTGATGTAAAAACGATCAGATTATTTGGTCGTATAAAACCTATAAAGTTTAGTTTAGATTTTTGTGGACACTTAAAATACTTTTGGTCGAAAAGTGAGGAATATAATCCACGAAATCCTTGTCGTAGATTCGGAAATTAATAATTAAAAATAGTATTATGGTTATCTACGCTTTCTCTTGTTCTTACCTACACATTGGATTACCTACCTAGTGGAATAAGCTAATCATCTGAATGGTGCATCATAAAACAGAAGCTTTTTTTATTTGGAAGAAATGGTATTTGCATAACTAAAAGTGCAATTAAATGTATAAACTTTGAGACATACCTAGAAAATAATAATTTATATATACATAATAAAAATGGTAATGTTTGCCATGGTTTTGCTAAATAGTTTTGAATTAAGTAAGTAACCGATAATGGTGGCACCTTGACATCATGCCTTTACGATTCCTAAATAACTTCCAAGTGCAATATATTAAAGTTGTCAAGTTTTATATCGTACTTTTATTTATTTCTATTTATTTCTTGATTCGTATAATAGAGACGAATCATACTTTTGAAGGTATCTAAATAAATTATCCACATTATCACTGTGGGCGTACTATCGTTTTATGACCACGATGGTATAACATGGGTGAGACCACTGGTGGTCTAATAACTAGCGGCCCGACCGTAGATTCCTTTGCATATGAAGACTTTACTATTTAGATAATTTTCTATATACAGGGTGTACTACTAGCTGACATTATAATAGATGTTGCTCTCTTAGAATAGGGCCATTACCTCATTTTAATGCAATATTTTTTGCCTTTGGGCCATATACCTAAAGGACAGCTTGGGTTCAGTTAAGGTCATTTTGTGTTCAAAATTTAAGTTGATTTTTTTTTGGAATAGCTGGTTACAATAAATTTAAAACTGTATGTTGATTTTTCAATAAAAGGGTGTCTGAAATTTGCCCTCAATTTCCATTTTTAAGGCACTAACCTACGTGTTTTTTTGGATGTCTTTAATTAATGTGTGTGGAGTTTCACCCTGTACATGATGTTGTGTGTGGCCTCGTTACAGTTTACAGTCGCAATGGTACAAATTGTAAACACATTAAACGTGAGCTATAATCTAAGTTAAACTGGCCATTAGAAGTAAGTTTTCGTCGAGCAGGAGTGTTTAAAACGGCCATGATGCCTTTGTAACCGCCAACCTTTATTATATTCATAAATTCCGGTAATTAATTGCCCCCATCAATGGGGTGTTATTTTATCGGTGTGTTGGAGTCATTCGAACGCGAGTCAAACCAGAAGTGGAACATTCGTGAAAGTTAATCATCCGGTGTTTATGCCGCGGCTCTGACTGGGAGGGAATAGTGTCGCGAACATGAACCATAAACATCGCCAAGCAAGACAAGATCCCGGATTACGCGGATTTTACGTTTGTACGTACATTATTGTGGAATTATACACTTGCGGTCCGGTGTTTGGCAGGTGGGAGCTTAACGGAACGGACCGATGAATGTCCAAACTTTACACTCTTCGTTACATATAGCAACAGGCAACAAGAAATGTAACACCAACAAAATGTCCAGATGAGACCTACACTCAAAATTTAATTATATGTGGTATATGAAATGTGAGTCTTTAATCCCGAAACTTGAAAAATAATTTATTTGAGCCGCTATTTTCTGGGCTATGATCACAATACACTTTTATGTGATATTTCGTAAATAACAACGACTGTAATTTTTTGTGATAAGGTAATACCCTAGGCTCATCAATCTGAATTTCAGATATAATCTTGTATCAAGTTAGTGATGGCTTGACTGATAAACGAATCATGAAAGTTTGTGTTGCTTATGATTCAAAACGATAGGGTGACTGCGTGGCTGACAGATCATTGTCATTACATTCACTCAAAAATTAGTTTCTGTAAATAAAAATGCTTAAGTATTCTATATCTTTATGTTAGCAAGTTACAGAAAATAAAAACGCTTTAAGACACTTTTCCCTATTGGTGGCAGTTAAAATATTTAAAAAAGTCTGTCACATAAAATTTAATTTAGGTACGCTATTGTTATTATATATTTTAAGGACTAAATTATGAGACTATAAAAATAAGTACTTACCTACTATAAATTCGTAAACTATCTTTTTTTTTTATTACCTATTTATATCTAGTAAATTGTTTTTGTATTCTCATTGTGAACTCTACGATTACGATCTTCTAAATAATAATATTCCTTGTTTTAAGTTAATATGCATAATAAATTGAATTTTGTTGAAAAAGGCAATTTGCAATTTTAATGCCCATGTATAGATACATATTAATTTTTCATAGATGCTATATATATATAGTTTTATATTATTGTTTTGTATTAGTATGTCCAGTAGCAAAATATAGAATAGATAATTATTAATGTAAGAGCAACTGAACCAATTACTGTATTAGTTTTCTAAATGCAAATCTGTAAATAGATTGTGATTAATTTAAATTGAAAATTAAAAATGAACATTTAGGTTGGCCTATTTTTAGAGTTCCGCACCTCAAAAGGAAAAAGCGGAACCCTTATAGGATCACTTCGTTGTCCGTCCGTCTGTCAAGACCCTTTTTCTCAGGAACGTGTGGAGGTATCAAGCTTAAATTTATACCACATACTCAGGTCTATTGTCCCTTGGAGCTGTGAAAAAATCAAACTTCTAAGCCAACTCAATCAAAAGATACAGCCGTTTATGCCGCAAATTTCCGCAAATTTTCGAATTAAAACCTACAGGGTACTTCCCGTGAACTCAGAATCTTGAAATTTGGTACGAAGCAACGTCTTATAGCACAGATAAAGGAAAAATTGCGAAAACCGTAAATTTTTAGTTACATCATATAATAAAAATATTTTTAATAATTTTAAAGTTACTACCCCTTTCCTCATGAACGCGTAGAGGTATTAAATTGAAATTCATATCAAATACTCAGGTCTATAATACCTTTAAGCTGTAACAAAATCAAACTTCTATGTCAACGCAATAAAAAGAAACAGCAATTTAAGCCGGATATTTTCAAACTCGCAACTACTCGCAAGGGAATCAAAACCTAAAGGGTACTTCCAGTCGATTTAGAATCTTGAAATTTGGCATGAAGCAATGTTTTATAGCACATATAAAGGAAAAATTCCGAAAACCTTAAATTTTTAGTTACATCACATATATACAGGTTTGTACGGAACCCTCACTTGGCCGGTATTTTTTTGACATCGCAACACCTTAGTCAATTTATTGGCAAGTAACAAATTAAATTGTAAAATTTAAAATAAAAAAATACGTACCTTGATTGGACAGGAACTGTAGAATAAAAACAGGATCACAGGAAGACTCGAAAATATCAACTTGATTTAATATTTGATTTCAATGATCAAAATAAATCAGCACATCAGTAGTGTTTACACAAACTTAAAAACGGAATAAAACGCGTTAAAATGTCTTAATTTTGTGTACTTAACCACTCTAGTATTGTTTCGGGCTATTAGCGTCTTATCAAGACTCCAAAACAATTTTTTAATAAATAACCGTTACAAAAAGAATATCAAATCAACAATATTATTTTCTTATTTTCAATTAAGTATTAGAATTAATACTTGTTTTATCACCACGATCAAATTTTTACCCTAGTACAAAAATAATTGATGTAATTTTTAATTTTTGCGATGTAAGTATTTATGTATACAATAACTTATTTTTTGGTGTATTCATTCGTTGAATTTTAGATCCAATAAAATTGAAATTGATTGACTTTACTTTTCATACCTACTGTTCTATGACTACCAAGATCAGTGAAGACAAATCCAGCAGCAAACGATTTCAGTTCATTTATACGACGCGCGACCCTACCTGCGGGCACTGTATGATGGAGTATCCTATTGTCATTATCTCAAATTCTTTAAAATTAAAATTTGAATTGTTTAAAATTTCTTTTTGATGCACTCAATATTTAAATTCCTAAATATACGATAACCATCATGTTTTGATTTATTTTTTTGTGCAAATTTAGAAGTTGAAATGAAATTGCTTGTTTTTAAACTTTTCTACTTTTCTACGTCTACCAAGATCAGCCAGGATGAGTCCAATAACAAAGAACTTGTTTTGTCACATCTGAAAGACTTAAAAATTAGTCACAAAATAGGTTTTTATCTCAAATTTTCCAGTATTATGCTAAAAATTTAATTTGTTTCTTGTTTCTACAAACGTCTAGGTAAACTGTATTTTTGAAAGCTTTTATTTAACTTGCAATGTATGTTTGTTCGGGTGGAATCTTGCTACTCAATTTTGAAACAGATATCTTCAACCGATTGAGCTGAAATTTTGTATACACATTTAGTTTGGATGACAATACACGACAAGCTGTGTGAAAAAAAAAAACTTTTGGGTGTTTCATTCCCACCATGTTGGTGGGCGGGCTGTCCCCCCCGACCTACACTTTTTTGTGCAAAGTCGGAGGGGTAGGGCGGAAGGCCCTCTTCAGCCTCCTTCAGGAATCGTGGGAATGGGTGGGTGGTGGTGTGGGGGAAGAAAGATGAGACGGACGAAATGAAGACAGAAGAGAAGTGAAAGACTATCTGTGGAATATTACTACCCCAGCATTTGACTAAATGATCCAAGGAAACCACAGAAAAACTCGGACCAGAGTAGTCGGCCCCGGAATCGAACCGGTGACCTCCCAAATGCTAAGCAATGATCTAGACCACTAGACCATGCCGCTCGGTAAGCTGTGTGACGTTATTCTAAATCCGATATGGCGAACCATCCAAGATGGCGGAATAGTTGTTTTTTTATGCACTTCTGCAATATGGGTATCAAATGAAAGAGCTTGCCGAGAATAATTAGAAAAATATTCTGACAAAACTCTTAATCCAATATGGCGGACTTTTAGAGTTTTTAATGCTTTCTTATAGATGGGTATTTAATGAAAGGGTTTGCTGAGAATAAAAAGGCAGGTTAAAAAAAAGATGGTGATTATAAGCTCCGTTGCTCTAATTCCCCTGAAATTTGGTGTAGAGACCTCGATTATTCTTGAGGTAGAATTTTTTGAGCCTGTAACATCGGTTGATTAACTTTGACTTGTGTGATTTAGCGAGATGGGCGTCATCAGCATTGGTCTGCAATCTGTCTAGGAGAAGGACAACTCCAAAATCAAACAATGATGCGTTGAATGAGATGAACAGACTCAGAAACCTAGCCAGCGATAAGTAAAAAGTAAAAAATAAATTAAAAGCAAAAAACTCTTTTTTAAAAAACCTTTTATTAAAAGCTCTAAAAATAAAAATTTTAACTATCAACCTACAACCTCATTATACACAATTTATATGATCATAAAAGCTTGTCGCGCGATTTACTTGTATAAATAAACTACTACCTATTTAATTGAGTAAGTTAATCTGCTAAGTTTAGTTTTTTTTTTAAATTTCAGCAAACCTCGCGACAAGCGCTTATGATCATATGAATCGTGTATAATGAGGTTATAAGTTGATAGTTAAAATTTTAAAGGAACATTTTATTTTCTTCTTTTTAGAGCATTAAAAAAAAGCTTATTTTAAAAAAGGTTTTTTTTTTGCTTTTAATTTATTATAAGAAATGTTCTTGTCTTGTCTAATCATTTTAAACACATCTACTTAAAGATCTCCTTGATATTGACCTCTAGGTCAAAGTTACTCGAATAAGTAGTCAAAACTTCGTCGTTTTTGATTTATTCTATTTCCAAAATTAACAGCTATCCTGCTATTGCCTACTCCTCCTCAAAAGAAGTATTTTGTTGGACGTTCAAGGAATCATCCTGAAATAACCATGAGTCTTTATTTGTGGCCAGTTATGAACTGTGTTAGTCTCCTTTTTTCTTTTTTAATAATTTATCAGCACAACATAGAGTGCGTGAATCAGGTTCATACACGTCAGCAAAAAGTGGTTTATACCATAGTTAATTAATTCCTTACGATAATAATCTAGAAAATCTCCTTACTTATCCTAATTGAATATCCTTTTCCTTTACGGTGATATATGTTATATGTAAATTCGAATTTGTAAAACCAATCAGAATCTTCAGCTCTACAAATTCATTTCGCAGAAGAAGGAACTTTTTTATGGAATACTTATATGCATCATAGGCAGGTACGTGTGTAGCAAAAAGCTATTACCATTAACAACCACTAACGGACGGATGGGATGGTTGAAGCTTGTAAATATATAGTACACTAGATTCACATAAAATCAACGTTAGGTACTCTGATGAATCGCTAAAATGTAGCAGGTAATTAATTTCTTGGGTAATTATTCAGTGATAATGAATAATCAAGAAGTTTTTGCGACCGCACTTGCAATGAAATTGGCTTGGAAAGAGGAGTCTACTTTCATTAGTGATGCAGCAATTCGTAATAGCGCGACGCAGTTCCTCTCAATGTAAAGTTTAGTGTATCAGTATTGCAAATGCGAAATTAAAAGGAGCAGCTATTAGTTCCAATAGTATCACAAAAACTATCTGAACGACTATTGCTTCATCGAGCTTCGCGATGGGGCATAAATATGTACGTGTTTGATTTTTATGAACATCGTAGAATTGACTTTGATCTAAAGAAATTATGTAGACTTTAAGTTCCTAGGTACTTGCCATCGCAGCTAATAGCTTACGAAATCAAATTCGACATTTTGAACATATTTTACAAAATACTATCAACATTGAAATATTCATTATAACAATAAAATATTGTTAACAATCATTAAATAATACAACATACAAATGCTTTTCAAGAATAATTTAAAGACACTCTGATGCTAACCTTTAAACCTTCTAAAACTGTGTTATTGTTTTTTTTCAAATAAATAACGCACTGGGAAGCTGTTAGTGTGAGTTTCAAGGGTCGCATCGTAACTTTTAATGTTGTTTTTATTGAAATTCTAAACTGTTATCTTTTTGTAATTTAATAATGAGTTAAATTGAAAGAAAAATAATTATTAATTATGGTGGATGCAATGGGTCTACACAATTTTATGTGTTACATGATTCACCTAACATTCATAAAAGTAAAACGTTTTAATTTTAAGTTTATTATTTCATTAAATTAAATGGTTCGTAGAGTGACTTTTATAAAAACCTACCTACCTACCTGTAGTTAGTAGCATATAGGAAAATTATGGATTATATTTATATAATCCATTTATACACTCACTCGTGAATGATACAAACGAAATTGTCGAGCTTTGGTTGAACAATTAGCCAAGCTTTATGTTTTTTTTTCCATTTGAGCTGTAGTTTTAGTTATTAATTTAGCTTCAGAAAAAAATATTTTATAAGTGCATATATTCATTCGCATTATAAAATTAGCATGCACACCATTCAAAGTGAATCTAAAACGAAAAAATATTAATCTTAGAAGAGATAACTTGAATGAATATCTTTGGGCTTCTCGTTTTAATTTTTTTCGAACTGTTCCACCTACTTACAAAGTTTACGTGTACTTTATTTTTTTTAGATATTTTGTAATAAAAATAAGGAGAGATGTGGCTTTTTATTAGTATTAACCGTTTTATTAGAAAATTCGAGAATAGTCGTAGGTGAATCATTGGTAGATTATGTAAAATTATTTTTTTATCGACAGAAGCTTAGTAAAACCTGCCAGCTCATATTTTCAAAATGACGTGAATATGTACATTCACAAAATAATTGAAAAATTACTTTCATCACCACATTTTTTTGGTTCTTTATCTGCATGGATGTTTATAGATCAAGACTTAATTGAAAGAAAATAGAATACGTTAACCCCTTTGGAATTTTGAAAAAGGGGCATAATCATAATTTGCATTGTGGAATGTACTTAAGTGGGTCATATGTAAATAATAATAAAAATGCGATTATTATCACAATATTTACACTTTCATTTTATTAAAACACTTAAGCAATCGAATAGGCATAAGTAAATGTAGGTACTTATACAAAATTTTTCGTAAAGATGTTTTCCTTTCAGTTCTTAAATTCTACAAAATATAGTTCGATCGATTCTCTATTCGAATGATTAATAAATCCTGTTGTCATTGACGATAACATTACATATGTAAATGTACGTAACATTACAATGATGATTTATGCTAGCGTGTAAAAACTTACTTAACAATTATTGCATCTTTTGGATAGAGGCGAACTACGTACGATAATATCACTTAAAAATCATTATCTCTTCTCTTCTTGTAAGTACGTAGAATGTATGCACGACACTGAAGCTCTTCCTCATTAATATCATTTGAAAAGCATTTACAGCCCTTATTGAAAATTTAGACTAGGAACTATGTACAAAACAAACAAAGTGAAGAATCTACTGAATTATGTATCCGGATAATTATAGTTCGCCTAAACTTTTTTCTTCTTATTGCTGTCCTCACTTTATTAGTCCATTCGTTACGTTAACAAAAAATCACTGAAATCCGTTGGTTCCAATACGTGATCGGAGAAATCCGTCTGGAGGAGCACTGGAAGCGAAGGGTCACCGAAATCGACGGGTGAGAGAGAAGGTTCCGGGAAGTCTGGAGATGCTAGCAGCGAGTTATCTGATAACGGCAACGACTCTCCATCGGATTCCAGAAGGAGATAGTCCAGGTCACTGTAGTCGGAACCGAAATCGGGTAGCGTCGCTTCCGACGAATTCAATGTGGCACTCAGCGTCGAGATGTATTTCATTGCAAGCTTCAACGTCGTGATTTTGGTCAATTTTTCATTGTTACCGACGTGCGTCTGCGACAGGGTTTGAGGTACGGCCCTTCGTAACGTTTCGAACGCTTGATTTATTTCTCTCATGCGACTCCGTTCTCGTGCGTTCGCAGTTTTCCGACGATATTTGCTGAGAGGTGCAGGTTTTTGTTTCGGTTTCGCCGGTTTCGTGGGCTTCGTACTGTCAGTCTCGGATGATTGCTGTTTTCGTAACGATTCAGTGACTCGACGTACCGATCGTGGCCTGAGTGAATATTTGTCTTCTTTGTTAGGGGATGAAGCTGTTGAAGGGTCGCAGCCTTCATTGTTGTTGGCATCCGGATAGGCCATGTCCTCTAGGGGATGCGAGAGGCGTTGGGTGAGTTCGGGATCGTATTGCAAAAGGGAATCCATCGTCGTCATCTTGGACTTTATTTATTTTGGTGATGAATGATGAATTTATTCGGTAGTTTGTGTTGTGTCGCATTGACTCGTCATTTGTCGAATGGGCATCGATTTGCGTGTATCGATCGATGTTTAGCGCGTTAAGCGAATATTTACGCGCCTTCGACTACCAACCAATTTACTGGTCACGCTTGTTAAAATCGTGTACACGAACTGATTGCTCCGTCACTTACAACTGACACCGATTTCTTTCGCATTTCGGATTATATTGACGGCTTCATTCATTACTTACGCGTGCTAGCTGAGACAGATCAGCCGGCTTAGATATCGCGTTTTTTTCTTTCTTAATTAATGGCACGCAATTCGTCACGCGTTTTATGTTTCATCCACCTGTAATTCCTTGCCGCACTTTATCGCTCGTCGGAATCTCCGAGTTATCGAGTCCGTCTCCTGACTCAGCGTCGATATCTCTCGGAGCTTTTTGATCAGAAGTTGTACCCAAGTGTTGAATAAGACGCGTCTTGTCGTGGATGATGTTCGCGGATTATCGGACGTCTTGTTGGGTGGACCGCGAGTTGGTCACTGAGGTTTATCCGGCGCTTTGGTGATCAGGTAGGTACCACTAAGAGACTTTATCCCCACCTGTGAACACGCGGCAGATCGGCCG
This sequence comes from Agrilus mali, assembly GCA_029378335.1. Taxonomy (NCBI): domain Eukaryota; kingdom Metazoa; phylum Arthropoda; class Insecta; order Coleoptera; family Buprestidae; genus Agrilus; species Agrilus mali. The sequence goes on along the minus strand of CM055657.1, from coordinate 4,327,640 downwards.
AATCTCTTCGCATTATAATGCGTCAATGTTGCGGGCAATGATGAATAGGAAGAGTTCTCTTCGGTTGTGGAGGAGGAATAAATGATGATGGACATCTTTAACGTAAATGATTAGGGGCTGGCACAGTTTATGAAATGTGAGGTGTTTACTTCTAAATTCCGCTGCCGATGCAACAACAAACGCTCTTTCTCTTTATCTCTCCTTCTCGCTCACTCTCTTCACTTTCCATTCCCTTCCATTGCTTACCTAACACTCATTAATAATAATTTATTAATTCAGTCACTATTATTATTACCATTACCTGTCGTAGTTGCTTGTCTATTACCAACTATTTGCTAACGTTCAACAACTTTGTTGCAAAACAGCAATTTCGATTTTACAAAAAGGAAGTGATTGTAGATGCCATATCTACTTTTTACGTAATTTTATTAGAATATCTCTAAATTCTACTGAATTGCCTTTTTCTAAACGTGAACGAGTTACAGGTACAAAATTCTTGCAATGCGGTTCTGGTATTGGCCAAGTCAATAAAACCGATGATAAATATTCTCCTAATCCATGCTATCCCAAGGTAGTACCTTCCTATTGATTAAATCTTGAAAATAAATAATTGAAATTATTGAAACTTTCAAAAAATGTCCCAGAATCTTTGACAAAGTTTTCTTAGAAACTTTGATTAATCAGGATGTTTCTTAAAAGCTTCCAGAACATTCTGCCATTTTCGTACGTCTTTTACCCAATGGTACAATTCTCGTTCGTGTTAAGAAGAATTTTCACCACACACTCCCACCCACATTCTTACAGATATTACTACCAAATTCTCTTATTATCAGTGGGAGATCAAAAATAACTATCTATATCTGTCACCGTAACTCCTAGTAAAAATAATAAAAAGGACGAAGGAAGAGAAAAAGAAACATTTAAATAACAAAGAATTAGAGAAATATTTATTGTTTCCACTTGTGCCTTCATTCTATGTAAAAATAATTGAAATGTTTCAAACATAGTTAATTATATTTCAAAACTTTTTTTGCAGAAACATCCAAATAAATAATAACAATAGCAAATTATTTTCCTGATTTCGTTGTTTATGCTTTCGATTATCATTTAAAAGACGCCAGTCCAAAAAGAAATGCATTAATTAGCATATATAAATATTAATTTTTTAATGGACAATCTAAATAAAAAACTGAAGCTACATTAACATTAAACTTTGGAATATTTTAAAGGATTACAGGTGTATTTATTATATACCTACTGTGTTTGTCGTAAAGCTCGGTCTAAAAGCAAACCACATGGTAATTTGCTAGAAAAATATTTGATTGAAATATGAAGTTTAGTTTACATCTTGTCCTAGACTTGGTAGGCGTATATGGTAAAGATTGCCACAAGAGTGTTTGTATTTTTAGTTGATTACGTACCTCTACAGTAGATTAGCAATTTTTGTTATAAGGCATAAATGCCTACTGCAAAAATTATTATTTTTGTGGAGTATAATTTAATTTCACTCGTATATTTTACTATAAGTATAATCAACTTATTCGGTTGATAAATGTATTTCACAAGCAACATATACCCAACTGTATTGTAATGTCTATATTAGGCAAATCAGGCAGAATATATGGAGATAGAGAAAAGCTTTGTACTTGTATGTAATGATGTAATATAATATATATGCTCACTATATTTTATTTCACTTTCTAGTTGAATAACTCAACAATACCTAATGAATCATTACATCCAATTTCTATTGTTTACTTTTTTTAAGTGTCGGCTCAGATAATAAAACTGCACCTGTCAGTGCCCTTTTAACTGGAGTTGTCTTTGATTATTGCATAATTCAATCAAAACATGTTTTGGATTACGTTAACCACTTCTTGTGCATGTAATGCTTCAAATAGATTGAAAGCTTCTGCAGGGCTGTTTTCAAATAAGTAATAAACGGTTGGAAATTATTAGGGACAATTACCTTAGAGACGATTCACGTGTTTAAAGCAATCTCAATAAGGATAACTATCTTTTAATATTATGACTAAGTAAGATTTGGAGTGTCCTCTGAGTGTCCACGCCAGTCATCTGATGAAAACTAAACTATTAAATGGCTTGACGGTTTCATTGCCTGTGCCGTCACTTTAGAAAAATTAAACAATAGATTCTAAAGAAAAAATGTATATAGTGCGTGGAGTCCCTCCGCGTGGAAGAAGTGAAACTTCGTATTATGGAAATGCAAATAGGAAGGGGTAGAAATTGATTTTTAGTGAACTCATATTGTTTCTTTAAGACAAATTTTATTAACATTGCCTACAATTCACAATTGATCGCATCTTTTAATTATCATTTCAGCTAATTTCACGACGCTCACACTGTTTACTTCGCTGCATAGCAAGAATACCACGCGCATGTGCTGATCTACCGACTCACTCTCTTTCTCTCTCCTACTTTCTACCTTTGTGTATCTTTCTTTCTCTCTCCCACTTGCGTTGGAATATTGGACGCTACTCGTTGCTAACGCTCGCACTGGCCTGTAACAGGTATGCTACGCGCATGCGTTTGAGTGCCACGCATTCACTCTCGCTCTGTGCCACGCATTCATTCTCGCTCTGTCTCTTTCTATTCCCCCTCCATGGTAGCGTTAAACGTTTAACGCAACCTTGTTGAAAGTCGCATTAGAAGTTTCACTTTAAAAAACTGACATCACAGAAATTTGTTATTTAATAAATTGTCGACATTCCTTTCAATTAATTTTTAAAAATTAGTGTTAAAATAAGTGCTATTGACAATTTAATAAAACGCCGTAAAATTACATTCATATAGGTACACATTTGTATAATGACTACGCAACGAAAGAATTTAAAGAGCTTTCCTAAGTTTTAATGGTTAATCGGGAAGATTAAAAAAAAATTGTTTCAAAAAAAAAATTAACAGTATAACATTGGCCACTTCAGGTGGAACATAAGTACACAAAATTTTTAGTGATAGGTACATTTAAGAATGGGGAATTGTTTATATTAGTTTGACTAATAGATCATTAAAATTGCCGTTAAAGCTATGTTTGTCTTTTTGAATATGAATATTTTTTATTTCGTGTTCAAGCGTCCTTTAATTAAATGGCCTTCCCGTTTGTCCTACATAAACTTGATTACAATCACCGCACTTTCACAAATAGACTCCAGATTTTGAATATTTATAAGTTTCGGCTTTGTTCTGTTAAATAAATTTGGGCAAATGAGCAATTAGTTTTGAAACATGTACAGGGTGATTCATTATAATGTCGCCCCCCTTTAGCTTTGTTATTTTGAGTGTCCCAAAAAAATTAAAAGTATGGTTATGTAGGTGCTAAAAAATACTTTTTTTATACCTATAACAAAAATTTGAAAAATGATCAGTATACAGGGAAAACCAAAAAGTTGGCTATTTTAAGTAGATCACCCTAGATATGAATTTATTTTTCGATTCCTCGTAAAATTCTAAGCATATGAATTTATATATATAGGGTGATCCATTTAAAAAAAATGAACGTTTTGGTTTTTCCTGTATACTGATCATTTTTAAAATTTTTGTTATAAATAGAAAAAAAGTATTTTTTAGCACCTACATAACCATACTTTTAATTTTTTTGGGACACTCGAAATAACAAAGTTAAAGGGGGGCGACATTATAATAAATCACCCTGTACCTAATTATACCTTAAATTAAATGTTTCGACTAACATTTTTCTAAAACTTTTACTCTTTTATTTAAACTTAATTATGAAGTTTCAAAAAGTAACTCTTACAAATCTGAATTATTATCTGAATTTTACATGTTGTTTTCTATTCAAGAAATATTTAAGAAAAATGTGATGTTTTTATAGTATACATAGTAAATTTAGAAAAATGAAACTTTTAAACTTAGTATTTCACTTACATAGTTATAGGATCATTTATAACGACATTCACTGAAAATTGCATTTATGATCAATTAACGTTTTCTTCATTATTTAATGCAACGGTTACTTTAATTTTTTCTTCCTCGCCACGTATAATTAACAAATAGCAAGAGTGTTTACCTACTTATATTAGTACAGATAGATATATTGTCTATTCTTCAGCAAACGACTTTTATTTTAGTCTTTGACGCTTGTTTACTTAAAAACCTGTTGTACGGAAAGGTTAATATCCTTATCTATGTAACATAACATCTGATTTAAAGTTACAAAGAGTTAACACACCTAAACTACTTTCGCTTTAAATCGAATTACAAATGACCATCGATAATATCGCTCTATTTTAACGTATCCAATAAATTTGTCGCAGCCGTCTGTCGAAAACAAAATAGATCATAAATGATATATCGTATGTAATGAACGTTTTACTGATTATCGCATAATTTTACATAACATGCAAGTAACTGCACTTTATACTTCGGATTGACATTTTAATCGAAATATTTTTCGATCTAAATCAACTGAAAATATATATAACTAGATTATTCCTGAAAATTAAAATAATTAGCGTTTACAACACTGAAAACTTTGAGCAATTGAATAAAATTGAAAAGCTTTGGATTTATCTAATTTTCAGTAGGTCTAAAAAGGAATTTTATTAAATTATCTACTAGTATGCTAACCCCAGAAATATAGTAGGATTGATTTTATATCATTTTACAACCTTTTATAGTAACTGCACTAGTGGAGATTTACGTTGCTAAACTACAGGTTTGGGCTGTTATTTGGTCGATCTTTCTGAGGTACATAGTCAGGCCATAAATAATGTTCTGTGGTTTTGGTCTATTACCATTGTTAGCTTTTAAATTTATAATACCCTCCAGATTCTACTATATTTCTGATATTATCGTATTGTACTTTAATTTAGGTAACTTCCAATTGCACACAAGAAAAGCTAATTTAATATAATGGTCCTTCGAGCCGAATTTAAACCAGTATTTTAATTATCTCAGTATTTGTGTGTGAAAAAATTACAGTAGAGCTAATCACCAATTTATCGATAAAGTTACTGAAATTACTTATGATGATGATGATATTGATGGTTTGCTTTTGTCTACAACGTGTAGTTTTTTTAACTGTGCTGTGGTGGAAACTGTAAACCTTTGGTCAGCAAAAGGACATGTAGTGCAGTCGTTTAGGTTTAGAGAGTTGTAAGCACATTTTCCACGCCTGGACAACGATACAATAAAATTGATACCCTGCGGTCCGCAACAAACATAACTGAATCAAAGATAAACAAATTATTGAATGAAAGCATGCTGTCGCTGCGAGGTGACGAAGGGCCCCTAAATCATGTCCATATATGTCACTACGAACATCCGTATCTGCTTAAAAACCATGAATTATATTCAATAAAAGTTTTACGTTGCCGTGTAAGACACCTTCGAATAGTATTAAGGACGCACAAGAACTCCAAACAGCTTATTCCCTACCTTAATTCATTCAACGAATAAAAAGACAAATTGAAAAGGAAACGCTGTCGTTGGGAATAGAAAACATGTATAAGAGTCATTTGTTATTTTACTTTCAATAAGTGTAGATTTGTTATTCTGAATCACACACAATGTTTTCAGAACGAGTAGGTAATAAACGAAAATGAACGAACTCTAAGGACACATCCAGAAAACATCAGTATTGTAAGTCAACCAAAAATCTCACAAAGCATTTTCGAAAAATATAAATCGTTCTAGTGTCAAAATATTTTTTATTTTTAATTGATAATAATAAAAGAAATATTTGGATAAAGTCTTACGTCATATAGGATATGGTGAAAACAAAGTTTAGTTTATGTTTACGGAAATTTAATGGTAGGAAACTAAAATTCTTGTGGCATATTATTGACTTTCTCTTTTAATCGATTGTATTGGAAATTGAGGTATAAACAGTTGGACAAGGAAAAAGTGTGGGTGAAACGCAGTGGTACTCTTGCTTGTAAGGAAGAGATCGGTTGTTGGACTAACAGAGCGCTTTGAAGATGCGAAGAGTATGAAGAAGAGATTTAATTGACATCCCCGCTGTTAAGTCCTTATGATTAGATAATAAATAAATAACGTCTTATTTGAAGGTATGGGTTGGTATCTTATGGCTGCATGCGAGGCTACGGCAAAAGCCGTAAACTTGGGAATGGCTATGCCCGATCTCTTATTATTACACTTTTATTAGCGAACATTTTATATTCACATGTATGTATGCATGTAGTTGTATTTACCTCGCGAACGAGTCGTTCTGACTTCCCGAGCTCGTTCAAATTTTATCGTCATATATAGGCTACTTTACAGTGGAATTACACAAGGATCGAAGCTTCCTTTCAAACACATCCTACATAATATTTCTCGGTGCTAAAAGTGTCTTCTTTGAAACTTCGAAATACACTTTTAATGTGAAATCTCTGACGTGTTATTACTCAGTCCTAATGGGATGACATATTGATCAACCAATAAATTTTGTTGTATTACAGTTGTATGCTGCACCCTGTCCCTGTTTCTAATACGAAATCTGCTGGATTGTCTTTACAGCAGAGGAGTCGTAAAATCTGTACGTATATCCCCTATACCTACACAGAAGACAGATGGAAAGGTTGAAGAAGAGAGTTCTAGAAGAGATGGAGAATCTTCGATAATAATATAAATCGTTATGATCAAGTTAGTCACTTTAAAAAAATATGTCAGCTATTAATTATGTTATACTAGCTATGTCCGCGACTTCGTCCGAGTGGAATAGTGACTTTCGGCAGCATTTAAAATTTTTTTCTTCTATATTTTTATTTTAAGCCTTTTTGCCAACGTCATTACACAAAAACTTTCATTCCTTATTTTTGCCTCCTTTAGGGTAAAATTTTTGCAAACTTTAAATGTCGTATTTATATCTAATCAAAAGCCTAAAAAATAAGTTTCAAGCCTCTAGTTTTATATCTACTTATCTATCTGTGTACCAAATTCTCATTTAAATCGGTTCAGGAGTTTGGGCGTGATTGCGTAACACACAGACAGACAGAGTTACTTTCCCATTTATAATATTATAGATTAATATAGGTTTAATTATAGTTTAAAATAGTTTATATAGTTTAGTATTCAACTACTTTTATTGATCCAAATAAACAAAATCTCTATAACTTTTTAGTTACTTAATATTTTAATTTTCTGGGCCGTAAGCTTTTTGGACGACGTCATTACACAAAAACTTTAATCGGCTAATTTTATCTCCTTTAGAGTAAAATTTTTACAAACATTGAATGTCGTATTTATTTATATCTAATCAAAAGCCTAAAAAATAAGTTTCAAGCTTCTATCTTTAAAAATTACGGAATTTCCGCACTAAATTTCCTATTTCAACCCCTTACAACGCTTTTTTCGCATTAAAAAGTAGCCTTTGTCCTTTCTCAGGCTCTAGACTATCTCTGTACCAAATTTCATTTAAATCGGTTCAGTAAATTTTAGGCGAGATTGTGTAGCATACAGACAGAGTTACTTTCGCATTTATAATATTCCGCGAATTCATTTTCATCGATTTTCCCATGGGAATAAGATATTTTCCCGCAGTAAAACGTAGCCTATGTTTTAATCCAGGGTGTCAGCTAACTCCATACCAAATTTTATTAAAATCGCTCCAGTCGTTTAGACGTGAAGAAGTAACAAACATACACACTCACACACTCACAAACTTTCGCCTTTATAATATTAGTGTGATAAATGCAAGTATATAATCCAGAGCGTTGCGTTTATAAAATTGATAACAATATCATATTCAATATTACTTTTCCTCAGAGAGTAGCGAATGTTGTGTTTAACTCGATTTGTGTCCTCCTGACTACCGGATCTCGTTCAAATTTTATCGACATATATATAGGCTACTTTACAGGGGAATTATACAAGGATCGAAGCTTCCTTCCAAACACATCCTATATATAATAATATCTCTCGATGCTAAAAGTGTCTTCTTCTTCACTTTTAATGTGAAATCTCTGACATGTTATTGCCCAGTACTAATAGGATGACATATTAATCAATCAATAAATTTTATTGTATTGCAATTTTATGCTATGTTACACCTTGCTCCTGTTTCTAAAACAAATTATCGCTTTATCGGCTCAATGGTACTTGTAACTGAGGAGTCGTAAAATCTACACGCACATACACATACCTGATAGAGAAGATATATGAGGATGTTCAACAACAAAGTTTTGGAAGTGATGGAGAACTTTCTATCATTGAGTCAAACAATTTCAGTAGCTTTATCTATTCCTAAAATTATACAAGTATTTAATACAGGGCGTTATTCTTATAAAATTGATAAGGATATCGTTTTCAAACTCACTTTCCCTTGGAGAGTAGCGGTCACGACTAGAAAAACTGAAAAACGACAATGTTGATAGTGAGTCGAAGTACAAAGTAGTCGTTTTGTTGTACTCGGCAGCCTCGAACACGCGTCGAGATATTAACAGATAGATTGGCGCCCACGTGATAATTAGTAATTCAAGCCGACACTCCACGGCTCCCACGCTCGTCCATTCAAAACTTACTAGGGCCTGGTGATGATCATGATGATGATGATAATGATGATGATGCTCTTCTTGTACATTCGTACAACAACAAGTATTGCCCAGCTCGAGTTCCTGGAGTGTCCTAGTCTCCGACTAAACTGCCTGCGCTGGTGCACTTTGACTCCGCAGAAGGAACTAGGCGACTCGACTGCTCTTCTTGTGTACTGTTGGTATTATGAACACCTGAGTATGACGAAGAGGCATTTCCTTATAAGTGCGAACGATCATGGGCTTGTTCAGGAAGTGGAAGCGTGGAAGTAAGTGCCCATCTGCTCATCCGTCCGGAGGTGGTGATTTATTGTTTGAGATGGAATCGAAAATAATTGCAAACGTTACGTTATTGTTGTTGTAGTTGTTGATAGAAAGCATAATATGTATGTTACATGTTACATCTGTTAAACTCTGCAAATGGAGTATTATAGTTTTAATTAAATTTAAACCAGGCGGAAAAGCACAGGTAATTACGTATTTCCAAATACAGATATTGGGACTTCTCAGAGGTGTGCAATGATTTTTAAATTTGTCCGTCACTCACTGCGCCTTGAGTTATAAAATTAGGGATATTTTATTGGTGAAACTCTCGAGGTGTAGTGACAAATCCTGTTAGTATTCGAAAGGCTCAGCAGTATTCGCTTTTATATAAATTTTTCTCATTGTTAGCCTGGGTAGACATCTTTATTACTGCCTTCAATAAAATTCGCGGAGTTTTTAATTTCTCGCACGGTAATCGAATTAAATAATGGGTTGTCAAAGTTGAAATCCTCACGTTGTTGGCCCGTTGCATTGCGTTGCCGCGGCCGTTGTCTGCGTTGCATTCGCTCGTCCGACGGATTTTTAATTCCGCTTTATTTTAATTACAGGTTGGCTTGGCTGGCAGGAGGAGAGGCCATCGCCGCGAGCCCGATGAAGAGTCCGACCGATTATGCATGCAGAAAACCCGATAAAAATGTCTTCTTTATTGTGCGTTCCATCGGCGACTTTGGGTGTTGGCACATGATCCTGAAACAATATATGTAAATCATTGTTTGGAAGACAAAAGGTGCCCGCGAACAAACGCCACAATTGACACAATTAAATTGAAACACCATAACATAAAGAAAAATTCTGTAATCGTTAGTGCACATTCATAGACCTGGCTAGTTCCAGTGAGGACTATTAGTTGCTTCTTTAGCTTCAAAACGTAAGTTAAAAAAAAATATAAAATGAATATTTACAATCCCGAAAACCGCATCAAAATTACTTTAACCGTGTGCGCACAATAAAACCATTTTTCTAACGCAAGCCTCAGACTATCGCCCACAATCGTGCGCTGCGCATATTCGATAGAGAACGGTTAGTGCCTCTGCGCACTTACGGCCTTTAGTGCGGTGAGGCTTTCAGAAGGCCTTAGTGCGCTAGAACACTTCTATCATGCGCTCTTCTAAATCGAAACCTGTGACGTACCTTCGCTTTGACATGCACGTACCCTCGACCTGTACCTAAGAATCTCGAATAAATAATTTGCTATATATTTATGTGCAGAGAGTCTAGTTGCGATTCTGTTCTGCCCAAATAGTAAATTGTGCCTGCAGTTTGTCTATGCCCAGATTCCCGCCACAACGAACGTCACTACCACTGACAACACGCCACACTTTGACTTAATTAATTATTGTTCGTTATAGCACGTGTCAAACGAAGTGAAATTTGAAGGATGTTATTAATTGCGCGAATGAAGGAAGAGACCGCACGAGGGCGATATTTAATCCGTGGACAACCGGCGCATATCCACTCCGGGGCATATCCGTTATTATCCACCGTAATATCTTTTGTACCGTGCAGTTAATTGTTATTAATCTTGAAAAATTAGCCTTGGTAGGTGGAAAAAATTGTTGCCGTAAACTCGAAGGTATTATTCGAAATGATAGGGCGCCCACAACGTTCTCTGTTGACTTTACTGTGAAATAATTGCTATATCATGATCTTCTATGATAAACTTGTGGCTATACCATTTAAAAAGACGACATCTTGACAATGCATATGTTTGATAAAGTAAAAATACAAATACCCTTTTTGCCTCCTAAGAATAAAAAATCGAATAGTTTTAATAGTGGACGATTTAGCAGTACAAAGCCACGACAATCCATCATAAAAGTCCACAAGTTATGAAGTGTGAATCTCACAATTATCTTTCAAATCTACAATTTTTTTATTTCAGTTTTCAAAAGTTGTCTTAACTAAGTTACGTATACCTAACATATGTAATGCGTTTTCGAAGACACCTTTTGTGTTTAGTAAAGCGATTTGTGTTTTTTCAAGATCCGATAGTAATCACAACTCATCGGAACACATGTCTCGACTTCATCGCTATTAATCTACAAAAGAAATAACGCCGACAAAAAATTCCTCAGCCTTTTTTGTCGTAACGAGTATGGTCACACTGTAAAAGGAAATCACCGAAATATGGAAATGCGCCATTCTCATCGATCAGAGCGATTTATCGATTGTTATCAATCCGCTAACTGCCTTGTTATTTACGCAAGATAATTGCTTTGTAGGCGCCAAAGTCAATTGAGAAGTGTTAAGGCCATATTTTCAGTTATTTACGAACGCTGGAACACGCGATGTTGGTATATTCTTTTGTTAACAACCTATGATTTTGTAATTTACACTTTTGAAATTACAACATGTAGGTACAACAAAAAAGTGTCGGTAACTCAATGATTAGGATATATTTTCAAGTTTTATTTATTTTATTACAAAATATCTTAATGCATGGATGCTGTTTCACCCTTAATTTACTAAAAAGCCTTTGAGTTTCTTTTTGTTGCTGGTGGATTTGTAATAAATATTAGTTGCCTACTGTTAAGGTTAAGGTTCAGCCTATAGACATACGTATACCTACTAGAACAAGTATGCGCTTCTGTGCAAAAAAAGCAGAAAGAAAAAGCAACTGATGGAAGAGTTGCCTCTCTGTTTGTCATTTTCTAATTGACCCATTAGCAACGCCTGCGTGACATGAGAAATTGCAAGACAAAGAGGTAACGCTTAGACTTTTTCTTTCTCTCTGAACCATAGACATAAGTACTTAGTAGAACGGTGATGTGTTTCTGGGCTTCCAAAAGAAGCAGCAAGAAAAAATATATGTAGTGCGTGGAGTCCCTCCGCGCGGAAGAAGTGAAACTTCGTAATATGGAAATGAAAATAGGAAGGGCTAGAAATTGATTTTTAGTGAACGCATATTGTTTCTTTAAGACAAACTTTATTAACATTGCTTATAATTCACAATTGATCGCATCTTTTAATTATCATTTCAGTTAATTTACTTCGCTGCATAGCACGAATACCACGCGCATGTGCTGATCTACCGACTCACTCTCTTTCTCTCAGCTACTTTCTACCTTTATGTATCTTTCTTTCTCTCTCCCTCTTGCTCGCACTGGCCTGTAACAGGTATACTACGCGCATGCGTTTGAGTACCACGCATTCTCTCTCGCTCTGTGCCACGCATTCATTCTCGCTCTGTCTCTTTCTATTCCCCCTCCATGGTAGCGTTAAACGTTTAACGCAACCTTCTTAGAAGTCGCATTAGAATTTTCACTTCAAAACAGGTGGTGGGAACGTTAACTACCTCATTGGTACACTAAGAGCAGTTGCCAGACGTCAGGATTAGTGAGCCAGTGGGAAAATGTCAGACAAAGGGGAAGCGCCCTGTTCTTTTATTTCTCTTATTTTTCCCATTCCTATCGCAAGGATACATAGATACATAATATAATCTATTTGGTATAGGTACGTGTCTATGGTTTGCCCAATTTTTATCTTTATTATAAAGATAGAACGCGATGTACTTATAGAAATTTAATAGGAGAGCCTAACATTGTGTCCTTTTTTAATTTTTGTGGCAACCATCCAATTCCCAAATTATTAAACCTTTGCTGTTTTCTATAAAAATCTTTTTAAAGTTAATACATTCAAAAAAATTGGCTTATATTATATAAAATATGTCCTTGGTCACTTTGGCTGTAACAAAGCTGCCGACAAAAATTTATTTGTGTCCAATTTACCAAACATAAAGCCCGTTAGTAACGTCAGTATACCACAGAGGTTTATGCGTGTACAATTCATTGTGCATTTTTCACTGTCGGATTATTGGACATTAAAAATCTGTCGTATGCGGCTTACCATTTTTCCATGGTGAAAAATTGGGCGTTATTTTTTTATTTCCTTTTTCTTTATCGTTAACTGTATGCAGTTGTCTACTTAAACTTGTAATAGTCACTATTTTGTACGTGTAACCGGATTTAAAAAATTGCTGGCCATTATTTTATTTTCAAATCAGTAGTTATACTGTATGAAGCTTTTTAAAGGTGAATATCCAAAGAAAAAATGAAAGGAAAGGAGCATTAGTTCACATAATTAATTCCGACTTTATTGTTCTACTTGTAGGTGTTTTAAATGACTCATACAAGTCTAAAATCTTTCAAAGAAACTTCTGCATGTTCTGAAATTTTTAAATCATAAACAGACTACTGAATTTTACATTTATAAAAAATTGAGGGTAGAGTGCAATGTATCATTAGCTGTTAGTATAGAGCGATCAATTTTTATTGAAATTTTTTAACTATTCCATATTTTATACGCTCTGTAGGTACAGACATAGATTAGATAGTTTTTCCGGCCTTGTCACCCAGTTATTCCATTATTATTACAGTCACTGTTACGTTGCCACTTCCATGGGTAACGAAGAGTTTCCTCTCCAGTTCCTTCGGTCTTTCTAAAGAAAGTGCGTTACATAAAGTTCGACATTATTGCAGTTCCTATAAAGAGCGCTATGTAGGTCCCCCAATAGCATCGTGTCGTCCACCGTCGTCGACCAATATGTTGTGCATGTGAAGTTGTTGGTAAAGGAATCGGTGTTCCGCGGACTCCTGCTGTTGACTCTCTGGTGGGGCTCAAGGCGGACGGCGCCAACTCGCCGACGACGGGGACGAGGTCGCGAACCGCAACAAGAAATGAACGAGTCTTTCTGTGTTCGCCCTCTTTTCGACCATTTCGGCACGCAATTTCGCAATTACTGACATGCAATTTATTTTTGAAAATCTGACAACACCTAAATGTTAGTCCACATGGATATTTTGGAAACCTCAATAACTAGTACGAGTAGTAGTATTAGTTTCTTACTGTTAAAATTTTTCTTTAAGTCAAGTTACTGAATTCTATTACTATAGATCTAACTAATTGGTGCCTTTATAATTTATTAACAATTTTAGAGATTGGTGACTTAACTTAAGATTTACCACAAGAAGAAAACGAATGTGAAAGTGCGTACCCCGTGAGGTTGAAAGTTGTTTTTTGTAATGTTTTAATGACAATTTTCTTTTGCTAAAATTCATTTTAAAGAAGTAGTAGCAATCTGTTTAATTGGATCGGATATTTATAATGGATTTATGTATATGGCAACATACATTTATGTTGTTCAGCTTCTTCTTTGGGAGGTCGACTTTACAAAACATGTTTCAACTTTTTCCATCAATGACTTCGTCGTTCATTTCGATTAATTAAAATCGATGACATCCTGGTAATTAATCAATAGGATGTATTAAAAAAAGTAAACATATACACACTTGTTAAATTTATTAATAAATTTATCCGAAGAGAAAGTACAAAAGTTTTTACAGTGACAAATTATTGTTCGTGCGTCTGTTTTCATATCGCAAGGATGTAATTTAAAAAATAATTATGGAGTAGGGAGGTAGATTAAATGTGTGTATAATTTTGATATCCGGCTCGATGGACCAAATGGATCCTTTAAAAATTTTGCGTTTACGTAAAATAATTTCGGTGGAAATATAATAATTATTATAGAGTATGAATGTTAATTAAATGTAAAACGCTAAACTGTAGGTACCTAACGACGTAAGATACTAAATGTTTCAGTGAGAGAATTAAAATATTATGTTTGTATGATGATGGTGTTTCAAAGAGACATCAGTGCATTTTGAAATACCAACCAATAAGAAGTAATCTTCGTGTAAATTATCAAGTTTATATCTCAGACATCTAATAACTTTATTTGGACAGTATGCCCGCGCTCAGCAGCTGTACTGGCGTCGACGATAAAAATCGAAGTATAGAATCCATAAATGCACTTAAAATTCATGAGAGAAACACATTAAAGCTCATAAAACCGTAATATCGGAGAGATGAGGAGATGTCCGCACATTACTATAAATAAAAGAAACCGGCGATTGAAACAAAGAATTTCTATAAAAGAGAGTCACGCACGCTTCGGGCCCAAAAAGGGAAAAAACATGCGATCAAATGGGATTTCCTCTGACATAAATAACGGCACGTATGAAGTCGAATTCCTTGTCATCAACGGTAAAGACGCAGTTTTGTCTCTTCTTCTTTATCTTCCTTCTTACAAATAACATTTTTATTCTGCCTTTAAAATAGTTTGTTGTGCATAATAAAAGATTATGGTGTTTGAAAACTGAGAGAATGTTAAACAGCAGGAGATTCTTATATAAACACATTAGTTTTATTTAATGCTTGCCGAAATATGTATGGTTTAAGACATTATTTAGAAAAAAACACACAAATTTTCACAATAAACAAATACTGCATTAATTAATTTTCATCTCTGAGGAATCGATAAAATAGAAAATGATAAATAAGTGCACCCGTAATTTTCTCTAAAATATTCCTCTGTTGCTATTGCCATTTCCGTATAAATACATACTCCTTTTATTATAATAATGATGCCTTTTAGGAGAACAATTGAACGAGCCGCCTCTGCTCCTTTCAAAGTCCGTCTCAATTTTAATGCAATTTTTCAGCTTCCGATGCCACCTAGTAGCACTACATTACAATAGGATTGCTTCCTCCTGTTGCGAGTGTAATGCGATCTCTGATTGTCTGATGGAGGTGCTGATAAGTCCGTTCCCCTATTATGTTTCACCGATCTTATCTCGGCCCTAGCAGCAGCAGCTACCTGCCTTTATATACCGCTCAATTCATCTCGAACGGAACTACCATAGTTACCATTCCATTGATTGGCTACCGTTCCTTCTACTACCATACCATAAGTGAAATGCCTAAGAGGGAATACCGCGTTTCTACAGAAAATCTACGCAACAAATCGCATTAATTCAATATACTCGTTGAAGTAACAATAGCATTCATCACTAAATTAAAGAAAAACTACTAGAAATTACAGTAAATTAAAATTCTAGAAATTTGCAATTGGTGGGTGGTGGCTTTTAAATTCTCCTTCCATTGTCTTACATTCTCAAGAAGTATTGCTTGTTAGAGCCTAAGATTTGCTAAGTTTTAGTTTGATACTGTGCAAAGATCTCAGGAGATGTTTTCTGGCAAAAAGTTTGAAAGATAATATAGACTTCTCACAGAAAAAATATCAAAACACTGTATTTGTTCATAAGATGATTGCTTTTGTTTTTGAATTCTTCTCAATACCTATCCAGGCTTAAAGGAGGAGAAAATCCTAAAACACTGTCCTGGTTCCTAAGATGATGACTTTTGTTTTTGAATACCTCTCTCCATGTGATTTTACGTTTGGAGTTATCTTATCAACCTTCTGAATTCTCAAGGCTTTCTTCCGCCCAATGCAACACATCGTAGATTGACACTAAGCAACAATCCTTGGGGAGATATTCTGCAGTTGTCTTCAAAACATTTCAAAGACAATACGAATCCAGGCTTCCAAAAGGAAAAAATTCTAAAACACTGTCCTGGTTCCTAAGATGATGACTTTTGTTTTTGAATTCCTCTCTCCAGGTGATTTTACGTTTGGAATTATCTTATCAACCTTCTGAATTCTCAAGGCTCACTTCTGCCCAATGCAACACATCGTAGATCGACACTTAGCAACAATCCTTGGGGAGATATTCTGCAGTTGTCTTCAAAACATTTCAAAGACAATACGAATCCAGGCTTCCAGGAGGAAAAAATTCTAAAACACTGTCCTGGTTCCTAAGATGATGACTTTTGTTTTTGAATTCCTCTCTCCAGGTGATTTTACGTTTGGAGTTATCTTATCAACCTTCTGAATTCTCAAGGCTCACTTCTGCCCAATGCAACACATCGTAGATTGACACTAAGCAACAATCCTTGGGGAGATATTCTGCAGTTGTCTTCAAAACATTTCAAAGACAATACGAATCCAGGCTTCCAGGAGGAAAAAATTCTAAAACACTGTCCTGGTTCCTAAGATGATGACTTTTGTTTTTAAATTCTTCTCTCCAGGTGATTTCTCTTTTGGATTCTCAAGGATTATTGCTAGACAGAAGAAGATATCATATACTGAGATTGAACATTAATCCCAAGGGAAGTTTGCCACATTTAATCCAGACTTCCATGAGAAAAAACGTAATTTGAGAATGGCTCTTCTAATTAAATTCCTATCTGCAGGTCACTCTACTGTTGGAGTTATTATTTCAACCATTTGCATCAAGGACTATCGTTGGGCAAAGCAACACATTGAGATTACAACTGAACAGCAATTTCTGAGGATGCTTGCTAAAAGTCCAGAGACTTCCAAGGGAGGAGATTCCTAAAGCCATGGTCCTGCCATCTTCTTGACTAAAGTTTATATGTTCACAGATCCTTTTACTGAAGTAACTTCCCTTTTCCTAATGAAGGTATCTTATTGTAGGCACAAATTTTACCTTCGTTACTCAATAAACTTATTATTATCGAACGCTGTTATGCTTTGGAGTATGCGACGTAGTCCAGGTGACGTTAGAATACCTGTACGCGCTGTTTTTGTGTTTTGGTGGGCAAAACATTTTGGCATATAGCAGCTCTTGCTATGATTTAAGGTTGGTTCCTGACCTACCCTCGTATATTATGTACTTCTGAAGAATGATACCAGATAGGACAATCCTTCATAAATGATCAATGAGTGTCAAAGGTGGAGATACCGCTACTGTCATTGTCGAAGGAGTGAGCTTGAGTAATTTATTTAAAGTTTGCGGGTGCCGCAAGTCGTCTACGTAGATAATTACGTCCCAGACGTCCATCATTGAATACCAACCTAAGGACGATTTCTCCACCCTGTTTTCCTGCTGCCTTACGCGTCAGTTGACTAAGATTTGATAAATGTCGGGCAGATCGTGTCAGGTTTATTGTTAGCTGCGATCTTATCGAGAACGGTATTGGTTACGATCTCAAGTAGTACCTAAGCGGCGATTGTTGTTGTTATCTTTCGTATAGAGAGTCGGCATTTTGCTACGAGTGTACCTACACTAAACATCTATCCCCTATTGCCTTACAATGTTGTATGCAAATTGATTGGATTAATTTTATTGTCGAACAGCCAAACGTATCTGTGTTACGTGAGAGAACAGAAACTGTAAACTTTTATTGTCATAGATGTATAACAATAAACGGTTGCCGGCGTGATCCGAAGATCGGATTGCTGTCTGGTCTGAGAATAGTAACAAGTATCGCCCACATAAACCATTATACGGCTGCAGCGCAAATTCTGCTATTTAAAACTAATTATCCAGTATTTTGTAAGTTTTGTCGGAGCATTGGGTCGAAAAAATGCTGATATTCGGCTCGATGGACCAAGTATATGCATAAAACTAACTCTATTCTCTTTTTTGAACACTTTATAATAATATTGTTGGATGGTGGTTACCATGGCGTACATTAGACGTTCAGATGATCCTAGTAGGAAGAAAATTTTTTGATTTGATCAGCACATTAGTCAGCTGTAGACAATGGAGCTGCAAGAAGAAAAAAGTAAAGGGGAAACAATGGTCGGCGAATGAAGAAGCGACCGACGGCATTCCAGGGCGTTGTCCTTTCCACCCAAAGCAAAGAAAGTTTAAATTTGAAAATAAAATATTTTCTTCTTCTGTGATCGGCGCAGTAGTCGTTTTTGCGACCAGATAAATAAGGCGACCGACCAAGGCCACTGTGTCCTATAAATTTTATCCGCCAAACTTTCTCGAAGCGTTTGATTGTTGCCAATTAGTCTCGTCGTATCGTTCTCCCTGGGCTCTCCGACTAGTAATTAAATATTCATTTATTTTCAGCAACCTTTTTTGGGTCACTCGTGTCATACAATGAATGCAACACGTATCTTAAACGTACACATATGTTAATGCTTAATTTTCGGTAGATGTGCAGTTGCACCAGATCATGACAACATCTTCGACCAGACTTCAGGCGGTCGAAACACAGTATCTACATTTCAAAATTTATCATAATACGCTTAGTTTAATTAATGGTTTTAATGTCAAAACAATAACAACGACAAAAGAGATTGTTGAAATTGGGTAGGTGTCCAGTGGTTTACAGAAATTACTACAACGATTGTTTGAATCCAGGAGAATCCTTTAAAGATGACATTAATTCGGGAGATTGCTGAACTATAAAATAATAATTTTTAACAATCAAGTTTAGGATATTATTGGCATCTTTAATATTGAAATTCGGCTTAAAGGACCAAGCACGTTAGAACTTTTAAAAATTTGAATGTCACTAATCAGTTTTTACAAAACTATATTACAATTATATTCTGAATTAGTTCCCAGAGTCAGTTATATTCTTTTTTTGACATTTTATAAGCTGTCATTCTTTCTGACCTTAGTAATGATAGTTTGAATTTACATTTAAGGTTAACGTCTTAAAATTGCGATAAGTATAAATTGTACTCAAAAATATTGATGTCTGGCTCGAAGGACCAAGCACTTTAAAGTATACTTTAACAAAACTATTACTTGGGTTTGATATCATTAATAGTTTGTTATAAAAAAGTTAATTATCATGAAATACTAAAACGAAAATGAGCTCGGGCGCCACTTTGTCAAACAAAGAAAAGAATGAATGAAACGAAAACTTTATTGAGCACCGGGTAGTGCATCGGTGGTTCCTGTAGAATCCTGAGAGTCAAGAGAGCTCGAAGCTCTCTTAAAAAAACAAAAAAAACTTGAAGAGTATATTAACAAAAAAGGTACCTTAAAAGAAAACTTACAAAGACAACACAAGCCCAACCAAAATATAACGCACCCTGCGCCAACGTAGGGACTTCAGCTGGTTTTCGGGTCTTGAAGGGGACTTTTCAAAAACGTATGAGACCAGGCAATAGATAAAAGGACTTTGAGAACCAACCTTAATAGTTTTATACCAGATCCGCCTGCAGGTGTTGATCGGCTCGTATCAATTTGGTTTGGATATGATTATATAATATGTCTCTTAGCCTGGTTGACCTTTCCTCTAGGAATCTTCACCCCGACCCGTAATCCCAGCTTCAGAGTCCGTCTGGAGCCTAAACTAAGATGGATGGATGGGCTGACAAATAACAGGAACAAAGATTTACAAAAATATTACCTAAAAGTGAATAAATTAATTAAAATATTATAATTTTGTCGAAAATGAAGATGTCTAAAAAATAAAAGGTAGGAAAAGGAAGTATATAGGTGAGTCCACGTCGAGATCAAACAAACCAAGATTCATCTAAGTACTCACCAGATACCACAAGAATAAAAAAAATTATTTGAAAAATGAAATTACTGATAACAAAGGGGTGAAAAGCTAAATTAATAATTTACAAAATAGCCACAAAGGCCCAAAAGATTAAAAAGAAAAAATAAGATATACAAAATGCCTCGTGGCAACAAAAAAAAATTGACAAAATAGTTAAAATTAATTAAAAAAAACAATTTAAAAGAGTGCTTCGAGAAGTTATGAAAAATTAAAGAAAAAATTAACGAAATACTTAATTTGAATAAATTTACGTAATATATTAATAAGGTGAGAAGTTCACACAAGTAGAAGCACAAAACACGAACAGAAACACAGACACACACACACACGTCAGGCCAGTGTCAAGGATCGAGGAAAAAGACCTCGAGCACCGACCGGAAAATTTCATCGATCCCTCCATCGATCGCCTAGTCCTGCGCGAAGGTTGTTAGCCTTGATGATAAGACGGAAGGTCGATCAACATTAAGAAATAATCAACAAAACTGAACCAAGACAAAGACAAACTGAATCGAAATAAATAAAACTTTAGTAACGGGATTTTTCATAGAAAAAAAAAACGTTACAATACTTAAGTATTAAGATTTAAATTTTCTTTATCAATTTATCACATAACCCTACGATATGATCGTTTTCATGGGGCCGTGTACCTACTAGCTGTACAATCCGGAATTAACACTTTTCTAAGTTTATTGATAATGGCTTGTTGTGAACTTTAATGCCAACATAAGTGTACATAATACAATAATGTTGATATTCGGCTCGAAGGACCAGGAACTTTCAATTACAATACAAGTAAGTTTTTACGTAACTCTACGACACAATATTGTCATTGATAAATTTTTACCTAACTCCCAGTTCCCTGGGACTAGTGTGTTCCTCTTTCTGACTTTAACGATGGTGGATTCATAAACTTCCAGTCAAGTATGCTCTTTGGGGCAAGCTACGTGATACTAAACTAACACATTTTTCAACTTAACCGATAATAGCTTAAGCTTGAATTAAGTTTTACAAATTAAGGTTACGTTTTTTTTTAATATTTTAATATTATTATTTATAATTTGTTTAATTTTTAAAACAGAATTTCAACATAGATTCACTTTAACCAATATAATGCCAAAATGACATTACTTTTTAGTTCGTTTTCTAATTATTTGTACATAAAAATAATAGAATAATAATATGATTTTTAGTTGTTCTATTAAGGGCAAAAGTTATTTAGACTTATTAGTTCAAAATTAATACTATACATTACTTACAGTTAATTAATGAATTGAACAATACAAAAGTTACGATATATCTATAGTATGTTAAATTGTTAGAAATGTCAAATTATTGACTAAGGGCCACATATTCAAATGGGGACGAGCTCTGTTTGATTATTTAGGTACTAAGTTTAATTTTAAATATTGCGCTTTTTTTTATTTCCAGGTTTTCTAATGATGATAACTTTTTACCTTTATTAATGTTGACGTGAAGAATTTTAGGATTTTCAATATCTAAATTATGTTTATTGGTGGGACAATGGTCTGAAAATCCGGTTTTTTTGTTTATGCTGTAAATATGCTCTTTTATGCGTTTTTTAATCGCTCTTCCACTTTGTCCGATGTAGATGGCATTACATGAGTCACAAAATAATTGGTAAATGCCACTTTTTTCTTAATTGGTTATTATCCTTAGGTTGTTGTATACCAATAGATTTTTTAAAGTGTTTGTATTGGTCTCTATTTCTTTGATCTTTTTTTTACTTTATAAGATACATTATTAAGGATTAAGGTATGATTAGAAGTGGCTTCGAACTCTGATTACGTTCCTGCTTCCCACGCCAGTTAACAGTTCTTACAAACCCAGAGTACAGTAGGCATTTGAATGATAAAACGATGATATGTGAATTGTGAAGTAACAGCATTGTTTTTAGAATGACAACAAACATCTTTTGAAGAAAACGATATCACGACCACCTACGCGCAAGCTCAGCGTCGCCGTCGCCTCGTGTTCTAGAAATTCGCGTTGTGCCGTGACGCTCATTCAAAAGAGCTGCCTTCTCTTTGCCCTCTCATGATACATTGCGCTCATTACCGAAGTATTCTTTGCGCTGCATTAACAACGGCACGTTTATGAGATGCATATATTTTACGTTCGTAGTTGCATTGTATGAAGTTGTAAGGAGGCTCGCGGCGTACGACAACGCTCAGCTGCGCTTTAAGGTGCTCTTGCACAGCACGCAAATGTCAAATCGCAAAAATAACACGGTTCTCCGTTTCGGTAACAGTACGCTCATTAAAAACAATGTTACATGGTGTGTTCGACGACCTCAAAAAGGTACTCATTCACCGTTTAATATGCAAAAGGATATTGATTAACATTTAAATCCTACATGAATTTTAATTGATTTTTATTAATGTTTCATTACGAAATCAGGCGCAGTAGGTAACGGAACCTGATTTTGGATTTAGTTTTATGAAAAATTAGGGTCTTTTGGTAACTTTCACGCCACTTGACTGAAAAAATAACCGTGGAATCGAAGAAAGTCTCATTGTAACACTACTCCTGAAAAAGACAACCACTAGAATTTTAGTTGCACTTATTTCGTTAATTTTCAAAGAAAAATTTCGTGTCCTCGTCCTATCCTAAAAATTTCACGATAACAATTTGTGTTTCATAGTCTATAACTACGACAGTGAAGTGCTCTACCTCCATTAATATCTTTAAAAAGTAGGAACCACCACTCTTAAGGCAATCTGAGCTTTCTAACATTTTATTTGTTTAAGTATTTATTTGTATTAAATATATTTTCATGTGGATTTTAGCCATAAACAAAAATGCGGTTAGATCTGTATCCTCAATTTGTTAATTTCCGCGAATTCTGAATACCTGCCTATACAAAACCTTATAACACGTTGGTGGTAGAGCTTGTCAGTGTATTTCAATGGCCTATGCATCTTTTGCTGTCAATGCTGAAAAATGAAGCAGAACCTTAAATTGGAAACTGACATTGATGTATAACCCAAAGTCCAGGCGCGATTCGTCGGATTCACATTATCCTAACAAACCACAACTGTCACCAGAACTTTGCATAATGCATCGCAGACGTCGCATCAGTTCAATTTTTACCCATTTTCTCAGTTGTATGCTCTCTGCTACACTTCACATATTTCAACATCAAAAAGCGATCAATAGATTTTAAACGAGGCATCAGAAGGTATCGGTAAAATACATGAAAAATTGTTCCAAGTGGGTATAGGAAGTTTCTAAATAAAGGATAAATATTTACATACTTAGAAAGAAGAATTGGTTAAGTAAACTTAAAGACATCATGTCTGAGTGCCTGGTTGTTTCAACTTCACAATTCAGAATGCTTAATTTAAACCAGTAATAAGTGGAAAATTATTTTGTCAGTTCTAAATCCGAAGAAATTCCCTTTTGACTTCCTGGGGTACTGATCAGTTTTTGTCCGCCCTTCTTCAACTTATTTATCACAACATCTGTAGACTCATCGGAAGGTAGGTTCCCTTCACGTAGATTCCTATTGGATTTTAACCTTCTTGGAAACAATGGATTTATTATTTAAAATCGTGAGGGCATAATATCAGTTATTATCAATTATTAAAATTTAAAACATTTCAAATTTTATTTAAATTAAACTCATGTCCAAAATTAGGTGAAGCAGGGGAGGGTTTTGGTAGCTTAAACGTTTAAAAGGACCTTTTCAAAAACGACATCACAAATTTCCTTTGCAATATAAATTTTATTACACCTTTTCCCTGAGTGAGATAAAGGCAGCGCTTTTGAGCGAAGTGGACATCAATTTATTAATTGACCTCAAATTGGAGGAGGGGTTCAATAAAGGGATGGAAATCATTGAAATTCTCACGTAAGTCTTTAATTCAAATAACCTTGATTATAGAGCCAATCTCATGTAAGGAAGGTGGCAGAAGTCCCACCACATTTTACCAAATATCATTAAAGAAAAGAGAGGGTCCATATTAAAAGAAAATCATCCCATGTAAGTAATACACATCCCCTTACCTCTTTATTTATAATTCTTGAAGTATTTAGTGGCGATAAGGAAAATGTATGTAACCAAAATTAGAGTTTATCTATTTCTATGTAACTATTCAAAACTATATACACTATACTAAGAAAAATTATTAAAAGCCACCCCCAGTAGTTTCTCAAAACGTATATGTGGAAAGGATTATGATACCATGTTGATATCTTGTGATACAAGAAGTTAAAAATAAAAATTCCTTATGCTGCATTTTAAGAGCTCTAATACCTAAACACACCTTACTTATATAATGGGTCGTTACGAAAAATAATTTTTACGTATATATGTATACTGTCTTGGCTTAACTAGAAGGGGAGTCAAGACGGTTAAAAATATACAAAAAATACAATGCTTTATGCTTACCCTTAAGGCATTTCACATAATTTAATGGGGCGATTAGAACAATAATTGTTATACATATACTGTTTTGACTTAATTGGATAAGGGACCAAAAAGGTTAAAAATAAACAATACCAAATACTGCATTTTAATTGGCTTACCTTAAGGCACCCCATTTAATGAGATAGTGAAAAAATAAATTTTATATAGGTACTATATTGATTTAATTAAGGGAAAGGGGACAAAATATGACTTTTCGAAATATATGATTATATATATATTGTTTTGCCGTGGTCCTGTCTTCCTCCTTTACTAGACGTTTCGCCAGTCTGGACTGCTGGCATCCTCAGTATCATGCTGCTGCTTCTGCTGAGACTGAGAAGCATAAATCTACTGAGGATGCAAGCAGTCGAGACTGACGAAACGTCTAGTAAAGGAGGAAGACGGGTCCACGGCAAAACAACCCGGAAAATACTTGGTTACTATATATAAACAGCTTTATTAACTACGAAGTTGTTCATACCCATTACTAACGAACTATTGCCTAATCCACCCCCTTCCATACTACATCCCCTCTTAGTCCTTATCCGTCCTTTTTCTTGTATTTTATCTTCCCTCTCTTTTCTCTTCACAGTTTTCAAAATTTGTTATAATAATGTCAGACTATTGGCGTCTGCATTGACTCTCTTTCTATCTGTTCCCTCCTCTAAAATTTTCTCTCCGCATACTATACACCCTTTATCGCCTTCATTTAACCAAAACTTATTTTCATTACACTCTTTTGCTGTTCTAAATCTAGCTATTATTTCTATACTTTCCCTTTCTCTTAGATATCCCGATACGCCATCCCTCTGCTAATCTTTCGCATTCTCATTTCTCCATTCCCATATTCGTCCTCTTACAATTTTATTACATCTTTTCCCTACTAGTTTACTAACATTCAATCGCTAATGATCTGATTATAATTCTGCTTTTTGGGTCATCAATCTGCATTTATTTGTAATAATGTCTATAAACAATAGGATGCGTGGACTTTAACATACGGCCTAACAAATAAATAAACAAAAATTACAAAGTCGACAATTATGACAAGCATTTCAGAGATGAAATTGATCATTATGTACTAGGTACGTATTAAATTGTCTTCAAAAAACTCGAAATGGCCAAATAAATTATGTGGAAATGAAGTTCTTTACAATTAAATATAATAATAAACTCTAGGTACTATTTATTAATTTAATTATTAACAAAATTAATTTTTGTTCTTCCATTGGGATCAGTTTGTCTTTATTTTTCATAATTTTTGATAAGAACCATGATATTATATAAATTCAGCTTCTATTGTTTATCTAATAAATTAATTTTCTTTCCAATTTTCATTCAACTATCGTCATAAATATTTTAATTTTCCCGGAATAACTTGACTTATAGTGGCACCTAAACGAAGCGATCGATAACAACGATCCACGATGATCTAGTGCGGCTGTGCTGACTATTGACGCTAGAAACATCTGCTACCTCTCTCACTCTGTCGGTCGGTCGTGTGGAAATGTTCTGAAACGCGTCGTCATTTTTCTTCCGTTTTTCGAAAGTGTTTAGTGTTTAATATTATAAATATTACAATTAATTTAACATGTGCGTGTTGTGAAATGCTTTTTGCATGACTTAAGGTAAAAGTAAAGCTGTCATTACAAGAAGAATTCACGAGTTATATCTGAGGAAATTTATCGGTTTGTTCTAGAACCGGCTCATTCTTTGACGCTCTTCTGCAAAAATTGGAGTCTTGATGAACAAAAATGTAAGTTACAGAGATAGAATTTTGTTATTAATATCGCTCATTTTAATGTGCTTGTTGTAAGTACTCATCGTATATAGTAATCAGATATTTTAATAAGTATGTAATCCTCCGTAGCTTCTATCGTACGTACATACGAATAACGTGTAGTGTGGCGAGGTTCAAAGAGAGAAAAGCTCTTCTCACTTCCTAGTGTACAGAAAAGAGATAGATAGTTGTTGTCTTATCATTAAATTCGTCTTGGTTGGGTGGTCTTTACCTGCTGACTTGTTATTCTGCAGAATTGTTTTAGCAGTGTGTTTAAAATTAATTTGTTTTATAACCCTACTTTATGACAACTCACTTAATTTATTTACTTTTTAAAAAAATACGTTTGTTCTGAAATTATGTACAGTATTTACAGGTACAGAAAAAAGAAATGAAACATTACTAAATAATACCTTCTTAATAACCACCAAAATTTAATTTTTGATAAAAATAAAATAAAACGAATTGTACCTATTACTTTAACAAAATTTAATAATTAGTTTTTGGAAATATAATTTTATTTATTAATTGGTACCCAAAAACTAGTGTAGTATGGTTACTTCGTGGTAACTATAATTTAAGAAAAAAAAATCGTTTTTCATAATTTAAATAATACGTTTCTACTTACAATCCAACGTTTCGAATTTATTACAAGAACTTTCCTCAATTTTGAAAAAAAATAATAAAGTAAGTATCTAAATCTATGGACCCTCGCTCCAATAAGAAACTAAACTCATGTCCAAAATTAGGTAAAGCACCAGAGCCGTACCCAAAATTTTTGTTAAATATTTACACACATATATATACAGTAGACTCCCGATTATCCGGAATAATGTGGACCGGACCTATTCCGGATGACCGAATTTTCCGGATAATCGGAATTGGGAGACGGAAACTATGAGACCTTATTGAAGAACATTTATTATTACATATGTAAATAATCTGTGCAACTTGCAGCCCTGCACTAAGCTCTTTACCTAGCCACTAGCTTTCTAGCAACAGCAAAATCAGCAGAAGACATAGTTTCTATGGTCAATTAAAAAGATAAAAGATTTCGGCCGCATGTGTTGCACTTGTGCCTAACATAAACAGACATAAAATATGCCGTTATCAACTAACGGGTCGGGTGCGGTCCAGTAGGGCGGCAACGAGCAACACCATCTGAAAGATGTCCTTCAGAGGGTGTTGTATACCGAGGCACATTCTTTTGACCATTTGGACTAACTAAATGTGCTAGTAGACAGTTTAGTTTAGCAAAATTCCGGATAAACGG
Source organism: Agrilus mali (assembly GCA_029378335.1). Lineage (NCBI taxonomy): Eukaryota > Metazoa > Arthropoda > Insecta > Coleoptera > Buprestidae > Agrilus > Agrilus mali. The sequence continues at coordinate 4,300,140 of CM055657.1, read as the reverse complement.
GAGCCGCATCACTCCAGTTCCGGATAAAACGGCGGATTTAAAAATCGATATCATTCCGGATAATGCAGCGTTCCGGTTAATCGGGATCCGGATAATCGGAAGTCTACTTTAGATTAGGCTAGCGTAGAGAGGGGTCTCTCGCCACATTGTACCATTAATTTAATATATGGTTTCCGAGCTTCTCGTGGGGTAGGGGAGTATTAGCCTCTCTAACCGCCCCTTAGTACGACCCTGTGAAGCAGTAAAATTAATGAAACGTTGTGGTAGCAGTGGAATTTAAAATTCCAATTAATCACTTAATCGTAAATTATTGTATTCTGCTGTTGTCATTACCTAATTAGGTATTTAATATTAAATATAATAATAAAATAAGAGGATGAGGGTAACTTTGTTTACAGAACACTTGTGTGTTATAATTTGGAGTGGGGTAGCTAGATCTAGATCTTTACCTACACTGAAATAAATATTTTCTTATCATTACTAAATTTATAGTTAAACATAACATCAAATATTTTTTGCTAGTTACGGTAAGGGGCCGTTCATAAAATACATTCGCATACAAGGGGGGGGAAGGAGTCTTGCTGAGTGTGACAAGATGTGACAAGGGGGGACGGGGGGTCTACGGCAACGTGACGTTCACCGTTCATCATAAAATTTTACTGAATTTTTACAGAATCCTTGGACAACCCCTAATAAAATCATTTATTAATCAATTTATTCTATTTTATACGTACAATAGCTATTTTAATTCATATCTGCGACTTTATTTTTAGTACCTAATAGTAATTATAACAGTTGTTAGATCAACTATTCTGAGTTAACTAAAAAGTTAATAGTAACAGTTAGGTACAATTCAGTTTTTTTCCCTAATTTTTTTGGCAATGGCCGATAGGGTGAAACAAATGTTTGATGTTTTACAATCAATCGACAGCAAAACTCATCGATTTTATTGATAAATGTATTTGGTCTGAAAATAAACATGGAAAAAGAATGTGATCAATGATCATGTAATAGCAATGTCGCTGTTAGGATCACGACAAGCTGCATACGGTCCATCAAGGATCCTCGTGCCCGTTTTCTTCTTCGGTCGTTTGAATGCAGGTGAACTGTCGGAGACGATGCGCGGCCAACCACAGGTTGTTGGTGTGGTAGCTGCGGTGCGGTGGTCTTGTCCTTTACACAATATCCTTATGCACATCGAGTGTAGTTGATCCGCCGCTTATTTGCAAATACATAAGTACCTAGTTGATTTGCGTTTCTCATGTCATAGCCTGTTACTGAAATAAAATGCATGTGAGCTATAACTGGAGGGGAATTATATTAATTTTAAGTACATTTTACCTGCATGCAAATAAAAAAAGTTAATTCGTGATTCTAGGTAAAATTTCATTAGGTAAAAATTATGTTTTAAATTTTGCAAGAAGACGAGTCACTCTAATAAAAATTGTTTCTTTAATACGGGCCACCTGACACTTTTTCGATTGTGTGACCAGGGAGTGTCAAAGTTCAATTTTTAACACCTGAGACTTAAACCTTAAGTACTAAGTTTCTCGTTAAAAAGCACGAATTTCTCTGATTTTTAATGACTGTGCCCTTATGTTAGCAAGTGTTAGGTACAACTTGAAAGAAATGGGTTTTATTTTGACCCAGAAATAAAAAAATCCTCTCCTGAATATTGTTGATGCTGGTGTAGCGTTACGTATGGGAAAAATTGCTTGAAGGTGTGTAGGTATCGAAGAGTGGCCGATTTGAGATCGAAATTAAGAGAATCCGCGCGTCGGCCACCATCGGCGTTAATTAGAGAAAACGACCGACTATTCTCGTAAAACGAGCAAAAACTAAAAGGAAATTACCATCACCATCGTGTACGATGATGTGGTGCAGTGTTAACCCGGAGGCAAGATGTCCGTCGTAATTGAATTGTGTGCAAGCACAAAAATGCGGGGTGCGTTAATGGGTTAAATAATTAATAACAGTCGGGACGCGCTATGGTGCGTTTCTCGACCGTAATAACTCTTACCAAGATTTGCAATAATCGCATACTTATATGCACGCTCTTTTTTACCAGGGTTATTCAAGTTGTTTAATAAGTATTTAGAAATATTATTCAATGTTAGAGTAAGAATAAAATAAAAATATCGTTGATAGAAAAAATTCAAGTAGAAAACAGGGGGGTACTATGGGAATCAATAAGAAATAAGCGAGCAACAATTGTGGGATAATTTTCAAGATATGGTGGGTTAGTTAGCAGTAAGGAGTGTAGAGAAAGAAGTGGAATGGTGTTGTAACTACTTTTAAGAAACGCCAGACTTTCATGAGACTCTTGATTTACAAGAATTCTTACTTTGGTCTTGTCTTAATTCACGACAAGATCAAGACAACAGCATCAACGTAAAAGTCGAGGCAAGAATTTTCGAAATCAAAAAATTTACAATATATGAAATCCTAAGATGTGTTCCTCTCTGTATCGAGAAATCGAGAAATATCAAGACTCTTGGGTCAAAATAAGAAAAATTACTTTCTTGATCTTGATTTTCATCATGGCAAGACAAGAGTTGACTCTTGTCTTACTAAAACTCTAATAAAGACCAACCAGTTGATATAAATTTGTCATTCACCTCTCGTTTTAGGGTGAAATATTTACATGTCACGTCAAATGTCTAGCAAATTTTTAGATAACTTTCTGTGCTAACAATTCCCGATTCTTATTCAAATTTGAGTGACTCCCGTAGTTTACATAGGGCTCTTGGCTTGCCCGTAATTTCAGGGTTTCACGGCAGAGTTGCCGTAATAGCCTTTTTCCCTACATGTGTGTGTATGTACGTACGTGTGTGCTTTCTTTCCCTTGACACAATTTATGATAATGCGTACTTGATTTCGGTAATGACTAACATACTGGGTGGCATTCGGTAAACTTGAATTATAGATTTTACACGGCTATTTTGGCTCGGGTTTCAATAAATATTATTTAAATTTGCATACATATGGTTCGTCCGAAACGGGCGTCGGTCGCGTCGGGCAAGAATACTCTTTCATACCTTGCGTACACGTCGCGCCATTGCGTTGCCCCACTGTAATTAAATCGTTCTTTATTGTTACGAAATTTTTCATCGATGACATAAATCGTTAAATGAAGGGTACAGGCATGAAAGCATATACCTACTTATTCATTAAGAAAATTAAAAAAGCATCCCGCCACACCATCGGTTTTTAATTTGCCACGAATATAAATATGGCCATGCGTTTACGATACCCCACAATTGAAACTTCCGTATTTAGATTAAAGTCGTTATTAGGGAGAAAGTTTAATACTGCAAACAAAATAAATTCTCTACGGAATAATTCACTAAAATATTAAATTTATTCAGTGGTCGGTACTTCATCGTTTTGTATCGATGTGAAGAACAAACGACGTTCTTAATAACTAAATGGGTTTTCTTCTTTATTATCTATTGTTACTTTTGGTATTTTTTATCCCGTAAATCGTAAGCACTCAGAGTTAAAGCCTTAATAAAGATGGCAAATGTCAAAGATACAGTTGCGCAAGGTGGCTGACTGCGCAAGGCTGTGACGTCAGAGTAGGACTGCTTTGGTAAATTGAGATAAAAACATGAAAAATGTACCTACAGATTTCGGTCTATAAATCACCTACCCCAGCTACTGTTATTGTTTCGATTTAATTAACTTTATCTCTTTTTGTCTCTAAACCCTAGGGAAAATTGTGGTCTGAAATGATGCTGACACAGCTTTAAAAGAGCCAGAAAATAATAATCTAGATGTTAATAATTGCTCTAGCGATATTTCACTATTTAGATCATTTTGAATATAGTCGCGTTATATGTGTGTCGTGTTACAGGTATGTGAGAAAATAAAAAATGGAAATTTATGTGCGTGAAATGTCTTAATATTTTTAATGAGCGGTTGTGGTATTTGTCGTAAGGGTATGAAATGAAAAGATGTGTGTAGCTGTAAAATTGCGAACATATTCATTATCGAAATCAGTGGCAATTAAGTTGAAAACACCGTGTCCAGAACACATGTATCGACCATAACGTCAGAGTCGAGTTGATTGCAGGGTCCGCTTTGCCCCGATACTGATTACATAATACTGTGTAATCAGTGGTTCTTCTCCGATAATTATTTGCACATTAACACGATATCTTAACATGTCGACATGACAGCTCTGGCATTAATAAAGCTCTCGAATTTTTGATTTTTCACGCCGAACCATGACTTTTGTAATTACTTTACGTTTGTGTACTGAAGAAATTTTTGTTTTTTTTATTCAGAAAAAGGAAAAACGCAAATAAATGACACGAAAGGTACCTACAGGCAGGTTCTCTCTCTAAACACTTAATATGCTTACTTTTTTTTATCAGAAAGTTATTCGCAAATAAAACAAGCCCAAACTAAAATTACAGCAAGAATCCTTCAATCTATACACCAAAAAACAACAATCATGAAAATATTGCCAGAATTCTAGCAAACATGACTAAAAAATCTGTCAATTATATGGACGACCAGATGCTCAAGGAGATTTTACTAGAAATGTCTAGTCAATTTACGTTCGGTGTTGAGACTGAATTCTAGTAAAATTGACTTGATTAGAAAACATTTTTTACAGTTCTTATCATTTATTTTACTAAACTATTCTCATTCTAGTATTTTTTTCTTTACGACAAGATAAAATAATCGAGAGGTAGAGAAAAAAAGTCTAGACTTATTTAGCTTGATTATTCTAATACTAATTATTAGAAAGAATGAAAAATTGTTTTATACCACCAAGTGGTTCTAGTATCATTTACTAGAAAAATTTTGCTTGACTTAAGTAATAAAATCATGATTATTTTTCTCCGTGTAGAGCAGCACGGTCTAATGTTTCTATCATAGCCTAACATTTGAGAAGTTGGTCCATTCTGTAGTTAAATCCTGAGACTATATATTCCAGAAATAATCCTTGATTTAATTTTCTTCCTCATTTTGTACATGTCAGTTTCCTCTTCCCAATCACCACCACCCACCATCTGTAAAGTGGCTCTTCACCTTCATCCAATTTTTTTTATGGATTCCCAAGAAGTAGCTCTTTACTTCCCCTTGTTCTCAGAAAATTCCTAAAAGAGCGATATCCCAGAGATAATCCTCTACTTTTCATTAATTTTGTTTCTTTCTCTTTCTTATACTTGCCTTCGTCGTCCAATTCTTCTGTGGTTTCTCGGGCAAGTCCTAGGAGAGCAATATTCCAGAGAAAACCTAGCAATTTATTTTTTCTTCATTTCGTCCGTACCGTCTTTCTCTCTCTTATCACCATCACCCACCAAACTGGAAGAAGTGGTTTCTCCGTCGTTTGATTTTTCTGTGGTTTCCTAAGCAAATCGTAGAAGAGTAATATTCCAGAGATAATTTTTAAATTCTTTATTTTCATTATTTCTCCCATACCGTCTTTGTCTCCCTAGTCACTATCACTTGCTATCCTGGAGGAAGAGGATGAGCGTCTTGCTCTCTGTTCATTACTTTACATCACAGTTCAACAGTCTACCCACCCACATCAATTTGTCTTAGCTTCTAATTAACAAAATCTATTTTTTCTATAATTACTCACTACATCACTACTTATGGTAAAATTGATCAGATACAGTCTTATGATTCTTTTCTACGTATTTCTTCCGCATTTCACAACATGGATGAATATTGAAAACTATTATAGCAAAATATGAATTCAAAAATTGAAAATTAATATTTTAAATAAATAAAAGTTAACTTTGATATGAAGACCGTATGGTCGCCATAAATCTTCTTAAGCCACTTATTTTATTTTTGTTTCCTTTTCAAAAACATTCAAAAGCCCCTGCGACATATTGGAGCCGATCTGATTTTACCTGAAATAAATCATTGGTCCGTTTATGTGCATGGACCGGAGCGTGCATTAATTAGCATGTCGAATTAATTTCACAATTTGAGACACAATCGATTTATTTAGACCTGGTCCGCACCCAAAAGCAATCAATTAACACCAGGGCGCTCTGCCAACGTCTTTTCATAATAACAAAGTTGAAAGCGTATCAAGTTGAAATGGAGTTGCTACGCAGATTTGTTAACCAAACCTCTGATCTATTATTTAAACAAAAAGTGAGTTGCTAAAATGACTTAGTAGTTAGGTACCTACCCATTTTAATGGTAGATGCGAAAATAGTTGGTTTTAGTATTTGACCAATTCGTTAGCCTTAATCGATTAAACTATCATCACAAAATCATCAATCTGAAGGTCAGATCACTATCTGTCTGTCTATCATCTTAAGTGCGGTTTTACTTGGGCTTGGGGTTCATGTATATGGGTTGTTAATTAATTAACATTGTGTGGATCATGTGTTATACAAAAATAGCACACATTTCTACATGTTGCAAGCTCTCAACCAAGAATGGTATTATTACTCACACATTATGCATAATGGGTCTAGACGTGATTATTATATGCAGTTTGTCTGCAGTCAACTTGGCATAATAGTGTTTATAAAAGGCGAATCCGATCAAGGATAAAGTTATAATTACTGTTTTTAATTCCTCTTTGCTTTCATTAACGCCTTTACGTTATGGTTATTGTGATTTTTGTATTTTTATGCATGATTATGTGCTAATTAGATTATGATACTGTGCCTCGTATTAATTATTGCATTACGTATTGTCCTTTATGATTATGATATCTGCCGTAATAGAAATAAAATAAATTATGTAAAGGTGCTTTTAATGTCGCTTTATGTCATTAGGGAGGTACTTATGGCACACTAAATGAGTTATTTTTTTAATAATAAACATTAATCAATGTTTCTTAAGGTAGTTTATTACATAACAAGAATATTGTCTCATATTTTTGAACTGCATTATTTATTAGTTAGGTACCTGCTTAGTGGATTGAAAATTAATATCAAGAAATAATTTTTTCTGCATAAATACGTATGTCGAGACTCTTGACAAAATTTCTTGGTTTCCTAAATGTTTGATGTGATTCTCTTGACTTGATCTTGTCTCGATGTTTATGTCGTTGCTCTTGTCTTGATCATGTCTCGATTTTTATATCGGTGCTCTCGTCTTGCTTTTGCCTCGATCTTTACATAGGTGGTCTTGTCTTGACCCTTAAGTCGCTGCTCCTGTCTTAATCCTGGCTTGGTCTTTACATCGGTGCTTTCGTCATAATTTTGTCTCGATCTTTGTCGCTACTCTTGATCTTTTCATCGGCACTTTTGTGTTGATCTTGTCCCCATATTTTACACTGGTGCTCTTATCTTGATCTTGTCTCAATTTTTACGTCAGTGCTCTTGTCTTGATCTTGACTCGATCTTTATGTCGCTGGTCTTGTCTTGATCTTGTCTCGATGTTTATGTCGTTGCTCTTGTCTTGATCATGTCTCGATTTTTATATCGGTGCTCTCGTCTTGCTTTTGCCTCGATCTTTACATCGGTGCTCTCGTCTTCACCCTTAAGTCGCTGCTCCTGTCTTGATCTTGGCTTAGTCCTTACATCGGTGTCTTCGTCATGATTTAGTCTCGATCTTTATGTCGCTACTCTTGATCTTTTCATCGGCACTTTTGTGTTGATCTTGTCCCCATATTTTACACTGGTGCTCTTATCTTGATCTTGTCTCAATCTTTACGTCAGTGCTCTTGTCTTGATCTTGACTCGATCTTTATGTCGCTGGTCTTGTCTTGATCTTGTCTCGATGTTTATGTCGTTGCTCTTGTCTTGATCATGTCTCGATTTTTATATCGGTGCTCTCGTCTTGCTTTTGCCTCCATCTTTACATCAGTGCCCTTTTCTTGACCCTTAAGTCGCTGCTCCTGTCATAATCTTGGCTTGGTTTTACATCGGTGCATTCGTCATGATTTTGTCTCGATCTTTATGTCGCTACTCTTGATCTTTACATCGGCACTTCTGTGTTGATCTCGTCCCTATCTTTACATTGGTGCTCTTATCTTTACTCGGTACTCTTGTTTTGATCTTGACGATCAGTGCTAGTCTTGTCTTGATCTTGACTCGATCTTTATGTCGCTGGTCTTGTCTTGATCTTGTCTCGATGTTTATGTCGTTTCTCTTGTCTTGATCATGTCTCGATTTTTATATCGGTGCTCTCGTCTTGCTTTTGCCTCCATCTTTACATCAGTGCCCTTTTCTTGACCCTTAAGTCGCTGCTCCTGTCATAATCTTGGCTTGGTTTTACATCGGTGCATTCGTCATGATTTTGTCTCGATCTTTATGTCGCTACTCTTGATCTTTACATCGGCACTTCTGTGTTGATCTCGTCCCTATCTTTACATTGGTGCTCTTATCTTTACGTCGGTACTCTTGTTTTGATCTTGACTCGATCTTTATGTCGCTAGTCTTGTCTTGATCTTGACTCGATCTTTATGTCGCTGGTCTTGTCTTGATCTTGTCTCGATGTTTATGTCGTTGCTCTTGTCTTGATCATGTCTCGATTTTTATATCGGTGCTCTCGTCTTGCTTTTGCCTCGATCTTTACATAGGTGGTCTTGTCTTTACCCTTAAGTCGCTGCTCTTGTCTTGATCTTGGCTTGATCTTTACATCGGTGCTTTCGTCATGATTTAGTCTCGATCTTTATGTCGCTACTCTTGATCTTTTCATCGGCACTTTTGTGTCGATCTTGTCCCCATATTTTACACTGGTGCTTTTATCTTGATCTTGTCTCAATCTTCACGTCAGTGCTCTTGTCTTGATCTTGACTCGATCTTTATGTCGCTGTACTTGTCTTGATCTTGTCTCGAAGTCTTGATCATGTCTCGAAGTTTATGTCGTTGCTCTTGTCTTGATCATGTCTCGATTTTTATATCGGTGCTCTCGTCTTGCTTTTGCCTCGATCTTTACATCGGTGCCCTTTTCTTGACCCTTTAGTCGCTGCTCCTGTCTTAATCTTGGCTTGGTCTTTACATCGGTGCTTTCGTCATGATTTTGTCTTGATCTTTATGCCGCTGCTATCGATCTTTACATCGGCGCTTTTGTGTTGATCTTGTCCCTATCTTAACATTGGTGCTCTTATCTTTACGTCGGTGCTCTTGTCTTGATCTTGACTCGATATGTCTCTGATCTGGTCTTGATCTTGACTCGATCTTTATGTCGCTGGTCTTGTCTTGATTTTGTCTCGAAGGTTTTTGTCGTTGCACTTGTCTTGATCATGTCTCGATTTTTATATCGGTGGCCTCGTCTTGCTTTTGTCTCGATATTTACATCGGTGCTCTTGTCTTGACCCTTAAGTCGCTGCTCCTGTCTTGATCTTGGCTTGGTCTTTACATCGGTGCTTTCGTCATGATTTAGTCTCGATCTTTATGTCGCTACTCTTGATCTTTTCATCGGCGCTTTTGTGTTGATCTTGTCCCCATATTTTACACTGGTGCTCTTATCTTGATCTTGTCTCAATCTTTACGTCGGTGCTCTTGTCTTGATTTTGACTCGATCTTTATGTCGCTGGTCTTGTCTTGATCTTGACTCGATCTTTACGTCGGTGCTCTTGTCTTGATCTTGTCTCGAAGGTTTTTGTCGTTGCTCTTGTCTTGATCATGTCTCGATTTTTATATCAGTGCTCTCGTCTAGCTTTTGCCTCGATATTTACATCGGTGCTCTTGTCTTGACCCTTAAGTCGCTGCTCCTGTCTTGATCTTGGCTTGATCTTTACATCGATGCTTTCGTCATGATTTATCTTTATATCGCTACTCTTGATCTTTTCATCGGCACTTTTGTGTTGATCTTGTCCCCATATTTTACACTGGTTCTCTTATCTTGATCTTGTATCAATCTTTACGTCAGTGTTCTTGTCTTGATCTTGATTCGATCTTTATGTCGCTAGTCTTGTCTTGATCTTGACTCGATCTGTATGTCGCTGGTCTTGTCTTGATCTTGTCTCGAAGTTTATGTCGTTGCTCTTGTCTTGATCATGTCTCGATTTTTATATCGGTGCTCTCGTCTTGCTTTTGCCTCGATCTTTACATCGGTGCTCTCGTCTTCACCCTTAAGTCGCTGCTCCTGTCTTGATCTTGGCTTAGTCCTTACATCGGTGTCTTCGTCATGATTTAGTCTCGATCTTTATGCCGCTGCTATCGATCTTTACATCGGCGCTTTTGTGTTGATCTTGTCCCTATCTTTACATTGGTGCTCTTATCTTTACGTCGGTGCTCTTGTCTTGATCTTGATTCGATCTTTATGTCTCTGGTCTTGTCTTGATCCTGACTCGATTTTTATGTCGCTGGTCTTGTCTTGATCTTGTCTCGATTTTTATATCGGTGCTCTCGTCTTGCTCTTGTCTCGATCTTTATATCAGTACCTACTCTTGTCTTGACCTTTATGTCGCTGCTCCTGTTTTGATCTTGTCTTGATCTTTACATCGGTGCTTTCGTCTTGATCTTGTCTCGACTCAAAACCAGATTCAGGAAAACATCAAGATAAAGATTCCAGAAAACCGATGGTCCCGTAAAATCTTAGTGAAGTGGATGTGATGATTTGTAAATTTCTTGAACTATTGACATTTTTATTTTTGGAAAAGCTCAAGCATTATCCATTGTCCATTATCTGAAATCGGTAATTATTGGTTTGTACTGGCTCATTTCCTATTGTTATCGATAATAATTGCCTGGAATAATTACGGTTAAACGAAAACGTCCTTACCCGCAACGAAATGTTGGAATATTCTAATAAATCTTGAACATATACGACCGGAGCGAGCGGATACCTATGTACGTCGGATGTGAACGCGGTCCCGGCTATTATACTAATTTCAAAAAATAAAAAAGAAGAAGGACAAAACCGGCGGCGGCCCTGATATGTGACATTATTTGTATTGTAACAATGGCGGTATTATTCATGCACATAGGGACGCCATTCGGCTCACGTTTGCTAGTTAGCCGGCGCGCACATCTTTATGAATCGCTTGATGTTAACAATAGCCGAGCCAAGTTGAAAAGCGCCAGTTATCATGTGCTTAACTTACGCCGCATTGCATGCCGCGGATGGCCGGGAAATGCGACCAGCGGTACCCAAAATGTCGTACAATTAAATAATACGGAAAAGGAAATAAGGAAATCATTTCCAATGCCCTTAAGATTATTGCGGTCATGTAATAATAGGTAATAGCTATAACGAAACGGGGCAGTCCTGTTTTTTTTATCAGCATACAAGGAGTTGTTGTTCATCTCGTTTAGTAACATCCAAAATGTGGAGATTCCGGCTTAATTGGCGAAACATGTGCAGTTCTTCGTTTTTGATAGAAACGTTTTAGGCGTACTGAAAGTACCAGACACACGCATCATAAAATATTAATTCTTCATATTTTTAATTACATTTACTTATTGTGACAGAAATTTTCAATTGATGACCCCAATCGACCGTCAGACCTGTCGCTGTTGAATTAATATTTGTGTATGTAAAAGGGGGGGAGGTTCTAGATTTCATGGTGTAATAGTATTCACAGGGGGTTGCAAAGAGTGTGGTATAGGGTAACGACGGGTTGAGGAAGGGGTCAAAATTGGTGACAGTCAGCGTGACGTACGAACTGCCCCAAAAGTATATACGAGCTCGGATTGCAGCGTTAGTAGTAGTAGTAGTAGTTAAAATCGTGGAATTATCCTTCTAGTGTTTATTTACACTTGGAATAGACTTAATTCTTTAGATTTGTCACTCGTCGATTTTGTTTTTCCTTAAATTTATTTTCACGAAGGAAATCTAGAGATGACATTGCCCAAACCAAGATAAATATTGTAAAACACATTTTGCAGGGTAGTTCATCATTACATTATGTAAGTCTATATTTAAAAAGGATCTTTGATAATGTCCTCTTTTTCCACAATTAGTGGCTAATCTTTATAAATACATAACTCTATATTGTTCTTAATACAATGATCCTATTTATATTAGTGCTATCGTGCATTATCTAGATCAAATAGGGACATAAACAAAATTACCGTAAGTGCCTAGAACTTAATCACGCATTCGTATTCATGTACAGGGAAAACGTTTAGTAAAATTACGTTTTCTTATACTTTACGACTTCAACAGCAATTTAAATGGTGTATTCTTGTGGAAGTTCATCTATTTATCGTTCGTTTAGCTACCGTTGAAATCGATAAGTCACACTTTAGCCGTCCATTTACCATCATCTCGACGTTGTGCTGTTCGAGCGCTCGTCTTATTGCTATGATGAGGATTTCTGGAAAACGCGAAAATAAATACATTCCACTTTTTTAGTTTCTCGCACGGTTCGTTAAGAGCGCCAACATACATAGGTACACATATGAAAAAAACGTATGAAAGCTTCGTTATGGATGAAATTTACTATGACGAAAGTAACCGCGGGGCCCCGCAACCGTCGACGGATAGAAAGAGACGGGATGTTAAAAGAAACGACCGGATCGGCGCCCATTTGTTCAATTCCGTACGCCTTTCAGACGGATGGGCATAAAGAACGCAGACGTCTTCATTAAAACTATTACGGGACATTGTCTCGTTATTCCCGACGTACTTTTTGACTCGGGTCGTTTACTGCTTTTAGCGTATAAAAGGATTAAATTTTCATTTTATGGGTGGCTCGAGAGCCGCTGGTCAGGTGGCATGTCAATCTCTTTTGCCAGAGAGCCGGTGTATTGTGGTAGTAAGTATATCTACAGATAGATACGCTCAAGATACCTGTAGGTATACCCACGTATGTATCTCGACAGTGGCACACGTTGATTTCATCGAGACGTTCATTTGTGTCCTTCGTCGTTTGCGTTTGTCGTCTTTACAGGATCTCAACACATTTCAAGAGATTTGACGCATATAACGGGAAATTGTTGTGTTCTCATCAATTATTTGCAAGTGACAAATCGATAACTTCAAATTTAAGGGTTTGAATAGACAACAGTACTCACGATACTGAAAAACTATGTACTTCTCCAATATTTTAATAAAAACAAAGAGATTGTAAGCAAATGTATCTAGTCCTGTTTTAACGAACTTTTGATATAGCGTTCCAATTAAAAGTCTCTTCAAGGACTTTATAACAACCGAATTCTACTGTTTCTTGCAAAATTTATAACGTGAGGTTTATAAACGAAAATCAGCCACAACATAAAATTTTCTTAAAATCAATGTTTAACCAAAGTTTTCATTGAGTTCTAGGTGATTTCTGATAGGGTTCATATTTTCTTTTAAATAAAGGGAAACCTAGACGCGTTTCCGTATGTTGCGTTGGTTAAGATTGAAATTCACATTTGTGCATGTTGCCTTTTTGTTTTATTCTAAGACATCAAAATATTTTTTTGTTTTTGCTGACAGACGCAACTGTGAATAATAAATAAGCATTTCGCGTTGAGGATGTAATGAAATTGCAAAAGTCGTGACGGAAACACTGTCCGAGCAGCAGTAGCCTTTTACATAAGAAACCACTAAATAGTAACTCTGACGATAAATTCTGGATCTGGTCGTGTATATATCATGGAATTAGCGTTTTTACGTATTCCGAAACCTCTTCCGCGTTTATGTTAAGTGTGCCTCGGAAAATTAGTAACAAGGCACAAATTAAACAGTTTACTACTGCGACATGCGCACGGCCACGGTACCGCTTGTTGCGCCAATTAACAGTAAATTAATTTATGGCAGCCACGTATTACCACTACATGGATCGGGAATTCGCTTTGGAAGCCTATCGGTTACTACATTCGGATTTCCAAGTTTGCTAAATAGTTTTTATCGTGATTCTTGTTGCTCGATTTGCAAATACTGAAAACTCTGCAGCCACCAACTGAATGCTTAGCATCGTAAGTCAAAACGAAATTCCAATCTCTGCACTTCTTGTTCCAATCCAAGAGGAAGTCGTTCTACCGCTTTTACTACGAAAGGGTTTTTTCTTCAATTGCTTTTGAGGATAATTCTTTAATTCATTTGAATTTTTTTCGAAACTTAGGTGGTCATTTTTTTCGTATTTGATTTAAAAACACGTTTAAATTGGCCAAGTTTGGCTTTATTCTGTAAATATTTTTAATGTTGTAAAAACAAAAAGGTCTGTAAAATGCAGAAGAGCACAAAAAACCCCTTCGTTCGTAACGAATCAGGTAATAAGAAGTCGCGGCCGGTCAGTGAGGGCAGCAAAGCAGTTCGTTGGTCGTCTAGTAGGTACAGCAGCGATATGCAGATTCCATGCACCTTTGTCTTTCCGTTGCCGAGGTCGTAGGTCAGTTGGGCGCGACACGCATTCATCCGTACGTGACCCTTTGAAGTCGCCGATTGACGTGATCACGAAGATGATCCCGGGCCTACGTGCGTCTATTTTGAAGCCTTTTTTTAAGTGCGCACCGCCACCACAGCGCACTCACATATCGCAAAAGGAATCTATTGTGCACGTACATAGGTACCTCCTCAACTATATTATATGCTTGCTTACCTACTCAGTCGGCGACCCACAAAATTCTCCTCGGATTGCTCTCTGATGATGTTAGATGTTACGTAGACAGACGAGACGTCCATCCTGTCGATTGCTATCTGTCGGCAATTTCAACGGGCGACTTAATTGAAATACTTGGCTACGAACGAACGGCCCTTCCTGTTGTAGTCGCTGTTGACTCCCTGATGATGAGGAGTGTCAATCAAGTCCAGAGACGACCGACGGTCGATCAGGTCGCGTGCGGCGAATAACTGAAAATTCTAATTGATTTCCGACAATCAAATACCACACAACTCAGCCAGCTTTCACATTTCATTGCAAATTGATACTCTCTCTATTCTGTTGTTAGATCTTCAGGAGATATTGTTGTTCAATCTCGATGAGAATTTTGCGAAATTGTTTCATTTAGGTCAGCTAATTCTTTGACCTATAGCAATTTTGCCAAAAACGAAACGTAGGAAATGTTAGGACAAGAGTTCTATATCAAATAAAAAAAAACGACCTGTAGGTACACTAAGAGGACGTTAATTCGTTCCCAGTAGTTTTCTTAAATGGCAACGTCGCGTCTTTTCGGTCTGTATGTTGTCGATAATGTAGGAAACAATAAAATTGCGAGCAGAATCGCATCTATTGCTCGCTAGTTTCGTGGCGGTTTCAATGTTTACATACCTAATATACAGGGTCTTTTAAATTGATGGGCTATTTGAAGTATATGAATTAGTAGAATGAATTCAATTCTGAAACTTGAGCTCATTTGGTTACTGTTTATACCGCTTCTTTTAAAAATTTTTTCAATTTCGATTTACATCTGGTTATAGCGAAAGAAGATATTAACTTTCATTTTTTAAAAGGAATGACATACTTTTTTTACATTTTCCGATAGAAAATCTGAATTCATGCATATTTTATAGGAGGCATTACTCCGAAAATATTGATGGATTTTGAGTTATTTAATTTTTTCAAAATTTTTGACATCTGCACGTTAACATTTAAAAAACCGTAATTCAATTAATTTTTGAGATTTTGCTTTATGACTCGTAACAATTATTTATAACTTTTGACATAATCGAAAAAAAATTGTGGTTTTTAACTAAAATGTACAGGGTGTTCAAATTTTGTGGTCAAAGTTGGTCAACATCAAAGAGGCATAAGTCAATTTTATAAATAGAATGACCCATTTTTGACTATATGTTCGAATTCCTCATTGAATTTGGCGTCTTTTGATATAGGACTATCGTATTGCTTTTACTTTTTAAGAAAATCTACAATTTGAAATATGTCATTCCATTTAAAATAAGAAAGTTAACATCTACTTTCGGTATAACCAGATGTAAATCGAACTTGAAAATATTTTTAAAAGAAGCGGCATACACAATAACCAAATGAGCCCAAGTTTCAGAATTGAATTCATTCTACTAATTCATATACTAATAGCCAATCAACTTGAAAGACCCTGTATATTAAGTATGTTAACATTGAAACAGCCACGAAACTAGCGAGCAATAGATGCGATTCTGCTCGCAATATTATTGTTTCCTACATTATCGACAACATACAGACCGAAAAGGCGCGACGTTGCCATTTAAGAAAACTACTGGGAACGAATTAACGTCCTGTCAGTGTACCTACACTGTAAAAGCAGTTCTACTTCTCTATTGTCTAATTTATTTAAAGTGGCGCCAAGGCAATAATGTAGTCACCAACTGATCGCCCTTGTCAGCCTCTAGCTGGAATTGTCTATTTTATGGCACCATGCAGTAAAAACACGTTTTGGATTCTGATAACCACTTGTGTCTAATAAGCTCAAAATAGTTTAAAAGCTTTTACAGGACTGTTTTCAAATAAATTTCATTGCATGTATTGCCATTTTGAAAGAATTAGACTATAGAAAAACTAAGTTTTATTTTTCTATAACATAATTTTATAAAAAAATTTATAACCTTATCGCCGTGTTTCCATGGTGTGAAACTAATCTGTGGCTTTTAGTTTTGTAGTTACATTCCAATACTGATATAAAAGTATAAGTAGAAGTGTGAGAGGTAAGCGGCGTGACCATAAACAATAAATCCCATATTCCGGGGAAACATGTAGATACTGACCAAAGGCGTAGCCATCGAAGGGTTGCAACAAGTGGTACCTGATTACTTTATGGCCTCGTTCACGGTCTTTAGTCAGATTTATGGCCGGACATTTGGGCTTCAGCACGATATCCCGATATCAAAGCAACGATAAAACTCACGACCGTATCCGCGCGCGTGAAAACAAACAAACGGTCAATTAATTGTCGTTAATCAATGGTCTGTCAAGACCAATTATCCGCTTTTGTTCCAATTGGAAATAAAGATCGGGAAACGCTATAAATTTACTTTGAAACGTTACTACTTACTATCTTATAATTATCTACTGACTTGTGTCTGAATGGTTATAAATATGTAGCTACAAATTATGTAAACGTAGTACATACAATGCATCAATAATAAAACACTTTAAAGAAGTGTAGAAGCAATTAGTTAAAATGTAACACTGAATGCAGATTTTTGATTTATAGCAAGCATTTCATTAAGAATGTTATTCTGTTAAAAATTGTGTTAAATCAACCTTGGAATGAATTGGGTTAAGCTTTATTTACCCCATGTGTCGGTGCATGTTGGCCAAGAAATTTAGATAAATAAATACGTAATTGACCGCTCATTACCTCCATCAATCAGAAATAATTGTACCGACATTCCTTATACGTACCTGGAATACTTTATTAATTTGTAAACATAAACATAGTGCCTAATCCAATTAAAACGCCCCAGTTCCATAATGCTTGCAGCACAATAACGTCATTGTTAATTAGTTCCAGTGAAATTTATTGTATCGGTTTCCTTCAATAAGCCACTTTTTGCAAACGGTGCGGTTACAACAAAGCTGGTAAAACACGATTTTACCTGCATATTTGCGAGCCAATCCTTTTATCGCTTTTCCACAATATCGGCACCATGCGTAGCTGAGCTTAACGAAAAATAATTCTCTGGGTTCATATTGTATAAAAATATTTCATTAAATTTATTTGTCACATTACTACGTGGAAATACAAATTATTTGCGCCAGTTAATTCGTTAGCTGTCAATCGATCGAATTTAAAGTTAATACGAGTCATTAGTTCTTAAATTTATAGATAAAAATTAAATACGAATATTTTACGATTTTTCATTTGTATCTAATCTTTAGCTAATTTTTTGGTCTTTTAATGGAATCGTCAGAGGTGTTAAAATATTTTTGAAAATTGCTTTTATTTGTAGAGTTCAGTTAGAACTGCTATCTCGTTTCTTTAGCTAAAAGTTTATTTTAGAATTTTATTGTTGTATTACTTGTGATCATCATTTGCTGATTTTCTAAAATTGTTTAATAGTGACTTCATCATCTGAATCTTGTGATATGTATAATAAATTATAAATACATAAATTGAATTATTTCATTAAAATTGATGCTGTTTTTAGTTAAATAAATAATTCTTCTATACTTGACTAAACTTAAAGTAATTTTGTTGTTCTGTCTCGTCTAAAATTGTTTTTGCAATACAATGTTTTCGTATTCGATGGAGATTTTTAAATCCAGCTAAACTGTATGAAAGTAAATATTCACTCTTCCTGTAAGCTGTCAAGTAGCACTAAATGTGATTAAAGCCGCCTGTCTAGTTTAAAAACAACTGGACTGTGACATTGCCTCGTATAACACAACATCTACAACATAGAAAGCTTGAACAATATAATCCTTTATTTCTAAGTTACTTACCTGCTGCTGATAAATACAAACACATATATATTACGTTTATCTGATTGTATTGTAATTTTACTTTTTTAATACTTTTCATATAAACATACAATGATATTAGGTAATAAGTTGGTGATGAATCCTGTCGCATCCACCAGTTATAGGTACCTTCTTGGGCTGGTAAGTACATATATGTTTGAAGTTAAATATGGCGATATGTAAATTAATCTTTTCACTTTTCTTCACACCTTACGTACGAAAATTTTAACAATATGTTCAATATAATTTACGAGTTATTGATCAACGGACAATAATTTAGGAAATTTTATTATGAGTAGCTACAGAAGATTTAGGTCATTTATTTATTCACGAGTTTTTTATAGCATTGCTTATTCAGAATATTAAATACATGTACAGTTAAACTTCAATAACTCGAACGTCAAAAGGTTGAAGTTTTGATGGATCGAACCTAATTGGTTGGAAATAGCATCAACCATAAGAAATACGTGTAATATTTCTCAAACTCTCAAACTTATTCGAATGTTTTAATCTTTTAACAATTTCGATAAGTCGAATTTTCTGGGTAAATCTCTTAATAGTGTACAATATAAGGTCTCTTTTTAATAGTGGCACTATGCAAGCAGTGGGGCAGTTCAGTTTTTACGATTATATGTCATCAAAACGAACTTTAAAAACTTTTTCATTTGACCAAAAATTTTATTTTATAAGAAAGTGGAAAGTAGTTCACTAAAAAATATAACACTAAATATATTTATTCATCCATTTAGCTGTCTGTAACATGAAATAAATACATATACATGCTTATTTACAAAAAATAAGCACTTACTGTACATATGTTTATAAGTCTCGATACATCGAAGTCTTTTGCGTCTACTCTCTACGTCTACGTCTACGTCTACGTCTCTACTAAGTATGAAAGCATTAATATCCCATTAAGATTTGGTCATACTTTGAGTGAAACTATTCAGGAATATAATTCTCCTTGTTTCCCAGATTTTATTTTTATTAAGTATCTATCTGTAGATACATTGTGTGAAAAGGTAACCAAAAATATGTCAATCAGATATTATAGAAAAGTTTTCACCATAGTCCACAAGTTGCTTTTAGATTTTGCGAAAGAATCGAGAATAACGCTTCAGAAAAGTCACTTACATAATTTTAAGTATGTATGTATGTATGTATATTTATATCGTAAACAGTTTCACTTTCTTTCGAAACAAGCTGTGAATCACCCGATCGAAAGAAATCGAAACATTGCCAACAATAACTTTATTATTGCACATGTATTTTTATTTGAATCTTGGCGAAGACGTGTAACTGACAGCTTCGCCTTTATCTACACCAAGGTGAATCATATAGGCCCTAAATCGGACTGATTGACAGGTGAATGTGTCTGAGATTGATTTTAATAAGCCAATAATCATGAGAAAAGGAAACAAACTCACTCATTTGCCTACAAATTTGGCGATGGCCGCTTTCTGAAAAGTCAACTACCAAATGTATTCGTTGCAACATTTTATCGCTTTACTTATTGTAGCAAACGATCGTGATGTAGAACTGTGCTAAGGTATTGAGTAAAAAAAATAAAATAAGCATTATTCTGAAAATATTGGAAATCGTAGAAGTGGCAGAGAATGTGCAACGCCATTTCACCCTTACTCACTTCTTATTTTAATAACTCGAAGATAATATTTTGCGCCAACTTCGATAAGTTGAATTTTCTAGAGGATAACTCGAATTTGATTGCCTGATCATAATTAGGTATCTTCACAATTTTAATTATTGTTAACTGAGTTTTTAATCGAGATGGTCTTGCTTGTTAAGAATTTTCTTATTGATTTTGTTTCGATTCAAGACAAAATTGAAGCAATAGCACACATTGTTAACATAGAAACAAGATAAAAAATTATGTCGAGAATTTTCGAGATCAAGATATTTTGTCTATAATCTTGTGATCTTTATGCAATTTAATAAGAACCTAAATATGATACATCAAACTTTAGCATTTAAGCAAATAATTATGCTTCTGACAAAAACATTCTGTAGTTATGTGTTCTTCTATCAAAATTCTTGAATCAAGACAAAAAATTACAAGACAAGCAAGAATATTTTCATGTTCTTAATTTTCGGGTTAAGACAAAAGTTGAACTTCAAAATTAAGAATCTTCTCTTGGTGAAATTTTACTAATACAAACAATAGACTAGCCTTCTAAGCGAGAAGTAGTGCCTCAATTTCCATTAAAATATTTTAATAATGAAAATATATAAAAACATCAAGGATAGTATTACCAAATTTTATTGAATCCTTCGTAAAAAGTTTCGGTCAACGCTACCATTATCAAACTATAAAGAGTATAACTTATACTAAAATATAAAAACTATCACAGCTCTGTTTATATTTAAGCTAGCAGAAATACCCGGCGTTGCCCGAGTAAGAATATATTACACGTTTGATGGAACATTCTGGAATATTCGCGAATTTAGAACTATCCAGAACATCCCATAATGATTCAAAACATTTCCTAACCTTTTTTAACATTCTGAAACATTCTTGAATGATCTTCAAGATTCTGGAACATTCTTGAACTTTGCAAAATCATTCTGAAATGTTATGATGAAACATTATTTTACTTCTTAGAACATATTTTAACTCCCTGTAACATTCTAAAAAAATCTGCTTCATTCTCATCCTCACTCCGTGCTGTTTGCAGGGTGAGTAGTGACATCAGTAGACGCCTGGCGGGGATGACTAATCGATTGATAATAATTGACCAGTTATCGACCACTGAGAGTTGAAGATTATTACAGTACTAATATCGCTATTAAAAAATGGGGGTTGGTGGCAGAAGGATGAAAATTAAGGGTTAGGTATATGTATTTTTTTAATGCCAAATCATAACAAAATAAAAAAAAGTAAGGGGCGGACAACCCTTATCACTTAGGGGCATGAAAAATATATAGTTGCCGATTCTCAGATCTACTGAATATGCATATAAAATTTCATAAAAATCCGTCAAGCCGTTTCGGAGGAGAAAGGTAACTAACATTGTGACACGAGAATTTTATATTAGATGTTAATAAGAAGTATTGGGGAGTCAGTAAAATTTACTTAATTCTATTTGACTGTTTACAATATTCTTAGTCAGATACATAGCCTTTTTGATTTCTAGATTCACACAACTGTGAAGGGAATTAATGTTGTCATGATATAAGTTATGTTTTTTTTTTAGATTAATATTATAAACGTGTTTTTTTTACTCATAAGCTTATGGTTCTTCCACTTTTTCCAATATAGAAAGCATCACAATGTTACATTGGATCCTATAGATTCCACCTTTTTCTACAACCTCTACCCTAGATATACATTGTGATTCATATCCCATCAAACAACAATAACAAACTTAGTGTACAAAACAAAATCTATGCCTGAGTATAATTTATTAACACATTTAGTAACGAATTTAAACATGTCTTATATATATATAAAATTTGGTTAAACTATCCTTAGTTTTGTTATATTTTTTAATTATTATAGTACCTATGTTTCGCAATAAGTGCACCCTCCGCAGCATTAAAAATATTTCATTTCCAAATCATAGAAATATGTTTCTGTTTTTTATTGTGAAAGTTTGTTTATTTGGGTATTGAAGATAAATCAATTAAACTGAGACCTCTGTTAAAAAATTGTTTTTTAATTAATATACGTTTAATTTTAAAAAAAATTATGGCGAATTTGATTGTACATCTCAATAAATAAACCTAATCTATATTCGACCATTTAATCGAAGCTTTCTCGCCCATAAACCACTGCAGTGTGACTGATAATGGTGCATACATTTATGAAAGGGTTCCTTTTTTATTTTCTTCATGCGGTCAATGTCAATGCAGTAAACTGTTTTATTAACTTCGCGATTGTTCGGCTGTGCAGGAGAGAAGGTTACAGCGGCTTCGACGCGCCAGGCGTAAATATAAAATGTCTTGGTTAAAAAATAGGAAATATACCTGCTGTTTTACAACCGCGACTACTGTAGGTAACTCTTGACGCGCGCGCTCAGGATACTACACCGTATTTTACACGTCGCAATTAATATGCTAATACGAATCCTCACTCGAATGGACGTGCGGTTTGAGTAGTTGATGGTTATGGGTTCTTTTTGTATTTGAAACCTATTAATACCGTGTGTTTTTGTCTTCAAATGTATATGCATGAGTAAGGAGCGCCACTTGAATCTTCGAGTCTACATGCTACATGGAATGTTCTGCTTCAGTTTTAATGTGAAGATGACCAATTTATTTTTAAAAAGTAGAAGGCTAAATGAAACAATTTTGCCTCAAAGGCTTTGAAAAAAAAATATTTTCTACATTATTTTCAATAAGTTCTACTTTTTTTCCTTTTGGATTTTCTTGTTAAACAAGGTTTACTTCTTTATGTCCGTGTGCCATTCTACTTCATGTAATCATATACTAATATTATAAATGCGAATGTAAGTTTGTTTGTTACGCTTTCACGCAAAAACTACTTAACCGATCATCATGAAACTTTGCACATACACTCTTGAAGGTAGTAGAAGTAACATAGGATACTTTTTATTAAAAAAAAATAAAAATTTTTTTACGAAACATAAGAAAATTGTTTGTCAAAATATCGTCAAATTTAGCTACTTCAACGCCATCTAGCATCATAGTAATGAAGTTTCAACCCTGAATACTGTAATACCGGCCCACTGTATTAGAAGATCTAACAGCTAACCACAAAAATTACGGATAACCTCAAAAATGTGAATAGTTTTATACTGCATGTAACGACAGAAGAAAATAACAATAAATATAGAAAAATTAGAAAAAGTTGAAACTATATTCAATTGAATTAGATATTGAATTAGATATTGTCGTCACCGTCGGTGCGGCCGAAGGAATTCCGATCTTACTCGCTGATGTTAATTCTTACTCTGCTACTATATTGACTCATTTCTATTATTATACCCTTACTCTTTATCTCTCATACTTATTTAATTTCTCCACTGCGGGCGAAGCCGCGGGCAAAAAGCTAGTAGTTAATATACGAGACGCATGTTCATTTTATAATGCGCGACGAAATCTCATAAATTTGCCTGCCGCCTTGCTTCCCTTGGCACATAAATATCGGTGATGAAGCGGCAAATCAAAATTAACGGAAATGATTAATGGGCGACTGGCACCCCGACGCCATGTACTTGTACTGGCATCGCAGATGGGAAAGATCACCCATTGTGGGCAACGCGCGCGCTGAATACATTTCAAAATAGACATAACTATGGTGTAGTACAATAAGGTATAACAACATGTATCCTTATGTGGGCGAATATCACAGAATTTTACAATGGTCGAATGGACATTTTTATAGTCTACAGGTGGTATGTAAAGAGGGCGAGAGTTACAGCTGTAGGATGGTTTAAATACTCAATTACAGAAAAAAATACAAAGATCTTTGACTGAAAGAGATATTAAGCCCTGTTCGTAAATTAATTAATTTGGCACCATGGTTCAGCAAAATTCGTATTTTTCTTTTACTTTTATGACCCCATAAGGTCTTCAGTTGAGCTACAAGTTTTATGTTTACTTATTCAATGAAGCATTCCTTTTAGGTTTTCAAGAATTAGTAACTATTTATCCCCCATGAATATCCGCTGCTGGCTCGGCTGTGTTATTGAAAGGAGAAGCGTGTTTGGAATATTAATTAATGACAATTTATTAAGATTCTTCAGTATTAATTGAACTAGTTATCCAAACAAAGTCGTAAGAAAGCAGTTAATGTGAAACATGATAGCTAGTGCATTGCGTATAATAAGCAGCTTTATTCTGATGGAGTGCCATATTGTATTAAAATATTTACATACTGTGTGAGCATTAAAAGATGGTTATATTTTACAAACAATGTATATAGGAGCGAGGAATGTTATGCCTTAAAGTTTAATAATCGCTTTCTATAGTAATCTTAAGGTTCGCAATGGCATAACCTCCACCTGTTTGAAAATGTAATATCCGTCTCTGGCGAATCGTTTCACAATTCACGTGATATTCATTGTTACTTATGGAGTTTCACAAAACTTTCTTGTTTGGATATTACCTTGATTCCGAACAACATAAAGGCAAGAGTATCAGTGTAAAAATCGCAAATTTTGTCAAGTCTCGTCGTCTTTATCCAGTTTCATAAACACCTAAAAGGTTATATTAAGCCCTACAAATTAGGGCGAAACGTCGACTTTACACAATAAAAGAAGAAATATATCTTTAGGCTACATTAAACAGACAATTCGATTTTTACAAAAACAGGCATATAATAAGATAATTTTCCTTTTAATTAATTTCTAAAACTGTTATCAAAATTACGCTGTGTCTAGGAATGAATTTTCGGTCTGTATGTTGTTGATAATGTAGTAAACAATAATACTGAGAGCAGAATCGCATCTATTGCTCGCTAGTTTCGTGGCTGTTTCAATGTTTGCATACCTAATATCAGGCTCTTTCAAGTTAATGGGCTATTTGTATATGAATTACTAGAATGAATTCAATTCTGAAACTTGGGCTCATTTGATTATTAATTATGCCGCAAAAATATTTTCAATTTCGATTTACATCTCGTTATACCGAAAGTAGTTGTTAACTTTCTTATTTTAAATGTATTGACATACTTTTTTTTACATTTTCCGATAGAAAATCTGAATTCATGCATATTTTATAGGAGGCACTACTCCGAAAATATTGATGGATTTTGAGTTATTTAATTTTTTCAAAATTTGTGGCATCTGCACATTTAAAAAACCGTTATTCAATTAATTTTTGAGATTTTGCTTTATAACTCGTAAAAATGATTTATAACTATTCACATTATCGAAAAAAAAATTGTGGTTATTAACTAAAATGTGCAGGGTGTTCAAATTTTGTGGTCAAAGAGGCATAAGTCAATTTTATTTTAAATAGAATGACCCATTTTTGAGTACATATTCGAATTCCTCATTGAATTTGGCGTCTTTTGATATGGGACTATCGTACAACTTTGTTTATACTTTTTGAGAAAATCTACAATTTGAAGTATGTCATTCCATTTAAAATAAGAAAGTTAACAACTACTTTCGGTATAACCGGATGTAAATCGAAATTGAAAATATTTTTAAAAGAAGCGGCATAAACAATAACCAAATGAGCCCAAATTTCAGAATTGAATTCATTCTACTAATTCATATACTAATAGCCAATCAACTTGAAAGACCCTGTATATTAAGTATGTAAACATTGAAACAGCCACGAAACTAGCGAGCAATAGATGCGATTCTGCTCGCAATATTATTGTTTCCTACATTATCGACAACATACAGATCGAAAAGGCGCGACGTTGCCATTTAAGAAAACTACTGGGAACGAATTAAGGTCCTCTCAGTGTACAATGGTATAATTTGCGTCGACCAGTAGATAATTAGATAATAAATGTTTTAATTTCTAATTTGATACTGATCATTATCTAAGTGTCGTGTACTTAATATCTTATCAATTACATTATCCTTCCATAAGCCTAAGATGTGTTCCTCTCTGTGTCGAGAAATGTCCAAACTCTTGAATCAAGGCAGGAAATTATGACAAGAAAACATTGTGATCTTGATTTACGAGTCAAGATAAAAGTTTGACGTCAAGATTGAGACTTGTCTTAATGAAACCTTAATCATCTAAACGTAAGACTTGCCTTCTTTGCGGACACTTGAAGGCGTGACACGCAATATAAATATATTGTATTTACAGTAGAGAATCCTTGCCAAAGAACCTTGATCCTTGATGGTTTTAAGCTACAGAATGTACCTTTGTACCTATGGTAACCATGTATTTTCCGGGTTGTTATGTCGTGGTCCTGTCTTTCTTCTTTACTAAACGTTTCGCTGGTCCCGACTGTTGGCATCCTCAGTAGATTTCTGCTGCTCCTGCTGCTACGCCGGCCGTAAAAGCCTACGATCATCATTGGTAAGAATCCTATTTAAATCCTTCAGTTATGATTTTTCTATTAATAAGTGAAAAGTCCCCTAATCATGGATAGATAGATACTCCTTTCAGTTTGCATGTTATAATTAATTTTCTCTACTGGATTTTCCAAGTGCGCCCCTGAACGAAATTCCCATTCGCACTGGCTGCGACAGCGGCGAGCCGGCGGTGGTCATGGTATAACGCGCGTATATCATATGGGTCCTTTATTGGTTTTGATTTATATCGCGCTCTGTCGAAATAATGTCATTTATATTGACCGCGGCGGAAATTTATGTCGCGCGTCGTCGTCCGTCGACTGAACAATGTGCCGCTCGCGCTCTCTCGCGCCACTTTTTCGAACCATACATTACGGAAAAGTGACGGGGCCGTTCCGTATTAATCTACCAAAATTTCGTTTTAATACATTGTCACACCGCCGCGTGTACGTTAACGTATTGTACCACGTATTTCGTGGCTGATAAACGAGCAAAAAGGCCAACGTAACGCATAACAGGGAACAGAGAGTGTCTTACGTGTGGTCCGCAAACTTACGGACCTTATTATTTGGCCAGTGATTTACTGCTACGACTCGTTCGCAAACTCAAATTTCGTTATTATATCATATACAAATTAAATTGAATCGAACACTATTTCTAAAAAAGATGGGCCTTTTGTGGCCTTCATGAAGAGTTCTCAGGGTGGTCGGTCCCATTAAGGGCGCTAATTTGACAATATTAAAACAGTAAATTTGTCTATTTTAGCACTTTTAACTTTGTGGTAAATGCGCCTTGATTGTTTTTAAAGCTTTTGCCATTTTTGGATGTCATTATTACACTTAATTTAAAAACAACTAAAACCAAATTATTTCAGTCAACACAAGCTACAACGAACGATGATTCTAAAATTTCCCATTTTGTCTGTCGGTTTGAACATAAAATAAATCTTCAGTTTGTTGCATTCGTCGAGTCCGCCTAAAGTATTTGATGACAAATGATAAATCGCGGCATTTTTATTAATTTTTGTTTTCTTGAGACGTTGGTTGGCGCAATTTTCGTTGGTAATTCGATTCGTAATCTTTCTTACCATTTTTCTCTTCTGTATCATATCGCAACGGTGTCGCACGCTTAATTCTGATTTGTTACTTCATCGCTTGTATTTATACGTTGGGCCCTTTTCGCCAGTGTGTCCGACAGATTTATGGCGCGTTGTGTCGTATAGCGAAATATAAAATTACAAAATTAATACCCCATATAAAAAATAACAATGAAATAAAAAAGTAGGTAAGAAGAAGCGCGAGTTGTCGCACATCTGTTGAGAAAGTGGGTTTAAATTTAAATTTTGAATACCTGAAGCAACGAAACATAACACGAAAAGGGGATGCTTAGATACAACCTTGGAGGCCTTATCTTTATTGTTAAAAGAGTTGCAGAAATGAACCAATTCCTGATAAAACAGAACATGAAATATCAATTCAGTTTTGCAAGGAGTGATTACTTGGCACTAATAGTCAATTGAACATAACAGTACACCGAACTTAACAGCCTGTGTTCGAGTATCTACCACAATCTGTGGCGTTCGGTGGCTGAATGTTTCTCACGGTTTTGATGGATCGCTGGCCGTGGCAATATTGGAGTAGCGAGAACATTCTCTTTTATTTAATATGTACTAACGTACAACAGCTTCTGCTATTACATTCGATATCATTTTATGCTTACTTCCTAACTGTATCGGTTCTTGAATGACGTTGTGTTGTCAATTATATTATTATTACCTTGATGGAATGGCACTCCGCGGATGTTAAATTATGAATGACAAGAAGCTCAACGAATCAAACAAATGGATTACGCTGCTTATTCATTAATCAACAATCGGGCATTAGACGCATGCTTTTGCAAAGATGAATGGCATATTTCACAGGTGATTAGCGGATTCATGTAATGTGGAATCAATCATTTGCATCGTGTCTAGCCAAGATATGTTTATCTTAATTAATCTCTGGGAGTATTAATGTGATGGTAACATGCAAAATCCAAGAACGGTTTACCGATCACTTCAACGACTATCACTTTAACTTTTGTTTGTAATTATGGTAAAGTTTATGAAGCTAATGGAGTAGTATTTTCCGGGCTGATTGGCCGTGGTCTATTATTTTGAAGATTTCTAGACGTTTCGTCTCCAACTGCGGGAAACATATTCAGTAGATCGTTGAAAAGAACGGTCTTGCCGCAGTTGGAGACGAAACGTCTAGAAATCTTTTAAATAATAGACCACGGCCAATTAGTCCATTAGTTGATGTCAGCCGTGAAAGTCTAAACTTTTATGAAGCTAACTCAGTGTCGTCACTGTGTCCTGCTTTTTCGTCTTATCGTGTGAAACACTCGTTTAATTCCAAATATTGTGAATAAAGTTACTGAAATTTTTAAAGACAAATTTTACTTTCTGTACCTATTGATGTAAGGAGAGATCCTTCTTACTCGTTTCGCTGTTGGACGCCTCAGCCTCTTAAAATCGAACCGTACCGTACCTATACGATATATTGGAAGAGATGAAACGTTCGCATCACAAGAATTGATTACCTCGTACTTTTATTTATCAGTATTAATGGGCATGTTCAGCCACATATCAGAAGGTAAAGCGAAAAGGCCCTTGGCGTTTGTCGACCGTGATTAAGTACCGATTGCGCGCGATGCGGCGCGAAAAGACGAGACCTTTATGCGCCTCACTTTGAACCACTCATTAGGATATAATTTAATGTGGGTGATATGATGTATGATGGATAATAAAGATAATTTCGCCAACTTGTCGACCGATTCATTGTACTTACCGCATTTCATTGTCGACACTACAATGCACTTTAATATCTTCGGGAAAAATCCGGATGCTATTAACGTTGTAAAAATGAAGTACGTGTATGAGCTACGTCTTCGAATTATTATAACCGTATAGAATGTGTCATGGATACCATCAAACATACTTTGTATCACATTGTAGGAGAGATGTCTTTACTGCATAGGTACAACATGGAAACGGAATAGATCACTATCGAGCGGCGTGGTCTACCGGTCTGGATTCGGTTCCTAGTCCTCTGTATTTTAAAGATTTCTTAAGAATGGCCCTCTAGGGACCTTCGCTCTTGTCAGCAGATCGAAAACGGTTTGGCCCAAATTATAAATCGACTCGAATTCGTAACTGCTTACTTATACAGATACATACGTCGAAAGAACGATCGGTATGTAATGTACCAGGTGCATCGTTTCTACATACCGTTGGTTTTTTCGCCGAAAAACTCGGTCGTTGTCGTAAAATAAAATGCAACTCGGTAACGTTCATTGCAATAATACGAGCTGCCCGATTTCAGCCGACAGAGGAAGAAATGCGAGCTGCTATGCCCTTATCGGAAACATGGCGGTCGACAGGGATTTAAAGCCGGCAATCGGCGAACGATTTGCCCGCGTTATCTTAACGATCTCGTTCCGATAAGATTGAAAAGATAGGGTGAAGCTAATGGACCGGTTTTACAAAATCGACGGACGTTGCGTCGTCGTAATGTAGTAGGTTATCACACACAACGCGGGAACCTGAAGACAAATAATGCGTGGTTTACCGAACAATTTTTCTTATTTTCTATTTACAGGGTGTTCTTCGAATGATAATATGTTATCAAACGATTATAAAATAAGATATATTATTATTACTCTAGGGCGGATGAAATTGATAATAGTAAAGCGTGTCACACACGTGTCCGGTGCTTAAATTCAACTTTCTCCATTCTCTACTGATTTGTTGACTGTTAGATGTGAAGCTTATTAATTTCTAACCTAATTTATCGAGTAGTTTAATTTTTATAAAAAATTCTCTACTTTCGGGCTCTTATGACCTTAACATAAGAGATACCTCCGGACATAAGGAAATCTCTCCTTCAGAGAAGAATATCCGTCTTCTTAACGTTAGTTGCGTCATAGCTTCATTTTTATTTGGCACTTCTTCGAATATGCATCTTAAATTTTGCCAATATTTTAGCCGGTTGCCCAGGTACAATAGTATATCGCACTCTGTATACGTACAAGTTTCGCAACATTACACACTTTATGTGCTATCTCCGTCATCGTTTTGAGTTTTACGTGGAAGGAGGAATCGTACACGGCAATACGGTAAGGTAATTAAGATTAGGAATTGGACATCTTAAATGATTGCTAATGGCACTAGCTTAAGGAATGCCGTATGGATACGGATGAAAGAGCCTCTCAGTTTGTTTTATGTCAGACAGTAACTTCGGTTTATACTTACGTACCTACTCGCAGAAGAAAAGAACACCGATATCGCACGTTTGTTATTTAATAATTCTTATGAATATATTGTTACTTACTTATACGTACGCGAATAGTTTAAGTTACTTGGTTACTTCCATGTTCCAGCAGTGTGTGCTCTTACGAAGCTATCAGTAATGGGACCATTATTCATAGAAATGAGTGCTTTGTTCGTCCATTAACTCCATTATTCAATTCAATATACGTTATGCGGCAGATTATATAAGCCTTAATGTCACAAAGTCTTCATAATGTATAAGTACCCCTAGCATACCTCTGCATTTTATTAGTTGTTGTTAATCTGCACTAAACAGAATTTAGCTTATTGGAGGAATTTAAACTATTGTTTGACAGCTCCAATAGTCTAGGTACTTAATAACCCCCGAAGCTTTTGGTGGCTGACAGGAGATTTGTAAGTGATTACAGACAATACAATAAACAGGGGTTTCAAATTTTGGGAAATGTCTACTGCAAAAACCCTAAACTCGTGAAGTCAGTTGAAATTTAAAAGTACCTATTAGTGAAATTTCATCAATTGAAGCATGGGTTAAAAATTTTTAAAAAACATTTTATTGGTTGATAGTAAATCTGAAAGGAACATGAAAATCCAGGTTTCTTTTTTTTCTAACCAATTTTAAATTCTAACCGTAACCTGACCTAACCTTTTTCAAACCTTGTTGGTAAAGACACCTACTAGAGTCTTAAATAACAAAATGCATCTACACAAAGTGGTACCTGCCATTGTGGAACTGTTTTCCCTCTGTCTCACTATTGACGATATGTTGATGAATCGTGGAAAGATTCATATGTACATGGGAATCGTGACTAAGCTGGGATTCCAGGGATTTTTCGCAGCGGATATTTTTCGTTTTATTGCCGATGCCCAGATTTATTGCCCCTTTTACTTAAGCTGCGTATTATGCTGTTATGGACGTGTGTACGTCAACGGGAAAGATAGGTTCCCGATAGAGTGGCTAGTCAGTCTCTTCGCAGGCCGCAACCGCGACTATTTCATACAACGAGGATGGAAACGGCGACGCTCTTGTGGCAGCTCGCGCTTTACGCAAGCTGCTGACCTGGAGATAACGGCTGAATGAAGGAGAACGTTCAGGAGTGAACGAACAACTTTGACAGTATTTACAGGAATACTTCCGGAATAATGGATTTCGAGCAACTCTGAATGATTTGTAGCGAACGTCTACATATATGTGTATACGGCGGCGTTCTTTGACTCACTACACCGGTAATGAAACTTCCGCGAGTGATAAGTGGCACGATATCATACATTGACGTTCTTTGGAGGATGTATAATATTTTCTCATAAAAAAGTCGAATGGTCATCTAGTTTTTTTCCGGATGCAATATATAAACATTCAAATAGATATACTAAAATGAAGAATTTTAATTAGACTTCTCTACTTGTTGTCAATATTCACTGGACATCTGGATTACACTTGTGTACCCTCGATTCCCAGTATTCAACTTAAATTCGCTTTATTAGTTCCGCTAGGTTGAAGTAACCAACTATCAAATGGTTATACGACAAATGTAGTCTTGTAGAAATCATAAATTTCAATTGCCGCGTCGTCTACTTTAGTTTCAGAATAACGAACGTCAAAGTGGACAAACGCAATAAAAGGTCCTCACTTTTTGATTCCATAGATTTGCATAATCCTGCTGATTGCTGAAGTTAAATTACAGTTTTATGAGAAGACTAACTCTTAACCAGTAGTTTTCGATTCTCTTTTCAGGAGTAGGTACCTACCCATAGTATGAAAACTACTAGTTTTCGAGTCCTTTCATTAAATCAGAGGCAAAGCTTCTTCCATCTCTTCCTTGAGCTTCAATTGACACATGATCGTTCAACACCAACCCTATTCAACTAATGCAGTGCGTGAAATCTTTAGGTGAGACTACCGAAAGAGTTGTTTTATCTTGAAAATCAAGACGATTTCAAAAATACTAAGATGCTTATATAAGACACCATAGAATATAAAGAGACACAAGTTGATTTTGTCAAGACCACTTTCTCAATATCTATCAAGTGGCTTCCTTATGTGAAATTAGTTTTGTAAGGACGCTTCTTAATTTAATGTTTTAATATTAGGTACATGGGATATTTAAAGTTGGTATCAACAGTTTTTCAAATAAAACTTAACTGCATTAAGCCAATTTGAAGACAATAGTAAATTTTTCATTAGTTTTCGACTTGCCACTGTGTTAGTGTATTATTTTTATAGTAAATTATCTAATTTTATGATAAATTAGTCAGGTACTGTTATTAAATACTGAAAGAAAGAATCTGTGTAAAATATTCCCAAACGTTTGATCGACAGTGGATGATAACAGTAACAGTTAATGCATTCTCATCGTCTTGGTATTAAGTGGTCCCGATCGTATGCATAATTTGATCATAATTCTAGTCAATTAGCGTCGCTTACGTTTGTTTAATGCATTTTTCTCAAATGCCCGTGCATAACATTAAGATTACGATTGGATCTCTTTACTTTTCTAACTAATAACGTTTCGCCGTTCGTTGGTCTTGTTTACAGTCGGGTTTACAAACGTGAATATTATGGAAACGAGCATACAGATTTTTATGTATTACATAAATGCTTTTCACAGAGTTTAGATAACGTGGCTTTTATCTAAAAGCAAAAATTGTTTATGTTCAACAGGTGACGTCCTATATCAGCTTAATTTAATTTGTTTTAACATAAACTACGATGCCTGATTTACATCTTCGTGATCGTTTTACATCAATATATTAGACTAGGAGTGATCTTAAGCAAGTTATGATCAGTGCAGCAGTCATAATAAAACATTTCATAGTACAACATTAATATAAAAAGATATTAAACTCCCAACAAAAAAATGCAGTGATACAAAGACTCGTGTTTGTAGTTTCGCCTTGTTAAATTTTCTACCGCATGATAGCCACCTGCCACTTGGGGTTCTGTTCCGAAAGTCATTGTAACTTGTTTTTCTTTTTGATACTTGAGCATGAAATGGTCAGTGTGAAGGTAATGAGAAGTCGGTTTCAAATTTGGGACCCGGCTGGTGGTAAAACGGCCCAGCCAAATCAGACCTAACTGACGGCACGGCTCTTGTTCAACTTCAATCGGCTTCCGACCGAGAAAAAGTGCTACATTCGCAACCAAACGAATAAATAATGCCGACGAATAATCGAACCTAACAAAACACATCCAACTTTAAGTTTATGTATGAAGCGGTACGTTTGTAATAAGCAAAAAGCGACAGAACAATTTCTGAAGAACTGGAGCCAGTAAAAAGAAATTTCAACGTCTTCAGTAATTTCCTGTCGAAAGAAAAACAACAATTAGGTACAATGAAAATTAATTGCAAATGCAAAATACAGAAATAATAAAATTGCTTCTGAATGGTAATTGTAATCACCCTGTAGATATGTAGAAAATTATTTTTGTTTCGACGGCGCCTGTAAAATTAGATAGACGGCAGTTGGCCCATTGCTAATTCAAATATTTTGGTACGTAAATATGGGATTAAACCACTGTATCCCCTTATTTATGCCAACACTAACGTGGAGAAATTGCCGTGAAATCGGTGATTCGTCAAAGAATTATCTAAGACTTATTAACTAAAACAATTTGCCACGGTGATTAAGAACGGATTTGGCGCAGAGGTGGACGCGGCTTTGCTACCGATTTCTAATTTATTACAGTGCTCTATGTTTCTGCAACATTTATGGCTTTTAAATTTGTTAGGAGATTAACGACGAACGTTCCTGTAGTTTTCAGATGATTTAGTGAACTTAATTTATTATTCGGCAGATACATTTTGCGACCTTTAAAAATTTTTAGATTTATATTTACTAGATTTAGAGAGGAAGGGAGAAATAACAAACCTGGCAGGTAAAAGTGTTAAACATTTAGATTTCTTTTTTTTTTTTAATTAGCAAAGACAGGTGCCAAGTGAAAATTGTTTTTTATTTTTGGCAAAATACTGCACTGAAAGTTATGAAATAGAAATGTATTTTAAGTTTTTCAAATATAAGTAGTTTAGAATGCGTACCGTCAGTATTCTTTAATTTTATAGTATTATAAAATTTAGACAAAGCCTGGTTTACACAATTGCGATTCGGTTACAGTAAGATCGACTATGACTTAAATTTAATTAAAACTAGTTAAATGCTTTATCTAACTTATTGCAAAAATATTTTACTTGACGGTGATCACACTGTGACCAGGGTTTCAAGATATACTTTTGGTTTCTAAGAATTTTTGTTCCTATCTTGATTCCAAATAAGATCAAGGCGAGAGCATCAACCTAAAAATTGAAATAATTTTCAAGATCAAAAAATTTTGTCAAGATTCTCGATTTCATTATGTAGTTAGTTCATAAATACCTAAGATAATGTACATTTAACTTTGACATTCAAACAAATAATTCTGTTTATTATTAATTATCAAATATTAATTATTAAATTTCCGCCCCAATCTAGATATCAGACTCAAATATTTATCTACAAGTGTTAAACACCTTGCTAGGTTTTTTTATTCATACGATTGTTTGTTCGAACATTAAAGTTTGCAGTATACTTTTAAATCGTAGGATATGCTCCTATTTATGTTGAGAAGTATCGATCAATAAAATAATTATGGCCATGAAATAGCACAAGACAAATTATTTCGTTGATCTTGATTTTCAAGTTGATTTGAACGTCGAGAGCAAGACTCTTCTCTTTGTGAAACCGTAAACCTGATCTGATCGATGGTGGGAACCGAACTTACATTTTAAGAGTCCTGTTTAAGTCTTACATAATTCAATAATCAATAATTGATAATATTTGCTATGCTCTAATTACTAATATTCCTTAACAGATGAAAATGGTTGTTCATTCGTCCATAACGAGTTGTGTGGTTTCATGGTGTAGCATCCCGGATCACCTCTCGTTGAATCATATAGACATCTAGGCAAATATTAGGGTAGTAGTTTCGACAGATATCCTTTCATTTTTCATTGCCTTTATTTTTAATTTCCCTAACTTCTATGACCCACCCATTTTCAATATTCTTAAATGAAGCTGAAGAAGAAATTCTGCTATTCCCACCACCTCAGATTAGTGGGACAGCTCACTTTTCCTCATAATCCTCTGCAGTGGCGGCTCGTGGTCAAATACGAAGGGGGTTCACAAAGTTAATAACATGTAGGTAATATCAGAACATGAAGCGTATCTCACGATGTTGTAAATGCGCCGCAGGCGAAGATTTTTAATATTTTTAGGAAAAAAAAAATACTTATGGCATTTAATAACACAATAAATAAAAACCTTACCTTTACTTATACAGGAAATCCATTCGTCTATGTTTTGAATTAGCAAACACACTCAACACTTTCATTAGGATTACCGGCAAAAATCAGGCACGAAAAGCAAAATAATGCGTTTAATTTATTACACCCACACAACCACGAAGTTTTTTTATACTGTTCTACTTTAAACACACGTTTGAACTTTTTATTTTTTAAGGTACACTCTTGTGTCAGCTGTAGTTTTGGGCGAGGTGGACCCCTTTTCTTTATTTCGAAACGATTTTGAAAATTATTTGAATTTTCTTTAATATATTTTACCGAACACGACTCCATCATTTACGTAATATTTTAATTAACACGTATTGTGCAATAAATTGTATGTCATTTACAATTAGTGGACTTTGAACTCTGAAATCTGAACATGCTTCTGAACATAATTTTTTGACTATCGGTTCCTACCAACACTAGCTTCCAGAGCCTTTAAAAATGACTCGTACTGGACATTTTCACCAGGTGGCAGGCTAACCGAAGTTGCAAAAGCCTGGCAGAATGTCGGGTAGCCGTGCCGACGTAGCACGACATTATTCCGGCTGATTCCGGCTTCTCGTGCAGTGCACCTAAACGTTGTATGTTGAGTGTATTTTATCTTCCTTTTCACGCGTCCGACTACCTCTCTCTCTAACACATGGACATCAAACGGAGTATCGCTCACGTGATATGTTCAAATCAAAACTTGAACCAAAAAAGTTAGGTGAAGTCGTCAGCGACTACAACAAAAATTTAAATATTTTCTATGGGTTACGGGTTGGTGTTTTGTAACTATGAACTATGAAATTGTAAAAGAGATGTATATTATACGATAATCATCAATAATATAATAATTATTAAAAGGATAAAATTATATGGTGTAACTAGTTCAATTTTTAAGGGGGTTCACTGAACAAATGCACCTACAGTAAAACCGCCACTGATCCTCTGCCTTTTTCTTATTATTTCATAAAAATTCCAAAAGTTCCTCTAGAACGTTAACTTACAGTATTCCCCTTCATATTTGCGATGTTACGTCGAGATTCCAACATGTAAATTTGTGGTGCGCTAAGTTGAGCGCTAAAGTGATTTAGGTATTCAAAGGATATTGGTGTTAGATTAGACCCGTCGGCCAACTGCGATTGAACAGGTAGTTAGTTTAAATGCATAGTAACTAAACACGTACGCCTGCAGGGTTAAGAGCATTTCGCATTGCAATTTTCGATTCAGTACTGTTTAACCAAGAAAACGACCTCGCAGTAAACTGTTAGGAAAGCAATTTCACTTTAAACGCTTCCGCATCGACGCCGAGCTATTCGTGTGATTCTCGTAATATCAGACAAAGACAGGAAAAATTCCTCTGAATATATTACCATAATGGATTCATGTAAGGGAAGCGAAATATAAATTAACATTAAACGCTTATGAAGATGAAATGGCTCCAATTTTGATGTGAAGAATATGCAAAGGAAAAACTTGAATAACTGTATCTACTAAACATGATATCGGTCGGTGCAAAGAACCATAATATAAAGGACTATTTTTTGAAACTGTTATTTAAATTAATTACAGAAGGAGAACTTTTTGATTTATTAGCAGCTCTAAATAAACCAATATCTGTCATAGGATAAAGGTGTTTCAAGGAATATTAAAGAATCACTACTTAAATGCTGACATTATCAAAATTTCCGTTACCATTTCCAAAAATTCCTGTAAGTATTGTCATTTATATCGCATCTTGAAGACTGCATAACAAAACTATGTTCAATATTCCTGTGGGACATTTTGAATTACAGAAACGACAATTATCTACGTTTACTTTGACATAGCTTAGGTACTCAAGAACCTCTCTTATCATATCTATGTATTGTATATGTGCCCAGTTACCAACCGTTTAATTTTTTATCTCGTCAGTGGCCAACATACTTACACACACATGCGTTGTTGCATCTTGCATCTCGCAGTAATCGTAAGTACTGCAATAACTTGTCCATTAGACATTACAATATGATTTAACGGAAGATAGAAGGAGCCGATAGCGAGGAGCTGGAAGTCGACGGGAGTGCAATGAAGAAGCTTCTGAAGAAACGGCGGCGGAGTATTCGGTTGTTGCAACATGATTTAAGGGCACATTCAACATGATTGCGTTTTCAATTCATATTTATTGCGATTATAAAGGACTGCTAACGGCCGCTGACCGCCTCTCTCGTCATTGTTGATGTTGGTAGGATTGTAGGTTCCTCTACTATTCCAATGACAAGATGAATTCTATAAGATTCATATTTTTGAAAATATTTTAATGTACTCATAATATCTGGCATCTGTTTTAAAACTTAATAAAGACGATAACTTACAAGGGAAGTTTCTTGGTCCAGAAATAAAATTTGTTTTGCAATAATTTTGGGAGCTTTTCTTGTCTTAATTTCCATATTCAACTCTTGTCTTGTATAAATGTACAATGAAGTAATTTTTCTTGTCTTGATTCAAGAGTCTCGAGATTCCTTTATGCAGTTCTTCTCATGTAGACTCCTGACGTTCTTTTTATCTGAAAAGTTATTGTCTCAATTGTTACATGGGTGGGTGCTCCTGCGGTTTTTGAAGATAAGATCAATATAAGCATTCTTGAAAGTCAAGAGTCTCGAAATTCCTCCTTAAAAGCAGAACCTCTCTGTATAGACCCTTGACAAAATTTTTTGCCTCAAAAATTCTCAACGTGACTCTTGACGTTGTCTCGATTTTTTGTCTTGATTCAAAGCAAGATTAAGATAAACATTCTTGAAAGTCAAGAGTCTTGAAATTCCTGCTTAAAAGCAATTCCTCTCTGTATAGACCCTTGACAAATATTTTGGCCTCAAAAATTCTCAACGTGGCTCTTGACGTTGTGTCGATTTTTTGGTCTTGATTCAAGACAAGATTAAGATAAGCATTTTTGAAAGTCAAGAGTCTAGAGATTCCTGCTTAAAAGCAGTTCCTCTCTGTATAGACCCTTGAAAAAATGTTTGGCCTCAAAAATTTTCAACGTGACTCTTGACGTTGTCTCGATTTTTTGTCTTGATTTTAAGCAAGATTAAGATAAGCATTCTTGAAAGTCAGGAGTCTCGAAATTCCTCCTTAAAAGCAGTTCCTCTCTGTATAGACCCTTAACAAAATTGTAGGTCTCAAAAATTCTCAACGTGACTTTTGACGTTGTCTCGATTTTTTTTTCTTGATACAAAGCAAGATTAAGATAAACATTCTTGAAAGTCAGGAGTCTCGAAATTCCTCCTTAAAAGCAGTTCCTCTCTGTATAGACCCTTGACAAAATCTTTGGCCTCAAAAATTCTCAACGTGGCTCTTGACGTTGTCTCGATTTTTTGTCTTGATTCAGAGCAAGATTAAGATAAACATTCTTGAAAGTCAGGAGTCTTGAAATTCCTGCTTAAAAGCAGTTCCTCTCTGTAAAGACCCTTGACAAAATTTTTGGCCTCAAAAATTCTCAACGTGGCTCTTGACGTTGTGTCGATTTTTTGTCTTGATTCAAGACAAGATTAAGATAAGCATTCTTGAAAGACAAGAGTCTCGTGATATCTTACTGCCTCTGTTACTGTAACATAATCTGAAATTACTATGAGGCCCTGATAGTTGAAAACTACCTTTAGAAGGTTATAAATATGACTTTTACTAATTTTTTTGAAAATGAG
Organism: Agrilus mali; assembly: GCA_029378335.1. Classification (NCBI taxonomy): domain Eukaryota; kingdom Metazoa; phylum Arthropoda; class Insecta; order Coleoptera; family Buprestidae; genus Agrilus; species Agrilus mali. The sequence continues at coordinate 4,260,655 of CM055657.1, read as the reverse complement.
GAAGTTGGTACTGGTAATGTAAATAATTAGATCTGAGGTACTTTAGGTTATTTCAATCTCCAGTTCCTGATAAAAACATTCAGTACCTATCAGTTCGTCAGAAATCATTCTTCGACAAGTTGTGACGCGAAGCATCCGGAGAATGTAACGCATGTGTCCGCGCCGATGAGGAACAGTATTACCCACAATATCCTACAACTTACCCACCATATATACGTGTATACCAACATTTACCAGGGATCGTAGAGAGACGTTATGTTTCGTTCTAGCGGATTTATACGAATGCGCGAGTGTATTGAGCTAATAAGTACCGCCGCGACATGGCTTCAGAATGTGCTCGAGATTTCGCATAAAACTCTCATGGGAAATTTTCTGTTCCGATTCGAACCATGTTCAATACTGTACTGGGAATAAACGGCTATTACTCTACTAGCAGTCAGCTTACATTTAAAAGATATCAAACCCAAGGAGAATATAAACGGTAAAATTAAGAGAAGACGCTCTTCGAGATTACTGATAGGAGAGCTAAGGATCATCCTCACGTCCAAGAGAAATGGTTTAAAGTGACGTTGTCATACTATGGTAGAGATGCAAATTATTCAAATACTGAATAGTTTCAAGTACATGAGAGAAGGCAAATTAATAATATTTACTTGCACTTCTTGGTTTTCTAAAGGAAAGCTTGCGAAAGAATGAAAAAGGTAAATTTCATGTGTAAGGGAGAAGAGGGGACCCACAAGTATTACCAAATCTGATTATTAGCGTTTAAAAGTGCTTTTAAGTGTATTGCCTAAAATTGCGCGATACAATGTAGGTGTAGTACGTACATTTACGTAATTTGTGAACTTTTATGAAAACCGCCGTTATTTGAGAAACAGTTAGGTATAAACGACTTAGTCGAGCGATACATAGCAATACGTATCTTTGGCGCTAGGTACGTGAAACTAATAATATGTGTGTAAGTACACGTCCAAGGCAATAGTTGGCCGAAAAGAATTACAGAGGTCAGGTCAATGCGGCTATTTCCTCGTGTTTTTCGCACCATGCCATGGTGGGCATTCGTTATCGAAAGTGATGGTAATGGATGGTTTAACATGATGTAAAGATGCGAAGTATTTATGCTAGACAACATGTGAAGCAACCTCTTCATTCTTTTCGCTGGAACAAAGCCTGGATCAGATAATATAATCGGTTCCCTTGCTCAAGGCTTACAATTGAACATATACACAAATATACATATATGCATACCATTGGATACTTATTGGTTGTTCCTTAAAAAGTTCCTGTGAATTATGCTCTCACATTGTTGTTACTTACAGTCGTGCAATAAATTCAGTTCGAATTTTAAATTGAGACGAGAAAAAACTATTGACGATGTGTGAAAGGTGTAATCACGTGCACAAGGCAAAGGTGATCGAAGTAAATGTTGACATTAGTGTCCCAGGTTGTACATTTAATGTTGCTATAACAGTACGCTACGCGATAAATCTATTACAGTTTATTACACTTCATAACTCTTATCTTGTTATTAAAATTTATTACTGTAGATTACGTGATCAGCTCTTTTTTTTGTCTTAAGCTTAACAATACGCGATGGCAAAATTTATGACAAAAAAATTTACCTATTGCTCTTTCTTTTGTTCAATAGCATATGCAAATATTTATACATGTAGAAATTCAAAAGAAAGAGAGGGACGATTACCATGAAAGTTGCATTTTGATTAATTTTTCAAATAACTAACAAGAAATAAAAAGAAATTCTGGCACTTTTACGCTGTTGAACTTTTGTGGCTCTACTACAACACTAATAATTAATAAAACTAATTGGCTTTCTGATGTGCAAATATTTTGTTTGAACGATTTCGAAAGGGAATTAAAAGTTAAGAAACCCTGGACGTATTTCCATAACAAGAGATAGCCATGAAGGTAATACTTGGTACCATTCATTTCACTATAAATATCAGCAAAAAGTGGCAAAGAAATAAGTCTCTGTTATTTACAAACTATAAATGTTAAGCCGTACACTCCTCTTTAAAATAAACAGAAAAACAGAATGCAAATGATGATTGCAATTATGATTATAGACAGCTCATTTACTATGTGAATTAATTTTGACCTCCATCAGAAACTCTCACGAAATACTAGAGGGAGTGGTAACGAGGCAAAGAAGTCCTGTTTGCACGTTAAAACCGCAACACGAATTTATTTTGCGTTTTGATTGGAAATAAACAAAGAATTACGAACAAACCTTTGACACTCGGTCGCTTCCGGTGCCAATTAGTGTGGCAACATTCCGAATGGACACGGTCGTGATACCCGCGACCCTTGCTCTCATTCTTTTCTAGTTCAATTTCAGTTCTTCGTACACAGTCGTATCTATTATTGACATTATCGAGCAATAACTGTATAAAGGGTTCATTAAATGCAGCACGCTCTGCCTTACGGGCCTAACAATCCGAGACCGCGAGGGCCGAAAATGCAAAAGAATAAACGGAAATTAATGGTCAACTTGGTGCACTACATCTTGAGAGAAATGTACCGTGGGAATCGATATAAACATTGTCTAGGCGATTTATTCCGTTTGTTGAATTATGGATAGGGAATGATAAGATGGACTAGTGCTATCTTAAGGTAAACCTATCAACGCTAACTGATTGCTTTATGTCGGGAAACCTTCGACTCGGTTATTCATGTGAGATCAACTCAGTTATGAATTGAATGATCCACATTCCTATTTCGTAGATCATCTCCTTCAAGAATTTCTCATTTATGGTTAGGCTTCTGTCCTATTGTCGGGTCCATTTCCCAAAACACCTTTGGATGTTATAGGTTGAGTATGTCCAAATTATTTCCAATTTGGGATCACACAAGCTTTTTAAACTGTAACAACCTCCTCCCCTTCAAGAATTCCTTATTTGTAGTAATGCTCGTGTTTAATCTCCGTGTCCATTGTCAAAAATACCTCTGGATGTCCTTATAAGTTGAGTAATTGCAATAAATTTCCTACGTGGAATCGTAAGAGCTTTCAAGGCTGCATTAAGCTCATCCTCTTTCAGATTTCCTCATTTCTGTTAATGCTCCTGTTTCGTCCCAATTTCCACTGCCCAAAACATCTCTTAATGTCCCTACTAAGTTGAGCTCTTCAACCATTTTGTGTCTCTATTTCGGCATAACCATTTTGCATTTGGAGATCAAAACAAGGAAGGATGATTGAATTTCTGATTGAAACTAACGGTTATCACTGCCAAATTATAATCCCACAAGTTTAGTGTTACACGATCCCTAAACGTTTGAGGAGAGTTTTTCCTTAGAGGTAGGATTTTCTATTTATCTTTCAAGAAAATATGTACATATTATAGGCAATCCCTTCGTGTCAAAAAGCACCCAGACTTTGCACCCTCTTAAAGGACTATTTCTCTTCTGGAAGTTTCAATCTTTTACATACAGAATTGAAAAACTTTAGGGATGAAGGAGTACACCATAGACACTCAAGTCTTTCTCATCCTTTTGAATTTTTCAAAAGTCTAGGAATCAAAATTTTTCATATTTTTTTGTATGTAATGCAACATTAATGTTAATTTTTTTTCTATTCGGTCGTTTCGTCCTCAATTTTTGGTATTGTTTATTACCTATTTTTGTAAGGATTGAGATAAACGACACCCTTTGTTGATGTTACTTACGTAAGCGTACAGGCCCCTATAAATCGTGCCTGCCAAAAATCATAAACTGATTTCGAATTCGAGAAGACGGTGCACACAAAATTCAAAATTTACGACGGTCTTAAATTATTATTATTTAATTGTGGCTTACGTGGAGCTCATCTTTTTGTATTCCGTGGAGCATAAATTACCGTAAACGGCACATTCGACTTCTCACTTACACAATTTACCGTCCGGTATCTCCGGAATAGCTATTCAATATTTCTAATAAATTACCTCCGTCTGGTGTCGTCCATTGTTGTCGCGTAATAATTTTTACACTGACTCGTAAAGTTCGTGTAATCGAATAGTTTATGTTTTAAAAGTTACGTACAACAAGAGACAGGGTGGGACTTACCGCTGCGATTCTTTGTAGAAAATAATAATAATAAGCGGTAGCCGTTCATAAAGCGCGTCGAGATTTGAACAAGAAAATTCTAACGAAAATTTATATTTCATGATCTAATAAACATATAAATTGTTCTTGTTGTTATTCCCAGTAGAATTCGCTTTTAATGACGTTTATTAGCATATTCAACATTCCAACTCAAATTAAATATACTGTTAGATAGAATTTAGTTTAGTGTCACCAATTTCTTTTTTTCATTCTCTTTTGAATGTGAGTAGTCTTTTTATTTATTAGTTTGTTAAAAATGTTTCTCCAAGAAGCCATAGAAAGTATTAACCACTTTGACCACTTTTTCCCTCAAATATATTTGGACTCACTGGACTACATTTCTACTTTTTATCCACGTAAAGGTGGAGTCACACTATGCGTTCCGGTTCCGTTCCGTGCCCAATTTGATTTAAGTGACAGTATAATCAGAAGAGATATCGCACTTTATTTTGTGAATTAATTGATTATTACCAAATTTCACCAACTATCAATCAATGGGCAGTTATTGAACATTAATAAATCACAACGGAATAAAAATCTACAATTGGGAGGTTTATATTTAGCATATCTATGTAATATGTAGTTTACAAAACGGAACGGAAGCGAACTTGTAGTGTGAATCAACCTTAAGAGGGAAATCCCACAGCCTCAAAATATTTTAATATATAAATAATAATAATTTTGTATATATCTAATGCTAATTTTCTTTTGCTTTCAGACTTTGTGCAACTGTGACAGCAAAAATACTTATGGTAGAACGTTTCAATTTCTGCATCCCTGAATATTATGGTGAGTCCCTTGAATACATTAATTTATCTATCAAAATTGTTTAATTTAACCTTTTAAAAAAATACCGGCCAAGTGCGAGTCGAACTCGCGCACCGAGGGTTCCGTACAAACCTGTATATATGTGATGTAACTAAAAATTTAAGGTTTTCGGAATTTTTCCTTTATATGTGCTATAAAGCATTGCTTCATGCCAAATTTCAAGATTCTAAATCGACTGGAAGTACCCTTTAGGTTTTGATTCCCTTGCGAGTAGTTGCGAGTTTGAAAATATGCGGCTTAAATTGCTGTTTCTTTTGATTGCGTTGACATAGAAGTTTGATTTTGTTACAGCTTAAAGGTATTATAGACCTGAGTATGTGATATGAATTTCAATTTAATACCTCTACGCGTTCATGGGGAAAGGGGTAGTAACTTTAAAATTATTAAAAATATTTTTATTATATGATGTAACTAAAAATTTACGGTTTTCGCAATTCTTCCATTATCTGTGCTATAAGACGTTGCTTCGTACCAAATTTCAAGATTCTGAGTTCACGGGAAGTACCCTGTAGGTTTTGATTCGAAAATTTGCGGCATAAACGGCTGTATCTTTTGATTGCGTTGGCTTAGAAGTTTGATGTTGATTTTTTTACAGCTCCAATGGACAATAGACCTGAGTATTTGGTATAAATTTTAGCTTGATACCTCCTCTTTACAGACGGACGGACGGACGGACAAAGAAGTGATCCTATAAGGGTTCCGCTTTTTCCTTTTGAGGTGCGGAACCCTAAAAACGACACAATACCATAAGTACCCCTTGTTTATGCCCAGTTATATATCGTTAATTATCCATTTCGCTATTGTTCTATACTTTTATTGTTTATTGTTTCGATATAAACCACCTCATACTAATACTCATACATAACAAAGGTGAATCTGAATTCGCCTACACTTTCAATTCGACCATAAATTTCAATTTGCGTGTGCAAACTTTTTGCAAACGTTTGACAAGTGAGGTTGTTATAATGTCCAATCTCTTCGCCTCTATCGTTTATATGTATTAACGAAGTATTAGACCGGTGTCTTAACCTTAGCCTTGGGTCAGGATGCGCTGCGTTCCCAGGTCACTCGGGTTACCGTCATATCCGCTTAGTCATATCATCAGAGCCCCCACAGATCAGTCGAATGTGGCAAACTAACTGACAAAGTAATCATATACTTAGGAACTTAAAATGGAAGTGAATCATGAAATCGTTATTAGAGACTATAAGCATAAAATGAAAATTATTAAACACTGCAATTCTTAATAACCATTTTCTAATATTATTTGAGTGATTGTAATCAATTATGGGGGTTTGGGGGTGCCTAGCCTACTTCCTTTATAGTTCGATTATCGATTATTCTGACACTATTAAACGCTTAACTTTAACTTGGTGTCTATAATAAATAGTTATAAAACCATTATGTAGTCGGAAGGATTAGATTAGAGTCAGTCGTATGGCCCGGAGCGCCGATGTTTATCTCAAGATGACAGAAGGCGTGCGGAAATCGAACGTTTTGTGTACGTCTCTCGACGATTGATGGCGCTTTATTCAGACGCATGTGGCCGACGACAAAGACCTTTTTATCACAACTAAATAGACTCAAAAGAGAACAAATTTCCATTGTGATTGTGAATAATAGATTTCGGGCACGTGGTCTGTAACGAGCGTGAGAAAAACCACATCGCGTCAGTCCACAATGGCTCTTTTCACTACAACCAACGATTTAAATGGACGCGCCAATATAATGGAGAAATTCCGTCATCACTTTGTATGGAAATTGCTTTAAAATTAATCAGGACGTATACAGGGTGATCTTAACTTAACTTTAACGTATTTAAACAAAATTATCTTCTATGCTTCTCCAAGCGCCTTGCGGTACGAACTCATTCGAACCAGCGAACAGAGGCGACCGCCAAAATGAACAAAACTCGTTCTCTTTATTAAAAAAATTAAACGAAGCATTTTATTAAAAGAGTTGTTAGTTGCATTGTGATGATAACATCCAGTATACGATAAAAAGCAGAAAAATAATTGGAATACTGCGTAGTTTTTCATCTTAATAAATCGTATATTTCGCTTAATTGCATTTTGATTATATATAACAGGCAAACAGTGAGTCGTGGTTATCGTATCAGGATGAATTTGCAGTATCTCGTTGATTAAAAATAAGTTCGGTTATAATATCCTTGTAAGCACCTCATTAAAATTAAATAATTTAAAGTCTACCCAGATCGGTAATTAATCAAAATGTTATTAAGGACAATTTATCATTAATTAAACGAGTATGAGACGTTACGGTGCACTCCCTTTCCACCACATCGATTGCTTTGATAGGCTAGCGTCAAAAATTACATGGAAAATACTTTATTCGTTTCTTCCGACATATTGTACCTACACATTATTATAGATGACCTTTCAACTTAAAATTTTTATAAGAAACCAGTATCTATAACTAAATTTTATTATTGTTCAGAATTAGTGTGACCTTTTGGACTAGAGCTGCACTCATTATACTTGTGATCCAACATAATGAGAACTGTTTTTGCTTCAAACAAACATTTTCTTAGCTAAACAAGAACACCCCCTGGGCAAGTAATTTATTTCTTATGCTTGTACATTGTTTATGGTTCACCTTGAATTACGTACAACCTAATTATTAATAAAGATTGAACGATGTTCCTAAATGGTAATATAATTACCGAGATCAGTGTTTATTACGACAAACCATCCCCAAGGCTGTAATAAGTGTTGAAATAAATAGATGGGAGCATTATGTCTATGTATATTCAGATATAAAGATTATGTCATAAAGGCGAAACAATAATCGTACGTATTCCATTTCGGCCTACCGGATATGGTTAGACCGACCAAAAATTGATGCTAATGCTCGCGTATGTAACTAAATCTCGAATAATTGCTCTGAAAGCTCTGCCCACAAGAACTGAACCAACCAAAATAGAATTTTATATGAACGTGTAGGTCTAGAAGAACAATTTCGCGAAAAGGAACTAAAAGTTTTTGCTGTCAAGTTCATACATCCAAATAGACATTAATGTTTATGAAACCTGAGGGTAATTTTGAGGTACATCGAGGGAACTTTATGACTTTATGCTTTGATTATAGGAAAATTTGGTATCATTTCCCCAAAGGGATCAAGTCAAACCACCACATTAATCTTTAACCAACACAAAACAGAAAAAATAATATTATATGAGACTGTATAGGTATTAATTATAGGTATTCAATATTTTCCAACAGGAAATTGAAATTGGTAATAGATTTCGTCGAAAAGTATCGAAAATTCTTTTCAAATACCAGAGGGAATGCGTAATCCAATTATACAAACCACTGTAATTTCAATATGCAAGAATAATTATTCTGCAAACAGGTTCTAATATATCCACGACTCGTGGTTACCTATCTGTGTGTAAGCACAGCATTAGTAGTTGGTGGTTTTAATTTGTGAAATCAGTTTTCCACTCTTCATCCCTACGCATTAACGAATTCAGTTTTACTATTTGCAATAAATTACATCAAGCTCAACAGCATGCGTTTAAGTTTTCGTTCGCACCGGTATGCAAAGAAAACGAATGATGAATGGAATGGTTACTGCGAACAGCTACTGCATTCTACGGAAATGTTGCAAATCAAAGCTGCAGTAGACTCGGTAGTACTTATATATATTTCAAGCAGAAATGGTTACTACATATAGTTTGAGCAACAGAAGATCTTGGACTTATTCAATTCCTACCCCTTCCCTCTATTAGTCTTTTCTTTCTCCTTAATTCAACTTTTGCTGATTAATTATTTACGTTATGGAATAGATCATCTAAAGCTAAACTTTAAAGCATTGCCTACACCTATTTGCCTTTAAAAGACGTCCAAATGTTGCGATATTATCCAATTAAAGAATACTAATAAAATCACACTTTACACTAATATTATAAAGGCGAAAGTTTGTGAGTGTGTGAGTGTGTATGTTTGTAACTCCTTCACGTCTAAACGGCTGGAGCGATTTTAATAGAATTTGATATGGAGTTAGCTGACACCCTGTATTAACACATAGGCTACGTTTTACTGCCGGAAAATATCTTATTTCCATGGGAAAATCAATGAAAATGAATTCGCAGAATATTATAAATGCGAAAGTAACTCTGTCTGTATGCTACACAATCTCGCCTAAAATTTACTAAACCGATTTAAATGAAATTTGGTACAGAGATAGTCTAGAGCCTGAGAAAGGACATAGGCTACTTTTTAATGCGAAATAAGGGTTGTAAGGGGTTGAAATAGAAAAGTTTGTGCGGAAATTCCGTAATTTTTAAAGATTTTTTAGGCTTTTGATTAGATATAAATAAATACGACATTCAATGTTTGTAAAAATTTTACCCTAAAGGGGATAAAATTAGCCGATGAAAGTTTTTGTGTAATGACGTCGTCTAAAAAGCTTACGGCCCAGAAAATTAAAATATTAAGTGTAAAAAGTTATAGAGGTTTTGTTTATTTGGATCAATAAAAGTAGTTGAATACTAAGCTATATAAACTATTTTAAACTATTATTAAACTATATTAATCTATAATATTTAGTGATGGGCACTATCGAATAAAAACTATCGAACTATTCGATAGTTCACTACTATTCGAATTATGCGATAGTTGAAAAGTATTCGAATAAAAAAAGTAATGAATAGTTTTAGTAACTGAAAGTAGTTACTGAAAATAGTAGTTACTATTTTTATTCGAATAAAAAAGTAATGAATAGTTTTAGTAACTGAAAGTAGTTACTGAAAATAGTAGTTACTTTTTTTATTCGAATACTTTTCAACTATCGAACTGAACGTTGGAGTCGTGGTTGGAATGGGTAAATGATACGTTTGCGCATTGTCTACTACTTCGCTACTTCCTCGTAGCAGAGCCGAATAATATAAACAATTCTATAATTATTAGACGTTATCAATACATACATACATACTTTAAAAACATAATTTTCTATGGCACCAATTTATACTAGTTAAATATGAGGCAAAATAAAATGCAAATAAATAATTAATAATTTTTAAATTAGTGTAGTGATGATTTGAGTCATAAATACTTAGGTACTATATGTTTGTACTGCGTACTTATAATTACCCAAAAAAAAAAATAATAATAAGTGCAGAAACATATAAAAAAAAGTAGTTAAATGTAAAAATAAAAAACTCTTTATTCGTCGCCCTCTAACAAATACCTGGATAAGAACAACAGATGTTTCTAAAACACTTATTTTAGTTCAATAACAATAAGGTACGTATAGCAATAAATAATACAAAAAAGATCGCTTACCTAAGTAAATAATAATTTTATCAAAGTAATAAGAATTAGAAACCATGTTTCAAGTCGAGGTTATTTATTATTTTTCGCATAGCCTGTTTGTTTTTTATCCATACTAGCATATTAATCGTATATTTGTCTGTTGGTATACACGTTCGTATCAGTATATTTGTATGTTAGTATGGACCGAGCGATTGGATAACCGTCTGCTGCCTGACTATCGTGTAATTGAAAAAAATAGTAATTACTAAATTCATTCGAATGAATTCATTCGATAGTTAAAAGTATTCATTTAGTAATTATTCGATGGTTCAATTTATTCGATAGTGCCCATCACTAATAATATTATAAATGCGAAAGTAACTCTGTCTGTCTGTGTGTTACGCAAAGACGCCCAAACTACTGAACCGATTTAAATGAGAATTTGGTACAGAGATAGATACTTAGATAAAAATGCTAGAGGCTTGAAACTTATTTTTAGGCTTTTGTTTAGATATAAATACGACATTTACAGTTTGTAAAAATTTTACCCTAAAGGGGGCAAATAAGGAATGAAAGTTTTTATGTAATGACGTCGGCAAAAAGGCTTACGGCCCAGAAATAAAAATATAGAAGAAAAAAATTTTAAATGCTGCCGAAAATCACTATTCCACGCGGACGAAGTCGCGGACATAGCTAGTATTGTATATTGTGGATATGTCGTCTTCTATAGATTCATTCTCGACTAAACATTTGTTGATTAGACTGAAGCTACACGTTCCTACATACACGTTCCTACAATTTTTTCTTGGAAAAGGAATAGATAGATGATGCCAAAAGGTGTGGCAGCGTACAAAATGTCGTCCGTCCAAGAGATAAAAATGTACAAAATATGTGTGCAAAATAAATCGATTCGAGATGAGGTAGCCGACAGTTAACTTGGTAGCTTGCTCTTGCCTCTTGTTACTATTATATATTTGCAGAAATTCCTAGGCTTAACAAGTGAGGTTGTAATCGTAATTTAATAGAATAAATATCATGAGTACGACAGGAACTATTTCATATTACAAATATGTATAAAGTTGTACATAATAAAGTTGCCAATTCTTGAACGATTTGTATAAAAAATGCAATGGTTTAATAGTTGCTAACAAGGCAAAGTGCTCATTTTAAATAGAAAACTTTTAACTTCATTGGTCTCTACATTGTGGCTCAAGAATAAATATCAACCAGTCTTCTATTTGTGGTTCTTCTTCCTTGGCCAATATATACTTTTGCAGATGCATTATTGTAAACATATACCTTTTACCAACTTCTTTACGTAGTTATCTCAATTCAGGTGCATCTGAACATTTAATTTTTTTATTTTCCATCTTACTCAAAACGCTCCTTCATGATAATTGAAAATGTCTTTCGAAGGCGCCTGGTTGTTTTATTAAATAGACATTTGGACCCAAATTTCGTTTCCACGGCCGAAACGCATTCTTCGGACTTTTTAATAGAATCGTTTGCTCAAATTAAATTTTTCGGTTGTAGAGTAAGTTTGTGCCGCCGCGTTTACCGACTCTCTTAACGGCCCATCGGAGATAATCAGAATGCATACATTTTCGTACGGGGAAACGGTTCTGAGTGAAAAATGTATATGCCTATCCGTAGTTTATGGCGACATTTACGGCAAAATCTTAATTAAATCCGATACCACAAGGTGCAGGATGACGACGGACGAGGCGACGATCAACACAGGTAAAAAACTCCTCTAAGTGAGACCTTTGAACGAGATGAAGTTGTAATTAAAATCATTATTGCCCGAACCGATAGGATACGATGGCGATGGAGCGCTTTTCTAGGTGGAATTTTCATCGAAATCGTCACGAAACGTTTACCTCCCATTTGGCTCCTACAAAACATTAATAAAAAGTCATGAGCGTAAATGTCTATAGTCAAAATTTATGTTCTCTGCTAGTTAATGTCGTTCAAAACAGTGGTAAATTTTTGAATGATATCGTGTACTAACATTAAAATTCGGTAATAAATTTCAATTTTATACGATATGCTGTAATTGGATTAATTTTAGAGGATGTTTTTACAGTCGGAATGTAAAAACCGATATACGTAACTCAGCCGATGAAGTGGCCATTTACGAATCATATAGCTATGTGAGAACTCAGTCGAATGGATGAATAAACGGACTTTATCCATTTATTTCGGTTTCTAAATTCCTCATTTACATTGGGGTAATAAATGGAGTTTTAAAGCTCCGCCCTTCTTAACCTTCTAACGGTGCACAAGTGGCAACTAATTCTTATCGATTATTAAAGTTTTAATATCTGACCCAATGATCACTGCTGTTCGCTAATTAGGATAAGACCGTATCCTTTCAGCTGCTTCTACTTCAGTTAGTAGATTTTACGATTGGGATCTAACCCTCGTAACTTTTTCACAGTGTGCGGCTCCTAGAAAGTTAAAATCCCCCAGTAAAAGTTACTTACACATTTCCCATCGGATTAGTATAAATAAATGAGGCAGAATGCAATAGTATTCGAATAAAACTAAGGCTTTAAAAGCTTAAAATGTACAGTTGAGGGAATTGGGAAAGCGATCGAGTGCTTTTTAAATGGCAAATAATCCCAAGTGGATTGTAAATGAGCACAATTTGGTTTGAATAAATAGAAGCTAGTTCGATTTTATGCGAAATTAAGCTGCATCGACACAGGACATTACGTTGCCGTTAGCCGCAACAGAGAAGAGAGATCTCAATCAAACGACGGCGTTCATAATAATTGCCCCGGTAAATATCGGAGTCCGATCGCGATCGAGCTCATGTTGTCGTCGCGAAATCCGAAGCATTTAAATGTTCGCCGATATTATCGGAGCAGCGCAATGCGCAGATTAAAACGAAATTCATACATTAAGCTCTAATTAAAGATCTCGTTAAGCGCTGCAAATGGCCAGTTCGTGGGTTAGAGGCCTCCGCGCAAATTGGGGCGGCGATTTTTTAAAAGATGACCTCTAATAACGGTCGATTTTCTTCTCTATCAGTTTCTTCGAATTAACGTTGTTAAAATGACACCCTGCTACCATAAATTCCGCCATTGAAGCTCTCAAAGCTATGAATTTACACAACTAAAACGTCACGATGTGCTACAGGCCAACATACCTTAAGTGATTTAGATTCGTTTGGAACCGAGATTATTTTCCACGCTTGCTCTTGGCCTTAAACCTCATTATTATCGCTATTATTACCAGAAATCCGCTTTAAATCGGTCTCATCATTGGTTTATTTTATTAAAACAGATTTACAATAGATTTCATCTTAACTTTTATAAATATTTTAATTATTAAAATAACTAACTTTGCAACTATATTTTAATGTTGAAAATACTATTTCATACGTTCAAAACTTGTAAAGGTCTCTTGATAGGTTGCAACTAAATGTAAGTGTAAATGAACACTAGAATGATAAATATTTCACGGTCGATTGTGTTACTTTCCTGGACGCCTGAGAGTTGAATTAAAGACTTAGAGGTCTCTAAGGATCCTTCAAAACATCTAAGCAATCGAAAATTGCCAGTTAGATAGTCCTCATGTCTTCTACCTCAACATTACATTTCCTAAAACACCCTGTGAAAAGTTTTTGGGTGCATTTTTTCAATACTTTCGTAAGTACCATCAGGTAAATGCTTCAATAAGTTTCTAAACTTACCTAATTTTCATTATGTTTTCTTTATACATTCTAAATTTGGTGAACCCTCCTTATAAGAATAAACGTAATTATTAAGTTTAGTGGATTTTCACCAGCAAGGTTAAACTCGATGGTCGTTTTCGATGTGGCAACGGGACAGCCGCTTTAACTGCTCTTTTCAATTGCAATCTGCTACTCGAATGTACCTACACTATCAATCCCTGTAAATTATCCTTGATACAACTGAACATAAATGTCATAATGCACCTAAATGCTAACAGGTCTTTGGGGCGCGCCATGCCCGTGACAGCCGTTATGTCATCTAATAAAGCCATATTCAAAAGCGAGTCATAAAGTTTATTGATCATTTTTTTATAAAATTCAGCTCAAGGATGCGATTAATTTTCAAACAAAAAAAAATTTAAAACATGAATTACTACTACAACTAGGCATAAAAATTTGTTCATTCGTAATCTTCAATTCTTTACAGTATTAATTTATAGATTTAAAATAATAAGGGAAGTGAAGTATTTCATTAATTGATTTTCCATGTCCGTAATGAGTCTCTAATTCATTAGAAAGCCTACCATTATTATAAAGTACATTCTGGACTTAAACGATGAATGGACAGTTAGAAAATCATCGAGTGAGGCGCCATAATTTTTGCAATTCCGTTTCGTGCGTCTAATTGAAGAAGTGCGTTCGTTAGAACGTTGTAACGTTGGCAGTGACTAATAACAGTGCCGCAGTTAACATACGGACAGGCAACAACGCAGGATCGCGTTATTATAATAATCCATGTAGCTCATCCTGCGATGACACGAGACTCTTCTTGTGTACTGGTTATGATGAATGGCGGGGAATGTCGTCAACTCGGCTCACATAAGTTCAAGACCTGATTAATCACAATGCAACCGAGTGCACAGAACTATTTCCTCGTTCTCATGCATTAGTGCACATCTAACTTTATTGTTCTCACAGTTCAATTAAATACCTTCATCCATAGTTGCCTAAAACCATCCCTTCTTTTGATATGTTAATGTCTAAATAATTTAAGTTTTGTAAATGCAGTTTGATATATTTCGTTAGCTTACAAAAACGAGGCCCAATCTCTCAGGAGAAAGACAAGACCACGGCCAAGACTGATATTTAATTTGCTAAACCAAAACCAAGACCAAGACCGCATTAACCTTATCGTGCTCTTAAACTGTAACCATTTAACAAACTCATTTAGTTATTCCACTGTTGCTGAAGCTAAGACTCGAGACTGAAGCTTTTCCCAATTAAAAATAAAAACATTGTTCTCACGACACTTGACGATCGCAGTGTTTTTTTTCATAAAAACTGTTATCGGCACGACGGTTTACAAAAGAAATCGATAAAAGCAAATTGCTACGTTATAAAGGCTGACGTGAGAGAAGAAATCGTCTTCTATTCGTTAAGTTTCGAAATGCAACGCGTAAGCTGCAGAAATTCTTATCTTGTCATAGATAAAAGTAATATTAAAACGGACAGAAATGATGAAATGCGTATCAGCGATGTAGGTTCCATTTAAGGAATGAAATTACAAACGCTGGAAAGAAAAATAAACATTAATTAACAACGATACACGTTAATAGGTCTGATTTGTCATAATGATAAAATAGTTTCCTTAGTAAGGAAAATGGAAGCACAATTTTAGAAATGTGACGTAAGAAACTGTTTGTTCAGATTGTATTACATTTCGTTAAATTAAAATTTATTTTAGAATTACAATAGATAGGCATTTTGACTCAAGTAAATCGGGTTGTTTCTAGTAGTAACTTCATGTTCCCTTCTTCTACCTACCTAGGCACAACGGGACGTACAGCACAAAATTTCCAAATCTATAGATTTATTATATTTCTATTGTCCTGCTATGTTTGCTGTTTTGTGAAGTTTTGTAACTGCAAATTTTGTACTTATCTTTGTGTAATTACGTACACTCAGAGGACCTTAATTCGTTCCCAGTAGTTTCCTTAAATGGCAACGTCGTGCTTTTTCGGTCTGTATGTTGTCGATAATGTAGGAAACAATAATATTGCGAGCAGAATCGCATCTATTGCTCGCTAGTTTCGTGGCTGTTTCAATGTTTACATACCTAATATACAGGGTCTTTCAAGTTGATGGACTATTAGTATATGAATTAGTAGAATGAATTCAATTCTGAAACTTGGGCTCATTTGGTTATTGTTTATGCCGCTTCTTTTAGAAATATTTTCAATTTCGATTTACATCCGGTTATACCGGAAGTAGATGTTAACTTTCTTATTTTAAATAGAATTACGTACTTGTTTTTTACATTTTCCGTTAGAAAATCTGAATTCATGCATATTTTATAGGAGGCACTACTCCGAAAATATTGATGAATTTTGAGTTATTTAATTTTTTCAAAATTTTTGACATCTGCACGTTAACATTTAAAAAACCGTAATTCAATTAATATTTGAGATTTTGCTTTATTACTCGTAACAATTATTTATTACTATTCACATTATCGAAACAAATTGTGGTCTTTAACTAAAATGTACAGGGTGTTCAAATTTTGTGGTCAAAGTTGGTCAACTTCAAAGAGGCATAAGTCAATTTTTTTAAATAGAATGACCCATTTTTGACTACATATTCAAGTTCCTCATTGAATTTGGCGTCATTTGATATGGGATTATCGTATAACTTTGCTTATACTTTTTGAGAAAATCTACAATATGAAGTATGTCATTCCATTTAAAATAAGAAAGTTAACTTCTACTTCCGGTATAACCGGATGTAAATCGAAATTGAAAATATATTTAAAAGAAGCAGCATAAACAATAGCCAAATGAGCCCAAGTTTCAGAACTGAATTCATTCTACTAATTCATATGCTAATAGCCCATCAACTTGAAAGACCCTGTATATTAAGTATGTAAACATTGAAACAGCTCGCAATATTATTGTTTCCTACATTATCGACAACATACAGACCGAAAAGGCGCGACGTTGCTAGTGATGGGCACTATCGAATAAATTGAACTATCGAATAATTACTAAATGGATACTTTTAACTATCGAATGAATTCATTCGAATGAATTTAGTAATTACTATTTTTTTCAACAATAAATTTTAGACATTTTATTTTTTTCTGTCATTATGAATTCATTCGAATGAATTTAGTAATTACTATTTTTTTCAATTACACGATAGTCAGGCAGCAGACGGTTATCCAATCGCTCGGTCCATACTAACATACAAATATACTGATACGAACGTGTATACCAACAGACAAATATACGATTAATATGCTAGTATGGATAAAAAAACAAACAGGCTATGCTGAAAATAATAAATAACCTCGACTTGAAACATGGTTTTCTAATTCTTATTACTTTGATAAAAATTATTATTTACTTAGGTAAGCGATCTTTTTTTTGTATTATTTATTGCTATACGTACTCTATTGTTATTGAACTAAAATAAGTGTTTTAGAAACATCTGTTGTTCTTATCCAGGTATTTGTTAGAGGGCGACAAATAAAGAGTTTTTTATTTTTACATTTAACTACTTTTTTTTATATGTTTCTGCACTTATTATTTTTTTTTTTTTGGGTAATTATAAGTACGCAGTACAAACATATAGTACCTAAGTATTTATGACTCAAATCATCACTACACTAATTTAAAAGTTATTAATTCTTTATTTGCATTTTATTTTGCCTCATATTTAACTAGTATAAATTGGTGCCATAGAAAATTATGTTTTTAAAGTATGTATGTATGTATTGATAAAGTCTAATAATTATAGAATTGTTTATATTATTCGGCTCTGCTACGAGGAAGTAGCGAAGTAGTAGACAATGCGCAAACGTATCATTTACCCATTCCAACCACGACTCCAACGTTCAGTTCGATAGTTGAAAAGTATTCGAATAAAAAAAGTAACTACTATTTTCAGTAACTACTTTCAGTTACTAAAACTATTCATTACTTTTTTATTCGAATAAAAATAGTAACTACTATTTTTATTCGAATACTTTTCAACTATCGAATAATTCGAATAGTAGTGAACTATCGAATAGTTCGATAGTTTTTATTCGATAGTGCCCATCTCTAGACGTTGCCATTTAAGAAAACTACTGGGAACGAATTAACGTCCTCTCAGTGTACGTTTACATTTTGTTGTTCCTCCAATCACCCTTTCCACCTTTCTTTTCCCAATTCTTTGACTTATCCTAAATTACTTTTCGTATTAAAAATATTAGAGAGATCAGTCTTGATCCAGCTTTTCAACAATAAATAGTTACTTAGACATTTGTATTTTTTTCTGTGCATTTCGTTTAATCATAAAAACTTCTGACTGTATTGTAGTGTTTGTAACTTGAACTTGATCCGAAAATTAAATTTTCCCGAGCTTCTGAGAATTGAACACTGATCGTCAATTACTTTAACATTTTCTATTACCTCTAGAATCCTTTCTTACCCTAGAAAATAAGTTTATTTATAGGTTTTGTTTTTTGCATTTTTATTTTTCGTTAATAATTTTCATAACAAATATTTGCACATCTTCCTACACACCTTTTATTTTTACTTTCCGCAGGGGATTTTCAAGGCGTTTGTGTACAAAAATATGTTTATGGCAAAAAACTGCAACCCAAAGGATTTAATAAACTTTCCTTTAATGTCAAGGAAATTTTTAATTTATTTATTAAAACTTTTTGGACAGGTAATATCAATAATGTAGCATAAAACTTGATAGAATTTTGATCTAAATATACCATCGAATTGTTCTGGAAGTGAGTAAGCGTTTGAAGCTCGTTACATTGCAATTTTTAGTATGTAATATGTTACCACTTTAAATTCTGTGACAAAATTTTTGTCGCATACTTGTGGCGATTCTCACAGTTATGGATGTATCTAATGTATAGAATAAACAGACACTTGCCTAATACAAGAGCGTTACAATTACTTGTCTTTGTTTATCAATTCTCATCTAACCCACATTAAATTCTTATCCCACAGTTCTTCCGTTTGTGTACATAGCAATTTGCATAATTATTTTTAAGTAGGTTCAAGGTCACTTTTGATATGTTTAGAGACTTATTTGCATGTTTATTCGATCTTGGATTATTATTATTATTATTAAAAGGGAATCCTACGTAGTCCTGCCTACGCGCCCACCGTATAGATTTATGCACACAAACCTAGACATATACATACCTGGTTGCAAAATAATCGAGCAAGTGTTAATTGCTTCACTGAGCAAATAACAAACTGTTTCTTAACGTGGTAACGCTCAAGGTGTTTGAAAACAATGAAGCTTATTGAAAAGGCCGACTTAATAAGGTGCATGATGAGAAAGCTGTCTTATTGATAATTGTTATTGTTATTTATTCAACTAATTGCTGTAGGTAACCACGGGTTTTGGAAATTAATAGGTATTATGACACAATGCTTAACTTAATTTACTCTCTTTAATTTGGCATTTTTTCTTTTTAGGAAACTGAAAGTGTTAATGAATACGAATGTAGAAGTGAGAACTCTCACTAAAGGTCAAAAATTAATTCCCTATTCTGTTTATACAACTAGGTATCAAAATTTTTAAAATTGCAAATTACTTTGATTCAACAATAAGAAACTAACTAGTACCTACCCTAAATTATTCTCAGTTTTTGTAGATTTATTTAAGTAGGTAATGTTCATAACTTGAGACCGGATTATATGCAATTGCATAGTTTCGCAATTTTTTTCTGAAAATTCTGTATATATGCAGTTTAAAATAAGCCAACGGGTACCTGCAAAACCTATTGTGACAAAAATGCATATATAATAGTGACCTTATGAGAAAAAAAAATTAAAAATACGACTAAAATAAGAATGGAAAGGCAGTTGTGCAGATGTGTTGCGTATTATCACTTTTGGGTATTCTTTGAAGCACTACCATAAAACAATTTAAACGGTTCATTGCTTTGATAACAGGGTTTGAGGCCAAATAAAATATTATTTGAAAAAAAAAAACGAAAGTTACTGTCGTTTTTGTCATTTAATGTTGCATAATAAAATGTTAAATAATTGTTAATTATTGTCGATAAATATGGTAATTTTCATTTAAACTCCTAAATATTTTTTTAATTATTTAATGTTGTATATTTTGACATTTTTGATATATATTTTAAGCATTTTTTGTGCATATATGTATGCACATTTCAATCTTTTTTTGTTGCATATAATGCGGTCTCTATTCATAACACTTTTTTTTCCGCTTTGTAGATGAAACCTACCTGATGGTATTTCTTTTCAATTAAATTTATTCAAGTCTTACCCCTAAATAGAAACACAAAAATGGCTTAATAAGTATTTATGTTGAATTTTCTGTAGGTAATTCGAATGAATTTTGCGGCTATTAAAAGGTTTTATAACATAACATATACATAAATAATGCTTCAAACGAGTATCTCATCAATTAACATAAGCCTTTTTATTTAATTTATTTCCTCCTGTATTTTGAGCTTTTTTTCAATCAAAAATTTAAAAGTAATAAAGCTGAAGACCATTTAAGGATTTGAATATCCTGCTTTTGAATCCTGGTCAAACCATTTGTTTGGTAGTAAGATGTACCCTAGACCAGGAATGGCGAACCATTGGCACTCGTGCCACAAGTGGCACGTTTGAAAATTTTGATGGCACGCACAAAAACAAAAATTTTTTTTAAGTTATCTTTTTTAATAGAAATGAATTAAAAATTATTAATCTACACTTAATTTATAGTTTATGATATAAATTTGTAGTACTGAATACCTGTCTTAGTATGTTAACTAGAACCGTCAAATTATACATTTTATTATTAAAATATCGCATGAATTCTTTCGAAGTATATACAGATGCGCATTAGATAAAAATTTTTGCGTATCCAGTTTCGCCATCTTAAGGTATTTAAAGGGGTTGTTGCTGTCGCAGCGGTCGAATCAAAATTTATTTTATATCCTGATACAATACCATTTCAAAAATTAAATTTAAAAGTCCTTGAGTGGTTTAATTTTAATGAATTAGAAATGGAATTAGTTGAATTTCAGTCAAGTACCATATAGGACCAAAAATTTGTTGATTTAAGAAATGATTTAGAAATTATTGAAAGTAATCGATTATTGGATAAAATAAATAAAATTGCAGAAAATGAAATTCTAACTATACATGGAATTCAGTTCCTGACACGTTTAATTGTTTAAAACTTTAAAAATATTAGCAAAGGCAATTTGATCAATATTTTCATCGACGTGGGCATGTGAATCTCTATTTTCAGAATTAAATTTTATAAAAAATAAATATAGGAAAAAGAATGACGGATGAGTCGAGCTCTGCATGCGTACTGTTGAAATTAACTAAATATAAACCAGATATTAAATCTTTATCATATTGTGTACAGCAACAAAAATCACATTAAAAACAATTTTTTTTAACGTGAATTTTGTTTCTAGCATATTGCTTTTTGTAAAACATTGATTAATAAAAAATTGTTTAAAGATTAATTACTTTTGTTTGTTTGTTTAATTATACTTACGTATAGTTTCACCACGATAACATTTCGAATGAAATTTTATTGTGGCACGTTACCTATTTAAAAAAGAATTTTTATGACTTTGTGGCACGGACATCAAAAAAGGTTCGCCATCCCTGCCCTAGATCATTAAGTCAACAGGCTTTTAAAAACATGGGATATTACCTATCCCAAACATTTGAAGGTAAAGTTATCCTGACTAAATTTTAGGGATTTTGAAATATACCACTTTACCAATCAGCGGTACGTAACCATAAATTACGTACGAGCATTAGTTTATCATTGATTATATATGTATTGCTAATTAGGGGTCAGTTTTATATAATTATCCTAATTAGATATTAATTTGGACAGTTATCGAATTTGAGATGCAAAACAGCATCATCTATTAATTATGAAGTATCATTAAGTTTAATATTTATTGAAATAGTTTTCGAAAAAACATGCTCAACTAATACGGTTGCAAAAATTAAAAATATTAATGAAACAAGCCGTGGTGTTACTTATTTGTTGCTTTTTATATAACTTTTCTTAATTAGTTGTAATAAGATCTGATAGTAAAAATAATAGCGACATTAATTAATTAGCAAATTGCTACTTATTTATTGGTCGTACAGTGTACCAAACAACTAGCCACCGTTCAGGATTGTTTTTTAAATATATTGTATTTGTAATTAAGAAGAAATGCGAATGTTTTTTGGACGTTGTTTAAATATATGTGGTGCCTATTTTGAATACGAAATTAGTGGGGAATGTACAGTATATTATTGAGTATGTAAATTGGTGAATAATTCAAAAATACACATTAGACTTTATGTAAATTAATGGTGCTTCCTAAGGAAAGTAATTAACTAATGTTTCACATTTCAGAACCGTGCCGGTAATTAAAGGCTTAAAAGTCGGTGTTCTAAAACGATCCACAAAATTTATAGACGATCTCGTCTCGACGGGGTGCTTCGCTGCCTAGTGTGCCAAACACCACGGCAGAGACGCTTGTGTATGCAGGTGTTTTGTAAATCGATCGGGCCGATATCGGGTAATCTGAGAATGAAGAACCATTTAAGAATCGCCGATTAAAAGCCCCGTTTTAAGACGCGATTAAAGTTGATCGGGAAGGTTGTGACTTTGAATTTTCATAAAATTTTTTAATAGTGCCCCATAAGAAAATTAATAGAGCAATAAATTTGCTCGGCCGCTTTCTAACGTTCGTTAAGCTACAATTCGACACTTATGAAGAAAGAAATGGCGGTCGTTAAAAATGAAACTAACTGGACGATTCTTCTGATGGACAATTAGAAGTATTAGTTACAACATATTAAACTGCAGTAAACGTTTAATGAGTAGAAACGCTTTAGGATATCGCAAATATTAATTGGAATAAAATATTAACCAAAATCTTAATAGAAAATTAGCGCTTCCTGTGGAGCTTATTAGCACCAACCCTTGCGGCAATGATCCTATAAACAACATTCATTGCAATTTTTCTCATAAATTATGGGTAGATATATCCTACAAAATTTAAAATTGCATACGGTAGATAATAATTACAAACTATATCTATAAATCAACAAAATCTTTACTAAATATTAAAGCATCATCTATTCTCCTACTTCTTCATATAGGTACTTTATCATTTTAACTTCTACCCACAGCATTTTTATCTTTTTTTGTCTTATATACATAGGAAATAACTTAGACATGCAATTTTTACCTTCTTAATTTACCTGCATTGAAGCTTTCGTCTGCACCCCGTTATATACATCATTTCAATAATAAAGTACTTGTCATTGACAGGATTTCCATCAACTCTCCTTACAACTTGTGTAAGACGTTTAGCTAGATTTTGTATTTTCAAATTTATGTTTGTACTTTTTTTACAACCAACCGCTGCTCAAAATTTTGTTATACTAAACTCCAGGAACACTACTACACGTTATAAACCCTATATTACGTAAACTTATAGCTAATTTGATCGTTAATCGTTAATTGCCGCTTCCATATTAGAAAATTGAATTAATTATTTCCCCTTCATTTTCATCATCATTAAACTCCTATGCTCATGTCGTTAATGTGTTTTTTTTAACGAAGAAGACTATAAATAAAACCGATTTGTTGACATGATTTAAGTACCTATGCCATCACCGATTGTAACCCCTTACGAATGCATTTGATGCGGATTTCAAACCAGATATATTTTATTAATTTTAATGTTGATCACGCGTCCACCGTGTAATTTAATTAAGACTATTTTGGACAAGGCGTTTTACTAAAATGTTTCGGACGATGAATTTTCCTTCCAAAATTTGTCATCATCCGCACGAATGATTTATTCCGTTTCTAATTAAGAGGCAGTTTAGTTTGGAAACCTAATGACGCTAATTAAGGTTCGTTTTTTTATTATTTTTTGCTCTACGTTCTTTTTTTCGGGTGTAAATTTTGTAGCGAGACTCTAGGGATTGGTAACACCTCTTTCAGTTGGATACAAATTTACGATGTTGCTGTCGGCCCGTCCATTCGATGCATCCTCGTTGTCGAACGTTTTTACGGGATATAAATATAATTAATCGTTTATGTAAATTGAACCTTTATTCTCAATTATCAAGCTTTTTTACGACTTTCGGCGCGGTCGACCCTAAAATATTACCCGCTTCAAGCCATGAAGTTTCGCACGTGAAAATCTTCCCCCGTTGATGTGGTCTTTTACACTTTACATTTTTATTTTTATCGAGGTATTGATAGATAGAATAAACTTTCTCAATTATTTTAGTTTAAACATTGTAGCATTCATATAATTATCTATTTAATTAATAATGCTTTATGTAAATTGGTAAGTGTTAATAATGTGTTACCATTAGTATAAATAGTATAGACAAGAGTTAGCTATTTTCAAACTGGTTATTAATGCAACATCAGCGATTCGTTTAATCGGTCGGGTTGGGAGGTCAGTTCGTGCCCTGTCCACACCGATCTATTCCAATTACCGCGGCTGGTAAATGGGCCTCCCAAGTAAGATACGGTGCAATTACACAACAACGGTCACAATGGCACAATGATGATGTGCCCAACATCTTCTGCATTCTCACGTAGACGTTGCGATAAAAGTTCGGAAATCGAACAGCTGAAAAAGGCAAAAACTTTTTAACCCCTTAAAGTGGTGTTTCTTTTATGTCAGAAAGCTTCCGTGTTAGGCTGACATCGATGTGACACGTGTACTCAGTCTGTCTCATTACCAATAGAATTTAGGCACTTATTAATTACTTTAGTGTTTCCCATTGACAGCCTTTAAGCTAACAGAGTTTAGGAATTACCTTACGGTGTCTCCTAACATTCTTAAAGCCCGTTACCGTACTTAGTTAACCTTAACAGCTCTGTATCCAGTTGATTCTAAAAACCGGCTGCTTCACTAAGTTCCCCTTTTTCTTACAAAGCTCCTCTTAACATCCCTTATCTAATAGATTCTATAAACTGGTTAACTCATTGAGTTTTTGCAGTCTCATTGCCAACAGATTCCGGAATTCTGGGTTTCCCTTGAGGGTCTCTTTCCGAATGCATTCTAGAAACTAATTACTTTATTGAGTCCCTCTTGATTTTTCTGGTGACCAATAGGGTCCAGCTTTGTATCAATAGATTGTAGAAAATAGTTACGTGACTTATATACACGTACCGCTGTAACAGTTCTGCAGTTAATAGATTTTAAGGACCGATAACCTCACGTTACAAGTTCCCCTTGATAACTTCACAACCAATGGATTTTATGAACTAGTTACCTCACTAAATTTCCAATGAAATCCTCATGGTCAATAGATTACAAAAACTGGTTACTTTACTAAGTTCCAGGCTCTTATCCAATAGCTTCTATAAACCAGCTAACTCACTGAGTTCTCCTTTACAGCCTCTTAACCAAACCTCACTGAGATCCCTTTGACAGTCTCATTGCCAACCGATTACAGAAACCAGTTACATCACTGGATTCCCCTTGAGAGTCTCTTGGCCAATTACCTCATTAAGTTCTTCTGAGTCACCTGGTAATCAAAAAGATTTACCTCGCTGTAACGCAGCCCTGTAACAGTATCGAAGCCAATACATTCTAAAAACGGGTTACTTCATTAAGTTTCCCTTGACAACCTCACAGCCAATGAATTCTAAGTTCCCTATGACGTTCTCGTAGCCAATACTACTAAAGTCCCCTTGACAGTGCCTTTGCCAATAGAGTCCAGGACCTCACTGTCTTCCTCTTGATAGCACCGTAGCCTTTAGATTTACCTCACTGATAGGCCCGTAACAGCGTTACAGCTCATAGATTCTAAAAACCAGTTACCATATTGGGTTTCCCTTGGCAGTCTCACAGCCAATATATTCTATAAACTAGTTACTTCACTGAGTTCCTCTTGGAATCCTTATCTGGAAACCTACTCATAGTTTTCCATACTCCAGCCTGCTAGTTTTCATTTCATCCCCATTCATTTGATGCTTCAGTAACATTACCCTGACTTTTGACACATACTGTACAGTTCGAATCCTGAACTGGAAAAACTCAGAACAAGTCATCTGAATGCGAGATCTGCTCTTCATTGTTGTGTTTTTTCTCAATGAGCTACAGGATCATTTCAATAGTGTCTGGCCCTAAACGGAATTTTACAAGATCCGTCGCTTTTGTTGCTACATGTTTTCGTCCTCATCTCGCGGTAATGTTATTAAGCCGCAATTTCCACCAGAAAGTTATTACAATGGCTTGCGCGTATGTGTCCTTTCCAAACAACAACGACACTCGGTGTTCCCAGGGAAGACAATGGCCGCGATGGACTCGATGACCACACTTAAACGTTGTGTACTCGCTTAATGGTTTTCGGAATTAATTTGGACGAAAACCAGAGCCTGGGATATCGGAAACATACACTGTTGAATGGTAAACAGGGCATGTTTTTCTGATGATGAGTTCTTATTATAGAGGATTGGAACAAAATCCTGTTATGTGACATGAAGATGGGTAGAGCCACAAACGAAACAAAAGAGTAGAATATTGTTTTAAATTAAATAAAAGATTATCGGTTTCTTTGGATTATTAGATGAAGTTGGGTGTCGTTGTAAGTAACATTTTGTTTATAGTTTCATGTAGATGTTCTTCGGTTGTAAATAATTCAAGAGTTAGATCGGTGACAGGTAAACAGAGCGGCATACGTGCGTAAAAACCCATTGAATTACTCACCTGTCCATATAAGACACTTCAAAACTGGGACAACTATCGCAAGTAAGTACTTAACAAGTTTATCCTGTATTATGTAAATCGGTCGAGCAGCCAGTCCGTCCGGGGACCGATGCGTATATTCTATAATTAGAAAAATGTCCCTTCTCTGCTATAAGTATAGGTATATTTACCTATAATAGAGTTGCCGTATTAAAACGGCTACGTGACACTCATCGGTAACGAGGCAACGTAATTGGCGCATGCACATCAGGATTACCGAGCTTATTGTCAACTCATTAGGCTGGCTCTCTTCTTTTTAACTAAACTGTTCGCTCCTTATCGTTAGACGCTGATCGGCTTTTATCTCGTTTTCTCGGTGGGAAATGTTTTTTTTTTTAAATTGCT
This sequence comes from Agrilus mali, assembly GCA_029378335.1. Lineage (NCBI taxonomy): Eukaryota > Metazoa > Arthropoda > Insecta > Coleoptera > Buprestidae > Agrilus > Agrilus mali. Next base: position 4,233,642 of record CM055657.1, on the reverse strand, counting down.
AATGTATGTTTATTGCTATAAAAATAATATTTTAATACCAAGCACTTATCTACGTATAAACTTTGACAAGACAGTATCAGGGAATCCCAAAGACGAGAAGCTGAGCACTCTGCAGTCTTATGAATTTAATAAACAATTCAGTACACAGTCAACAATAAAATGAAAATATAAAATTTGTACGTACGAAATATTGATATACGTTTATTACTTAAAATTAAAATGTCTTCAGGTTCTGATATTCTTTTCTCCAAATTTTTGGTTTTAACATAAATGATATCCTGAATGTAGTATTTTTAACTGTCGTTTACCCTTATTTAATTATTGAAGTAATATAACAAGCAGATAAGTCCGTCATTGTTAGAATAAAAGCACGAAATAAGTTCATGTGACACTTTGAGTATAGGAATAAGGGCAACTTAACAGTGGCCTCACGGAACTCTCTCGAAATCGCAGTGTGTCGTGTAGACTGTAGACCATCTACAATAACAGTCCAATTATTCCCCAACACCTCAGTCCAAGCCTGATCTAGATACGACTATCTTAAATCTTTAAAAACACCGGATCTAATTAAGGACCCAAGTCCCAGTTTTCATCTTGGGGTTAAACATAAATTCCACAGGAATAAAAGAAAGGTTGTAGAATATAATTTAATTAAATTTTACCACAAGCGTGGTAGGATGGCCAAGATTATGGCTAAACTATTATAACATAAAGTTGTATATAAGGATATTGGATATGTATTCTAATATTATTTTACATAAGTGGAATAAAACCGGTACGGAATGAACACGGAAGGTATCATGGGAATCGACGTTTATAAGGGTGACTTTACGTAAGAAATATGTAACAAGGATCCAAAAATACTTTTGTGAAGCTACTAACATGAACCTAATGTATAAAAACTTATTTCTTATTTCAATCGAGAGAGATTTAGCAATCAGAAAAAAGAACGGAAGAATTATCCTAAAATTTTGAAAAACAACAAATGTACCTAATTCAACTTGAGCTTAAATATAAATTGAGGAATACAGAGATATTGCAGTGTATCTCTTAAAAGAACTGTTTTCGCTTAGATGTATGACGCAAAAACCGATGTAGAAATTAAAATTATTATTTTGGGAGATACTTTGTTAAATGTTGCAATTTTTTGCGTAAAGTGGCAATCGATCTTTATAAGGGCGACTTTACATAAGAAATTTGCTCAAACGATCCAAAAATCTTTTAGAGAAAGTACTTAAATATCTATCTGTATTTGTAAAAAATTGTAGGTATTTCTTAATTCAAACGAAAAAGATTTCGCAAACCGAAAACATCATAAAAATTTGGGTACACCGATTCGGATTAAGTCTGGCTTGAGATTCAATAGAAAGCCAGGAATATAAAAATGTTGACAATGTATCACTTAAAATAACTGTTTTATTTAGAAACCACATACTCATATGACTAAAATTAACACTTTAGGAGAAATCAAAATTATTATTTCGGGGATGTTTTGTTACGTAAACCACCGGAAGCGGAACGTATAGTGGGAATTGACATTTATAAGGGCGACTTTACTTAAGGATTCTGCACCAAATATCCAAAAATCTTAAACTTTCTTCGGTGCAGTGACGATGAAACATCTTAATAAAGAGTAAAAAGTAAAAAACGCTTCGAAAATTTCATCAAACGTTTATTCGTCTCGATAATTGTTTCGATTTAACGATCATTTTCAAGAGTAGTTACTATTTTTGTACTCTTGAAAATGATCGTTAGATCGAAACAATTATCGAGACGAATAAACGTTTGATGAAATTTTCGAAGTGTTTTTTACTTTTTACTCTTTATTCCAAAAATCTTTTAAAAAAGATACAAAAAGGTATTGGTATTTCTTACTTTTTACGTAAACAGAATGGAAACGTAACGTGTATTGGGGATCGGCCTTTAAAAGGGTAGGTTTTACTTAAGAAACATTCACCAAGAGTCCAAAAGTTTTTTATAAAAGCTAAAGACTTGCATTTCTTATTTTAACCAAAACGTCAGGCGTTAATTAGTGACTGTGGGAAAATAATAAATAACTTGGAAAGTTTTAATTGCAGAATATTCTGATTCCTCGGAAATGTGGAGCTAACCCAATCCCGCCAGTTTTACCAACGTACGCATAACTGTGGGTTACCACCTTCCAATCATCATCGGCCGATATCCGCGTAAACGGGGCATTAGTATGCGACCGTTAAGGCGCTGTGTACAAGTTACAGCGCGTTCTGACAACCGCGGTAGCCGCAATTAAGCGCCTGGCTACATCTGACCAGGGTGACGTTGATACTAGTGCTGCTACAGGCTTCTGGGCACTTACCTATACTACTACCAGCACTACACCAGGACCTCAGAATAACAAACTAATGCACTTGGAAGCGCTCTGACCAACGGACCTCACGCAATCTTTGTTGGTAATCGTTTTCTTTTTAGACAACGAGCGCGTTCTTTTCTTCTTTTTCGGTTTCGGTTAAGACGTGAAAGGACCTCCTTGAAATAAATAAGTAATTAGAATGAAATTAAGAGAGAGGTCTCGTTCGTAATAATATGTTAATTAAACAGGAGGATGAGCCTCTTCGCGGCACTTTTCATTTTGTATCCACGGTGTAAGCTGCAGGGCTGAAATTTTTGCGACAGTTATTAAGTAATGCTGCAATTTTCATTTTAAATTTTTTTGCATTTATAATATATAGAAAAAAATGATATCATAATACTTAAACTGCCGTCTTTAGGATGAAAATTATCCTTTTAGGTCTTAGATATTTACGACCGACTTTTTTATGAGAATTATTAAAATCTATTTAGTTTACCGGTTGATTATACAAAAATCACAGCTAGACTATAATATGTGCCTATAAATGAAATGTCCATTAAATTTTCCTCGGAAAGTCTTTAGCCATTAAAATTTGTATGAACAATATATTTCCACGAACACGTGTAAATTACAATTGGAACATCAATTTCATCTCTAATATATTTACATAGTTGATGAATAATAATTTTGTGCTGTAACGGTCGTTTTATGGAGGAACTAGAGAAGAGAATTACAGGTTTACGGCATTGTAAATCAATTATTTATGTCTTTGAAAAGCGTACAGCTCTTTGGGAGAACTTATTAATGAAATTAGAATGACGAAATCGACCGTATTATACGTTACTTAACGTGTCCTCTCGGCAATTTAAATGCAACGATTTTATTGATGCCTATCAATAAAACTTTTATCTCTCGTATGTGCGTCCGTCGGTAAACGGACGCACTTGCGCGAATATATTAGTACATTAATTGTAACATAATTTATGCTCAACGGGGACTGGTGTATGTATATGTGTGTGATTGTATGTTGGTGCAATTTTATTGCCTCATGCTGTGAACGGAAATATTTATTGCTGAATATCAGGATTCGCTTAGGTAGTTACAGTTGAAAAGTCAAACACCAGTTCATAAATAAACCAACTATTGCATTCAATGAAATCTACCTGTTATTAAGAGATATTCCTTGCATAACTAATTCTCACAGATCAACTTGAATTACTACAGCCATATAGCTGCAAAGATGCAGAATAAAACACTCTTGAAGTAAGTAATTGTAGATTCATAAATCCTCTAGGTACAGCTTTTTGAATTCGGAAATTGGCTGACTGGTGAGCAGTGGCACTTACGGTAGTTGCTGCAATTGTGCCTTTCCCAAGTAGCTATTACCCGTCCTACTTATTTTGATTTGTGTCACATTAATGCGCGCCTACTGTAGGTATGTTCGTTGTTACACATTCGGATTATAATTCTGACAAAAGTTACTATTTTATCTAAAAGTAGGTACGTGAAGGCATAAATATGAAATAATAATTAATGAGGTAATTAAACGGAAAAATCCTCACGACATTTAAGCTTAATCAACCTCAAAAGTATTTCATAATATTTAACGTTTATGCCGAATAATAAAAAAAAACTTCTTACATTTTAACTGCACATAATTGAATGTGTCAGAAAATGTCCTTTAAGTAGCGACCATAAGTCTTCGGTTGGTAACGCTGATACTTTGAGATTTATTGATATTTTTACTGTTATCCCAGACATATGGTTAAGCGGATAAAATTTTCAACACATAAGTGAAGATTTAGCAAGTATATATTAGTATTTTATTGCCATAAACGTTGACATTTTCAGTCAACAGCACAGAGGGTTTATGGACGTGCGTGTATAGGTATAGGTACGCGTTTCTAGGACTTGTGTATATAACAATAATTTTGAAAAGAAAGGTGGGAGACGACGTTAGTAGTATTTGTGACAAGGTAAACGCAGTAATATTGAACATTAACTGGGTACCGTGGTCATTTCACTTTTTTAAACTGTTATAGGTATACATGTAACATGTAACCAGAAGTACTAATGTCGTCCTCAAAAAGGACAACATATCGATAATTATATCCTAAAAAAATCAAACACATTCTTATTATTTTAATATCTTAAATTTCTCCATAGCATAACTGGCCAGAGCTTTGGGGCTTTCCTATTTATAAAAGTGCTTTCAATTCTTAGATACAGTGTATTTCAAGCCCTTCAAAAGTGCTTTGTAGATTACATCTAAAAAGAGCTTCAAACTCCTTCTAAGCGGTTCTTTTTTTAAAGAGCGTTAAGCTTTTCGACCCATTCTAAGACATTGGTTTAAGTGAAACATCTTTTGGACTCTATAGGCTCTTTCACAAGTAATTCAAATCTTTTGAAGCTCTTTTGGTTTAACACACGACTTCTTGATATACTCAAAGCACTTTCTACAAATTCTTAGGGATTTGAGTTGTATTAAGTGTCTATTTTTTGACGTAATTGGTAACTCAAAATCCTTGAAGTTTAAAATGCAACTAGGACTTGTAAAGATGGACTAGATTTAGAGCTTGGGGAGCGGAGGCCTTTTGACGAGGGTTTTACCCAGTTCTACTCTTAGTTCTGTGGATATGTCTAAAAAACGATATTGGGTAGTTTGTTTGGCCCAGTTAGTGTGAAGCAAACGTCCGCCGTAACGCTCGTTCGTCGTCAAGTTGCCGGCCGTCGTTGAAGTCTCGGCTAAGTAAATATAATCGGCGAATTTACGAGAATTCAATTTGGTACGAGGATAAAAGACTTATTCTCCATAAATCACATTGATATAGACGCACGTCCACGTAGTAACCTACCGTTTATTTATCTGCGTTATAAATAATTCATTAGAACGCAGGCAAAAATACAAATCATGCTCTATCGAGTGTGAAAATAGTGGCGCACGACCCGTCGACGGTTCTTTCTTATTTCACGTGCATTTTGCTTCCTCACGATCGCCAAGCCAAGCCAAGCCAAGCCGAGCAAACTTTTTTTTTGCCAATGGAAAAAGATTATCTGCACTGACAACGGGACATTGTGTTCGACGATTGCGAAACTAATACGATGCGATTGCAGCAAATACGATTATCTACCGCAAAAGCGCAGGTCCGTACTCAACATCTTATTTGAACATCCGCAAACGGTAAATAACCACAACCACAATGATTTAATATAGTAGCAATTTTTAGGTTTTCTTTGGCGTTGGGTTCGAAAGATTGCAAAAAATTTCAGATTAAAAAACACTTGAAGAAAAGTAATATCTGCAGCAGATTGTAATTTAAAAGAAATAAAAAAAAAGAGAGAGAAACGATTTTCTCCTTATTGAAAATTTGTGTTTATGGTTCCTTTGATTAAATGATCTTCTAGTTTGTCCAATATATTTACAAATTTATTCTCGATATTTCGTGGTATTTTTGACATTTTTGATTTTAACAATAACCCAATTACTTATAATAACAAACTGAATAATATTATAGCAATGTATCAAATTATTTTTGAGATTTTACTATTAATTTTTTACACGTCTAATGCTTACTATTTAAATTTGTTTTCTTTTCAAAGTTTATGGTGCTCATTTGCAATAATAAAAAAGTCAGGTATAAAAATGATTTATGTTCAAGGTAGGCAGGACTTCTTAATTGGGGGATATTAAAATCATACAAACACGCTATTACGTCAAAAATCGCGGTTAAAAGAATTATAAGTATATTTTCTTTTGAGGCAACTAATTAAGTCGTCTGGAGGAAGGGAAGGCATTTGAAAGATATATCATCTGTTAATTATTCAACCAACCCAAACAAATTCAAAGGAATAAAATAAATACTACAAACGCTTATTGCGTTTGCGTTATATTGAAGACGTGGGAAGTTCATTAGGTACCTACTCTATATGTACCTATATGAAATGAGCAAATGTTCAATTCTATTTAAATTAAAATGAAAAATGCTGAAATTAGTATAATATGATGGATAAATTGTGTTGGTAGAAGCATTTATGGAAGTACTTTGATCCTGCCAGAAAGACTACGAGTATCTGGTTTATAACAAAATATAATTGATACCTAACTTTAATATAATTACGATACCTTCTATTATATTTTATGAAAATGAAACAATTTCGAGATGAATTCAGTGTATCGGTTTCTATGTTCTTTCTATCTCGCTAGTTTATTGATCAAACAAATTCTTAAACCTGATCATGGACCCACCCCATTCCAATTTATATGTAAATAAAATCCATTGAATTTGTTGTTTTCCTGCAGTTATATCTTTCCTGTCGTCTCTAATGATTTCGTCAACGAACCAACATCTAATTTTCATATAAAGAGCTGGCCGTTGTTTCAGAGAACTCTATGGAACGGTCGCATTCAAACGGTAGTAGGTATAGTAATTATCAACCTTAATAGGTTCCAGATCTAGATAGCCTTAATAAGGTCCTACCCTAATGAAGACATTCCCAAACAAATCTTGAACACTACGGTGTCCGTTTCGTTTCTTGCGGACCCATTAGAAAAGTTTTAAAGAAGCTTTTTCTTTAATTCAATCACTCGATCGTATCGATGATAATAATCGATCCGTCTGATCATTATCGACAGGCACAATTATGCAAATTGGATCGATAAATACGAAGAATCCAAAAGACGATCGGCTTCGATAAGTCCACAAACAATATTTCATTAGTGCATGTTAATTGACACGTGAGTTTAAAAATTATCATTATCTGTCGCAGATCGCGGACGGATGTCGTTAACGTTCACTGCTTAATAGTTTCATGGTGGTTTAAATTTTTTTGTACGGACTCGACAACGCACTGACATCGGCTTTAATTAATCTAAGAATTTTGTCCAGCAAGTTCAAGTATCATGATCCCAAATTGAATAAACTTAAGGTTAAGTTCTTTCACTTTGTAATTCTAGGACATTCACAAGCTGAAAATTTCCAGGGAATTTTATTTTAGCAAGTGTGGTACAGATAATCATAGATATTTAAACTTCAAATTAGGTTTTCACTACATTTCCATTACAAAGTTTAACTACAATTGGTAGCATTATTTTCTATGGTTGGTTGGCTGGGATGCTCGCATGAAAAAGTACGCAAATTAAAATCGTTACCATATAAGTTCTTGAAATTTTTTTCATAATGATTGCGGAGGGCATAATAACGCAGGTATCGACGATCAACCCGCGTGCGCAATTACCGGGGAACTTAGAAAAAAAACATGTAATAAGCAAATTGCTCCTGAGAGACCAGCAATTAAACGGGTAATTGCAGTAATTATGAAATTGCGGTTAAAGTCGAGCAGACACAGAGTATAATGCTTATGTTGATTGAGTTATTAACCTCTCTAACCGTTAAATAAACCGAGCGGGACACACCAATTTCCTAACTTGGAAACTTGTTCGCACTTCACTTTCATAACGCATTTCTCTTACCTACACCTTCTTAATAGGTTTTAGATAGGAAGGTACCTACTCGGCACTATTGCCTAAGGAGTAGGTTATTGAAAGTAAAAGTTTTGTGTCCTGGAAAATGAACATTATGAGATATCCTATGACCAGTAGATACATTGCCATAGAGACTCTTGATCCCGTCATCTTGAAAGAATCAAGACAAGAATATGATAAGAATTCTTGAAAAGGTGGATGAGAAGGAGAACTACAGAGGAGCCTCCAGGACTTCGAATTCTACTTACTGTCGACCAGAATTTCGCGTAAAAAACATAAATTGTTAACAATGTAATGCCAAGAAGTGAACGAGCCGGAGGACTTGATGCGATGCCGCCGAGAACGCTGAACTCGGGCATTAACTAACGAGAAATGACAATCGCTCAGAGCCACCCGCGAGCGGAAAAAAGGTCCTGGCGACGACGACCATGTCAGTCGGGACGTACACACAGGACCTCCCTTCAAGTTATAAATATTCATACTCGCCATATTCCCCGTAATAACGGGTATGATAGCAGAGACATAACATTAGTCTGTCTCGGCTGGCTAGATTTATATCGGCGGTCCGCGAGAGCCTGATAATTACAGCGCCATCTGACGTTCGATAATGTGCCGCTAATTAATTTAGCCTCAGCGGCGGCGTTCCGCTAGTTGCGTCTTTATTAGTTGTAAAATACAATTGTTAGATGGTAAGATTGTTAATGTGCTATACCCGACGACACTAACATAACATCTGTAAAATATTTAAACGGTTGCCGTCTCCACATCCACTTGGTCTTTTTATACCATCTTCATTGTCAACAGTGACGAAATGGCAGGAAAAATTTTAATTTCAGGGAAGACTTCCGCATCAAACATAAAATATAATTTTTGTGGAAGCTAATCTAGGGTCAACCTAAAAAAAAAATGACCTACAAGAGAAATTAAGATTCACTTTCATATATACTCGTATGTTCGTTAAAAGTGGCTTTGCGTTTAGTCGTTCATTAAATCCGTTATTGAAGACCTTTCAGAAGATACAGAAACGTCTCAATCGAAACGAATTACTGACAACTTTTCCGTATAATTATCCGGTTAAGGCTTTTGCTGATTATGAATAATAAGTCTCGTTTAAAGCGTAACTTTCCTAAAAAAAATTAAGTTATCGCAGACTTTTATCTATTCCAGTGGCTGCTTCGGACTCAAGTTGGCTGATTCTTTTTTGCGTATCTGCATCCTTACTTGCGTCGCGGGCTGTAAAACTCCTTAAAATATGTATCGATCTATCGTTCCGAAGCAACATTTTGATTAGCAATGCATAATAAGGGGGGCCGTTAGTGGCTTATTTACGAGCCGCGCGATTAACACAGAGCCCCGCGAACGTGAAAAAAAGGCGAGATTTATTCATCGAGGTTGTTGAAACTTTGGACGGTTAATGAAATAAAAAGTTAGTGCGAATATCTTTAATCTCTGCTACACCTGTTTAACACCGAAGCTAAATGTTTAAATTTAACATCAATCTGAAACACGCACACACAGACGTCCGCTATGAATTATTTATAAACGTGCAGAATCGGCGACCAACACCAAATAAAAACAAAAACATTAAAGGAAAATAAAAAAGCAAAATCGGAAGAAAAATAACGAAAAAAAGACCGCATCGCCTCTGGTCCTTCTTCGTCGGGTTCGATGAAAATGTGCAGCCGTTATTGAGATTATATATACGTACCAAAGAAATTACGGGGTATTTTTACGCTTGTATCGGCCGTGTTAAAAAAGGTGACCTGTAACGGTATACACGAAAATAATTATTTGCAGTCCGGCACTGACTGGTGCTTGTGCTCTTTGTAAATAAAAATTGATTATGCCCGTCAACTGAGGTGCCTGCACGCCGACTTGATTTCTTCGTCTCTCTTTCCTCCCTTACCTCCCGATTACTGTTAAAAATGTCTTGCATCGAAAAATATTTGTAAAAACAATTATTAATACTTGAAATTGTAATCCCCTCTAGGGACATTAGATTTATTATATAATTTCATTATTTCAAATAATTTATGAAAATATTATGGGTAGATACCTATTCCAAGTAAGTTTTACAGTTAGTCAAGTTTTCTAAGAACGAATGCCAGAGTGTTAAATCTAATGCGGATGTTGCATAGATTCGTGCTTTAAATATTAAAAAAAAAATACCGGCCAAGTGCGAGTCGAACTCGCGCACCGAGGGTTCCGTACAAACCTGTATATATGTGATGTAACTAAAAATTTAAGGTTTTCGGAATTTTTCCTTTATATGTGCTATAAAACATTGCTTCATGCCAAATTTCAAGATTCTAAATCGACTGGAAGTACCCTTTAGGTTTTCATTCCCTTGCGAGTAGTTGCGAGTTTGAAAATATGCGGCTTAAATTGCTGTTTCTTTTGATTGCGTTGACATAGAAGTTTGATTTTGTTACAGCTTAAAGGTATTATAGACCTGAGTATTTGATATGAATTTCAATTTAATACCTCTACGCGTTCATGAGGAAAGGGGTAGTAACTTTAAAATTATTAAAAATATTTTTATTATATGATGTAACTAAAAATTTACGGTTTTCGCAATTTTTCCTTTATCTGTGCTATAAGACGTTGCTTCGTACCAAATTTCAAGATTCTGAGTTCACGGGAAGTACCCTGTAGGTTTTGATTCGAAAATTTGCGGAAATTTGCGGCATAAACGGCTGTATCTTTTGATTGAGTTGGCTTAGAAGTTTGATTTTTTCACAGCTCCAAGGGACAATAGACCTGAGTATTTGGTACAAATTTTAGCTTGATACCTCCACGCGTTCCTGATTAAAAGGGTCTTGACAGACAGACGGACGGACAACGAAGTGATCCTATAAGGCTTCGGCTTTTTCCTTTTGAGGTGCGGAATCCTTAAAATTGCGAGAAGTTTCCGAAAGGTTTCATGAAATATCCATAACAGTAGATCTAAATAAGCGACTGGCAAACATCTGAACTCAGATTTAAGATAGGTCATATAAATACTCGTAATTTTAATGAAAAGTAACTTGCCCCCAATGATTGTCAAGTATCAGTGCATTTTATGAATTCATTAGGATGTTATGGGTGAAAGGATCAAAGTTTATAATTTGCGCTCAGTCAAAGTAAATTAAAGACCAATACATTTCCAATTTCCATATAATTTCCAATGAGAAATGTAAAAAAAGTGTTTCAATCCCTAATAATATGGCGATGATGATGATAATAATAAGTAGCTGAAAAAAACGGATCGGAATTTCCTTCGGCGCAGCCCCGTACCTCGGCATAACCGTATGAAATTAAAACCCAAATTGGACGTCAAAAAAAGAAGGCTAATAATAAAAAGTCTCGTCTCAGCAGACCACCCATCGGAAAGCGTTGCATGAAGTTAATTTATGAGGCATGTCGAGTGTATGCAAACTTTCGTTTCGCCGGCGAAATTTTCGCCATTGCCGTTGCGAACTGTCACAATACTGACGCGAATTTTGTCCTCCATAAAAATTACACGTAACAGGACTCGAGTGTCCGAATATGCGCGCAACAACAATTTACATAAGCTGTCGTCCTGGCGATATCATTTCACGAGCTTACGCTTCCTTCCTTCAGCGCGTACCACCAACACCCTTTTACATACGAGCATGATGCAAACACACATCTCGTGGCGATGGTTACGATGACACTGTGGCCGTCTCCGAAACGTCATCAAGCATGGCGTGTATCATCCAGCTTAAGAAGTGACTTGACTCAGAATTTACATAATGTTTACGTAATGTCAAAACGCTTCAATGGTTAGACAGGTAACGAGACTGCTGAAATATACAGCTCACGTATTACCACCAGTTTGTGCTTAATATCAACAGTTATTACTTTATACCCGTATAAATATGATGTTTGAATATTGTGCTTCTATCATATGAGGGCGTAAAATGTAATATTGATAATTTGATAGAAACACTCCAGGATACAGTGATTTTATGCAGGTCAGTGTTCATAAGAGTTGCTGGGACACCTCCCGAGACATAGAGGGTTAGTTTGAGACATAATTAAGACTGGAGGAGAGGGGCTTGAGAAGACCTACGTTTTACGAGACTCTTGATACTCAAGAATTATTATCTTGATTTTGTATTTATTCAAGACAGGATTACGTCGAAAATTTTTGAGATCAAATAATTTTGTTAAGAGTCTGGTCATCGTTATGCAAATACTTAGTGGGATACAATCAACTTTGGTATAGTAAGCTCAGAAATGTAGTAGAATCCGAAGTTAACAATGGTAATAGACAGTGGCGGCTCGTGGTCGAATACGAAATGGGTTCACAAAGTTAATAACATGTAGGTAATATCAGAACATGAAGCGTAATTCACGATGTTGTAAATGCGCCGCAGGCAAAGATTTAAAATATTTTTAGGAGAAACAAATACTTGTGGCATTTAATAGCACAATAAATAAAAACCTTACGTTTACTTATACAGGAAATCCAGTCGTCTATGTTTTGAATTAGTAAACACACTCAATTCTTTCATTAGGATTACCGGCAAAAATCAGGCATGGAAAGCAAAATAATGCGTTTAATTTATTACACCCACACAACCAGGAAGTTTTTTTATACTGTTCTACTTTAAACACACGTTTGAACTTTTTCTTTTTTTAAGGTACACTTGTGTCAGCTGTAGTTTTGGGCGAGGTGGACCCCTTTTCTTTATTTCGAAACGCTTTGAAAATTATTTGAATTTTCTTTAATATATTTTACCGAACACGACTCCATCATTTACGTAGTATTTTAATTAACACGTATTTTGCAATAAATTGTGCGTCATTTACAATTAGTGGACTTTGAACTCTGAAATCTGAACATGCTTCTAAACATAATTTTTTTACTATCGGTTCCTACCAACACTAGCTCCCAGAGCCTTTAAAAATTACTCGATCTGGACATTTTCACCAGGTGGCAGGCTAACCGAAGTTGCAAAACCCTAACTGACTGTCATGTCGGGTACCCGTGCCGACGTAGCACGACATTATTCCGGCTGATTCCGGCTTCTCGTGCAGTGCACCTAAACGCTGTATGTTGAGTGTATTTTATCTTCCATTCCACGCGTCCGACTACCTCTCTCTCTAACACATGGACATCAAACGGAGTATCGCTCACGTGATATGTTCAGAATCAAAACTTGAACCAAAAAAGTTAGGTGAAGTCGTCAGCGACACAACAAAAATTTAAATATTTTCTATGGGTTACGGGTTGGTGTTTTGTAACTATGAACTATGAAATGGTAAAAGAGATGTATATTATACGATAATCATCAATAATATAATAAATATTAAAAGGATAAAATTATATGGTGTAACTAGTTCAATTTTTAAGGGGCGGGGGTTCACTGAACAAATGCACCTACAGTAAAACCGCCACTGGTAATAGACGATAACCACAGGTGATTATTTATTACTTTGGTGTGTACCTTGGGAGAATAGTCAGGTCCGAATTTAACCATAAATGAAGCGACCACATAGAGAAATTAAAAGGTTCATGTACATTTTTACTTGTTCATATCCATATTGCTATTTTCAAATAAGATTAAAATGTGTTTTGTAAATCTAGAAGAATTAACAATTGTTTCAGCCACTTATTCGACATCCATCAGAAATCTCCTGTAGTGCAGGTGCTGTAAAAGATAGTGACGTTACCAAACAGTCGATTCTGCTATAGCTCTGAGCTTAGTACCTAAATATAGAAGCAAAATGTTTGCTGCATTAAGGATAAATCCTTATTTTAAGAGTGGGAATTGAGGAATCCTATTCTAGTGTATTCCAATAGTTGTGATTCGTTTCAAATCTTCCTTCTTAGCAAACTGAGGACAATCCTTAATTAAATGTTGCGCACATCAGTTCGATTTCTACATAAAAAGTAATCCACCATGTCCTATCCTCTTCGTATCTAATATGTATTTTAATTTACACCTCAAACTTCTAGGTTAGTCAAATCCTAGAATGCTTTCAGTTGAGGCCTTGGAGATGCCATATATTATAGTGTCTACATATTCTTTACTTTGCTATTCTTTCAATAACAGTCTACCTTCCACCATTTGCCTCCTCATCCAAGCAAAGTCATATTGAACGATTTCTATTAGTCGATAGCGTTATTAAAATTGAGGATGAGCTACGAATTGCCTCACAGTTTCATCTCATCCCATCTCATCAGTTGATGTTGATATCGTGGTGGCACGGGTTCTCCATACAACTTCCGCCTCCTGTCGCCACCCACACACGAGCTCGAAAGGTTAGAAATAATTGGTTATGGCAATCGTCCAACCAAGCAACCTTTCGTCAGATGACTTTTGCTTACTTACCATTAGACAAACAAGTCCGCCGGAGTCTGGCGCCACGTTTCACTTGACTGCATATTTGGCTTTAATTGTCCCTTGTTGTTTCGTTGTAAACTATTATATTTCATTACGTTTTGTAATTATTAATTCAAGGATTCAACAATGTGCCTTCCCATACACTTTATACAGATAGATACATAATACATTTGCTTGCTGAGTAGGTACAAACAACATTAAACACTTATGGTAGGTGGAAATTGGTTTTTCTTACTCTTTAATGTGTTTATATTCTTTAATTTGCTTTTAAGTTGCCACAATAATTAATGGGCGTTATCTTTCTATATATGTAGCATAAAATCATTAAAATAATACGTACGTTAAGTTGAAGAACAAAGCTTCTTATTACTGTATGTGTATGATATGTCAGGAATTTGAATTATTTTACCAAAGGGGTGATAACTAGTCATTTGATTTTCCATTTTAATTAAATGGTTTTGTTGTTAAGTAAGATATAATACAATTTAATTTAAATATAACTAAGGAAGCCCTATAGTCAGTTAGTAGGTACCCTTCGTTTAAAATAAATAATTCATAAAATTGTAACAGGTCATTAATTCGCATAAACTCGTCTCATCAATCTATTTTCCGTGTAATATTTACAAGATTTTTTGTATTATATCATTTTATATGCGTCAGACATGAAGAGTTTGTTATCTAACTTCCTTTCATGTTGTTTTCATATTTATGTCTTCGTATGGGCAAATGTATATCTATTGAATAATTAAATCATAATCTTGCTAATTTATATTCTACGTGGAAGAAAAGTTGTAATTTCCTTGTAGAATGAGACATAAATAACCAATTTCTCCGCTAAACGCGTCTCAGGGGCCGCTGCGGTAACTATGATGAACGTTACCTATCAATTATAAATAACAAATTGACGTTTGAGAGGCTATATAACAGCGGTTGCAAGTTTAGAAATTCGTAAATTTTATGACTTATAATGCAACAACGAAAAAAATTAGCTGTCCTTTGAAAGGACCTGAAATAATTAAAAGGAGAAAAGTAGATCCGGCTCGAAGGACCACGGGCTTTTATATTTATTTTGCTTTCTGATGTATTGAAACATTGTGTTTAGGTACTGTATGATATGTTAGTAATTATGTACTAAAAATTTAATAGCATTTCTCCTTTAGAAATAACAAAGATAAGCGTCGCATTTCGATTATGTACTTATAATGCAACAAGGAGTTCTACACACAAAAAAAAATTAGTTGCCCTTTGAAAGGACCTGAAAAAATAAAAAGAATAAGAATATATCCGGCTCGAAGGACCGCGGGCTTTTATATTTATTTTGCTTTCTAATGGGTTGAAACTTCGGTTTTAGGTACTGTATGCCTGATATGTTGGTAACTATGTACTAAAAATTCAATAGCATTTCTCCTTAAAGAATAACAAAGATAAGCGTCGCATTTCTAAAGAAAAACGCGGTACCTATCGCGAATGATTATGTAAAAGTTTTCCATAAAATATATTGCTGCGACAAAATACGACATGGGTACCGCGAAGTACTTCAATCAACTCCTTCTTAATGAAAGACAAATATCAATTCTTGCAGCTAACAACAATCTCGTTGAGATTTTACCCTAAAGGCCGAACGATAGCCTTGCGTATTCCCATAATACCCCGTTTCGGAGTGCTGTAAACGGCGAGCTTGGAATAGCAATGACAATCCAAACATTTCTTTTGCCAAATTTAGCCATCACCACAATTAGCTCGTATCTGTATGTTTATCTCGTCGTTGTTTATTGATTCTAAACTTTTAACGGCGCACAAGGCATTCCTAAATCAGAAAATGACTCTAAAACTCCGTTTTATGTCGAATTCATTTTGAAAGTCAATTTTATCGTGAAAAATTCCTGCATTGTCAAGCACGCATGTAGGTCATAAATAAATGTATCTCGAAATTTATGTGCATTCGAATCAAACGAACTGTGGGAAGATTTCAGACATCGAAACGCCTAGAATAATTATGTTATTACAGAAATGACCACAGTTTCAAAAATTCCTAGAATAATGGATTGTACCAAGCACTAAATATGACAAATTTATATGATACCATCTACATATCTACATGTGGTCCTATAAAATAAAAACAAAGCATTATGCTTAGACAAATATTATTAAATGTTGTAGCATTTCCAGTAGAAAAGGAAACTTTCTTAAAATATTTTTTTTTTCGATGCATACATTTTTTTAGTTTTATGTCCCTAACGTCTTCTATAGTGATAATAGTATTTATTATTTTCCATTTTTTCTTCCCCTACTGTTTATAATAAAATTCTCAGGGCTTTAAGGGGTAAAGAGTTCATTTATTATAAAAACAACACCAACGTTTCGGTTCAGATGTGAACCTTTATCAAGGTGGTTTTTTGTGTTATATTTTAAGAAACATAAGCTGTATATTTGGTGTAATAGTACGATTAACCCCAAACAACATTTAAAACGATAAAACAATAATTATTATTACTACTAAAAACTTGTATAAATAAAATAATAAATAACTAAGTTATGTTAAAAACGTTTACAGAACCACGTGGTAACACTAACAGGACATAATCGTACTATTACACCAAATATACAGCTTATGTTTCTTAAAATATAACACAAAAAACCACCTTGATAAAGGTTCACATCTGAACCGAAACGTTGGTGTTGTTTTTATAATAAATGAACTCTTTACCCCTTAAAGCTCTGAGAATTTTATAATAGTATTTATTTTCAAAATTTTTCGTCCTCTAACTCTAACCTTAGTCACACATCCCTTGCATACAAGTTGTTTAGTTGTGATTCGTTAATTATGAGAGCTACCAGACTTTCATTTAATCCAGATAACCCCACCAGCCCAGACAGAGTGTGGTTGTTACCAAAATAAATATCTCATGTTGCTATCACTTCCGTCTTGTGGGCAAAATTAAATTCACTTAGCAGACGTGGACGTAATCAATGTGATGGCCTGTAATAATATAGCACCTTGTAACAGTTGCTAACCCACATGTGAACGTACGTAATGGCACCATGAATTTAAGATAAAACCATATCAAAACCAGTTCGGAGGCGTATTAGTCAAATAAAATTGAATCAATTCTAATCCGTGGTCTTACAAAGTGCAGATAAACGATCGCGTTGCGAATAAAAGGAGTTCGAGAAGGAGTCGAATTAATAAATTAATTAATCATGCATGTTCATGTCGGGTTCGCTCTACAACCGTTAGAACTGTCGAATATAATGAATGGACAATAGAACAGCAATTAACTTGTTATGGGCACTGGTAAAGGACAGGCGTCTGCCTATTAATGGGCAAACTTAATTTGCGATCGAATAATAATATAATAAATAACAATGCATTGAATGTTGATGCGATGTTGATCAACACCAACAGATGGATTATTTTCAAGAATAATTAATATCTATATGATTTTTTGAAGATGGAATTAAATAAAACATTTCACAATTTTTAAAAACGAGCAACATGGTTCAATGGAGTATCGTAAAGCCGTTTAAACACTTTTCTTCGGCTAGTATAAAATTTCCCACTGAATGGCATAATCTAGTCGTCTAGATCATTGCTTAGGATTGGGGAGGTCACCAGGGCATTTTGCCTTGGTCTCAGTTTTTCTGTGGTTTCCTTGGATCATTTAGGCAAATGCTGGGGAAGTAAAATTCCATAGGTAGTCTATCAATTCTCTTCTGTCTTCATTTTGTCCGTCTCATCTTTCTTCGCTAAACCACCACTCACCCATCTTCATGATTCCTGAAGGATGCTAAAGAAGGACAACCCTCTCGCCAACATTGGTGGGAATGAAACACCCACAGGTTTAAGTTCTTTGTAAAATTTCCTATTCGGCTTCAACTTATTTAACTGTAACTATGATAACACATACTTTTAAAGATTATATCTTTCCTTAATCCTCAAAGGACAGATTCATCTTGCCGTCATTGATTATTTCATACACATGCAATCTTAAATTTTATAGAGTATATGTAATGTAGTGAGTACAAAATTATGTCGTATGTACCTATCTATGTGAAGTCGGTGGGTAGAAAAGAATTGCCCACGTGTAGGTAATGTACCAACAGCACAGACACAAGTACATTCACACAGAGGACTTGTTATCTTCTCAGCTTGTTTACCGGCAATTTTCCGCTTTCCTACGCTCTATTAACCACAGGCCGGCGCTGCGCAACGTCGAATCACCTGTCCTTAACCTTATGCCCATATTTGGCCTATTGCACTTGTGCCGAAACACGTCATATGCAGCGCAGGCAAACTACCGGCCAATAATAGAGCTAACGCGGTGATGATGGTGCATTACGTAATATAGCGCGCGTGATCTGGCTCACATTCGCATAGGTGGATGTTTGAGTATGCCCGCATTTGGAAAAACTTAACGGTTAGGTGCCCACCGAGTGAAATTACTTAATTTGTACTTAAAACTTGTTTGGTTTTAAATTGGAATCGACGAGGAGGCTGACTATTAAACAAAAATGAATTAATTTGAATTAATCGGAAATACTGGTAGGTACTCGTTCGCAGTGAAATAATAAGCAGGTAATGTTGTGCAACTGTGAGCAATAACAGTTTTTTAAATAATATAAAATAGATATGGCTGAATAGACAGAAATCAACCAAAACATGCAAACGAAACTCAAAACGAATGTTTGAAACAAGGGAAATTCCATAACTCTATATGCTCAAGTTCCTCCAAATAATCCACCACCCACCACTCGTAGAAATGGTGGCAGGAACCCTTGTTACTCATTTAAATAAAGTTTGTTAGATTTTTCTATGGGAGTGGCTGGTAACAATCTCTTCTTACCACATTGATCAGATACAATAATCCTAAAAATGCTATACGATTTAACGATGTTTTAGATTATCTTTTCTAACTGAATATTGGGTGAATCATGGAGGAACATGACATAATGTTCTTTAAAGTTGAAAGTTCCCCAATATTTTCCTATATTCTAGTAGATATTCCAAATTTTGTTGAAGATTTAAGACTTTAAGAACATTTTTGAAATTCTACTCCCTTTTACAAGGTATTTCCCAATTCTCAAGAAATTTTCCAAGTGTTTTCTGTCTTTATACCGGCACTTAAAGAGAGTTTAGTAGCGGTATGTGTGTATAAAAAAAACGTGTCTCTTACCCCAATGGATTCTTGTGAGAACTCTGAAACTGTGAAGCTGATTTCTAACTGAATAACGGGGTATATTTAGGAACATCACAGAATGTTCTTAAAAAGTATGAAACATTTGAGAAACTCCCTAAATTATCTGCAATTCTTTACCATGACATAAAATTTTAATTTTGTTAAAGATTTGGAACGTATTCTTGAAAGTTCTTTCATATTTCATAATATTTCCAAAGTCCCAAGATCTCCGAAGTGTTTTCTTTCTTTGCTACAGCATTTAAAAAGAGTCTGTGCCTGGATCTCTATTGACCACTTATGAGAATTCTGAAATTGCTAAGCTCTTCCATTATGTTTGGGATCACCCTTTTTAACTAAATAACGAGGTGTATTGGTGTATATATATAGGAACATGATACAATATTCTAGAAAATTATTAAACTTCGTAAAAGCCACTCAAATTTTCTAGTTTCCTAATTTTCTCAAAAAAAAACTTTAATGTTCCAATATTATAATTGTGCAAACTTCTTAGAATGTTCATGAATGTTTCACTATTTTCATAATATCTTTAAATTCTCAGGAAATTTCCTCAGTGTGTTCTTAATATTTTAGTAATAAAACTGTTAATTTAATTTCAATTTCAAATTACAACAGTTGTAAGTTTAAATGTACCAAAGTGAAGTAAAAAAATACCTAAACAGCATCAGTCTGATTAATGACCTCTTTTGATATTATACCTGATGACTTCTGCGATCATACGAGACATGTTCGTAGTAAAATGTTGTGTAGTTGCAACGAGGCTTTAAGGATTTATGCACCGACTTTTTCGAATTGGCTTCCTGCCATTTTCTGCATTGTTTGTGTTTTTCATTTGGTAGATACGAATATATATATAATAAAATTTCATCATTTTCGGTCCGTTGCGGCGAAACAATCGCACAATCAATACCTTACGTGGTGCGTCCTTTTTCCATAGAACTTAGAAGAAAGAAAAGAAGCGGTGATGCTATCTAAAGCGTGTCTTTTTGCCACTCTTCTCGCTCCTGTATTTCGAGCATACGTTACCTGTATTTGGCGGGACAGACGAGGAAAGAGTATTTTTATAGCGTCCTCTACGGCATAAAGAGGTTTCTTTGGTCAATTAAGAGAAACACAGCGAGACGCATTCCCCGAGCGTATTCGCCGGACAATACTGACTACAGCCCGCCTGATCTACGACCGACAACTGTCTACTTTTACGGAAACGGAGAAGTGAACTGAGTCCCAGTGGACTTGGGTTTTTCAGTTAAAATGACATCGTCGAGAATTACGTGGTGCATATCAATAAGAAGACAAGTGAACCAGTGCAAATTGCATCACTGAAACGATTCACTTCGTTAGACCAGATCGACTTTCATGCCTTTCTTAGGCAAGTTCTCACAATTTAAACTTTGTCTCCCACCAGTAAAAACGTAAAAGCAAACGGGAAATAAGTAGGAAAATATATATCCCGGCAGCAACAAGGAACATTCTTAAGGAAACTGTGAAACATTCCTTGAAAAAAATATATTTCTGGACTAATTAACGATAATATAAAGCTAATAGATAGTAGTTTACTAATTTAGAAGAAAGTACTTACTTCAAGGAAACGAAAATTTAAAGAGTCAACCAAGGTTATAGCGCAGACTTTAAGAATGCATTTAGGAATGTTAGAAACTTCCTAATGGTTATGAGTTTTAAACAATGAAGTCTTTAGAAAGAAACCCTGTGATTTATAACCCCTGTGTCCAAATGTTGTTCGTCTGCAGAGCGGTTGTTTCAGTAATACCTGTACGAGATAATTACTTCCATAACAATGATATTTTTAAAAAGATATCATCTGCAGAAGTATAAAAATGTTGTAGGTATCACGTTTAAAATTGTGCTGTCGCATAAATCTTCCGTCTTTTGAATCGTATTTCTTATCTGATTTACGACAGCGCGCTCGGTTGTCGTGTTGGTCGAGTGTGTGTGTATTTGTGATGCCCGAGGACTGTGCTACAATTTTAATTATTATGCACCTCACAACGTCATCTCCGCCAACCTGATGCCTATATGAATACTTTTCTTGCTTTCGGCGAGCGGTAGTTATTACTAATTTATAGTATCGTATGCTATTACGTACTCCGGATTATTTATCCGTTCTAAATAACTTCATAAGACAGTAAAAGATGGACATCAAGTGTCGTATATTATTGTCTGTTAAAAGGTTCAAGGAAAGGCACTTGCCAACAGGAAATGCTACTTTTATGACAGTTTATGATTAACTTGCAGTTTTGCTAATAATGGTAATTTACACTAAGGTCAAATTGGGAAGGCGAAGTCGGCTGTAAAACGACACAATTTATCTCTTTGTCAAGCTTAACCAAATATTATACAAGTTCTGGTTGACTTTCTTTGCGCTTCTTCCTTCAAACGTTCTCATGAAAGTGCTCGTTAATTTTCAGCAGACTTCCCAACTTTAACATTATATGATTCATGTTGGAAAAGCCTGAAACAGTTTCTTATTTTATAAAAAGACTTTTTTTTCAATATAAATCAGCATTCCTTATGAGATTGTTCCTGAATATGTATTACTATCACGAAATTTCGCCGGAATATACGATTGGAATGGTGTAATTATCTAATTAGTGTGCTTACCATTACGTGTTAGTCTAGTTTCGCTCTAAAACGTATATTCCTGCGTACAAAACCATAATTAAGTTAAATAATTACCCTTTTTTATGAAGATGTGTTGTTGCAGCAGCATCCGTTCTTCCCAAGAAGTTTAAACTTTTTCTTATTCGAAGCAACGTTTTATTTTCTATTAGATTCCTGTTGGTGCAGTTAATTTGCTTTTTATGCTCGACGCTTGGCATTCCCATCTACCCGAAGGCAATAAAATAGTTACCGGCATGCATTTGGGGCCATTGCCAGGAAAATTAATTACCGTCTTGTGCATTTTTTCTTCATTCGTTCGGGCGCACATTATTACCCTACACAAATAGCCATCAACGTGCCCCAAGATCCTCTCGGCTCATACCTATAACACTCAGGTGCAAACGTACTCGACTAATAAACACTAACAAAATAATTTTGACCTTTGAACGAGATACATATCGGTGAAGTCACTCAATTTTATTTGAGACAAAAGGGAATTTGTGGGACCAATAACAACATCAATATCGCCTTTACAATATTGGCAAGAAGCAAGAACACTTTTAATCTCTATTTTCATTTTGTATGGCCCGAATTCTGGAATATATTAAAATTATTTGCTATATCCACATCCTATTTGTATTTTGTTTTATTTACTGTGATCTTTAGTAAGCCAATTCCTCGTCTTGTCCGATTCTTGTGCGTTCACTCCTGTGCCCTGACCACTTATCCTACAACTATGTCCTTAATGACTGACTGTCTCTAAATACACTTAACTCACTCCCCGAATCTACAGACGGAATGGCAGTAATAGCAATAAAAATTGCTGAATGCATTCGCAATAAATTAAAAGTATGCATTTATGAGACATGAATAAACTGTGAACGACTTTATTCTTGCGATTGGAACAGTGACATAAAAATGTTTTTGCCCACAGTTACAAAAAGAGAAATTAATATCGTCCTCATTATAAACGAGGTAATAAATAAAGCCCGTATTAAAAGCAAATGTCTACAATGTCACACAAAACAAAATAGCAGTTGATAGGATTTGGTGTCTTTGTCATTGTATCTACATGACTTAATTAATGTATCTGGAGTGTGTATCCACACTATTTTATTAAATTCCATGTCAAAAGGAAATGGAAAGGACGATGGTCTCACCAATTATAAAAACCGACCTCAAATATTTCAGTGTTTTCTTGTGGATGATCCTTGTACCTACTTTGTCCTAGTATTTTTTTAGAATATTGTGTAGATGCTTTTCAAAAAATAAATGTGGAAATATAATGCCGGACCTTGAAGTTTTCCTGTACAATTCTCTATTGGGAGGGAAGAAAGTGTCAGAAATATTTCAACTTTTAATTTTAACTCCTTCAAGAAACATTCCCTTTATGGAAACGCAATAATTTTTGCGAATGTCTTGTTGGAGGTTGGTACATCTTGTATTAGTCGTAGAAGGACGAATCTTTTAGAGCAAGTCCCCATCAAATAGGTACACGATCGATACGGTAAACACGCATAGGTTAAAGAGGATTAATTATCCATTAAATATGGCCACTTAACATGCTACTTATGTACCGATCAACGATAAATACTTCTTTTCCTCCATTGCTGGAACTACTGCATGTAACAACCGGTATCGTGTTACCCGTGCAACTTGTAAGTACGTAGGTACAAGTATTATATGTTTTAATTTAATGCTCCGGCATAAAATGTAAATTAATTTATTGCTCCTTATCAGGACGAAAAGAGATAGCCACCAGGCAAGATAACGGAACGGAACGGCGTGACGCTATCTTACCTTATTACTCAGTCTTCCTGTCATATACGCCATTGTTTGAAATCGAGTGCGCGCGAAAAAAGAAATGGGCGCAGTGATAAATGTTCGCGTGATGGTCCTCTTATCTCCGCATTAAACGGTACGATCTTTAACTTTGGTCATTGTTTGTATACAGCTTTTATTGTGCTAATATTTTATTTTTTACAAGACAAACTTACTTATCGTCGATCAAAAGTAATCCAGCATTAATGGAGAATGTTGAGTATGGGCGCTTGAATTTCCGCTCAACTACACCTTCATATTACATGCAGGACACATATCTTCCAAAACCTCATTTTTTTATTACGGATGGAACTGGAATTTAAACTCATTTTCAGAATTTAAATGCAGAAATGAAAACGGTTTTATTAGTAAGTACCTACCTACGCAGAAACTTGAGGTTTCTTACATGCCAATTTGTCATAAATCTGAATTTTTGGCCTCCATGGCTGATTAATAGAGAGCAAGGTTCCCACGAGGAACTCTAAAGGTAGTAACTTAATTAAAATCAGGAATAAAAAGAAATAAAGGGAAGCTAAGGCTGGTTTTCTACGAATCCGATCAAACTATTGCCGGATCGGATCGTAAGTAGTAAGTAGGTCCGCTGAAACGACGCTAATCGGCCATAGAAATTGAATTTTTTATTCCCTGTAAAGAAGATTAGGTAAAAAGCACAATATGCGCTCATTAGCAGTGTAATTACAAAAGTATCTGCGCGATGTCTCATTTGATCTTCGTCGTGTCACGTTTAAGAGATATGCATCATCCGACACGTGCCGGATCGCGTTGTTACAGTAGATATTCTCTCATTTATATACGTACACAACCTTTATCGCCTGATTCGTGTGTACTTGACCTTAAAGTTGTATTTTCCTTTATGTTATGGACACCTTGCTGCATTTACAAACAATTTAAAAGAAGTGATGGGACTACAACAGATGAGGTACTCTTTTATAGTACTTTTGTGACCGGTTAATTAATTGTGATACTACTTTACACGAAGTTGAAATTTTAAGCAGTTTAAGGATCTTAAACTACTTGTTCGATTAGTTCCACAGTTTATCATTTTCATGCATGACAAACCGCATAGATATTCCACACATATCATGTGTATATTTTAAAAAAACTGAATTTTAAATCAATGGAGGATTCACCTAATATGATTAACGATTACAGCGATCGTTCAAATAATAATAAAAAAAAATGTTCGTTGCTGCATAAATTCATGCTATTTTGCTTTTGCATCATGTTTGTGTCGGTGGTCGTCATAAGTCATTAAAATTTATCGATGCTTGAAGAACAGCAGGAAGCGGCAGAAAATTGAATAACGCGAGAGCGCGTTTTCACGTTTTTTATTTTATTCTTCTCTTTTTTTTTCTTTCTTTCTTTCGAAAAAGAAGAATTTAGTTAGTAGTAACATCTTTAGAGAACTGTTTACAGTTTCTTTAATTGGCAATTACGTTCTGCCCCAGGCACCTTGAATAATTAAACACTGTCCAATCCCTTATACCTTGGCAATAATAGAAAATTAATATTATTTATTCGTGCGTTTGCTTTTCGGAGAACTGGGAACTCGTTCTGTTAATTGTCGACCCATAAATCACTCAGAGAAATTGTTTCTCTAATGCCAGATACCTGTACGTTCCCAGCGATTACTTATAATTTACAATACACAAAACTCAAATCGTTATTAGGTACTGATTTGTTTTCACACAATTATCATAAAAGAATATTTAAAAACATCAAGTGGTTGATTTGCTTAATCAGAGATAATCGGTTGTGATAGTTTACAGGCTTTCGTCTGCACAATCATTAAAATGCATTTCGACTATTCGACTAAAAGAGCGATTACAGCTGTTGTCAATCATCCGTAGGGAAGGCGGGTCGAGTATCAAAGTACCTGCGCAAGGGGCGGAGTTATGTCTTTGCATATCCCAATATATTCTGAACTAACTCACCCTCAAATGAATGATTGTTTAGAAGAATTTATTTAAATCGTGTGATTATTCGTATCGTGTCCGGTGCCATCAAATGCCTTCAGGTACCTAATTTACTTGGTTGATCTCAGGACCGATCAAAATCACTGGGTGATATCGTTGTCGTCCCACGAACGACGATACGTATAAGCACAACGAACGTTGTTGATCGAATTTTAAATAAAGTTGTAAAGAACGTTCAAAATTCTGTCTTGCTCTGCACACAAACGGTCCCTTAAAGAATAATAAAGTCATCCCGGATTCTAAAGTTCGGAATTTACGGCCCTCCAAACGTTCCGGTCGTGTTTTGAAACACGGTACAGCACGAAAATGTTGCCGTTGTTGCCTTGTTTAAAGATAC
The DNA here is from genome assembly GCA_029378335.1 of Agrilus mali. Lineage (NCBI taxonomy): Eukaryota > Metazoa > Arthropoda > Insecta > Coleoptera > Buprestidae > Agrilus > Agrilus mali. Next base: position 4,207,506 of record CM055657.1, on the reverse strand, counting down.
ACTGCGGCCACATCGTTGCGGTACACCACAACTGCAGCTGCTTATATAATCTTAATAGTCATTATTGAAAATACATATAATTGTACCTACTTAAATTTCTACAGGTAGTCAAAATAAGTTTTAAATTAAATAAAGAGGCTTAAAACAACTTTTTTTAGTCCTAATATATCAAATATTTATAAAAATAAAATTTAACTTCCTCTATAACTTTATTCATTTCTATTATATTTCTAGATTTATATTTTCATTGATAATTATTACCATAATTGTAATTTCTGAAAATAAAATCTACCATAATTGTATAATGTATTTATCCTTGTTTCCAGAGTTTGCTGCACAACGGATGGTTGCAATTGTTTCCCACCTTATCTCACACACCTACATGCCCTCGTGTCTTCATGGACGACCGCGAAGAATGTCCATACGAACGTTTGTTCTAATTTATGTGCCGAATAAAATTTGTTGTGTAAATTTCGAGTTACGAGAGTGACGTGACGGTTTACTGCCGCATTTTATTACTTTAACCGCACAGGAAGTACACAGCCTCATGGGCCGTTTTTGGCCAATTTATGATCGTAAACGCGTGTGGGACCAAACTCGAATCGAAACTAAACGTTCGATTATTTATTTGATCGCCAATATTAGCCACAAATAAGAGCAAAATTGAGGTCACACCTATTTACGAGAGCCCTGTCTCGTTGAAGTTGGATCATCTCAGGTGCTCAACATATGGAGTTTATGGATTCGTGTCGTTAAAATTGTGGTGAGTCAATAAAAACCTAAGGCTTTCTTTCACTAAATTATTTGTATCTATTACTTATCGGTATCCCATTCCTGTTCAGATCAAGTCTTTATTATTCTGGAATCCTTTGAAAACAATAATGTATTTATATATTTTACATCCTCTCGATGCCAGGAAGAGAAGCTCATCTAATGAATTTATAGCCCACGGCGATTGCCCAACGCGCCATACGAAAGAGCAATTGGCAATAAATTGTAACGAATTTTCTAGTCAAAGTATTTATTTAATTAATAATTTATTTAACACTATTTATATAATACTTAACACTAACTTAAAACTACTATTTATATGAGAACAATTCACTTATTTATATAACAACTCATTTATATTACTTGTGTCTTTCGTTTTGATTCGCGCACTGATACTTTATCACCACTACTGTCCCTCGGTCCAAAGATGATCACTTTATATACACATCCTGATGGTTCTCGAATGATGAATAATAATTAGAAAGTCCTCGATGATTCCAGAATTGAACTTGTTACTTGTCGCTGGAGAAAGATTTACATCTTGTAAGTTGATAACAATAAAAGTACCGTGCGCGGTGTCTACGCCGCAAGCATGTTAGCGATAAGAAGTACATGCAGACAAGTGGTTATCGCACACTCGTACAGTCCCTGGTCGCTACAATATATTGATTTGTACAGAGAAAAGGGACGAGACTGTGATTTTAAAGGTTAGGTCATGTTGATGGCCTCTAGAGTAAAAAAAGTCTTACATTTTATACGTTTTCCGTAACAAAAGGCATTTCCACATATATCGAATCTTCGTGGCACATTATGGAGTTATAATTCTTGGTTGCATAATATGGAGGCAATGAAACTTAATATGATTGTTTCCTACTAGCATGTATTATTATCTACACATCGATGGCGCCAACCGTAAACGCAATATAGTTAGAAGCTCATGACAATAGCTTGCGCGAGACAGAGCGCTATAAATTTATTAACTGACATTAAGACCAAGCCTCATTGACACTCTTCCCACCTAATTTATTATTTACAGCTCCTTTGTTATTGAAAATGAACGATTATTAAAGACAATATAACGTACGGACGTTCAATTGGTAGGCAAGCTCTTATGGCTAGTATAATAAACTGCTTTTGGGAAACACAAAAATCAATAACTCACTGAGCTTTTACTATCTAATTTGACTTCTAAAACTTTACGGTTAATTTTGTTTGACGCGTTTCTAATTGACATCGTCAGAAAAGGATTAGGTCTTTAGCTAAATGAAATTTTCATATCGCCTTCTGTTTATATCCATATTCTAAAACTAATAAATAATTCACATTTTTAAAGAATAGTTTCTAACTGTTTAGGCATTCTCTTTGTAATTCGCCCTTGCCCTTTAAGTGCCTTTGCCTTTTGGATAAACAATCCAGGTAGGTTTCAGCTATCTAACTATGATTATTATCATGTAAATGATAAATATTTGTCGTTGGACAGGAGAAATCCGATCCGGTCGATATAATTTCGTTCTTTACAATCGAAAGAAAAATGACTCACTTCAGAGAAAACCGTGTAAAACATGCGAAAGTATCGCTACTGAAATCAAACACCTGCAATGTCATTTGCTCGGGTTTCTAAGGGTTCTAATCTAGGATAATCTTCGACGGTACATTTATCTTCTTCAAACCTTGATATTTTGTGTACCCATACGCACACAAACACGTTCGTGTTGGATAGTTAGAGTTATTTGTCCTATTATTTTCCTAGGAAAACAAAGCTAAGGCAGTTTTCCCAAAACTGACTTTATCTGATGACCACAGAATCAAAAATTTTTGCTGCAATATGATTTTGCAACTACCCTTGTAACTTTACCCTTTGTCAAAATCCTGTAATCAAAACTTTACAAAACCTTTTTGTGACTGCGAATAGGGGGTGTATAACTTCTGGGCTACTTAGAACAATGATTATTCGAAGAATCCCCCTTGATAAGTTCTTATCAACACCAACGTCCTTGTAAAAAAATCTAGAGAATGTTCTACCTTAACGTTTTTGGATGTTTTCAATAAAATTTACGATAAGTTAGGGAGATTAGTTGCGGTTAGTTGTTGTAAAGTATCTTATTTTACTTAATAGTTTATCTCGATATTGCCCACCACTTACTTAATGACTCACACGGTGCACGGTTTCCAAGAAACGCGGTATCAAATTTCCACTTGGTTTTTACTGTATAGGTAACTTGGCGGCAGTTTCGAAAGATGCTACGGAATTTGAACACCTGGGCATACATTAAACGCCTTGGCTGACCTAACACAATAGAAATACTTTGTCACACCCACCGAGAAAAAGAACAACGACATGGGCACGCAATTTACAGGTCAACTATACGTATATATATCCCTATTTTTTTCTAATAAAACGGCAGTTGATTATGTACGGTTGACTCTTTATATTATGTATGTACTTGTTTATGGGCTCTGATTTAAATATTGCCGTTTATGTTTTCTAAAATGGACGTTGGCACAATAACTATGAAATTGAAAGAGTTGCAACATGATACTGAGAAATGCTATTTACAAATGATTTACGATTTGTGCCCAGGGTAATTTAAGGGTAATATTAGTTTGATATCAAGGTGAGCCTTTTCTAATGAAATAATTTATTTTTATTGTCAATTACTTTCCTATATATACAGTTTTACGTAGCTACAAGTTAATTTTACTGTAGTAAACATAGAACCAACGGACCAGAATATTCTACATTTTCCTTCAGAATCTAAGTCTTCCTCTATTCCCGTCTTTCTCACATTTCTACTTCAAGTATGTCCCTAGTCAGATATTAATGCTTCTGGAGGTATTCTACCATTTTGCCTCTCGTTGATATACATGAAAACCTTTACTGAACATAAGAAATTGTATTATATATATAGGTATATACAGGGTGGGATAAAAAAAAAATTTATGGCAATTTTTTGTTCCAATTGTACATAATCCTACGGTATATTCGTTATTTTAGAGGTGAAAATAATCTCATTTCTGCACAATTTACAAAAACCACTATAGACACTTATTTTACAATGAAAACACATGCTCCAGAATTTTTTACTAATCGAAATCGTGAGCTGCCTTCTGTCAGACAACTTCTGAATGTGGGGTGAGCATTTTAAATTAAATGATACCTAATATCACTCATCCCTTTCCTATCTTTACTCCGGTTTCTGTTCTTGTCTTTGATTAGTTAAGAAAATAATAATAAATTATACCTAACCTCAATCTTTCCCTTCCCTCTTTTTACTCCAGTTTCTGCACCCGTCTCGTTTTAAATTAACAAGAGGATAATAAATAATTATGTCCCAGTTTGTACGTGACCCTTCCAAAACCGACCCCAGAAGGGTACAGGGTGTTGTTTGCCAAATTAATAGACAGTGACCCTGACAGTTACATTTTCTTCTGATGCCTGCAAGGGCTTTGACATGAACACGATACCCTATTTGCTCCAGGAAGGCACAGACAGTGAGACAGTGGCCAAATAATTCTTTTTGACATGAAAGGCCTTACGTTCGGTCACGTGATCAAATTGGGCATTGTCACCATGAAGAAAATGGTTTATTATTTACAGGTAAGCGTTAGATTACTACAAAAAAAAACAATAATAAGGTACATACGTAATACAGAGTGACTAACATAACAAAATAAAATAAATAAACAAAAGTAAGAAATGCCTCAAAATCATTGAATCGTAAAATTTGTTTTGGTTGATAACGTGATAATATTGTCATTGATGGTCGGTTGACCATGACGTAATTTCCGGTCGACAGATAACAATATTTTTCGCCCCAACGATTTTGGTACCGTATAAATAGGGATGTTTGGGGTAACCCCAATCATTCCTATTTTAAATAGTGTTCGAGAAAGTGATCAAGATGTTTTATGGAATATTCCCGATGGCCATCTACGCCAGTGTTCTACAACCAGAAGTTGATCGTCTACCAACGGAAGTCTTGGCCATGGTATTCAGGTAAGTACTTTTTATTATTTTCTTTATGTGTATATTTAATTGTGTATTAATTTATTTAATTGTGTATTGATTTTTTTCTTTAGGTATTTGGACGCGGATGCCCTAATGAATGCTGCCTTGGCATCGGCTAAATGGAGAAACGTGATCCTGGGTGACCCAATGCTGAGAAAGGCTTTGAAGAATAAGTTGAAGGAAGAAAGACGAATGAGGGTGGAGTTATTGCTGAAACCTCAACGAGGGGTTAGAGTGGAACGTCCACAAGAATCGACCACGAGGATGTTAGGAAGAAACAGTGCTACCACCAAGAAGGTTATTGTGGTGAAAAGAAGAAATATTTTTGATGAACGACCTCTTCAGTTAAGTGTTGGACCATTTGGGACAAAATCGAGCGCGAAGAGGAGAAGGGAGGATAAGCTGGAAGACTCTCACAAACCAAAGAAGTCGATGAGACTATAATTTAACAAATTCGAAGAGACTGTAATGTTTACTGAAAATTGTATTTGTATTGTAAATATTAATTTTAATGACTGTGTATACAATAAAATATGTAAATTTTGACAATTTTTTATTATTGTTGTCTTATTGTTAATTGTATTGTATAATTTTTAATTAATAAAAATATAAATTAAGTTAAATTTTCGAGTTTCTATATTATTGTATTGTGCATGAAATATTATTAATGGGGGCAAACGAATCGATTTTTTTCCAATAATCTGAGTTGGAAAAATAACTACTAAATATAGTAATTAATATTATGTCACTCACATTGACCCCCACCATCGTTATTAGCCATAACTTAGTACTAGTTCCTGTGTCACCAAACCTGAAACCAAGGTAAAAAAAATTAATGTGTGTCACATCTATTTATTGTTTTATTTAATAGACAAATAATTTTTGTGTTACATATACGACACAAGAAAAACAAATCCTTGCAAAATGTCTGTTTATTTTTTTCATAAAGATGCTTTTGATAATTATTTCTACTACCTAATAATTGTCAGAGAATACACTAAATGAATTAAACAATAAACACCTATTTGTCTTTCTTTTTTTTTTTTCAAGGATGCCCTTTCTGTTCAATTAAAAGGTTTCCATTTTATTAATGTCGTACCGTTTATGGACAAAACAATGGCTCTTCTTCTACTTTATATATTTCATTAACCACGTCGCTCTCGCAATTTCCATCATCCCCCATGTTTTAGAAGTTTTAATTATTTTATTTTGAATGAAACAATTCCGTTCTTATATTCAATAAAAAAAGAGACTGAAAACATAAAGCAGTTTCGTTTGACTTCATGGTGATGCACCTACTCACAAATTATCTTAAAAAGCTAATTTAACCTATTTCTTCTGACTCTTGATTACCTCTACGAGTTTTATAATTGCTCAAGGATTTAGATGAGCAAGAACAAAGTGTAGATAAGATTAGTTGAACTTCCTCGTACAAGAAGTCATCTCTTTCTTGTGGTTCATTAGTGGCTTTCATGATGAATTTCTCGCTTCATAAAGGATTTACTCATAACGTTCCTGAATTTTTCTAACACGTTATGGCTCATTAAGAACGCTGTAAACCTTTCCTAATTGCAATCAAAAGTTCACGTTGGGTTACTCAGCGCAAAATTGTTTTCTATTATGTGCCTACCAGTAGCGATTTAATATTAATTTTCCTTTGGACAGTAGTCACATAAATTAATTAGTTTTAATAGCCGTACCACACAAGGCAATAATTTGATCCAACCACAATCAATATCTTTGTTTTCTTATTGCATTTAATCCCTCAGGTAGCTTACAGTTTTCGGACTTAGTTAAGCCATAAGAAGTATGTTATTTTTTTAATACATTGAAAGTTGTATCAGGAAGAGTAATTTTTATCGACAAGAATCTAGATTTCTTTGCCTAATATAATAATAATTTTTTATTAACAATTTCCTAAATAATAATAGTTTTTACCTATCCCTACCATAACCAACCAAACATGCATTTTGCTTCTGTTTCGATTTTAGTTACGCACCTTTTCTTAACTGTTAACTTAACTGATACGAGGTTGCCTACCGATTAAAACATACAACAACTGGTCATTGTAGCTGTTAGAAAAATTTTGTATTCGTTACGCAATAAATGCGAATTGTCTTTTTTCTCTTGTAGCTGTCTGGAAGGTATTTAGCGCGATAAACAATATTAATATTTACCGCCGCCGTTTTCGATCTTGTCGTTTAAACCTGGAGATCAATTAGTCAAAGATTGTATTTGTATGCGGTATTTTGAACAACATACAGGTACCTAACTATATAAAAACTTAGGTACACATCAGTCTCGCAGAGGTGGACCTACAATTGTAACAGTTGATAAAATCAAAGTTTCAAACATTTAGGTAGTACCTTGGAGACTGTAGATGGTAAGTCGTATTACAATCAGAGCTGGACAAAATCCTTACTACGGTGGCTTCAAAACCTCAGCCTAAAGCCCTTAGTAAAATTCTTTGGTCATTGAAGTTTCAACATATTAAAATCTAAGGATTTGCAATTACCAACCAGGTACACTGAGAGGACGTTAATTCGTTCCCAATAGTTTTCTTAAATGGCAACGTCGCGCCTTTTCGGTCTGTATGTTGTCGATAATGTAGGAAACAATAATATTGCGAGCAGAATCGCATCTATTGCTCGCTAGTTTCGTGGCTGTTTCAATGTTTACATACTTTATATACAGGGTCTTTCAAGTTGATGGGCTAATAGTACCTATATGAATTAGTAGAATAAATTCAATTCTGAAACTTGGGCTCATTTGGGTATTGTTTATGCCGCTTCTTTTAAAAATATCTTGAAGTTTGATTTACATCCGGTTATACCGAAAGTAGATGTTAACTGTCTTATTTTAAATGGAATGACGTACTTTTTTTTACATTTTCCGATACAAAATCTGAATTCATGCATATTTTATAGGAGGCACTACTTCGAAAATATTGATTGATTTTGAGTTATTTAATTTTTTTCAAAATTTTTGACATCTGCACGTTAACATTTAAAAAACAGTAATTCAATTAATTTTTGAGATTTTGCTTTATAACTCGTAAGAATTATTTATAACTATTCACATTATCGAAAAAAAAATGGTGGTTTTTAACTAAAATGTAGAGGGTGTTCAAATTTTGTGGTCAAAGTTGGTCAACTTCAAAGAGGCATAAGTCAACTTTTTTAAATAGAATGACCCATTATTGACTACATATTCGAATTCCTCATTGAATTTTGCGTCTTTTGATATGGGACTATTGTATAACTTTGTATATACTTTTTGAGAAAATCTACAATTTGAAGTATGTCAATTCATTTAAAATAAGAAAGTTAACATCTACTTCCGGTATAACCGGATGTAAATCGAAATTGAAAATATTTTTAAATTACCTTGTTTTTTCAAATGGCACCTACAATTTTTTATTTTTTCAATCGATTCCTTTTTCTATCCTCTTTCGATCTATACGGATACTTCCTATTTTATTTGAAAATTTTGGAATAATTTTGAATTATTACAGATCGAAAGAGGATAGAAAAAGGAATCGATTGAAAAAATAAAAAATTGTAGGTGCCATTTGAAAAAACAAGGTAATTCGTGTTTGAAGTTTTTCAATTTTAGAATTTTATTTTGAACGTCCTGTATAAATTATTTAATTCAATTTTGTCAAGACGTTAGCACTGATATTCAGTTATTACTAGTAAAAATTTCAACACTCTAAGTCGTATTTTGTGGAAGTTATTATTTTTTATAATTTGGGTTGCGGTAGCGATTTTTTTTCTATAAATTAAATTAACTCAGAAACCGATCGTCATAGGTGTACAAGTTGGTTATCAAACTTACCTTAGAATTACACGTTTTATTCGAATTCAGCGTAAAAAATATACCGTTCTATTTAAAATAACAAAGTTGGTATCAACTTCCGGTATAATCGGATGTAAATCGAACTTGAAAATATTTTTAAAAGTTGCGGCATAAACAATAACCAAATGAGCCCAAGTTTCAGAATTGAATTCATTCTACAAATTCATATACTAATAGCCCATCAACTTGAAAGACCCTGTATATTAAGTATGTAAACGTTGAAACAGCCACGAAACTAGCGAGCAATAGATGCGATTCTGCTCGCAATATTATTGTTTCCTACATTATCGACAACATACAGACCGAAAAGGCGCGACGTTGCCATTTAAGAAAACTACTGGGAACGAATTAACGTCCTCTCAGTGTACATCGAACCACTTGTGAAAAGAGCTTGAATTACATCAAAGTCGCTTCAAACACATCAAAATTTTGATGGAGCTTCAAGCATCTTATATTCTTTTTAGGCTGATTGAAACAACTTCATCCACATTAAAAAACACTTTAAAAGGTATTTAAATTTCAAGTTACAAAGCATTTCTTTACTAAAGGACTTAGAAAAGGACTTACGATGCCTAACAAACTTTGACTTTAAATAGATGATCCAGGCTTATTATTTTTTTTTTATTTCGTTAGGAATTGAAAGAAGAGAAGTTTATGTATGTATGGAAAGAAATTATTACCCCCAATTGACTAATGATTTCCATAAATCGTGTACAATGAGCCTCCTACAAAACATGGCGAGACGTAGGCGCCTTCGTGGTAGTTGTTTCGAGAACAAAAATTTAAATAAATGGTGCCCTAACTCGCTGACAATTATACGTCAAGTCTATTCCGCAGCTCCCTGCAGGATGCAACAGCATTAGCAGCGGGAGTTCGTTCATTAGATCACTGGCAGGGGCTCTAGTTACGTCGCTGCATACATTAACACCCAGACGTCTTTATGCCGTTAAATGTTTATGTTATTAGGTATTGTACCTACAGTAAGTTGGTAAAAGTACGTAGGCGACAGGATGGACTCTGGACTTTTTTGTTCTTCGCCTTGGCTGGCCCAGTGAATGACTGCAAATGTTCCTTAATTACTGGTGATGTATGAATGAACGTGGCGGCGGGCGCCAGGAGTCGTTGTTCACTTGTTAATGACCTTTTAATTTTACAATGTTTAATTGCTACAAAATAAGCCGGGGCCTCCTCCTCGATGGCCACTTTTACGACACGACAAGAGCACAATGGAAGCTGTTAAAACTTTACAGATTGCACATTTGCCGTTTATCGACTCTTGAAAGAATAATAAACCTACATTTAGAGCTTGCAATAATAAGCAGGTGCAGGTGTTTCGTCTCTTTGGACTGTAACCGTTTCAATACGGTGGACGTGGTCGTTACAGTGATGTGAACAATATATTAGACCACCAGTGTCTTGCCTCCGAACCAACACTGACTCAAACTGGAGGCGGATCAACCAATTGACTCTGTCTTGTCTTTTCCAAACGAGCTTTTAAGGAATTCACTCTTTTCAATTCTCAAAAGACCATTTAATATAGGAGACACAACTAATAATAAGTTTCTCTAGTTCCTTTGCAACGGGTGCATATGTTGCCAAAATTAGATTTCAGAAAAAAGGAATTTCGGGTTAGAGAAATCTACAAAAAGTTCAGATGTCTACCACAAGAGCAACGAAGATAGATATGAAAAAAAATTCACTCGGTATCTACAATTCGCACCGATCACCCCGTTGTCTGTTCAATTGCAAATGATCGCGCATGAATGGCGACGGTTGGACATTGAAAATAATTAAGACCGATAAGATTTATGAACAACAAATGACATTAGGACCTCAATTGGCAAACACTTTAACCGATTAGCTACCGTTGCTGTTTTAACTTTGCAATAAATTTTTTGAACGATTTCAATTACAGTAACGAGTTCGTTTGCCATTAGGAAATTTATGACTAATTGCCCTATGAATCAACTGCAGGACAAGTCATGCAAATTGCTAAGGTGGCTAGTATGTATTGTAAAAGGCACAAGCGGACTAGTTAACAAGACATCCGTTGTTGGTACGCCTGATTGAAGCCGTGGCTAAAGCTTTCGCTTAACAACATTGTGCTTGCGTAGGTACTAAAGAAAATACGTACCTACTTCAATATCATGTTATAAGCGCTTTATTGCTACTCTTTAGCAGCTAAAGATTTGTTAATGCGATAATGACAACAAAATAGTGGTCTGCTCATTTTGTTTCAGTCAAAACAGTCCTTACATTTTTTTAATTAAATTTGAATGTTCGAAATATTCGATCTTAGCCACCTAAAGTTTTTTCCGCGAATACGGCTTAGGTGCGTGGACGACATTTTCGCTATCTTCGATTTGAGCTCCAGAAGTCTTCAAGACTTTCTTGATGTTTTAAATTCACATTTCCCTTCGGTCAAATTTACTGTTGAATTGGAGAGAGATGGCAAGCTACCACTTTTAGATGCGCTGGTTATAAGAAATTGGAATTCTTTAGAATTTGATATCTATAGAAAGCCCACTAATACCTCTAGATTTATAACCAACTACTCTAATCATTGCGTTCGACATAAAATGGCTAGTTTTAATTTTCTTGTACATAGATTTGTTAGTTTTCCTCTAAGTAAAAGTAGATATCATAAGGAACTCTGTACAATTAAGAAAATTGCGATTGACAATGGTTACAATAGTAACATCATTGATAAATTAGTTAATATTTAAGAATTCTGTTTCAAGATCTTCGACTTTTCAAACAGACACCAGTAAGACCAAGTTTATTACTATGCCATACGAGCCACGATTTACTCGAGTATTCGAAGGCATTTTTCGTAAACTTGGTTTTCGCATTGCCTACAGTTCAAGTTGTAACTCCCTTCAAACTCTCCTCGGTAACCCCAAGGATAAAATTCCTTTCTTAGAAAAGTCGGGGATATATGAAATTAGCTGTAATGACTGTAGTAAAAAATATATTGGACAAACTAGACGCTCGATCCAAACTAGGTTTAAGGAGCATTTAGCTCATGCACGGTTTGGTAGAACCGAAAAACTAGTGTTGCCCAACATATTCTTACTGAAGAACATAATATTAATATTAATAATCTTAAATTAGTTAAGGATGTTAGGAATAATTGCCTACTAGATAGTTTTGAAAGTTTATACATTTGTAAAAATAATCAAATTTTACATAACAATGACAAGGGTCCTATCCCTGGATCTCCGCTATTTAGTCGAGTTTAATTATTATTTTTTGTTATTGTCAGGGTCCATTGAATATCATCAATAAAGTGTCGTGTTTTGGCGTTGGGGTTTGAGCTATTTTGTTTGTTCTACAGTAAAATTTAAATGAAAAAAATAAGAAGACTGTTTTGACTAAAACAAAATGAAAAGACCCCTACTTTGTTAAAATTATCGAATTGAGTATTAGAAGAGCTTTTCATAGAGCCCCCACATGACCTAGAAAAGTTGGGTAGCTACAGATCAAGGGGTTGCACGGAGCGGGTTGAAGATATCACAGAAAGATTAACAAAAATTTATATCAAATAACGTGTTGCAGCTTTTTTCTAAAAAATAGCCCTTACATACGATACGAATTTCTTACGTTACTTTTAAACAGCCCTGTATATATTTCAATGCTTATTTATATTCATAATCCTCCAAACGAGGATGAGACAGCAGTACAAACACAATAAAACTTAAAATGTTCCAATGGTTTAAAAATGTATTGAGTAAGTGATTGAATTGCAACTCAAATATAGACCCAAATTCAAAGAAAGTTTTCGTTGCAAGTTTCCTACATGTTCTGACCAGGTGGGCCAAATTCACTAAGATAGGGCTCGTGGATGATATAGGTCACGCTAAGGTAACTCTAACAAGAGCATTTCCTAACAATTAATTAATGTTATTGGATAAATAGGACCACCTATTACCATTGCTAACGATAAGCACCTATTACAATTCTCTCGTGTGATGTTTTATAACGTATATTCCGAAGAGTTATTTAACATGTTAATATTCGATCGATAAGTCGATTTTAACAGTGTGCCACCCTGTTAGCACGACCGAATTTTCAGATAATCTACAAGACGGCAATTATTTTCGGTTAGGTATATCTTAAATACTGATTTGATTCTCGTTAAAAATTCAGGTAGTCATTACCTCAAAAATGATTAACGACATTTGGCAGTCACTTTCTCAATTGAAGCAGAACATGGGATTTGGTTGTCGTCGATCATTAGTCATTCGGAAACGGCAGGCAGCGCGATAGCAAACGTTTTGTTTTGATATTAACGGTTAATTTTACTAAATTTAATTAATTAATCGCTACGATCAGATATTATTAATTTTCCGGACACGAACAAGCATTATTTATCGACTTTGTGTTTAGTCCAAGTGTAAAGGGTATTTGAATAATTGTGCTGAGTTTTTTGTATACATTAGATCGTAAACAGATAGACTCACTTGGGTAATTTATAATAGTAAACTCTCCTTAACATGCGTTTCGTACCGCTTTTTCTTTACTTTCAATGTAATGTTTCACACACGTACACCGTTTACTTTTATACAGTATAACATATGAACACCCATTTACACGCATCTCTGTATGACCAAAAAAAAAATCGTATAGAACTTTTTGTTTTGGAACATCAGCGAACTTTGTTCCATAAGGTTGTGCTTCTTCCCATTTTTATTCTTCAAGCCAGCCATCTTGAAACAACCATAATCTTTTTATTAAAACTTCAAGAAGTTTGTACTTAAATCTCATTTAAAGAGGGGGCTCATTGAGAATCTCAGGTTAACTTTTTATTTCAAGGAACTATTATAATTTGCTGCCCTCACTTAATTTAAAACTCATATTAAAATAAATCTGACGTAAATGGAGGGAGGGGGATCCCATTACATCTTACCAAATATCATTAAGTGGGAGAAAGGGTCTTCACATAATTAACTTCCCCTATCCTATATAAGGTATATTTCTCAAAATTCATTGATTGAAATCGAAGAACATTTATTTTTCCTTCTCGCCAATAGTTTTGTAACAGTTTTCTGTAGGTATGTAAGTAATAGCGTCGATATTTTGCAAAAGAATACGTTAAAGCCCCTATGGGTACCTAAATGCGCCGTTCTTTCCATCGTTCCATCTAACAAGAACCACAAGAGCAACAGCTATTTAAGATCGAGGCGAGAACTTAAAATGTTTCTGCATAGTATTAAGCAGGGAACACGCCAGTTATTCCAACAACCCGGTTATCGCCACGGCACTTAGACGTAATTTGTTATTCAAAGTATCGGAGGTGTTTTCGCAACGAAAGTAACAAAAGTTTACCGACTAATCTTCTCATTGCATTGCCTGCATCGCATAATTTACATGTATTTGTGCGTGCTTACTCCTACTAACGACCACGGCTCGTTACGTCGCGAACGAATTTACACCGCAACTTGGAATTCCGAACATCCTCATCGTTCGCATGAACAAAATCGCCCAAATGTTTCGTAAGAAGCCTGTGTGATAACTTTTGAGGAGTACATACTTAAAAACTTGACGGCTGCGCATCCACGAGAAATGTTTAGAATTTTTGAAATGTGGTTCCAGTTACTTTGAATCCACATAAATTTACAACGTCTTAATTGTTTTATTAACGTTTACTGGTTTGTACTAATATTTGTGGAACGATAATGAACACATAATTGACAAAAATAAGAAAATGGAGGATTATAAAGTATATTAGAAGCAAAAATGCAAAAATAGGGGTGTATAGAGATAGAGAAAAGTCACTTGGTTTAGCCTTCGCTACAAACAAGGGTGTGGTGCTTCAGGTAACTAATGCGTTTAAAACGCTTATTTGGACATCTGTAAGTCAAAATGATCCCCACTGGTGCCCTCCATAGTGTCCCCTTTGTACCCGTAATTTCTTGTTCTTCATTCCCCTAAAAAGTCACACCTCCAATTTTTTTTAAGTTTTAAGTGGCTCGTCCTGACCATCCCCTTAAAATGCATGACGTATGAAGTACTTATCTCCTACTTTTATTTCTTAACTCTACGTGAATAAGTCTTGTCGGATTAGGTCTTTTTTTACGTTTTCGCTTTACGCGGTATGGAAGCTTGCGTAATTGCGTATACGCGGTAAATCATGCTGGTAATTACGTTGCACCTCTCTACCAGCAGCCGACAATGTTGGAAACTAGATAACATTACGAAGCAGGCCTTCCGTGGGCCAGCCGAGTGCATCTGCGGAACATGGTAAGCCACTTAGCCGGTAAGTAAAAGAGCTTTCATATTGTGCCGTACGCGCCCGCGAGTACTTATAGGATATGCGGTTATGTCCGTCACCCTTCAGCTTTGTGTATGACCGCGAACCGCCACACCGAGCTGTTCTTTGATATCAAAACTGCGACACTACTAAATTTGTACGTAACTGTATCCAAAATCTGCTTCTTATCCGGCTCGAAAGATAATAATCCATATTTATAGTCTGCTCTAAAATAAAATATTTCGAATTGCGTTCGCTCTCTCAATAACGTTTATCTGCATTGTGTGTATGTAACCTAATGGTAATCTTGTTCCTATTCAAAGAATTTTACTTAATCTGTGCGGAAGATCGTTAAAAAATGAAGATGCAGTATAAGTACATTGGCAAGCGTGCGTGACGAAAGCAAAAGAGCTAAAGATTGGACCTTCGGTTGACTCAATAAACATACAGTGCTGGAAAAACGAAATGACATTGCATTACTTATTTAGAGACACGCTTCTGCTTAATATGCATGCGAGCGAGGGAAGGAAGAGATGCACTTTGTGCAGCTAACAGATTAGCCGTAGTTTGCGGCAGTATACAAGGTCTGATGAGAAAGTAAAGCTTGTCATCTTATTTATTTATATTTCAGAAATGAAGGAATTTTCCCCAAAAGTAAGGTATTTCAATGGCATGAAGAGTTTTTCAGTCAGGGTGCGTCGTTAGTGGCCGTTTTAATTTTGGCTGTTGTTGCTAATTCCCAACTAAAATGGATTCCTTGAAAAAAGAAACTATTAAAAAGATTCCTGAAAGTGATTTTGTCAATAATAAGATTTTATTAAGTACAATTTTTAACAAAACTTTTTTATTAAACCTTGTATACTGAGAAGATACAGCCGCCTGCATTCCTGCCAGGCTCTTCTATTATCCTTTACCGTCGAAACAGGGCATAAGAACGATTCAGTTAAGATGAAATAATTTACGCCTTTTGAATTCTGCTTGTTTGTGCTCGGCCACAAACGCATAAATCTCCTTATACTTTAACAAAAGCGGATATGAATTTGAATGTTTGTTTAAAGGATGTTATTTACGAGCTCCGGAACACGCTTGATTGTTTATTTATTTCTTGCTGTTGCAATTGAAATTGTTTCGTTGCTGCAAAGGCGAACAAGTGGAGGGATAATTGTTAAGAAAGTTTTGCATATTACTTTGTTCCTGAGATTACTTTTATTAAACAGAATTGTAAGGGGATCAACATTTTTAGAATAATCGTACTATCTGTCAAATTAAAGGAGGTTACATGTCATAGTCATCTACTAGTCATTCTGAACAGTTTTGATTCGTTAAGTCGTCTTATAAAATAAATTCATTGAGGGAGGACTAAACTTGTAAACAATAGTTGATTTATAGGATAAACGTTTTCAGGATAATCGTATTAGGTGTCAAAGTGTTGTCAAATTAAGTGAGGTTAGATGTTCTAACCTACTAGTTATTCCGAAAACACGTAGCGTAAATTTGCATCTTTATAAATACGTAGATAACCATAACTGAATAATAAATGCAATATTGTTGTCGGTAACAATTTTAACGAGCAACTGATGTTATGTGATGTCGAATGGTATTCCGAACACATATTCGCTGCGGAGTAGATTAATAATTTAAAAGAACGCGGAATCGTAGATGGAAAAGGCCTGTAGCGTGCGCGGACCGCGATGCGCGTCATTTGTGACATTTTTTTAAGTTAAGTGCTTCATTTCCAACCGTTTATTGCCGGCTTAATCCCACAATAAGTTCCAATAGGAAAGACACGCGGAAATCTAATGATACGCTTATACCTTATAGAGAAAAGGCAGCAGCTTACTGTTTGTTTTGCCGTCCTTTTGTTAACCTGCACCGCTTGTATGTCTATCATGGTGCTGTCAGATCAGTTGCACTGATACCGATACCCGACTCCCATATTTATGAAATAGTGGATGTAACTTACCACGCCAACAAACAACGACACACACACATTTATATCTATCCACCTGGGCATATTGAAACCGATGCCTTTATACAATGGTCATTTTAAAAGTTTTATACTATAACAGGTCTTCAGTGGCAGAGAGCAACTGGGCAATAGCACCCCCTTATATATTCAAACTAGATAAACGAGAACTGATTGTAAGTTGAAAGTAATGAATATGCTTGATCAATGGAGGGAAGTAGGTACAAACCTTGCCTTTTGTGCGGCATAATCGTTATCAACCCTACCGATACTTAATTTTTTATTAATTCTTCAATATCTGCTTAATATAAACACATTTTTGTCTGTCTGTTTCCTCTGTTTCTACTCTATCAATACTTGTTTCACTTTCTTCTTCTGCTCCTACACTGTTAGAAATTTCAATTGTAATTTTACAAAACAATTGTTGGAAGTTGTGACGCACCACGATATAGTAAAAGTAAAATCCAGTTTTGTAAATTTACTACACAAATAATTCCAATTAAATTTGGGAAAATTACAAAACGTTTGTAGTAATTTTACTAAAGAGTTACCTATAATCTGTTTAGTAATATTACAATACAAATATTGCAATTTTGTTAAACAAATTATACTGAAAATGTTTAGTAATTTCAGTATACTTTATTGTAATTATACTACACAATTAATTTCAACTAAGTTTAGGAATATTACAAAATATTCCTAGCAATTTTACTACAGTTACCAATAATCTAGTTAGTAATATAAAAATACAAATATTATAATGTTATTAAAGTTATACTAAAAATATTTCGTAATTTCAGTATGTTTAGAAGTCGAGAAAACGCGAGTGACAAAATCAAAGAAAAAACTGGCATTTTTGGACCATCAAGAAAAACCATTAATTGATACACCTAATGTTAAGAAAGTATTAAAAAGATATTCCTAAAAAGTTAAGCATGATATGATATATCAACACTCACCGTTGAATTGCTTTTATTTGCTAACTATCCGGGGTTGATATCATTGGCTTTATAAATATTGGAATACAAATGTCCTGCAAACATAAGCGACAGCGCCATCTGGCGGCCACTGATCAAACTCATGTTTTTATGCAAAAAGACAAGAAATAACACGAGCGTTTCTAATAACTTCGTTTATGATGTGAATAGATAATCATGAAAGGGTGGTTCAATGGATGTATTAATTTTGAATTTCTATTTATTATTTTTTTCTTTTTATAGATTATTTTTATTTTGTGTCTCAAAAATTCATCACATTTCCAGAATGTGTAAAAAAATATTGATGATTTAGTTCTGCTACAGCAGATTTATTTTTAGTAAAATTACAATACACTATGGGATCCTAGAATAAGACTGTAAAAATAAGAAAAAGATTTTTAAACTTTCATTAACTTCATTGTAATTTCAATTACATTTTGTTTTGTAATTTTTCTTAAAATTGTAATAAATCAAATTAGAAACAATGTTTGTAAATTAGAAATGCTTTCTATTGCAAGCTGATAAACGGTTTAGTAAAATCACAATGTGGGTAGAATTTATACATAAAGATTGTAAAATTACAACTGCTATTAGTAGATTTCCTCATGTATCTTAGAATATTACTTAAATTGTATTTTAATTTTGTATTGCCATACACTGATTTGTAATTTTACTTATCTTTTGTTTTGTAAAACAATTGTAATTTTACAAAAAAAATTAACAGTGTACCTCAATATGTATTTGTTCTGCTCCTACCTTCTGATGGAATTCCTGCCCTGACGTTTTGAAACTTGTCCTGTGACCTGGGTATAAAAGTAGGAACGTTCGTAGTACTATAAGAGCACAAACAAACACAGTACGAAGAGTTAGTTCTCCGCCTTCTCCTCCTACATTGATTGCGGAAGCTGTTGTTTAACAACCGCGCCATTTACCATATCGAACATCTTAGAAAAGCAATGTCTCGTTGAAACAGCGAGAGATGGTCCCAAATTGTGTGGCAAATGATACAAGGAAATAATGTTACAAGTGTTCTACGACAAAACTACATTTTCTAACACACCCCATTGGATTTTCATCTTCCCCATCAAGTAACCTATCCTTTCTACTATAATTTTTACGGCAGGGGTTTATTGGTCATATTATACACTCTTTCAGGGTAGTTCTTCTGCAACTGTGAAAATTTAGGTCACCTTCAAAATAAATTGGTTAATTCTCAAATTGTCAAAACAAAAGGTACAATTTTATCGAAATTGCTGTTAATTAGCAGCATATCGAATAAAAAAACAGGATAAACTTTGATACCTGACCAATTATGAAGCTATAAATAATCAATTACTCAACGCTTCTTTAGCATCGGTTTATCAGAGATCGGAACGGGTATCTGTGAATGCGGGTCAGCACGTCACTGATGACTTCGTGACCCGCTGTGTTTCATTACGTTTCGGACGTGAAAGAAGACCGAGGAGGTTCCTTGGGGTGGATGGGATTGCCTCTTGGCCGATAACATCAAAAATTAATGTAAATTACGTCCTCCGGGTTCTGATAATCTACGGGGTAGCTCTTAAAATAGGTAGACAGACGTTTACTGATGGAAAGGTCCACAGGAGTGAACCAACAACTCAAGTTGTGATCTACATAACTAAAAATGACTTCATTTTTGGCGTACAAATTAAATTGTGGATATTGCAATGTTTCAA
This sequence comes from Agrilus mali, assembly GCA_029378335.1. NCBI lineage: Eukaryota > Metazoa > Arthropoda > Insecta > Coleoptera > Buprestidae > Agrilus > Agrilus mali. The sequence goes on along the minus strand of CM055657.1, from coordinate 4,187,975 downwards.
GTAATAACATTTAAGATTATAGTTAATTAAAAAAAATTGTTTGTTGAAGTCCATCACTATATCAATAGTTTTAAGTCTTGTTAGATTTGGAATATAAGCAAGTAATTGTAATTTATCTACCAAGACTTTTGCTACTATGAGGGTGGTATCTCTGGAACACCACCTTGATACACCCTTACAAAAAATATTTTTACTTTGACAAAATATTTCTGATGGATAAAAATTTTAACATTTTTTCTATTTTCTTAATCAACACGTATACTAAATTAAAAATTCTGTGAGGAACTCGTCTTTATAATAATTGTTTAGTTATTCAACGTCCAATTGCTGCATTTGCCATCTTTTCATGAGCAAGCGGTTCGAATGAAAGAGAGAGACACGGAAATGCAAGCTTGTTCGCGTAATATGATCCCCGTTGTGATAAGAATGATAAGCAGAAATACTTCCATACATATTAATGCCTTTCTTAACACTTCAATTTGTTAAGGCGCTGATACATTCAGCGCTTAATGTATTTGCATTAACGACACGTACATTTGCATTTCTTCTATACCACTGAATAACATTTTAATCTCTTTGATCTCCTCTGACAAGGCTGAATTTGGAATGGTGCATAACACCCGTGAACTTTTGTGCCACACAATTGTTGCATTATTTTCTTTTATATCAAAGCAGTTGTTTTTTTCTCTTTTTTAAACTACATTTGCGCTATAGACACAGTCCCAGCTATCTATTCCATTTTTATAAAAGAAATTCTCCCTTTGCTCATGAGAATTTGAGAAACATCTAGTATCCTTAAGGATGATTAAATGAGATAAGAACCGATAGGTATATCCATTCGTTACTATTTTTTTAATCCCTCTTATTAAAATCGGAGTCTTATAAAAAATATTTACTGTAAAAATATTAATTATGTCAGCTTCCTGTGTTTTATTAAAAGAGAAAAAAGGAACTGGTTTAAATAAATATGTCTTGCAAATATTCCATCTCTTAATTTTATTATAAAACTCTGAACGTAATGAAGTGTTTAAGCACATTAAAGGAATGTATGGAGAGCATAAATTCTCATTAAAGTAATGATATTCTTCTAACGTCACGTATGTATATCTTTACTACAACCGCTAGAACCCGTTCCATTTATACTACGTTACCACCAGGTATATGTTTCAATTATTTAAATCCATTTCATCACAGCAACGGGAAATAACTATAATACGAAACGTGACTTCTAAAAGCGAAGCCACCTCATAATATTCAATTGCGGATAATAAGTGCATAATAATAATAATCGTCTTTAATTAACACAGCTAGTAAATTGTTAGCTGGTAGGTAATTTGTGGAATATTTTTTCTTTTTCGTTGTATAACAACAGGCTGCTTAAAATCTTGATAGGATTGTACTACTCTTACTACACTTGTATAGTGTATTATTGGAGGTTGAAAAACAAAGTAAAATAGGACGGATTTACAATGTATTTGTTGACCTTTTCGAGAGCATTACTGCTTCCATGAGGGCAGTACATTAATAAAAAATAAATAAAAAAAGATTAATTGGCAATGTTCCCTTCTAAATTCTTAAAGAATACTGAGAGTAAATTTAAATTAGTTGTAATTAGATAACAGTAGAATACATCGGTATGAGAAAATTTATTATTTAGTCAAACATCTATTTGTTTATTGCCAGTCATTTAAAAGCCATAAAGTCGTCTTCCTGTTAGATGTTACTGTCGTTCTGCTATATTAAAATAGCTGCACCTTTGACTACTGATACACGAAGTAAATCTAAACACTTGACAGGTAGATTTTGAGGCAGCGGATGAGTCATGCATGCAATCTACCCATCCGTTTTAATCGAACTTTCACTATTTTATTGTTAAATTGCCCCAGAATGAGATGCACATAATTTAGCGTAATTCAGTTATTTGAATGTTAATTAAAATTTTCAACTTAATTTTGATTGTTGCATAATTAAACCTTAGACTAAACTATTCACTCGTATTTTACAATTTTCCTTGGTTAACATAAATTTCGTAGATAGGTAAATTATGGTACTATTTTGGTCACTTTCCTTCCTGAGGGTTCCAAAAGGTTTTTCATGTGAAACATCTATAGCCCCGCGGGTAAACCGGTTTTTTGGCGTGGCGAGCGTGGCGAACGTGGCGAGCGTGGCGAGTTATGCCGTAGCGAATTAATTTATGATTGTTGTGTACGTTTCACCTAATAAAAAAATGAATGATATTTCATTTTTACATGAGAAATTATTTCCGTACAGTCACAGAGGTTCAATAATTTTTAAAACAAATAAAGATAAACTACCATTTATTTTAACTGGAGGGTTCAATGTAAATTTTGCTAAAGATGAATCAATGCCATTAATTACGTTCCTCCAAAAAAAATTTCAATTGCAAATTAACAACAATCCAAGAGAACCTACTGCCAGATATGCAACAACAATAGATGCTGCTGTATTTATTAGATGTCTTAATAATGTTATATCCAATACTTTTGTAATATACTTCGGTTATCCTCGACCAATTATCACAGTAATGCTGTCAGAGGCAATCAACATCGAATAAAACTATTACTGAAATCACTGATTTAAAAAATTGAGTTTCACATCTGCTAGACGTCCCGTGACGGCTCACATTTTTTTCCCTTAATATAATATAATCCTTTCTCCTTAATTTCCACTTCTTTCCTTTTCAAATAACTGTTAAAATATTTTCTCTGATGGTGATTAAGTCGAATGGTTTATGACTCGTTAATCGTTGAAACTGGCGGTCAGAAAGAGAGAATGCAATAAACTCTTCAAAATATTTCGGTTTCGTTTTCCGGCACATTCCTTGTAGGTACAATACCTTATTAAACCAAGTATCATAATTATAAGGTATCGTAGTTGGTGGTTCGACGCTTTCATTTAAAGAATACGTGTAATGTGAGCTAATCGTTGACCGAAAGTTGCTTTTAATCTTCATTTAATACATTTTTGCCGCTATCCGTACAAGAGGACGCTCTGAAAGTAACTTACAATTAGTGGTCTCAGTGGTCGCCACTGTTCCAGTTCACATCTTAGCCAGCAGGGACAACACTGCATTTAATGTATTTAATTAAAAAAATATGTAAATAGAAGTAAACTTGAACCAAATCTAGTAAAGTCACTAAAAGAATTAAAATTGTGTATACTTATATAGCATAGCAAGTTAATAATTTTGGTATCGCCCTGATAGTTGGTATGATATTACATCGATATTAAAAATCATATCACACGCAGCGAACTAAACGACGTTCGGCGTCCCGTTTTTCAGTAATTATCGGCCACAAAAAGAGCTTGGCCGTCCCGTGGTCATTTACAGGTCGTCTTCTTTTTGCCGCAACTGACACTAATCATTCTCTTAATAAACAAGAGGCCCACGAAGAGACCTCGTATGCCGCAATCTCCTCTGACGCTGCTGTGCTGCTGATCTTACCTTTATGGTTGGTTCTTTTGAGTTACGTATCAATTGGTATCCTTCATCATAATACCTTCTACAAAGTTATAGTACCATAGGTACCTATACTATATAACAGGCCAACTTTATTACTTGACCTAACTCATATAAAACGGTGATGTTAGAGGCAATTTAGTATCTAATGATCCATAACATTGAGTTGCGCAGTAGCAAAACTTCCTCTTGTGAACATATTTCTTAAATAACTGTCTATTGATGACGTCTGGGGACTTCCTAAGAACTTTAGGACATCCTAGATGCCACCCTTAGATTCTGAAGATTTTAATCATGTACCTACAGTGAAAGTAAAAAGATGACAGATGGGACGCAGTTGATGTGTACGTTGAAGTTACTGCCGCATTTTCGAAACAGGAACTAATTTACCACTACTAAGTTGTTCGCATGTGTGTGATTCATGATCGGAGCGTTGTGAGCATCAAGTTTTTATTGAGGGCTAAACATGGAGCAAGTAGCCGTTCTGGCATGTCTTATGTATGTAAGTATTCGCGTTGTAGGTACTATACGTAACAGAAACGTGGGAAAATTGCGAGAAAGCAATATTTAGTTCGTCATCGTCGCTAAATCGAACCGTGATAAGGCGGACAGTGGTCGAGCGTGCGGATGGACGAGCAAAACCTGTCAGAGAAATTTTGATAAGCTTTTACACTGTTGGACCGTCTTCTTTACATACCGATACAGATAATCTCATCGTATAAGGAATTAGCAAGTGACATTATGCACCAAGAGACATAAGGGAGCCTTATTTAAGCGACTTTTTCCAAAAGAAGCACTGAAAAGTGTTAAGCGTTTCATTCCCACCCTCTAATCAGTCTGATAGTAGCCAAATTTAGGAACTTTGAGAATGGGTGGCTAATGGTCATAACGCTAGAGAAACGCTAGGTGGACAAATTAAATTCACTGGGGTTAATATCAATGATATGTCCTTTTAATCCGTTTGACTACGTAGTTTAAATCTAGTAATATATGTCCCTTCCACGCAAAGCTCTAATTTAATTATTTGTACATTGATACTTGGGACAACTTTAAAAGTCAAATTTGTTCTTATGCTTGTGATGTTTTGTTGATTTTGAAATAAACCGTTTGTATTTATATCCCGTGGCTGAATAAAGAAATGTAACATGGTTGGCCAGAACGTACAATGTTGTTGGTAGGTAGGTACAAATGTGCATATAAATACATAACGTTTTATCGTCGGGACTGTTAATAAAAAGTGGTCGTGTAGTAAAGTGTAGCAAATAGGTATCGAAGTCATAGCCCACTGTTCCCGACACCTACATACATTAATGGAAGATTAATAGTCGGCCAGAACAATGCACCAACTCGTTACATAAATTTTCCTGTTCGATAGGATGATTCATCGATAAACATAAAATATTGTGTCACTTGCTATGTCAGCCTCTCAAAAGTTAGTAGCGAGATTTATTATGTTTATCTGTCCCAAACAATTTGAAAAATTTGATATTTTCTACTGCGGCCACTGTTACGTTCCACAGTTCCACTGAATCTTTTTCTTTAGTATACGTAGGGGAACACAGGCAGTTACTTATTATGGTGCCTAGATTACATTGGCTGCTGCTCTGCGTTAACTGATCGTGGGGAATGCGTTGTACAGACTACCAATAGAAACTAGGCATCTATTACCTCGTCTCTAACCCCTTGAAAGTCTCCACCACGCTATTTTATGTAACATTCCCTTGTTCTTGTGAATTTAATGATTACGTTGACATTTATAATGGTTTGCATGAAAAATTTACGAATTTTAGTAACATTTGTAGTTTTATCAAAAGGTTATTAAAAAATCTAAGAATCTAAATGTGAGAATGCACGGGACAGGGCGCTACGTTTATAAAATAAAAACATTTTTATTAAATCAAACAATAGTCATAAATCATAAGTCTCTCCGCTTTCATTATTTGATAGAAACAAGAATTGAAGTTTATTTTTAAAAGCTTAATCCTTCACCTTTATGTCTCATATTATTCAGGCCTATTCTGTAACTCCAAATCGAATAGAGATGCTTGAAATCGAATAGAAGTGGTGGGGTAGAATAGAAATTGTACGGAATCGGTATTCTGTAACTCCTCGAATCGAAATGTAAAGTCGACCATCGAAATATGACATTTCGACTGCATGGAAGCTGTCGAAATCGTTATTTCGATGGTAGAAAGCTCTTCGCACATGCGCCTACTGCTTAAAATGGTTCTTAAGGCAGTGTGAATTTCACTGCCTGCTAAGGGTTTCACTGGACATCTGGTTTACCCTTGGGTACGTCACTCTCAATTCTCGGTATTCAACACAAATTTGCTTTATTAGTTCGGTTAGGTTAAAATAACCAACTGTCAGATGGTTACTAAGGCCCATATTCGCATGAAAAAAGCAGTGTTGCCGCGTTTTTCACCTAACGTCTTGTAGAAATCATAAATTTCGATTGTCGCGTCGTCTACTTTAGTTACAGAATACCAAAAATCGACGTTGAAAGACGCAGTAGAAGTGGGTACATTACGATCTCTCCACATCTCGATTCGATGCCTACATTTCTATTGAGTTACAGAATAGGCCTGATTATCTTAATTTTTGAATACACCCTTGTTGCTAAATCTAACTTATTTTGGCCCTTGGATGAATTTTTGATCATCGGCCTCCTTCCCTAAAGGCAGATTAATTAAAAAATATTTTGCTTAGTAAGTGATTTGTTGACTTAAATAGGATATTTACCATAACGTACATATTTGTTATGATTTAAATGTATTTGGCTGCTTCTAATTTAAATATCAAAATACAAATTGGAGGTTATTGTTCCCTTGTTGGCTGCGTACCTATGTCTGCATATATGTTTGTGAATAACATGAGTTTTTCGAATTCATTTTAATCTCAATGACGTCCGATAAACAGACGAAGAATAAGCATCTTCACATTGTTAGTTTTTAATAAACAAATGTGAATAAATTTGGGAGAGTTATAAGTAAGGTGTCTTTTATTTTATGTTAATTTTATTACCAATTTATGCTAGAATTTGTTGCCTATTTATGACAGAGCGGATGATAAAGCTTAAATATGTTGGGGTAAGTGAATAAACTGAGTAATCTTCATTTACATACAACGCTTTGTGTTATCGCTGCTGGTGACTTTCCCTTTTTTTTTACCTCTTATCCGATTCTAAAAATGTTCACCCAATCTTTTAAGGTGTGTACCTTTTAGTATGATTTCTTTACGACAGCTACTGTTTCTATAAAAATGTCCCCCATTGCACGCTTTCCAGTAGAGTTTCCAGTTTAAAAGCAAACCCATTTTATTTATAACCATTAAATGATTGTTATTCAAATTAGAAACCAATTCAGATGGTGTAATGGTAAATTTTTAAACGAACTTTCAAAGCACTCACTGACAATAAAATACAAAACACGAACATTTCCAAGGCAAATAAACAAAGTAATGCTTTTATTAAAAAGGTAATCGAGTTGGCAATTCATGCTCAACTCACACAAGACCATACAGTACAATAATAACTTGTTTACAATATTTTTTGTAAATTATCATAAAATGATTGTAAAAGTCATTCGTAAATAACACCACAGTAACGTTTAATACTTTTCGAAATAAATAAAATGTTTCTGGTATGCATTTTATGATTTTCTGATATATTTTATTTAACAACAGTCAAAATTTCCTTGATCCAGGTAGATATTTCTAAAAAACCTTCACATAAAAAAGTACAGTATTAAAAACATAATAAACCAAGTATTAAATAATGGACTTCAGTGATGTAGCAAAATAATACAGAGAATTAAATCAGCAGAGGGTCGATTTGAGAATGTAACTCGTCTGTTCCCTAATAAGGAAACACTTCACATTTCTCGAAAAAATGGACAAAAAGTCTTCTATTTAATTACGATTGTAATTTAGAGGCGCACCACTAGCTGCTTCCTATTCTGATGAGGCGACGCTTTACATTTCTTAAAAAACTGAAACTGGTATGCAAAATCAAGTATTTACTTTTTAATAAATATTAATTTAACTGTGCAAGCAATTATGCGTGTACTCTACAATATTTAATAGGCCCTAGAGCTTCATTCATTGTCAAAAATACACCATTTAAAACCTTTAAACTGTTAAGCGGCCCTCCAAGTTTACTTTCCCATGAATATGTACACAAATTCTTTAAGTTCTATTAACAAAAACATATCTCCAGTAGTTTCAGTGTCATTGAGAAATTATTTGCCTAACAATCAACCTGTCCGTCCGTCTGTCGTTGTGAAAGAAACAGGTGGCTGAAGATCTCGTAGAGCGATTAGAATTATTAACATACTCGACGTTCGAAACGTTTCGAGACTTCTGTTTTCACGCCGTTGTCATGGTCGTGATTAGAACAATTCTTTGTCATGTATTTAATTTAATGAACCGTCGAGAATTACTCTCTCGACAAACAGAATGGCATTAATGGCAATTGTGTTAACAGACGGCGGCGTTTAGTTATTCGTCGTTGTGCATTATACTGACCACCAATACTATTATTGTTCCGTGGAAACACTCAAGAGGACGGTTAAAAAAAATTAAAATCATAAACAACTTGAACGACTGTTCGAGAGAGAGAGAGAGAGAGTGACAATTACTATTTATTAAATACGACTTCTTGGGCTAAGTAAATGTTTAATATTAAAAAAAGAGTGTTACTATAAAAAATAATTACTGCAGTAAGCACAGCAAAAAAATAAAGTAAGTGGTGAAGTAGGTACTTCTCAAAAATAAATAACACCCGGCATTCACTATTAAAAAAATTGACCGTTATCCATAATTAGATTTTTGGGTACCTCTCAGTGCCACGATGGAGGAACAGAACCATTTTATAGGTTTTTTGTCTATGTTAGTCGGTCTGTAAATTATGAATAGTTCAATTTAGTAGGGTAGTAACAGGGGGTGTGGTGTATAAATTCTTATCTTGCACTAGTGTGGTTTGTTGGTCAAGAAGTACGTTAGAGATAAATGGGGTTGGATGGTTGCAACTGTGGATATAAATCAGAGCCCTAAAGGGGTTGAAATAATATGGATAATAAAATTCTGATAACCTTAATTGTACTGCACTATCGACCGGTTTATAGTTAAGATCAATTTTTTAGAGATATAGGTATCAGAAATATTAAAATAAAATATTAAGTTTCCATTAACTTCGTTTCAAAAACATTTTCAATACAATTTGCGGACAATTTCGTTCGTTATCAAGCGTAGGTATCCTTAACCCGTTTTAACGTAAACCATGAATAGTGTCTGTTCTTGTACAGATATCTTGAGTGGTGGCCACATTAAACGTAAGTCATTCGACAAAGTTCTCCGCCTGGCCCGTCGAAACATTTTTTCCTTCTTCTGTTCATGGCGAGGGCAGTTAAGAAAGTGTACGTGAACGAAAAACACGAGATGGAAGATAACTGCGTAGCCCCTGCGGTCAGTAAATTAAAGCCGAGACATAAGTGATAGTAAAATCTCGGCTAAACAATTGGAATGGTCTGTGTAGATAGCGGAGAGAAGTCTTATTTACGACAAAGATGTGGTACATTCTTCGAGGTCCGATCCAGATAACCGGCGATTGATAAATTAAACGGTGCTATAACACAAATTTAATGTTGCCGTGTGGGTGACGGCGTTCCTCCAACACTACATCAACGATATCAGCATCAGGGATTTACTTTGTAGCTGCTTAGAGCTGGTGCTAAACATGATTATACATTATTTTAAACACGCCCACGAACATTTTACTTTACCACCACAACGATTTTTTGCGTGACGGCGGAAATAACTTATTGCACCCAACAACCATTCTAACCAAAAAATCCACTCACACGAAGCACTACCCGAGCAGGATTTATCATTAGAAACAAACACTGGCGTAATGTAATAATAATTTTCTTAAATTTCAAAGTCCACATTGAACTTATCGACAATTCGTTACTATAAAACGAAGTTAATATTGCGTAATTTAAAGTAAAGTTTTCAAGAAATAATGACCAGTAGTCAGTAGTAGCTACCGAAGCGATTCACTCCAATTAACACCGGATATGAGCTATTTAATAACGCACCCCAGGGCAACCAAAGAGAAATAATAAACGATAGATAGGTACGAGTAATTCTAGAAGCAGATGTTAGAAATTAATAATAACATAATTGCACCATATCAGCTACAAATATATCTTTATGAAGCCCATCAGAAATGTAGGTGCTGTCGTTAAACAAAAAAATTGTGTCTCTTCCCGCAATTTGTATGCAACAATTTGTTATAATTTAAAAAAGGTATAAATGAATCTCCAATTAAAGTTCCAACGAGACACTTGATATACTTAACCAGAATTTATAGGTTTATAGATTTAATGATTTGCAATAATTTAATCTAGCATTGCAACAAAATGTAAGGAGAAAACTTTTTAATAAAACTGCAAGATAAAAAAGCAAATAAAAGCTGGAGAAAGAGGGAACAACAACAATTATTTGAAGCACCTAAATGGTAATATGTTAACGATACATTTTTCCGATTATGTTGGGAAAAATCAGTATTGGCTAATACTAAAATTAACCCGTTTTCTCGCCAGCACATATTTGTAAATCAAATTGAGTTTCCGAAAACGAATTGTGATAAAATCTGTAACCTGTGGATAGCCCCCAACATTTCTTAATTTGGAGAATCATAACAATTAAGTATTCTGTTCAGATTGTTGTGTCATTTAAGTGTCAGTTTCCCACGGTGTGGGTTAACATATTCTGTAAAGGCTATCGCAAAAATCGAATGTTTACCGACAAATCGAACGAACTACTTACATTTTATTTTATATGTACAGCTCATACTGTCCAAGATGGTGACTGAAGAAATTGCAAAACTGTAATTTGTAGATATTCTTTGGTGTTTATTCTAAAATTACATTTGTTTCCTTTCAAACTGAAAGGGTTACAATTAATGGTCACTCCAACCGAGTAATTACTTGGTCAAAAAGATTCTGTGATTAAACCTAATTTTGGAAAGCTTTCTAATACTGCCTATTTTATAATTAAACTTGTATTGCCAAACAAAAATAAAAGGCGACATTCAATAGAACGTTTTGAGAATGTTTGCAAGAAATTTGTTAACATAACCTTGCTTCTTAATGGTCGCCACCTTTTGCAGTTTTTACTATAGATACGTAACCGTAGTTCAATTTCTCCAATGTCACACATGGGAATTGTGTTGGGTCACCTGTGGGAGTTGTCAATAGGTGCCCACATCCACACATTTACGTATACACAGAAACGCGAAGGTTAGTTAAGTGACTATTTTGAAATTCATTAACTCGGGATATTTCCTTGATTGCCAAAGGTTATCCATTCATTCATTCATTCTTTTGCACACATTCAGCACAAAATGCAAAAACTAGTTGATAAATCATTACCCACGCGCGCGTGGTTATATTTTACTCAATGGAAGGCGCTCCTAATGAATATTCTCAATAATCACGAAAAGGTTATTATAATAAACGTTTCGTGCTAAGCCGATTACACGGCGTCAGATTCAGCCATCAATAATGCATCGTTTTACGAGAGAATGACATTCTGACGATGTTATGTTAGTACCTACTGCAGTTTCTCGACTAAAGGGGATTTAGCAGCAGTTATTATTTCCGTTTTAAATGCAACCGCTCCATCTACCTACTGTCTAATTTTTTTAAAGCGACGATTCAGGCAGCAAAACTTTCAAGAGAAGTATTAGGTACTTTATTGTTCGAGTGGCTGACATCGCCACCTAAAATGAGGACGTTCCCAACCTTATATAATGACAGTTTTAAGGTACATTAATCCTTGTTGAATTTATCATTGCAGTAGAGATTCAACAAGTGTTATAGAACCTCTCTGGTATTTGAAACGTCATTACAATAATGGTCGTCAAGATTTAAAATCGTTTATTTTAAACAGCCCTTTAAGAACTTTCAAACTATTTTGAGCTTTAAAGGCACATTAAGTGGTAAACAAAAAAAAATTCTAGCCAGTGTCACTTTTTGACCATTTAATTGCTTGAGTGGCCACTTAAATAAATTACACAATAGGTGTTAAATTCTTGGTACTAACTCATTCTTTTTTTTTCAGAAAAGGAGGCCTACACCATTTGTACATTATTGCTACTATTGGAGCATACAGTGGTAAGTTTCTTTAAAAGTATTTTTTTCCCAATTTTTTTTTCAAATTCTTGAGAGCCCTTTGAACACACTAAAGGCAAAATTTACCATAGAACTGAAATTTGTTCTTCCTTTTTTCAGTCTGTAGTGGTACTTTACAGATGTTTCTTATTTTAAAAGCGGCGGCATTAAATGAGAGAGAATAATGAAATATGTTCATCCTTTTTAACTAACCTATCATCGCCTCTGCTGGTAATTTTAGAAGCAGTAGGTAGACGAAAAGTTCACCTTAGGCATAATCAATTTGACATTGATGAATTCGTTTCAACAAAGTGCTTTTGCACCTTTCAAATTACCCATCAAACAGTCCATTTGTTTTGTATGAACTGATTGACAGAGAGAGGACATAAGACGGGGGCTACGTCCAATAATTATATAATTTATTAGTCCAGGTTAAAAGGCCAGAAAAAAATACGACGACTTAATAATTTCCGTAGAAACAAACGGATGAGCGTTGAAACAGTTTAGAATAATTTATTATGTATTATAACGGTAAATTACACCAACAAAATGTCAACCCTCGCCCTATTTCAAAGAGTTAAGTGTTCAACAACGACACAAAAGAAAGAGATCATTTTTTTAAGGTTTTGAAGAAATAATAACCATAGCGTTTATGTTGTAATTAAAACCTCGTTCTCAGTTACATAATTACCAATTTAGGAATTTTCTATTACGAAGCCTATATTTTAGGTCAGTACTATTACAGCATATAGAAGAAAAGGAAAGAGCAGCGATAAATTGCAAAGGCAGACAATGTCTCGCGTCGGAATTTGCACAGTTCTCAGTTAGGAAAGAAGCACACACGCATTTAAATATTTTTATGACCGTAAACAAGCCGAGTGGCAATTTTAGTTTTATTTGCACCTATAAGGACTTCTTTGGCTCCAAGATGAAAACGACGGCTGCCACGCAATAATAATTCTAATGCTCCTCGTTCGTTTGTTTGTGTGCTGTATTTATTACCTATTATCTTCCTTTGTGTGAGGTCTCATCGTCAGTGACCGTTCGTAACGAGCGACGATAATTTCCAAGAATTTTACTATTGTGTTAGAAGAATAAATATGGGGAACCGTGTTCTTTTTAATAACCGCCAATTAGGTACCTCTTACTACCTCTTTATATTTTTGCATTGACAACCTTTCCCTTTTACATTTACTTACTCACTTAGACTTTCGTAAAGACAAGAGTCTTGATGTCGACATCTTGAAAGTCAAGTTCAAGAAAGTAACTTACCTTATCTTGTGCAATTCCTTGGTCGTAATGATCATCTTGATCCTATCTTGATTTTTACACTAGAGCTTTTGTCTTTATCTAAGCAAATTACGACAAGAATTTTTGAAAATTAGGATTCTCGAGAATTTCTAAACACTACATAAAATCCATTGTGTAGATTTCGCCAATAGATCATCATGATAATAGAGATAAATTCCGTCTAGTTAGTAAGTAATGTATTGGAATTTTTGAAATTTATACCCAGTATCTTCAAATGCATCACGCTCTGCAACGGTACTCCGTTACGCATCCATCAATCTAAGCCAGGCCACGACTCTGACGCGCAATTACTTCGCAGAATAAATGAATGTCAACCTCTGGTCGACAACGTGGCGTTTTGTCCGTCTTTTTCTTCCCATCTTCTTCCGCAAATACAGCCAATGGATCATCCATCAATAATAGTTTCAGGGTAACGCACGAGTTCGACTTTTAATTTTCCTGATCAACGTTTCGTTTGTTTGCGGCGACGACCATCACATCGCGTCTTCGGTCAGTGTCACATAATTACGTCAAGAAAGTGAAGAACGTGGTCAGCACTTTTTGACCCTTTCGCATGGGTTGGTGGGTACGTGGCTGAGTTGTGGGAAAACCCAATAGACAATACTACCATAATGCAGGATGGCATATAATGATTGAAAATTGTCATGAAATAAGTAAAATCGTAGCTGTGACACTGAATATCATCACCTGTACTTTTCGGCACGAGAATAGAAGAAGAAGCTACTCAGGAAAGAAAGTATGTGGCCAAGAAAATTGATGTAGGTTAATCGGTAAGAAAAGGGACAAAGCATTAGAAGAATGAGGTTAGAAAATTTCCGGAAATAGTCACCAATTTTCCTTGACCTTACATACAAATAAGAAAAAGACCTTAAACAGTAGTATAAATCAATGGATCTAACAAAAAGAGTTCTTCGGGACATTTTGTCATTCTTGTCATTAAACTGTGCAGTTTGTCAAAAAATAAATATCTTATAATAACCACAAATTTAATTAAACTCCTTTACCCCTTAAATTCCATAAGAGAACGACGTGGATATTTAAAGAATTCTTCCTGACCCCATATTTGGTTGTAAATTAATTATTTATTAACATGTAACGATGTAGCTCTTCGGGATTTTCGTATTAAGTTCAGATTAAAGATAACAATTAATTGGTTTTATATTTTGTCGTTCTCGACGATACTTACTGACTTTTGAAAGGCTGAAAATGTGCAGCTGTGGCAAGTCAGTCAGTCAGTCCAGTCGAAGTGGTCGCAAAAATTTAATGCAGATCGGCAAATTAGTTTTTATCGTTCAACAGAATAAATAAGACGATGAGAGCAAAAATAACAGAGTGCAGCAAGTAAACGAACGAACAAGAATCGTGATGAACAAATGGAGCGGTACGAATGTTTCGAATATTATTATTATATGCCTTCCGAAACAGTAGTCTCGGTGGAATAGTCCGAGCGAAATTTCGATAGCCGTTCGACAGGTTTTACGACCGTTATTGATGACGTCCTCTGTTCTCGTAATGGGCGCCCGGTTCGAATGAAAATCATGTTAAAGAGGAAAGCTAATGAGACTACGAACTTATCGGAATGGGTTCATAATCGGAACGCGACTGAGTGCTGAAAGCAATAAAGGTCCTTACGTGAATTTTAAATTGAATTATGAGAACGTCAGTCGACCCGGCTCATATCAAAAACGCGGCCATGTTTTATCCTTGTCGTTTGCCGATGAAATCAACCATGAAATGTTCCCCAGAGACGACGACCGACGTACAAAACGATACGAATATCATGTCGGATAAAATTGTATTTGACACTGTATTTATATGATATACATAAATATCAGGACTTTCCACTGTTGACCTCTTCTTTAGAAAAATTATAACTGTTTGAAAGATTTTGGAGAAAGTCAGCAAAAGCTTGAGTATTTTTGAGGGTTCCGCACTTCAAAAGGAAAAAGCGGAACCCTTATAGGATCACGTCGTTGTCCGTCCGTCTGTCAAGACCCTTTTTCTCAGGAACGCGAGGAAGTATCAAGCTAAAATTTATAACAAATACTCAGATCTATTGTCTCTTGGAGCTGTGAAAAAATCAAACTTCTAGGCCAACGCAATCAAAAGATACAGCCGTTTGTGCCGCAAATTTCCGCAAATTTTAGAATCAAAACCTACAGGGTACTTCCCGTGAACTCAGAATCTTGAAATTTGGTACGAAGCAACGTCTTATAGCACAGATAAAGGAAAAATTGCGAAAGCCGTAAATTTTTAGTTACATGATATAATAAAAATATTTTTAATAATTTTAAAGTTACTACCCCTTTCCTGATGAACGTGTAGAGGTATTAAATTGAAATTCATATCAAATACTCAGGTCTATAATACCTTTAAGCTGTAACAAAATAAAACTTCTATGTCAACGCAATCAAAAGAAACAGCAATTTAAGTCGCATATTTTCAAACTCGCAACTACTCGCAAGGGAATCAAAACCCAAAGGGTACTTCCAGTCGATTTAGAATCTTGAAATTTGGCATGAAGCAATGTTTTATAGCACATATAAAGGAAAAATTCCGAAAACCTTAAATTTTTAGTTACATCACATATATACAGGTTTGTACGGAACCCTCGGTGCGCGAGTTCGACTCGCACTTGGCCGGTATTTTTTACCGATGTAGTTACATGTCGTATCGACTTTTTGAGACAACATCAATAAAATTGATGGTGAAATTAATTCTGGATCGAACCCCCGCCCCGATTGCAAAAATTGAAGCACTTGTAAAAATTAAGTTTGTCATGAGGGCGCCTCAGATACATCAAAAGACAATTGATGATTTCGCTTTACTTTGCTCCTTGAAAGAACTTCAAGCACCTTGAGCAAATTTACAGCACTTTGAAAGAAGATCAAAATCACTAAAAGGACTTTAAATGAAATTGAAACACTTTGAAAGAGATTCAAGCTCATTGAAAGAATATCAAGCACCCTGGAAGGTATCTGATGCTCTTTGAAAGGGTTTTGGCCTCCTTGGGAGGAGTTTAACCACTTTAAAAAGCTTTAAGTTTTTTCAACGAGCGTTTGAATCTCTTTTAAACCTCTAGAAGTCTTTTCAAGGAGTTTAAATCTCTTTCCATGTGCTTAAAATCCTTTTAATGAGCTTGAATAATGTCTTTCAATGTGCTTGAAGCTCTTTCAAAATATTTAAAATCCTTTCACCAAGTTTATATCTCTATCAATGTCCTTGAAGTCTTTTAAAAGTGCTTGAAATCCTTTCAATGAGTTTAAATGACTTTCAAAGTGCTTCAAGAACTTTCAGTGAACTTGAAGCCCGTTCAATATGCATGAAGTCCTTTCAGTAAACTTGAATTTGCTTCAAAGTACTTAAAATTCTCTAAAATAGGCTCGAAATTCTTTCAAAGTACATACTTGAAATTCTCTCAATGTTCTGGAAATCCTTTTGAAATACCAAAACCTCAACTTCTTGTTTGCTTAAGGGCTTGAAATGCCGAGCTTAGAAGCCTTGAAAGGACTTGAAGCACACATGTTAAAGCACAAACACTTTGATTCTAGGTACTTAAGTTGTATGAATGTTGTTTAACAAGTGAATGTGTTCGCGTGTCAATGCGGCATGTTGTGCGCGATACGTGAAGATCCTTTTTGAAAATGCGCCATGCAAATATCTGGCGTGGTCAGTCGGTTGGGCCGGTTGCGGACAAATAAATTTTGGCCGGCCACCATCTATTCTTCTGCCAGTGACTGTTTCTTCTTCTTCTTCTTCTGCGTCGTAGTCGCCGTCTCATCTTCGTTTCCTTCTTATTTTTTTTTGTTCGCGTACGGACCCGATAATGGTCGTGCGTGCGTTGGAATCGTTAGCCAACACGCGAATACAGATCACTGTTTAATTTTAACTTAATGTCGCTGATTAGGTTACACTTTTTCTCTGTACCGGTGAACTAAATGGTATTTATTGCGAGTTGGGTGTTATATTCACCGCCGCCTCGTCACGCGCGGTTTAAGTGGATTCTGACACTTTTCGGAAACGTAACTTCGGTTATTATTTACTTCTTTTTTTGACGCCTCAATGTCAGAAAGTCTCAGGAATGCTCCAAATGAAATCCTTAATTTATAATCAAGTGTTTATCATAAAAATGTTGTGGCAAGATATTAAAATCTTTTTAAGATTCCGCCGGCGCCGGCGTGGGTTCACGATTATGTAACATCGAAAAATAACTATGAAACTTTTTTTTACTTTATTCTTATCTAACCTTACCTGACGATTCTTCTGTCGGGGGTTTAGTTACATCCACTACAGCGTCTATCTATGACCCTAGGATGTCCAACACTTCAAAATACTAAGGATTCTTAATAATTAAAATAATTCCAACTAAAGCACGACATCCTGGAATAACAACATTAGACCTCATGCACTGTTCTATTTTCTATTTAAATATTCTAACCGTTAGCTAGTTTTGGAGACCATTAAGATCCCTATTATAACACACTATACTACTGTAACTTTAGCAATGTTTTTGTAATAGGTACCTATAAGAAGCTTATTGATACGAAAGTGGTGTTGCAGAACAGAGCAGAGCTTGAACATTATTAAAATATTTTAATTGCAGAATCGAATTCGAGATTGCAGCTCTTTGAACCGTTATTAAGTAACGAAAAGCGTAATTGACGGCGTGTATACATGTTTTTGCACGTAACATTCACAATTCAACGTACGAACGATTGTCAACAGCAAGAGGACCTAGTTTTCCATATACGTACGTTCATTTCAAGTGCTCGGCAATAATTCGTTTACAATAAATTGCCAGGCAATATAAACTTATTCCGTAATCATTTTGTTGTTAATTAACCCCTATGGGGGGTGCAAAATTCAAATTTCATATGTTGCTACAATTACAAGCAATCAAACCTGATTTGACCAAAACCTGTATGCATCTATGTGTCGTCCTTTAATCCTTGGTCAACGTAATACAATTTTCTGTTAGGGACACGTTATTAGAGATTGTTGCACAAACGAACGAAGGGAATTTCAATGGCACATTTTTTGGTTGGTTTTTCGGTCAGGAGAGGTCAAAATTCAACACTTTGGCTTTGGCAAGTGCGGTAATTTTTCAAATGACACAACTTCTCAGTGACATTCTCTCTATTAATTTCTGTAATAATCTCAGCATCGTTTTCGGTGGGTGTTTCTTGTGAGCATTCGGTCCAAAAGTAATTATAAGCGGCTTATGAGATAATTTCAAACCAGCATTAGAATAATCTTAAGTAATTTGGACTACTTTCGCCGACAGTCTCTATAAAAAAACAATTAACCAAGCCCGATTACAAGCACCTGTTCGCATCGAGTATTAAAATTGTCGAAATGGACTCGCATAGGTACGTACATATCATGCATAATTATGTGTCAAAACTTATCTTGTTATTAGCTAGATAGAATGCGATGACATAACGGCGAAAGAGTATTGCTTTCTTTGTTGCCAACTTCTACCAATGCAAAAGTCACACCTCCCTTATTGGTAGGTATTGAAAAAAATATCGCTTTTATAAAACTCAATCCAAGTAGGTACGTAATCTGGGCCGTAGTGTTATTACCAAGAGCCTAGAGAAGAGAACCAGGTGAGCGCGAAACTCGGACTGCCTTGACAAGGACGTTGAACGTCACCTGCCGTTCGCTCCGCACCAGTTTGCTCTTTGCTGTTAGAACGGACGACTACCAAGTACCAAGAGCCTCAGGGTCTATAAATGCTACCAACTCGATTGGCGATCGAATATCAATAACTGCCACTTTGAACTACAGACAACAAACGACAACAAACAAGCGTCAACGTTCTAATCGAAGCAGTTCCATTCAACATGACGATGACGGTCCTTATTCTATATACATATCTGTAACCAGCGCCTTAGTTAATTTTAATTATGTACTTATATTAATTGGTTAATTAAAACTTGATGGTAATTATTCAATTATTAAAGGCGATCACAAAATGCTGCAATATTTCACGATATGGGGGCTACAAGTCGATACTAGAAATTAATTAATGAGTGACCAAAAAACTTTTCGGTATGCAGTAAAATTGTAAGTAATTCTATAAATTTGGGGTATCCAAGAGAGAGGATTGCGGAGTGTTGATCGCTTAATGGTCATCTGATTTATGATAAGAAGTAGAATCATAATTTCTGGCCTAAGTGGTGGGCAATCGGACGTCTTTCGCGCACAGCTAATTACCAATTTATTGCGTTAAACCTTGTATTTCGTTGTGCAGTTGTCGGTCGATAACTCGATGTGGATTGTAAGAATCCGAAGCTATAAAATCAGGTGCACGGCTACGGCAGCGTCGAACGGTAATTAACCACTCGAATAAAACATAAGAAAAACGAGCAATTGGAAGGGTCTCGACACAGAAAGACCACTGGCTAAGACCGATTTCCAAACGGGGACCCCATAAAATAATATTTTATTACGTCGCTGTTAATTGGACTATCGGCGCTGAAGAAATGCCGAAGATTGTAAACAGTTGGTAAACGTGGAGTTTAAGTAGTCGAACGACGCGGTTTCTTTGATACTGGAACAGTTTAAATGTCTTCTGGAAACGTTTATTTCCAGGCTGCCAGGCTAATGAAATTGATCCTTAATATTTACTGCGTTAGAGAATAGTGCTACTTACTTAATCGAATTCACCACGTAAAGAAAACCTCATCATCTAATGAGAAACTTTACGTAGTACCGGCGGACAACAATTTGCAAGATTACAGGATTCTATTTTATTCAACTAAAATTTAAAGAGGTGGCAACCAAACGAGTCCCTATTTGGTAGCACTTGAAAGTTATAGCCTTTGAGAAACGACTGGAAATACTCAAAAGATTCGATAACAGATTATGTTGAAAAAAAAAGTTCAAGTTGCTATTTTCTGGTAAGAAAATTTCAAAATCCTGACTGGTCTTCAAGCCCCACGGGTTCCTTTTCAATTCTTACAAAATATATCTGATTCATTTCTCCTCTTCACAATTGTCTACTCATTGTGGATTAATAAGGCTATCCTCCTTTGAGCATATCGCATGATAAATCCATATGTGTCAAAGGTTTTCCTTGACTGGCGACTCCTCCACCATTTTTTTTTTCGACCGGCCATTAAGAAGGCTCCATTGTTTCTCACGTGTTGTAGTCCGGATTGTCTCATTAATTTTTAATTGGCCAATTTGCAAGTCGCACTCTCGGATAATGAAGCTACAATGGTGCGAAAACATTCAGGATGAGAAAGAAAAAACCAAGTCGATACGATTGTATGCAAAAGCACACGCATGAGAGTTAAAAATCGATTACGTCCCGCATAATCGATTCCTTGATGATTGCGCGACCTCCGACCCGCACGTTGTTTGTCCGGGGTGAGACCAATCGATGAATAGTACCATGCCATTCGACCTTCGTTCCACCGATAACGATAAAAAAAACTGTCTGTCGGTAAATCTGTCGTTCTTTCGGCTCCTCTGATATCCCATTACTTCTGACCTTTTACGACTATTGTCAAGAGACGTGGAGTAACTAGACGTGAGATTATTCCAATGCTTCAACGTAAGTTCCAATACAATATGCATGTATTATAACATTATTATTCTGAAGCTAAATAGATACATAGGTATACATAACACTACTGAAGGTTCTGTTTCTCGAGGGGTTCTCAGGTCTATTCCAGGTCCACTAATCTTGGTCTTAGTTTTTTTGTTGGGATTCTCTGGGAAAACAATTCAAAGGAAAATCTTCTATTTTTTTAATCGTATTATCTCTCAAACACCATTCAGCCATTCCCGAAGGAACTTTGTTTGCAGCAAGTTCAAGTGCATGAATAGATAATTTTAAAATCACCATCCATCACAATTGCATTGGATTAATTACTGACCAACAACTTAATGATTTGAGCCTATTTGATTTCAACGTTTTTAACCACCAGACATTTTGCTTAGAGTTGTTCATAAGAAAAAAAATGTTTTCAGCTGTGATATATAAGTAAGTAAATAAACGAAAGTTGCAAGAAAAAGAAATTTGCTGAGATTTTCTTGATGGGTATCGACGACAAGTAAATATACGATCGCCGTAAAAAGGTGACGACAGCCTACGCCCAGTGCATATACCAACTAAAAATACGGAATATTTGCGATACAGATTGGAATCTTTATAGCGCCGGCTATAAAAATGACGCGGAAGTAGGACCCGCCCCTTATCGGGGAATAAAATTTTATTCGATTCAATGCAAATTTTAGATGTTATCGACGTGCACGTCTACATATGTTCTGCAATAAACTTTTTCATCTGAGAATGTTAGTGCTCTTCTTTTACCGAAAAAGTCCATTGGATGATGTTAATTCGTACCAGTTAACGATTCTTTACCAATGACTTTATTGATTACTTTCGAACTGATCGTGAATGTCTTCAAATTTATTTCTCAATTCTTTTTATTATTGGTAATATGGTACATATTAAGTACATATTAAGCAGGTATACGTTACTGCACCACTGTATCTATAATAATATACCATACATACCTACATAACATTAACCCGTCAAATGGAATGAATTAATTGTTAAGCACCATTCACCATCGTCCGATATTGCGTAGGTCTTGTGTTTTGACAGCGGCAATTCAGTTCAAAAAGCATACCTATAAGTACATGATACTCACCTACTGTTATAGACATAGGCAAGGATTAAATTTCGCCCCCTTTAACCGCCTGGTTAATTCTTATATGTAGGTATTTACAACTTTGTTATATTGGATTTACCGAGGCGTGGGTCGATTTTTTACGAGCGTCGCCCTTGAATTGTCGATAGCTCTCAACGTGAATGGTGATGTCACTGATACGGACCACGCGTCCGCGCGCGTGCATGCGTGTCTGTGTGCGTGTATAATAATAAAACGTTAAGTTCGGACCTGCAGGACTAAATAAGGTGGTAAGGTTAAGGATAGAACCAACACGGAACCGTTGCTCACCGCCGCGATCACCTAGATTCTGATCAATGTGATCGGTTCATGAGTGAACGAACACTTTGAAAGAAAATATATAGAAGACTGGATAATTGAGAGGTACTTGTAAGGTTCATAGCTCATTAGCCGTCATTAAAATCTGGAGGAAAACAGTTATCTGAAGACTTTTTAATAATGTTGATGAATTAAGACTGGAAAAATTTTGGCGGTTGTTGTAGAACGAGCAAAATAGCTCAAACCCCAACGCCAAAACACGACACTTTAGTTGTCCGAAGCACTTTTCGGTGACAAAGTTACCTTCTTCAGGGACTGAAGTGAACTATACCTAAAACAGAACTAATCCTAATATATATACTGAAAGTTGTTAAGGTTCAGTGAACATGGTTCAGCAGCAATAGTGATGATGTTCGATGGACCTTGACAATAACAAAAAATAATAATTAAACTAGACTAAATAGCGAAATCCAGGGATAGGACCCTTGTCATTGTTAAGTAAAATTTGGTTATTTTTACAAATGTATAAACTTTCAAAACTATCTAGTAGACAATTATTCCTAACTTTCTTAACTAATTTAAGATTATTAATATTAATATTATGTTCTTCAGTAAGAATATGTTGGGCAACACTAGATGTTTCGGCTCTATCAAACCGTGCAGGAGCTAAATGCTCCTTGAACCTAGTTTGGATCGAGCGTCTAGTTTGTCCAATATATTTTTTACTACAGTCATTACAGCTAATTTCATATATCCCCGATTTTTCTAAAAAAGGGTTTTACCGAGGGAGAGTTTGAAGGGAGTTACCACTTGAACTGTAGGCAATGCGAAAACCAAGTTTACGAAAAATGCCTTCGAATCCTCGAGTAAATCGTGGCTCGTATGGCATAGTAATAAACTTGGTCTTACTGGTGCCTGTTTGAAAAGTCGAAGATCTTGAAACAGAATTCTTAAATTTAATCTTATTAACTAATTTATCAATGATGTTACTATTGTAACCATTGTCAATCGCAATTTTCTTAATTGTACAGGGTTCCTAATGATATCTACTTTTACTAAGAGGAAAACTAAGCAATCTATGTACAAGGAAATTAAAACTAGCCATTTTATGTTGAACGCAATGATTAGAGTCGTTGGTTATAAATCTAGAGGTATTAGTGGGTTTTCTATAGATATCAAATTCTAAAGAATTCCCATTTCTTATAACCAGCGCATCTACAAATGGTAGCTTGCAATCTTTCTCCAATTCAGCAGTAAATTTTACCGAAGGGAAACGTGAACTTAAAACATCAAGAAAGTCTTGGAGACTTCTGGAGCTCAAAACGAAGATAGCGAAAATTTCGTTCACGTATCTAAGCCATATTCGAAGAAAAAACTTTAGGTGGCTAAGGTCACTTTCAAAACGACTCATGAATACAATGTCATCGGAGAAACCATTTTCTTTAAGTAAATCCTCTAAATATGTCAAAGTAAGCGGAACTGGCATACTTGGAAAAAGGGAACAAACATCAAATGAAACAATAACCTCACTGTCGTTTAGCTTAATACCTTTGACTTTGTTTATGAATTCAATTGAATTCTTAACTGAAAAACTAGGTGGTTTAATTGGGAGGTTGTTGAATTCATTTGTCAACCATTTGGCTAGCTTATAAGTCGGTGAACCAATTGCAGAGAAAATCGGTCGCACTGACCTACCTGGTTTATGTATCTTGGGCAAACAGTACATGGGGGAACTGTTGGACCTGATACAAATAACTTACGTTTTAATACAGGAGTAATAATGTTGTGACAATGTTGATAATGAAATTTATACTGAGGAAAGAACCATTTCCTTCCTGTCCCTGTTAACATTATTTTGTAATAATAAGTTATGCTTAAATTAATCTACTTTTTTTGAAAATTTAGGGAACATAATTTCTTTTGGTGAGATTAGGTTAGGTAAACTAGTTAACTTGTGTAGAAAAAAATGACACGTTAAATTCTTTCGTAGCTTAGCAAATGATGGTCGCATGGTATATCATATTATTTTCCATATTTTTTAGCTTCTAAATCTGTTGAACAATTATGTACAAAATTTATTTGTTTCCTAATACATAATTTTCTTTTGAGTTTACTTAACTGAAATTAATTCTGTTCCATATGATTCCTCGAAAATTTAACATTCCACACAGTATTTATCAGCTTTATATTATTTAATTTCAAATTCTTCCCTTGAATCAGAATTGATATATGGAACAAAGAAAGGGGTTGTAATGACTTCATATATAATTCCATTTGTCTGGATTTTCTTTTGTATTTCTTTTCGACTACCCATTTGTAAATTCAGAATAACTGATGAATTACTAAACTAAATAGAACTCTGAAAAGTCGAAATTCCAGAAAACTTTTAATGATTAGGTAAAAGCGTTTCGACGCCCAAAGTATCATTCTCAGCTTGAGACTCGGTTGTTAAAAGGATTGTGGAATTTCAGGTTTTCAGTGTTCTATTCACTTGATGACTAGATTTTTTTCCGTTTTTCTTAAATTTTCTCTTGTTGTTGTTCGTTCACCTCTGGGATACTTTATGGGTTAGCTTTAAAGCCTTACGACAGAGAGCTTGCAAGATCTAGTTGTTAGAGAGGCGAAAGTGCACGTAGGATGATGGGACGATAGTTATTTAAACGACTACGTCATATCTAATCGACCCCCACGCGCTACGTTTACCCGTTGTTGCAAAACGTTCGTGAATAATAACCATGTAGGTAAATGGGTATAATAGCGGTCTTACAGGATTTTGCATCCAATCGCCAATGTGTCGCAATTATTATAAGGCTAGCACTTTTATGAAAACCAATCACTTAGCTCCTTTAATTATCTATAGCTAGGTATACTGCAATAGAAGGATTTCTTTTATATATTTAATTTTTTGATTTTGCTCAAATCTCCAATAACTTTATAGACTTTGTTGACTTACTTAAAGCCATCAACTTTGCCAAATTTGATTAAGCACAAAGACGACAAGTTCAAAAACTTCTTGACGATATTTTTTCAATTTTAAAACGATTATCAAAAAGAATAAAAAATTTATTGTTATTTTCCTGACGATATCCATAATTTTGCCTCTTCTCTGTATTTATTTTAACAATCATTTCCCGATTTGTTTCAACTTTAAGACAGACGAACATAATATTATTTTCATTTCACTGATTCTTGAAGCCATAGTTACATAATTGAGGGTTGAAAAACCTCAACTTTAGGTTGATAAAAGTTCGACATTGACTGTAGGTAAATATCAAATGTCACGTCTTATTCGATCCGCTGGTTGTTAAATTTATATCTAACATTTCCGTTAAAGTTGGTTAATGGAAGGCTAACCGTGACTTTTATGAGGACATAAAAAAAGTGCGCCATAATTGATATGTCCTAAAAGTGTAAACATCCTCTTTAGCAATGAATTAAGCGTATGTGGCAATCAAATATTTTATGAATGAAACTATCGGTTCATCCATCGTGGGTTTTTGTTTATGAAGCAAGCCTATTTGGGCATTGTGCAATTGAATTATTGAGCGAGTAGATTGGGTAGGTCTATTAGATTGCTAAATATGATGATTGACAAATTGGCAGGTTCAAGGGCTCCCTCCAAACATTGTAGCAACTTTATTATAGCTTAACCAAACACTTTAAGGCCATCAAATTTGTGTAGGATTTAAGTTAGCGAACATGAATATTTTAAATAGAATTCGTAATCGATTGGATTTACGATTTAATAAATTATGGGGAACCTGTGTTGTGTAATTTTCTATTTAATTGCACCATAAACTCATATTTATGTTTCAATACAATAGCAAGGTTTTATTGTCCCTATGGAATTAAAGTGACTGCGTGGATTAATAAAATGTCCTGTTCTGTATTACGTTATGTATAAAATCCATCTATAACTTTGAAAACTGTATCGTGTTAGTTTATTAATTTCTGAGAAAAACGTATACAGTAACTATTGTCTAATTTGTTTTAAAGTGGCAGTTCAGGCAATAAAACTGTCACCAAATGACTGCCTGTCAACGCCTAGATGAAATTTTATTGCACTATTCAAACGAAACACGTTTTGGACTCTGTTAACTACTTACTCGAAAATAGTTTGAACGCTCTTACAGGACAGTTTTTTGATAAGTAAACCTAACCTAACCTAACCACTCGAAAATTGTTTGAAAGCGCTTACAGGACAGGTCTTTTGGTAAGTAATGAACGGTTGCAAATCTTGAGGGCGAGGGCAATCAGAAGGTTCTGTTACAGCTTTAAAGATAGACTTAATAGGAATAATTGTCCCTTTCTAACGTTTAGATCGTCCCCTTTATGAGTTCCAATATCTGTCATAATAAATCCCTTGAAAATTTCACTGCTTTAGCCGCCACATTAAAACAACTAGACGATAAGCATTTACAATAAGTTTTCGTTGCAGCTCTAGTATTTGTGTTCTTAGTAAGAGCAGTTAATTGAGGGTGCCTTATTATCCTTTCTTTTTTTTCACAAATCACGTATCACGAGTTCCGTAGGAGTATGCATGTGTGTTGTGTGTGCCATTTTATTATGCGATGCCCATAATACGTATACACAACAGATCACTTGGTAACAATTTTGTTTATTATATGTTAGTCCGTGGGTGGTTAATAACTTGTTAAATAAATTGCGGAACCAACAATGCGCCAGACTGTTGTGAGCTAATGCTCTAATAATTGCCTGGCTACAGCGCTCGCTGTCGCCATATCTCTATAGTAACTGTAGGTACTTGTGTGTCTTTGTTATGTATTACTTTAACATATTATGTACAGTAATGCCCATTTAAAATCAACGGGGGTAGCACGTTTTATATCAAAAAAATTAAAAATGGAAATTGTAGGATTTCCCGAATAATGTTAAAAATAATAGTACCTAGTTAAAATTGTACAAAGAAAATTATTGTGATATGAACGTTGGGTTGTGGTCACTATCTTTAAACTTGAATGCTATGCAATGCTATAATGTTAAACACACGCATGCAGTAATCGTGTGCATTAGCCTTCTAATTCTGAGTAATTTGCGCTTAACATCCCGAAGATATCTGATGTTCTCACTTCCATTTATTTACAACATAAATAAAGTGAATTAAGTGTATTTCCTATTAAGCTCGGCTGCGTATTCACATTCGAAAACGGCAAACGCTGTAGCCCCGGGTAACGATTAAAGTCTCGTTTACTAGTTTAAATGTAAAATTAAGTAAGTAGCACTTTCTTATACGCTTTGGAAGTGTACTAAGAATGTGCATTAAATTAATTAAACCAATGAAACTGTATTAGGTTAAAGCCATTTATCCACCGTGGTTGGTTACGAAATAGGCGTAGGAATTTATAATCCGCCAGATTAATTCCAACGGAGCGCTTTTATAACTAACTCACTGTGTTAACGATATCAAGCCGCAGCTTTTAACGTCAACAGAATTACCAACCAACAACAGTGACAGCTAGTGAGCTAGTGCAATAATCACAAAGACAATATTTGGCATCTTATTTTTTTTAACTGCCTTTATTTATTATTAATGTCATAATTAATAACGTCAAGAGTCCACAAAGAGGGCGGATCAAATGTGCAAGTGACGGTATTTATGTTCTTGCGCACTTCGAGATCAAAGCCCATGGAAGTTTAAAATTTCGTTAGAATCCTTAATGTTGACCCAAAATTATTGTTTTTTCTCAAATATAATATTTCTTATAGACAATTTTCAAATGTTATTTTCAATTCTGGTCCGAGTTGAAACAAGGCCGTTCAATAAAAGAAAATTTGATAATATAAAAAATGTTTAAGCATAGTGTGGGTGTGGCTAGGCTAAAACCACTAAGTATGTATTTTCGAGTAAAACTTTAATAATCATCACTATTAATGTAAATATCGGTTTTATTGGTTTTGTGTCCATTCTCGGCACATTTCTAGAGCATAGGTAATTGCCACTTAGTTAATTTTATATTTAGAACTATACGCGACTTGTTTTTATGGACATAAGCAACCGGTTTTTGATGCAAATCAAGAAACTACTTTAAAGTCCTGACCTTATTAAGTCAATAATGTTTCTTTTTAGAATAAAAAAAAGACACTCGAAGGAATCACAACAAAAAAATAGCTACAACTAATACAAATAATAACGCCAACCGTGACTAATAAAGGCAGTTCACTTGATTATATTACTTAATAAGGAGAAACGGAAAGTGACGTAACTGATTACTATTACATGATTGGTTGCGAATAATATGTAAATAAAATATATACGTGGGAGCTGTAGACGTTGATAGTCTGTATTTATTGTCTGATTGTTTATTTTGTTTAAATGACACATAAATTAGTTTGTAGAAAGGCTCACCAAGATAGATCTGACATACGTATGTATTACAGAAAGAACACGACACTGGAACAAAACCAGATTAAAGGACGACATCTACCCACATAATAACAAACAAACGGTACATCTTTAGATCGCTCATTTCACAAGAAAAATTATTATTTAAGGTCTCATAAGTTTGTGCTGACAAATTTAGTTGCAATATTTACAATAAGATAGGCTTCTGTGTGACATTAGGTAGTTTTTAGACAAGAACCAATGTTTTTAGAACAATATGTAGCTAATGCGCAAGCGTCTATCAAATTTGACAATTCTATGTGCCGTTCCAAAAACATAGCCTTTAAAAATCTACCATTTTACTAGTTTCACCCTCGCTTTAAGAGTGATTAAATAAATAATAATAGTATGTCTAATTAAAAGAAAGTTAATAAAACTCCTTAATTATTGTTAGTAATGTAATAAAAAAGATAATGTTATGGTTCATTTAATGATAAGGATGATTTACAGATAAACGAGTGGACGAAATTGCGTATGAGTGATGATGTAATAAGTTGATGAAGAAAATTTGGATCAAGGGCGAAAATTAAATTTATTCGATCCGCTAATGCAAGCTTTCTTGTTGGCTGTAGCATTGAATCTATATTCCACGCATTTGTCTCGATATTGACGTGCCTTTTGCTGGTCAGTGATTTATTATCCTTTTACTACATTTTTGAACTGAATTGATTGACCCAGTCCTTCGATGTTTATGTTATTACAAAATCATATTTTGCGAACAAAACTAAATAAATAACGTGAAAACACTGAAAACCAATTTTATTATTAGAAATTTTCTTCATTAATGGACTTTTAGGCAGATAGGTCATACTGTTCGTATATACAGAATTTTAAATTTGATAAGATGTCGATATGTCGTTCTTTTTATAATGGTACATGATTCTTCATACCTGTACCCTGATGATAAATTTCTGAGACATTAATCGGAGCGATTTTAATGGAGAAAGTATTTAAAAGGAGTAAATATTTTTTGAGACGTATATTCTGACGTACAACCCAATTAATTGCTAGTAAATAAGACTTATATAAACGAAGAGGGGTTTAAACGATTTCGCCATGTAGTAATAACATCGGTAGCACATATTTTGCCGACCTTAATCGTATCACACGCGGCCTTTTGTCGAGATAAGTCCCATTCTTCTTCGACCGTTAATTGGCCGTTTTTGCCTGACTAATTGTAAGTTATTATGATCACAAATTCATCGCATCTTGTTATTTTCTGCTCCGGTACAATGTGTTGATTTGCATAAAGGACTAACCAGGCGCAGACGAACATTTTTAACAACCATCTCATAAAAAATTTTCATCTACCCTAATCCTACTTAAATTGGAGTTATGATTTAAGCTCTAAAAACCTTCAAATAGGAACTTTAAGTAAACTATTGTTGTAAATTTAGCAATTATGAAAATAATAATTTGTTTAAGTAACTAAAAATTATTTACTCAACTAGATATTATGAAGGGATAAAAAAATTACTTTTTCAACCACTTTGAAGGAGCTATAAAAAGTGTGGCAAGACTGGACTTTCAGGACATTGTTCAATCTTTAACCACTCTATCGATCTCGAAAAATCAAAAATCTTGCATTCTAACATCATAAACTATAAAAACATTCAGATCAAAAAAGCAATTAACAACAAGTAGAGCTAGATACAACCAATTCTCCACTAATCTTGTACCATCTTTAACCCCACTCTCCCTCCCCATTCACAAATTATTATAAAATGGTATGTTCAAATTTTATACTTTAGTAATCCATTTGTTACTCTTGATAATGACCGTTTCGGCCGAAACAATATTGTTGAGACAATAAACTATTTGGTGAAAACATTTTTGTTTCTTTTCGTATTCTAATTATATTAAAATTTCTGTATGGTACCAATAGAGGGTACAAAAACTTTTTGATTATATTTTCCAATACCTAGTGTTGTTACCTCTAACTATCTGATGAAATTGACCCATTTTCTGTTATAACATTGAAGTTGTTTGTTCCCCTCTGAGAAAATGTTTAGTTGTAAATATTCTATAGGCATATGAAAAGTCGCAACCACCAGCCTGACAAATGCGACCATAAATCTGAATTACTTTATTCGGTACGTTTGTGCTATGGCTAATTTACCGTAAAAGGAATTCGTTTATATTAAAGCAACTGTGCATTATGCAGTCGTCCTAATTACAATATTGTCTTTATTAAAAGTTGCGGCGTTTATCTTCTCGGGGCTAGTCATTACTGTAGGCTTCTATAACTAGCTATACCCATATCCGTCCCGCTAACTTCCTCCGATTATATTATTTTGCATTTAATGTCGCATATAATGGTCAATAAAATGACGTTATTCATTTTAAATTAATAAACTGTGCTTATACATAAATAATTATTTTATATGTGCGCGAATTGCGGAGACATTTCGTAATACATTCTATCTAGAAATGAATGTAGGGCATATCGTTTACTTTAATTAAAAATTATTATAATTTATTTATACTTACTGGAATTGTTCGCCAACAGCATCCGCCAAATACTTGAGATTGAAGAGCAGTTATTAGTTAATTTAATTTAAATATACATACCATACATTGATTATCCAAATACAGGACGATCAATAATTAAATCGATATTTATTATTGATAGACGAGTAGGTATAAAATTAATTTGGTGTTTATTTAGTAATTATTTCCTTACTAAATTGGCAATAATAAATTTATTGGTGAGTTCGATACATTTTTAATACCGTGTTCAATGGAGCCCACTCAAAAAATCAATAAATTTGAGTAATAAAAAATTAAACTACAAAATTTGCATAATATTATGTTTTGACTTCAAGGCAAATTTAAGCAAGTTTTTAGGAAGCCATTAAGTAATTTTTGCGAGGTTCCTAATTAATAATGTATAGGTCATTTTGCGGTACACAATTAACATTTTCTTAAAGATTTCTAAACATTGGCGCCAACCGTATGTCTATGAATCACTCAAAAAAATATGATTTGGGTAAATACGCCGTTATTGTTCATAAAACATGCTTTTTTTATACCAATTAATATTAATATTCTAATGAATTATCTGCCGATTTTAACACTATAAGTTTACAAGAGTCTATTATAATTTTATATAAGGCCAAGATGAAATTTAAATTAATGAGGCATTTTTAAAAAACAC
Source organism: Agrilus mali (assembly GCA_029378335.1). Taxonomy (NCBI): domain Eukaryota; kingdom Metazoa; phylum Arthropoda; class Insecta; order Coleoptera; family Buprestidae; genus Agrilus; species Agrilus mali. The sequence continues at coordinate 4,156,483 of CM055657.1, read as the reverse complement.
TTTTACGATCCCTTCTGCTCTTACAAAGTAAACTATTGTCCAATTTTTTTTAAGTGGTGACCTAGGCAATAAAACTGAAAGTTTTATTGTCTGAAGTACTACTTTAAAAAAAATTTTTTAACAAAGATGAATAAATACACTTGACTATGTTTCACAATATATATTTATTGAAACTCTTACAATTGTTTCGGCTGTGAGGCCATTTTCAAAGAGATATTACAATAAATGTTACAATTGAAGATGTACAATATTTATACCTGGCTCACAAAAATAAGTTCAATAGCGGTGAAATGACGAAATCTAATTGGTCGTTGGTGATTAACCTGTTGTTGTTATTAGCCTTAGCTATTTCGAAAATTTCTAATAAATTCAGGCGTTTACTTTTCGGGACATTGTGTAGTAATTTAACATTATCTACATCTGGGAAGTGTTTATACAAAATACAATGTTCCGAAAATCCTGTACTTGTATTTGAACTTTTTATGGATTTTATGTGATCATTTATCCGATTTTTTAGCGATCGACCTGTTTGTCCAATATAGATTGCTTCACACTTTTTACAATTAATTTCATACACCCCCGACTTAGATAATAGATCTTTTTTTTCTTTATTGTTGACCAATAATGAATTTAAATTGGTCTTATTTACATTTATTGTCTTTATGTTCAGCTTTTTTAATTTATTACATATAGTATAACTTAAATAAGGAATATAATTAATCAAACAATAGTTTTTTTTTTTTTTTAATTTTATTTTATTTTATTTTTTTTATTTTTTTTTTACTTTCATATCTTGTGACGTGGGTGTATAAAATTTTCTTTGTAATAAATTAAGTTTCTTCTTTGCGATTAATTTGTTGAGTCAAGTGTATTTATTCATCTTTGTTAAAAATTTTTTTTTAAATCATGTTTCACCAAGTGCCGTGCGAAGTTTCATATTTACGTACTTTAAAAAATAGACAGTACCAACTTTTTATGAGGGGGGTAATGGATGTTAATTTAATTAATTTAATCAATAGTGTTCAGACTTTTTAAATATTTGAAGATGATAATTTTTTTCTTCTCTTGAAAATGACAAATAATGTCAACATTTTCGATTTTGTATTGTTAACATGAGAAAGTGAACTTTGCCAAATACGTTACAAAACCGAAATAATTAAACAGTTCAATCAAAACAGTTAAGTCAGTTCAGACAGATCGATAGCCACTTAATATCTTAAATCTATTAAATCTACTAATTCGTCAATTCTATTCTAAATCTAAACGTACTAAAATATTACCTTAGTTCTTCGTTATTATTAAAATTTCGATATTAAGTTAATGTCACGAAATAATTGTAAATATAACAAATAAAGTGGTGCTGCCGAAACAGTTCTCAATCCTCTGCTGATAACCCAGAAGACCATTACATAGTAAAACAATAGAAACAGGGTTGTTTTGGGTTCTGTCTACTTCAACAATAGAATAAGAATTATTAACTGAGTGTAACGAAGAATTGTAATTGATAATTTTGAAACGCGTGATGAACGCCACAGTAACACTCCTTAAATACTTCATCTTCTCTATTTTGCTAAACTTTATTTTTAAAATATATCCAGTGACGCAAACATTTTAGTTTTGATTTTCAAAATATAAGTTCATCGCCCCTACGAAAAAAGCTGCATAGCCTCACAAATTGTTCTAGACTGTAAAAAAGTTTGTGGTGGCATGAATATAAGATTATATAAAAATAAGAGAACGACAAGTTCGTCAAGAACAGGTGCCTGTATTATCAGGAACAGTACAACATCAGACGTGGGTTGCGGATAAAGAATTTAAATATGTCCTTCATCGTGGCAATAATTATCATAGAAATGTCACGCACCTCCAAAGTTGTCCTTTCGAAATTCATTGATGGTTACCACTTGCACTGTTGCCATACCAATTTTACAAAATTTATCTACAAAAAAATTCTCAGGGCGTTATGTTTGCAACGATGACATTATTGTAACACTGTGCGCCAACATTTCTAATTATGTATACGACAATTTTTTCCTCACTTTAAATTTATTAAAAGATAATTTGAGTTCAAAAGGCTGTAAATTACGGTTTTTTGCATGATGAATTGTTTCTCAAAATTCTCATTTTAAACACACTGTTTCTCACTTGCACTTTACGAAGAAAGTCTTTATATTTAAAAATTTTTGAATTCAGTAACAAAAACCCTGACGAGTGGCGACAGAAATTCTTGTTTACAAGACACTTGTAAATAACTTATAGACAATATAATTTATATTTATTGCTTTTCTCCACAAAAAAATAAATCAACACGATTAACTTTCATACAGTAGAGGCCAATTCTAACAATGTTTTCAAGAATAGTTGTTTACAAGAACTTAACAATCAGTTTTTGAAACTTCAAATTGCTTTAACATTAATTGGTAGTTCCTTGCAGGTACAATTTAGTTTTTAGGAATTTAAATACTTACTGAAATACTAATATCTACATAATATTAGTAAATCAATTAAGAGTCTTAGAGACAAAAATCCAAATTTACATGCAAATTGTATTATTGTTAAGGATATATTGCAATTAACCATAAAATAGTCAACGGTTTGCTACTAATAAATAAAAACTCAAATTAGTTTGAGGTTATGAAACAATGTGTTATATTATATAAGTTCAAAATATTTTATTGATATTTGGCAACGACGTAAGTGTTACTAAACTCGGTAAGTGCAACTGTAACTGCGCTAGATGGTTCTTGGTCTTGTGTCGTAATCCGTCAACTCATGAATGAATTTTATGTCTAACGCGTGGGCTTCGACTTGGCGCGGTGCGAGCTACTAGATATTTCCATTCTAAAAAACAGACGACCAGGATTTATTTAAAATCGTTAATGGGAATAATCCACTGTTAATTAAATGTTACTAGGACACACGAGAAATTAATATAATAATAATAATAAAATAAGATGTTGAGCAACAAAACCTAACAGTAATTGGAGAGTAGAAGGTAATTATGAACAATTATTTATTGGGCTACGCTTTCTATTTTATTAGTAAAAGTTATGATTTTGTAGAAACCTTTGTTTTTAAAAAATTGAACACAAATACTCTGAAGACATAAAATGATCAAATGTTTTTAAGAATATTATATTTTCAAAGATATCTCTGATAGAGGAAAAATAATTTTCAACAAAATCGTACTATGATTCCTATCTTGTAGAAATCTTAGTTTAATTTGAAATCTTAAGTGATCATTCCGGAATCTTACTTGTAGTTACACAACAAGTTCTTTCATAAAATTTGACATTTTAACTTTACAAATAACCCAAAAGTCAGTGTTTTAAAATTGCAAAAAAATTTTTAATTTTCGACAATGAGTTCCATTGTAAGGAATAGAAAGTTGGTTACTTAATTTAAGTAATTATTTATTAGTAGGTTGTTGTACTTGTTGCATCAAAGTTGAATTTGGTTATCTGATAAGGGATACTCCTTAAAAGATTAGTTGTCCACGGTATTTTTTCTGCTTTCGTCGAGTTACGCAAAAAAAACGCTATTCAAAGCTCAAATGTCAGTTTACTAAAAGTAGAATAGAAAAATTTTTGTTTCATTTGAATATGCAAAATTCTGAATAGTTGTAGTTTATTAAAGACATTTGCTACACAAGCGCCTTTAGATAATCTTAAAGCTTGTGCCAGAAGTTCTCAAGCTTTCTCAGTTATTAGAGTCCATAAAAAAGTAATGAGGATAGCTCAATTCGTCCTGAACGCTTTTGGGATTCGCCATGGACTTTACTCCAGAGTTCCAGATGTTTCACTGGCTGTTGCGGTCGCCATCTTCAATGGTTAGTTTCTTAGTACTAACTAAGTTAGTAAATCCACTAGATCACGACATAAATATTCAAAATAAATATGAACTTGAGTCGTGAAAGCTTACGTTCGAGTATATGTACTTTAATTTATCACATCAAATTGAAATGAAAATTTGTGGTGTTCAGGGTTCAGTAACAAAGATTGTAGGTAACACTATTATGAAATTTGCTGGAACGAGAAATTTTTTAAATTCTAGAACTTTCTATGGAATTCCATAATATCAACTTCTTGAAAATCATAGAACATTCCCTTTTCAGTTCATTTTCCATTTAGAAAATTCTAAAACCTTCTGGTAAACTGGAGAGTATTCTTAAACCTTCTAAAACCTTTAGACCTTCTAGAGGGAAATTCTAGAAGACTCTTCAACCCTCCGAAAATTTCTGGAACATTCTAGAACCTTCTGGAAAATTTTATGTCATTCTGGAATCTTCTGGAGTATTCAGATGATTCTAGAACTTTTGTAAATTTGTAAAAGATTCTTGAACTTTCTGTAAAATTTCATTTCATTCCTTAATATGAAGTTTCCTGAGGTGATACTCTTTTGACCCCCTCATCTTTAAAACCAATCCCTACAGCTGAAACCGAAACCTTCTTCATGGATTGGGGGTAGAAGGCTACAGTACAATATAACCCTTATCAGACTACGGGGTTAGGTTGCATGGCTTTAGCGGCACGTACATTGCACACTTTCTTTTATAATATATATGTATATTGATTACAAAGATTGTAAGTAATTACAAAAATTAAATTTTCAAAGTCATCCTTTCCTTGATTAAATTTTTATAATGGCTTAGAGTGACACATAATCAAGTTGTATAAGTAACCAGTAGCAGAATAAATTTCACTACACATTTTTTAACCTAGTAAATAATTATTCAAGTCTTTGGATATTATGACAATATTAGTTAACAACACGACAGCAGCTAAGTGTATGAGTGGTAATATATGAGTCGAAATGTCACTTCAAAACAAATCAAAAGGACACGAAGTAGTTGTTGAAGTCAACCAGAGGTATTTAGAACATTTAAATGTGAGACTTTGCTAATCTAACTAAACATGTAAACAGTAGAGATACCTACAGACACGTTATGTGGTATCTATGTTGTATTTTTTGTAAGTATAAAAGAGTGGAATTGATACGGTGTCCTGCGTCTAGATCGTTAGTCTTGGTGGTAGCAGTCCGTGAATGCCGCTGCATTTTATCTAACGAAAGAGTTAGTAGGCCGTTGGTGTTGCTGATGGTGGGCCGCACGGCATTGGCACGGGCCGCTCCTTTTGTGTGGGACGGAACTTCCTGTGTGACGTCATCACCTGTCTACTCGGTGGCACTATACCTTTGCTCTCACTTGCATTCACTCACCGCGAATATGCTACCATTATTATATTGTTGTTGCTCTTGTTGTCAAGTTAACAACGTCTAAATGTTTCCACATCAAAACGTAGATACATGGAGAGTCGTTGTGCTCCAAAAATAAAATCAAAGGCACCGCTTCTGCTACTGCTTTGGAGAATGGTGCGTGATTAGTCACCACATAATACTAAAGCTACCGGTAACTTTTCAAGAATTGAAAAATCTGAAGATGCGAAAAAATTACAAAAGTCTTCAGAAAAATGAAACTAAAAGGAAAAGAAAAAAATCTAAATTCAACTCAACAAGAAGGAATAGCATGTCGTCTGGAAAAAAATTTCATGGCCCACACACAGTAACCTAAAATAACGATGGATCAAAAATAGGACCAGACATGCGCCAAAAATTCTCAACTGGGGCCCAAATTTTAAACTCAGCGTTGCCCGAGTCTTGGTTTGAATCAGAAGTGATCACTACGTGTCAGACTTGGCATCCAACATTAAACCAAGAATTGCAGAAAGGGTTATCTTAATATATTCTGATTTTTAGCTTGAGCCAAGACTGGTAGTAAGGATTGGCCCAATACTGAACCCTATCCTGTACCAAGATTTATTAAGTACTTATTGCAACCGTTAATTTCCATCAGTAGATTTTTATCGCCAGCGGTGAATATCTTTGTCTCATGGAAGTGTAGAAACTGATTGTCTAGATATTTTATCGGAAGCCACTTGCAATTTCCTGTTATTATAAAGCCTAATGCAAAGGTGTTATTTTATGTAGTCGTTAATTGCTTTTACTGCGTCTATGTGCACAAGTCCATTAGAAATTTCTAGTGTCTGCAGGTGGGCGAAAAGCGTGTTGAAAGCATTTTGTATTTCTTCTAAATGAGAAGAGAATAATTGAAATTAATAGCGAACTGGCGCCTTGATATTTTAATTAGTCGCCATTGCGATTGCCGTGTCATAATTTACACGGTGAATTCTTTCCCTATAATAAATAACTGTTGAGTAAATAAGCGAAAGTAATCACAAACATGCATAAATACTACGTAAGTATACATATACCTTACGTGTGTACATTACGCCATTTATTGCGGCATTCGCGTTTTTCATGTAACGATAAGATTTTTTCAAATATGGCCAGATATCACTTAAGGAACGTCCCTGAAGACCCCACACTGTTAATTAATTATTAGAACGTTTGAATGTAGGAAACTACAACTCAAATTACGTAAAATAATCTCTTTAACAGTGTTGAATTGTTTAAATTAGAAATCGTTTCTGGATTGGCGTCAAAGAGAGACTTTGTGATTAAAGACATTACCTACTGTCATCACCTTCATAAATAAAAAATATCTAGCTCTTGATCAGAAATTTACGTATTGCAATTTTAAAATGATTGGTCATTCTCAGCAGGAAGAAGACTAAGTTGGGGATAAAGAAAACGAAGATGAAGAAGAAGAGGACGAAAACGAGAATGAGTATAAAAATGAGGGTAAAGATAAAATGAGGGTGAGGATGAGGACGAAGACAAAGATAAGGATAAAAACGAGGAGAAGAATGAGGATAAAGATAAGGATGAAGATGAGCAATAGAATGAATATGAAGAGGATGAGGGCGAAGAAGAGGAAGGGAGTAAGAATGGGTGTGATGATGAACAGGTGAATGAAAAGGACGATCCAGGGGAAGAAGAGGATGGGAGTGATAATAAGGATGATAATGAAGAGATGGATGAGGATGAGGACGAGGAAGGGAATGAGTATGAGATGTAAGATGAGGATGAGGATGATAATGAAAATGAGGATGAAGATGAGGATGATTATTAGGATGAATATGGAGAGGAAGATTAGAATGTGGATGAGGATAAGAATATGAATGAGAACGACGATGATGATGGGGATGAGGATGAAGACGAGAATGGGGGGAGAATGAGGATGTGGATGAAAATGATGAGTACGAGCATGATGAAAATGAGGATGATAATAAAGTAAAGAAAAAATAGGAGTCACTTATAGATAGCTTTGTAAATACCCACTGTGAGTAGTTCAAATCTCTTCAGTCCCTTTGTCATCATGATCCCCATTTGTAGGAAATTTCCACCATCATGTTATAATATCGAATAGCCTTTATTGAGAAATGATTCTCAAATCTTCGCTTTAAATATGTAATTCCATTTTATCTAGCCAACGATTGTTATGTGTGACTCTATGCGGACGAGAAAAGGTCAACTCGTTATCTACTTTCGTTAAGAGCCTATTCAGTCTGCTGTCTGCATTTTATCATGAATAATTAACTAAAAACCCACTCTGCTCTTTCGGCAGTTATCATGTGCAGGTTTTAAGCCATTCACAATTTCACCTTTTTAATTAATTTCAAGTTGGACAAACATTAGAAGTCTCTAAGTATTATACATGTCCATAAATTGGGCAATACATAACTGCAGACACCACGAATAACCAGAAACATCTAACGCCAATTTTAAGACTCTTTAGAGTGGTAGTAAGTACGTTTTTTTTTTTTTTGATACAGTAAAAGTTAAATGTTAAAGTTACATAAGACTGGAAAGTAGGGTGAAAGCAGTCATTAGAAAGAGAATGATGCGACTATAGAGATGAAGACATAAGAGACGTTTATCTTCATTTTTAGATAATCTAATGAAGCTACAGAATTTGGACAAAGGTAAAAAGGCTTGAAGTGGCGATTCAATTATAGATAAGTCTGATCTACTAGAAATATGAGACATTCAAAATACCACCATGATGGCTCTTAAGATTCTGAAACACCTCTACCTACCATTAACGTGTATTGTGTTTTTTTATTCATGTAGCTTTACAATACTATTACTGTTGTTGCTGCAGTTGGACTGTACCGATCCTGAGCATATTTTCTATTGACCAAGGAAACACAACTAGGTAACTACATATGCAAATTTATGACTAACAGCAGAATTTCGGTTGAATATTGCCAGAGGCTGGCATGGCGCCATAGAGTGTTGTCTTCCTCGCCGAGAAATATTCTTCGTTACAGCCCACGCACGGCACACTTGATTGTGAATTAGAGGTCGTCAGATTTTTGTTTTCGCATTGGTAATTAGCAAGACCGGCAGCTGACGTTCTTTTCTTATAAATTATAGGGAGTTGTAAATTTTTACAGCGGTCGGCGCATCGTTTGTGGTAGGTGCTTTACAGATTTATTCCGTTAATATTTTTATTTTAATTATACATTTTATTAATTCTTGAATTCTTTGTTTCCTTAAGTAACTGTGTCTTTTCCTAATCTCTTTAACATCTACTTACAAAATATTCCGCGCAAAATTAATTAAAAGCGTTTGTTATGAAGCAAGGTCTATTTAAAAGGAAATCCTGAATTATGAAATAGTGATAATAACAACCTGTATTATAATATTTATCTGTAGTATGTCGTAGTAAACTGTAACAACAGTGATAACCACATTTGAATAAACACCTTTTGTGCTAAACTAGATGTGTGGGTAGCTGACATTGCTATTACCATAATCTTCATATGCTGGTCTCGATTTAAATATTTAAATGATAGAAATTCTTTCAATTTATATACCTATCTGTTTGTTCTGTGAGTTGTAAAAAGAAATAAATAATATTTTATCCGTTCTTTATATTTAAAGCGTTTCCACTTTCCTTCTTCTTGCAGACTGGTTATAAAAATGTAAAACTTTTTAAATTTTATTCACGCACATTTTCTTAACTTGTGTTTGTAATGTTTCAATCACTGCTATCTACTTTTTAAGTTTATAAGCGTTTTATATGTTAAGGACGGTCATATTTTATGAAATATTTAAATAACTTTACCGGTATGTCCCATTCCTAGCTACAAGAAATTGTTAACGAATTTGTGAATTGAAGCAATTTACATTCAAATTCTGATTCACTGGACAGACCGAAAGCTAAATGGCTGATAAATTTATTTTCATAATTGCATGAAAAGATTATTTAAAAGTTTCTATTTTTTTTTGTTTGTTGTTTGTTTGTTTGTTTGTTAATTATCTTTATATGCCGTTTGCGATTTCTGTATCCTGTCTAAATTTACCTATTTAGAATTAAAAAAAAACAAAAAATCTTTGGAAATTATTTATGCTTTTACTCTAAATCGAAAATATCCTTCTAGAATATTTTTTCTTGTGAAATTAACAATAAGTAACTTTTGTATTATTGCTTATCACTTCTACATCGTTTCTATTTGATTTTTATTCAGTATTTCTAATAAGAAAGAAAAATAAAGTTCCTGTTTGGTTTGGGTCTTCTTCGAAATATTAGGTTTTATAAGAACCTCCGGTACAAGAGATGTAGGTTTTGTCGTAAAATTGGTGAAGATGCCGTTAGTTCCTCGTAGATATTATCCCTAATATGCGAAGTACTTAATTTATAGCTATGAAATTTAAGAAAAAAATATAGTGACATTAACGCGACTGGGAGGTGCTTCGACTTAACACTTTTAGTAAATAAACACGTGCCAGTAATAGACAAATCATTATACATACTAACGAAGAAGATATCGGCGTGGGTGACTCCGACACTATCGCGTTTCCATTTTATATCTTCTTGGAGGTCCGTAAAATAAATGATATTTAAATGAGATAAAATCATAAAGCGGCATTGTGAACTTGTGTAGTACAAGGGCACTTAATCGGCAATAACTTGGCCGATAAATTAATTTCAGTGAAAATCTTCTCCTTGGCAGGAATGTAGGACCACACCGGATAACATCCATTAAGATATCTTAATGTTGAAATTGGAGAAAATACTATTGCTTTTAACCATTGCAACTGTCAATAAAATTCCAATAATCTCCTTAACCGTACGGCACGATTGCTTCAATAACTATTTAGGAAACACTTCTCCACTTACTGTAGGATTAATTTCACAGTAATGGATCTTTATTGTTATTGATGGCCGTTTTGTTATTTCTGAAGCCTAAATTGTTATATAAAATCCTAACTTTCAAATCTGATTTGCATAAACACTTTTTGGCGATCTTCCTCAGCATTTTTTTGCAAGTTAATGAGTTAACGGTTTGAATGTTAAAGTACAATAAGTGATGAATTTTCGACGAGGTTCTCAATCATTGAATGTCGTCTCGTCCATCCTTCTTTTGTTGTCCGACAGACCGAAGGGGAACCTCTCCAGACAGAACGACTCAATAATTATAAACCGTCTGTCGAACTTAATTTAAGATTCTTTTTCGTTTCGTCCCATTGAATAGATACGTATATATTAAAAAAGTCAAGAAACGAACAACAAGACGACACAAAAGGGGGGGCCACAATTCCCAGATTACAAGGTGAATAGCAACAGGCCAGGGTGTGAGCTCCGTAATTTACGATCAGGGCAGGTGAACCTTAACGGTGGTGGTCCCATATGTTAGCATGGTCGTAGTGACTTTTATTTTCTGCTCTAGGCACACCTAGGTATTGTGTTTTATTATTACACACCGAGTGGTTTCCTTTGTTAGTAATTCTCTTGGCTTTGTCGCCTGTTCCACGGTGTTATCTCGATATTTATTCGGATCGCACGTGGATAATCCGAGTGGGCATTCATTCATTCGTTCATTCAAGTTCTCTCAAAGCTACCAACTCGGACGGTTTTTCCTTCTATCGAGTTCTTCGGTTCCTACAAGACACGCAACACATCTTACTTGCGGTTAAGTCGAGTTACCTGCTTGAGATCGACGAAAGAACTGTATCGAACGATAAATCGATTTATTTGCCTTTAACATTGAACATGAGGTTACACTGCTTTTAATTTTTATTTTCATTTAAAGTGTAGCGTTTGCGAATTTAAAACTAAATTTTTGTGGCAGTTATTTTGGAAAAAAGAAAATGATTTTATTTTTTTTAGACACGTAATAATTGATTCTAACCTGCGATTGGTTTTTGAAAATCTACCCCTAAAATTATTTCTAAATCTTATACCCTGATATTGTTTCTTGTAGATATGAAAAAAAAAACCAAAAACTAAGTTAACTGAAAATATTATTTTGAAATTATCGTCACAAATTTTGATAAAGGTCTATACTTTACCTATAACCCTAGGTACAAATCAAATATGAATTAAATTACTACAACAATAATGATTGTCTTGTGCTACTTTTCAACGTTTTAAACTGTAGAGCATTTTGGCACTCCCGTATGAAACAATGATCCGTCGAAGTGAAACGGCTTCCGTTGGTAAATCGTCAACATTACAATGCCACCGCCTTACCGATTTCGGCCCCTTTGTAAATGCGAATAAAAAGTGAGACAATTTATTCAGTAACTGTTTCGAAACGCGTAATTTTGCACAGCTCAAAGATCAAAGGTAATCGTAACCGAGTTTTAAACAATTATTATTGAATTACTTTAGTCTTCATTCTGCTCAAATAAGAAGAAGAAAAGTGAAGGTACAGACCAGGATTTGTGATAGGGTGACTTCTTGCCTTTTCTACTATCTTGCATCAATATCAATTAATTGCATTTCGAAATTCTCCCCGTTACGATTGCAAAAATGGAGATTTGTTCTTCTTTAGGATTCTTTTTTGTAATTATTTATTTTTGCCACTGCCAGCTAGTATCGAAGTGTTCTTGATCTTGATAAAGCTACAGTGTAGCGAAACTATAGTCGTGATTTAATAATATAACTGTGAAAAGTTATTTGTGTATCATTTTCCATGGATTATACCACTTTTCATCAAGTAACAGCCGATTCTATTAACTGTTCTTGATCTTCTTCTATATGTCTTTATTTCAGCTGAAATTCTAAGAATCAAATCGACTTGTAAACTGTACACAGTTCAACACCCCTAGACAGTTCACACCCAAAATGGGCTAAGAAAGGATTATCAATTAACATAAACTAGATCGTGAATGGGTTGAATTCACTATCGGCGCACCCGGTTTGTGTATCAAACGTTGGTTTGCGTACTGGTTGGAAGCTGCTTCTGTTACATCAAAACCATTGTGATTTCGCTAAATCCAGCTTAGCTTGTGGCAACAAGCAATGTTACGTCCACAAATGTTGTTACAGAGCAATGAGATTAAACCGCGGCCCTTCGGGTGTCTGACGTTGCTCCTCTGTTCCTAATTGACAATGCACATGCCGACCGTTTAGTTAACATTCGATTCGGAACGCACTGATCGAGAATACGTGTTATAATGTTGCATTTGAAATCGACCATTTGCCAAATTAGGATAATCGAAGGAAAATAACTGTAACAATTTGGAAATCGTATTTCCGTTAAAGTAAGTAAGGAATGAAACTAATGTGTAATGTTAATGCATTATTGGCGTTATTTTGCTGCCCCTTTTAGGTAGAAAAACACACTTGATACAACCTACAACACACAGTGCGTTTCCTAATTGTGTTAATTACACAATGGCGCAAACTCTTTCGACTCCTTTAAGTCATTTAGAAAGGAAAGATTTACAATTCATTCCGAAAGCATTCATTCTTGTTCTGAATCAACAACAAAACTAAATTTGTAAAAAACACTTTGATACCCGATACGCTTTTTTATATTTACCTCACATCATTATAGTTTACCTAAACTAATATTTATTATAAAATTTATTCAATATACAATTCCTCAAGGTGCTTATTAAGTTAATTTCAATTTACATCTCAAAGTGAGTGAACTTATAAATTTTTGTTAATCGAGTAAATATTAATTAATATTGAAATGGCGTGAGTGCAAAATACGGAAACTAGTTCTTCTTAACGTCAAGGCTCGGTTAGGTTGAAGCATCAACGTCACTCTCACACAATCAATTTAAATTTTAATCAATATGCAAATATTATAAATTAATTAGATATGAGAGAGAGCGTCACCGGCTACAGAAACAATAGGTAAAGAAATAAAATTTGTCAAGACGAGGAGGCGAAATATTACGTAATACAGAACAATAATAATTGGCGTTTGTTGTTATATCAATATGAATTTGAGTAAAATGTGAAATTGGAGAATATAGAAGGGCCTATCTATAAAGTGAAAGTTTAGCTCAGGAGATGAAGGAATTGAGGTGGGTTTCCAGACAGTTTTACGATAATTGTCTTAGGATTATGATAAGAATGCTAAAGTTCTCGAAATTTCTACATTTTCTTGGCTTTATTAATGATTTACTCCAAAATCTTTGAAGAGGCCCAATGATGAGCAAAAACAGTCTTGATCTTGGAATTTTGCCATGCCTTATTGTAACGTAGAAGAGCGAATTTTATATGGATTTAATTGATTAAATAATGCCTTATATAACAAATAACACTTAACAACTAATTATAAAAATATCTTAAAACTACTTGCCTTATTAAACTACCAACTAGGGCCGTTGGTAATGGCAGGGACTCTTAATCGGGCATTAGGGTGAGTGATAGCGGCAACCCGCTACACCCCCCTAACCCCTCTGACTCGCAGGCTCGATCTTACTCCTTCTCACTTCCTGTGTTCTTCAAAACTCATTCTTTTATACTGACCCACATAGTGCTCTTTTACCCCCAAACGGATATTTGCAAGTTGGCCACGGCACACTTTTGCCGTGCAATCATGTCGCATTTCCGTGTGGAGGTTCCTTGTTGCGTAAAACCATTATGTTGCATATTTAAATTAAAACAAATGTAATTAATGAAATGAAAAACAATTAAAAAGAAATATAATTTTGGAAAAATATGAGCACTATGTGACATTATCTTAGTGTTGAACATTTGGCAAGACTAAGATCGAAATCAGAACATATCTAAGCTCCAAATACCAAGATAAAAACTAATTGAGCAAGACCAAGATCATGAGGAAGCTTTACGACAGGATTCTTGTCCAAATTCTCGAAATCAATTCCTCAACAAAATCTGTATAGTTTTTCCATCTATTGATCGAAGGCAAAGTTTCACTTAGGAGAAAAAAGACTGGAGGTGGATTTCTAAACAGTCTTTGGATTAATGATCTTGCGATTATGATAAAAATGTTTTTGAAAATCCTGTACTTTCTTGTTGCTTTTTCATGAATTAATTTATCATTTTCAATCTTGGTTTTTGGGCTTGAAGCTGTGTCTTGTCTTGGTTTGTTCTTGAATAGTTAGCAAGACTGTGAATAAGACCAACACATAGCCATATTCCAAAGTAGGTCAAGCTCAACACTAAATGAGCGAGACCAAGACCATGGGCATGATTTACCGGCAGGATTCTTATCTAAGTCCTTGGAATCAATACATCAGCGAAATCTGCATGGTTTCTCCAAAATCCGAGTTTATTGCTGAAAAGCAAAGTTTTGCTAAGGAGGAGAAGTGGACGTGGATTTTTAGCAGTCTTTGGACTAATGTAAATATAAATTCTCTACTATTAATTAAATAAACTGATCATTTGAAAGGGGCTAGTGATGAGCAAAAATAATCTTGATCTTGGGGTTATGTCTTGCCTTCTGTTGGACTTGAAGATGCGTTTGTCTCGTTTTGGTCTTGTATATTAAGCAAAACTGGAATCACGACCAGAACACGGTCAAACTCCAGAGACTGAATTTTCGGTATCAATTTCTCAGTCATATCTTGATAGTTTTGTCAAAATTGATCTTCAAATCTCTTAGAAAACATTAAGCCTAAATAGGTTCTTCTGATTTCAGCTTTTTTGAAGCAATATAAGATATATTTAAAGATTCATACTAAAATTGTGATTTTTTTATTAAATATGAAGTGTAAGTACTTCTTTGCATTGTGTCCATCATGTGGAAGCAGATCATTGATACGATGCCGCAAAGATGAAGGAGGAGACGAATAAAGCGAGAAAAAAAGTGAGTCAGATAGTAACTTGTTAAACATCGAGATCAATTAGTGCCCATCAATCATTAACTATTGACGGTTAATCCAATCTATATTAAAATCACGGTCGCCGCCGCCGTTGGTCATGACGATGGTGCAGTGTACAAACTATAAATAATAAGTCGTTATAACGTGCCTATTATGTATAAAAATATCGGCTGCATGTATGTAGATGAATGTTCTTCAACACCACTTTAAATTTCATTAATTATATACGTAAGCAGGGTCTTTTGAAAATCGGTAACACCATCATTAATCATAATTTGGAGGACTTCTTATAGAAAATTTTATGCTTTGAATGGCGATCAAAGTCAAGATCGTCTTTTTAATCCAATTTTTAACAGTGCGCTGCTACCAAGACTTTAATGAGGTATGCATTTTGGTTGCATGGATGGGTCAGGAAACATAATGAATAAGTACTGCAAAAATTAGGGGGAAAAATGACCTTGCGTTACCTGATACCTTGATCCTTAATCAGTTTCATCAAGCTATAACTTCTTACCTTAATAAGGCAAAATTAAAATTCACAATTTGTTTATAAACCAAAAGCATAGTGATTAAAAAAGAATTCTATGTCTTCGTTTCTCCTAATTAACAAAACTTGTTTTTTTACTCAATTTAAAAAAAATCAAATGGCAAAATTAAAAATACACTTGAAGATTGTCTAGGTATATTGATATATTGTGTCGTTACCCAATCGTTACCAATAAAATCGAAATAAAAGGGATCCACTTCGAATGAACAATAAGTCAGTGCCGAAAAGTATTTAGTTAACCCAATTCCGTGACTGACATTGTTGCGGTGTAATTTTGGCTCAGTATACACATGTTTGATTGTTTTGTAAGACGTTTTCACTCCATATAGGGCCCACAACAGTTCAAAAAATTTACCATTGCGATTTAGCATAGCTAATTATATTACCAAATGTTGACTTTGTAACATGTGTGCCTTACGTGAATTCACAACGATAATGTTTTATTAAAAGAGTGCATGTTGTATTAGGGAAGAAAACGATTAGAAGATAATCGTTTTGGTTATACAGTCATTGACGCAAATATTGCCCTATGTAAATTTTCAGTGCATAGGTACTTAAAATAATTATACTATGATTAAGGATCAGGGGCGGCTCGTGGTCGAATACGAAGGGGGTTCACGAAATGAAGAACATGTAATCATCAAAAAGAATTTCACAGTGAGGCATATGATTTTACCAAAAAAGTAAACCAATTTTTAAAATGGTCATTGTTTAGATAGCCCAGTAACATTTCAGCTTGGTTATATCTATGATAATTATTTCCTACAGAGTCTATAATACATTCCAGGCATCCTTTAAATGTTCTGCGTTTTCGTAAAAATTTTTTACTGTTCGAGTGTTATAGTTCCACCTGGCACCTGGTCGGCCGCGGCGACCTTAAAGCATAAACTTGAACTTCCCCTTTGGAAAAAAACCTTTGAAAACCTAAACGCTGTATTTGAAAAGTATTTGTTCTTCGTTTTCCAATTAAAAAAAATTTGCTCTCTTTTTTAAAAACAAAAAAGAGGAAAAAAAAACACTTGTTGCGGATTTTGTTAGGTCTTCCCAACTTACAATAAAAGAAAAAAGGGTAACTTTCGTCACCCAAACAAGACCCAACCGGATTTAAACATTGTTGCTTTTTTGGGTTACACGGTTTGATTTTTTTTAAATGAACTATATAGGGCCAAACATTTAAAAAAGGTTACCATTTTTTAATACAAATTAATTATCAAATGTTTTTTTAAATTTTTATAATTCACAAGGATAAATTTTTTAAAAAAGGGGGTTTTGAAAGGGAAAGGTTAAAAATTTTTTGATACAGTCCATTGACGAAAATTTTGCCCAAATAAAACTTCAAACTGTTTTTTTTTGGAAAAATATTGGTTTTTAAGGTTTCCCTTGTTTTGATCTTGATTCGATTAAAAAGATCAAAGGGAAGATTAAAAAGAATTTCTCGATATTTTGTAAAAAATTTAAACTTTGCACTCGCTACCAGTTTTCTAAAACTTTCCCAGAGCTATAAGTACTCTGGTTTAGTCCTGGCATTAAAGAAATACAGGATAAAAGAAAAAGACCTTACATATTTATACTTATACAATTATTTGTGAATAAATTGAATTGATTTATTTCGAGGTATAATTTTTTGTTGAGTATTGTACACTGAAGGATCCTAATAAGAATCCTTTAGATATCGGCACCGTATCAAAGGAATCATCGCGGCCTACTTGTGTCTGGTGAATTGCAATTGAATTTTGGCCATTTTGATACCTTATTCGGAGAACAATCAAAACTGCTTATGAAAGATCAAAGCAGCAACCTGTGGTGAAAACCTGACATACAAAATGTGAACGAAATAAAAATTACGTTTATCGAAAATTTCACTTACAGATTAAATCGGAGATGTTAAAGATTTATCTGGTCACGATAATGCCGAAAAAAGAAAATTAATTTGACATAAGTAGCATATGTTTTAAAATTGAAATGGTCCGAAATACATAAATATTGTTACGAAAAAACAGATTTAGATGATAACTGGTCGCATTTTCTTGATGTAGCGCTTTAATGTACTCATTAAGTATAACCTTTTTTATTGAAAGGATGCACCGTCGTCCTAAAAGCACGGTGTATCAATTGAATGTATTGGTATCCTGGAAAAGATTTACAAGATACTGAATTAGTAGCAAAGTTTTACTTGAACCTAAAAGGTCAATACGCAATTTGCAATTTTTTTTATAATTTTTATAATTCTTCGTACTATTTGTTTCATTGAAATGTAAGATCGATTAAAAATTAAACCATTAGTTAATACAATCCTTTCTCAAATGTATTACTTAATTGATAATACTCCGTTAATCTTCTTGCGTCGGGGGTGTGAGGTCTTGTGAAGGCGTCCGCAATTGACCCATCGAGATAATCTTCTTTCCTGCAGTTATTAACATCTAATTAAGATGGGTTGGTACAGGAAAATCGTCGTAATTTGCCAGTAATGAGGGTAGGCAGGTACAACGTTTTCAGTAGAAAAATCGTCAGGAGGTCAGTACAGTTCAGCCGGAAAGTGAATTAACATAGTACGCATTTGAATCTCGTAATGATGCCACACAGGATGATTCATGATCATGAGCTAGTGACTGTTCTATTGTTACTTCCAATTTCATGCCATTCTCGCTCTCCCCTCTCGTTTTGCAATTAGACGTAATCTTTCTTATTTTCCTCTCATTGTGGATTGTCTTTAGTTAATGCATTCCATGACTTCTGACTGCTGAGTACAGTTAGGAAGGAAGAAATATTCAGCAATTGCAAAATCAATTTTAATTAACCAATTATGGAAATTCTAAACTCTCTCCCTTAGTTTTCTTCTAAAATACCCTTTAAACAAATTTTTTCTACTCTTATATTATGCCCAACTTCACTTTCATCCTTTAAGATCTTGAACTTTAAGCAATTGTTCCTCTGGATATTTACATAGTAATGTTGTTAGAGTCAACATTGTCATTGTAGCACATTTTAAAAGAGAATAAATAAATTTATGAAACGGAAGTACGTTGGCATGTTTATGTCAGTGCTTTCCTACTAGTGGGAGCGCGAAGATTTTTGTATAAATGACAATGCAACTATTATATACCTATAGGTATATTACATAATACGTCTTGCGTTCTAAATTTAAATACAATGAACATTTAAGTAATCACCAATTTTAGAATCGTTTCCTTTGTGGTAGTCTAGCATTAATCAAAAGATAAACACTTATTGTATTTATCTTTGTATTATATTTATAACAGAAATTAAATCAACGAGGTGATGGTGGATCGCCTACGTCCGAAGAAGTTTCTTTATTTAATTTATTTTTTCAATTTTGTTTCAGATTGTTGCACATTCCAAGTGATTCCACTTCAGCATTTTTTGATGATGAGTTTAAACACACAATCTCCACAAATTACTGATGCAGCTACCAAAGGGTGAGTTGATGTAATATCCATATATAGCTGTTGTATCGCCATCTATTGTATATTTTCTACATTAAATACTTCCATGGTGATATAATGATCGATACTAGTACCTAATTCTAGGCCTTTTGAGAAATATATTAACACCCTTCCTTATTATTGCACATTTTATCTACATAGGTAGGTACTTATTCAACACTGAATACTTTCTATTCGAATATTATACGTTCAGAAATAAGTTCGTGGAAAATTACAGCTTCAAAGTATAATGCAATGTGACAATTTTATTTTCGAAAGTCTAATTACGTGTGTTAGGTTTTGACATAGGAACGGTTCGTGTGCAGTATGACAACAAGACTTTTATATATTTTATGAACAGTGCATGATCTTATGGCGTGCAAACTAGATATAAATTTCCGCGACTAAATGCGAATGTTGAATTATGCAAACGATTTTAGCAACTTTATTTGACGTTGGCTGTAAAATGTTATTGTTATTATAATTCGTAGAGACCGTACCGTATAGTATAGTAGGTATAACTGAGCCAGGGGTTGAATTACATAAAAATTAGTTTATAGGTCTATCAATTCTCTAGATTTATACCGTTGCATTTACTTCCTGCATGCCATTCGGTCGATATTGTACCTAAAAGAATTTATGATCTGAATATGTTTGCGGTATTATACGGCCTCGAACCATCACAGCTGAATGTATGTATACGTTGATATGTAGATAATGCATTTCGTTCAATATATTGACATGTTTCGATATTTAGTAGATAATGTAAGACAGTGTTAGACATTGATCGCTAAAAGACCACTGACTTTTGTTTAAATTGGTAGTTCAATTTACCATAAAACCACAAAATGGTTAGAAGAACGTAGAGCGCACTCTGATGGTGGGTAGCTGAGTCATTTTAAAGGAAACTATATTTTGAGGGTATCAAGTACATTATAGAAGAACTTTTACAACTAAATATTTACTCAATTTTCTCAACAAACTCGCTGAATTAAAAAAATTTGATTTTATGGGTAGTATCCTCATTCTAGTGTAATAGTCTAGTATAATATGCAAATTGAGTACGTATTACGTAGAGGATGGAAACAATTATAAAATTTTGCTGGAGACATCAATAACCGATCTCGCGAGGATTCCTGATACAGACCCGCCTACTTTTAATCCTTGTCATGTCCTTTATACACCCTTCGTAGGTGTTTGACCAAGAATAACCAATAACTTCGTGCTTAAGTATATTCAAGTATCTTCCTACATTTATTACTTATTACGTAGCGATACTGACTACCGTAGAAGCACTTCGATTAAAATAAATCGAGCCAATTGTGTTAACAACATTCGACGTTTCGAAATTGGCTCCTCCCTTATCCTTATTGGAAACGAGTGTTTGCCTACGACTCGGGAAAATTTATATAGAAAAAAGGGTCCTCTTATGCGACGCGACGTAACAAGAAAATCACGTTATGTACGAGCTATGCAAATGGGGATTACAAACATGATTTCAATTAAATTGTTGTTTATTGGTCGAAGAATTAACATAACATACACAGGTAGCGCCCAGTAGGAGATACCAATCCAGCTAAGAAAGGAAATTGGAATAGTCTTTACTTTATAAAGGAAACAATTAATTAAATAATGAAGCTGTGTGTAATTTTTTGTAACCACAAGACTAACTGACTTTGAATTTTACTAAAGTTTCGGAGGCCTTTTCAGTTTTGTTTTTGTGGATCTCAATGGTACTGGAGGTTAAGATGTTGTACCACTTATCAACAACTTTGTACATAAAAGAAGTAATTAAGTTCCGTGTTTCAATAATTCCGTGATTTGTGCTGTTATTGTGATGTTTCCTCTGATAACCTTCCATTAGCAACAAAAACTTCTAGTACTCGAAACGGCTAGTGCCAGTATTATGACCATTATAAATTCTATTTTTTATTATCTTGTCCGGAGACATTTATTTGTGACAGGAATTTTACATGGTGTCCCTGATATCATTTTATTTTCTTTAGAAATACGTACAACGTAACATAATAAAATGTTTGACTACGAAATTAACTCTCATCTGAGCCCTCATCGTGTTCTTCACCTCTCATCTTCAATAAAATAGGAAACGACGGACTTTTTAAATACAGAGTGTTTTTAGAAAATAGAATGTTTAGGAGACTCATTATACAGATTTTATAAAAAATAAAACGGTGGTAATAGAACAGAATTTTTAATATTTTTAACAATAAATCCAAGCTTCAGTACGGACGGTTAGGTTATCCTCCCTCTATCTACCACGTTCTGCTTCCCATAGGGCACTAATAAGCAAACGCACTAGCATTAGTAGCTAATAAGGCCGCTATTAATCTGACGCTCTCTTTTTGTACGTAGTGTATTAACAATATAGTAGTTTTTTAATCCGGTCTTGACAAATGCCACCTAATTAAAAATACTTAATTCGCCCAGTATTTTCTAATTAAAAAAATGAATCGTGTACGTCTCACTTTACATTAAATATTTAACTTTTACGATTTTTTTTCTAGAGCTTCCAGTTTTACAACTTTCGATCATAAACCGATACCACTTGTAAACTATTTTTATAACCGTGTTTCGTTTAACTTATGCTGTTGTAAAATAAATCTTACACGGTCTATTATTATCTACCTACATCGGCGTCTAATCAGCGCTTAATTGTCAATTAATTGTACAAATGGCGAATAAATGAATTTTGGTTCGAAAAATTTAATCGATTTAAGACTGTATTCTTTTAAAATTTTTGGATTTATCTTCATGTTTATGTTCGCTTTTTATCGATAATATCTGTAATCAGATGAAATCTCGTCGCCAATAAAAGATTCGGTGAATAAAATTGTACAATAATATCAGTAGGTAATTTTTTGAATTAGTCGATTGAAAAAGCACTCAGAAGTATCTAATCGTAAAACAGAATTTATTTGACTGATATTTAAGATAGTCAAGAAGGGCTTTTGTTTTCATGACGATACGAACGACAGCTTTAATGGAAATATTAATCTTAACGCCTTGACATAGGAAGGATATGTAATCTAATCTGCCGCAGGTATTCGTGAGCTGAATCGCTGAATGTAAATAGACTGGAGGATATGAAATCAGAACTAGAGGTGTTACGTCGGTGGCCTTTAAGTGGGCCGAGTATTTATGAAACAAGGACATCATTCCAAAATACACATAAAACTGTCTTCTGACCGATGGGTTACCAACAGTTAAATGAAAATAATAAGACGAAATCATCTAGCTGCAAGGAGTTGGTGCTACAACTATTTCTACCATTGGTAATGATTAATGGGTGCCACACTGACACTTTTTGGAAGAAGTTAAAGTCAAGTAAAGACCCATTGGGAGTTTTCAATCGAATCCAGAATTACTAAATAAAAATGTTTATTTACAAATCTTTTGGAAATTATTACATCTCTATGATATTTCACAGAAACTAAATACTGTCCTTAACATTCTGGCTGAAGCTAAATAAATAATTATTTAATGGAATACATTAAACTGGAGTTCTCAAGCTACCTCTGAACTGTAAATTTCTATAAGGAAGTAGCTGGGTTCATTGCAGCTCAAGACGAATGGGGATGGAAGGGGAACTGCCTGGGTCTTCAAAGCAGTGCACAGAACTGCCTGGTGTTGAGATCATTAACGTAAAAATACCACGACAGAAACATTCGGCTAAATAATTGACTAGGTCTAATACGAACCTATTTTTGTAAAATAAGTTTGCTTCAAAATGAAAACTTTGTAATTGCATGCTTTGTGAAAGTGCGTTGCTCTACGATATAATTTATTCATCGTCTTCTAAACCTAAGCTTTAGCACTAAAGCCATTTATTTCACGAAAAAATGAAGAACATCAAGAAACGTGCTTCTAAAGAGTCTTTCAAATCAACAGATTGCATGTAATAAAGTAAAGTATTTTACTCGCGGCCTGTGTCGCCACGGGCGGCTCCGCCTGGTCATCAGCGCAATCAAAAGGCGTTTACACTAAAGACGTTTAGACTAATAGCAGTTTTATAGTAATGATAACAATTTCTGGACGTTTTTCTGCACCGACTCTACGCGTAGAGAGAGGAAATTCATTACAAATGACCGCAAGACAAGTCGTATTATTGATGGTTATACAGCTGTGGTGATAGGCCAATTGAGGCGGCCTACCATTTCCCATTTGATTATGAAGAAATTTTAGAAGAAAACGGAGATTAACTGCCTCACGTAATGATGGTGTCGTGCACTTGATGGTGCGTGAGCAACTGTCATTCTAACACACTGATGTTTATGAAACCAATACTAAAATAACAAATAAATTGTTTGAAAATTAAGTGGGGATAAATGTTGGAGAAGGGGTAACAACAAATCGTATGGTGTAATAAGGTAATTTTGCAACTATCAAAAAAATACCGGCCAAGTGCGAGTCGAACTCGCGCACCGAGGGTTCCGTACAAACCTGTATATATGTGATGTAACTAAAAATTTAAGGTTTTCGGAATTTTTCCTTTATATGTGCTATAAAACATTGCTTCATGCCAAATTTCAAGATTCTAAATCGACTAGAAGTACCCTTTAGGTTTTGATTCCCTTGCGAGTAGTTGCGAGTTTGAAAATATGCGGCTTAAATTGCTGTTTCTTTTGATTGCTTTGACATAAAAGTTTTATTTTGTTACAGCTTAAAGGTATTATAGACCTGAGTATTTGTTATGAATTTCAATTTAATATCTCTACGCGTTCATGAGGAAAGGGGTAGTAACTTTAAAATTATTAAAAACATTTTTATTATATGATGTAACTAAAACTTTACGGTTTTCGCAATTTTTCCTAAATCTGTGCTATAAGACGTTGCTTCGTACCAAATTATAAGATTCTCAGTTCACGGGAAGTATCCTGTAGGTTTTGATTCGAAAATTTGCGGAAGTTTGCGGCATAAACGGCTGTATCTTTTGATTGCGTTGGCTTAGACGTTTGATTTTTTACAGCTCCAAGGGCCAATAGACCTGAGTATTTGGTATAAACTTTAACTTGATACCTCCACTTGTTCCTGAGAAAAAGGGTCTTGATAGACGGACGGACGGACGGACAACGAAGTGATCCTATAAGGGTTCCGCTTTTTCCTTTTGAGGTGCGGAACCCTAAAAATGAAGATTTTTTAAAAATACACGTACATGGGTTCGATATAAAAGGTGTATGAAGACATTTAAGAGAGACGTTAAGAAAAAATCTCGAACAAGTTTTTGCACTGTAGCTAAATGTGAAAATAATGAAGTTTGATGTATCTACATTACCTTGGTCATTTCAATTTACAATACCACGTTGTGAGTATAAATTTAATGTTATAGCCGAGTGGTTTGTGTGGGTGCAGTTGACCAAATGTAGGACGAGGAAACAATGTCCCCTTTTTTCTCTTTTTGGGAGATGGGACGAGAAAGTCGACTGAAATATAGTTTGTACGCTTTTGTCGTCCGCACGACCGAATTGGATGTAAATGCAAATTTTATTTCCTTCTAAACAAACTTTAAAATTAAATTATCAACATCGATGTCCATATCGCCCTGTTTTGGTGTAGGTGGTACCGTAAATTTCGAAGCAAACTAGAGAAATAATGCCCACGCGCGCGTTTTTTCCTCTCCGCGCTGAACGTGTGGCATTTCCGAGCTTAGATGTTCATTTCGGCTTAAATTGCCCATTTATTTACCTTTTCCTCGACGTTTACCAAAACGGGGTGCGATACAGGTAATAAATATTATTGCGGGAAAAACACACTCTGTTGCTAATCATTTCGCTAGAAGCATGGCATTTGAAAGCTTTTTAAAGCTAATGGCTTCAGAAATATTCCCAAGAATATTATTATAACTTTGATTCCAAATCGTAATTTAAATTTAATATTAACCTGAGTTTCAGAAGTTGGTGGCAATATGGGCATATGATTAGCAATCGTTGAAAGTGACAGGTAAAAGAGTTTTGAAGCTTGTGAATAGTATAAAAGAGGCGACAAATTCAAATGTGGCTGATTTTTCGAAAGAATTGCAAAAAAAGGTCTCCTAAACCATTAGCTCGTGTCTGCCATTTGTATATTGTGTTAATTTCACTGTATTGGTTCCAAAAAATTTTTAGCCAGACATCTACGTTGTTGTGCTTTTTGGTTTTGTAATTTTTAAACTTCTCAAAAAAAGGCTGTACTAACTCACTTCTAATGTCTGGTATTTTTATATTCGTAGTTTTAACGTACAACAGAACAATTTTACGAATAGTCAGGCATGAACTAATAATATATATAAATACTATTTTTTTTTTAATTTTGAAAATTCATACTACATTTTGGCAGTAAAGATGGAATGGCAGATTTTTATTTGCCTATTTTTTATAACTAAATTAGCATTCACTGTTTTCATTGACGAGCAATTCATATAAATTGTTATTTATTAAAAACTTAAAATGAAAAATTAATTAGGTACTTATTAATACAGGGACATATACGTCTGGCAATAAATTTGTTTAATAATCTGGCTGACTGTTAGTAAAACAGGTGCCAAACGCGAGCAAATGATTTCCATTTTTAATTAGTTATCTATTAATTAAAAACGCGGCGAAAGTAGTATGCCAGAAGTTTAAAGTGAAAATTCCACTATGTTCAACTTCTGTTAGACAAGTTAATGATTCAAAAATTTCTGCCACCAAGTCCCTAGCTAATCCTCTTTGTAGTTATACATACGTAAATATGTATACATTATTGTTCTTTATAATTATTAGAAATTTTCTACCATATATAAAACTTTTGAAATAGGCACCTAGATGGACTAATTAAAGACATTAAGGCCTTGTCAGCAATTCGTCCAAACAACAGACGTGAATCAAGGTTTCGAGCTTCCTAATCTTCATCAGCATATCCCTCGTAGTTTGTTTAAATCACCTACCAAACTGCAGTTGCTCCATAGAATCAAAATGGTCTCTTTAGTAAATTAAATGGTAATTTTGTTAATTTATATTTAACAACGTTGGTTGATTACCGCAAGCCATTTTCTTCCGGTAACAAACTGCTTTTGAATGAAAAAGGTTGTAATGTTTAAGTAGCAACAGAGGAGATAAACGTCACATGAAAAGACCTAAAATTATACGAGGAAATTTTACGTTCGCGGGCATTTGCCGCTGATTTATTTTCCTTTTTTATGCCAGAATTAAGACGGTGCACTTAATGTCTCTCTACGAGCTCATAAGGCATCATGGGGCATAAATAGAATGAAGCTGTTTACGTCTTATACGGTTAAGTTTCGAGGATTTAAAGGAGATAAGTAGGTACTCCGGCATTATTTTAAGGAGCTTAGTAATTTCTTTATACCAAACATAAATTGTTGCCCACTTATATGGCTTAAATAACTGGACATATGGCGCCTTGCATACTGTTTGCTCTGTTTCTCTTGTCCTAAACCGAAAACAACAACAAAATTGCAGAATACTACAGAAATTCGAAAAATTATCTTTAATAAGAAGAAAAGGTAATGTTTGTTCAACAAAATTCTACTCGAAACTACGAAAAACGATTGAGTACCTACAAACGTGAGTCTACGTAGTTATTCTTTCTCCAGGTGAGTAATAAAAAAAGAGAAGTGGGTGTAGTGTACGGCAGTTGCAACGATAAGGGCTAAAATTATTTCGTTGTCGACAGTCGGATCTCGGGTCCAAAGCTGCGTCCGTACAACGCGCAATTCATAAAGCTTATCTTAAAAGGCTTGTGTAGGTAGATTTATGTCGGAATGACAGGAGGAGTTGGTAGTGGTGAAGGAGATAATGCGGTAGGAGAGAGGAGAAACGCCGAAGGAGGTGGAGGAGGAAGCAAAGGCGATGCCGATAAGTCTAATGTAAAGTACCTACAGGATGATGATATCAATTCTCGGTGATTTGCTTTAGCAACGAGAAAAAGGAAAAATAAATTGCGATGAGATAACGTCATCAACAGCAGCTGCTGATGTTAAAAATACGTCATAAAAATTTTGAGTGATAATGAGGCAGATAGTGAGAGATCTCATATATGGCTTAGAAGTTCTTGTATTGCATGGTATAAATACATACTCATACATGGCATTGTACAGCTCATTGTTACTAGGTATTAGTTAATAATTTTGCATCAATATTTTACCTCTTATTTATCATCTATATTTTAGCATTTTCGTAATGTCAATAAAGCTACCTACACAAACTTTTACAATTCTGACACATAATTTTTATTACCTTTTTTGTATAATCCATTTAAAGTATTAGCTGATGTGATCATTTTGCAATATTTCGGTGCGTTCTCACGTGAACATTTCCTTTTTTTTTCTGTTCCAGTGAATTTCGTGTTTTATAAATTCATCTGTCGAATCTAGAAACGTTTGAAATAAATTATGCACGCCGCACGTCTAAATGTTTTGACGATTAGAAATGACGTGAATTAGTATTACAATAGGCGTCTGTTGTGTGAATGCTTTCGAGCTTTCGATCCGACCGATTTGGTAATTAATTGCCGTGTGAAAAATCGGCGATGGAAGGCGGAGATAGATTTCTGATAAAGGGGCTTCTGGCGTAGCTGCTGTTTAGTTAGTATACCATAGAGAATACACTTACCTAGAGAAACAAATCTTGGTAGACTACGATGACTATGTCTATGCCATTTACATATTAATTCCTGATAATATCTGCTGCTGGTGTTATTCAACTTTACCGCCCAGTCAACGGACAGACAGAGAATCTACTTCCCATAAAATGTTTATGTGGAAAAATAGAACATCAAATGTGTTTCAAAATCTCATTTGTTTTAGGTTTTAGTAGTTTCACTATACAATTCTCTAATATTTTACTACAATATCTGCCACTTTACACGATCCAGACTATACTCACTAAAGAATCGAATTGTTTTGGATTTTTTAATTATATTTCTAAATTTCAGTAATTCGATTATTGTTTTTAAAATTTTACTACCACCAATTTGTATAATTCAAACTAAACTTAAGTATCTGATGATATCGAAAGGTGTTGGACTTTTTAACTTGGTATTTCAAAACCTCATTTTAAATTCTTCTAGGCCTTAGTAGTTCGGCAAAGTAGGCTTATAAAATTCTTGAATAGTTTACCATGACAGCCGCCATTTTGAATGATTCATACTATATTCAGTCAAATATCTGAAGATGTCGAGTGGTGTTGAACTTTTTATTTGGTATTTCAAAACCTCATTTCAAAATCTTCTGAGCCTTGCTGGATCCATAAAACGGGCTTAGAATATTTTTAAAGTTTTACTACCACAACCGTCACTTTATAAGATTCAGACTATACTCACACAAGTATCTAAAGATATCGAGTGGTGTTAATTGTTTTTATTTGATATTTCAAAAACCTTATTTCAAAATCTTTTGAGGCTCAGTATTTCAATAAAACAGCCTGAGAATGTTTTTTAAATATTACTACAACCACCGCCACATTGCATGTTACAAACTATGTAGGTACATTTAAGTATCCAGTAATATCGAATTGTGCTGGATTTTTTTATTTGGTATTTCAAACCTCATTT
Organism: Agrilus mali; assembly: GCA_029378335.1. NCBI lineage: Eukaryota > Metazoa > Arthropoda > Insecta > Coleoptera > Buprestidae > Agrilus > Agrilus mali. Next base: position 4,127,944 of record CM055657.1, on the reverse strand, counting down.
CAAAATCTGCTTACAGTGTTGAAAATGTTCGTAAAATTACAATTGTTTTACAAAACAAAAGATAAGTAAAATTACAAATCAGTGTATGGCAATACAAAATTAAAATACAATTTAAGTAATGAGGAAATTTACTAATACCAGTTGTAATTTTACAATCTTTATGTATAAATTCAACACACATTGTGATTTTACTGAACCGTTTATCAGCTTGCAATAGAAAGCAATTCGAATTTACAAACATTGTTTGTAATTTGATTTATTACAATTTTAAGAAAAATTACAAAAAAAAATGTAATTGAAATTACAATGAAGTCAATGAAAGTTTAAAAATCTTTTTCTTATTTTTATGATTTTGATTATAGGATTTCAAAGTGTATTGTAATTTTACTAAAAATAAATCTGCTGTAGCAGAACTAAATCATCGAAAAATTTGTTTACACATTCTGGAAATGTGATGAATTTTTGAAACACAAAATAAAAATAATCTATAAAAAGAAAAAAATAATAAATAGAAATTCAAAAATTAATACATCCATTGAACCACCCTTTCTATGATTATCTATTCACATCATAAACGAAGTTATTAGAAACGCTTGTGTTGTTATTTCTTGTCTTTTTGCATAAAAGCATGAGTTTGATCAGTGGTCGCCAGATGGCGCTATCGTCCATGTTTACAGGACATTTGTATTCCAATATTTATGAAGCCAAAGATATCAACCATGGGTAGTTAATAGAAGCAATCATCCTCAAACACCTCCACATCGAAATAGCAGAAAAGAATACATTGCCAAACCACCAATTCGGATTCCGGAAAAGACACTCCACCGTTCAACAACTCACCAGAGTGGCCACCTACATTACTAAAGGCATGAACACAGGAAGAACAACAACAGCAGTCATCCTTGACATTGAAAAAGCCTTTGACAAAGTATGGATTCAAGGACTCATCACTAAACTTAACTATCAACAAATCTCCACAGGCATGATACAACTACTTCACTCCTACCTAACGGACAGACAATTCCATATAAAAATCGACAACAACAGATCCACACCCAGAACACCAGAAGCAGGAGTCCCACAAGGCTCCCTCCTAGGACCAGTCCTCTACCTTCTATACACGGCTGATATTCCAATCAAAGACAACATTTTCCTCGCACAATACGCAGACGACACACTAATCGCGGCTCAAGCACAAGTAAGGATCCACACAGTCAAAAGAATAAACAACTATCTATTAGAACTGGAAAAATGGTTGAGAGCCTGGCGAATAAAAATAAATGAAAATAAGACGGAAGCCATCTGCTTTAACAGGAAAAGCAGAGTTCCAGCCACTGACATCTACTTCAAAAACACAAAAATCCAACTCAAAGACGACATAAAATATCTAGGAGTCACACTAGATAAAAAACTAAGCTACAAAAAACACATCACCCGCACAAGAGGGAAAGGACACGCGGCATATAAAATGCTTTACCCACTATTATGCAAAAACAGCAAACTTAGCAACAGACTCAAAATCAGAATATACAAGGTTTACATCCGCCCCATTATCACCTACGGAGCTATAATCTGGAAACACGCAAATGCAACTAAGACACTCAGCAGCCTACAGAATAAAATAATCAGAACAGCCATCGGAGCCCCATGGTTCGTCAGAAACACACAGCTTCAAAGAGAAATGGACATACCACCACTCATAGACCATTTAAACAGCCTAAAAGAAAACTTTACTAAACACTTGGACCAGCACGAAAACCCAGAAATTGCCAACCTGATGCAAATAAATCTCACCACAAACCAGATCTACAAAAAAATGCCACTGCAGTGATTAATTATTATTAGCAACATGATGAATGTGCAAAGGAGCCAGTCTCCCGCACCTATAACACAAACGATGACCCATGGGTAGTTATTCATTAAAAGCAATTCAACGATGAGTATCGATATATCATATCGTGCTTAAATTTTTAAGAATATCTTTCTATACTTTCATAACATAACAGTTAGGTGTATCAACTACAATGTTTTTTCTTGGTGGTCCAAATCCAAACATGCCATTTTTTTCTTTGATATTGTCACTCGCGTTTTATCGACTTCTAAACATACTGAAATTACGAAGTATTTTTAGTATAACTTTAATAACATTACGAATTTTGATATTATTAACTAGATTATTGCCATTATTAGGAACTGTAGTAAAGTTGCTACGAATATTTTCAATTTTAGAATATTCCTAAACTTAGTTGAAATGAATTGTGTAGTATAATTACAATAAAGTATACTGAAATTCCTAAACATTTTCAGTATAATTTGTTTAACAAAATTACATTATTTATATTGTAATATTACTACAGATTATAGGTAACTCTTTAGTAAAATTACTACAAACGTTTTGTAATTTTTCCTAATTTAATTGGAATTAATTGTGTAGTAAATTAACAAAACTGGATTTTACTTTTACTATATCGTGATGCGTTAAAACTTCCAACAATTGTTTTGAAAAATTACCATAGAAATTTCTAACAGTGTAGCCTTAGTATTCCGACAAAACAGGCTTATAAAATTCTTAAATGCTTTACTACCACTTCTGCCACTTTGCATGATTCAGACTATACTCACTCAAATATCTAAGGATATCGAATGGTGTTGAATTCTTTAATTTTATATTTCAAAATCTTTTAAATCTCAGTAGATTAATTATACTTATAATAATACTATCATAGCCGCAACTTTACATAATTCAGATTGTACTCATTCAAGTACCTAAACATATCGAGTGATATTTGGTATTTCAAAACCTCAGTACAAAATCTCTTGAGCCTCAATTGATCGATACAACAGGTTTGGAACGTTCTTAAAATTTTACTACCACAACCGCCACTTTACATGATCCAAAATGTACTCACCCAAAATATCTAATAGTATCAAATGTATTTGGACATCAAAGTCTCATTTCAAAATATCGTGAGCCTCAGTAACTCGATCAAACAAGCTTGTAAACCTCGTGAAATTTTTATTACTAGATATAGTTCCCACTTTTACATGATCACTTAAGGATATAGTGGTATCGAGTGGTGTTGAATTTTTGTATGCAGGGCAGGTTATCTTATATAGGATGGGTACTGTTAGAAAAAACGATGTCAATCTTAACGTAAATAACCTTCGACTGGTATTTTGTAATTAACACATCCTATTAGACGCTAATGGCCATGTATATAGTTTACGATCAAGTCAATACATATAATCGAAAACCTATCTACTCTTGGTACCTTGGAGAACATTGCTAATTGAAATCTTCGTTTAGGGAAACGTTTCTTTGGAATAACCACGTTAAATATCTACCCAGTTAATGTTCTTCAATCTTCCTCGATAATTGGGACGCAAATTGAGTTCAGCAGTTTGCTCACAAGAGTAATTTAACGATAAAAGTCATTCTCAGCTCTTCTTTAAGTACTAGCTGTATTTATTGCAATTTAATTCTTTTTATGTTGATAGGTACCTCAGTTTCTATTTATTGCAAAAATGTTTTTTTGTTCTTAAATCTCCTGAGAGCAGCAGCTACACGTGGTAGTGGGTTAGATTATGCAATTTTCAAAATGCTTCATTGGTCATGTGAAAAATCCTTCATATTAATAAAATATATCGAGCCTCCATGCAAATTCAGAATTTTATTCTTATAAAATGGTATTACTCGTAATGTTGTAATAATTATTTGAAAATTAAAATTCTCTTCCATTATTTCTTCATTATTCAGGTCTCGATGAGCCACGTTATTTAAAAGGGGTCAAAATCTATTTATTTTTGTCACGTTCTTGTGCTACCGCCAGGTCTTTTAAGCCCAAAAAATTCACACGAAACGCCCATCTACCTGTAAATAATACTGCCCATTCTACTTTCGGTTATTTATTAAACTTTTATAGGCAATAATTCTTAACTAGGAGCCAACCAGAGTTTTGTTTATTGTGAGTTATCGGTTTTTAAAATATCGCATTCTCAGCATGCAAGCTTCCATCCAAATAACATTCGGTTTCGACGTAGACTTGTTCTTGTCGAGAAAGCGGTCCTTTATTCCTTATATGTTCGGCTCCTGAAGAGTTATTGTCCGATATAAGTAATAAATATCTCTTACACTTTTGCTGCTTTACATTCCCGAGGGGGCAGACAGGTACCTGGACTTTACTTGTACCGCATACTTAATTAACAGTCAATACATACACACGCGTCCGAGTAAGAACACAGTCGATCAACCTATCGAACAAAAAAGTAATAGAAAGTTGGAAAGCGAACAGTACTTACAACATAATTATTATGAAATGTGAAATGGTACTATAATCGTTTAAACAAAATAAATAATATCGCTTTTCTTGTACTGCAGATAACACCAAAGTGAACCCATATTTTTTAAAAATTTATCAATTAATTTTCCAGAAAATATTACCGACAATATCTACCAGATTCTATAGAAGTACTTTGAACAAGTAATAATTTATTTAGCCATTTAGATAACTCTATTGGCCAACGCAGAAGTGAAATTGTGACTTACTACCTATTAGAAACGTAAAATGTACCCAAGAAATTGTAAAAAAGTCAGTGATTGCAGTTATATTTGAATTAGAAAGTAAAATAACTTCTGAAGTATGTAAGTGTGTATTTGAGAGGTATTTTCGGAATTGATTATGAGAGATAAACAAGACTAAGGACACATTATTTTCACACACCTGGTGGTAGGCGTCTTATAATGTGGTACCTGTCATCTGAGTTGGAAGTATTGAATTGTCGGCTACTGCAGTATATTAAATGTCATTGCCAATATAAAATTCTCATCAACACGTTGTTCAAGACAAAGGCGTTGGCTGAATGAACCACCAACGCTGGATTTCAAAATTACATAAATACAATACAAAAGAAAGGACTGAACTTTAAAGAATAGTTTCACGTATACCATTTGGAATGAACGCCCACTATTTTGCAACTGAATTTTATTCCACATCAGCTCACAATTAATCGACAGTTTAAATTGATTAAAAAATTACAATATGTAATCCGATAAATTGACTTAAACTTAAATAAATCAAAAATTCTGGTACACCCTGCTTCTAACTGAAATGGCATTTTGACTTATATTGTATTCTAGGTGGGTTAATTTAATATTCGCCTTTCTAGACTTGGTCAGCAGAATTCAGCTCGTCAAATTTTTCTTAGAGCACTTCTGAAACACCCTGTAACCTACTGCAACTAGAATAAATAAAGTAACTTATTATGAACTTATAATAATTCTTGTCATTGAATACCTAATTAGGTATATGCGGGTGTAGCTAATATATTTTTTTTAAGGCAGTCAGATTACATACATACTGTTAAAATATTATTTATTCTAATACTTTCACACCATGCAAGGCCTCTTTAATTGATTTATAGGTTTTCAGAAACGTAAATACCATAGGTGTACCATACAGCATATACTATGGGATACAATGTACGTACTAAATGCCTTACAGATCCATACAGACTCCTAACATTATTGCTTTCAATCAATTTTAAGAAATAATGAATATTGCATGATTTGAAAACAACATCGTGAGTAGACTGCATGTTTATTTTAATTTTTATCTTTTGTATCGTTCTACGGCACCTGTATGACTAATAGCAGGATATAATTTACAACTAGGGAGGCTTAGAAAGGCGATCGAAAATCAAAATACGATATTTTAGTATCTTATATTAAAAAAAGAAGACTTACGAATTGTGCCCAGGATCTAAGAATATTTATACTTTTGGTCCAACTTTGATCTTATCAGCAAGGCATGGAATACTTCAGTTACAGCACATAAGTGTTTATCCATAAATATATGGCAGTACACTTCATGCTGTAGGTTCTTCACAAAACAGAATAGATTTTGCATGCCAGGTCTGTTGAGATCTGGACAACGTGCTGTTGGCCTAATGTAATGTGACGTGTTCGGTCACGGAAAACACAATTAACAAAACAAAAATAACGAATTTATTTAATTACTAAAGTTAATTTGACTACACTACAGTTATAAACAAATCTACGCAATTTATTTCACTAAAAAGTCTATTTTCCCGCTCGCCTCTACTATAAGCACTCGCTATACCATAGACACTATGACTTCTATCGCCTGTTGTTCGCTTATCGATCGCTTCGCTTCCAAACATCAGCTGTTCACTGTCAACTAACTCAGTGTGTGCCGTCGCCGCCTTTTATAGTCTTTTCAGCCTCTTTCTAGGGAATTCTACAGCCGTCTAGTAATCCAATTGTTTTCCCATTGATCGTTGCTGGTGTTTTCTAGATGTTTCAGGAAAGCCGGGAATATTCCTTATGTATTCAGGGAAGATGTTCGTTAATTATGCTCACACCATCTTAATTGGCAAGTACTCGTAACAGTAACATAAGGAGCAGTTATCACTTTTCGTCTTAAATTAATACGACGAAATTCAATAGTTTACTAAAGATGGGAATATAAAAAACAATTACAAAAAAACAACAACAACGACAACAAATAAAACTATAAGAAAAACAGCAAAAAAAAATGAGCTAATACGGCCGAACGTCTTAACGATTGCAAACTAACTGCTTAGCTTGTTAGGGGTGACGGTGAATTCAAAATTGGTCGAAATATAAATAATGCAATTTAAAAATTCCAATGACCTGTGTCGGCAAAAGGTCTCGTTGCTAGAAACAAAAATGCAGATACCTATGTATGTACTTTGGTTCTTAGAATTGATAGACCTCGAGTCCGTTCAATTTAATTTTTCCGGTTTTGTATTATAAAGTCAAAATTGTAAATCTTACTCTTACTTTCTTATTTATTATTGGCACAATAAATTAATTCACCCCTATACTTACTACAAGAAAGAGAAGGATACCTTTGTCCTTCTTGGCGAGTCGGAGGTAATGAGCAGTGCAGGTACGATTTATAATGTTGTCGCATCTTTCTCTTCTACGTTTGAAATTTGTAGAGTTATCTCTTTTATTATTTTGCTGCGAAAAGCGAGACCAACATGCGCAAACTATAAAAGTAGAACAAAAATGAGCAGAATTGAAATAGTACCTGCATCACTTTTATCTCATCCTCATCAAAAATGATGGGGGTGGTGTGTTCTCTTTCTTACGGTAGGTATAGGGCAGGGATGGCGAACCTTTTTTGATGTCCGTGCCACAAAGTCATTAAAATTATTTTTTAAATAGGTAACATGCCATAATAAAATTTTATTCGAAATGTTAGCGTGGTGAAACTATACGGAAGTATAATTAAACAAACAAACAAAAGCAATTCATCTTTAAACAACTTTTTATTGGTAATCAATGTTTTACAAAAAGCAATATGCTAGAAACAAAATTCACGTTAAAAAAAATTGTTTTTAATGTAATTTTTGTTGCTGTACACAAGTTGATAAAGATTTGATATCTGGTTCATATTTAGTTAATTTCAACAGTACGCATGCAGAGCTCGACTCATCCGTCATTCTATTCCTATATTTATTTTTTATAAAATTTAATTCTGAAAATAGAGATTCACATGCCCACGTCGAGGAAAATATTGAAAAAATTGCCTTTGCTAATATTTTTAAAGTTTTAAACAATTAAACGTGTCAGGAACTGAATTCCATGTATAGTTAGAATTTCATCTTCTGCAATTTTATTTATTTTATCCAATAATCGATTACTTTCAATAATTTCTAAATCATTTTTTAAATCAACAAATTTTTGGTTCTATATGGTACTTGACTGAAATTCAACTAATTCCATTTCTAATTCATTAAAATTTAACCACTCAAGGACTTTTAAATTTAATTTTTCAAATGGTATTGTATCAGGATATAAAATAAATTTTGATTTGAGCGCTGCGACAGCAACAACATTCAAATACCTTAAGAAGGCGAAACTGGATACGCAAAATTTTTTATCTAATGCGCATCTGTATATACTTCGAAAGAATTCATGCAATATTTTAATAATAAAATGTATAATTTGACGATTCTAGTTTGCATACTAAGACAGGTATTCAGTACTACAAATTTATATCATAAACTAAATTAAGTGTACATTAATAATTTTTAATTCATTTCTATTAAAACAGATAACTTTAAAAAAAAATTTTTTTTGTGCGTGCCATCAAAATTTTCAAACGTACCACTTGTGGCACGAGTGCCAATGGTTCGCCATCCCTGGTATAGGGGTTAGTTAATTTATTGCGCCAGTAATAAATAATAAAGTAAAAGATTTACAATTTTCACTTTATAATACAAAACCGGAAAAATTTAATTGAACGGACTTTTAAGGGTAGTTATGCTCCTTAATTTCAGCAAGTTTGAAAATTTGATAAATAAATACAGTTAAAATAATATTTTATGTATTTAATAATGTATAAGATTCAAGAAAGAGTATTAGGAAATAAACAAAAATTTACCAGTCTTTTGTATAATCTTCCAATTAAGTTCTTACTTATAAAAATTGTAAGATGTGAAGTGGTCGTGGTTCCTGCTAATGTGTTGTTGTGTTTCTTGTCCGATTTTGCTCGCACAATACCGTAATGTAACAAGTAACAAGTTATAAGTGCTAAAGCATATATTTCTTTTTAACAGCCAGCAATTTGTCCTGGCTTATTATTTATCACCTACACTTTGAACCGGTGTGCCTGTAATACACAAGGCCCCCGGCCAAGCAATTAGTAATAACTTATGCCCTTTGGAAATAGTTCCGAGACTTTAAAATCGAATAACAATAAACGTTACGGCCAAAGACATACCTAATAAAATTACCGATATAATAAAGCACAATATCTGTTAACGACAGTATTAATGTCTGTGCTTTATAATACCTCGAGGTCTTTTTAGGATAGCATACGTTTGATGTTCTAAAACTTACTTTATCGTAGAGGTACTTTGGAGGTACGTAATGGGTAAAGAAAATTTTCTTGTTATTAATCGTATATCAAAAGAATTTTCAAAATTTTCCAGAAAAGTTAAAATCTAAATATAGAAATAGAGAAGCTCCGGTTAGTGTAAATAAATAATAAAAAATTATTCATTTTAATGAAGTATACAATTTGTTGTTTAGTTGTTGGCAATTTTCTTCGAAATATCTGACATTTGAAGGTACAGAGTTTCCGGTAATAAAATTCGAAAATTATCTATATTTCTTCCAGTAACTTTTCCCGTAGGTACGTACGCGTGTAGATAAGATTATTTATAATTGCATTATATGAAATTTATTCTCGACTTCTTTTTCGCAGCCCATTATTTTGAATGTGTTTTTCGCACTTAGTTATAAACTTATACTGCACATCATAACCTTGCAAGTAAGTTCTTTGTGCAAAGAGTTGGTACATAAACAAGTAATCGGTCGTGGTCGTTTTGAATGGTCGGCTCCTACGCAGCCGTAACTAAGACATTAAGGGTCAGAGGCCATGAGAAGCCCTGTTAGCACCTCAGGGACCAAAACATGTATACTTAATTTCAATGTAGTCCATAAATCCTGCTGGAATAGGGGATACACTAATATGAAGGCGGCGATGTTATCTCTGACATCGGTGTAAACCACGCGCGTTTCTTATACCTTGGCCGTAAACATAGGTTATTGCTAACATGTTGCCAACCTTATGATTTTAGGCCTTAAAGTAACCAACCCATACGCCATGGCTTATATGCGACAATCTCCACAAATAAATAGAAATAAAGCAACTGCAAATATTTTATTATATTTAAGAGGTAATGTTACAATTCTATTTTAATATTTAAGAGTAAAATTTCTTACCGTTTTTGATTTTCTGGTATAAGATCTCATTATATATAGTCGTTAGCAATAATTGCAAACTTCATCTCGCATTAGTGGCGAAACAGTGAAACTATTAACCTTTTCCTGCCTTACTTTACTGTTCATTTCTTTAATGTTCCGACTAACCAGCAGTAATTGTTGTACACATTTAGTTATGCTCCCACATACTACAAATGTATTAAAGGCACATATATACGTTTGCAGTGGCTTATTTGCTCTTTAATGGAGAAACGCAAATGCACTTCGATTTCTAAAGAGGAATTTTTTACTACTCTGGCTTTCATGCAGCCATAATTAGGAAGCTGTAGGTAATAATTACCCCTAAGAATGACCTCATTGCATTTTATTAAGTAAGTAAACTTCAATTGTGTGATACCTGAGCCTTGGCCCAAAACAATTACCCATTATCTTGGTGTTACTTAATTGCCTGTTATAAGCTAATAAATAAACTAAGACCAAAGTTTAGAGGCAAATTCTTCATAGAATTATTTTTCTATTTATTTTTCGATGAATGATATATTTGAATCGAATTTGGATGCAGTGCATTTGTATCAGGTTGGTTACGAGTGGCAGCACTGATTGGTTGCAACGAGCGCCAAACTTAATCTAGTGCAAATTTGTAACTGTCGACTCGTTCTCAAATATCCCACATAGACCAATAAATATCGCGGGCTGTCGTATAGACTGCTCCGGATAACTACCACCATGCATCACGGCCAGACATGAACACCATACAATAATGCACCATACATTATATGGGTGTACGGTACGTATCTCATACAAGTTGGTCGTGGACAGGTTTGGTTATTTTTCAATATTTTACACTCGTACGCGCAATGGCAAAACTATTTAGCAGTGTCGCGAACCTCCAACAGAACTGATTGCTTATGAAAGGGAACGCTTTATTAGTTTTGAGAGATATGTGCGTTGGCTCTTCTTGGGATTCAACTAAATGGCAGTTCTCGTTTTGGGCAACGTTAACTTTCTCACAAAAATATCTATAACCATTTGTAAAGACGAAGGAGGTGATATTATAAATACGGTTTCCAGTTGAAGATTGATTGGCAGAGTAAGAGTAGAGAAGGGTAGGAATAATATTTTAAAAGGGATAAAGAGTTACTGAAGACACCTTGACGTACAGTTCTGAAGAAAGAGATTTACACCTTTCCAGGAGGAACCGATATCATTCCCTCCGTTAAGGGACTTTTCTGTATTGTAAAGAGATCTACTCAAAGAGATATTATCACCTCCTATAAGGAACTCCTCAGTATGTTCCAAAAAAATGTCATTCTGGTAAGAAAGCAGAGATTGTCGTATTTCCTGCCATGACTCTGGATTGAAATCTTAAACAACATCAAGATCACTAGTTATGAGAATATAAAATCTTAAAAACGAAAAGACGTAGCTGCAAATGCTCCCCAGAAAACGTCAATAACATCACTCCATTAAGGAACTCTTCTGTATCTTCCAGAGATCTATTCAAAACGATATTAGTGACCCAGGTTTTCCATGTTTTCAAATTTTCTTTACATAAATGCATATTTATGACCAAGTGGAAGAATTCGACTTCCCCTCAATTATTATGAGGTTTTGGCGTATCGCTTCTGGTTGTAGGGACCAGCAGTAAATCAAAAGTTAGAATAGGTAAAGAAGCTTTTATATCTTTCCAGATGGTATCCATATAATTTCTTTCCATTGAGGAGCTCTTCTGTATCTTCCTGGGATCTGCTCAGGATAATGTTAAACTAAACAAAGTCTTCCATGGCAAATGACCTTTACATACAAAAATGTATGCGTATGTGGCCAAGTGGAAGAATTCGACAGTGGAAGGCGTCAACAAAAGTTGTTTTACAATGCGGAGGCTGTTCAGGAATTCTTAAGGTTTCCTCGAAGGAATGTCCTTCTGAATGCGGTTCGGAAACAGGGCAGGAAAGCAGAGCATATCGTCTCTTTCTCTTGGCGTGAAATTTACATGAGGAAAGCGTGCTTCAGAATAATACTTGAGAACGTGTGAAAAATAAGAAGAGTATTGAATTCAAATATAAAACGACGCGGTGCGCCGTTTGAAATCCCTCGCGCGCATGTTTAATGCATTAAAATATCCACCAAAGAGACGAAAGTCGCTTGAACGTCCGTCGGGCTGCCGCGTAACTAGTTTTATGGGGTGCATAATGTATGGCGTATTGTGTTGCGTGTGCGTCGCCGCCACGCCACAGCAATCGGACCGCACGTGATACATGGCGGTAGTTAAAATGGAGCAATTGCCCGACCAACGTCAACTATTTATTAGCGCATGCAAGATGAGACGACGCGACGATGGTGTTATTGGAAGCTTATAGAATCTAAATTTCTACAGGTGGAGGAAGACAGCGTTTCTTCATCTGTGACGCCAACATCACCTTCAATGGTCTACAGATTTCCCATAGTCGTATAGTTATCCGGAGACTGTTCCTCTTGGCTTACGACATCTTCAGCGATAAATTGGCGGACACTATACACTGGCTAACTTATGACTACGAAAAAAATGTTTGATTGGTATCAGAATCAAAATATCTTCGGTAGGTAACTATGTATGTAAGATACTATTACTGTAAGACATGAAGACATGAATCGTGATTTTGAATTGTCCTGTACGCCAACGACAGCTCCGCAAGAACACAGTTGCTTACCTTCACCAGCGTTCAATTAATATGAATGCGATTTAAAAATTTGATAATTATTACATTCGATTTAACAATTTTCAACAAAATCTTTTTATAATGATGATAACACCAAGTCGTACCAAAAAAGCATAAATTGGGTATTTAAGATGACAAACAATGAGAAGTGCTCAATATGTAACTTGGATATTTTAAAGAAGTGAAAACTTTATGAGTAAGGTCCTGGAACAAACACCACCATCGTGTTCTACAACGCCTGAAGATTTTAAAATCAAAACAGAAATGAGTAGAAGTTTTAATCATCTTTCGGAAGATTTGGCGGATGATGATAAGATCCAAGGAGATTAAACCTCCACCTCGACTGAAATATTGAAATAGAATATTGAGCACTGCGGAAACATCTAGGCAAGCATGGTACTGATGGTATATATATCAGTAATCAATGGATTACAAAATTAACATTACTTTTTCCTAGTTTCCTAAAATTTTCTATAAACACTCCGTCTTTCCTTAATTTTCCTGCATCCTGCCCGGGAGTAATTGGATTTGTTTAGCTTAATGCTTTTCCATCCTTACTGATCTCTTTATTTTGATTGGTTTTATCATTTCTAAATTTAAATCAACATTTATCATATTATTATTTCTCTAGAAAGCTTTTCATTTAATGCCGTAATTTGACTGGACCTCGGTGTTTTACGATTTCTAAATTCAAAATTATTTTAATATCTGAAAATCAAAATCATTAGTAATGGGTAATGTATAGTATTTATTTTATCCCGTAGAAGTGAAACCAAAGTAGATAGTTTAAAAGTGATATGATGTAGTGGTAGTCCAATTCTCGTGGCAAGTCTCTCTCTTTATTATCGGCGTTGACAGGCGAGACAGTGCATTTACGTTATAGGCGTTTAAAATTATAGTAGGAACGATACATGTGAGCCTTTGAATCAAAATGAGTCGAGTATTGTTGCTTCCAGGGATTATTATATTATATGAACTATGAAGCTCAAAAATATAATGTATTGAGTAATGTGAGAACGAACGAGACATGATAAGTGACCCTTCATATCTAAACCTAACCACTCATCGTTTTTTGTTTCTATAACATCTTTATTCAACTTAAACAGTTTACTTTAGTTTATTTTATTTAATTTTTATAGGTACATATCTAAGTAGTGTCAATTCTAATTGTCAATTGTATTATCACATTAAAAAAAAACATTCTCCGGGTAGAGACTGATGATAAGTAAGTTTATATTCATTCAAGTCTACATTGCTTAAAAGAAGTCATTTCTATTTATTTTTTATGTATTCATTTACCTTAGGGATTTTCAAATAAAAAAATCAATATGTCAGGCGCATCCACCAAAATTTGTTTGTAACATTACCTATTTATTAATGTGTAATTAAATTTAAATTTTAGTAGAACGAACAAAACAAATTTCAGTAACAATTACTTTTGTTTATGCTCAACAAGATCAACTTATGCCAACCCTTTAAACTATTTCCGTTTTGTAAGTTTAACCGTTTTACAATGCAACAGTTTCGGATTATTATCCAGACCATTATCAAGAGTTCCTTTACAAAATACTAAGTGATGTACAGTGTCTTATATTATTTATAAAATATTCATTCATTTTTTAGGTTAGAGATCAAACTTTAATGAGTAATGTTTCATAACTTCGTTTACATTGAAAATGAAAAATTCACATACAATTACAATTCAATCGATAATATTGTTGTCGATATTAATGCAGAATTTGCAACCCTACCCCCATTTTGTATTTATTTAGACAGCAATATTACAAGAAGTTGCAAATTAATTTATTAATTAACTAATAATCACTTAGTCTGCACTAAATCGAGTGACTGGCTTTCGAAGAAAAAAAAACTTTTTTTAAAACCTTAGGGTGTTTCCTACCAATACTAATGGGCGAGCTGTCTCTTCGAGCTACACTCTGGTGCAAATTCGGAGAGTAGGGTGGAAGGCCCTCTTCAGCCTCCTTCAGGAATAGCTGGAACGATTTATGGTGGTTGGGGGCAGAAAGATGAAACAAACGAGAATTGAAAGACTATCTGTGGGATATTAGTACCCCAGCATTTGCCTAGATCCTAGAAAATTACAGACCAGCCAGCACGGAACCGGTGACCGTGGTGCCGTTCGGTGGCTTTCGACCTCTCAGCAGCTACTTATATAGGGGCTCAATTCACCTGATGAGTTGCCTACTTACAAGCGAGTATATTTTCTGCATTATATGGGACTTTCGATAGACAAGTACGACCTTCGCTTGCCCATTTTGTTTTAAATCAATGGTCACCCCTATAATAAAAATGCTTGCTGCACCTTACTTTATTAGTTGTTTCATGTAGTCTCGCCATTCAGTAAAAAAAGGGTTAAATTTAGCGTTATGTTGTGTGTAAAACGAGCTCCTCGTGTATACCACTAGTAGGTATCCGCCAATTAAACACTGCAAGAAATTTTATGCATTGTAGCGTTACAAAGAAGCGTTTCGTTTTACATCTCGTTGAAATTGAATTAGCCATTGGCGACTGAAGTGCTCGAGCGTACAATCTAACAAGGTCGAAGACGCCTCTGTCGGTATACGTATATCCAATTAATTATTTTTTATGCTCGCCATAACTCTAAGACACTGCATTGAAAATTAACACGAACGAACGAAACGGTGCGTAGGAGCGGGCGTGTCCTAAAATATAACTCGCGCCGCTGTAACGAGAACTTTAAATCGGCTACCGAGCAAAAAAAGGAGCTTGATCAGTAGCGCCGGCAACGGGGTGGCGTTGTTTGAAATAAAAACAACCCCTTCAAGTATAATTCCTTAATAATAAAATTTCACCATTTTTTTTTTCTTGACTGTTTACTTGAATGTTTTTGAGTCTAGTTATTTTCAAAAACGGGAAAACTGCTTTTTCTATTTTTGCAACATGTTGCTAAACCAGTTTTTATTTAATTTATGATCTGGTGTTTCTGATTCAGAAGCACGTATAAATAATCGTGCGGTGAGTAGCCAATTATAGCAGGCTGAATAAATCTCATAATGGTCGCGAAGACAAATTTTCAGATCGGATATCTTCGTAATTACGATTGAGTTATTATATCATGAAATGTCCGTTAAAAACGCTACCTTCGTCGCTGTTCACTTAATTTTGCCGATCTCGATTATAGTGCCAAGTTAATTAGACTCAGGAACAGATTTTTATGCGTCAATAAAAACGAAAGGTGACTCAAAGAGTAACTTAGTGATTTAAATAAGTATCAAAAGTATACGTAAACTCAGTATTACTTTAAGGGGCTTATTCTGTCTTATTTTATATTTATTTATTCCTTTAAATCGTTTTAAAAGCTAGGATGTTATAAAAGGTTTTACACGAATGTATAATATATAATTCTCCCGATCAAACGATTCTGCTTGTCTCAAACATCTTAAAAATAATAATAATCCTGTAGCTGTCATCATCACAAAACCTCCTCTGAAGAAAGTTAAATTGTGAAATGATAATAAATTTTCGAAATATCTAAAATGCACTGCAGATTCTAGGGTTTTCGATGAGTTTAGATTGTTGAATGTTGCTGAAGCTCTAGTTTAAACCACATACTTGTTAAATAAATTATCTACTTTTAAGGGTTAATTATTAACAGGATAACGTGAAGATTTCCTTACAATATAAATTAGGTAAGTACTTATTTTTTTAATATTATAATAATGTTGGGAAAACTGTAAACTATAGTAAATAACAGATACAGTTTTTGATAAGGATCGACGTTTTTAGAATTCCTGTTAAATTTTAAACGTTGCTTGAGGCTCTACTTTAAACCACGTAGATATTTGTTAAAGAAATTATCTACTTTTAAGGGTTAATTATTAACAGGAAAACGTGAAAATTTCCTAGCAATATAAATTAGGTAAGTACTTATTTTTTTAATATTATAATAATGTTGGGAAAACTGTAAACTATAGTAAATAACAGATACAGTTTTTGATGAGGATCGACGTTTTTAGAATTCATGTTAAATTTTAAACGTTGCCTGGGCTCTACTTTAAACCACGTAGATATTTGTTAAAGAAATTATTTACTTTTAAGGGTTAATTATTATAAAATTTCCTTACAATATAAATTAGGACAATACTACTAGTTGTCCTAAAGCATTCCGCTATTTTCATAAATACTATGTAGTATGCTGCTCAGCAAAAATTTTGAAGAGTTAGGGAGGGAGACCTATTTTTTCTACTATTAATTAATTTTGCGAAAAATATAGATAAACTATATTAAATAAGAGATACTATTCTTGATATTTGAAGTCGATGTTTTTAGAATTTCCGCCGATTGTTAGACGTTGCTTGATGCTCAATTTGTTAAATAAATTATGCACTGTTCTTGCTCAATTATTAAGTTGCAAAGGTAAAATTTTGCTTGCCAAGTAAATTAATGCTTGCCATCAGCTCATAAACGTTTATCTACTATTCGTCCTAAAGCATTCAGCCTATTGCTTGAATGCTACGTGTTTTTGCCCACTCTATGCTAAACAAAACTTCTTAAGAGTTCAGAAGGTACCAATTTTTTTCCAATATTTTATAATTATTCTCACAGAACATGAATTATACCGACGTAAATTGAATCTTCGCACGCTGTACGTTTATTTAAACGTTCCTCTCGAACACAATGCTCGTTGCATGTTACTCGCGCCCCATACAAAGCACACGTGGGTTTAGAATCGCGTTCGTCCTGCCAATTTTGGACAGATTTGCGACAGTTACCATTAATACGAGAATGCGTAGATGTTGCCAATAAAAAAAGAAGGGTAAATGTGGGAAAAAATGTGTAGAAGGCTCTGTCTCCTCACGCAAACTCGTTCCGCTCTCCGGTTCGGACGCGATCCTTGTCCAGAGCTGTATTCCTTTTTACAAGGCAATCAATTCGATTCAATGTCTCTATTTAAATGTCACTCTCTAATCGACACGAGCTATATATCCGTTGTCGATTTTTAAACAGCCAAAAGTTGCTCGATCTACAATTCACCACGACGGAAATCTTTATTGTTGCAACATTAATATCATTGCTCGGGCTGGTATGAATATATCACGAGTAAAAATTTGGAAATATTTAAGAAGTCTGTAATATTCGAATATGTGTATTATACAAACTTTTGGAATCTGAAAATTTGCCAGGAAGTTTTAGGAAATCTCGGAAAAGTTTTCTGTCATGCTCGTACATATTTCAGCGCATTGGAGTGATCCACTTTTTTTAAATTTTAAAATTATGTTTTTAGTAATCCAGTCTCTCCCAATTTTTTATTCACTTTATTTAGAAACAATTGTCAACTTTCTCTGGATCTTAAAGTTACAACCCTTACATATAAACCGAACCTAACCTTTATACCCTATACCTTATTTTAATGCAATAAGCAGCGTGGTATTTTCTGTCGAACCTCATTTTGTTTGTTAATATTTATCCAAACTCTTCTTATAGCTCCTTTGCTTTATTTTATCAATACGTCCTTGCTCATTGAATTTTGGTGTCAATCAAAATTCCAATGTATGTCAAATATTTAAATTTGCACGTATAATTTGAACTAAAAAAATATTAATCCAAAAGTTCGTGTCATTTTTATTTATCCAAGCACAAAATCAGCGTCTATTTCCGGAAAATGATTTCGAATATATTTATTTAATAAAACACGCCTAATAATTTTGTGTTGATTTACAATTAATCGATCTCAAACTAATTTTTCTTTGTAAATAGTAGAAAACCTCGATCTTGTTGCGATAGTCAATAAGAAATCGTTCTAATAACTCTCACGCTGGACGTATAAGTCGATAATGTGAAATAAAATCAAAAAGCAATACAATTCAATCGAATCTCGTCCAGTTTCTCTATAAATGGATTCTGTTTGACCATTTTGGTTTTAACTTTTCGCTAAATATGGATTATGCCCCATTTAAAAAGTTCTTTTGATATGAATAATACGTTCGCAACAGTTGCTTTATGAGTGCTAGATAGTTTTACAACTACAGCCTTTTGTCGATATTGCTAACATCTATAGCACCTTAAACTTATATATACAGATATATGTACCTGTAGGTACATATTTGTGTGCGCATACTTTGCTTAAGTACCTGCGTATGAGCTCGAAAAAACGAAAATAGGGGACATTAATGGCTCTGATTAAAGGCAATCCATTTGTCAGTCGAGTCAAGGCAAAATTTACACTTTAACACGGCAAAAAGAGGTCGACAAATGCGTTGTAAACAATTCAAATTGCGTCCTGAATTCCTCGAAGTATGATGACTGCGAGTCCAACTCAAAGACTGTTTCTATTTACGTCTTACAATCCATCAGTTATTTTTTTATTTATGAAGGGTTGCAGAAAATTCGTGGGGGCATAATATGATGGTTTTTTTTTATATTGTCTTCATCTCGTCCTGTTCTTTCTGCTCTCCGTTATTTTCCGCCCGCAGTTGCAGGATTTCTAAAGCAAGCTAAAAAGGACTACTGTTTTTGCTAATAAATTGGAAGGGCAAATTTTACAGATTGCATGTGTCCTGAAGTCAAAGTAACTTAAAAGATTTTTTTTTAAATAAATGAATATTTCGAAATGATGAGATACGTCAGCGGTTGTCAGTGTTGGGCAAAGAAGTGCGCTTTCGTACCTCTATCTACCTACGGTAAAACAAACAAAATTAAGTATGCAAACAGTGTCTGAGTCACGGTATCGTCTTCGCAAATTATTCCGCGCCCATTTACATATTGTAAACGTAAGAGTGGTAATTTGCACTTGGAAGGCGTGGGCGTAGCCGCTCTTTACAATAGGATCCGTCTCTAGCCAGTCTCACTTGGCCCGCTCCTCTCTCGCCCCTCAGTTATCTGCACTAAATTGCATTATTTATGACCTCTATTGTTTGGAAGGGAAGGGCCACTTGGTCGTTAGACGTGTTATTCTTTCTTCTGTTGTGGCGTGAGAGAGGAGATTATAATATGGGTATATGGTAAAGAAAAGACCAACAAAGGATATCTACAATACATAAAATGTCGAATCGAATCGCATTGTATCGCGTTCTATCGATTCGATTACGCGTATGCATATAAATTTGTCGTCTCTCTGATAACTACAGATATGATACAGTCGCACCCCTTGTGATATCGTCACGTGAATACTCGCTCCGCCTTCTTTTAGGACACTTGACAACGCGAACTGTAGCACAAGAATATTTAAGTGTAGCCAACAATATTTTCATGGTAGGTACTTCTATGAAAAATTTATTAAAATGCTAAAGATGAAACCAAATGACTTTCGAGTCCGTTAGGGATTGAGGCTGGCCAGTAACAGCCCTCCACGTCTAACAAATGGAAAAATAAAGACGACGAATCGCGTCAAAAATAAACATGTTAGAAATTGAAAAGGTACATGTAGTACATGTCAGAACCGAACCCAGGGGATTATTAAATGAAACAAATGATACGTGCATTGAGAGCTGAACAAACAAAAACCGGTACAGCTTCGTTATATGTATTATACCAACAGATCCACATATATATACACACGCATACACGTATATAGGCGTACGGACACATCATCACATCCTTTGGTCCAGCTACACTATAATATGAGATATGCAGTTCGATATAAATAAATACAATCTGCATGGTCTTGTGGATGTTTTATGCCAATGTATATGGGCTCGTGTGTATGTATTCATGTGTAGAATAAGAAGGTATGATTGTGTGCGAACATAAAAATATTGCGTCTTATATTATGTCCTTATCTTGTACAAACTGGTGTACGCAACTCGGGCAACACCATGTAAATTAAATCTGATTAGAAAGGGGTTGTTGTTGGCTTTCACCTTTACATGGACAACCCACACTTAATGGTGTTTTTGTAATGCGACTTATTTTAAGTTTAAGTCAGTCACTCTTACATTGTTTAGTACCTTGTTAACTGGTTTCCTAAACTTCTACTGATGGTCATTTTCAGAGCCAGTTTCTCAGATCCTTTGATTATCCCGATCTACCCCTGACTATTTTTTCCATATCCTTTGAAAGTTTGAATTTTACGTAAAGGATAATCGTAGTAATATAAATACAAAGAAGCATCCAAAAGCTTGCAGTGTCTAAAGAAGTGCCTAAATCTATCTATTATTGTGGGTTAGATAGCCGGATATTATTTTTGTTGTATCATTGTACTACAACATTGGGATATCGTTTGAAATTAGCTCTCGTTACGTTCAACAATCGAATTAATTTAAAACTGAACGTTCGGCATTCGTTTATCTATTAGCGACTCCCACAAGTGTCCGGTAATGGTCCAATTGCCCGATACAATGAGGACAATGCAAAGACGAGAGCGCCAAGCGAACAAAACTAATTATAACCATTACTTTTAACGAGACTGATTTTTATTTCAAGCGCAAGTGTAAACGAATGCGTATAATTAGTAAAGGGCAATAATTTACGCCAGTCACTGCAGGCCAATAGGTATGCCATTCAATTACGCCATTGTCGGGCGAGATTTGTGAGCCGGTGAACTTCGAAATTACATCCAATTGTATTTAGTTCGATGGACCCGATGACTAACGTTTATATTACTCAGATCTGATTGTGTTTGATTTTGCCGCGGGTGCAGACACAGAAACTCCACAACAAAATAGAACACGTGTTTCTTTCCGATTAATCTCACCTGAACATTTCGGAATCGCTGCTTCATTCATCCCCAAATGCAACAATATATGCACTCAAAGGACTTAATTAATGGTCATATCCATCTCATGGTACCGTTTGATTTATGAGTGGATGAAGCATATTCCCATTACGGGTGGTGCCAGGCCAGATCATAAATCCCTTACCAAAATGTTCCTTTACCATTGTTTCTCAATACATTATCAAATGGGTATCAGAGTTACATCAAAAATAGTCTTTGCCTTCCGGTTTTGTCTTTTTTCCAAAAATATCTATTTCTATCTTGACTTGTCTTTGCATTTCAGTTTTGCCTTTTTGCCTTAGTGTTCCAATTTAGTCTTGTCTTGTCATGATCTTCCAGTTTGTCTCTTGGCCATAAGTCTCTAGTTTTGTGTTGTTTTTTCATGGTGTTTGTCTGTTTGTTTTGGTATTCCAATTGTGATTTGATCTTCCAGTTTTGCCTTTTGCTCTTGGTCTTCTGGTTGTGTTGGTCACTCACATTTCTCTAACTCATCCACATTTATCAAGAAAAAAACTAAGATCAAATGTGCTATACGTAGTCCAAGCATGGCCTTCAATTTCCTCATCATTACTGCCATCTTCAGGAGTACCAAAAAATTTTAACTGTTAAAAAATTATTGAAACTTATTTTGTAAAGGTGGTTGGTCTTTTTACGTTCTTGTTCGTCCATTTTCCTCGAGTATTACTGTAGATGCATGAGTTTGTGTTCAAGTGGGGCTATAGGGCACGGCAACCCAATTCTACACATTTATATGCTAGTGATAAAGTGCAGCTACTAAAATAATAAATTACGATTGCAATAATAGTAATTTCAACAGTCAATTGGTGAAATATGCCGGCAGGACCACGGGCGCATACATAATCATGCGATTTGCGTTGCCGTTATCAGTGTCAAGTGATCGAGCATTGGGCCGTCGCCGTTCCACACCACTTGGTAGAAGGCGTGTGGGTATTTGCTAATTTTCTGATTTACAATGCACACTGCCCTTATCTCCATTAATGCTCTGTTTGCTAATGCTGACACCGGTAGTACAAAACCAGCGTTTCTTTGAACGTGACGGATTCGGCAGTTGGTGAAATTGAGCGTGGTCACAGTCTAAGAGCCTGTTTGTCGAGTGGCTGGTTGATCGAGAGATACTGTCGACGGCGCTTTTTTGTGAGTATCGGTGGGAAAAAACCACACAAGCAAAACGAATTCAATGATATGTACAAGAAAGTAATGGAAGGCTTTCTCGTTGTAAAAGAATTAACCCTCATCACCATGCTATTTTTATTCAGAGTTCATTCATTCCTTCTTGATATGTATAGAATTTATTGCTAGAAATCCTGGTTTTGAGATTTAGAGTTTTAACCCTAAAGAGTTTATTATTCATGATTGATGATCAGGTCTAGGTCTCCTCTGCCTCTGTTTACCCCTTTTTGTTTATTATATATATTGTATACCTCCAATATGTCCCAATAAAAGGTATATCATCTACAGTAACGTCATCATTCGACTAATTTTCGAATCATGTTACACGCACTACAATACAGTGAATATTACGATAATTAAACGATGCGAACGAGAAATACTAAATATTTTTTCTTCAATGGAGGATACAAATCTCCCATCTCTTTATCTTAATTATTTAAACATATTGCCCATGTTTTAGTTGCGCCTTGTTAAAAGAGACTGGGAACTCAGAGAATAGGTACAAGAAACATTATTCTCTCTAAACAATAATTTATACTATTTTACAGCTAATAAGACTTAATGTTCCGCCTTTCAATAATCTTCTGCAATTCCGTTTGTAAATGTACGACGAACACTGCACATTCTTGATTTATTATCTTGCAATCTGTGTATCTAATAAATCTCAAACTGTTGTTTAATCTGAAATTATGAACAAGTATATTCTAGCTGTAAAACGATGGTCTCGATTAAAATACGACAAACCATGGGAACACAGGAAACCTGGCAGAAAAATTCTGGTTTTGATTAAATATCGGTGACCACTTTCCTTTTATAAAACAGGCATAATCTGTTAGGTAAATAAATCAGTGGTGGCACGCAAAATTTAATCGTATCAAATCCCAGAAAGTAAAGCTTAATGGTCTTTATTTTATTTAAAGCTCCCACAACCCATTTTCTATGAGGTAACATATATGTATGAGCGTGTAATTTTACGAGCCCTCGATGGAAACTGAAAAGGCACCGCTTGGTGATTTGTAACCCGCGGCGCTTACGCAGCGAGCTACACAAATGAGAGCTCCTCACACCATACAAGTATTGTCTGTTGTTGAATGGTGTGCAACAAATTCAATTCGTGAAGCAATTATTCTTGGTTTGTTTTATCCGCAATTTGTGTAGATACATAAACCGCTGCTGAATGTACATCTCACCTCATAAGTTTTTCATCATAAATCAGCGAATAACCGGTTAATATATGTAACTGTAAACAGCATTGCAGCGTTATTAGTAAAAGAACATTGAGAAGCGCGATACTATGATTAATATTCAACAAAAGGATGGAAATTACTGTTTTTAATTTGCACCGTGTGGGAAAATATGTATGTGAGTAGCGATAGGACGAGTAAAAGGAATCTCATGATTTACGAGGTGGCTTTTGCGTAATACCTCGAGGGTTGACTGCGTACCTACGCAAAATAACAAAAAGGACTTCATAGAACGTTAATGATTGAAACTAGGCGACCTAATTATATATTATCTACTCTCGACGACTCGTTAACTACTGCAAATAAATGAGAGAAAATTTAATTATTAGTTTTAATTGAATGCACTCGTAAGGCTATTATTATCCAAAGTGAATTACAAAAAACTTATTCCAAAATAACAAAATGATAAACGAGATTACAATAAGGCAAGTTTTAAAATTTCTTAACCTAATAAAAGTATTAGTTTGTTTATTTCTGTTACTCAACATATTTGAAGTGCATTCATATCTGTGATTAAAGAAACTTGTTTCAAGAGAGACATTACAGAGTTGTTACATTTTAACAAATTCTCAGTATTTGTAACAGGTTATATGTTATGTACGTATGTATTTGGTTGTGTATGAGTTAGTGTCATTCATTTTATGCATGAATAAATTTAAATAAGGAATTACAGATATAGATATTACCGCTTGCGACTGATCCAGATAACTTGTCAAAGGTATCTTGTTAAAACGGTGATTTACGAGAGAGATCATTGTGACAACTGTACATACTTTACTTATTGCAAATACTGTAAATACTAATGATAGATTTCCATTTCTTAACTCAAAATTATTTACATAATTATGTAAGAATAAATTAAGAGAAATAAAGAAGTAATATAAAATGAGTAGTAGAAGAAGCTGCATGCTTTTGAATGGGTAGTAGCATATTAGTACGGAGCGACAGTGCGTTTTTTGTATCTCTCTTATCAGGATTCAGGATTTGAAGCGCCTCAAAATTTCAGTATGTTGTGGAAGTTTCTTCTTTGATAAAGGCTCCTCTTATTGTGACTAATGATACAACAATCAGCTGAATACTTCTAAATGGGTAGTAGCGTGCCAGAATGAGTCGAAAGTGATTTCAACACCTCAAAATTTCAGTATATTGAGGTTTTTCCTTTGATGAAGGTTTCTCTTCGTAGGTAAGAATTTTTGATAGATGACACTAATTACTACAAATTTTTTTTCTGTGAGAGGATACTAGGATGGGTGCCTTAACGATTAATTACCAGCTTTTTGCAATCAGCTAAGTTCAAATCTTTCAATTTTGTTTAACGTTAGAACAGGTCTTTGTATATTCAAAAAAAACCCATAGAAATGCATTTGTAAGCTTAGTTTCATATCAAAAGCGCATTTTACAATAAATAAATGTTTAAATGGTGCACAACGTCGGTGAATGGTAGGCACTGTGAAGTATTCAAATAAATATCAATCAGCAATGCTGCACTGACGATAACAACACGTGTGTTACATTCACGATTCGTTCCAGAACGGCCCTCCTGTCTTTCCAAATCGTTGAGTTGAATTTATTGAAATGAAAATCTATGTGTCGGTACCAATGGGTAAGCATAACTACCCATAGGTAGGTTATATGCCCACTCGTGCGAAAATTTTAAATTACGAAAGGGAATGAATTATTTTCGATATCATTTTACTTTAGAAAATATTTATGTTACAAGCGGTATGTTTCAGAATGAGAATGAGCTGTAGGCAAGTAGCAGATAAGGAGGTAGGTACTTAAACGAACACGCCGCTTGTCGGAAAAATAATTTAATGTTTAGCCCGATGGTTGAATACTCCTTTTGCTCACGACCAGAAGGATTTTTTTATGCCAAGTGTCGGTGGTCATTTTGCCAATATTGGTAGGTACAATCGCTCCTGTCAGTCTAGTTTTCCGTTTTCTATATGGTCATAGCACATGTTCAGATTATTTGATCGTTTCCAATATTACACTCTTCTTTATTCCCAACTGCACCCTAATATAGGAAATTCCTAAAACCATTCGTTTGTTTGTTTGTAACTGAATAGACCGATTTACAAGAGAACATGCCGCCAACGAGCACTGGAAATGTGACATATGTTATAGTATATGCGGTGGTTAGTTTGACAATTGCTTAGAATGTCCACATGCCGTCCGGTTGTTAAGAACCTGGCATTTTTCAGTGGCCAAACCGCCCAGGCCGTCTCGTTTTAATGGCCGGACCGCGGACAAGACAGGAATGCACTATCGCCGTTCGCTGTCCCTACGAACAATCAAACATCACTCCACAAATCAGCTTCTGCGTTTAAGCCGTGACGTTCGCGATCGACGATAACGTGCTGTAGAAAACGGCACACAGTGTGTTAAAGTTTGAACGCTTTGCTTATGTCGGCATACGTTTTGCTCCCTCTCCCGGTGACTGTCAGGGCTGGAAATGTTGCCGAGATCGCAGATCGGTGGCTACTTGTTAAAAGGAGTTGTAAGGATAAACGAACAAAACGTGCAGCAGTACCAACCTCTGGGCCCTCTCTACAGAGATCCGATCTATAAAAGGACGATAGAAACAAGGAGTACGTACGAACTTATCCCAGGAACTCAAGCTACATATGCCATCGTAATTACAAAGTATTAGACCATGTACACGACTGTTACAGACGACAACTCATTGTGATAGGAATAACTTAAGACGAGACTGTAGATCTGACTTAACAATCATTAATGGACGTAAACAATCAGGCTTGAAGTTATTCCCTTTTACAACCATGCTGTTGATAATACTGAAATCCAAAAGAAACCATTTAAATGTCTCTTTGGTGTGTCACTCAATCATTGAGTCAGATATTCTGTTTACGCATTCAAATACACATTGTGGTTATAACTCAATATTGATGTACTTAGTTTATGATAGCTGGTACCTAATATAAAAGAGTTAGATTGATACTTATTATTTTAAACTTATGCGGAAGCAAGAAGCGATAATTTTGACATAAGTTATCGATGCGTAATGAATTATTAAACACCAATGGGCTGTATCGGATAAAAATCTTAGTTACACGATACGAATTCGTAATGACTATGACAATTCGCAACGCAAAATGGACATGATCTAATATGGGAATTACAGACGCTACCGTCTTGAACTCACTTATTTTTAGCTGCCATTGTACCCGGCCATGTCCAAAAATGGTAACATTACGCAAATAATTGTCTAGACGGTTTCATTGAGGTCATAAACACGAATAGGTGGTACTTACCTACCAGTTGACAGGAGTAATAAAATTGAAGCACTACTGAATTAAAATTAAAATGTTTTGTACAGCAGGAGTTTTAAGTTGTGTCCCAAACTATCCCTTTAAGTTTTTTAAACATTTTAAAAATTAGTCTTTGGCGGAGTTCTTCTCTGTTGCTAACAGAAATATTATAGTAGCTTCACAGTTTCTTCAAAATTCACTAAATGAACTGAGAGTTGTTAGGATTTCTCGGCATGCAAGATAGACGTTGATATGTCTGGATTTCTTTACTCCAATTATAAAAACATCTTCCTCTACATACCATCATTAGTAGTACCCAGTATTTGTACCATTTTGTGGTGATGATCTACATTAAAAGATTTCAACAATTTTAGCATCAAAAGACGTATTTT
Source organism: Agrilus mali (assembly GCA_029378335.1). Classification (NCBI taxonomy): domain Eukaryota; kingdom Metazoa; phylum Arthropoda; class Insecta; order Coleoptera; family Buprestidae; genus Agrilus; species Agrilus mali. The sequence goes on along the minus strand of CM055657.1, from coordinate 4,100,670 downwards.
GGACCTCCAGTTTGTCTGGTTTAACCTCCAAATATTCCCAAGTCCTTATAGCAATGATTTTTGGCAAAACGATCTTCTTCCTGAATCTGAATGAGTGGGAAACAAATGTAAAGACCTAATGGCTATTGTGTTCCGTCTTCTTAACCATCAGCCACTTCATAATATTAAACATTAGCTCGTCTCCTTGAATCTTCGTTTACTGTTAAGTCGATAAAGAAGTTAGTTTTGCACTCATAAATCAGGCGGCAGACAACAGGAAATTTTATGCGAGTTATTAAGTTTTCCAAACGCCGAAGAGCCATAAATCTAGCGTGTGAACACCCACGAGTGCCAAGTGCGAAAATGTAAGTAGCATCTTCATATCGGCGCGTCGTCGACACGTCAAAAGAGGCATTACACAATTAGCGACAGAGGCATTTATCGCAACGTTAAACTAAGCCCGAGTGAGTAATGGGCGCAAACAAAGTGGGCGATGTGTTGTGTGTAAATTGATCACATACGTGCACACTTAGGTGTATACTATAATACTCTAGCATATACTTGTTGTGAACAATTTTTTCAATTGTACAAGGTGTTCCCAAACTGCTCATCTATAATCAACAAGAGGCTTATGCTACAGTATGAAGACCATAGGGTTTACTTTAACGCCGAAATTAGAAGATTTGAAAAGGTGATGGTAATGCTGAAAAGAGGGTATGAATAACGATCTTCATCTTTATCAAGCTTGTGCCTGAAGACGTGACGAAGTACTAACTTCTTTCCTGTCAGACGAAGACTCAAGTGTCTCTCCGTGAGTTTACTCTAGATGCTCTTCAGTTTTCTATAGGTCGAAGTTGGATTATGCAGACTCAAGTTTCATAAAAAAAAACCTGGCGGCTAGCACCCAGTCTAAAAAGGCAGATCGGTTTTCGTATCTTTTTCTTAACCCAGAACGATTCTACACCCGCCAGCTGCATTTCTGCCTTCACTAATACTGCTCCCGAAGGGATGCCTTGGAGGAGGTAGGATGTTGATCGCTCTCTATCGCTCTCCTCCTCCCCTTGAATCTGCTTCTTCTTGAGACAGATACAGGACTACTCTTAAAACTGTAACAAGTAAAATTGTTTTTAATTTTAGTTGTTCTGTCTGTTGTTGGTCACGTTACATCTTCTTAATTGGTTCATTTCTTCTCTATAACTGTATATAAAATCATCTTTTTCTAGATAACGCCACCACACATTCCAGTTTTGCTAATTTCGTTTATGAAACAAAGCAGCTTCATGTGTAAACATTCAGTTCAATTTTGCAAGCGTTGATCTTGACAACGGTCATTGTTTCCGCCGTTGACATTAAAGTAAATTGGGTCGCGACTAATAGGATATGCTCTCTGAGGTCGCCTTATGCAATACTTAAGTAGAAGTTTCTTAGATCAAGATAACCTATCCCGCAAGAATATGAATCCAGACTGCATAATTTTTAGTGACCTTAATACCAATTACATACTTTTTTCTTTTATAAAAAAAAATAAATGTTGCTCGTTACCATAAAGTGTTCTTATGACTCTTAAATGAGGAAACATTCACCTTCATAGCTTACGTACGTATATTACTATTTTTTGTGGTGTCTACCATAAACCTGTGAACCAATGCATGTGTTAAATAAAAATATTGAATACTGAATTGGTTCTCATGTCATGAAGAGTAAAGGTCGTCCTTTATTATTATCAGTGTATATAACATGTAGCCCATTAGCCTCTGTTAATAATATGAATGCTACATATACCGACATAAGCCACGGTTTTCCGTTTACACAAAAGAACTAGTAGCTGGCACCACGATGTGAAGTTCCGATAACATTGTTTTGATTTTATGCGGCCATAATGTTTGTTGGCCGCTCGGACGCAACAACATGTTGGACGGACATGTTCGTCCCGAAGAGATAAAAGAAATTATTGTTAAACTGCTATATACTAGTGTGAACCACCTCCTTCTCTTCTTCAATCGAATCGACTCTATCTTCTCCGTTGTTTATTCGACGCACGAAATGTTCAAACTGATTTCACACGAATAAATTTGCATATCATATTCGTTCCCCTTGGCTAGGTATATCGCGTTATTGTTATTGTTGTTGTCAATGACGCTATCTTGCCTTTTGTAATTAATTATAAAACACTTGAGAAAATTGAGTCTCTGATACCACGTCCCGTAACCGAATCGTCTTCTTTTCGTTATTATGCTGCTCTCGACTATTGATTCTACGATTGAATTTACTTACGATTAGGAGGATTTAAGAAGACCACCAACTTAGACGTTTTAACAAAAAATTCCTTTGATCGAGTCACAGGAAAAACGATAGCAACTTTTAAAGCAATATTGAATATGTTTGCAAATGTTTTCATGTAGGTATTATGTAAAACCTGTCACTACATTACGTTTCTACATGGTAAATGTGAGTACCCTTTATGGTACTTTGGATTGGTTGTTCTTGACAAAATACTGTTATGATTGGCTAATCGTCGAATAAACAACTCCATCGATGTTCTCGTAAAGGGGGAATCAGTTCATTCCCATCATTATCGTTTGATAGTGATAGAGAATTAGGGGAAGAAATCACGAAGAGTCTGACGAATGTTAAACACTACGACCAAAAAATTCAAAGTAGGTAAATAAAACACATTCCTATACCCTCTGGAATCCATCGAGTTAAATATCTTTACTTTGATATGAAATTAAAGGCTTTCTTCCTTAACGACACGTCAGTGCTGTGATTATCTTTAGAAGCACTACATAGTTAGCGAATTCCTTTTTGAGAATCTAGATATACTTTTTCACTCTGTCTAACTTAGTAGCTACAGAAACATATACATATGTGGATGGCCGTCTTGTTGTAAGTAGGCATTTCCGATTTATTTGAAATGTATTTGGCATGATTGTTGATCAATCTCGTCCTGTGCATCGATCGAGTGCACTTACTATGAACGCTTACTGTTTCAACTGTTGTCGATCAGTTCTGTATGTCAACCAGAACCAGCAACATCAAACAGAATACCATAGGTACTTTATTCATGGGTGCAGGGAGTACAAGGCATCGAGGTATCTTTCAGTTGCATAGGTGCTTTTCCCACGGCCATCTAAGATGTCGCAGTCGACCGTCTTGGGTCGTTTTCTCTCTCTGTCTTCGGGTACGATTCGAAACAATACAGGCTCACAACTCACTATTGATCATAGCTGTCCATTAGGCTGCGCTTCCCAACATGTTCCCGGGCGCCGCAACTAATGCTTCCAGAACTATTAACGAGAGCATGCGACAATAACTCACGAGTGCGAGCTTTGCATAATGGCCCGAACGTTTCTGCGCAGGATCCGGTGCAACTGTACAATGTGGCAACGACTGCTTTTATCAAAAGAAATTTTATGTCCCTGCCAACTGAGTCATGGTTAGGTACTTAACTCGTCCATTCTAAGAAACGGTTATTGGGAGTTGGTACACCAGGACAAAGTCGCGGAAATGAAAGACGAATCAGATTTCCTAATAAAGTGCGATCCAATGTAAAACGTGTATGCCTTTTGCAGTTTGAAGTCGCTCGCGTAATTCAAAATGTGCAAGCAAGTTTTTAATTTACATTCACGGTACTCTTCAAAGTACAGGCCAAAACCAGGATGGTGATTGGAGACCGTCCAACAAATTAAGTAATTTTTAAATGTAAGTCGTTACAACCAAACTACTAAGAATTAGATACATATAAGACAGATGGACACTTTAAATTTTAGAATAGGTTCAATTTTATGGGATAACTGCGGGATCAAATAAAAATTTGATAAAGAGAGTACAAAAAACAACATGTGTTCCTAACAAGCTTTAATTTAATATCAGTGAATAGTTTTTCGCACGAAAAAATGTCAATATCACTACATCTAGTTGTTAGACGCTGAACGTCACGTTCACCCTCAGAGGAACCAACTCTCACTGCACAGCTTTTAGGATACTCATTCCTGCACGTAGCTGATCCATCGATCTATCCCCTCTTTGGATACTATCCGACGCTGCCATCCTCAGTATCATTACATGGTATCAATACATTCCGAAAAGGCTAACAATAAGTCTGCAAATGATTTTATACTATTTCTCTACATACTGCAGTAGTTCGTCTATATTTTACAAAAACTACTTGCCCCTGTAATTTTAATTACAAATTATAAATAAATACATCTTTTCTTAGTGATCTTAATGTTACTTGTAACACTATATGTGTATAATAATGCAATTTTAACAAATTGTGCTGATTTCAATCGAGTTCCAGTTTTCGGAAAATCCCATCTACTCCAAAAATTTCTCCCGACACTTTTGGCCTTCCAGGTCTTTTATTTTCATCGGCATTTCATTTCTTATCTTCGATAAAAAAGTTTTCATTTTGGTCGATGTTCTTTACTTGTGCTAAAACACACAATTTTTAAATTGTACCCTTTTTATATCTATTTTTGTATTTATTTATTTTTAATTCAAACCCACAATGCAATTGTCTGCAGTACCTCCATAATCCTTCGGGAGACATTACAGGGGAACAAACTTGTACAAACTTTCTACACCATCTGTATGTAAATGGAACTACAAAATAAAATTACAATATTTAGTATAATACGAGTAGTTTAAAAAATAAGTAAAAAAATGCTGCAGCGGGCGTGATTGGAACCCGGCACTAATCGCGTCAAAGGTAACTAACAACACTCAATAATTATTTCCTCATAAATAATCGCATAAGAACCAATAGTTTATCCATAAACGGTGCATTAATAAAAAAAATTAATAAGCCTTTTAATTGAGCAGGATGGGCATCCTTTAAAAAAAAGAAAGACAAATAAGTGTTTATTTAGCGTATTCTCTTACAATTATTTGTAGAAATAATTATCAAAAGCGTCTTTATGAAAAAACTAAACAGACATTTGGAAAGAATTTCTTTTTCTTGTGTTGTATATGTGACACAAAAAATTATTTGTCTATTAAATAAAACAATAAATAGATGTGACACATTTTTTTACCTTGGTTTCAGATCTGGTGACACAGGAGTTAAAATTTTCCAACTCAGATTGGAAAAAAATTGATTCGTTTGCCCCCATTATTTAATAATCTTTCACGCACAATACAGTAATATAGAAACTCGAAAATTCAATTTAATTTATATGTTTATTAATTAAAAATTATGCAATACAATTAACAATAAAAAAACAGTCTTACAATAATAAAAAATTGTCAAAATTTACATATTTACATATTTTATTGTATACACAGTCATTAAAATACAAATACAATTTTCAGTAAACATTACAGTCTCTTCGAATTTGTTGATTAAGTTAAGTTATGTTACAATTATAGTCTCATCGACTTCTTTGGTTTGTGAGAGTCTTCCAGCGTATCCTTCCTTCTCCTCTTCGCGCTCGATTTTGTCCCAAATGGTCCAACACTTAACTGAAGTGGTCGTTCATCAAAAATATTTTTTCTTTCCACCACAATAACCTTCTTGGTGGTAGCACTGTTTCTTCCTAACATCCTCGTGGTCGATTCTTGTGGACGTTCCACTCTAACCCCTCGTTGAGGTTTCAGCAATAACTCCACCCTCATTCGTCTTTCTTCCTTCAACTTATTCTTCAAAGCCTTTCTCAGCACTGGGTCACCAAGGATCACGTTTCTCCATTTAGCCGATGCCAAGGCAGCATTCATTAGGGCATCCGCGTCCAAATACCTAAAAAATAAATCAATACACAATTAAATAAATGAATACACAATTAAATAAATATACACATAAAAAAAATAATAAAAAATGCTTACCTGAATACCATGGCCAAGACTTCCGTTGGTAGACGATCAACTTCTGGTTGTAGAATTGCGGCGTAGATGGCGATCGGGAATATTCCGTAAAACATCTTGATCACTTTCTCGAACACTATTCAAAATAGGAATGATTGAGGTTGCCCCAAACTACCCTATTTATACGGTACCAAAATCGTTGGGGTGAAAAATATTATCAGTCGACCGGAAATTACGTCATGGTCAACCGACCATCAATGACAATTTAATCACGTTATCAACCAAAACAAAATTTACGGTTCAATGATTTTGAGGAGTTTCTTATTTTTGTTTATTTATTTTATTTTGTAGTATTAGCTAGTCTGTATTACGTATTGAGGTTAGATATAATTTAATATTGTTTTCTTAATTAATCAGAGACAAGAACAGAAACGGGAGTAAAGAGAGGAATGGGAAGAGTGATATTAGGTATCATTTAATTTAAAATGCTCACCCCACATTCAGAAGTTGTCTGACAGAAGGCAGCTCACGATTTCGATTAGTAAAAAATTCTGGAGCATGTGTTTTCATTGTAAAATACGTGTCTATAGTGGTTTTTGTAAATTCCACATTATAAGAGCCACTGTGCAGGAATAAGATCATTTTCAACTCTAAAATAACGAATATACCGTAGGATTATTTACAGTTGGAACAAAAAATTGCGATTAAAATTTTTTTACCCCACCCTGTATATTCAATGTCTTATGTTCAGTAAAAAAGTGGTAATTTTTCATGATTGTTACAGATACCTGCCCTTACCAAGTATTCCTATGAAAAAGAGACCACCAGAGGGTCAACATTCTTCAACAAATGGTGAGTCATTCATGATGTTTTTCTTTTTAATTTACTCCATAGTAACCAGGGTGTTTTTGCACAATCCTATTTGTAATTTTTTGAATATTTATACTCATAGAAAATGCTCTTAGATTGATATTACATATGGTACATAGTACAAAGCAGCACTAATTGATAAGGAAGCAACTAGGAAATCGTCATGACGGTAATAAGGATATTCACATAGTAGGCATCAGATACCTCTATCATTAAATGTTTTAGATAGTATATATTATCATTAAACCTCTTTAGCTAATAAATTGTATACGTTTCTGATCGTAATCTTCCCTAATGAACCTCCTTCAGCGATTTAGCGCTGAACCTTCTCGAACAAATAATAGGCTGGTGTAATACGGATGTTTTTTTCTTGGTGGTATTTTATTTGAAAATACAAACTATTAATTGTAGAATAAATCCTTTTAACGTTACTGTTAATGGCTCGAACTAATGAATATAACGCGTGGCTTTGCAATAATATATCAATTTTATGGAAATAATCCAATCGACTTCGAGAATGATTCCATTGTGCTACCGGCCAGAAATCTGTGAGGAACCCCGCGGGAAGTCTTATAATAACGAGATTTATTGTCCAATAACTTGTCAGTTTGTCAGACAGTGGAATAAAAAAATTCCTAAAAATTAATACGTTTATTTATTATTTTATACTTGAGTGAGTTTTTTTAGTAGGCAAGAGCTATTATTTTCTAGGTTCTTAGGCAAATACAACAATGGCGCTTATTCATAGGTATGCCCCATTAATAGTTAAAATGACATTACAATACAGTTCATTGTACATTAAATTTGAATACCGCATTTAAAAATAGACAATGGAATCATAGTCACTATAAACACAGAAATATAAACGTATGAGCTCGTCCAATTTAATATACATTAAAGTTAGACGTTCAAAATCCTAACCAACGATTTAGAAAGAATAAGGCACAATTAGTTATTAAATTATAATCATATAAGCTATTAAATTAAAATACCCTTTCAGAGTGATCGTGTGATCGTTTACGTTTTTAGTTAGTTGCAAGGTTGGTATTATAAAAGAATACCAAAGGCGATCGATGGAGGCGATGACTTTGATCTTCCTGAAAGCTTGCAGGTCATAAATTATACAGCGAACAAAAAGAAACTTATAAGAAGCTTTCGGAAATAGTCAGAAATATTTCATAACCGTATCACACTAATATTATAAAGGCGAAAGTTTGTGAGTGTGTGAGTGTGTATGTTTGTTACTTCTTCACGTCTAAACGGCTGGAGCGATTTTAATAAAATTTGGTATGGAGTTAGCTGACATCCCGGATTAACACATAGGTTACGTTTTACTGCGGGAAAATATATCTTATTCCCATGGGAAAATCGATGAAAATGAATTCGCGGAATATTAAAAATGCGAAAGTAACTCTGTCTGTATGCTACACAATCTCGCCTAAAATTTACTGAACCGATTTAAATGAAATTTGGTACAGAGATAGTTTAGAGCCTGAGAAAGGACATAGGCTGGTTTTTAATGCGAAAAAAGGGTTGTAAGGGGTTGAAATAGGAAAGTTTGTGCGGAAATTCCGTAATTGTTAAAGATTTTTTAGGCTTTTTATTAGATATAAATAAGTACAACATTCAATGTTTGCAAAAATTTTACCCTAAAGGGGGCAAAAATAAGGAATGCAATTTTTTGTATAATGACGTCGGCAAAAAGGCTTACCGCCCAGAAAATAAGAATATCGACGAAATAAATTTCAAATGCTGCCGAAAGTCACGCGGACGAAGTCGCGGGCATAGCTAGTATAAATTTGTTGAAATCTGTCTATTTGACGAGAATAAATGTTTTCATTGACGTCTTGTCATTAACTTTAACTCTGAAACCAATTGACTGTAGTATCTTCAACGCCTTTGATGAATGCTGTTGGGATTTATTGATATTTTTTGCTGGTGTTTTTGCAGCGTGATGAATATGATCTGGTGTACTGAAAGTTTTTGTGGCGTACCATACGTAAACATGAATATGAGGAAAGATAGCAAAGCGCCTCGTTACGCTTGTATACGTAATAAATAAATTACTCTACTGGTTTAATAAACAACAAGTTGAGATCGTATCTAGCGCTGGATACATGTTCGGAAAATTAATATAATCAATAAAGGAGCAAATCGACATCTACAGCTTACTAATGATGCATCCAATCGTAACAGGGCAACTAGTTTGTCGCAGGAAAAACAGACGAAAAAATGATAAATACACGATAACTCATCTCAATTTCAAAAAGGTTGCAGTCTCATAACAAGCCACTGGCTACAAGGGAAGAATTTCAAATATTTCCGCATGTGTCTATTTCCATCTACTACACGATACTCGGACTAGTTTTTGTCTTTAGAGTGCCTGCATATCGATACAGATACTTCTGTCTCTACCTACTTTACTGTAGCGAATTTGCAGACTGGGGACTATGTTATGCGTATGATATAAATATGTATCATATACTTAGTAATAAACGTCACATAGACGGCTCGAATTGCTTGTCCTATCATTATTAATAAGGACATTATTTCCATTGCGATGTTGCAGATATTTTTTGTAGCTGTATATGTTCAGCAAATGAAGCATGAACTTGTACAGTACTCCTAATCACCACAGACAAATTTCTTTACAATTCAATGAGTAGGTACGTTTCTCAAAATTTCTGCATTTCTGCATTTTTATATTTACTTATGTAATATTCGCATACCTAAAGTATCGTGTGCTTTTTTGTCATCAGAATTGTTACATTGAATTTTAAACGGTCCCTTAATTACTTCATTATTCAAGCATTATGATTTAATGTCGCATATTACCACTAAATGGCCGTGTGCGATCAAAGGCCGGCGCAGCATGCAGCGTCTGTTTCTTATTTTATTGGAATCGTAAACCGTTTAACAACTACTAAATATTTCAGTTAATAATTTGTTGTTGAAATTTTAACGTATAAGTTGCTGTTGCACAGTAGTAGTTCTACATAGCGAGAATTCCAGCCGACTAAAATTAAATAAATTAAGCAAGTTTATTAATAACTTAAGTTATATTATGCGATTGTTATCACATTAAATATGAACGGGAGTATTAATAACAACTAAAACAGTTTGAAATGGCAACCCCTACCGCGATGGACGAATAATGGCTTGTCTTTATACGTGTTTATTTTTATCTTATCAGCGATATCTACAATCTTTAAAATTAAAGTTCTGAATAGATACACTCACTAGAAGACTGTCTTAATATATCCAATTAAGACACGTTAGGAATGTTGCTCGACCATTTACATTGAAGGGGGTCCCAAATTAAACACTACAACATTCAAAATGATTCTATTAAAATTATAACTGTCTACCATTTTTCCTTTTTGTAGTTTCAACAATTCTTGTTTTACCAGTTTCATAATTCAAAACCAGACCACTGAGATAAAAATTAGTATTACAACCCCTAAAAAATAAAAAAGTGCTTTAAATAAAGTAAAGATACTTTTTCGGTAAACACCCCGAGGACTTATTTGGTATTCCTTCCATATTAAAATTTCCAAGTACCTATTGGTAATTGTTATTCTCAATAAGTTCATCGAAATGCGTCGTGTTATAGTATAAAATAAATGGTCGCCTAATAAATCCGTTACAGAATCGGTGGTTAGAAACATGCATGAATGTATGTTGTACTAGTGCATGGTCGAAACATGTTGCGCCTGCTTCTCGACATGTTTATTTCGAGATGTCACCGTTTGCTGCATGACGTTCCTGTTGGTTGTCTTAAATTTATTCGGTGTTCGACGCTTTCCCACAGTTTTTGTCATGGATCGCCGGTAATACTTAATTATCCGGCACCAACCTGTCGACTGTTCATGAAAAATCCGAAAAAATATTATTGTTAATGTTCCCTTGTAGGATTCCACGTCCGCGACAGATTAATAATAACGTCATCTGTGTGGAGGTATTTTATTGTGTCTCGATCTTTTAAAATTTATTCTCTATTAGGCACGAGGGATAATTTGAAAGGAAGATAAATAATGCTTTTTATCACCCCCTTTACCTTATCATACAAAATAGATGTTGGAAGTGAAGAGCTTTATAAAACTTTCGTGATGACTAAAAACAAAACTAAGTCATGATTGATATGCGGGATATTCTGCAATAAGTGAGGAGCTTGGAGGAGGTAATGAGGCACTAAAAGAACAAAATTAAGCAATTGTTTGCAGACCTGGAAGCTTACCGTTTCAGAAGAAAACTTATTTAAAAGTACAGGTAAGAGCCAGAGCGGTCCTGATGGTAAAACAATAAATACAATAACGGCAATGCCCCATTCAATCAACTGTTAATTAACTATATGTACCAATGACTGGAAGTAGGTCAGTGTATTACTACAGGACAAAAAGTCGTTGTTGTTACAATGGTGTTTACAATTGCAAAAGTGCGTGACATGATACTTGTATAAACTCCAATAAAATATCGATTATCGATGCAACGATCGGACTATATTGCCACCAAAATCCCTATTGATGATTTCTAAATTTGCGAATCATCTCAAACGCAGCACAGATATTGTGAGAAACCGGTTAATGTACCATATCACCACTGTTAAAGACGAAACCTCTGGTTTCAAAAAAGGGCAACTCCTAAAGTATCTAGTACGGAACGCTGGTTCTTCTCAACAGTGTGGTGAATTTAAAAAAAAAAGTTGCTGCATCCTTATCATTTGCAGTAAATGCAATCCTTGCAAGAAATTGATCTTCACTCGCAGGTCTCAACCAAAAAGCGCTGCAGAATTTTTTTCCGTGTGTGTATGTAAATGAACGTGTGTGTTGTTGATGTTTACAATCGGCACTGTTTCCAAATCACATCCAGGACTGGCTTCGAATTGTAATTTTCACTTTTTTGTCCCTTCATCTATTTCACCATGCGATTATTTATTGCATGTAGTTGTCAGCCTCCAAAGCTCTGCACTCATTTAAAAACACCCTGTACAAATAGTCTTGGTTTTGATCTTGGTAAGCACATTTAGTCTTGGTCTTGCTTTTTGATGGTATGTTATGGCCTTAGTCTCCAATAATGACTAACAGGACAAGTTGAGACTGAAACACCAAGATTACTTTTGCTCATCACTACTCACATAAGAGGAAAACCAAACAGTTGGCAATATTTTGCAATTTATATTTCACAAATAATATACTGGTGTTATCTCTACCTACCCTACATTGTTGTCATTTTACAAAGCCAGTAACAAGGTGTTAATGATGTTGGCCAACGCCTACGTCATGGATTAACAATCAGACACTTGTGAATATTACACTTCTCACAATTCCACCTTCATTTTTCCTAATTGCCCATCTTTCCCTTTCTTTCGTTTGTCGCTGATGTAAAAGTAAATGGTAACAATTACGTGCCATTGGTGGAGCCCGTTGAAACGCACGCTGATTTTATCTTCTTCAACGGCGGTGCATTACAGTCAGTCATAATTGCATGGATTGTCACGATCCAACCGGCACATTTATGCTTGCTGATCATTGAGGCCGTTTGCAAATCATTTACATATTTTTTTTCTTCGCTCGCCACAAACTGCGCGTTCACCATCTTACTTTTTTTTAAATATCGCAACATTAGCTCAACTCCAGTTATTTTTATGTTTGCAATATTTTTCAACGATGCACGACCGATTCTCGTGAACACCATTAATAAAGGTGAACAGTAATACAAATTCAGATACAAGATGGCACCATCAGGATGATGCAGATAATGGTAATTTCTATACCATTACTCAGTTTTCTGAATCTCAGCGACTTTTTAGAAGATTTAAATTGCAAAACAAGAAACTCAAGGGAGTTATGTAGACCTGTACTAAACAAAATACTAATACTTAAAATCTCTAGGAAGAAGATTCGTCCTAGCTATTAAAGAGCGTTTAAGATTTTTAGTGTTTTATGTGAAATTTGGAGTTTAGTGTTTGATTTGAACTTTAAAGTCGAAGGAGATGGCGTCTGCACTTACTAATTGTTAATCATCGATTGGTTCAACATATTCTTGACCAAGAACACACTTCTGTTCTAATTAAATTAAATAACAGCGCATCTAACATCGATTCATGGAAAGTATTTAGGAAGAACACGAAAACTGTTCCATTACTTATGACCATGAACTTGGCAAGTTGCCTTTTGACAAAATAAGTTTTTAACGAACCATTGATACTGCCTACCTACTGATACACCACATAAGTAAAAAAAGAAGCACTTGAAGGAAGAAAGGGCTTGTTTGTTGGACGTGGCAATGTCGATGTGTGCAGTGGTGTGCTTGTTGTTCTCGGTACTGATGCGCCATCGTCGTCTGCTTCTTATTTTTCCCCTCTTTTGTTCGCGAGATTTATGTATACTTGTGTGTAAATTAATTATATAGGATGCTGACAATGCTAGTCTGAATTAATAACACACTTTTAACGTCGCGCGGTGTGCTCCTAATTGTCAGAACTGATTACAATTAACTGCCGTTGTTGCCAGTTCGAGACGGGCTCGTATGTGCGACAACACGGCTAAAAAGATTTATGGACCCTCTTCAAATGAACGAAATAAGAACAAAATGAAAAATCGGGTAGCAAAGAACCAACACACTGACTTACAGGACGTTACCAACAGACAGGCATTGTATCGATATCACACGACGTTACATCGGTTACTTTTTACAAAAACAAATATAAATTAATACTCTCATGTTCATTTAACGTTCAACGGTTATCCAAGTACCTAACATACACTGTTGGTAGTTGATTTATGTATTTTGGGTTTCTTTAGTTACTATTTATTGTAAAGGCACTTCAGAAAGTCATGAGCTGACTAAACGCCCGGGCATAAGCTCCGCCTCTCGCTGTTATTGCGAATAAGCAATTTCATCTTCACATCAGACCTTCACATAATTTCCAACATGATATTGACACTTATTAATAATTTCAAAACACACTTCATAATTATTTTTAGCTTCCAACTATCTCAAGACAGTTGGTCTTTTCCAAAATGATTGAGGAGACTCATTTAGGTGTGAACCAATAAATTATTAGTTTTTATGACAACCTAAACAGGTGCTTGAATGAGCCGTACCAACACTATAATTTTTTATTCTTTTATCAAGAACGGTTTCAGTTTTCAATGTTTGAAGGCTCATTGTTCGGACAGGCGGTCAACTTAATTAATGAGTTGATTAGTTTTTCTGCGGAAGCCTAATTAAAACGATTCTTTTTGCTTCGTTTGCAACAGCCAGATCATCTATGTATCGTCCGTCGCGTCGTCGTCTAGCACACGAATTATCGCATTCCATCTTAGAAGTATATAGACAAGAAAGTTGTGAGTGGCATTTCACTCCTGTCAGGATTAGCAGCTTCCAATCGGAGAAGCTTACGTTCTTGAACAATCTCTTCGTAGATAATAAAAATATATTCGTTTATCCTGGTACGTCACCCGCGGGTACGGTTTTTAGATAACGGGGCTGCTGCGGACCTATCCAAATTACTAATTAAAGGTTTCGGAAGAGAATGATTGCCACGGGCAGGACGCACCGGACGAACGATCGGCGACGGGTTCCTCTCTTTGAAAAAAAAAAAAAGAAACTAATAAATCCGAAGCAGATAAATCGAAGGCAGTTGAGCATTGCGATACGATAATACCTCGCCGCAGAAGTAAAACAACGTCGTAGTCGTCGGTTGCAAGAAGAAGTCGATTGAGTGGACGTTTCTTATTTGTATCTCGAGTTTTTTCGACGCTAATGAACGGTAGAACGATCGGAACGATCAACATCTATTGACAGTTGTCGTTGATGCCTCGGTCTCATGACCTTCGTCGTCTTCGTCTTGGCGGTGGTGTTGCTATTGGTTTATCTATGCGGAATATTAATGTATTTTATTTTTTAAACTATTCGATTTCTAATATATAATTATTATAGCCTTGATTTAAAATGATAGCTGACGGTCTACTGAATCAAAGAATATTTTCTCCAAATTGTTTACTTGAAAGTGCACTGATTTAGGCAGGAATTGTATCATTCAGTTCTCCTTCTACATCTTTAAACAAGATGCTGAAGAATTAGAAGATTCTACTCTTTGCGTCTCAGTGTCATACACAATGAAATTCCTATAAATAATACAAATCTCGTAACAAAATTTTATGACTGCACATAATAAAATCAATTAAATATTGTAATTCAACTTCCAATGTCAATTAATTTCTTGTTTAATGATGTTGTGGTTAGGGTGTCACTGTAAGCTGATTCTAAATCACATTAACTTACAAATATAGTAAAAGGAATAATTTGAAACACCCACAGTGCGTGTGTGCTAAAGTTTACAGCTTACTTAAAATGCAATGAATGTCCTATAAACTGGAATTAAATTCGCTTTTATTTGGATAATTTTCATGCAATAGAGAAACTTAATTTGTATATAATAATAACAGACACGTTCAATAAACATTTTTATGAGATAATTTTTAAATATTTATTGTATTTTAAACATTATTGTAATTAATATGTAAGATTATACGACCACGCATTACAAACACGTACAGCGTAGACTTTCGATTTTATTTTCTTTTGTGGGGTTGTATAACTGAAGAGAACGTGACAATTTTTTTCCCAATACCCTTAATTAAAAATTATTCATTCCTATAGTAGATAATACTTTTACATAAGACTCTTGACTTTCATGAATTCTTGTCTTGATTTAGCACAAAAGCGCCGATGTAAAATTTATTTTTAATTCTGGACTTGGAGATCAAATCGTTTATCCTGGTGAAACTCCATTCACAATCCACGTGGCACTGTAGTAAGTATAAACTGTTCCAGAAAACTAGATACCCAGGAAAAAAGTGTTTGAATAAAGTGTTCCTCTTGGCCAGTGTAAAGTTGTTACACCTTATCACTTCCTGATACGTCCGTTATTTTTCATGGGCCGTCTGTCATTATTCGTGGCTGTCTAATTTCCCGCGGCCTTTTCGTTAAAATACGTCGTTATACGTACGCGGGCATTTCACCTGGTAAATTATAGGGAACGCGGCCTGGTTAACAGCAAAATAGCCGCGATGTAATGAGAGATCTGCATGTACCTTCTTCAGAAGACTAACGCATAAATTGTATACAAACGTAAGCGTCGCGAGCCCAACCATCGTACAGCAGAACCAACCAACTAAAAATCTTCACATTCTCACCATCCTCTTCAAGAAGCACAATTTCAGAATTTATTTCAGTACAGAATTAATTAGAAGGCAAATGGAAGAGTTCCTTCCAACTCCTGTTAAATATACTGTATCACCTCCTGGTCCTTTACGTCCTTCAGGAATCATAAGAACAGAATGGAAGAGTGAGAGAGTTTCTGTAGAATACTGTTATTCCATCATCACAAAGATAGACGAAACCAATTTTCTTTAAGAATGCACATGCCACACGTGCACGACATCTTTCAAAAAGCTGTCTTAATAGTAAACTTCGGAAGTGTTCCAATGATTCGTTTTTTGAAGTGTTGAAACACTGTGCAACACCGGTGGACGTCAGCAATACGCGGGCAATTTAGAAAGAGTCCTAGCCAAGTATTTCGCGGCGCACAAAAGGATAATAATTCGCCGCGTCTTCCACAAAACACATATTTCTCGCCAAGTGTGCAAACCGAATGTGACACACTAAACAGGTACCAAAGGAGCCTATACGTGTTGTGTTGTAGTGCGGACTGAAATAAAACGTATGAATAAATCTCACACACACTGAATATACGCCCGATTGACTAAAGGACGGACTATTATGCGTTTAAAACAACCAATTAAGGATGTGCAAAACAAACACTTATTTATTGTAGTCTTACTGATAAGGTTATTCATGAACCAATGCGTGGAGTTCGTTATTCTGAGATTTAAGAAGGTACTGTTGGAGTGTTTGGTAAGGTTTATTGACTTTTACACTTATTTCTTATATATATAGCATTAAAAAATGGAAATAACTTCTTAAATTTCATACATCACCACGGCAGCAGGAGTTTTGATCTCAAGACATCTAACTCGTATCTTGATTTGAAAATTAAGATTAAGAAAGCAATTGTTCTTATCTTTCCAATTTCTTGTCCTGATTCAAGATTCTCAATATTTTTTTATCTCAAAAATTCTCAATTTTTACATCGATGCTCTTGTTTTGATCTTGCCTTGAATTAAGACAACATCAAGTCAATAATTTATGATCTCGTCTCTCACTCACATTTAGAAATTTGTTTATGAGCCTATTGTAAAGTAGTAAAAAAAATTCTTGGAAATTGTATTCTGTAAGATTCCTTTCCCCGGGACAACAATTACCATAAGGTTGCATCTAAATCCGTTTAGTACCATGTATATTAAACGTATATCGGTTGGTCTAGCTCCGCGTGGCAGCGATAATTACCGCGACCATTGCTGTAAGTAGCAGGACGTGAGGTCAGAGGTCGATTTTGCTTCTATCTCTCCTGGATGCGATGCCTTGGCTAAACTTACACTGTTTTCTTTGCTGCTGTCGTGGATATACGTACATCTAGTGGATAGACTTGGCATTCTGATCCTTGTTTGCGGCTTCTTCAAGACGCGTTCATCCTGACATTTTAAAATTATTCAAGATTACCATCCTCTCTCTCTCTCTCTTCTTCATTTCATGACTGTAATTGTGTTAAAAATCAAAACACACAGTGCATGTTAAAGGAAACTTGTTGTTTGAATTAAAGGTTTTGCGTCAAATAATCCCGTGTTAGCCGAGAACCAAGCGTTTGTGATTTCTTTCTGGTATACTTCTTTTTGTATTTGAATTTATAATTAATTTAGTCATCTGAAGAAAATTTTTACCATCACTAAGTATTGTTAATTGATTGCAGAATTCATTTTAAAAACTTGACATTCCGTCGTTAGGTGAATAAATGAATTAAAACAATTAAAATAATCTATTATCCAAGCATCTGATGAGTACCTAGTATAATAAACAGTTCTGTGAACAATTCACTATTATTACGAAAGTTACATACAGGAAATTGAGCTGTACGGCCTTGCTGTCAGGACCTCGAAGGAGTCAGAAGTAGTTGATAATTAAGCAATAAAATATACGACAATAATTTATGATTAATGTGCATCGTCGTGTTAGGGATGTGTATACTAGGTGAATACACAGATAAAATGCGACGTTGCCTCATGGAGTCGTTATTAGAGTTCATTACCTTCAGTCTAAAGCCCGATCGTACTTATTAACATCGCGATAGCGTCTTTATAACTATTGCGACAATCCCAAGAAATGCTAAGCTTCTTGAAACACGATCCTAGAAAAGTATTTTTTTATTTTATTTTCATTAAACTAGTCGTCACTCTGCTCATAACTATTTTAAATATCTCCGCTAATTAATTACCTTAAAATTCATGGTCGTTTCAACATGTGGAAGACGGTCCAAGAATTTTCGAGTACGATACGAACAACTATTCTCGTTTAATTACGTTTAATTAATTTGAGTTGGAAAATTTAATATTACACGTATTTTACGCGAAATGAATGCTGAATGGTTGTCTCGTTAATGTCCACGATTTTATAAACAAGATTTTAACAAGAGCAAATCTGAAACTACTCTAAACGATTTATTGCGTTTCTGAAGAATTAGTTTTTAAATTACCTCATTTCCAAACAATAATTTGGTTTTCCTGCCCTTCTTCACTCCTTCTTTGGCTTCTAACACAGTGTTCAATTAAAAAATTCGAAACCGAAACAGTTGAAATTAGATATTTTATATTATTCCAAGGAAAATAGTATCGGATCACAAGTGTTCGCTGTTAAATGGGTAATCGCTTTTGAATAGGAAAGTTTTCCAATTTTTTAAGAAAGTTAAAAATTTAGAAAAAATCTGATGTATGGTATTAAGGGCGCCGCGGAAAAATCCGATTATTTAGGGAGCCGCAAACCGAAAAAGTTGGGAACCTCTACTCTTACATATCTGTAATTGATACCTCGTCTCTCAAAAGATATCATTTCGTCCTATCTTTCCTCAACGTTATTAATTTCCTCAATATCTCCCTATTATCACCCCTCTCACTTGACTCGCCTTTTTTGCTAATACTTAACGTGGCAAACTATAGCATCCTTATTATTACAGTTTAGTATCCTTGTCTCAGTTCTTCTGACAGTTAGAAAATAACGAGTTGAATTTGTAATTCATACACTGTCTCATAACATACCATTAACCGAACTTTAATCGCATGTTTATAACATACGTGATTGTAAATGTATAGATAGTTGTATGTAGATAAACACACTTAACAATCAAAATTGCTCATTGTTTCACGCAAATAACAAGTTAATGTTCGCATTAGGTTGGTAATATTGATGACGGCTTGTGTGGGAGCTAATAGAAATTTCGATTGTAACATTGTAAAAATATGCTTGCGAAGAATATGTGTGCGTAATTCGAACTTACATAAAATATTAATATAAGCTTTGTCACATGGCACAAAACTGGAGTATAAATTTTTATCTTGTTTAGTACGAAATATTTATATACCTACATGTCTTCTTTGTAATTCCGTAGAAATTATATTAGGTAATCCTCGCCAAGAAAACCTTATCAGTTAAACACCAGGACCTGGACAGGCAATAATAGAATTTAATCAGTTCTGCATGAGAAAATTCTAGTCAAGACTAATTATCAGTTTCATATTAAGGAAATATCAAGTTCCTAATCACGAAATTCTAGTAAAGAAAACATTTTCACCTGCATATCAGGAAATAATTGTCAGGAAAACCTTATTAGAAAATCCTAATAAAAAAACATAATCCCACCAAAAACATTTTCATTTAAAAATGTTGCAAAGACGAGTCTACATGGCTTACCCTGTGAAAAACTTATTCGATCTAGTATAAAGCCATGCTCTAAAGACTACACGCTCTAAACCTACAAGCTCTACACTACACCTTAATCAGAATCTATGAAAAAGTGATCAGATCTCATGTAGAGCCAAGATTCTTGATCTATGCGCCCTTACTTTACCAAGCCTAACTTCACATACTCTACATTTTAGTCAAAACGTGTGGCTGGACCGTTATTTCACACACGATGAACGAATGCCTATGAAATCTTCGTAACGGTAGCAAAACGGCCAAGCCACACGTTTTGACTAAAATGTAGAGTATGTGAAGTTAGGCTTGGTAAAGTAAGGGCGCATAGATCAAGAATCTTGGCTCTACATGAGATCTGACCACTTTTTAATAGATTTTGATTAAGGTGTAGTGTAGAGCTTGTAGGTTTAGAGCGTGTAGTCTTTAGAGCTTGGCTTTATACGAGATCTGATAACTTTTTCACAGGGTAAGCTATGTAGACTCGTCTTGGCAACATTTTTACATGAAAATGTTTTTGGTGGGATTTCATTTATTTTTGTAAGTTGGTTAATGGACTTTTTTGAGTAAGTCTCATACAAACTTCCACCTCCTATTCCAAGGGGATAGGTTAGGTTAGGTTTGGTTTTTTAATTTTCTTGTTGTCTTTGTAGTACTATTAGCTTACATACCAAATTTCAGCGTTCTAGGACTTCAGGAAGTACCTTAAGAATTTTGATGATCAGTGAGTGAATCAGTGACGAAATCGGGGGTTTTTAGACATTAATTAAATCTAAAGTATAATAGCTACGACATTCAAACTTTGTATGTTTAATTATTGTACTGGTGTCATTATATCTGGAAATTTTTAACAATTTAGCATCATCCAAACTAAACTTATGAGAGTTCAAAAAAACGATGAAACGTTTCGAGAAAAGGTAGGTAGTGCCCTTGCGCTCCGCTTGGCTCGTCTTGGCGTTTCACAACAGAAGGTTCTGATTAGCGAATAATTAACAGCTCCAGATCTTCGTCAGGAAAACATCGTCAGATTCTCATGAGGAAGTTCTTGCCAGGAAAATATTGTTATTTCCATGTGAGGAAATTCTAGTCAAGAGAACAGTATCTATCAGCTTCATATTGGGAAAACATCCCTACATCTCCATCATGAAATTCTAGTCAAGAAAATATTTTCAGGATTACATTAGGAAATCCTTGCCTGGAAAACATTTTTGGGAAATCCTAACTAGGAAAACATAATTAGTTCCACAACAGGTAATTCAGGTTAAGAAAACATTTTCAGTTCCACATTTTCGTTAGAAAAACATCATCAGGTCATGAGAAAAATTTGGCCAGCAAAATAATCTCAGTTCTACGTCAGGAAAACATTATTTATCAGTTCAACAAAGGAAAATCATACCAAGAAAATATATTTTATGTCAGATAAACATTATCGGTTTTCCAGTATTCATTAACGTTATATGCTTTACATTTACATTATACTAATTGGTCAGTCCGGCTCCTGGTCATGCTTAGTCAAATTCTTCTAGTTAGATGCCAGCTTCACTAACTCAACAGGTATAAATGCTAAAGAAGCAATTTGACATGTTTGTTTGGAGAATGTTTCCATGTAATTATCGATATTTGAAAGATTCAGTAAAACATGTAGGGTCTGGAGAAAACCATAATGGGTTGTCCTATTAATATGTTAAAACATGGAGTGTATAATGAATGGGATTCGCGGGAGTGAAAACAAGAAAAAATGAAAACCCCATAAAGCCAAAAAACAATAGCAATTCTTGTTCGAATCACATGAGTACATAAATCAGGCCGGTTTGAAATTGAAATGAAGACGTGCTTATTAAATTAACGCGACGCAGAGAGAAAAAGAAAGCTCAGGACCCGGTGCGGGCGAAAAAACATTAAAATAAATAACTCGACTGGCCGTGTAAATAAACGAATAAATTTCCATATTCAGCAGCCGGCGCGGCCGAAAAGTGATTTACCGCAACGAAACCCAAGACGTTTTCGTATTGTTTTAGTAAATGTACGGCGCTCACACAGGGCGTCCAGCACATAAAATCACTTTAATAAACAATCGTCGAAATTAACATTCACGTCTTCACCTCGCCGTCGATGATTTATTTTAATTGAACGTGAAAAATTAAGTACTGACTGGTGTGGCCGTAAACAAGAAAATATAACCCAACGTAACATAACGCAACAATGACTCGTGAACGAAAACCTATGTGGTGCATCTTCACTCGAAATATTGAAATATTTATGCGAAGAAATTTACCCCCAATTAAGGTCCTAGCTACAACATATTGCAAGAATTTCTAACTATAATTAAGCCAAAAATGTGTATACTATATAGGTATTTTTTCTGCCCATGGGTATCCTTTGACTTGTTCTTTGACTTTTTTTGTAAATGATTATTTAGTTGTAATGTTTGCTCCTTTTGACCACCGAAAATCGTGCCACCACTGCCTAACAGGACAAACCTATTAATTTCGCAACCAAATTTAATTCTTCAGCGCGCAAACTGACACTCTTAACACCTGCGAAATAACTAAAGCGCCGCAGGAAGCCTTGTGACATGTGTCTGCGCGCTCGTTCTTCGGGTCTGTTAACTCGACGAGCTCCTCGAAAAGATGCGAGAATCGCGAACCACGACGTACGATCATTGGTCTTTTTATCGTTTCACGCCTTTCTTATTTTCGACGCAAAAAGAAAGGACGACCTGTCACTTATATTGTACACATACAAATTAGGGATGTAGTGGCAACTCCCCAATTCGTCGCGCGAGTAATTGGTCCCTTGCCACGACAGTGACTCTGGCTTTTTTTTCTGTCGGATGCAGCTGTAGATGACAAGATTAATGTCGTCGACTGAGTCTGTTTGGCCAACAAAAATCGCATTTTCAAATAAATATATATACAAGTGGCTCACTAAAGGCCACCAATATCTATATAATAAATATTTTGAAATATTGCAACAGTTAGTTGTACCACTTCACTGCTTCAGTAGCTTTCGGATTTTCTTTTAATTTTTCTTCACGCTGGTTGATTAAACTTTATTTCAAGATAATTCACGTTTCTACATTCATAAAAAAAAATGAATAAGTGCTTAAACGTTGACAAAAATCGTCACACGTGAACTGCTTTAATAGAACGTTACATAATATCGTATATAAAAGCAATGATTTGCTCATGCGCGTACAGTTACTACCAGTTCTGAAGATATCGCCCGTCCAACTCTTCAATGCAAAATACACTTTGACGATACAACAAATACAATCCATTATTGTTATCAGAACCTTTTGCTTTCTTTCTTTACCCTTTACTCCTGTTATCTAGTAAAAGCAGATCCCAAGGATCAATACTTACTTTATGTACCTTTGTATGTGATGAAGGTCCAGTATAGCACATGACCGAAGGTCGGTGATAAATTAAAAACAAAATGTTTTGTGTGTTTCAGATTGCGGCATCAAATAAATTCATGTTGCTGACCGATTTATGGCCATTCGATAAAGAAAAATGGCGGTTCGAAAAGCTTTTAACTAGAACAACGACAATAAATTAAGCGACCAAGAGATATCTTCTTTAGTTGTTTAAGAGTTCACGGTGCATATAGTCATTCCAACCTGGTTATCGTTTTAATTTATGTCGCGTACAAATGAACATAATCCGGGAATATGATAGCAATAAATTATTACCTAGGTAGATACATATAGGAATTTAGTTAGTTTAGTTAGGGACAATATGGCTGTTAATTTTGTCTTCGTCCTCTTAGAAATTTTAAGCGTCAGGAATCTACAACTGCTAGTAGCAATAATTGCAAACATTATATTGTTGTTTGCTTGTTTCTTCTAAAGCCATCCTGCTTATTTATCGATTAAATTAAAATCTTGGGGCCCCACAATTTTTTTATTTTGTGAGGTGTACGTACGTATTGAGGAGATGAGCAGTTATGTTGTGATTTGAAGATCTCGTTGCTTGTAATCCTTTATCATCCTCGAACTTAGTTAATTCATTCGTTGTGTTCGACCAGCGGAGAGATTCCTATCGGTCCTAAGTAGTTTAAATATTTGACAGGAGTCGTGTTGAATTCTGAAATCTGGTCGTTAGTAAGAAGATCGATTTTCTCTGTGAGCATATTAAATTCTTCTCGTTAACTGCGTTTTCTTGTAATTCCCGGAATCCACGATACGTTATCTTCCTATAGTCCGAATTAGTGTTTACATGTTTTGGATCTTCATCAAGATTTTACATTAGACTTATAGTGAAAAAATGCGTTGTAGCCTAAATCGTTTGGTGACATAATGAAAAGGAGGGTGTTGATGCTATCAGTGATAATAATAACTCGATATTATTTATCATCCTCTCGTTTAATATTATTGAGCTTCACAATAAGTAGAACAGATGACGTTCACTATCTTGTTTCAATTTATTCTGTAAATTTGTGATTTTATTGTGAACCAAAAAAATGCTACAATATTTTTTTTCGTATGGATGAAACTCTTGGGGTATTTCAGATGAATTTTTAGACGATCAAGATCGTTTGGCCTTCTTCCAGCTGAATATTAATGGTCCATGTATTTGCTTATAATGTACCTAAATTTTGTTCAATTAATTTAAACGTTTTCAAGTATGAATTTGCGTACCTAGAGCCCAAGCCAACGATATTTACTGTAAGTTATGTTATGTTTGTGTGAGTGTACGTATTTATGTGAAAAGAATTATTGAATGTAATTAGATGCTTTCATAATTGATAAATTAGCGTCGATTTGATTCGAAAGTGAATCTTGGCATTAAGTTCTTCCGTATCATTAGATTGCGCATCTGAAGTAGTGTGGCCATTAATTTTCACTGTCTGTTGAAGCGGAATCGTTGAATTTCATTAACAGAAAAGCGCTTGATTTGACAGCTAATTTTTAATAACTGTAATTAAAATTCCCTCGGCCAATTTCATTTTCACGCAGTCAACATATTTTACGAGATTGTATAATGGCCTACTGCTTCCGTACATAACCACTATGTGTATTTTAGTGCGTACGTAGTTGCAGGGAATCGTACACTCCGTAATTAATCGAGCCAGAGTTATGAATGCTCTGTCAATTGAAATTATTTATTTTCTCGACAAACGTAATTGTGTACAACGTTCGAACGTTCTATCTAACGTTAAATTTGTCTTGAAATTAGTTTTTCTTTCCGCTATCGTTTACGCATTAAAATCAACGGTCCCCCGTCGGATGAAATTAATAAAATATTAAATTTGCCATGTTGCACATTTATTTTATTCCTCCATTTTCTCAGCATCAACAGTGAACAAGGCACCAACATCATACCCACTATATACGTAAACGTAGCCTTAAGCAATCTTTATTAAATCTTCGTAGAGTTTATCCTTTTTAAACAGAAAAAAGGAAGAATCAGATAGGAATAACCAAAATCAAAAGACTGTGTGATATTTTATTCCCTCAACTTCAAACTGTTTTGTAAATAATGTCGTTCTAATGTAAAGCATTATGTAAACCATTCACTAGCATCCTATAGGTCTTCAAATTGAACACTGGCTAAATATTCACCTCATCTGCTTACTATTCTGAGTTAAACTAACATTGCACGTCCTCTTTACCCCTTTTTCCAACAGTAATCTAATCTTGATTATCATCTGTCTCCCTTTACTCCTGTTTCTGATGTAACAACCCCGCATGTCCCCATATCCGTCAATTTTATTTGTATTTTTAATGATATTGGTCCCAGAATTCCTTCTGTTTTTCCACTTTTTTCCGGTACCTACCCCTTCATTAGGATCCCAAAAAAAAATTATTTTACTAACTATTCAAATTCCTTTCATTTCCCATTTTCTAATATGTTGCGAGAGACAATTTAAAATTTTCTAATGAGTCCGGAAAATATTTTGTAACCCTTTACGTTTCACCATTATTGTAAACTTGACTAAAGAATGATAACAAGTAAGTCATTACAAGTTACAATGACACTTTTCTCTTATCTACAGCCACCTACAACGAACGCCTTCAATTTGCGTTAAACGGACAGTAAAAGTGACAGACATTTCACTTCATTAAACGAAAACGGACGGGATTTGCTTTCGCTTTCTTTGCAACATTTTATCTTCATTCTCCTCCGACGACGACGAGTCAGAGTGTGACCGATCCGGCACCGAGAAAGCACTGCATGGCGTTAACAAGATGTCACGGTAAACGCCATGGTGCACTCTGTGTTCGAGGTGCAGCAAGCGCCAAGGTCCTTCTGACCTACATACATTTGCTGCATTTATTCTTAATTGAAAAATATATATTATTAAATATACCTATTAAACGGGATAAAAGATGTTGAAATTTATTACCAAAAGATTTGGCTACAAAACAATATTATTGCCTGAGCTGCCACTTTAAAAAAATTAGACATAAGGCGTAAAAAAGTCATTAATTTATTTCTTGGTGCCATTTGCTCACTCACTATAATATTTTATTGGCCATTACACTGCCTAACTGTCTCATTTTGTTAGAAATTTAATAACCACATACCTCGTAATAATTACTCGAACTATAAATAATTCCGTGGCTTTTGTTGGCTATGTTAGCGATTAAATATTAAGTGATAACGTTGATATACCTAATACCAATAGTACCTACTATGTCATTTTAATAAAAAAAACGGGTATAAATGGCAACGTAACGTGCATAAAACTGTTTAAATGTCGTTATAATTCGTGCACACTTTTACGATTGTCTATAACTAAATCTAAAGAATGTCAGCCCGTTTACGGTTGATTGAGGTCGATATAAGGCAAAAGAGTTGACATTTTGCCGCTATTATTCTACTCATTGTCAGTTGATCGATTATATTGGTTGTAAAGATTACGTGGAGGTTTAAATGTCTCATGGTATGGGTACCAACAGAGTAGGTACCTACTAAGCGCCAGCTCTTAGCACGTTTCAATTGTTAACCCAACTCGTTAAACTAAATCTTCTAGATCCTGATGGAAATCTTTTTATCTAACGATATGTTCTCTCTCTACTTTTCCAAAAAATAAAATTCTATTATATTAAAATTAACAAACAAAAATGTCATGTTTTTAATGCTATTTAATTACTGCAAGCACCTCAAAGAACAGAAATTTTCCAAAAAATAGATAGGTAAATACAACATTTCTTCACTTGAAAATAGAAAATTCCTTTCAAGTTGAAAATGAAATAAAGTTGAAAAGCAACAGCAAGAAAATGTGTGTAGCCGTTTGTGAACATCATCAAGAAGAAGTGCAAGAACGTCAGCTTTCGTTATGCACACTTCCAAGAAACAAGTAATTAATAGATAACACGCCTGATAACAATACAGTCTCATTAACAGGTGTTGAAACAGCGAAATGCATTCCCACTGGTTGTGTTTTGCATCGCACTTGCATTACCTTTTGCACGAGCTTACTCTCTGGTACTAACTTACAGTTACTCACAAATATAAAATCATCACATATTTTAGGACAAAAAAAAAGCAATTAGAATATATAAACAAAAAATTAAAAAATCTATATTAATGAATATCGTAATAAGAAGTACCCAATTAAAAATTTATCATTATTTTTTGTCAACTAATTTAATATAGACAGATAAAGACAAAACTACAATTTATTTTTTTTCACAAACAGCATAATTTTTGAAACCTAAAATGAAGAAAAATATTTAGGGACAATCATCAATTATAGTAACTCTAAATTGGAAAAGAGGGGCTTGTAAAATCTTATCAAATCTCGTTTAAATGAAAGGAAAGTCTTTCATCAAAGGGTAAAAGTCACGTAAAAAATTTTGTAATGTAGTAACATTTGTTAACGTTTTATTTAAGCACCTTTTGTCTACGATTTGTGATTTTTTTTAATTTAAAACAAACTAAATTTTCTGTACTTTTTGCCCACAATTGTATTCTTGCTAAATGTGACTAACTGTACATTTAATACGCGCGAAGAGTGGCTCTGTTACGCTGCCTAATTAGTGACAGAAGATAATTAATAAGCCAATTGCATAAGTTATTGCTTTTTGAAACATTAGCTAGCGGCTTCGTTCGATCTTGTACTGATAACGAACGTCGGGTTTTCTATTTACGAAATTAGCATCATTGGCAGTCGAGTTATTTATTGCCGTAGAATCGAATCGACAGGTGGCCTATCGGATCACTTGTTAAAGTCCCTTGTACTTTCGTGTATGTCGTTATTTTCTTGCACGTACCACAATGGAATTTTAATTTTATCCTCATGTAGATATGTGAACAGATAGTGTGTCTATGTCAATGTTTTTTTTTATTAGCACGACATTACAGTGCGAATTCTAATTTTAAAAAACTATAGGTCTGGTATTGACTTTTACATACTACATATGAGTATTGAAAGAACTCACTATCTTAATTATACTTTTAAACTAAACCACCACTTAACACAATTTTGGCTTTTTTCAGCTGTCTTCTTTTTCTAAACGCTTTAATTAATAAAACTCTAAAAATATACTTTTCTTTTAAAATATTTTATGACTAAATCGCATTTTATTTCTCAAGCCCTAGTAGTTTACTTTTTAACCGATCTCAAAAAGAAGGGGGTTCTGTGTTCGATTGACTGTATTTTTTTCCTTTATTGTGTGTTCACCGATTTTTTCCTCAATTGTGGACCTATTGTGAATTTTTTTTGTTTGAAAGAGTATATACTCTTGAGGTGGTCCCATTGTCACCAAATCAGGATCTGATAAAGAGAACTCAAACCAAACAGAGGGAAATCCTCATAAACTGACTTTAATTTTATGTATTCACCGATTTTTTCCTCAATTGTGGACATATTGTGATTTTTTTTTTGTTTGAAAGGGTATATACTCTTGAGGTGGTCCCATTGTCACCAAATCACGATCTGATAATGAGAACTCAAACCAAACCGAGGGAAATCCTCATAAACTGACTTCAATTTTATGTATTCACCGATTTTTTCCTCAATTGTGGACATATTGTGAATTTTTTTTTGTTTGAAAGGGTATATACTCTTGAGGTGGTCCCATTGTCACCAAATCACGATCTGATAAAGAGAACTCAAACCAAACCGAGGGAAATCCTCATAAACTGACTTTAATTTTATGTATTCACCGATTTTTTCCTCAATTGTGGACATATTGTGAATTTTTTTTGTTTGAAAGGGTATATACTCTTGAGGTGGTCCCATTGTCACCAAATCACGATCTGATAAAGAGAACTCAAACCAAACCGAGGGAAATCCTCATAAACTGACTTCAATTTTATGTATTCACCGATTTTTTCCTCAATTGTGGACATATTGTGAATTTTTTTTGTTTGAAAGGGTATATACTCTTGAGGTGGTCCCATTGTCACCAAATCAGGATCTGATAAAGAGAACTCAAACCAAATCGAGGGAAATCCTCATAAACTGACTTCAATTTTATGTATTCACCGATTTTTTCCTCAATTGTGGACATATAGTGAATTTTTTTTTGTTTGAAAAGGTTTATACTCGTGAGGTGGTCCCATTGTCACCAAGTCAGAATCTGATAAAGAGACCTCATCGAAATCGAAGAAAATCCTCAAATTTTTTCTATTTATTAATAACATTTAGCAGCAATTGAATGAATATACTTAATAAAACAAACAAAAACCATCAACTAAATAAACTATGTACCTATAGTCCTACTAACGATAGAAACGACTTTTGTCTGCTTATAATTAATATAACCTCATCATCATGCATCGATTTAATTTTTTTTATAAAAAATTTTTTTTCTTTAACTCTTGACATTCGAAGCAAGGAAAATATCCTCGTGATGGTAATGCTGTCGAGCAGCGCATCCTCTTTATCGCGTTGTGTAACACGTTTAGCGCTAACGTGAGGTTGTTTTTATCTTTAATAAAAGTTTTCGAGTGCTGCACGTTGTTGGCCAGGAGCAGCAATTAATTATTTTAATAAAATGATAAGCTTTCTCCGAAGAACGAACATTCAAAAAAGCAACTTACGAAGGCAATGAATGAGAGAGAATACACGTTTGTACCATGGTAACGTAGAGCGAGCGGTTTTTTAAGGTTCAACGAAACCATATCGATGGCGTGATGATTAGCAAGTGGCTGGAATTGCACGCCAAGGTCCGGTAATTGCAGCTCGGCGCGTTTTTGGCAACGAACGGTAATTTCGGAACGTGTTGACAACGTGTATTGTGGGTATTTTGCTCGTAAATTTCGAATGCAGAATTGAAATTACTGTAATTATTAATTACGTGTACCTACCGAAGGGGCCAAGAAACGTAACGAGACTGTATCCCGGAGAAAAGATGGAATCAGGTGTTCAATTCTAGATGACACATATTACGTTGATATACGCAATCGAAACTTCTCATCAGCAGTTTCGGAAAGAAAGCTATAATAATATTACTTATTGCCGTTTTACAACGCTTGATCTTATCAAAAAATTACAAGCTTCGCAACTGCTTCTTTTATTGCAAATATTCACTTTATTGACTCGTTATTTTTAAGAAGTTTCAGATTTTCGAATACTGCTCTTGACACATAAGCGGCACTCAACTTAAAATTGTTACTAAAATGGTAGCCTTAATGATACTTAAAAATTTTATTAACAAATCGGGTTAAAATTGTCAATTACTCGCTAAAAGCAATATTTATTTACAAGAGAAAATATAACAGAAAAGTATACTTCAAATGGAAGACTGCAGAAAGGCATGATAATACAATATTTCCAAAATATTGCTCTTGTTTTCGAAAAATGATAAATATTCAAACATTTTCTTGTTCTTGTGTTATTTTTCTACATATTATCTTAATATTGTCCTAATTTCCGCTCCAAAATTATTATTTTAATGACAAGGCAAGGCAAAATCAATAAAATGTTGACTCTTGCGGTAACCCCAGCCACACCCTTCTATTAATTGCGTGCAGACGAGAACCAACAAGTTCAAAACAACGATCCATAATTCCATAATTCTTTGACCAAATACCAATTTCTTTCCCTTCATGTAAGTACCTACTAAATGGTCAAAATACTAGTGACTGCATTTTAACTTCACAGTAACAATCGTTCCTGCCATGGTCATGTAGTAATCCAAAAACGTCTAGTTTAATAGGTACAACTGTACACGTCTTCTGGGTGTGTAGCAACTACCCCGTGTTTAGGTGTGAAGCTACTCTGTGTTACAACATACAACATCAGTAACAGAATTATTGTAGATGATACCTACCATGTGTGGTTGGTTGGTTGTATGTAGGTACCAAGTTGTCGTTTTCTGTGTTATGTTCTGTTGTGTTGTTGTGTTGTGTTGTCGAAGACCCAGCCAGAGCTCCTTTGTTTCAAACACTTTCGACAAACGACATCGTACGCCCTTACACAGTATGTAGTATGTACTAAGGGAACAATGCGTGTATTACCATATTAATAATGACTAGATTGTCTGGTATTTAGCTTCGAAAACAATAGTCCACTTGTCGAGCAGCCACGATTGTTGGTACACCATAAATTATTCATTGATGATCAAGGACGAGCGAGGCAGCAGACCCATCTGTATACAAGTATCAATTAATTAATTAAATATGGAAAATAGTGGCGACAAATAAATAGTAATGGAACAAAATTAAAATATAAAACGATTTGAAAAACAAATAATAAAACAATTAATCTACAGGGAGGTGTTATGTTTAGTTCGACTGTCAAAAGAAAATTTGAGCATCAATTTTTTCAAATAAGTTTTTAGATGAATGCACCCTTGGTTAGGGCTGATGCTGTGTTGAGTAACCTTTGAACGTACTCGGCGCACATCTCAGGATGTACGTACTGTTGTAAAGCCAAGACTTAATATTTTCAAAATATCGCCCTTGTTATCGAAAATTAATAAAAAAATCGAATGATTCCTTGTCGTTTGTATGTATTAGGGATTCAGCTTAAGGGTAGTATACACTTTCCTTTTCAAAGAATTTATCAGGGTGTCCCCTACTCAAGTGACCGCTCGAAACAACGTAATAGTATAGGAAAAGTTATCGATAAAAAATCTTCAATCTGAACTCGTATCGGACACCTCCCCTGGTAAGGGGAGTGCTCCCCACGCATAGTTAATATTCCAGAAGTGAACCAAAATCAGACGAAAGGTCATACAGTAGCTTCACGTAAGTTGTAGATCAGTTGATCCCCAAGTTAGAAATTTGAAGCTTTATACTACCTACCGTGATAAAAGAATATGTAAACTCGGTTTGACTTTGAATGTAGGGTACCATCTAATTACCTATTCAATCCAAAGTTTTTAACAAAATATCTTATTTTTCAAATTAATGATTCTTTGGTATTCAGTCCTTATGACCTCGATATTTCTAAAACTGTCCATTTTGTGCCTATGGACATTTATCAGCACGACTGCAATTTCCTAAAATTCCCAAAGATTTGTGCGGGGTGCTTTCATCCCTTAATTTTCTCAAAATATGTAATTGTCACAATGATACTCAATAAGAATAAAAATTGCTGTAGTTGTAGGTATTATTAGATAAATCAGAAAGGCACTATGATGACCCGAAACGGGGCGACGCGACGGTTGGCGGCAGTGGCGACGTATGCTGTGTGAAGAAAAGGGGGGGGACGTACATATGTCGAAAAGGCTTTCGTGATATGTGTATTATTGTTGACTGGGGGCGCTGCCGTAATTCAGTGGAAATACGATCGTATATAATGCGCGGCATTTAATTGGTGTAATGAATATGCACGTAGGCAGCCGGAATGATGTTTCTGGTGCGCGTTCATTTGAATATAAGTGCACGTGTAACTGCCTTTTTACAAACCGCTTTTATGTTGCTTCACTATACAGAGATCGTAACTAACCGACGATAAAATTGTTCTATGCGTGTGGTACCTACATGGTGCATATGCCGACCGGCCGGCCCGACCCTACCGTACTATTACGCTCGAATTAAAGAAAACTTCAAGATAATAAAAGATGCAGCCAACCAACTAACCAACCAACCAACGTTTCCGTACAAATGTTATGAGATGACCTTTAACTCAACATTAACTAACATTACCTTTATTCTTTAAAAATGAGTAGTTAACTTATCTATGCATGTTAAATGATGATAAAATCAACTGGTAGGTATAATATGTTGGCAAACAAACGATAAAATGTGAAAAACGAATGAATGAAATGAAAACCACCCCAAAAAGGAATAAAACTAAAAATCAGACGAAAGAATATTTTTAATGAAATTATTCGATTAAACGATTTAAAGAATTTCTGAAACAGTAAGGACCAAGATATGATCCTTCAATTTTGAAAATTACTTTTTAAATTTGTCATTATTTTCTTTCTCTAGAGTTGGTGTAAAGGAGCCCAGATTAATTGAAATGTAATTATTTATAAGAACCCTTTTGTGTACCATTCTAATACGAACAAATCCTTCTGTATGTTTTCATAAGTAGATACGTTTATCATTGTCAATTTGTAAAATTTCTTGTTCCCGAAGGTCTCGTCTCGTCTTCTGATTTCTATTTATGTATTAATAAATATATTCAGAAAGACAACTGGATACTGAGGTACCTACATATCTATATAAATAGATACGTATTCTTTGGAAATAAACTTAACGAATCATTAAAGGTAAAGTTATGATCCTTCTGCATCTTACATAAATGTATGTATGTGAATATATGTATGTATAATGTCCATACATTTATTTACATAGATCTCGTTGCTCTCCTAACGCCCGTCACGTACGCTTCTTTGTGCCGATTTGCAATCTAGGACACAATCTACCAATACATTTGTTAACGTGCAGCATTAATAAGTGTAAAGCCGTCATCGATCATGGGGCTTTTACTATCTATGATGTATTTAGTATTATATCTATGGATTATACAGGGTGTCCTCGACTGAACTTACCGCCCGAAAAGACGTTGTAGTTTGGGAAAAATTATCTTATTGATGAAAAACAGAGGGGAAGGATCATTGGTACGTATTCTTTGTTCTGGTATCTTGATTGATTTTACATATCTTAAAACGTTGTAACACTATCAACAGTTTTTTAATTTTTATAATGAGGATAGAACAGAAGAATGCAATTATTTTCAGGCTTGTAATTATCTCAAAATCAAGCACATTAACCACAATTTTTTGTTATCATTTTTATCTTACAATTATGCTGGAGAGGTAGTATACATCCTGCATCGGAAATGGAGGATCTCTAAAGAAGCTTGCCATTTGTGCTAGCGAAACATTAGGAAGAAGTTCCAACCGATGACGGCCTTTAGACCCGAATTAGAACACCAACAGTTGCGAAAGCCTGTACAAATTTGAGTAAGAAATTGCTTTAAGCAACTATTTTCTCGCCTGTGTCCTTTTATTAAGTGCCTTGCCTCAAATTGATCCATCTTAATTTATCAACTTGTGATTGCTGAGAATACGTATTTATTACAACACTTCTGTCCACTGTCTTCAGTGTTTGAGTCAAAATATACTTTTGTATCCGGGTCCTCTTTTTCCCATTAGCTTGCCTTAAATAATTATTTGAAGGAGGTGATATCGTTGATTTCTCGTGATATGTCTGAAGTAAGCCATTTTTCGTTGTATGACTCTGAATAACTTCTTCGTAGCATCGTTTGATTGGAACCATGTTGTGTCCTGGATATCCTCAACATTCGTGTGTAGTACCAGAGTTCAAATACTTCAAGATGTGTAATTTAAGATCCAGGCTTGTCCTCTATACATTTTAATCAAGAAAACGTAACATCTCCACAATTTTACACGTAAGTGAACATTGGGGTATAAAGCAGGGTGTCATAACTACAGCAAAACTCGGTTATAACAAATTCCCGAACACTTAAACATCACCACGATGTCAAATGTTCGGTGAAATGTAAGTGAAAATTTTCTGTAGGTACATTTGTATTGCAATTGTTCTGTGCCCGTGTCGATGTTGAGTTAATAAGTGACCCGGGTCCTTCCAGTAATATGCAATTTTCAGCCAATCTCGCTCTTTTTTACGACCCCATAAGTTAGGGCCAGTTTTGAACGCCGGCCAATAATTGCTTTAAGCGATCCCCAATTATCAGGTCGGTTATACGAATGTGGTTGATATCTATAGGTGCATACGTACGTACACGTACACATCAAATACCTGGTAGTTATTAACGAATGTTTACAGGTGCAAAATTCGGCCTCGAGTGCTACTCGTGTTCTACATTGGTTCGTCATGCAAAAACCTTACGGTGCGACGATGAAAATGTGCACAAATCACAGCTTCATTATAACCTAGATCGCCTTTTTCGGATAAACCGGTCACCGATATAAGAAAACGAAAACAATGTCTTTTGAACAACATACTTTTTTTTATACTGTCTTCTGGATTGTATTGCATTTAAAAGTATATATTAATTGATTTATAGCATGTATTACTGCCAAATTACCTCTAAATGCCACCAGTGATAATGGAAAGGCACAAAACCTATCAACGACTCTCTTGAGATAATCAGAAGATTTTTCCATTTGGGGAGTGTCCAAAATC
This sequence comes from Agrilus mali, assembly GCA_029378335.1. Taxonomy (NCBI): domain Eukaryota; kingdom Metazoa; phylum Arthropoda; class Insecta; order Coleoptera; family Buprestidae; genus Agrilus; species Agrilus mali. The sequence continues at coordinate 4,065,622 of CM055657.1, read as the reverse complement.
TGTGTTAACTGTTGAATTATTTTCTGAGTCATTTTGTGCTGTCATGTGGTTGCTGTAATCGAACATCGCCTAATTGAGAATAATTTAATACACAGGGCGTAGTTGCGATTTTATATTGCGTTTCTGCAATTTATGTTTATTGTGTGCAGTATTTCAGTGGATTGCGCAGGTGCTAAATTATTGATTAAAAATCCAATTTTTCGATTATTAATCCTCGACCCATTCGCCCATTTGCAACGAGCGAACCGGTAGCAGATCAAATATAATTTATTCACAAACTCCTCATCAATAACGAGACGACCACGATTTACATATACTCGATCTCTCCTTCCCACAAAGACTTATGAACGACGTATCATATGTACATATCTATATAGGTATAATATACACTCGTTTATGAGTCAAAGAATTATTTGGACAATGCAAACTGAAGCAGAAACATCTTCAGAAAGCACTGTTTGTACAATTGAAAGCTTTCTAAAGTATAATGAAGGTTTCTTTCTTGATGCCAATATTTTCTGACAAAATTTGCTACAGTCAAGCGATTGCAGATGTGAGTGTGGTAGAAATGTGAAGAAATTAGAACAAAATAGCGGAACATAGGGGTTAAGGAAGTCTCTAAGGAAAAATCAAAGATAAGGTGGAAGGATACTTTCTCAGACTTAATAGACTATTTAGAAGCAAAAACTGTAGTATCAAGAGGCGGATGTTAGGGATATGGGGTGTGTAAATGCTTAGGGTGTAGCAAGAACAGAAGGACTGAGTCCAAACGATTTTCAGACCAGAGCATTCCATAGACTCGCCCAGAAAAACTTAAAATAATCTAATCGTATAAATTTCTAATTTGTGGTAGTAAATGATCAGTTTTTGGATGATATCCTCTACGAAAATTGTGCGTGCGCTCCTGGATTCTAGAAATTTTATTCAACCTCTTCGATGCTCAGTTAAAAAAGGCTCCGATTTGCAAAGATAATGACCATTTACATCTGCAAACAACATCCGTAATTCGATTATTTGTTTTTCATCGACATTTCGTTTTTGCTTCCGTGGTCACTGAATTACGTCTGTAATTTCGGTCGATCCGCGTTTGCTCAGCACGTAAGTCGTTAACATTTCAGTTGAGAAAATCGCACCCTCGAGCTGAGGCAGCTCGTTGTCGAAATCAGAGCGTAAATTAAGTGCAACGAAAGCAATTTTAACAAGCAGTTATCGGGCACTCTTCCCTTCTGCTCTCATACCCTTCCTCGGAACGCGGCAGCAGCAACAACAAGAAGATCCGTGATCATTTCATGAGTCTGTTTACCGGGCCAACCAAGAAGCCAACCAACCAACGTATACATAGGTATATCCAACAAAACAGCCCATGTACATACATGTAATACACACGTAGGTACGTGGATGAGCTTCACGCTGGCGGATCTGACCAGTATACAACAACACTACGTATACCATCCATCAAGCGAGGGGCCTTATTAACGCGGAATGCTCGTGTGATAATTATACGCTTGATCGGTCGGTCGGCGAAGTCCAACCTGAAAAATGATCGCTGAAACGTGTGGCTCGGCCTTTCACCATTGATACCTTTTCCGTACAACTTACACTCTCTTCTTTGACAGTTTATGATGTAATTATATTAAACACTGGTAATAAATTCATCCCGATTGACAATAATTTGCCCTTCCACTTTTGAAATATTAAAATTAATTCGATTGCTGATTAACAAATTAATGATTTCGATAAGTATCTGTAGTAAAAGAAAGCTAGGAGTGTCCGTGTTGGATAACTCTGGATTCAACCCCCACAGCCCCTTGAAGGTTACATAGTACTTAGTCCTTATCCTCCGTCCATGAAAAGGCTTTTCTTTTGAAGCTGCAGGTGTTGAATATTGAACGGAGGTATCTCACTAATAAATATCGGAGACTGAATGCCCATCACTGTTCAGAATGTGTCCAAATTGTTTAGATTCCGGGAACGAAAGCTAAGAATTTTTTTGGAACATTTGCGAATATTCCAATAATTTTTAACTCATGATTCGGAAGAACCTTAGGGGAAAGAGGATCTCTATCCTAGACACTTTCTATCCCAAAAAAATTAAGCGTTACTTGGGCAAAACACGTTGCAGACTAGAAAGCAAACAATCTTTCATTATCTCTTAACTGCCAAAGTTTAAATAATACTCATATCATAAATTTTATCGATCCAGTTACTCCAAATTCTAATCTTTATTCGTGCATGTCGAATCGCAATATACCAAAACATTGAAAGTACCGTCCACATTCGTACAAAAAATATTGAAATGATTATGTCAAACCTTAGTTCATCAGTTGGTGGCATTTGTACAGTTATTTTTAAAACAGGAAACGACGTCGAAATATTTTTTTGTAGCCATTTAAATATCCCCTAATCAAAAAATTCGGGATATTACATTATTTATTCATCGATGGCTGTTAGAATAATTTTAGGCTGGTTCTAAATAACTTTTCATAAACCTCCACTCACTTCAACGGTAACTTCTATAATAAATAAAAAATTGAAGCACTCATCTTCTCAATCATTTAATTTAACTATTAATAATGATACAGAGGAACATAAGCCAATAATTACATTTGGAGCTGAGGGTTAAGCGAAAGGAATTTCGTTCCTGAAGCATTAAGACAGTTGTTACATTAAAAGGGGTGGCTCATATTATTATCTACTGTTAATGTCCAGGATGATTAATTTAATTACGTATTTGTTTTGAAACGACATTGGTTTTAATTTATCAAAACCTGGCGCATATTATGGACGATGATCGTTTTCCTTTATTTACGTTTACTAATTACCTACTTTATTATAATTATACCTTAACCGGGGTTAATAGCAGCCAGTATTAATTTTCTTACGTCGTCGTCGGATAGAGAGCAGTGCGCTCTTGTATTTAATAATCATAAACATGAGGGGGTAACGAGTTACTTATAATTATCGTCTGTAGCAGTGTGACAGCTTCTGTTTATGAATATTATCGGAGCTTCGTCGACCGTTGAGTCAAGTCTTACATTATTACATTACCTACTGCCGTATACAGAGGCGATTCTGATTTATTCTGTAACGCCTTCCCGAGTCAAATTTGCATAGGCAAATACGATCGAATATTGTAGATTACCGGCTATAAGAAGAAATCGGTTGCTGCATCGTGTCCAATACCAACACGTGATAGTAATTTTAACACATCTATTCAACATATCGACCAATACACAGTTCTTCACAGTTTTCCTCTTTAATATCGATGACTTAAGACTAAAAGAACATTCAAAATATGTCTTCGTCTTGGTCTTGTTCCTATGAGCATCGATATGCCTTGCTCCTGATCTCCATCTTGTCAAATGTACAAATTCAAGACAAGACGTAACTATACCTAAGACCAGGATTTTTTTTTTCTTCGATAAAATTTAGCTAATAGATACTCCAATACGTTTTAGTTATATTTATAATAAATAAGTATGTGTATAGATCAATTTTCTCTTAAGGGATGAACATTCGGGACATTCCTTAGGTAGTAATTCAAAAAGGTGTCATAATTTAATTTAAGCTGTTACAAAAGATCCCACAATCTGTTTTAGGGATGGCATACCTTTTGTTGTGCAGGGAGGTTAAATATCTCTAAAAACTTTGTTTACATAGTAATCAAAAGAATTCAGTCGAGTATCCAATAAATTAACAGTCACTGGCATCCAGGAGTTTATACCAACGTCCGTCCTTTCATTGCCCTGAGATAATCCTCGTTCATTCCGCGTCATTTGTATTGATCGATTGGAGGTTTCCAGCCTTAATTAGATAGAAACAAACAGTGAAAAGAGTAGGTACTTGTTATTATGATCATTAGTTGAACAATAGATGGGTTTAATCCATTCGTAGAAATAAATCAATCTTTCGTAATGTAACTTACGGGACGTTTGGATTCAAATTGTGTTCATTACCAGTCGCATATAGTGTCAAGGTTGTCATGGCTACTTCTTATTACGTCAGGTTGAACAGATATTATATGCGCTCGTGTTTATTGCACAAGAAGAACTTCGGATGAATTGCGTATAATTCAAGTGTCCATTATAACGTTTACATTTAAATTTATACACCTAGAGTTTAATTTTAATGAGTGACTTTGATATTTATCTGCGAATGCACCTACCTACCTACCTTTTTATGACGAAGAAGTATAAATTTCAATTTAAACACACAATATTATGTATGTATAAGTATGTTTGTTATCTTTAAATTATTAAAATTCATGAACGCTAAACTGTGTAAAAAATGACAGGAGGGGATTATTAATTTAATGTTTTTTATGAATGCAGTAAAATTCGGGTGTAGCGTACTTGAGGGGACTATTTGGTACATTATATCAGAAGTACGTAGTAGTATTTAACAAAACTATTACTTGGGTTTTGAAATTATTAATAGTTTATTAATAGTTTGCTTAAAAAAATTTAATTATCATGAAAATATTAAAAAGAAAACGTGCTCGGGCGCCACTTTGTCAAACAAAGAAAAGAATAAAAGAAATGACAACTTTATTGGGCACCGGGTAGTGCATCGGTGGTTCCTGCAGAATCCTGTAGCTTTAGAGAGCTCGAAGCTCTCTTAAAAAAAAAACAAATAAAACTTCAAGAGTATATTAACAAAAAATTACACACAACAAAAAACAACAAAACTTACAATAACATATGTAGCCCACCAAAAAGAAAGGTTCCCTGCTCCAATGTAGGGACTGGAAGCTGGTTTCAGGGTATAATCGGGGACTTCTCGTGCTGTGTTGTGAGGCAAGAGGATATCAGGGAAATAGCTTCATGGACCAACCTTTTAATCTTCAGGGGGCCGCCTGCAGGAATTTATCGGCCTCTAACAGGTTATTGAGATTAGTTGGAAACCAGAGCTTTGTCCATTTGCCTTTGTAAAATAGTTTTCAGGATGTCTTCTCCCCCACCCTTTAATCCCAGCCTCCTAATCCAACCGGAACCTATTCTAAGAAAATCTCAATGGGCTGACAAATAAGGGCACAAATAAGTGCTAAAAAAAATTTCCTAAAACTAAAAAATATTAATCAAATGTTGAAAAGTCGTTCGCATTGAAGATGCTTGAAAAAAAACGGATAAAAAGGGAGGAGTAGGGGTGTCCGTCGTTAAACCAACATGCACTCAAGATACACCCCAGATACCATAAAAAATTTTGACTAATAAAAATATATAAATTAAAAGGTGAGAAAAATTAATTAAATGAACAAATTTAAAAATTGGCCACAAAGGCCCAAAAGATTACTAATATACAGTAAGATATTTAAAAAAGAGACCACGTGGTAATAAGGAAAATTTCGTAAAAATTAATCAAAGTTACATCAAAAAATAAATATTGAGTGAATAGCAAAAAAAGATTTTAAAAGAAATAATTAATTTGAATAAATTTTACATGAACTATCAAAATGCAAAGGTAAGTGGATCACAAAAAAACTCTCACGCAAAACCAAGCACAGAACACCAACAGAAAAACACACATACACGTCACGTCAGTGTCAAGGATCGAGGAAGAAGACCTCGAGCACCGACCGGAAAATTTCATCGATCCCTCCATCGATCGCCTAGTCCTGCGCGAATGTTGTTAGCCTTGATGATAAGACGGAAGGTCGATCAACATTAAGAAATAATCAACAAAACTGAACCAAGACAAACACAAACTGAATCGAAATAAATAAAACTTCAGTAACGGGATTTTTCATAGAAAAAAAACGTTACAAGTAGTAGTAGTAGTAGTAGTAGTAAGAGCCTTTATTGCAACAAAAAGTTATATATACATCTCCATACACAAAAAGGAACATAATTTATTATCCAACCTATTAATTTTAGTATTATACCTACATATAAACTAATCACTTCCCTTCCTTCTCCCTTATAATCATTTTTTCTGTATTTTCCCTCCCCCCCCCCCTTTCCACACCTCTCCTTTTTTAAATTTGCTTCCATAGGGCCAGACCACTACCATCCACATTTATTATTCGTCCAACTTCCTCCCTCTCATTCTTCCCTATTACTTCTTTAAATACATGCTCGCTTGATTCACTTCTCTCCACAAAGGTACTCTACACAATCTCTTACCTTCTTCCATTCAAAACTTATTCTCATTACACTCATTCCCCATTCTGAATCTAGCTATTATCTCTATACTTTTTCCTTCTCTTTGATATCCTGGCACCTCATCCCCTTGCCATTCTACCCATTTAAACTCCCTCATACCTTTCGCGCATCTGGATTCCCAATTTTTTCTCAAATCCTCACCTCTTATTATTTCATTACATCTTTTCCCCACCATCCTACTAACATTCAATCCCTTTCCTCTCCACTCTTCCATATGTTCTTTACTTATTGCAATTTCTGTTAAGGCCTTCTCCCTTTCCACATCATATTTATTTTTTTTCCTATCCCCAATATCTTTTTCTTTCATCTCTTTTCTTAAATCTCCTTCCGGTAATTCCCCCAATTTTTCTTCGTATTTTACTGCCCTTCTTCTTGTATCATCCACCATTCTCCCACATTTTGTTCCCTTTCTTAATATGTAGTCTGGGATACTTCTTTCTAATAAATTTTGATTATAAATATTTTCTACTATTCTATACTCTTTCCATCCCCATATCTCGACTCTATACTTTTTATTAACGTTTTAAATAGTACCACCCTTCTTTCCCAGTTATTTCTGCACAATTTTTGTCCTATTTCCCATATTCTCCCCTATCAGAAGTACGTTATAAATGTTATTTTTCTATTGGGTCTGTAATAAATGTGTACGTTGTAAGTGAGCTTCAATGCATTACCTACATATTCTGGACTGTTTTATGACCTGTTCCATTTACGAGTTAAATTCTATCCTGATCAATACTTTACTTTTACTATCATCGTCTTCTCCAAAAGAATATTGAAAAATTGACGTGTTCAGTGTCTCCCAAAAAGGAACTCTGACTTTTAAATTTTATTACGGGCATTTATTGTCCACTGCAATAAGTAATATCTTGCAATCTATTTTACCTTGGTAAGAAAAAATTTATACAAGTCCATGCTCGTTAAACAAGTTAAGTCCACTGAATCTCACATTACTCTCGATACAACTCCCCACATTATAACATATTTATTTCTGACAATCTGATACGTGTAATTTAATAAGTGTTACATTAGATGAGACGCGACTCTGCTTTATTATTATTATGTTACACTTAATTGAGTAAATCTGTCCGGTAATTGCACGAATAGGTACGAAGCATCGGCAGTAGTTGTTATTATTACTTTTGGCTGCCCTTGGTGCGTTAATAGTCGTTAATACGTGTCGTCACAGTTCGTTAAGCTCTCTGTTAAAATCAGTTAAATAAATCATTTACGTATGCAAATTAAGTGTTTTGCTGATTTTATCGTTGTATGTAATAATATTCCAGATACGTGTTTAATTATATTAATAGTAGTAGGTAGACTGCGATCGGACAAGGTGTTTAAGTTTATTTTGAAACCGACGCCTCATCGTCGCGACGATGTCCAATAAATAATATCGCGATTAACAATTGATTTTTATCATTCAGTTCTGAAGCTTAAAACCCACCGCATCAACAAGGTTTCATTATTATAAATGTGTTATTTATTAGGGAAGATTCTGTAGGTGAAGTAGGTGTATTGTAACTGCTGAGTCTTCTTATGCCCCCATTGAAAATTAATTGATTAATTGATTGATGATTTATCATGTCTGGTTATTTCTAAAGAAAAAAAGGAGATGTTTGGCTATTCACAAAAGGAAAAAACGTTCGTTTGCACATTCATCAGCATCCATACTGGTGCATTAAGATAATTAGTTGGCTAATCGATTGTCTCGGTTCTGTTCCTTAGTACTGTGAGAAGTGAACAAATAGCCATCCTCATCATCAGTCACGTTCACTCTGGTGCATCCAAGTAAATAAAGAATAAGTACTTATTTAATTAGAATGAACGCTTCGTTCCTATCCGCAATAAGTACCGAAACTTAATAGAACTAAAGGCCTTGCTGAAGGTAATCATAATTAGGTTTTGTACAGCTAAAAATAAAATTAGACAGTTTAAAACTGTAACTATGGCCTTTTAGCAGATTAGAATTTACTTGAAACTATAATACTACTTTGGAATTAAACATTACTATTGTTATAGGTAGTTCAGTATTTTATGAACCATGACCTTCGATGCCACAGTGACTAAAAACTCATTGATTTCTATAATTTCTATCTTTTGAAATCGTTGTACAGGTTTCTGGAAAATATCTCCTACTTCTTTGAAAGTTGTCTTAAAATGACTGAATATTTTGAACAAGCCTAGCACCCTCATCAATTTTAAATTATTGCCAATATTAAGAAATGGCTAAATTAACTCAACATATATCAAAAAATTACCCATTAACAGTGTCTATAGCGAAAGATTTATTTCTAGAATTTAGTGACCAGTATCAACGATCTAGAAACATCTTCAATGATGGCCTAAAAACTGAGAAGGGAGCAGGTTGTGCTATAGTAATGGGAGAAATTGAAAAATACTTCAAATTACCAACTGAGTGCTCAATATTTTCATGTGAAGCTTATGCCATAGAATTAATAAACACTGAAAAAGTGGAATCTTCCTTAATTTTAACCAACCCACTTAGCGTACTAAAAGCTCTCCAGAACCCCCTATAAATTCAAATCAACAAATAAAAAACATCACACATGAACTGTTAAAAGCTGAAGACCTAAGTAAAGAAATCATATTAGCTTGGATACCATCCCATACTAGCATTCGCGGAAACGATAAAGCAGATGAACTAGCGAAAAAAGGTGCTACAGATCTAATAACTACTGAAATAGTCCCCCTAACTAAATCAGAAGCCAAAAGAGCCATCAAGAATCTCATCATTACAATATGGAATAGCGGTTGGTACAAAAATCCGCCAAAAAAGCTACGACAAGTCAGAGGATGTCATATTTTAATAATATTGGTAGATGTTATGGTGGGATATTTGTAAAACATCTTTAATAAGTTAAGAAAAACACAAAATGGTTGTTTTACACAAAATTTATTAGAAACCTATAACAATTGTTTCGACATGTGATGTCATCATCTGAGAGTTAATCTTAGAGACGATGTCTTCAAAAAATTCTCTGCCACTTATCTCAAACGTAATGAAGAAGTAATTATTCAATGACTCAGGATTGGCCATACGAATTTAACTCATGTTCATTTAATTAAGAACGAGCTGCCCCCGCTATGCACAAAATGTAACACCGATACTCTCCAATCAGTAGAACACATCATCACAAACTGCCCAGGATTGAGTAATCAAAGAAGGAAATTCAATCTCTCTATGTCATTTGAATGAAAATCTAAATAACCCAGGACTATACAAAAATGTATAAAAATTTTTACAAGAAACCCAAATGTATGATAAATTATAACAAAAGATTAAGTTTTACAATTTACTAATAATAGTAATTAATAATATGTAATCATGTATAGTCGCTCATGACCTAGCTGTTAATGCGACTTAAAATATCTTAAATAAAAAAAAAAGAAATGGCTAAAGGTATTTGTACGAGTCTGTTTTTTTCTTTTGTTATCACGGAGGAGAGGAAATCTTCAAAAGACACCCACACGCCCGTTGCGTCGGGGTAGTGTCGGATTTGCCCTAAGAAGGGCACCTACCGACTAAAATATCTCCCCCTCAGGTCGTTGTAGGACCGTTAGTTCGGGTCCTCTTCAGTCGGTACGAGTCTCATAATTGACAACCAAACCAAAGTTTTCTAAATGTATCATCTGAATGCTCAAAGTGAACCAGACACTTTTAGTTGAATTTATTTATAAAATATGTCAACCATAATATAACTTATGTAACATGCTCCACGCATATTGTACATGGATTTGCTAAATGGTAAAATTATGTTCACTGGCACATACCATATACATAGCAAGAGAGAAATAAATGAGCAAAGAAGGAGATAGAAAAAGATATGGTCGTGTAGATTTCAGCAGTCATTTAAACGGGAAAACGAGCACGTTCTAATGGAATAAATGGTTTAATAAAATGTTAATTTATTAGAAACGAGGTCGTTTATCGTTCTTATTATTCCTTATCCCATTTTGAGCGTGGGTGATATTTCCATTGGAATTACTGGCTGTGCGTATGTATACGTTACTTTCCCCAACAAACGAATCAACCAACAAGACTATAGTAGAAATCAACAAAATCTTGATTTCATTACCAAACATACATTCACGTTTATGAATTAAAGGTTAACGATAAGAGATAAGGAAGTGCAGTTGCCCTAAAGTAAATATATTTTGCCTTAATAACAAATTTAGTTTTGTCTCATTTAATTTTACCTACCACATACGTATTTTAATAAAATCTAGAAATAGAATTTTGTCTTGTCAAAGAAACAATTTTTTTGTCTGTATATGGGCAATATTTGCCGGTTCTTCTTCTTGGATTAAAAGAAAGTGACAAATAAGTTTTGTCTGTTGTATATTCTACATTCTGTTGAAGCATGGAGAATTCATTAATTCGAAGAAACCGTACACACATAGGTGCTCGCGAACGTCTCGCGGAGTGAAGCTATCTGGAAACATGTCAGTTTCCCTGTTGCATTCTCGGTACGCAAACTTGCAAAACCGACTCGAAGAAAGGAATTGTGATAAATGTTGTTAGAACGGCATCGCGGTTAATCTAACACAAACGGTATAATTTATGCAAATATAGTGCGAATAAATTACCCGTAAAGATCCATGCAAGTCGCCACTATACGCCCACTTCGCTAATATCGGGCACATACGTGCAAGAATATGGGTATATTTGAAACTTTAAGCCGATTTCTTGCAAAGAAGGAAAAAAATTAATATACAGTTTCTTACTTTGAAAGGGTCTCGACATATTTTCCTTATTATAGAACAGTGGCGGCGCAAGATGGCTCACATAAATAGGTAGAGGGTATCTAGCTTTCATATTTCGCCTCCCATTATTCCAATTGCTCACTTGCTCTTCATAAAGAGTTGCCACTACACAAATAAGATTTTGTAAATATTACAGTTAGGATTTCCTCAAGACAAATGTATTCACACGAAAAAGGGTTTATTGACGTGAATCTCTTAATCTTGTGTTGATCTTTACATCGTTGCTCTTGACCTGATCTTATTTTTCATTAAGACGAGATTAAGACAAGTATTATTGAAAGAAATTTTCCGTTTTCTTTTTATTCAGATAATCTAACAGAAGCTGTTTAAAGAAATTTACTCTTACATATGAATATTATCTCATCATCATAATCAAAAGACAGTGTTCCAAGACTTGGTGTAGTACAGGGATGGCGAACCTTTTTTGATGTCCGTGCCACAAAGTCATAAAAAATCTTTTTTAAATAGGTAACGTGCCACAATAAAATTTCAGTCGAAATGTTAGCGTGGTGAAACTATACGTATGTATAATTAAACACACAAACAAAAGCAATTCATCTTTAAACAATTTTTTATTAATCAATGTTTTACAAAAAGCAATATGCTAGAAACAAAATTCACGTTAAAAAAAATTGTTTTTAATGTGATTTTTGTTGCTGTACACAAGATGATAAAAATTTAATATCTGGTTTATATTTAGTTAATTTCAACAGTACGCATGCAGAGCTCGACTCATCCGTCATTCTATTCCTATATTTATTTTTTATAAAATTTAATTCTGAAAATAGAAATTCACATGCCCACGTCGATGAAAATATTGATAAAATTGCCTTTGCTAATGTTTTTAAAGTTTTAAACAATTAAACGTGTCAGTAACTGAATTCCATGTATAGTTAGAATTTCATCTTCTGAATTTTATTTATTTTATCTAATAATCGATTACTTTCAATAATTTCTAAATCATTTCTTAAATCAACAAATTTTTGGTTCTATATGGTACTTGACTGAAATTCAACTAATTCCATTTCTAATTCATTAAAATTTAACCACTCAAGGACTTTTAAATTTAATTTTTCAAATGGTATTGTATCAGGATATAAAATAAATTTTGATTCGAGCGCTGCGACAGCAACAACATTCAAATACCTTAAGAAGGCGAAACTGGATACGCAAAAATTTTTATCTAATGCGCATCGCATTTTACTTCAAAAGAATTCATGCGATATTTTAATAATAAAATGTATAATTTGACGGTTCTAGTTAACATACTAAGACAGGTATTCAGTACTACAAATTTACATCATAAACTATAAATTAAGTGTATAATTTTTAATTCATTTCTATTAAAAAAGATAACTTAAAAAAAATTTAGTTTTTGTGCGTGCCATCAAAATTTTCAAACGTGCCACTTGTGGCACGCGTGCCAATGGTTCGCCATCCCTGGTGTAGTATATGTCAATTCTTTCATCCTGTATTTCTATTTCTTGTCTTATGCCTACTATAATAACTAACAGTGCTTCAGTGTGATTTATCGTTTTCCCTCAATAACAATTTTCCTGTGTGTTTATTATACTTATAGATAACGTGATGACGGGTTGCAAATCATATCCATTGGAATATTCTATAGTGGGTAAAATAAATAATAATTATGTAGAAGAACTTATTGTGATAGATACGAACGTTTGAACGGCTATTCCATTTAAATTTCTTTACGTTTGCCGGACGCGTCGTATTTAAAGTGCTCGTAAAATCGTAAGAGCTCTCGGTTCGTAAAGGTAAGAGGTAACGAGCAATTTCCCAAGTTCATGTATATAAACGATTCCTCATAAAACAATGCAATAAGTTAAACAACACTCTTGAGCCTCGGGGACAAAGCTAACAAACTATCCGAAGCGTAACACAGCGAAAAGTAGAAAATTAATGGTGTTCGGAATGGGTTTCAACTCCGTTTCTTCATCCTCCCTCCACATAAAGCCGTCCTGACATATTCGTCGTCCTCTAGCTCTTGGTGACCGTTCTTCTTCTTCTTGCATTTTCTTACTACAAGAAACTTTTAGAAGGCCTATAAATCAAACGTTTAGCTTACACGCTTAGTTCGAGAAAAAAGGAAGCAAAACCACCGGTAGGTAAATCTTAATGACTTTTTTATTGTCATGTTCTTCTACAGAAACGACGAAAACATTAAACTAATAAATAAATTTTTTTCCCTACAAAATCCGAGAGGAATTAATGAAGGATTAATCTTATTTTATAGGAACAATTTTACCTTTGAAATTAACATTAAAAAGGAAATTTTTAGATTTTTCATTCCTTTTAGTTGCTGGTTCCCTAGAGCATAAGGTGTATTGTCGAAACTGATAGCTCTTTTATGTAATTTTTTCTCAGCGTTTCGTGTAAAATGACAATCCTTTACTAGTCTGCAATCATTATAATCAGTTGCGGATTCTATACCCTAATTTACAATCAATTTTTTGTCAATGAAATAGCAACTTTATGATGATTTGTATTATATTTTTATCAGACTAATCAACAAATATTGATACGAATTCATTAGTATTAAAAATATAAGAATGTTAAGAAGAACTTTCGTTGAATGGATATATACAGCTTTTATTCATTACAATATTATCATTATTGTTTTTTTAATTATCATCGTTCTAAGAAATGTATAATATTTATGAAATTCTGTGCAACAATATGCAATTTTTTACGTGTAAATTTATTAAATTTTTATTCTACACTCAAACAAGTTGTTAATATCATCAGAAATATCAATAGAAAAGTATTAATTTTCCACATATAAGTATATCTATATAATATTTGTTATTGTTATTTTTAAGCAAGTTTTTTCGGATCCCATTTCTCTTCGAATAGATATATTTAAGTGGTGAAACATATTACACATTAATTGAATAGTGTGGGTGGACCTAAAGAAAAAAATATGGCAATAATTAATTTAAAAGATAGGTAAGAATACTAAATTTAAAATGTAATACTTAAACGCTATTGGAATATTTTAAAAATTCAAAATCACAATAGTATATTTTATAAATAAGCGTTTAGTAATTTTTCATATACAGACGTTAGTGTATTCAGTATACTGTATAGCATTAAAATATTGTAATTTTTGTTGATTTTTTGAGCCTCGTTTTTTTCCGTGTAGATGATTTTTTTTTTTTTTTGTAAGACAAAAAAATTTTTAAGCAAAATTTGCCGCCCCCTAAAATCTGCCGCCCTAGGCTCTAGCCTATTCAGTCTGCTGGTAAATTCGCCACTGATTATAATTGAAACGTCTTGTAAAGATAAAGTCTCGAAACTACAGTTTTTATCAACATCTATACCAATAAAAATTTTCTTCGGTTGTAATGTACCTAATACAATATCTGGGAAAATATCCCATCATCTTTTATTCAAAGCTCAAAACATTAAATCTGCTTATGTATGCAAATGTGATTGTCCGTATTTTAGTTTCGTTTTAATTTTAGCCTCTAATTAACCACGGTTCGCGCGTTCATGAAATGCCCACACACCCAAACCGATATGTCTGCTTTTACACACAAATTTACACATAATTTAATCTGATACGTATTACTTAACGCCACAGCACGTAAACTTAGAAGTTATGGTGCAATTAGCCCAATTAAGCGTGCGTGCAGTAGACGCGGCATGAATTGAAAAAAAAAAAATACAAAAGCCCATAACGCTTTAGTTCACTTCGCTGATATGGTCACCCATAATATGCAAATATATACATATATATACACACATTGTAAGAACGAATTAATAGAGAGCACGCTAGCCAGTGCCTGTGCACAATGTCCATCTAACACTAAATAATATTTTTCTAGCTCCTGGCTTTTGTTGGTAAACTGTACGGTCATAAATTATGGGTAATTACTAATTAATCTATTTCCGAGTTGTAAAAAGGACGTCGAACGGTGAAACGCGAGTTTGTGAAAGTGCAACGCGCGACCAGCGTCGCCGTTACAGCCAATTATCCTGCCAGAGATACGGGCAATAATGGGCTGGCGACAGGACAACTGTGTCGACTCTACCGGAGTGTGATTTACTCCATTGCAGGCACCACTGCCTGTCTACCTTTTGTGGCGTTTATCTGCAATGTTTTTAAAACAATGCAAACTGAAAATATTTAACGGTGACAAGGTTCCTGAAAACCAAAAGATATACATACCTATTATACAGTAAAATTCGGATATAACGTACTGGAGGGAACCTTCTTAAAAAGTAGCACTTTATATATTTGCTTACAGGTCCTCTGTTGTTATTAACTCTTTATTCATATTTCTGTTTCCAATACGTTTTCTTTTTGATGAAGATTATTTTTTTAAATTTAAATGTATTCTAAACTTTTTCCTTAAAAAAAATATTTTGGCCATTATCAGAACACGCTGTATAATAACATGCAAAGGTAATGAACAGTCGAACATTCTGAGTGATTTATTACCTTTTATTATTATATATATATAAGTGCAACTGTGAATTAAACGAGGAATTAATTGAGAATTGAAAAAAATACCAGTGTATTCCACACAATAAGATAAAAGATCATTTTTCCGCTGTCAATAATTGCAATTACTATTATTGCATGCATTGTGTTGCGAAAGGGAGATTAAAATGCCATTAATAACAGTGTTTCTCGAAATAGAACAACATTAGGCGTGAATAACTTTTGAAATCCACAATGCATTCTGTATTGTTCATTAGTACCATGAAAGAACAATGGCTAATGCGACGTAATAATGCACTGCAAGTGATTTATTACTCCGAATGATCACATAAATGCGATTTTATTAATTCATGTTTCTACCTTCTGACTATTTGGATACCGGCTGATTATTCTCTAAATGGAAGAAAAAATTATCTTAATTGTTGTTTCCAAGGTACTTCCCTGTATTCGTTGCTTTAATTGTATTCATTTTCCTTCGTTCACTTATTGTATTAATACCTGTATATTAGTGAACCTAAACATGGTATTATAAGTAGAATTTAAAATTCTAAGACATTTATCTCGTTAATCATAGGTCATATAAGTGATTAACCTTTTGAGAACAGAAAATTATCTTAAGTTAATCACACGTTTCTGTTTTATATAATCTAATTCCAGTAATAACTTTGCATATATTCCTAAATCAAAAAACTAAAGGAAACGAAGCACTTTAAACTAAACTTTTGGGGCTTTAAATAAACTTTTCAAACTTTACATGAAATGTTTGAAGTTTTAAAGAAACGAAAATTTTGGGAACCTTTTGCAATTTTAAAGAAACCTTTGGAATTTCAAAAAGACTACTGAGACTTTAACTTAACTTTAAAGCAATTTTGGAAATATTAAGGAGACCTTTGGAATGTTAACGAAAATTTTGAAATTTCAAAGAGAATTTTGGAACTTTAAGGAAACTTTAAAGAAGCTTCTGAAACATTAAGGAAGCATT
The DNA here is from genome assembly GCA_029378335.1 of Agrilus mali. NCBI lineage: Eukaryota > Metazoa > Arthropoda > Insecta > Coleoptera > Buprestidae > Agrilus > Agrilus mali. The sequence goes on along the minus strand of CM055657.1, from coordinate 4,049,223 downwards.
AAAGAAACTTGTGAAATTCTAAAGAAACTTTAGAACAACTTTTAGAACCTTAAAGAAACATTCGAAACGTTAAAGAGACTAGAGAAACTTTTTAAACATTAAAGAGAATTTTGAAACTGTAAGCAGCCTTTTGGAAAGTTAAACAGGTTTCAGAGAAAATTAGATGAAAATTTTAGAACTTTAAAGAAACTTTTGTAACTTCAAAGAAACATTAATGAAACTTATAAAACTTTAGAGAAACTTCTGAAACATTAAAGAGACTTTTGGGACTTTCAGTCAGGCGACTTTTGAAACTTTAAAGAAACATTTGAAACATTAAAGAGACTTTAGAAAAACTTTTTAAACATTAAAGAGACTTGAAACTTTAAGCAGCCTTTTGGAACGTTAAAGAGATTTTAGAGAAAATTTAAATAAAATATTAGAACTTTAAAGAAAAATTTGTAACTTCAAAGATACATTAATGAAACTTATAAAACTTTAGAGAAACTTCTGAAACATTAAAAAAACTTTTGGGACTTTCAGGCGACTTTTGAAACTTTAAAGAAACTTTTGCAACATTAAAAAGATCTTTGAAGCATTAAATAAGGTCTAGAGAAATTTTAAAAGAACGTTAGAAACTTTAAAAGAAACATAAGTACGTAATTTAATTAATTGCACTTCTGTCTAAATTAAAAAATTAATCGAGTAAGTTTTTCTTGAATTGTGTGTGTGTGTCAAGATGAAATGGCAACATGAATTATTTTAACTGAATTTATACGTGTCTTTTGTATATAAGTAGTTCAGATGACGCAGGATTTAATTAAATGTCTATTAAGGGTTTTGTAGAACATCGATGTGCAGATTGGGCACTAACTTATTTATAAAAATAGTCTGTAATATAGATTTCTTTATATCTAGTAACTTGAATTTCTGAAACACAGAAAAAAGTGTTTTGGAGTAAAACAAAAATACGTCTTTTTAAAAATTTGTTAAATATTTCTAGAGGAATACCCATAAATATTTAAAAAATATTCCCTGCGGATTTAATTTACATAGAGGTATTAAAAAAATCGCATAATTTTGCGAGAACACCTCGTATAGGAAATTGCAAAATTTTCATACAATGGCCTTTGAAAAGGAATTCATAAATTTAACTTATCCTGACATTATTTAAGTTGAACTAAAAATTGAATGATTTTGAGTATCATTTTTATGTTTCAATCGAAATAATATTTTGTACAATCATCTTAACATGACTGTATTATATGAATAATCACATGCAAATATTTCCCATGATACTGACCTACAGCAATTTTTTGAGGTATCAGTGACCTGCGCATTGTCTTAACATTTGCCTCTGGCCTCATTGAGAACAAAATTAACGTTAAACTCAAATTTGTAGTTGTCTACTTTATTATGTCGTCCATTTCCAGGATTCCACAACCGGCCCATACATCACAGATGACACTGTCAATCAAAATTGACGAAGAGCTACGAATTTTCCCGAATTGTAGAAATCCTGTTTACGTTGTTACGATGATGAACGCGAAAGAGTGCTCGTGCGTGGTGGACAAAACTATTAATTAATTTATTGATTACCTACATTGTTCTTTTTTATGTGATAACAGTGTCGGTTGTGTTATCATTAACTCTTATTAAGGATTATCTTGAATGGTTGTCTTTACTTATGGTATGTACATAGTTTTTGTTAAAGTTTATCGATTGTAGATCATTATTTTGTTTCCATTTTGTGGCTTTTACTCGATCGATAACGATCGATGGTAAATGTTGTTAGAGGCCAGAAGGCAAGTCGTGTAGGTAGAACAGAGACAGCGACACTGGTGTTTACTATATTTATAGATAAAACATATACATGTTAAAAGAACTTAAAGCTCTTTTAGTTCTAGCCAAATTAGCGCAGCATTTATAATAGTTAACAGTTTTTCTACGTACATACAAAATACATTATGAAAGATGTCTTAGTGTTGTGAACGGTCATCAAAATTTAAACAATGGCAGTGAAAAACACAATTAACATTCTACTTGGGATGATTTATGAAATTTATTGATCACGTCTGTCACAAGATCACCTAAAGGAACGTCTGGCATTCATATATGTAACAATTATAATCACGAGCCACTGGACGGCAAGCAACATTACCTACCGTTCCAATAAGTCGTAGTATAGTGTTAGGTAACAATCACCATCATAATTTGATTATAAAAAAATATATATAGGAACCTGAACCAACTGACTAAGTGACTGAGAAAACCGTCGCAATCGTGAGGGCCAGTCGTCAAATTTATTAAAATAATAAATGGCCCTCTAAGTATCTTGAAACAAGACAAAAGAATTATTAATGATGGCTACTTAAAAAAGTAATAAGCAAGCAATCGGAAGGGATCAATGGGAGCTATTTTCATATCGAATGCTACTGCGGCTACCGTGGGGGTTTCGAGTTTCATCAATTATGTTTTTAAGTGAGGTCAATTACATGTCCTGCTTTTACAGATCCAATCTCACTCTGTCACAGTTACTTGGAAGTTATTTATGAATTTAACGATAATGGGATAGGATGGTCGCTATTTCCTTAACCGATTTTTTATTGGCTCGTACATTTTATCAATCAAACAATTCCATTTACCAAATGATATTTTTTTAAATTGATTCTGGCAGAAACAACGACCAGTGCCATACACAAAGTAATTCAATTCGATAATAGATAAAAGTTGAATTAATTCACTTCGAGAGATTAAACAAGCAAAGATTCAAAAATCAATATTTTATTATCCACTTTAAAACTTCAATCAAAGAAACTTTTTTAAAGATATATTTGTAACATAAATGAACTTTTAAAAAAAATATTTCAAACGGTAAGGAGACATTTAAAACTTTTTTAAGAAAACTTTTGAAAATCTTTGAAACTAATGATTTTTTTGAGTTATGAATAAACATTTAAGAAACTTTTAAAACTTTCATGAAACTTTAAAGAATACATTCAAGCTTCAAGGGACCTTTGAAACTTTAATTAAACTTTTGATGCTTTGAATAAATATTGTAGAAACTTTTGAAACTGTATTGAAACTTCTATGAACAATTTCAAGCTTTATGGGGACCTTTGAAACTTTTATGAAACCTTTGAAACTTTGATGAAACTTTAAAGAATACTATCAAGCTTCAAGGCACCTTTAAAACTTTAATTAAACTATTGAAGCTTTGAATAAATATTGTAGAAACTTTTGAAACTTTATTGAAACTTCTATGAACAATTTCAAGCTCTATGGGGACCTTTTAAACTTTTATGAAACCTTTGAAACTTTGATGAAACTTTAAAGAATACTATCAAGCTTCAAGGCACCTTTAAAACTTTAATTAAACTATTGAAGCTTTGAATAAATATTGTAGAAACTTTCGAAACTTTAATGAAACTTCAAAGAATCATTTTAAGCTTTAAGGGGACCTTTGAAACTTTTATGAAGCCTTTGAAACTTTGATAAAACTTTAAGGAATCATTTCAAACTTCAATGAACCTTTGAAACTTTAATTAAACTTTTGAAGCTTTGGATAACCGTCACACAAACTTTTGTAAGTTCAAAGTTACTGTTGATACATTAATGAACCTTTAGGGAAACCTGTGAAGCTTTCATGACCTTATAACGCAAATTTTGCAATTTTAGTGAAGTTTTTAAGAAATATTCAAGTAGACTTCTGAAACTTTTATGATAACCTAAAAATTTTGTATTTTAAAGAAAGTTTGAAACTTTAGTGAACTTTTAAAGAAGCTTTTAGAACTTTAAAGAAACTTTTGAAATTTTGATGAAAACCTGTAAAACTATAAGGAGGGGGACCTTTTATGATGTGCTAAAAATATTTTTGATCTGAAATTTTGATTAATTTTTAATTAACATCTAACAATTATTTGTTTTTTTACTTATCTTTGACATTATTATGTGTTTGGTGGTGTCAGAACCCTTAGTAATATTACTGTGTAACAAATTGCCATTAAGGATTTAAATAGGATCTAAGTGACCGTGTAATATACATAAATAGGCGTATATATGTCTCGAGATACCTGTATATGTGTACGTATTATCTAAGTGTACTTGCTTGATTGCGAGTATCCAGCGAATGTTCGCTTATTTAGCAAACAAAACATGAAGCATTTAAGTGCAAACACGTTCGACTAAAGAGGATAATAATTAATTTAATTACATTGTCTGTCCGTTGTTCGTTTGAAATAATTAACGTCTTCGTTCGAGAGCAGTCTTTTAATTAGCGTCAAAGGCGCCCCGTTTTAAACTATTATAAGTGCCTCTGTGACATGTAGCATTATCTAATTGAACAAAGAATAACAGAACTACCTATTAACACTGTCTACAATACAATATAGTCATTAGTTACGAAATTGATTCACGTTTCTAAAATTTAAAATAAAGATAATAATTATGATATTATGCAACACAACTTTTTAAAACTCGACTGTTTTGTCAAAAATTCTGAGAACTTTGTATTCAAATTCTTCTAAAATTTCCTACGATAATTAACACCACCATTCTAATGATAATATCCAATTAATTTTGAACCTTAAAAAATAATTTTTTGGTCGACGTTTTTACTGTTGAACGAAATGGTTGCTGCAATAAAAACTGAGTAGGTATCTCGTTTCGATCATCGTTTTGTGTATAAATCTTGATGTCGAGTCGTGTGAAAATTGAGTTCCTGCACTACCTCACATTCCCCAGTAATAACCAATAAATACATTGTAAAAATGCTTCCCCATCGGCAACACGCTTTATTATTTAATATCACGTTTCCGAACGCAACCCGTTCGAGATCCTGTTTGCAACCAAATCCAAGAAAAGAACCAATTTGTTGAGAAATATATTTTTGCATTAACATATTGTAAATAAGCAGCATTTCTTATATACGTACTACACTATATCAAAATGTTAATGAGTTTAAATACCTACCTACCTACCTCTGCCAATTGGAAGAAAGTTTCCGAAATGGTTATTAAGTATGACCACACGAGAGCGTGCAGCTACATATAAATAAAATCGAATAATTTGTTTACAATTAAAAAAAATGTGATGTGTAACCAAATAACAGTTCATTTACTTTTTTGGTAATTAATTTCTGCTTAAATAAATTTAGGTATTATGTTGATCCAAGACGTTATCTCATGAAAATTATCAGTAAAAATTTTCAAACCACACGGAGAAAACAATAATGAAATATTGCTAGAATTCTAGCAAACATGACTAAAAAATCTGTCAATAATTATATGGACGACCAGACGCTCAAGGATATTTTAGAAGAAATTTCTAGTCAATCTACGTTCGGTGTTGAGACTGAATTCTAGTAAAATTGACTTGATTAGAAAAAATTTTTTACAGTTCTTATCACCAATTTTACTAAACTATTCTCATTCTAGTATTTTTTTCTTTACGACACGATAAAATAATCGAGAGGTAGAGAAAAAAAGTCTACACTTATTTAGCTTGATTATTCTAATAATAATTATTAGAAAGAGTGAAAAATTGTTTTATACCACCAAGTACATTTTATGAGACTTCATTTTGCTTGACTTATCAAGTAATAAAATCATGATTATTTTTCTCCGTGCACTGAATAATTAACAGAAATTAGTGTCTCAAACTTTAATTAGTATTTACCTATCTACCTTACTTGGCATCATTTTTTCTTTCTGTATTATTCATGATATACGTATGTATAAAGGTACCTGAATGTTTTACAATTATAAATATTTTGTTCTGAGTATGCAACAATTCGAAATTGTTATGTTACACTGCCCGAGGCGTTTCTCGAGTAACCGAAACTGTTACTTACAGGCATACGCGAATGTTGAATTTAAGGCATTAAATTTCGTTCTTAATTATAATTCTCAGAATCAGTATACCTACCTTCAGCTAATTGTAAATCGCACTAATTATCTCGAATATCTTCCAGTCTCAATAATAATAAAAAAAAAAAAAATGGTTTGGTAAGGTAAGGTGTTTTTGGAGTAAATTCAAACTTTCTCCAGGGAACATGACAATACCACATTTATCAGTATCTTCATCTTAATAATACAAGTAAATTGATGATGCTGAAGCTTATAATTTTGTTAGCCTAAATAATATAAGGGCTTTTTATGATATGTAGAAAATTTAATATTTCGGTGTTATATATATCATTTCCTTCCTAATTGCAGTTCAACCAACCCTTTAAATTTAAATATGGAATATAGGTCGCGCGATACATCATTCTGTAAGGAAAATTTACCCAGATGACCGAATGGCCGCTAAACTGCTTAAAGACAAAAGTAAGTACATTTTTTTAGTAAATAGCAAGTTTTTCTTCTTTTATTAGAAATAATTTTTGTTGTGTCCAGAAGAAAGTGTCCTCTCGCAGGATGATATGATAACCATGCCCATATTAAAAATTAGCTCTCTTCAAAACAAAGTTGACTTATTCCTGCGATTTTGCATAATTTGTACTTTTCTACACAAAAAACTCTATGGTACATTTTCACTGATCCACCCTGTACGTATCTATAACTAGAAACATCTGGTCTAGGATTATTTCCCTTTGACCATCGTTGGTGTCGTTTATGCGACTGTGGAGTAGTATCCTCAAAGAACGTAGCCAAGCGGTCGCTGAGAATGCGAAACCACAGAGTTGGCGAAACATTGGATGAACGACATCATCAGTGTTCTCACTGAAGGAAAAATCTTCTAAACCGTGGTCGTCAAACCCGAAAATCGATTACTATTACGAAAAGTCTCAGTTTTTTTTTAACTAACAATAAACCTCAAAGCAACAGGTGCTATTTATCTTTTACTTCATATTACGAGTTATGAGTCGATTTTGTATTTTGCTTTTGATTGAAGTTGTCAAAGTCAAAAAAGGATGACATTCTTGTAATTTCTTAATACATACATACATACTTTAATATAGTTTTAGTATTACGATTTACGCAGTCAGTTTAGTAATTACATCATTACTGGTAAGTTCATAAACAACGAGATTACCTGAATCTGCGTACAGTAGGTACAATCAACTAATTTTGCGAAGGGGAAACATAACTTAGCGTCGATGAAGTTTGATTCCAATTCAAATATTAACTTTGTAATACGTACCTATTTATCTACCTATATATATGTATTGCAGGCATGTAAAAAGTTTAAATATATAGATATGTAGTTACATATCTGTATATATGTGTGTTGGCATGTTCGGCGACCCATGATCAACACTTTAATCGATTTAATTGCATCGTCTCAGAGGTAACATTGTGGATATAGACACCGGTATAGTTACAACATCCGTATAAATTTATTTTACATAAATTTATAAATTTACATTTCGCGCTTGACCAGTTTACACACTGCATGGATATGTGATATTTGTGTACGTATTTCGATATACATAGGTAGGGGCGCGGCGGAAGGGTAAAGCGGGGCGCCAGTACGGAGATTACCCTCATTATACTTGTGAGAAGGCCATTGGTTATCGTCGCATCTCGGCTTTTATCTCCTGTTAAAAATAACCCACATAATCCGCAGGTGGCAATCAGATCATAAAACGGGAATTATTCTCACACTATAACGAACCTTTGCAATAACAATAATTAATTAAGGATATAAATCAGAGATACTAAGCTGCTAACAGGTTATTCGGTCGTAAATCACAGTAAATAGTTGTTCCACACGAGGGTGATATTTAACGAGCCGATCAATTAATTAATATAAATAACGTCCCATTTGCCGAACGATATATAAGTATAAATCAACATAGGAACGATGTATTTGTAAATAAATTGACGAACGGACGGAAACATGGCCGGAATGGTGCAGCCAACGTTTCGCGTAATTTAAGGTGACTGTTTAACGCATTAGGTGGAAAGGAAACACCGGATTACGGCTACAAGGTAGACGATGAGACGCATCCAGCTGGCGTGTTTGCATTTTCACTTATAAATTCCGTAACCTCACGGCAAGCATCCATTTCCTCGCCTCGTCGCGTCGGTCGGGGCGTTCGTAGTTTCGTTGTTTTTCCTCTAGATATACCGAACGAACGCTCCTTTGGCCGGCTACGAGGACGGTGTGCAACGAAAGAAAGTGATGTCAGTAGTAGCTCCGAAACATGATACCGATCTAACGGCTGACGTTCACGATTTTACTTGGAGATTTGTGAGAAATGCTACTAGTAAAGATTCGCAGACTCCCGTGGAAGCACCGGAGGTTCACGGTAGGTACACGGTATACGCGCCAATATTAACTTCGTTCTAACAAACACAACCACAAATGAAAATCCCATAGGTATTTATTCTTAGGTACTTCAGTTTTTACAGTATTCTTTACTTAATTTCAAAAAAAAAATGCATTAGGGTCAGGTGGGGTAATTGTAAACAGGCTCTTTATTTCGATGAAATAGGACTCTTGATTATTCCAACTAATGGGAATTATAGACTGTGATGTTGGATGCTTAAGCGCGCTAAACAGCAGAGGAAGAGTGTCGCAATATTTTATGTTAAACAGTGAAAATATTTCTATATAATATATAATTATTGGGGTAATTGTGAACACGGCTTTATAAATATAATTTTCATTGGAATTCACGTTTGAAAGCGAATAGTTTACTTTTGCCTCATTAAAAACCTTTATAAAGCCAGTACAAACAAGATGATTGTTCACATTTACCCCTAAGTTTTAGACTGCGTTAATACGTGAAGGGGTTATTGTAAACTTAAGTTTTTTTGCAAAAGAAATCCGAATTTGCATATTTTATAACGGAAATTAAGTTAAAACCAAACAAGAACCTAAATTAATCATATAGTCACCTAAATTTATTCTTTATCTACGGTACATCGAGCTTCAAAACTCAAACTTCCAAAATCATTCACAATTACCCCACCTGGCCCTATATCTTATTCACTGAAAATAAGTTTCAAAATCATCACACTTTCAGGACTATTTCTCTCGTTTCTACACAAGATTTCTGAGTTTTCCGATGGTCCTTAACTGGTTCTATTTATAACACCCTGTATTACTTGATATTTCGTACTGCTTATGTCACTTATTCCACACATCAATTAGGAAAGTATATCATAGAATTTTCAAAGGGAAATCTTCATCATCTGTAGTGTAGTGCTTGTAACTTTACGTCCACTTGACGGCAAATATAAATAAAGCTACCGCTTATCGATTTGTGGTCCGCGGCGCTTACACAGCGAACTAAACTTACAAGAAAGCCATCAGTAGTCTGTACTGATTTTACTACACATGCTATTCATTTGGAGAAAAAGTGATCACATTACAAAGGCTTTGGCACTCACGAATTATTCTTTTCGATTATGATTTATTTATTTTTCTCTAAAGTTGTAAATTTGTAGATGGAAATGTACAACATACATGAAATGTTTTAAGCTCCCTCGAGAAGGTCTAGCCAAATTTTACTGTTCTAATATTTTTTTATTGTAACTGAAACGTTATGATTGTTTAAATTTATTTTAAGATCAACACAATTTTCCTTGTTTTGTCATATGGACAATCCTAGGTGTTCCATATGCAAACTCGCTGAAAAAGCCAAGTTTTTATGCTAAAAGGCTTTATTATTTTGTAATACATTATAAGTATAGGATATATCATTATTAATTTTGAATGTGCTTCAGAATTTTATTTTCATCTTTTATGGCGATGTTTGTCTCTGTAGTACCACTTAACAAATTTTTAGTAATAATCATTAAGCAATTTGATTTTCATAGCAGAAATGTCTTCATGGGACCGTTTTTCTTACCTTATTAGTCGCTTACTATATCTAAATTTTCGTAAAATAAATCGGTATAGGAATAAGTAAAGTGAATTTTGAGAGGAATTTTACGTCTTACTTCTTTATCAGCATTAAATAGTTCACCCACAAAATCTATGTAATTGTTAGCTGGCACATTTCTAGGAAGATTTGCAACAACTGATTTAAAAGTGTATCAAACCTGCAATTTCGTTTCATTTTGAACTCAAATATTTCATCCTTTGTTATTCGCCCTATTTCACGCCCTCTTTTATTTTTACTTCAATAATTCTCCAAAATTTTTGTTTTAAATACGAAAACCCACTTCCACCGATCCATTGGTTTAACAAAATTCTTCATCAATCCAATTGGAATTAACTAGTCATCATTAGCAACATTTTTCTATATTCCGAAATGGTATCTACACCCCAGTTGAATTTTAATAAATCACCACTTATTCATTATAACGAATATATTTTACGAAAAAAAGAAGTTGCATGTTTCCGGACGATTCCTTCATATAAACTCCATCAAATTTAGGTACAGATGGATATTTATTACCGATACCAATTAATATCGCCTATAAATTGAGTTGAGGCGCCAATTATTTAGTTCATATTTCTGTTCTAATCAGTTATTAGCAGTACATAAAATCTCCTCTTTAAAGAAAGCTATGAGATGTTTTTTTTGTCATTTTCTTTAAAAAGTAATGTTTACGTCACTTTCGAGAAAATTCCATTCTCTTAATTTGGATGCTGAAAATTCTGACTACGATTTTGATATAACTACGTTATTAATATGAAGTTCACCCTGTGAAGTAAGACGGGGCGCATGCGTGTTAATGGATAGGTACCTACGGGGATTTGAGGGTACCAAAATACTTAGAAACCCCTAATAAATGTCATGACACAAATCCTGTATTTATAAGTATTAAAATTATGTTTCGACATACGTATATAGATAGAAGTAGTAGTAGTAGCAAGTAATGTTTATTCCTCTAGCGGGTGGAACGTGGTATTTCGCTGTATTAAGTGTCTGGTTTGTAGTCCATAAATTACATGGTTCTTGGTAAGCGTGCACACGGTTTGGCGTTTTTTTTCTTGCATCGGGTACTAACGGGACCGGGAGTTATTTTGATTGAGGATCTCTCCGTTTGGTTCTTAATGCCGCACTTAATGACACGAGTTTGCAATCGGGGACACTCTGGCCATCACGAATTCCCTACTCCATTGACATAATACCGTATGTATTAACTGCATAAATATCCTTACCACTACTGATCTAAATCGATCTCAATGACTTAACGATTTTGCTTCTGTATCTTACGTTCAAATTGGTAAAATTATCAGCCCAGAAGTCATTAAATTATGATGTGTTGGATGTTATGGGGTCCTAGCCAGGTTAGGTAGGTCAACCTTTAACTTATGAACTTTTATTTTTTTTGTTAGTGAAAGGTTCTGGTTTTGTCAGGAGATGTAATGATGATTTTAGTTTTATTCATACAAAATTGTGACCATTATCTTTCCCTGAAGCGTCCAGTGTGTACACTAATGAAGTTTTTAACCGGTGCTATCAAGTCGAAATTAGACTTGAAAAGTTCCTGTGGCTGATGGATTGGTTTAGCAGTTGCAATATCTGAAAGGCTGCTAATTATCTTAATATGGATCATTGTGAGCGATGGGTAGGTACCGTTAGTTGTTGTAGATATGAAGCGTCGGTTTAAAAGAGTTGCATGCAAAATGAAGCTATTAAGAACAGTGCAGCGGCAGGCAAAGGTGCAGGAATTTTAACAAGGGTCATATATGTAGGTATGTATACGAGTCTCCGGGCGAAAAAAACATTAGTTATTATCATATCGTGTATAAGCCATTGTCAGGACAAGATAAACCATCGTTAACGTATGAAAAGATGACAATCAGAAAGCTTAATTACTTTCACAACCGTTCAATCAGTTGGAGCAATGACGCCTTTATGGCGGACTTTTCGTCAACAATTCATTCATGGAGAAATGGAGAACAGAAAAAGAGTCATATTGCAAAAATTAATCGTTTATAATATTAATTAAAAATGATTTAAAATTTAAACCTTTCACAAACCAGTACCTTAAGGAGCAAATTAAACCGGAATACGATCCTTAAATTAATTAATTATTAATTAAAAATTTTCAGTGTTTGTGATTCTTATACTAATTATAATTCGCTGAATTGTAGGTATTTAAAAATCTCATGAACTATAAAAGGCTCAGAAACAGGGAGAAGCGAAACTTATGCCCGGGCATTTACGTAGCAATTGATGAAGTTGAGTCTCTTCGCATCCCAAGGTCGAAGCTCACAAGATTTTTAAATAGCTACTTTTATATACATCACCGTACAGAAATTAAGTGCCAATAGTTTGAAGCATAACAAAAAACGTCTTTATTATGTACACTCAGAGGACATTAATTCGTTCCCAATAGTTGTCTTAAATGGGAATGTCGCGCCTTTTCGGTCTGTATGTTGTCGATAATGTAGGAAACAATAATATTGCGAGCAGAATCGCATCTATTGCTCGCTAGTTTCGTGGCTGTTTCAATGTTTACATACTTAATCTACAGGGTCTTTCAAGTTGATGGGCTATTAGTATATGAATTAGTAGAATAAATTCAATTCTGAAACTTGGGCTCATTCGGTTATTGTTTATGCCGCTTCTTTTGAAAATATTTTCAATTTCGATTTATATCTGGTTATACCGAAAGTAGATGTTAACTTTATTATTTTAAATGGAATGACATACTTTTTTTACATATTCCGATAGAAAATCTGAATTCAGGCATATTTTATAGTAGGCACTACTCCGAAAATATTGATGGATTTTGAGTTATTTAATTTTTTTCAAAATTTTTGACATCTGCACTTTAACATTTAAAAAACCGTAATTCAATTAATTTCTGATATTTTGCTTTATAACTCGTAACAATTATTTATAACAATTCAAATTATCGAAAAAAATTTGTGGTTTTTAACTAAAATATACAGGGTGTTCAAATTTTGTGGTCAAAGTTGGTAAACTCCAAAGAGGCATAAGTCAAATTTTTTAAATAAAATGAATCATTTTTGACTACATATTCGAATTCCTCATTGAATTTGGCGTCTTTTGATATGGGACTATCGTTAAACTTTGCTTATACTTTTTGAGAAAATCTACAATTTGAAGTATGTCATTCCATTTAAAATAAGAAAGTTAACATCTACTTCCGATATAACCGGATGTAAATCGAAATTGAAAATATTTTTAAAAAAAGCGGCATAAACAATAACCAAATGAGCCCAAGTTTCAGAATTGAATTCATTCTACTAATTCATATACTAATAGCCCATCAACTTGAAAGACCCTGTATATTAAGTATGTTAACATTGAAACAGCAACGAAACTAGCGAGCAATAGATGCGATTCTGCTCGCAATATTATTGTTTCCTACATTATCGACAACATACAGGCCGAAAAGGCGCGACGTTACCATTTAAGAAAGCTACTGGGAACGAATTAACGTCCTCTCAGTGTACAATATACGTATATCATTGTTTTGTGTAATAGTTCCTTTTTCCATTTTTATTTTATTTGATTGATTAATAACAACAAAATTTTTGGTCATCCTAGTTTTCCAAATGGGAGTTTGGAGTATGTAGCACCATAGAATAATTCTATTGTGTTGTTGTTTGACAATTTGAGTTGCCACTTTACAGTCAATAAATCAAGCGGATAAAAGCAACCATCTCATGAAAGAATAGGCAATCTTCAGTTTATACGATAATGCACTTTAGACTTTATGGTTTCTTATATTCTTATAACATCAAGATCTTTAAACGTGATAAGATTCTGGAATCTGGAGCGTTACTCAAATAAATATCTGTGAGATGCTATTAGGACTTGTCTTCTGTATATAGATACAGAAATTTTTACTGTATTTTAAATTACAGGTATAATTTATTAAAATTGTCATTGGCAACAAAAGCTGTTAACTTCAGGGATTTTGAATATGCTTTATAATGTTATAGGGTGTGTAGTTAGGATAAACAATGAAAGTCGTGTAAGAACAGCGTCGTGGCGTCGCCAGGCGTCGCAAATCATTCCATCGAGTGCCTACTATATTGGAATAATTTATTATCTGGGCCGAGAAAATACATGGGCCGATGTGAATTATCCCTTCCATATTTAACACCGGACGTCTTCGTGTTGATCATAAAATCCGGCCGATTCAACGAGCACGTCCAAATGGCTAAAATAATTTATCGATAAAGTAGATACCTACATACGTCGGTCGTTTTGCCTCGTTGTGTACCTATACCTACAGAAAGTTATCGGAACTGGTACCTACGTATAAGAATAAGTGTGGCCATCATGTTAGACAGAGGGTATGGTCAGCAGACTTTAAAAAATGCCCGACGCCAAGAAAAAATTTGCTTCGAACTGAATTACGATCGGACAGAAAACGAAAATACATTCGAACCAATCTTACCGAACCTTTTTCAACGTGGTAACGACGTTTGGTGTTCGGTTGTCACAAACACAGAAACGTAATGGAAGTTCGCTGTAAAATTGCGATAAATAAATATTGAAAGTCGACGAAAAATACACGACGTTTGTTCTTTATGTATTTTAAATGACAGGTCACGCGGTACTTCAGAAGCAGCTTTTTTAATAGTTCGAATGTTACAAAGGGAAAATATTTATTCTCAAGTATTTCTGTTAACTTATCCCATTATTCCATTTTAGAACTATTTTTCTACAACACCCCCAATATGAATTTATTCAATTTTGTCCTTGATTCTGGATTTTAATCACCACAAATTTGAACCCTTAATTAAAACATTGTGACATTGTATCCTTAAAAGCGTAAAAATGAATAGATAAGCAGTAACACAACTAATAACGTGATAACGGTCATCATGACGACAGTATACGACCATTCCGATAGTAAGAGAGAGTCCTGACCAAATAATGGACAGGAACAATTCATAGGCGCGATCGGACATCGACACCTGTTAGCGGTCCGCGTGGAACATTAGTCACCGTCGACAGGACAATACCGAAAGTTAATTTGCTTCTTCAGTTAACAGGCAGTGCAAACAAACACTCGCCGATGGCTACATGACAATTGGAGAATCGAAAACAAACTGGCCGAGAGTGACGGCGACGTACGAAGCCAAACGGACGCACTAATAGTTCTAACCAAGTTCAAAAACCAGGTTGTTAAGGGTTGATTTATATAATTAAAGGAAGGTTTTAGGTTAGCAATTTTGTCTCATCTATAAAGGAGTTTGTTCATCTTGGAAATATTTTTTTTTGTAATTTTTTAGTAGAATCCGGCTCGAAGGACCAAATTAATTTCAGTTTATTTCTGGTATATCAACATCCAGTAGAACGTCCCTCCTCATTTCCTAGATGAAATTCATCCCGTTTGTTCAATATAAAATGCTTTCATCTTTCATGTTTCTTCTGTTTGTGATGTTATTGAATTTTGAAATTGTGTCAACAAAACTCAGTGAATCGAATTTGTTACGATCTTAACCCAGTCTAGTTTAACAAATAAATCCTGTCTTTAGGGTAGGAAATGAAAGTCACTTTATCATTTTGTTTACTACGAATGTAACAAGACCTTGTTTATTGGAATCAAAAAAGCTACTAAGTTAACAATTCTGTTTCATCTATCACTTAAGTCTATTTTTATTTCCAATAATTATATTGTATTATTTTAAAAGAATCCTACTCAAAGGACCAAATTCAGTTCAGCTCAGAAATATCAACAAAAATATTGTTATAATCCTCAATTCTTGAAGTAGGTACCTAAAGACACTTAAGAATCTTAAGAATGTACCCCATTTGTTACGATCTTAACCCAATCTCATTTTGCCAATAAATTCCTGACCGTTGGGGTAGGAAATGAAAATCACTTTTTCAGTTTGTTTATTAGGAATGTAGCAAGACCCTCTTTTAAGTCCTGTTTATTGGAATTTAGAGTTCATTACTTCAGAGTTTTATACCACATTAAGGTCCTATCTTATAAACTTTTGACACGAACCATTATGCACTGTGCCACGGCACGCTTCGTAAGAACCGAACAGTTTTAATTAAAGTGTCGTAAATTGTCCTAAGCTCTTAATTTATATCGTCGGTCTCCAATGAAAATTGCTGTTATTATTACAACGCTGCAGTGCGTCCAAAATATCCAATACAAGGCGGTTTTATCTTCAACTGTTTTTTACTCATTCATTTAATATCAAGCAGCCGTTGTCTCTTAACATTCATTTACATTAATTCGTTCTTAATTAAATTTCGAGTGCGTCTAGATAGCTAATCATTATAATTCGACATTCCTAATCAACGGAATATTCTCTTTTTAAAAGGCATGATAGTACGAAAGCAAAGCAATAGAATAAAAAAATGTTTAACATAATTTCAGAAGTCGTTTAGGTTACAGTTATGCCATCGGTAGGTCGTTAGATTTCTTCGATCATTATTGGATGTTTTTATTGATCGAATTTACACGAGATGTGTTTTAGAAAAATCGTTCATGAATGGCCGAAACCGTTTCTAAAATTAAAATAATTTGTTTTGATGTTTGGTTGATCCGTTGGGCTCAAACCTTCAAAGCCCAAATGACTACTACATGCAATATTTTATTAAGTAGAAAGAAATTATTTTTAAAGTATGTGTACAAATTTAGTAAATGTAAAATCAAAAGAAGGTCCAAGAGGTTTCATTATGACAAATTAATATACTTGGATTTCTTGAAGCCCCGGTAAAATAATATACAGTAAAATTCAGTGATGATTTAACCGAAGGGGGATTATTTGAAGACGTTGTGAAATTCGGGCTTCATGGCCGTGGTCTAGAATTGTTTCTCTTTTGCTGAGAATACCGATGAAGTTGTTTATCCGACGTTTCGCCAACAACTGTGTGGGTGTTGCAGTGATTCATTATTCGTTTGAGCACAACTCTTTCAATGACCTTGGAGAAGGTAGGAATAAGAGAGATCGGGCGGTAGTTACTGGTTTCTGTTTGACAGCCGCCTTTGTACTTGGGGTAGACTTTTGCCTGCTTCAGTGCCGATGGGAAGTGGCCTTGTATCAAGGATAGATTTATGATGGTAACCAAGGGTGGTATAAGTGCCTTGCTGCAGTGTTTTAACATTTTAGCAGATATGTCGTCAAGACCAGCAGATGTTTTAGGCTTAAACCTTTTTATAATATCCTTTAGTTCTTCATAGTCAGTGAGAGGAAGGTGAGATAGATCGTGGTTTGCTATTTCTGACATCTGGTGTAGAGTATTGTTTTGTATATATTTTGGATGTGCTTCAAGTGTTTTGTCTGCAGTGGTTGTAAAGTAGTGATTTAGATGATTGGCTATTTTATTTGGGTCCTTTGTCTTGTGTCCATTAATTTCTATTTCCATCTGTACTGGTTCTGGATGGTTGTGGTTCCTTTCACTGTTTATGATTTGCCAAACAGCCTTTGATTTGTTTTCTGCATTGTTTATGAAGTCTGTGGAAGACTTCCGTCGCAGCATTTTGAGTCTCAGATCATAGTCTTTCTTGGCTCTTTTCATGTCTTCTTTATTTTGTTCTGTCCCTGTAAGTTCATAATTCCTGAGATGTCTCAGATATGTGTCTTTAAGAGCTCTGGCTTCCTCATCTGCAAGAAATTTTGTTTTCTTTTTCTTGGAGTAAACCATTTTAAAGGGCAGAAGGTATTAAGTCTTTCAGTTATAATAGCTAGAAAATTGTTATATGCATCTTCAGCAGTTGCTGCACTATGTACATGTGTCCAGTGTTCGTCTTCGAAGGAAGAGTTAAGTTGATTTAGACTTCTATGGTTAAGAATGCGTCGGATGGTACAGTGATTTTTATTTGGTTTGACAGTTGTTTCCAGTTCACAAAGTTGTGCTGTGTGGTCAGAGACACCAGCATGTATAACCATAGCCGTCAGCTGTTCTTCTATGTTTGAGCATATACAGTCGATGGACGTTTGGGAGGTAGGAGTTATTCTTGTCGGAGGGAGCGGTAACCGTGTTATATTATGGCTGGAGAGCATGTCATTCAGTTTCCTTGAGTTGTTGTCATCTTTTAGGCTGTCAACGTTGATGTCCCCCATTATAATTACAGGATGGTTTTCGGCTTTTGTATTTTCCATGATTGTCGATAATGTTTCTAGACATTCATCTAGTTGACTGGCTGGTGATCTGTAGATGCCCAAAATGTGCAGTTGTTTCCTTCCTAGCGGTATTTTTACCATGGCGACTTCGCAGGTGAGCTCTACGCAGAGTTCTTGTGTGCTGATGGGTAGTGTGGATGTTGACAGATTTTCTTTGACCAGTATTGCCACTCCCCCTTTCTTATTGAGAGCCCTGCTGAAGTGGATTTTCAGTTGGTATCCTTGTATTGCTGTGTGTTCAATTTGTTCTCCTTTCAGTCCATGCTCGCTCATAATTAGGACATCAGGTTGAGTTTCTTCAAGCAGTATGTTTAGTCTATCAATTTTGTTTCCCATTTCTTGCATGTTTTGATGGAGAAATTTCAGTTTGTTCTTGCTAACCTTACACCTTGTCTTCTTATGAGAGGTTGTGTTTTCTTTCTCATTACTGTGTTGATGAAAAGTCAGAGATCCAATTGTTGAGGTGGGAGGGATCAATGATTGCTAGGAGTACTGGATTCTTGACTTCATTTTCTCTTTAAAGTTTAAATAGCAAGTGCAGTTCTTATCAAAGACAGTATGGTTTATTTGGATATTTTGTAATTTCAAAACTTTCTAAGCAAATACACAGTTCGTGCATTCGAACTCCTTGGCTGTACATTCCTTACTGTGGTGATTTTGGTTGCATAATGGGCATGTTGTGTCTTGATTTCTACATTCATTAGCTTTATGGCCATATTTCCAGCATTTAAAACACGTTTATGAGCTCATATACTGGATAGCTTTTCCATCCAACGAATAGTTTTCTACTTTTCATTAATATCGAAAATGCTCTGGGGGACAATTTAAAAATTAAGTTATAGTTTTGTTTATTTTTAGGCTTATATTTCTTGATAAGATTTATCTCATCATCTTCAATTTCTGCAAGTCCATTCTGTATTTTTATTTTTTCTAAAAGACTATTCTCATTTTTAATATCCTCTTCTTGAAATCCTATGGCAGTTACTTTAGGCATAATTTTACGAGGCACTTCAATAGTGAAATTTTCCGAAAGTTCAGAAGCAAATTTATCTTCTAGTTTTTTAAGCGAGTCACTATCTTGGCATTCGATAACAATTTTACCTTGTCCCACAGGTTTGACCTTATTAATAGAAATCGATAACTCAGTTGGATTAATTTTTTGCATCACAGCCTGTTTTGTAGTATTAATGTCTTGACCTTCATTTATTGGTTTAACAATTAGAGGTGGAAGTCTTTTTTTACTTACAACTTGTGACCATGTATTCGAAAAATTCGACTTATTGCCTTCACTGCTAAGTTTTTTCATCAAATCTTCTGTTCTGTTTGTACATGTATTGGTCTGTAGTTCCAATTTATCGATCCTTTTAGCTATATCTAATTTAACTGCCATTACTTTAACACACTTTTGGCAAAACCAAAACAAATTAGTGTTATCGTTAATTGCTTTACATACTGCATCCTTAATTTGAACACACTGAGAATGGAAGGAATCATCACAAAGTTTGCACGCAATAGACTTTGAATTTACTATGAAATTGTCGGAGCAATAGGCACACACGTCCGCACTCATGGCTCGTAAATTTTGAATTTATAGTTTATATTAGAAGTATGTTAGTACATTATTAAAGTATTTTTACTATTGAGTGTTCCCGTTTGGTACATTATAAATGAGTTTTACTTTATGTAAGGTTATTATGTTACGTTTACTAAAAAAGTAAATTATTTCAGTCGCTAAAAAATTTTTCATATTTTATTTATATTGTTAAGTAGATAGTAAGGTTCGAGTATTTTAATGAAAATCGTACGAGGTAAGATTTTAATGATAATTGCATTTGTCGGAATGGTTAATTCAAAGAGTAGAGGTTGTGTCGGTCTTTCCTTCTTTACCGGATTTTTGAGGTCTCTTAAGTCGATTCCTCCCACTTTTTCGAATCCTTTGTAGTCCACGCGCCTTCATAGTTGCAATTCCACCGAAGTACCAGCGCCGAGAAATTAATGAGCACAACCGTCGTTTTTAAGCAAAACACCTGTACGCGATTACGGCAGCAGAGGACTTTTGTTCGTAAAAAAGCAACTGCAGACACAGTCCGCGGCGTTTCTTCATAAAACTGCATACATCAAGTCATACGTCGGCCGGCGCCACGTTCCCTTGTTCTGCACTTTTTGTTCGACATCGCTCGTTCGTCGTCCGTACGTCTTTCAGGACTGGCAAAAATTCTCCGTCTATGATTTACAGTTACAGCATTGCAATGCCGTAAATCAAGCGAGGCTCTGTCTGATCCGGCCGTCGACGACGCCACCGCCTCCTTCAATGTAAAGCAGCCGAAACCGAGTCCCTCTCGTATTTTTCGGCGGCCCGCCTTAGCATTTTATCTTGTTTTACATTGAATAGCGATGCGCAGGAAATAAATTTCTACCGCTGATGTATATTTCAGGGGGTGATCGATATTTAGGGCATTTTGAATCGATCGGACCGCCGTCGAATGTCTAACTAGATCAAGAACGAGCACGAGCTTTTTTTATAACATTAACATTTAAAAGACGACTCCTACAGGTTTAACTTTAAAATTCTACCAAATAGATACTATTAAACTAACGTTCCTGTTCCACAAAACAAAATTTGGAAACTTTCCTCAAAATTTGTTACGTTATCGACACGATTATGAGAAATCTGTAGCAACAGGAATCTTTTGCAAACTGGGACATTTTCCAAATTTAAATTATCTATACAGAGTTGTATAATCACAGTCTGATGGTAGATAATGAGCTTCCGCTTCCTTCAGAGCTTTTTGTGTACAAACAGCAGCTCTTTCAAAATTTCAAAGTGCTTGAAACCCTGTCAGCTTACTTTTTGAAATAACTGATAATTTAAGGTCTGTAGGTCTTAAAACTATTTGAGTAAAAAGCTCGAACTCGACTTTTTATTTATAGTTAAGTATTTTGATGTCTCGTATACTGGAAAAAGGTTCTTTGGCCTCCACGTATGTATGCATAAGTTTGGGATTTTCTCGTAAAAAACTTTTTATCTTAAAGGAATCAATGTTTCCACGAACATGCCTGTTGTCTGTTGTTCCGTTTGTTGTCCTCGTTGAAGAAAATATGTCCAATTTAATCAAAAACCACAGGATTCCGCAATATTTCGATATCAGCGTTCGAAGCCCAGTGAATCGCCGTTTCTCGACCGCCCGAGTATTTTTACATTGAATGGTCGCGGGACGACGAATCTGATGGAATTTAGTAAAATTTAAAATGTATGCGTCCCAAGTTTATTACCTTGTTAGTTGGAACGGGGGCCCCTTCAAATTTATCTTTGCCTCGTTTGCCGTTCCAAATTTGTGCAGACTCCGCGTCTTATCTTTGCCTGTATCATCGGTAAAAACCGTGTCGCTGTAATGGAAACATTTGTAGTCGCACCAGATGTGTGAAAAGGAAGTGCTGCAATGCATTTTCAATGAACTCCAATTTTTTACTCATCTCCTTTATTTTCATTCTTTGGAAGAATTACGCGCTCCTGGTTTTCATTGTTTCACTGTTTGCAGCTACTGTACATATAAAAAACACATTTTCACACGTTTTTCCTTTTTAAAACTGTAGCAATTCCGACATCGATACGACACTCCTTGAAGTTGAATTCAGCCTTATATTTAATGCAAAATCGAACGTTTAGTAGGTAAAGCAGATTGGCAATAAATGCCTTGGTATAGTAAGAACGATTTCGAGCATTTTTATGAAAGGCCCCTTATACATATTACGAGCAATAAGATGGTTATCTGTAATGTAGAGCAACAAGTATATGAAGGTATCTACAATTAATTTTCCCTATAGCAATTTATAAACGTCAACGTAACACACAGGTACAAGTTTATTTAACTTTGAAAAAATGTCCGTTTGAAGCCTGTAGCTACCAATTTAAGCACCGTATTGATTTAAAGTCAACCAAACTCATAAATAACGAAACATCTATAGTACATGTAGATATACGTAATATCGTTTGACCACGCGGCAAAATATGCCAACTATTCGCTTAACTAGTTTTGCAAATGTTGTTAACTGTGCCGAAGGGTAACTAACTGGGTACCTACTGCTAATAATAATATATATGCGATAGAGATAGGCGAGATTGTCTAACCTATTAAAGGAAGTGTCGAAAGGCAAATGCCTCGCGTTGTTGTATTTAAATTAAATTGTAAAAGTGTTTATTGTTGGCATATAAATAAATAGTACATCGTGAGTATTATCGTTAATGAAATAGGAAAAGTAATTGCTAAACCATAACAGTTTATGGTTAATGACAGCTCGTGCTAATATAATGTTTACAACTACAGAAGGCCATTAAAGATTGAAAAATTAACAGATATATATATATAAATTCGTTAACGTTATAACCAAAAGATAAACAATTGTTTGAACACGAAATAAAAGAAAATGGTAGAATAAGTTTTCGGCCATTTTCTAGGATATTTTTAGGTTATGGTAAAAAATGGTTAATATAAAAGTTTTAGATTTGTTTATTATCTACAGCTTTTGTATTGAATATTTTCCACTAGGAGGTCATGTTTCCCCGCAAATTAAAAAAATATCGGCCAAGTGCGAGTCGAACTCGCGCACCGAGGGTTCCGTACAAACCTGTATATATGTGATGTAACTAAAAATTTAAGGTTTTCGGAATTTTTCCTTTATATGTGCTATAAGACGTTGCTTCGTACCAAATTTCAAGATTCTGAGTTCACGGGAAGTACCCTGTAGGTTTTGATTCGAAAATTTGCGGAAATTTGCGGCATAAACGGCTGTATCTTTTGATTGCGTTGGCTTAAAAATTTAATTTTTTCACAGTTCAAAGGGTCAATAGACCTGAGTTTTTGGTATAAATTTGAGCTTGATACCTCCACGCGTTCCTGAGAAAAAGGGTTTTGACAGACGGACGGACGGACGGATCCTATAAGGGTTCTGCTTTTTCCTTTTGAGGTGCGGAAACCTAAAAATGGTTTTGAACACCTAAACAGCAACCCCATTTTACCAATTCCCTTTTTTTCGTGTGTAAACAACTCCTTTTCTTTTAGCTATAAGCTTAATGACATTTTCCGCTGTTGTTTTTTCCCCAAAAAGCTATCAGACTTTTGAGAATTATTAGTTCAGAAACTATCAGATTTAAAGCATATTTCGTGAGAAGAAGGTAATGGTCATCAATTAATCTGAATTCAAAATTGAGGGAGGGTCCTCCAGGACAATCTCATTTTAAGAAAGGAGCCATCAAAACTTTACATAAAATTTTTATTTCAAAGAATTGTTACAATCTTTTTTGTCTTTTAATTAGAAAAAATATACAATAAAATTGAGAGATAGAACTCCAAATGCATGAAAGGCGTCTCGCATAATTAATGGGCACCTTCTTCCTTCAAAAGTTTTTTTGCGTGCTTCACTCTTTCAGCCTATATTTCCTTAGACACTCCAGATATGTGACATTTAACATTACAATATTCTAATAACGAAATAAGAACAACTTTTAGAAAGTCTAGTACTTAAACGATATTTCATGAGTATATTTTTAGAAATATTCAAATATCGTACCCTTAGAAGAGTTTGTGTTTCGATTAACAATTTGCGTGATTTATCTCCGCCATATTCTATGTCAATTATGGCAGGAATCCAGACCAATTATTACTCAGCTAACAAATAAAGCCGACCTGTCTTCGATGTTTGCAAATAACTGTTATAAACTGTTGTCATCAATTATTTTGTGA
This sequence comes from Agrilus mali, assembly GCA_029378335.1. NCBI lineage: Eukaryota > Metazoa > Arthropoda > Insecta > Coleoptera > Buprestidae > Agrilus > Agrilus mali. The sequence continues at coordinate 4,025,521 of CM055657.1, read as the reverse complement.
ATGATATAAAGTTATAAGTTCTTACTAACTCGGTCGATCAGAATATTGTTGTCTGAACACGCAACTATTACGTACAACGAGATCTAATCTACTATTCAGAAAGTGTATTTCTTTCAATTTATATACATAGGTGCTCTTTAATAAAGCCACAGGCTTAACAATTCTAAAGCATCACAATATTTTTAGGGCTAAAGATTCATTACTCATTATAAAGATGTTTCAGATTTTAATTAAGACATAGGTATCTGAGATGAATAAGGTTAAAAGAATGGTGTTGAGGGTGGTGAAGCGGGTAACCGCTCTTAGTCCTGAGGCTCCAAGTTCTCTGCTATCATCTAATATCAATTTATTTACATATCTTGGGATTTTACAAGGAATTTTGTGAAATATTATGCGATGAATTTAACTTATTTTCACATACCTACTGCCTTAAATTTTATGTGGTTAATTCCGGATGTAATAACTTACATCGAGATATGACTGACATGTTTCTTGGCTTACGCCTCTTGATCAATATTATCAAATAAGCGCCTCATACTTATAATAAAGTTCCGATATCATCTCGGCCCGTGGCCTACTTAAAGTAGATTAAAACGGAGGTTCTAACCGAGATAACGTTTTAATAAGATGCCCACGAATATCGTCCAACAAAATTAACTTGTTTGCTTGAATGCATTCTGCTCCTCAATGGGTTAGTTACGTGAACCACTCCCTACACTTAGGTACATTTAAACGTATCTTTATGCGACCACTTTTTACTAAATTAAATATTTTACTGAATTAAAACAAAAAATAAAGAAGGAAAATGTTTAATTACGAAGCAGCGGTAAATGCAATTATAATTTTTATATAAGTTATGGTTTTTTATTATATTGGAGTAACTGTAACGTTCGCGGTATGTGAGAACAACCGTACGGTCGCTCTCTATAAGAATTACATAACACAAAGTGGATTAATTAATAAAAATAATTTTTTACACAAAAAAACTAAAGTTTAAAAAAAGCACTGATATGATTAGTGCATGTTTCATAAGATTATTTGAACGTAGAAACAAGAAGTCAGAGAAAACGTACTCAGAATTATGAAGTGGATTAACGATTTATCGTTTTCAATTTTTAATTCCATTATTTATTAATTCAATCTTTTAACCCAAATTACACTTTTGGGCACTAAATCTACAATTCTGTCTAATCTGGATCTGGTTTAGGAGTCCAAGATCATCCTCATTCTTACATTCCACAAGTTGTTACACTTATTCATTATGATATATATGTTTGGAAGCATTTTGAAGTTCGTGAGTCACTGCTGACGTTTCGTCTTTCGTAACAATCAAAAACGGTAGCCGGCGTCAGGATCAGATGTGACGTTCTGGAAAATGAACGGAATAAATCAAAGTCGTGCAGTTGCCTCATGGCACAAATCACGACGAATGAGAGCCGAACTGTGCGCCACCTCCGAGAGAGAAAAGATTCGTGATAAGCACAAATTGGAATGCCTCCGCCATATCTACTCAAACAATGGGCGGTTAAGGCCGACGGAAGCTGCATATAATCTTGATTGACATCTCGCTAGCTTTTAATCGACCGATGGGAAACGTCGAGCCCCCGTTTCGGTCATGTGCATGACTTTCTTTCAACATAGACTGCTTTTTTGCTTTACGTAAAAGTGGAGGAAGTAGGTTCATCAACTATCGTTGAAAGGTTATTTTATATACTAAAAAATACTCTTAGATTTATATTATAGTTTTGTTGTACTGGATCAGCCATTTTTAATGACAAAAACTAGAGTTCACTAAGAATTATTAAGAGCAACAGTTCACATCCGTTACGATTCTCATTCAGGATAATTCGAACTTCCACAAGTAGTATCTGATGTACCATCCAGTTGTAATTGGAAGAGTCATTTTTCTTTTGTTTTCTTTTATGTCTTCTGCCCTTCCTACCACTTTCTACAACACTCGACCAGTGGAATTAAACTATAAGGAATTTTTTAGAAATTTTGTCTTCTTAGGGTTTTGTTTGGCTGAGTAAACCCCAACTTACAATTAGGAGGTAAAATTTTCTACCCTGCTCGTCATTTTCTACCACACTTGGTCTAAACTGCGAAGACTTTTTCGGGATTTCTATCATCTCTTTGTTTATCAAAGCATTCCGTTCAGGAGGACATTGGTTTAAGTTTTTCTATGGTTTCCCTTGATGTCTTTTACCCTAGCTTCCATTTTCTATCACACTTGGTCAATGGGATGAAACTATGAGGGGTTTTTCGGAATTATTGTCTTCCTAGGTTTTACTTTAGTTGATTAAATGCCAGATATTAAAGAGTACAGAGCTTACCATTTGGTAGGTCAAAGTTTTAAGCTCTTCTATGGTTATCTTCGAAATTTTCTATCCTACCCATCACTTTCTACCACACTCGGTCAGTGGGAAGAAACCACCAAGGCTTTTGCAGGATTTCTGTCATCTTAGATCTGTTTCTCGTTGGTTAAGGAAATTCCACTTATCAAATCTTACGTTTCAGGAGAACACTGATGCTAACTTTTCTGTAGCTTCCTTCCATATCTTCAGCCCTACCAAACACTTTCTACAACATTTGGTCAGTGAAGTGAATTTTAGAATTTTGTCTTCTACGGGCTTACTTTGGTTGATTAAATCCCAGATTTTAATACTTACACAGCTTACCATTTGAGAGGTCAAGGGATCAAGCTCTTCCATGGTCATCTTTGAAATTTTCTTCTTACTTGGTCTGTGGGAAGAATGTCATATTAGGTCTCTATTTTGTTGAGGAAATCCCACATTGGCTTAAGTTTTTCTGTGGTTTTCCTTGATGTTTTTTACCTTATCTAGCACCTTCTATCACACTTGGCCAGTGGTTTCCTTTAGGTTTTACTTTTCTGGAGTAAATCTCAAAAACTAATAACTACATACCTTACCACTTAGAAAATAAAGGATTCAAGCTCTACTATAGTTGTCTGCGAAATTTTCTCCTTTACTTTCTACCACATTTGGCCATCTTCATACAGTCCCTTTTGCTTTAATAAATCAAGATCTAAAAGTTATAAAGACTACATACTAATCCAGCTGATAACATCAAACTTTCTGTATCCATTCATTGATCGATATATGTAATAAGATGGTTTACTAATAGTTTTGCAACTCTTGACAACAACATAATTTATTACAAATGAACATTAGTAGATATTTATAAATAGACAGAAAATTATTAGTTTAAGTTCTTACAAGAACAATTTATTTCTTTCGAGTATATTGAAAATTTCGCCATCAGTCAAATGAATCTAGGTTGCATTACAAGATAAGACTCACGATTCGATATATTTTGTTCAATCGTTTTTCAAATTCCTTACAAGATACATTAGTAAATACGATAGTTATCAATAGGTACTACATTCCCCTCGACACGTTTCTGGAAATGATCTCGCCGCCTTGCCTATGCACAACACACTGTATCCATAATTATTGTGGTACAGAAAGCAGATTATTCCTGCGGCAACTTATTGGAATAACGACCTTATTATTCCAATTTTTTTATTGCTAGATACGTAATCGGTTACTCTCTAAGACTGAGGTAATTAATAACCCAGCTACCTACTTAACACCACCGTTAGCGACACGATATAGCAGCCACGATTTTTCACTTGTACGTATATTTTTCTATAATTCAGTTGAACTAACAAGTCTAAAGATACCACACAATTATTTATGTACTTTGCGCATTTAAGGCGATTATATATACAGTTAGATAAAAGGACAGAATAATACCAAATTCCTCATTTTCCACCAATATGCCTACAGTTTATACCAACAAAAATTGTGATAGTGATTGTCTTTATTTTTTAGTGTGTAGGTACTTGGCCTGTGCGTGACAGTGTCAACTAGGCCAAGAATAAAAGTAGGCATTTCCCATTTTATTTATACCTACTTATATGTGTTCACGATTATCATGTAATCTGGATTTTATATTATTAGTAGGAAATAAACGACGATAAAGACACATTTCACACTATTCCAATTCCGACACCAACGCTTTTACATTTGCTCTTTATGGACTGCAGGCTTCAGGAATGCTATGCTCGAGGAACAAAATCGCTTAACTTTCAACCTTGCCTCGTATCATATTACATTCTTCGTTCAAGGAGACTTCAAGTTTCTGAATTAATAGAGTCTTTGGATGCCTAACGTTTTTAAGTTATCGCAAATTAAAATTCAAGGGAATCAGTTTTGTGTGTTTTCTCTCCAGTGTCGCTAAATTTTTCGGGTGTAAGTCAATTGCTCGCTGCGGTCAGTTTACTGCCTGCTGTGACAAAACTGACCCTAAAAGTGATGGGACAGTTGCGCGCGATCATTAAATTATTGCCCCCTGGGCCCTTTTTGTTAATAAATAGTTCAATCATATTAGAAACCAACAAAGATTTGAAATAAATGTATTTAGTTCGGGTTTTTATATTCACCTTGACTTATAATTAGTAGGTAACTAAAGAATTATTTTGTTTCATTCTGTAGGATCAAAAGGTTACGGTATGTAAAGACAACACGAACGAAGTGAGTGTTGTCGTGGTCTTGTCATTCTCTTATTCATCATGTATTAGAGTTTTTGTAACAAATTGTATATAAACATATTTTTAAGATCTTCAGAGACTTTTCTTTAAAAACTGTTATATAAATTAAATAAAATTACCGAGCGGGCAGTTGACCCTACAAAGTCTTGGCAAACCGCGCGCAATTGACCTGTAATATTTGACTACCTGAATTTATTCCTGACCGCAGCGCGCTATCGTCCTTTGCCCTAATAGTATTTTTTTATATTGACCGTTGCCTGCAGCATTCCCTCAGAAAACTGTCTACTTTTTTTTAGAAATGAGTCGAAAGAATGCGTGATAAATTCTTCAAAAAGCTACCTAAAAAATATCTATTAAGCAATAATTCCTAATCTAGATATGGGACATGGGTGTTGTGGTCTCATGTACCTATTAAGTAGATTTCTTTCCAATTTCCAATTAACAATCAATTACTTCAGTACTGACGTTCGTACATACCTCTAGGTATGTACTGGCCGATACGGGATCAGTATGTGTGTACCTATGTAGGTATGTACCTAAGTAACCACACGTGCATGTATCCCGTGAGTGTGAGAATTTACATGGTACCTGACCGCTGGCTTGGCATTGTCCTCGGCCGATTCCGTACATTCGGACAAATCAGATAATAACAAATGCGCTCGTCCGATTGGTATCGTCTAAAAGACAAAAGTCCCTAATGATGCGATGACTACCCGCGATTGCAACTGCCGCCGGTTATCTCGCGGTGTATGACCAAGACGGATTGTGCATTTCGGGGAACCCTCGATTAATTAGTCGCGGTCGCGGCGATAACTATCTTTTACAGCAATATGTTCGTCGACGATGTTCGTCAACGGGACGCTGACTGTACTAACTTCACGTCAGATATCTCGATCGAAATGATTGTCTTTGATCGACAACAAAAAATCAATCACCGTTATCTTATTATAGAAAAAGGTAACATAGAATCTCTGATATTTTGTTTCACAAATCAGCAATCTAAACAGGGTGAATAAAAATGTTCTCCACGTTCCGAGGACTCCAGTATATTTCAGTATAGCTGAATTGAATATAAATTATATTAACGAAGAGTATTTACTGTGTGACATAATTTTTCTGAGAATTATACAGGGTTACAGGTTAAGTCGACCTGGATTCTTTTAGAGGTTGCAGTTTCCCTCGTTTCTGACTGATTTGATTATGAAAGACCGTATAGAAGATTGCAGTTTTGAGTAACTGAATCGATGAAATCGATAGAAATGACAAAAAATATCGGCCAAGTGCGAGTCGAACTCCCGCACCGAGGGTTCCGTACAAACCTGTATATATGTGATGTAACTAAACATTTAAGCTTTTCGGAATTTTTCCTTCATATGTGCTATAAAACATTGCTTCATGCCAAATTTCAAGATTCTAAATCGACTGGAAGTACCCTTTAGGTTTTGATTCCCTTGCGAGTAGTTGCGAGTTTGAAAATATGCGACTTAAATAGCTGTTTCTTTTGATTGCGTTGACATAGAAGTTTGATTTTATTACAGCTTAAAGGTATTATAGACCTGAGTATTTGATATGAATTTCAATTTAATACCTCTACGTGTTCATGAGGAAAGGGGTAGTAACTTTAAAATTAATGAAAATATTTTTATTATATGATGTAACTAAAAATTTACGGTTTTCGCAATTTTTCCATTTATCTGTGCTATAAGACGTACCAAATTTCAAGATTCTAAATCGACTAGAAGTACCCTGTAGGTTTTGATTCGAAAATTTGCGGCATAAACGGCCGTATCTTTTGATTGCGTTGGCTTAGAAGTTTTATTTTTTCACAGCTCCAAGGGACAATAGACCTTGACAGACGGACGGACGGACGGACAACGAGGTGATCCTATAAGGGTTCCGCTTTTTTTTTTTTGAGGAGCGGAACCGTAAAAATCATGAATTTGTAACAGCACAGTCATGATATACTGAACTTCCTCTACCATTCTAATCTCCCTTTTTTCTTATTGACTTTTAAAATATGACTTTTCTTCCTGACTTATCTGATTTTCTCCATCCATATTAAAGGGAATTCTAGCTTTTTTCTTATGTTTATTTAATTTCTCAAACATAGATTTGTAGATGTAAGTTTCAATATTTTTACCTGTTCCATGAAGACACGATTATTTACAAAATGAAATACACTGAAGCTTATTATGAGTTTCAGTTTTTTTTTTTCGCTCTTGTTACGTTATTATTAATAATAGGTACGCGAAATACTAGACGCAATAAGTCTTTAAAGGCGACCACGTAGATCAACTGGCAAATAACTGCCATTAATATCGAAAGTAAAAAGTAATGATGATCATTACAGCTGCTGCATACGCTTATTATCTCCTGCAACCATGACAAAAACAACCAACCGTTAAATTACGCGAATATCAAATTGCTTTAATGACTGCATGAAAATTGAAAATTAGACATCAATCAACTGATTCTCAGTTTCTTTTTTAGGGCAGTTTTAGCAACATCTCGCCCCGGGACATTAGGCATAAAATATATTTTTTATTTAAAGAATCTGGAACTAATTATAATAAATATTTTGAAGGGCGCAGAATGTAACGTTGAAAATTATACACAAGGGTTAATGAAATAGGGTTTTTGTGAACGTCTTTTACCTAAAATTGCCATGCCACAAATTAACCACATTATTACCAACTTAATATCGAATAATCGCCTATAATATAAGCTCGTAGTTTTATTTATTTAGATTCTTTAATTTACAAATTTATATTAATGAATCAAGGACCGCAATAACGATAATTTTAATGCTGCTCTTCTCGATCTAATTAACGTTTTTCGTTCGTTAATAAAGAGTGGAACAAGTAGGCACTTTTCTGATGGCATCTTAATCAAGTAAATTTGGATAAAAAGCAGTAGAATTCTATGATAATGGCTCGGTTATATAACAAGCAAAGTCTTGAAGTGTTGATTTCATTTATCCATTTAATGATCTGGCGGAAACGTTCGCCGCAAACGAAGCAATTCATCTTAAGTTGAGGCACTTGTTTGAGCATAGATTAAATACATCGTTCGTTAAAACACAATTTGCAGATATAAATTGCAAGGATTAAAAAGTAATTTAAATGTCAAGTTGAAGTTCACCATGCACGTAGTTGGTTGCTTCCGACCGGGGAGTTTTTTAGCGGATTCTCCGCAAAGAAATCCGCTTCTGCAAATAGCTTTTGATCGTCAGGTGCTTTTTATGTTACACAAAAAATACCTTGACTTTTTGCAGTTAATTACCTGCAAAATTCTTTATACTTATGTAATTTATACATGGATATATAAATTCAAAAGTTTGATAAGAAAATTAGTATGACTCTAAATTGCTTCTATTTTGCATGTAATTGTAATGTTTATGTTACGGTCCTGTACACGAGAAGTGCACTTGAGTAAAATTGAAGGTGATTGTGATTGAGTAAGTTAATAAATGATTACCACCGCGATGAGACCACCAGCTAAAGTAATTTTCGAGACTAGCTATCAGTTTTACGTTTCCTCTTTCTTGATTCTCACTGCAAGCAATTCGAAATAAGTTGTCAACGCGCAAATCGTCATCTATCTATCAAGAAAGTGGTGCTTTATGCGATAACATTTGATGTAGCAATACATTCACATACGATTGCCTAAATGCGTCCGATATTTTACGTCAACAGTAATAATGTCCACGACAAAAGACAGCCTGATAACGACGAACGAAGCATCTTACAAGCCCAACATGATCGCGGACATTCGTCAATAAATGAGCCGAATGGCCATTCGTGTTCCCTAAATGTCTGTAATTTGCTTACAAACGAATAACCATTAGACTTTGCATCTCTGGAATGTGTACCCCACACAAAGGCACGAAACTTATCTTATTAGTGAGTGTGAGTGCTAATTAACTTTAATTTGATTACACTGAACAACAGAAATTAAATTTTTTTTGTGACATGGACAAAACGAGATGCTTTTAGGGTTCCGCACCTCAAAAGGAAAAAGCGGAAACCTTATAGGATCATTTCGTTTTCCGTCCGTCCGTCTATCAAGACCCTTTTTCTCAGGAACGCGTGGAGGTATCAAGCTAAAATTTATACCAAATATTCAGGTCTATTGTCCCTTGGAGCTGTGAAAAAATAAAACTTCTAAGCCAACGCAATCAAAAGATACGGCCGTTTATGCCGCAAATTTTCGAATCAAAACCTACAGGGTACTTCTAGTCGATTTAGAATCTTGAAATTTGGTACGTCTTATAGCACAGATAAATGGAAAAATTGCGAAAACCGTAAATTTTTAGTTACATCATATAATAAAAATATTTTTAATAATTTTAAAGTTACTACCCGTTTCCTCATGAACGCGTAGAGGTATTAAATTGAAATTCATATCAAATACTCAGGTCTATAATACCTTTAAGCTGTAACAAAATCAAGCTTCTATTTCAACGCAATCAAAAGAAACAGCAATTTAAGCCGCATATTTTCAAACTCGCAACTACTTGCAAGAGAATCAAAACCTAAAGGGTACTTCCAGTCGATTTAGAATCTTGAAATTTGGCATGAAGCAATGTTTTATAGCACATATAAAGGAAAAATTCCGAAAACCTTAAATTTTTAGTTACATCACATATATACAGGTTTGTACGGAACCCATCCTTGCGCGAGTTCGACTCGCACTTGGCCGGTATTTTTTTTTTATGTAAAATTAGCCGAATAGCCGAAAATAGCCTTAATGATAGATGCACTATTCATTTTTATTGTGCTTCAAAATGTTATTGTAATATTTGTTACCGTAGTACCACTTAAAAATGTTTATTAATAATTATAATCAGAAAGCAAATCAGCACCCCGTTTCTGTTGATATTTGATTTTCATTGCAGAAATGTCCCCATGGGACCGTTTTTAATGTTAGTCACATACTGTATCTAAATTTTTCGTGAAATAAATCAGTATAGGAATACGGAAAGTGAATTTTGAGAGGAATTTTACATTTTATTTCTTTATAAGCATTAAGTAAATAGTTCACTCACAAAATCTAAGTAATTGTTAGCTGGCACATTTCTAGGAAAATTGGCAACAACTGATTTAAAAGTGTACCAAACTTGCAATTTCGTTTCATTCTGCACTCAAAAATATTTTATCCTTTGTTATTCCCCTTATTTCACGTCCTCCTTAATTTTTACTTCAATAATTCGCGAAAATTTTTGTTTTGAATACGAAAACCCACTTCCACCGATCCATTGGTTTAACAAAATTCTTCATCAATCCAACTAGTGATCATTAGCAACATTTTTCTACATTCCGAAATGGTATCTACACCCCAGTTGAATTTTAAGATCATTTTTTAATCGCCACCTATTCATTATAAGGAATATATTCTATGAAAAAATAGGTTGCTTGTTTTCGTACGATTCCTTCATATGAACTCCATCAACTTTAGGTACTGATAAATATTTATTACCGATGACAGCTAATCCCGCCTTTAAACTACACACAATGAAAAAATCACACAATATTAATAAAACAGTTTGTTGAGATAATAAACTGATTAAATAAAATTTGTCCAATGAACGATTTTATTGTGTCCGTGAATAACCGTTCATAAACTTATGAAACTCATAAGCTCTATTTGTGAATATTTACTGTTAGTGTTCGTGTAGGTATACAATAGGACACTACATTAAAAAATGTCACATCACAAATCTTGTGTTTATCAGTGTAACTCTCTTGATCCTGCAAAATCAAAAATACCTACACAATGCGTAAAGGCGCTCTAAATAAATTCAAAGATGTCTTTCATGATCAAAAATTCAGTTAACGATAGATATTAATTTTTAAATAACCTTCTGACCCAAGTAGTTTAAAAAATACGTCATGTTAAATAAGCTTTTTTGACCCCCCCCCCACCCACCCGGTTGTCACACTGTGTCACACTTTCTGTGACGCCCCCCCTGTAAATATTTCATCACAAAAACTAAAACCCCTTCCCCAGTAAAAATTTTTAACGAACGGAGAACGTCACGTTGCATCGACCCCCTGTCCCTCCTTGTCACACTCAGCAAGACCCATCCCACCCCCCACCCCCTTGTATGCGAACGTATTTTATTAACGGCCTCTTAGGTAATTTACTTTATCGTTATTTGTTTTAGAACCTATTTTATTTAAAATTTTACTTCAGTGGTTTGCCAATTTTCATTTATACTCTGAGACCGTTTTTGTTTTCGTGACACACCCTGCAGGTATATTGTTAAATCCAAAAGACGTTATATCAGCAAAAGTAATTAAGGGACTGTTTGGAACCAAGCCCCCAATAATACTTACGTCTAATTTATTCGTTTGTTTATTAGTTAATTTGTTGAACGAACGAATTCTAAAACTGTCCTCTCGCCTCTATAACGGTTGAAAACGTTAAACAGAACGCCAAGACGTACAACTGAAGCCACGTATAAATTCCGCTTTTCAGTGAGGTCTTTAGCGCTAGTCTTCAACGTGTTTAACTCGAAATAATAAAATGAGTTAGTTTATTACAATTATCTCCATTTCTTTTTTTTTTTTCTTTTTCAAAATGTAATTAATTCGTGGTGGTTAACAAAGAATCGCAAGCAGTATAAATGAACTTCAAGCCCGTGTGATTGCCTGGCAATTTTAGTTTCTGTTTCTTTTGCAAATTTCTTTCATTTTCTTTGTATTTTACGATTTTCGGTTCAGTACTGGTAAACATTTTCATTACGTATTTAATTAATGGAAAACTAATTAGTTAGGAAGTCAAAAGTACCTGTATGATCCTAATTTTGCTTTACACTTTACAGAATTTAATTTATTGTACAGAAAGCAGTATTTCTAGCTTCAGCAATTACTTACTACGAATTTATGGCTTATAAATGACAATAAATTAAGGATCCAAGTGGAAATACGAAAAAATCCACCAATTTGAAATTCGAACAATTAAGATTCGTCGTGCTTAGAACAGCCAAAGTTAATTATGCAAAATATACAATTTATTAAAACTTTAGACGGAACTATTTGCTATTTGTTATTCTAATAAAAGAAACCAATTGATTTTTTCGTACAGCTTAAGATAACATCAAATTATCACCTGCTAATTTTTTAAGCCGACTATGTTTATGTCGCGGTCCATTGGCTGAAACTATTATAAATTAGTGATATTGTAAGCCAATTTCATTATTCATTCGAAAGTTATTTAGATAAATTCGCAGGAAGGAGCTTCATCGCCTTTGATCTCGCCGACAAATTCGGTACTTGGTGCGAGGTTTTCTAAATCGTAATATTTCATGCTCCTTTAGCAAACGAAATACCTGAGCAACCTATGCGACACGAAAAGGATTTATGTGCGAGGTTTATCGTCATAAAATGCAAATGTATTGATTATGTGTGTGTTACCTACAGCTATTTAGTGCCAGTGTAATCAGTTTTTTTTCAAAAACAATTAATTTTCCCTCTCTAATAATTAATACCTTGTGATTTTCAAAACCAAATCAAAACAAACATAGCTTCTAAGGGAATTTGTTGCTTTATATTTACAAAAAAGCGGTTATTATTGTTACTTTTTAATACTCCAAGTTTTTTTCTATGAACTATACGTATACGTATACGAAAAGGCTTTCAGTCACTTTTAATTTTTTATTTATCTCAATCTCTTTCCCATATAAACCATTATTACTAGATGTATACATATGTATATTGATAGCACGTTTTATTCGCCTTGCATAAATAAATGTATTTGTTTGAATAATAAATTTATAGTAATTGTTGAGTAGAGTGTGTACGTATTTAACAGTGTCCGTTCGACAATAGAGTCCTTCGACAGCGATTATATTCATAATTATAAGCAACAAAGGAACCTGTCCGGGTAAATAAACTGATATGATCTCGAATACGGTCCTGGAGAATGAAATTACGGCCAAACAATTGTCGATTTAAACAACATAATCGAACCTCTTTATCTTGACATAGACATAAAGTCTTGATTACGTTCCAACAGATCGTTTGCTTAAGGACGATTATCGTTAATTATCGAAGATTAGCTTTGCTCGTGCGTTTTAATGGCCTACAATATACGTATACTTACTATTAAATTCGATTATGTACCTACAGCTTTACCTATGTCATTGCTAGTAATGGCAATAGGGAGAGCAGAATCGGCGAATAAATTTTTATATTGTGAAAACCGTTGTGAATTACTGTGATTTTAACTTGCTATTGTATAATTTTTTTTAAAATAGCGGCTCATGCAATAAAACTGATACCAAGTGACCGCCTTTGTTAATTCCAGCTGAAATTCTCTTTTATATCACCATTCAAACGAAACACGTTTTGGATTCTGTTTACCATTCATAACTGCGTAACTGTTGAGAGCAATTAATGAGAGTTTCCAATTAAGCTCATAAATATATGAGCAGACTCGTTAAAAAAAATTAAACACTAGCTGAGGAATTTCAAAACCCCATGATTTCTGAAACGGGTACAGCTAAAGGCTCATAAGATAATGAACTACCTAATGTTTTCGGAATTTTTCCTTTATATGTGCTATAAAACATTGCTTCATGCCAAATTTCAAGATTTTAAATCGACTGGAAGTACCCTTTAGGTTTTGATTCCCTTGCGAGTAGTTGCGAGTTTGAAAATATGCGGCTTAAATTGCTGTTTCTTTTGATTGCGTTGACATAGAAGTTTGATTTTGTTACAGCTTAAAGGTATTATAGACCTGAGTATTTTATATGAATTTCAATTTAATACCTTTACGCGTTCATGAGGAAAGGGGTAGTAACTTTAAAATTATTAAAAATATTTTTATTATATGATGTAACTAAAAATTTACGGTTTTCACAATTTTTACTTTGTCTGTGCTGTAAGGCGTTGCTTCGTACCAAATTTCAAGTTTCTGAGTTCACGGGAAGTACCCTGTAGGTTTTGATTCGAAAATATGCGGAAATTTGCGGCATAAACGGCTGTATCTTTTGATTGCGTTAGGTTAGAAGTTTGATTTTTTCACAGTTCCAAGGGACAATAGACCTGAGTATTTGGTATAAATTTTAGCTTGATACCTCCACGCGTTCCTGAGAAAAAGGGTCTTGACAGACGGACGGACAACGAAGTGATCCTATAAGGGTTCCGCTTTTTCCTTTTGAGGTGCGGAACCCTAAAAATGAAAGATATTTCATTTTTACATGAGAAATTATTGCCGTACAGTCACAGAGGTTCCATTATTTTTAAAACCAATAAAGATAAACTACCATTTATTTTAACTGGAGAGTTCAATGTAAATTTTGCAAAAGATGAATCTTTGCCATTAATTACGTTCCTCCAAAAAGAATTTCAATTGCAAATTAACATCAATCCAAGAGAACCTACTACCAGATATGCAACAACAATAGATGCTGTATTTATTAGATGTCTTGATAATGTTATGTCCAATACTTTTGTAACATACTTCAGTTATCCTCGACCAATTATCACCGTAATGCTGTCAGAGGCAACATCGAATATAACTATTACTGAAATCACTGATTAGAAGAATTGAGTTGTCGCAACTTGAAATAAAGTTTTGAATTTTTAAATTTTGTATTTAATAAAAATAAATGTTTATTAAATAAATAGTCATCATTTTGTGGAAAAAATTCGTAATATTTTATTCCTGTCGTAATATTGTCTTTCATGCATATTACTTGTGCAAACTCGATGTTTCACATCTGCCAGGCGTCCCGTGACGGCTCACATTTTTCTTGTTTAAGAATTAATTTTTTTCCCCATAAGATCAACATCTACAGTAAGACGTTGATGTAAACAAAGAGAGGAAAATCTAAAGATCGTTTTTTCTAAACTTTCTAACACGGATGAGTTGTAACCACCACGTTATATGGTACAGTGTTTAGCCGTGTGGCGATGGCACGTCCACATCCACGTTCCCTGTTAACGGCATTTTGCCGACGATCGAGATTTACTACGGCGATCATCGCGCGCTGGCATTACAAAGTGCACTACTCGCTATGAATAATTTTTATGAAAATTCTCGCCTGTCAGCGGCACAAAACATGACAAATTTTTGTGATCTTTATGAAAAACATCCACCCGGTCACAAATGATGGCAATACATTCACCGATTAACGCCGTGGTATCCCGAGCCGCGAAACATTTGTAACGTTACAAGCGGCGATATTTCGTATGGGCGTAAAGGCGATTTATAAAATTCCAACTGCGGCACACCGGGACTTATTACCATCTCACCGCAGCCCCCCCTCAAGCCAAATCACAGTGGCGTAGGTACATATTTACTTATTATATTTTTTAGAGTACCGTGCAAGGACCAATTGAATAATGTCAGGGAGTTTCCCATTTATTTCCAGGAATTTATCCTATATTGGGGTTAATATGTATTGCAGTTAAATATGATTTGTATTTAGTCTTAAAGAAACGAAATAACTTTTACCCTAAAATCACAAAAAACGTTTAAAAATTCACAACAAATTTATCAACTGGAAAATAAGCATTAAACTATTAAAAAGGGCCTTGAGGATGGGAGGGGTTTGAAGAATTTTACTTTGATAAGTGTAGTTGTGAATAATGGCGGCATAAGATTGATTTTTAACGCAGTTTAACGTCTTTCGTTCTTACTGATAGTCTCGGGTATCAAAACGTTTTATGTTTTAGATTTTTAAATGTATTTAAAATTTCAACAAAGCCAAATGTCTTGATCTCGATATCCAACTCTTGGCTTAACTTCAAAATCAAGACCAAGACAGTACTTTTCTTGTCTTGTGTAATTTCTTGTCGTTTTTCTTGTGTCTTGATTCAATAGTCTCGATATTTTTCGACAAAGAGAGGAACATTTCTAAGGTTTGATAGGATATTGTAAACAAACAATTCTGTTAATAACAAAAATCTAGCGACACTTCTGGATCAAGATAAGTTAGATATCTATTTAGAACTTAAAATATTCCTTAATGTACAGGTCCACGCAGATTATACCATTGCGCAAATCGAGACTGGAGCAGAAAGTTAATCATTCTTTTAGGCATTAATTATAAAGAAACTTATCTGAAAGTGACATGCACCACTGCAAGTTTTTGTTAGATACAGAACTATTTGTTTTGAATACCAAAGGTTAACGTACTTTTTTACAAAATTTCTTTATCTTATCGATGCTCTTGCTTTGATCCTGTAATGATTTAAAATTCTTGAAGAACAAGAGTCTCGTGAAATCCTAAATATAATGCTTTATTCATAACTTAAGTTATTTACAATAAACAGACAACAAAACTATACAAAAATTCTTAATTTAATTAAGTACTACATACTTTTTCCCCCTATTTCCGACTTATCTTGCAACCCTGTTTCTAATTATTTATTTTAGTAGGCTCAGCCCACTTTCATTCTCATTCACCAACGCTTTACATTTGTCCTATAATTTGTTCTTCTCACATCTTCCCAATACATGCCTCAAACATTCTATCTGCTTGTCACACACTATATTTGTATCCCCTACAATCATTCCCTGTCCTAAACGTAGCTAATATGCTTATATCCTTTCTTATTTCTAAGTATTTTAGCATCCATTCTCCTTGCCAGTCTCTCCAAATGATTTCTCTTAGTTCACTGGCATATCTTGACTCCCCAATTCCTTTGAAATCATCCCCTCTTATCATCTCGTTCCATGTTTTTCTCATCATTTCCCAATTATTTTCACTCTGTTACCTATTATTTATTAATTTTTAAATCCTGTATAGCTTTAATTCTCTCTATACCATACCTGTTGTTTTTTCCTATTTCTAATATCATCCTCACCAATATTCCATTCCTAATATTCCCCTCTTCTAATTTTCCCACCCTTTCTTTGTATTTAACTACACCTTTTGTTGTTTTTCCCACGTTTAGTCCTCCCCCCCGCTTATTACATAATCTGGTGTGCTTCCCTATAATAAATTGTAAAATCAACTTTATGTATTCCCTGTATATACTTATCATAGTTTTCACCTGTATTTTTTGTTCCCATCCCCAAATCTCCACCCCATAAAATGCAATACTCTTCAATACCCATTTTAAACAACATTATTCTATTTCTTCAATCTTCCTTAAATACTTTCTGTCCTATTCCCCTCACCCTTTCCATGATTGCTGTACCCTTCGCTATTTCGTTAGAAATATATCCATCATCCTTATTATTATTATCTCTAATTATATTATGTCCTTTCATTTCTCTTCCTCTTCTACCTTCCATAATTTTCGATTTCTCGCTATATAATTGCAGTCCCTTCCCGTTAAATATATTTCTGAAATTTTAGGTATTTTTTTTCTTGTTACGCCACTGTATCACGTAATATATTAATAAGTATAAGTATTATGACCACCGCTATTTGTTGGTACAACACGTCGAGATCTCCTACGGGAAGCTATCATTTTCATCGACACCTCAATTCTCTGGCTACAAAACGCGCTAAGTACCGTAATTTTTCTAACGTCTTGAATGAACGAACGAACGCACGTCGACATAGGTGTGGTTTAAATGTGTGTATTATTAAATCGGGAAATTATTAATCTAATGTGGCAGCTTTATGGTATTTTGCATGTTTATTGGGCGCCAGATGAGATCGACGACCCTATCGTCATCGTCTTCATGAGGCAGTAACGACTTTACTTCATTGTTTTATGGCAAAACGTCTTATAAGATATCATATTCGACATTAGATGAACACGTTTTCTTTATTGATTTGAAATATATGAATTGCTTCCAACACTGTCTCTAACAACACGCTGAAGATGACCCTTTCCAAGTATTCGTGTTTCCTAGAAATTGACTGACTAAGAAGTCAATTTATATTTTATTGTTTCCTCATATAATTTGCAGATAAATGTATGTATTTTATGTCCGCCTACGCACAACTCCTGTACAGTTTGTTGTAAAATGTATATTAGCCACTTTCATAAATAAACATAAAATGGTAAAAGGCACATCTTCAAGTCTAGAAAACAGTTTTGTAAGAGCAGGGATGATGCATGGGATAAAGACGATTTAATTTAGCATTCAAGAAATTGATTGATTTTTATTCGGTTATCAATAGACCTCTTTCTACTTCTCAAGGAAAATGAGTTCTTTTTAGTGTCATTAAATTGAAGCGGTTAAGGGCAATTATTAAAGTAGAGAATTTAACGTTATCAAAATGACAAACGTCTTTGCGTCCACAGCGCCATTCTTGTGTTTCAGTGTTCCAAGTTTATAGACCTCAATAAAGCGATAAATTATTAATGTTGTTGCCTTCGGAACCGATTACCTTGAAGCGGCAAGGCATAGCGTGGCATGGTATGGCATGGCATGGCATGGCATGTTATAGTATATGGTATGGTATGGTATTGGTATGGTGTGGTATGGCATACGTAGTCGTAGCACCGAGGGCCGAACGGGCAGTTAACAGTAGAAAACTTTATCGCAACAATTGCCATTGTCCGGCTTCACACATATAATGAGATAAAAATAAAAAGTTATTTGTCAGCGAAAGCGTTAAGGCTACTCGACTCGATTGACAGTCTGCCGATAACGTGCCCTGTGTCTGCAAGAATATTTACCTTCCAGTGTGGAAAACTGAGCGGGGCTGTTTAGCCTTCCAACGGTCATCTCGACTGATCAATAATAACATCATGAATATCATTTTCCTTGACATTTTTATCATTAATTGTCTAATTTAGGCAATAAAACTGCCACCAAGTGACTGCCCTTGTTAATACCTTACTGAAATTGTCTTTCATTATAGGTAGCATCATTCAAACAAATCGCTTTGAATTTTGTTTACTATTTATACCTGCAAAGCTCAAAATAACTTGAAATTTATTACAGGACTGTTCTTAATTAAATAAATAATAAACAATTAAAGACTTTTGGACAATTTCAAGTATTTAAGAGGCTCTATAACATTGCCAAGATAGACTCAAGAGAATTACTGTCCCTTAACATTGTTACAAAATAAAATTCAGACGTCTATGTCAGTCATTCGACCACATAGGTAATAAATCTCTTGAAAGTTTTATTGCTTAGGTTGCCACTTTAAATAAAATAGACAATAGGCACATTTCCTTATAAGCTGACTAACTGATTTTGTGATTGTGTGTCACTTATTGCTAGTATGTAGAGATAAAACTAACGTTACCTGATGCTACAAGCAATGTAGTGTTATGAAGTTGGTTGAATTTACTGTGAGATCTTCTACCTGCAAGTCCGTAAAAGAGTTTTATATTCAGCTATAAAGTCAACGGCGTGGCGGGTCGCAGTAAATGTAGTAGTTAGATACAGGCAATGGCATCGCATAATATTGTGTTTATTTCGCACCTGCAGTGCTTTACTATCGACAAGATTAACACTGGCTCGTCTCCAAAAGTTAAAAGCCACTAATTTAATTTTCTTTATCGTTTCATCGCCGCTTAGAACACTTTAACTGCAACGCATCAGCAACAATGTCATTCTCACACCATCTCGTTGGTATTATCACCATTTGAAATAATAAAGGATAAAGAAATATTAGAAGAATCCTGTAGTACGTACTTATAAGGATAAGATGGTCAAGTCAAAAAGGTTATCAGTCAAAAGTAATAAAATATTTTTTTCTTGTAAGGGGCTGTTCATAAAATACATCACACTGAAATTGGCTTGTTTTTGACCCCTCCCCCACGGTTGTCACGCTGTGTCACATTTTCTGTGACCCCTTGTAAATATTACGTCACAAAAACTAAACACCTCCACGATAAATTTTGATTGATAATACACAAATTTTGATAGTCAAAAATATTTATTTTATTTTCATAATAAAATTTAAATAAAACGTAACGAACAAATAAATAATATTTCTATTTATCAGAAGTCCAAGGATTCTGTAAAAATTCAGTAAGCAATGAATAAATTTGGGAATTAATTTTGTGTTCTGGTTTTTATCATTTAATCAACTACTTGAAAAAAATGTTAAATACCTTTTCCAATTAGGAAGTAGGTACCATTGATATATGTATATGTAATGGTCAGTATAATTTCTGCGATAACTTCTTACGTCAATTGCTAATTTAATAGACTCTGGTTTTTTTTTTTTTTTCGAAGAGATAAGACGTTGAAATAACAAAATCGAAGTGTTTAATAATTTCAATTGTGCAATTAAAATACAATATCGTCAAACTATTCTCAAGACGGGCAAAAATTCAGCAAGAATACATAGTTATTTATGAAATAGTAAATTGAACTTGAACTAGAACTGTCTTTTTCTTCTTATGCTCTATCTTCGAATAATTACACTTTTTTAAAAGTTTTTCTTTTCCTCCCTCTACTCACTGTCTACTACAAATGTATACCTACTAATATTTCATTACAATTGAATTGCTAAACTTAAATGTAAGCGACTTTCTATTTGATTTTCTCATAAAACAGGAATGTTAAAAACTTACTTATCTAATTGTAATTATCATTGAAGGAAATGAGTCTTATTTGTTAGTTGTTATTGATATTGTGATTGCTACAAATTGTAAGTTTCTAAATCTAAATTTACTACCTATACAGAGTATTCGAAATACAATTATTATTTCTTAATATCTAATTGTTAACCGGTTGGTACATTACACTAATTGTTTGATTTTTTTATTTTCAGTGCCTACGGTACATTTGAATTGCCGATTGTTGTGTTGGTTTCCCAAAAGGATGTGTCATTGCAACAAGTGGAATTTGTGTAAAACAAATTTCGAGTTTTTAATTGGTCAAAGTGGTAGCGAAGAGGATCGCATCTAGCAAGCTACTGTCATCTCGAAGACCGGTGTGTCCAGACCGTGAGAATATCCGATCCTTAAGAAAGATAATAGTGGATGCAAAAGTGTAAACATCTTTTGAAAACACTTGTGTATTTGGAACGAGGTGTTAATAAGCGAAATACACAGGTAGGTGTCTGTTTACAATTGTCTAGATAAATAAAGTAAACTGTTAACGTTCTCGGGAAATATTTTCTCATCGGAATGTTTGTCTCTTTAAGAAGATGTTTGTCTTACAATAATGCGCTAATGCAAACTGTGTTCGAACTTGTCTATGAAACGATCGTCGACAACAACGAATCGACAGACGGACAGACGAACCATCGCGTCTCGTACTGAAATTTACATCGAATCCGAAATACTTTGTTGATACACGATACAGTGTTTGTAGGTACAAATGTAACACAGTTACGTATATTTATGTTTCGAGAGTTGTTCTTGTATCACAAGTTCTTTTCTCTTGTCCGAGTACTACGTTTGAGTGTTTACTATATACCAACAATCACCATACAGAACAATTACTACAACTTCAAATCTAGTACCTATAAAGGCATCTATATTACATTGGCCTTGAAAACTATATTTATATACATGCGGTATAAGATGGAATGATTTTATTTTAATAACAGTAATAATTGTAATGAATCGCCATACAGTTCATGTACCTTGATGGGCACAATGAAGTGGCCAAACTGTGTTTAAATAAAAAAATAATCAGTTTTCCTTGGAGATAATTTGAAACAAAAAATATTAGATGCTAAAGATTTTTTTTGGACGGCTTAGAATTCTAATAGGCCCATCTAATATTTTCAATTCGTCTAAAATATTTACGTAATAAGACTATGAATTTTTAACTATGTATTTAATAATTTATCAGGCATCTCCTTTCTATTTGAGATTCAATATTTTGTTCCAATTTAGGAGCTAGGGACAACACTGAATGAGTTTCTGAATGTGTTCATGCCTGTGAATTTTTCTCACTAATTTTATGATATCAATGCTAAGAAGATTTACAAACAGTATTTTCAATGTTCACAGAATAGTCAGTAACGTCGTAAAGTGATTCTATTAAGGCAATCCATTAGATGTAATTAATTGACGAGCAAATATTAAACATTAAAGCATAAAAATGTGAAGTTGGAATCGATTGCGGGCTTAATGAGCATCGATACTGAAGGTCTTTGCTATTTTTCTACTCTACAAAAAACCCCTTGAAACCCAGGTGAATGTAAAATAATTTAACTTTCAGAAAAACAAAATTTTTGACATTATAAAAGTACTTAGAGGCTTTCAAAAGAATTGTGTTCAAAATCTTATGAGTTTGGAGCACCGCATGTTGCCATTGTCACGGTTCACAAGATGTTGAAGTACCTCTATAACGTAAAACAAACATGAAAAATGACAAAAATTTTATTGTAATCCACAAAGATATTATTCCACCTGACGGTGGCTTCCCCAGGTGCAAATATAATTGAATTTTTTATTATTCTGTAATTATATTATGTACTAGCAGCAATACCCGGCGTTGTTCGGGTAGGAATATATTACACGTTTGATGGAACATTCTAGAACATTCGCGAATTTAAAACTATCCAGAACATCCCATAATGATTCAAAACATTCTGTAACTTTTTTTAACATTCTGAAACATTCTTGAATGATCTTCAAGATTCTGGAAAATTCTTGATCATTTCCAAATCATTCAATTAATCTCTTGATTGTTACGATGATAACACTGACGAAAAGTCACTGAATTTCGTTTTATATACCATCAGACATCGCAATTTCTAGTATTAGAACACTCTAGAACATTCAAATAGTCTGTTCTTTTCCATTTGTCGAAATCACTTCAATTTTTTTGGTTACTGTTCGCTCTTGTTTCCAATTGATCTTCACTCGACTGCAAACACAATTTAACTGACAAAAAGTCACTGAATGTTGATTTATATATCATCGAACATCGAAATTCCTAGTACCAGAACACTCTAGAATATTTAGATGTACATCACTTTGAAACCTAGATGTACATACACTTTTTGAAACTTTCTAGATCATTCAAGAAATTTTTAGAACTGTCTCGAACATTCTAAGTCAATAATAATAACATTTTGCGCTCATTTTAGAATTTTTTAGATTATTTCAGAAATTTTGAGATCTTTCCGGAAGTCCTTATGACTTAAAAAAGGACAGAAATATTTCTTTTCACCTTTCTGCCACCTACAACCACCCACTTCCACCCACCGCGACCAAACTCCCTTACTCCCACCTGGAGACCAAGGGGTATTTACCACCCCAACAGGAAGTTGATTGAAGTAGGTAGAGATAGAGAAAACCCTGTCTTTACGTACGAACATTAGTATTTTATATTTGTATTTAGATTTAGATTTTCACCTGAGGAAGCTACTGTATGATGAAACAATATTACTGTGGGATACAAGTTTTGTATGTCATTCGACTTTTGTATAATATTTTTACTGCTTTTCCTAGTGACAGGCCCGAAAAATACTTGATTACCCATAATAGTATCCATTTAATACCAAATTCAATACTTTTCGTAGTAGGTATCGTAATAATTTAGCCGTTCGAGGCTGCCACTTTCTGGGTGTCTATGTCGGAGTCTTGAAAGTGGTAATACCATGGATGCTATCTGATATCATCCAAAATTTTAATAGTCAAAAACAAGAGTCTTGTTACTGTACTTGTACTCGTGTATCCAATTGGATATATTACTAATTTGATCTACACCTAAGAAGGACAAATTTATTAGGAAAGATGAGCGCGATAAGCGGACTGCGATTGTTCTTTATTATATGGCGTGCGGATGGAAGCTTCCGAAGACCACCCACGTCAGACAGTCAGTCGTGTTTTAACGTGTGACTCCTGTCGAACGATTTATTTGCCATCTAGTATTGATTTTACGCTAAATAAATACAGTTACAGAAGAAGACGATGTCATAAACTTTACGACCACGAAAATTGTAGGAAATTGTTGGTCTATCAGCATAAACCATACATACCGTTTTTGGGAGACAAATACATTTTTCTAATTCTTTATGATACCTACAGAGTACAGACTTAAGTAAAAGTATCATAGAAAGTGTCTAATAAAATGTTTAGGAATCGCCTTTGCTTTTGGTAGTCTGTGAAATTAGTTCAACTGAACATGGTTCCTGTTGAAAACAGGAATTTTTTTTTTAAATTATCTATTTTCTACTAATAAAATTGCAATATTGTAGCGCCCCGTGATACCGTGCGTCTGTGATAATCATTGTTCATGTACTTCTTATCGCTAACATGCTTACGGCGTAGTCACCGCGCACGGGACTTTTTTCAACGTAAACTTACAAGCTCCAGCGACAAGTAATAAGATCAATTCTGGAATCATCGACGACATTCTAATTATTATTCATCATTCGGGAATAATCAGGATTTCCTTTTCGAATCATCTAGGAAGTTCGAAAGGCGTATATAAAGTGATCGTCTTTCGGCCAGAAGACAGTAGTTGTGATAAAGCATGAGTGCGCCAATCACAACGAAAACCGATAGACACAAGTAATATAAATAAGTTGTTATATAAATAAGTGAATTGTTCTCATATAAATAGTAGTTATAAGTTAGTTAGTAGTTATAAATAGTGTTAAAGAAATTATTATTTAAATAAATAAGTTTTGACCTGAAAATTCGTTACAATATGATACCAAAATATGTTTTGATATTCTTTCCGGAGCATTTTTATTTATTGAGTTGCCCTTTGCTTCCAAAGTAGTGTTAGATGCTGTTCTTTTTCTAGCTGTTATCACATCTTTTTCATACAGTTACTGTGTATCGTAGTTATTTCCGGATAACAAAATCTCATCACACCCATACCGAAAGTGAAACAGCATCTTTAGAATTTTTAAATAAATACAGTGGTTTTAATTTATAACGGCTTCGGTTGTAACGATCTTTTGGTTATAACAACATAACACATAAGTCCCTTGAATTTAACGAGTAATTTAAAAAGAAAATTTGGCTGTAACGACTTCGGATGTAACGTCGATTTCGGTTTTAGCGACTAATTTTAATGAACTATTCATTACAAGATGCTAGAAATCTCATACTGACTGATATTGCGACCGAGTCTAAATACATAACTTTTTAATTTTTTTTTACATTCACATATAATGAGCAGTTGTAGTATTTACACTAATATTATAAAGGCAAAAGTTTGTGAGTGTGTGAGTGTGTATGTTTGTTACTTCTTCACGTTTAAACGGCTGGAGCGATTTTAATAAAATTTGGTATGGAGTTAGCTGACACCCTGGATTAACACATAGGCTACGTTTTACTGCGGGAAAATATCTTATTCCCATGGGAAAATCGATGAAAATGAATTCGCGAAATATTATAAATGCGAAAGTAACTTTGTCTGTATGCTACACAATCTCGCTTAAAATTTACTGAACCGATTTAAATGAAATTTGGTACAGAGATAGTATAGAGCCTGAAAAAAAAAGACATAGGCTCTTTTTTAATGCGAAAAAAGGGTTGTAAGTGGTTGAAATAGGAAAGTTTGTGCAGAAATTCCGTAATTTTTAAAGATTTTTTAGGCTTTTGATTAGATATAAATAAATACAACATTCAATATTTGTAAAAATTTTACCCTAAAGGGGATAAAATTAGGCTATGAAAGTTTTTGTGTAATAATGTCGTCCAAAAAGCTTACGGCCAAGAAAATTAAAATATTAAATGTAAAAAGTTATAAAGGTTTTGTTTATTTGAATCAATAAAAGTAGTTGAATACTAACCTATATAAACTATTTTAAACGATAATTAAGTCTTTATTAATCTGTAATATTATAAATGCGAAAGTAACTCTGTCTCTCTGTGTGTTACGCAATCACGCCCAAACTACTGAACCGATTTAAATGAGAATTTAGTGCAGAGATAGATAAGTAGATATAAAGCTAAAGGATTGAAACTTATTTTTTAGACTTTTGATTTGATATAAAAACGACATTTAAAGTTTGTAAAAATTTTATCCTAAAAGGGGGCAAAAATAAGGAATGAAAATTTTTGTGTAATGACGTCGGCAAAAAAGCTTACGGTCCTGAAAATTAAAATATAGGAGAAAAAAAATTTAAATGCTGCCGAAAGTCACTATTCCACGAGGACAAAGTCGCGGGCATAGCTAGTTGTTGATAAATGTTAAGGTTGATAAAGTTAAATCTAAGAATTATTTACTGTATACTTTTCTTGCTGCCTAATTTCCTTCTTCATTCTTTCTTTCTTTCTTTTTATATAGGGACTTCCGGATATAGCGACAGAATTTAATGGTCCTTTCATCGTCATTATAAACGAAATATACTGTACTTACTCATTTGCAAACATGTTAGTCGAATACTTCTACTAACGTTAAAATTACGACAAACCGATACGATGTTGTTTCAGTAAATGGCCAATAGTTACTTATGTATTAGTTAGGTAGGTACCTATCTTCCGATGACTCATTTAGAGGTCAAAGATCGAATAAAATAAAAAAGATGTGCCGGGTACCTACGCAACCGTGAAATTAAATACATCTAATGGTGGTATTTATTTAATGCCTATAATTTTCCAAGAATTTGGCTCGCGTTTATTACTCGATCTTTAACGACTATTTAAGAATTTATTTATTGGTCGTTGATTAGTAAAAAGTCCCATTAAACGCTTTTTGTTTTACGGGAAGTCGATAATCATTTTTTATCCGCCAGACTTGCAACGACGTAATAATAAAAGATTTTTAATATATTTATACCCCAAAAGTTGCATTTAATCCAAGGAAGCCTGTCTCAGGAATTTACAGATCTTATTTTTTAGTGGCTTACAAATCGAGACGATATCAAGAACAAAATCCTCCTTTGAGATATAGGTAATACAGTATCAAAATTGTATTATTAGCCGAGACTGCTTGCTTGAGATCATATCTTGTCCTTTTTATTAATAGTTTGCTAAGAAGATTTTTTGATTGAATAGTTATTGATGTTTTTACATTATCTAATAAATTTTTATTCCTGAAAATTGAAGTAAACTCAAATTACTGAATGCAAATTGATGAGGCTTTAACTTCTTATAACTACACATTAATTAAATCAAAAATTATTATTAAACACAGCAGCAGAATTTTCAATAAATTATAAAAACTTTGTTGTAAAAAATCCACACAATTAGCCTTAGTATATATTTTTTTATTTTAATTAATATTATATGCATTTAAAATATTGATGCTTGAGATATATATTAAGATTTCTTGAGGCAAAGCAGATCATTTGTACCATTCAAGCTAGTTACAGTTAGTTACCTTTCTTTTTATGAAACTATGACTATGACCAGAAGTTGAACTCATCTACTTCTCACCAACTGTGCACAAAATGGTAAATAGATTTAAAGGTGAAGTATTGGGAATGAAAAATTTTCTATATTCCTAACGATCTGTCAGAGTGCATGTCATATAATTTCATTTTATCACCATCAAGACTTTCGTATCTGAGATATCCATAACAGTTCAGCTCACTATCAATTCAATAATGAATCCATTACATTTTTCTCGTCCGTGACCGGGTCACAACAAGCTAATCAGAATTAATACGAAAACATAATTCGCCGTCCACAGGTAACGACCCATCACGCCCTGCCTCACATCAGTCCCGTCTTAACGAAAACAAAAATCGTGAACACTTCCTGATTGACCTTTGACATTTGCACGCAACGAAAAGATGCACAGTTCGGTACCGTTTCATTCATACATACATACATACATACATACATACATACATACATACATACATACATACATACATACATACATACATACATACATACATACATACATACATACATACATACATACATACATACATACATACATACATACATACATACATATATGAAAGTATTACCCATAGCTAGCTGTAAGGTACGTACCATAGGTATAATAGTAAATGAGAAAGAGATTTGCACCAGTCAAGTGAGGCCATGCTTCCATTCATCGTAGATCGATAGGAATATGCCCGTATTTATAATTAACTTGGGTAATTACAAGCAGCGTTAATAATTACATGGGTACGGAATTTATGGGTTTGTTCGGTAATGGTGTGCTGGATGCACGGCCGGGTCATTATTATGACCGCCGCGCGCCCGGTTACCTTTTGCACCTGACCACGCTCTAACAACACAAAGAAACTCGTATATGAAAAAGTATACGATAACAGCGGCGTTTTAACTAGTAAAACACATCGCAATTTTCTAAAATACTATTAATAAAAATAATTAACTTTTTAATATACGTAAATAGATTGGAAGCGACTGTAACATCAAGTATCAAGGTAGGTGGAAAGAGTACTTAGAAGGGAAAATGGTTGTGAATGTTTATGGGAATTTTATGGACAACACTATATTTAGCCCCGTTAAGAACGAAATTGCTTACGCTTTTTCTTAAAAAAAATCAATCCTATCATCATATTATTGTTTAATAGAACTTATAAGCCTGTGTTTTTGTTATTTATAAACTATGGAGTTACAAGCCTGTTTATGTTAGTTATGTATTTTTAGGAAGTTAGGTAAATGGCATTGTCTAATTAAAAAAAAACTGATAATACCATTAAGACAAAAATTCTTCACCTAATACTTACCTTAACATAGCAACTTTTCTTAATTTATCAGATTATTTCAAGAAAAAGACAGGTATTTGATAGAAAAAGATAAATATTGTATTAAACAACAAAATACGATACATAAAATTCTTACTTTCTAACAGTATTATCAACAGGTTTTATTCGTCAGCGTTATGAGAAATGGCCGCAGGGCTTTGTTAGGGAGCACTCCTAGAAGGTATTTAAGTTGGCAAATTTTTCGAAAAACAAAAATTTCACAGTAACAACTGTTTTGTTTCTTCCATAACAGGCACAGGTCAACAATAAATTGGCAAATTGTTCAATACAAAACTGAAACTCTCAACTCACAAACGCCTAATAATTATGTATCTTATAAAAATCCCCGCGAAACCAAACGGTCATTAACGTCCACTGCGCGTCAGTAATGGCGATGTGGCGCGAGTCGTTACTAATAGTACCTACATTGGCACGGCTCAAATAATATTTTTTCTAGTCTACATAATGCTACATAACTTGTTAACTGCTTTCCATAATTCACCTATTTAGATGTAACAAACTTTTCAAATAAACTCCTGTATGTGGACTGCATGACACACTTATTTCTAGTTAGTGAAACGCCTAAAAACTTATTTGCTGCAAATAAACTCTTGTTTTCAGCAGTAAAATTAACTCAAATAAGTTAAAATATGTAAGAAAAACAACTTTTATTTTTCAGTGTAGATAATATTTAATTTTTTGGAAGTTATCAATATTGATGTGGCGCCACTGCTCATGTAGTAACGTGAAAACCGCCATGGTGAACACGTGCTTTAAACTAGGAGTTTATACGGAAGTTCGTAGGTCAAATGCCGTCAAGCCGTGGTCACGCGTGTAATTTCCAAGCGTCCGCCGCGTCCGTCCACATCTCATGAGACGCCCGGTCTCCTCGGTCACTCTGTGATTTTCGCGGCACTCGACGGCGCTGCTTTCGCGCCTCGTGCTAACAGCACGTCTAACTGATATTACAAACTAATTACATCGTTTTCAGCGCAGTACAACAACTTAATAACCACCTTACGCAAATACAATTTAATAGGTACACCTCTAATACATTCAAAAAGTTTAGAATAAAAGGAGAATTGCGTGATATAAAGAATTTGAAAATTTCCAACCCTATCAATAAAAAAAAAATTAAGTCAAGCGCTATTCAAGCTTAAATCTATTTTTTTTCTGAAGTGCGTCAATAAAACCTTTAAAAAAATTATAAACTTATGTAGTTAAAGGATCGACAAAGGAAAGGAAAAAAAAGGAAGGTCCTGTGGCGAAAAAAATATATATTTTTGTTTTTTTTATCAATATTCAATCATTTATTTCATACTTGGCAATTCTATCCATCTACAAATTTTCAGTTTCTTATCTTGTGCATGCCTTTGTTTCCTTTCAACCTAAGTTTTATTGTTCTTTAAACTTAAACTTTTGGGTTTTTTATTCCCACCAATATTGGTGGGCGGAAGGCCCTCTTAAGCCTCCTTTAGGAATCGTGGGAATTGGTGGGTGATGGTTGGGGGAAGAAAAATGAGACGGACGAAATGAAAACAGAAGAGAAGTGAAAGACTATCTGTGGAATATTACTACCCCAGCATTTGCCTAAATGATCCAAGGAAACCACAGAAAAACTTGGACGAGAGTCGCCGGCCCTGAAATCGGACCGATGACCTCCCGAATGCTAAACAATGATCTGAACTACTACTTTGGTCCAAGTTTTTGTCTTGTTTCCTTGGATCATTTAGGCAAATGCTGGGGTAGATACATTCCACAGATAGTCTTTCACTTCTCTTCTGTCTTCATTTCGTCCGTCTCATCTTTCTTCCCCCAACCATCACCCACCTATTCCCACGATTCCTGAAGGAGGCTGAAGTGGGTTGAAGATAGCCCGCCCACCAATATTGGTGGGAATTAAACGCCAAAAAGTTTCCTATTCACACAGTATAGCGTCTACAGATTAATCGTGATCATCTTTTGTATTTTCTGCGTTTTATAATTGTTACTTTCTATCCAAACTATTCATTTATCTTTTGTATATATTTCTTTCCCCTTGCTGTGTTCTTTTCCATTGTTCATATATATTTCCAAACAAAAATAGTGTTTTTTTTTTATACATTATTATTAACTTTCTATGAAAATAAAGAAAAACGCTAAAATCCAAAGTTTATATAATGACAATTTCCTTCATTTAAGACTTAAACAGTTTTGTAATAATCTTGAAGTGGTTAGCAGAATCCAAAACATGTTTGCTTTGAACGATGTCATAGTAGACGCAATTGCAGCCAGGCGTTGCTAAAAGGGCGGTGACTATAGAATTCCAACAGTATGTATCTACTTCTAATTAGAGAAAATTAAAACTTGTCTGATAGTGTATAATAGCAGCAAAATAATTTCTGAAAATCAATTTTTCAATCATGTAGCTACAATTGACCTCATTTGCTCAGTAGGTAAATACGTACACCTTCTTACATTCCTATAGTTGTAGTAGTTAGATTTACCTGTCATCACGTTTCTGTCTATTCCTAGAGTGTGTAAGTCTTAATTCCACGCACTGTAGCTTCTCAAACTCATAATTCGCGTCCGAAGCACGAGCATAAGAGAGACGACAGACACCATCGTCGTCTTTTCTTCTGGCATCAGCACGGAAGTTCGTAGGTCAAACGCTGTCAAGTTCGAGTCACGCGTGCACTTTTTTCCCAAGCGCAATTTTCCTCGTCTCGCTCGCGGTCCAACATCCGAACCGCTATAACTTAATATGGGTACAATATACAAGAAGTATCATTGCGCACAATTTACTTTATACCCCAAAGGCCGAATGGGTAATAAACGGGCTGATAGCAATAAGTCGCAGCGATAGTAAGCAGATACATATCTACGTAAAACGTGAACCGTTATTATTTTGAGTTTTATATACGTATATAGGTAATAAGTATGGTAACTACCCTCGTTTATTCAAAATATTGTCTCGGTTTCTGGGTTCAGTACAGTTTGTTTTAAAATATACAGAAAAAGTTGTTGCTTCACTTTGATACTATTATTACAATCGGACTGATAGAGAGTTAGAAGAAATTGAGAAATCGCTGCGGTTGTGCTGTGACGTTACGCCCACGCTACGTTACCTGAGGATGGCAACCACAATTGTTGGAAAAACGTCGGATAGGAAACTTCTTCGGTATTCTCACCGAAGGAGAAACAATCCTAGACCACGGCCATCAAGCCCGGATTTCTCAATTTCTTCTGATAACGCCGACCGTGAAAGCCTAAATCTTTTCATGATAGAGTTCTTGACAGTTATGAGATGAATTGAAATTAATTCATAAATTCAATCGTCACTGTTTATATTTTCATTGCTTGAATATTCTTTTCACTGATACAAAAAGAAAAAATAAATAAACTTAATAGGTAGGTATATCAAAAAAGACAATTGAACACGCAAATTGTCTTCGTAAATTTGAACCTAAAACGTGTTTGAATACGGCCCTGTAAGACAACTAACTTATCTGTTATTGTGGTCGTAAGTCTGCAACCATTTCCAGTACGCCAGGACCAGTCTCAAAACTATTATAATTTAGAAACACGTTTTTACTTCTAACGTCAAAAGTGATACAACATTTTATATTCCAAATGCCATTAAGAACCCATAATTTCAATATTATTGATTATAGATGCCACAACCTGTATAACAATCCTAAAATTGAAAGACATCTCCTTTTCCCAATACCACCCTTCTCCGTTTAATTATTTATTCTATTCTTTTCCCCTTCTTTCTTTGTTTAATATTTTTTTTAATGAGGTTAGGCCTTTTTCCGCTCACTTCTGTCGTTTCCATACATTTTTCCACTGGTTTACTTTCCACACATCGTCCCAGCATATGGATCATATATCTTCTTCCCTTTAATACATCCTGCATTTTTTCTCGTCCGCTTTTATCCAACATTTATACCCTTTATATTCGTTTCGCTATCTAAATCTTGCTACTACATCCATGTCAGCTTTTCCCTTAAATATTCCGCTTTTATCCTTCTCACATATCTTGATTTTTGTATTTTTTCAAATCCTCTCCCCTAACTGTGTTATTCCCTCCTATTTTTCTACATTCACACATTTGTTCGTAACTTATACTCATTATCCTCAATGTTTTTCCTTTTCTTTTCAACTTTTATTATTATTAAAATTGGTAATTTTGACGTTGATGTAAACGAGAGAAAAATTCACAATATGAAAGTTTTATGTTTTAAATCAGTTCTCTTAAGTTTAACACCCTGAAAGTGCATATCTCACCAAATCAAATCACGAATGAATTTAAGAATGTCGAATCCAAATTTTTGCTTGTGGCACTCACATGCGGTAGACACCAAAACTACTACACAACCTAGTGTATAAGATAATTTTTAATACAAACCAACCTAACGCTTGTAGTGGGTCGTAAGATTGAAAGAAATAAAAATTTTATACATGGTATATTTCTAATTAGACTGCGA
This sequence comes from Agrilus mali, assembly GCA_029378335.1. Lineage (NCBI taxonomy): Eukaryota > Metazoa > Arthropoda > Insecta > Coleoptera > Buprestidae > Agrilus > Agrilus mali. The sequence continues at coordinate 3,993,006 of CM055657.1, read as the reverse complement.
TAATTGGTAATTATTATTTTTCGCTTATTTATGAAACATTGAGAAAAGTTATCTTAAAACATTTTTATTTTGGTACTGAAAATGTGTATCAAACGGTGTGCTCTAATTTTTATTATTCAGTTGGTTGTTGACCAGAAGATGAATGGCTATTTATTTTGACTGTTGCGTAAGTAACATAAATTTCGAGTGTTATCTTTGATATCGTACGAAACCTGATCGTCAAAAATTCGAAACAGTTACGGCAGATGTAAAAATGTGAAAAGTATTGTTTTCAGCCGCTATTGAATCTGTTACTTGGCTGTTGCTTGATATTGATGAACGACAGCCGCGTCGACTGTTCATTAATCTTACGTGTTGTCGTAAGTACGTGGTCGCTTTTCGAATTGATTCTTCTTACATTTGATATCGCGGCCCATTGTTCGAAAGGTCTTTGTTAACATTCACAGCCAAAAACCTCCTTCATTTATCTTTCACACCTGTGTGTACTTGTTATTTATTTCTCTTTTTTATTTCGTCAGTAAAAGTAACAGAGACGACGACAGCAACGCATTCCACTCTTCACTGTCTCTTCTCTACGTATGTATGTATGTATAATTACGAATGTCCCCATGATCACACTTTGTAAAAGACTTCCTCGCCTAATTCATTAGTTAAGTGGCTGTTTGGGACTTTGTCCAAGCATTATACTAACAGAAACAACAAGTGATTAAACTTTTAGTTTTGATATGCCGTTTACCGTTAAAACGGGTGTGAGAAAACAAAAACAAAAATCAATAAAAAAAAAATCCTGTTTAAAAAGATTTAAAGTTAGCCAAGTGGACTTGTGGATTAAATTAAAATTGTACTCCTCGAGATTCTGTTTTTTTTACTTGTTCCTGATGTTATGCTCACGTTTCCCGATAATCTAATTTTGGAAAAACGACTCAATTCGATTTATGGCACTTGGTTTTCCCAAAGCGTTATGTGTTTGTGTCCTTAAAGCGGTATGTACTCTGTTATTGTTGAATGTACTTAGTAGATATAGTGGTTGGTCTCCTTGCGGTAGGATAAAAATTATTTTACGATCTTTTCCCCGTTCCTTTAACAGTACTCTCGACGTCGACCGTCCTTTATATAAATGCAAGACGCGGAGCGAATTCAGATTATGTCAGGCCGATATCAGAGTGAGGTTAAGGTGAAGATCAAGCGGCAATAATAATAACTCGGCAGCCCGGAGTTATTGTTACGACGCGACTGATATGAGCATGTAAAATGAAATCATCATAAACGTGATTTGTATGTTTGTGCTTCTCGATCACGAACTGAATCTCATAGATGTCACGTCCCCGTACTTTCAGTTCAATATCAATCCGTTATTTCGATTTTATTGACCAGAAGTCCTACTGATCGTGTACTCGGACACTGTAAACTCCAATCTCACAAGCAAACTCGAAAACCATACCTAGAAAATCCAATGTATTGTCTGTTATTTTTAAATGTTGGCTCAAGCAATAAAATTTTCGAGACACCCTCAAAATGTTAAAGAAGTGCTGATTTATTGCCCGAACCCTGACATGGAAAGAATCAGACGATAGGGATGTTGTTCCAAGCACTAATCGAAAGGCGGAATTATCTTTTGAAAAATATAATGTAGTATAGGAAAATTTGTACAAACCTTTATCTTTTTATTTAAATAATAAGTAAAGCCTCGTAGAGAATAAAAACACTTGTATATGATTTTCACAAATTATTTATTAGTTTAGCACGATGCTTCACCTTAACGTAGGCTTCTTCAGGCTGTTAAGTATTTACTACTTAGGTACTATGAAGACTACTTCAGGTTCTTAAATAGCTACTGATAATAGGGGGTGGTATTGGGTTAAAACAAATTCAGTAGAGGGGATTTGTTACATTTTTTTTTTTTCCTAGTTTTTGAAGCGAAACTTCTAATGCGACTTTCAACAAGGTTGCGTTAAACGTTTAACGCTACCATGGAGGGGGAATAGAAAGAGACAGAGCAAGAATGAATGTGTGGCACAGAGCGAGAGTGAATGGGTGGCACTCAAACGCATGCGCGTAGTATACCTGTTACAAGCCAGTGCGGGCGTTAGAAACCAGTAGCGTCCAATATTTCAACGCAAGTGGGAGAGATAAAGAAAGATACGCAAAGGTTGAAAGTAGGAGAGAGAAAGAGAGTGAGTCGGTAGATCAGCACATGCGCGTGATATTCTTGCTATGCAGCGAAGTAAACAGTATGAGCGTCGTGAAATTAGCTGAAATGATAATTAAAAGATGCGATCAATTGTGAATTGCAAGCAATGTTAATAAAGTTTGTCTTAAAGAAACAATATGAGTTCAATAAAAATCAATTTCAACCCCTTCCTATTTTCATTTCTATATTACGAAGTTTCACTTCTTCCGCGCGGAGGGACTCCACGCACTATATTTTTTTTATATCTGTTTATTTCCAAGTTTAAAGTTATTATGTGATGACATCAGTAAATGTGCTCGCTCCTTCTTGTAATTTTTGAATTCTCTATTCGATTACCTTCCTTCCATCAGTACGGCATGCCTAATGTGAGATACGTATTAATAGTTGGTAATCTGAAATTAAACGCGTTCGATTTAATGAAAATATCGAGTGGCACGCTATTAAAATTAATCCGATTCGAGTTTAGTTGGTGGGTGGGTATTAAAGCAGTCGAAGTGACTCTCTACTGCCGGTAATTCTCAGGACGTAGCGCGTCGTACGGGACGCTGGAGATTCATGTTTATATTCAATATTGGATCCCGTTACCATCTATCGGTTATTCAATGACTGGGCTTAATTAAAGAGCAACTATTTTACAATTTTATAAAAAATACCAGCATCTGCGCGATGTCAAAGGTTAGATCCGTGAACGTCGAGTGCGGCCAAGTTACGTAGCAACTGCGGGGCCCTTTTTTGTCTCCGATTCAATTTCAGTACCATGACTCATCCAAACAGCAAGTTTAACCCTACTTTTCTAATCCTGAATCTTAACAACGACAAGCCACGTAAAAATTAAATCAAAGAAAACTATTTGAAGAATGCAGATATCGTAAAGGGTCAGTTGTAGGTACCATCTACTGCTTTGGTGGCATTCTTGACTGCAATATCTTATTTATAAAAAATTTTCAGTATAATTCATCAAGATTTTTATTTAATACCGTGGAGAACCGATAATTTTAAAAGTGTGGTTATTTTTTTAACAATTACGTCAAAGGTTAGATTCATGGCAACTGAAGGACCCTTTGTTGTCTTCCATTGAATACTAGCAATATAATTGACGCAAATAACAAGTTTAACTCTACTTTTTTAATACAAAATCTTAATAAAGACAATTCATATGACAATTAGGTCAAGTGTTGGTATAAGTATTTGTCTAAGAGGTACTCAGGTGTCCTAAAAAGCCAAGTATAGGTACCATTCACTGTTTTGGTGGCAATCTTGACTGAAACGTCTTATAAAAAATGGTCAGCACCAGTGGCGGTTTTACTGTAGGTGCATTTGTTCAGTGAACCCTTTAAAAATTGAAGTAGTTACACCATATAATTTTATCCTTTTAATATTTATTATATTATTGATGGTTATCGTATAATATACATCTCTTTTACCATTTCATAGTTACAAAACACCTACCCGTAACCCATAAAAAATATTTAAATTTTTGTTGTGTCGCTGACGACTTCACCTAACTTTTTGGTTCAAGTTTTGATTCTGAACATATCACGAGAGCGATACTCCGTTTGATGTCCATGTGTTAGAGAGAGAAATAGTCGGACGCGTGAAATGGAAGATAAAATACACTCAAGATACAGCGTTTAGGTGCACTGCACGAGAAGCCGGAATCAGCCGGAATAATGTCGTGCTACATCGGCACGGCTACCCGACAATCTGCCAGGGTTCTGCAACTTCGGTTAGGCCACCTGGTGAAAATGTCCAGTACGAGTCATTGTTGTGTTGGTAGGAACCGATAGTAAAAAAATTATGTGCAGAAGCATGTTCAGATTTCAGAGTTCAAAGTCCACTAATTGTAAATGACGCACAATTTATTGCACAATACGTGTTAATTAAAGTATTACGTAAATGATGGAGTCGTGTTCGGTAAAATATATTAAAGAAAATTAAAATAATTTTCAAAATCATTTCGAAATAAAGAAAAGGGGTCCACCTCGCCCAAAACTACAGCCGACACAAGAGTGTACCTTAAAAAATAAAAAGTTCAAACGTGTGTTTAAAGTAGAACAGTATAAAAAAACTTCGTGGTTGTGTGGGTGTAATAAATTAAACGCATTATTTTGCTTTCCGTGCCTGATTTTTGCAGGTAATCCTAATGAAAGTGTTGAGTGGACAAAGACAGGGGTTACGGATTTGTCACATTTGTCGGCAAAACATAGACGAATGGATTTCCTGTATAAGTAAACGTAAGGTGTTTATTTATTGTGTTATTAAATGCCATAAGTATTTGTTTCTCCTAAAAATATTAAAAATCTTCGCCTGCGGCGCATTTACAGCATCGTGAAATACGCTTCATGTTCTGATATTACCTACATGTTATTAACTTTGTGAACCCCCTTCGTATTTGACCACGAGCCGCCACTGGTCAGCACAATTAATCAAAATTGTTATTTAATTCTAAAATTCTCAAATAAGGATTTTAAAAATGTGGTTATTTTTTTTTTACAAATAGATCAAAGGTTAGATTCGTGCAGGCCATTTTATGCCTCCCATTTAATTTCAGCAACATGACTCACTCAAAAAGCAAATTTAATCTTATTCTTTTGATCCTAAATCGTAACAAAGATAATTTGTGTAAATAATTAGACCAAATAGCCAAATCTTCCATGTATTCGTCAACGAAAACGTACAATTATGTCGTAAAAAAGTTACGGTTGGATCTGTTATTGAATCCGGTACTCCAGTCTTCCAAACCTTATCTAAAATGGACAACATAATAATTGATAAGATTTTTTAATTTAGTTCTGTAAGGAACCAATGTCTGTAGGTACTTAAAGATTTAAAAAGCGCGATTAATATTTTTAACAATACTGACTTACTGCGAGCGAAAATTTATTAAAACCGTTATGTGTTTAATGGATAGTTAACATTATGTTTTATCGTAGCTTTACACAGTTACATGTAATTAAAGTAAATATATTGCAACACGTTGCAGCTATTAAGGTAAGAATTTACTTCATTGTTTATCGTTACAAACAACAGGACAGGTATTTATTGTCACTTAATGATTTTATCATCGGACTTTCGCGGAGAAATAACTCGTACACTACAACAGTAGAGAAGAGGAAGGAAAGCATATTGTTGTTTGTCGTTGCATCTGTAGCGCACCAACGAGCGTTCCAATGCCAACTTCTTCGATAGAAACGAAAATTTATCTTCTTTCAACCGGAAATAAATTTCCTTATACGTAGACGTTCGTTTCACACAGAAAATGCAATCGTCTGAGAGTATCAGCAGCATCGTGACTGCAGAAATAGAGTCCTAAATTTCATTTGTTCAAACAATATCCGGATTTGGAACATGAGAAATAAATATTAGTAATTATTCCATAGTATTTACTGGAGCTGAACCATACTGGCTTGGGAGGTTCATTATTTTTGTTATGTTATTATTAATACGTTGCAGCTGGAACGTCTGCACAATTCACGTACAGCCACATGAGCTGCAGACAAAGCAGAACAACCCCTCAATTAAATTTAATTTAGGATTTCTTTTATTTGATTCTCAAGTGGCTTTTTGTTGTAACTTTTGTATTGTTTTCAACCATCGTTGTTATTGAAGTGGCAACAATTCAAACACCTTATTAGGAAGTACCGCAGTCTTGTTAAAAATACGATAATCTTCTGTTCATCCTTCACGTGATTAGGTACCTACTTATATTTAGAAATGACGGGATGTTGTATTTAACATAACTGAAGGTATTTTAGTTGCTAGTGGTTGACATTGGCCATTTACGACGTTGATAATAATAATAGCTCTAATTTTGTAATCTACGCCAAGTGTGTGAAGGTCCCTTGATGATTTCATTTTTTGTGAAAAGAGAAAGTGGAGATGTTATAAGTACAGTTATATCCCATTTTGGGCACTAAATGAGCAATAAATAAATTCATCGCGTGTTTATCTGTTACAAAATGACCTGCATGATAATTGGACGATACCCGTAACCCAGGTGAAATTTTGTTCAAGTTGGCGCGTAATTGCTCAATTTCGCAAATTTAATAATTCAAAAGCTTCTGTGTGTAATAAAATTATAATTCAAAAAATGAACATCTGAGCAAAAAATTAGCACATAAAGTGTCCTTTCACCGTTGTTCGTAATTTTAGTTATTTCCCACGAACATAACAACCACAATTTTTAAGCTTCCTTTCCTACTAAAAACTAATAGAAATCTTTTCATTATTATCAATGGTAATGTACTATTTAAACAGAACATATAAGTGGTCTTACTGATGGTTAAACTTGGTAGGTATTTAAGTAAAAAGAATGCTTTAAATATACACAAATATATCACGTAGGTATTTTGCAAAAATTTGCTTCGTTTTTGCTATTTATGCACATTATTAGGTGCATATTTTAATAACGCTAGGTATTCACGATCTCAAAGTCAACTATAATCATCATCAGCAGTTGTACTTAATGATAAGACTTTTGAAATTTCCGTTAACGTTTGAAAACCTTCATTCCTTTTTGTAGCACATAAAATTGATCTAATATAACTTTACCGGTACTTTCTGGAATAATTTTCAATAATTTTTTACATTGTTTTACAAAACAAATTGACCCACATAAAGACATTTGGCCAGTCTCTAATTTTTTAATTAATAGATACACTTAAAAAACTCTAATAAGCTTTAAACCTGTATATGTCAACTGGTGTATAATCCAACGTTTTCCGAATAAGCCTTCATATCTTATAATCGACTCAGTCAAGTATATGGCATTTTATGTTGATAAAGTAATAAATATGCACTTAATGTGGGAAAACGTTTTATGCAAAATATGTAATTTTAAATTACCGTTAATCGTATTACTTCAGTATAAAACAGATAGCTATATCCACAATATCGCGATAATATTTCAAATAATAAAAAATACCGGCCAAGTGCGTGTCGAACTCGCGCACCGAGGGTTCCATACAAACCTGTATATATGTGATGTAACTAAAAATTTAAGGTTTTCGGAATTTTTCCTTTATATGTGCTATAAAATATTGCTTCATGCAAATTTCAAGATTCTAAATCGACTGGAAGTACCCGTTAGGTTTTGATTCCCTTGCGAGTAGTTGCGAGTTTGAAAATATGCGGCTTAAATTCCTGTTTCTTTTGATTGCGTTGACATAAAAGTTTGATTTTGTTACAGCTTAAAGGTATTATAGACCTGAGTATTTGATATGAATTTCAATTTAATACCTCTACGCGTTCATGAGAAAAGGGGTAGTAACTTTAAAATTATTAAAAATATTTTTATTATATGATGTAACTAAAAATTTACGGTTTTCGCAATTTTTCCTTTATCTGTGCTATAAGACGTTGCTTCGTACCAAATTTCAAGATTCAGAGTTCACGGGAAGTACTCTGTAGGTTTTGATTCGAAAATTTGCGGAAATTTTCGGCATAAACGGCTGTATCTTTTGATTGTGTTGGCTTAGAAGTTTGATTTTTTTACAGCTCCAAGGGACAATAGACCTGAGTATTTGGTATAAATTTAAGCTTGATACATCAACGCGTTCCTGAGAAAAAGGGTCTTGACAGACGGACGCACGGACGGACAACGAAGTGATCCTATAAGGGTTCCGCTTTTTCCTTTTGAGGTGCGGAACCCTAAAAATATGTTTTTTACATAAAATTCCAACTCTACTGATCGCCACCCAATAATTAGCCTTCAATTCGTGTCAGTTCCCCACAAAACTGTATTTAATGTTTCGCAGGATAAGAAATCCCCAAAATTAAATAATTAACTATCCGGATAATTTGAGTTTGGTTTACTATTAACAACTTAAATGTATAAAAATCTTTAAATTCGTATCAACAAAAATGACTTTTCTCCGTTCATAGAAAAGTGAAATAGAGGTATAGTTGAACGTCTGGGTATAAAACATGTTTAAAGCCTTATTATTTTTACACGGATGTGGAACGCGATTAAATGATTCTTCTTCGTTAAAGAGACCATCGATGCCTCACGATTTGACTTGAGATTCAAACGATAAGGAAGCACAGCGTCGTCGTTCGCATCTTAACTATTCTGGAAACTCACGTTGGTTTTATTTACCTATTTATTGATTAAACTACAACTGTGAATCAAACAAACACTTTTTCAAAGATAACGAATGGTAGAAGAGGGTGGTATTTTATTAATCAATTACTAAGGTTTGGAACGTCATCCTCTTGATAAAAAAATATCCATTAGGACCATATAAATGTCTGAATTTACAAAAATTTAAGGGTTGATTCAGGAATAAAGATGAAAAACTAAAATTTTAATGTAAACATGTGTACATCTTCAGTTTATTTAGTTTTTATTAATTGCTAATAAAGAAAAGTCACCCTAATGCAAATTTGTTCTTAGATATGGCTCATCTGCGATTATTACAGAAATAAATACAGGGAATGTTCCTGAGTAGGAATTCAATAATAATTCCATCGTTAGTTTCAGGGAGTGCCAAAGTTGACCAGTTATTTCTCCAATGTTAAACATAATATAAAACTGGATTCTTACTAATTCTCTTCGATTTTTAATCACAACTTTTTGATTTCCAGTGACATTAAAAATTTTCTTTTATAATCTTTTTGAGTAGGTATGTTAGAATATGTATGGATCGACTTTCAATCATCAAAATTGATTGAGAATTATCCCAAACAGTCAAAACCTCCTAATCGGTCAACTTTGACGCCCCTTGGCAGAAAAACTAGCGAAAAAACAACCCATTGAAAGCTATCCAGGGACCGTTCTTTATTAATTTGTCCAATAACCTTCTTCTTGTTATAGCAGAAATTGTAACACACTGGCCACGTTACTTTTAATTATCTAAATAAAAATTATTGTTATATTTTTTTTACAAAAAAAAAACATGGTTCCGCTTATCTAAAGATCCTTTTTTTTTCGCACATACATATTAAAACGTAGATATAGATAAGTGAAAATTTGAACCAATATGGAGCGTCCATAAACACTTTAACAAATGGCTTTTGTGTAACGCCGCTGCATGAGTAGTGGCACACATTTAGTAAGTACGTTTGGTTCTCCATTATATTTTACCAACATACGGTACGATACGTATATCTATAAGATAGGTTCACCAATTAAATTGGACACGAACATGGGGCGGCGAGATAACTTATGGCCGTTCGTCATGCGTTGTTCCCTTATCGCTGTTATCGGGCGACAATTAGTGCCCGCGATGCACGCGGTTGATATCGCTCACGAACTGTCAGAATAGCGCCGGGTAACCAGTTACCGAACATGCACCTTTCGACACGTACGCATTAAATAAAGGGCACGGGGTGCACTCGAGTGGAAAGGACGTCCAGTCGACTCGCCACGAAATTTTTTACCGCAAAAAATTAATGGGTTTAAAAAAAGCAATTATCTGTTCATAGGAAGAAATCCATGAACCAAGGAAGCAGTACACAAAATGTATTTGTACCTATTGATAAATATTCCGTAAAGTGAAATTAAAAATTACAATATTTTCTATATTTAGGAAGTTAAATAGATACCTGACTGACGATGGAAAAGTGGTAAAGACACAAAACATTGAATACCGCAAGGTAAAATCATTTTAATAAGAAGAGGTCACTTCTTGATTCATTACAGAGAGTAAATCAGCATATGGGTGAGGTATTATGTCACTCAACCAGAATCTTTAGTAGATGTATTGTAAAATCTCACCATGAGCCCTGAAATGCTTATGAACACCAAGAGGTGGAGCTTATGCTCAAGCATTTGGATGACATTGGGCGGAGTTAGTACTTTGGGTACAACTGAAGATTGCGTAAAGTAAGAAGAAAGATTAGAAGATTTTAGATAACTGAGAAGTTAGATAACTGACGATGGAGAAGTGATAGAAACCCAAAACAATGAATACCGCAAGGTAAATATGTGGTTTTATTAAGAGACCACTTTTTGATTCACTACAGAGGGTAAATCAGCATATGGGTGAGGTATAATGTCACTCAACCAGAATCTTTAGTAGATGTATTGTAAAATCTCACCCTGAGCCCTGAAATGCTTATGAACACCAAGAGGTGGAGCTTATGCTCAAGCATTTGGATGACATTGGGCGGAGTTAGTACTTTGGGTACAACTGAAGATTGCGTAAAGTAAGAAGAAAGATTAGAAGATTTTAGATAACTGAGAAGTTAGATAACTGACGATGGAGAAGTGATAGAAACCCAAAACAATGAATACCGCAAGTAAATATGTGGTTTTATTAAGAGACCACTTTTTGATTCACTACAGAGGGTAAATCAGCATATGGGTGAGGTATTATGTCACTCAACCAGAATCTTTAGTAGATGTATTGTAAAATCTCACCCTGAGCCCTGAAATGCTTATGAACACCAAGAGGTGGAGCTTATGCTCAAGCATTTGGTTGACATTGGGCGGAGTTAGTACTTTGGGTACAACTGAAGATTGCGTAAAGTAAGAAGAAAGATTAGAAGATTTTAGATAACTGAGAAGTTAGATAACTGACGATGGAGAAGTGATAGAAACCCAAAACAATGAATACCGCAATGTAAATATGTGGTTTTATTAAGAGACCACTTTTTGATTCACTACAGAGGGTAAATCAGCATATGGGTGAGGTATAATGTCACTCAACCAAAATCTTTTGTGAAAGTATTTTATTATCTCATCCTGAGCCCTGAAATGCTCAAGAACACCAAGAGGTGGAGCATTTTGATGAAGACGGGAGGAGTTAGTTATTTGCTCACTTCAGTTAAAGATTCAGTAAAGTAAGAAGAAAGATTAGAAGATTTCCGATATTAAATCGTTTTAATAAGAAGTCACTTCTTAGCCCATTAAAAAGTGGAAATTAGCATATGGAGGAGGTATAATGTCACTCAACCATAATCTTTAGTGGAAGTATTTTAGAATCTCATCCTGAGCCCTGAAATGCTCAAGAACACCAAGAGGTGGAGCATTTTGATGAAGACGGGAGGAGTTAGTTATTTGCCCACTTCAGTTAAAGATTCAGTAAGGTAAGAAGAAAGATTAGAAGATTTCCGATAATAAATCAATTTAATAAAAAGTCACCTCTTGGCCCATTACAAAGTGGAAATTCGTATATGGGGGAGGTATAATGTCACTCAACCATAATCTTTAGTAGAAGTGTGTTAAAATCTCCCATGCTCAAGATCAGTGAGAGGTTGAGCTTATGTTCAGGCAGATCTCTGCGCATTTCAATTGACGAAAAATTAGAAGATTGTCGACACCTAGGAAGTCAAGTAACTGAAAAGTGATATAGATCCAAAAAGATGTCACTTCTTGACCATTACAAAGTGGAAATCAGCATATAGAAGAGGTATGATGTCACTCAACCAGAGTTTTAAGTAGAGTATTTTAAAATCTCATCCTGAGCCTTGAAATGCTCAAGAATACAAGAGGTGGAGCATGGCTCAGGCATTTAGTTCTCTGTCCACTTCAGGGTCAGAGCTCATGATATTCCGAAGTACCTCTAATAATATTAGAGTATATACCTACGTTGTTAGAACAATAATACAATTCCAACGTTGGAAACCGACAGATGACATTCCGAAAGCGGCCGGCTAAAATGAAAGACGTTACACAGGACGTTTTTATTATCTTTTACGCATATTTCCCTTTCGTTTCGTTGTAGGTATTCAATTTGAACGGTCGTATTTTAACGAGTACAAAGTATGTCAATGTCGCCGCAGACGCATCTTCGGACAAATGCGATTATATCTGCAGCATAGTTCAAAACAGAGGTGGCGCTGATCGATATGGCAGTAACAAGGATCGGGTTGCCCTAATAGGCAAAGCGGAGACAAAGAGGTCCCGGCCTGTTGGATGTCTTCACCATATTTGCTAAGCACCTGTTGTGTTGTTACTACGCGTATGTAGCCACATACCTATACATATGTGTACACATTATACTTGTGTATACCTAAGGATTGTGTGTATTGGTGACTAATTCAATGCTAAATCTCTTCCTTCAGTTGGTTGTGCCTGACGAGGCGTCCCAGCAATGTTGACGAGTTATTCGTTTAACTCATTTGGGAAAACACACTAACGCTAATAAGGTTTCACTTTTGTTCTGTTATTGTCTCTTTGTAACCACCGCCTTTGTTACCTAACCTAGTGCGTGACTTGTTAGGGATAGTAGGAAACCAATAGGAATATATATTTGTACAGGTTGATGCTAAAATCAAAACCCAAATACCTCATTGAGTGATTTACTGTTTAAAGTACCTCACCTTGATCCTTTAATGTTATGTTTCTCCAAAAGAGATATCAGTGGATCTATGCTAAAAATAAAATTGTCCCACAAAGTTTCCACGTACCGGAGTAGATCTTCTCAGGAAAATCTTTTAGAACGTATTTCTTTCGCAAACAATCATATCATGAGCATTTTGAAATATGGAAACACAAAGAGTCACCTCAGGAGTATAAGATGGATGTAGAACCATTGGCATCTTTGGATTATCCAAAAAGCAAGTCACGAGGAAGGTGATGTGGACAATCTTATTATACTGGTGAAGTTCCTATTAACTTCTTCAGGTTTTCTAAGCAGTTCTATCTATAATGTGCTTTTGGTAATTCTACATTAGTCATGGTCGTTGATGATGGCTAATCCAATAAGAGCTTTATTGATGGCGTCATTAGAATATTCTGAAAAGTATCGACGACAAAAAGAAAAATTTTCCACTGCAGATATTTTGAGTTTCTCAAGACAGTCAATAGAATCATTTTCTTAAGACAATCACACTATTTGGAGTTTTCTCGATAGACGAAGACGAGTTCCATTTCCTTACTTTTCAGATGGAAAAAGATGAATGAATGACTATAAATTTGAAAGCTGAATCATTATATAACAGTTCTATTTACTATTTATCACACCTTGTCTGTAAATATGAAACCGGAATTTCGAATAAACGGCTCTAGCTGCTAAGTTTATTTTATTTAAAGTTTCATAGGTGTCACTTTTTCTTGTTTTGACATCTGTCAAAGTTTGAATTGAGGAAGCTTTAAGATATTGTAACTCCATATTAACGAAGAAAAACAACAACAACAGTTACAAAAAATTATTTATTGTACCACAATGTACATTTCGCCACACCGTGGCTTCTTCAGGTGGAGAAGTTCTACATGATAAGCTTAATTACAGATCCTTAAATACTAAAATACAATGGAGGGGAGGAACTACACATACTACTCAAATACTTAAAATTACAAATTTAACAATGGAGAATGTAATTTTAAGTATTTGAGTAGTATGTGTAGTTCCTCCCCTCCATTGTATTTTAGTATTTAAGGATCTGTAATTAAGCTTATCATGTAGAACTTCTCCACCTGAAGAAGCCACGGTGTGGCGAAATGTACATTGTGGTACAATAAATAATTTTTTGTAACTGTTGTTGTTGTTTTTCTTCGTTAATCTGTCAAAGTATTCCAACACATAAAAAACAAAACTTCATACAACAAAAAATTATTTTATTTCGTTAAAAATGTCGAGTTTTGTACCTAGTAATTACAATATGCGGACAGCATTGGTTTTCTGCTATCATTTAAAAAAAAGTGCTGCAGAATCACATCGCCTGCTTGTCGAAGCTTACGGCAATCATGCTCTTGGTAAATCAGAGTTTTGAGTGGTTGAAAAAATTTAAAGTTGGTGATTTTGATTTGTCGAACGAAGAACGTGGAATACCACCGAAAAAATTTGGGGATGACGATTTGAAGGCTATGTAAGATGAGGATAACACGCAATACAACAACAACTCGCAGAGCAATTGAATGTGACTCGAGAAGCCGTTGCCATACGTTTGAAGGCCATGGGAAAAATTCAGATGGTGGGAAAATGGGTTCCCCATGATCTCAATAAAAGACAGCAGGAAAACCGAAAAACCACTTGCGAAATTCTTCTCACCAGGTACAAAAGAAAATCATTTCTGCATAGAATTGTAATTGAAAAGTGGATATATTTTGATAATCTAAAGCATCGAAAATCATGGGTCAATCCAGGCGAACTAGCAACATCGTCTGCAAATCAAAATCGTTTTGGAAACAAAGCAATGTTGTGTGTTTGGTGGGATCAGAAGGGCGTTATCTATTACGAGCTCTTAAAACCAGGTGAGACCGTCAATACGCAACGATACCAACAGCAAATGATCCCTTTGAACGAATCTCTGCGTGAAAAGCGGCCTGAATATCAAAAAAGACAACACAAAGTTATTTGTCTTCATGACAACGCTCCATCTCACACTGGAAAATTGGTCAAAAACACAATTGAGTCATTCAGGTGGGATATCCTACCGCATGCGGCTTACTCGCCAGACTTGGCTCCTTCAGATTACCACCTGTTTTCATCGATGGGACACGCACTGACCAAGCAGCACTTCACTTCATTCGAAAATGTCGCAGAATGGCTTGATAATTGGTTTACCTCAAAAGAACAGGAATTCTTTTGGCGTGGAATTCACGCGCTACCAGAGAGGTGGCAAAAATGTGTAGAAAACGAGGGACAATATTTTGAATAAATTATTTTTTGCCATTTGTATATTGTATAAGTGTAAAAACAAATAAAAAATTCCGGTTTCATATTTACAGACCTTAATATTTTTAACTCTGAAGTATGTGATTATAAACACTTCACACTTGAACCGATTTAACTAAATGACCATAAAAACCATCAATCAATTTCACATTATACAGATTTATACCTAATGATGATGAACCTCCTATTGAAACTATTAATTGCTTTTTTAACTTTTAATATTCTTCGAGCCTCTAATCCTTCAGAGCGTTCAGTTGAAGCTTTCGCTTATGCATTCAGCTATGAATTTTCAAAAGTGAATCTCTGATAAATTTAATAATAGATCCGTTTGCACCATAGCAATGCGATGGATATAGTAGTTGCAGGTATACACATTGCATAGGTTAGTGATGGGCGCTATCGATAGTTTTTACTATCGATAGTAACTATCGATAGTTGAATAACTATCGAATAATTCATTCGATAGTTTTTATTCGTTAGCGTATTTTTTCAATTACCTACACGATAGTCAAGCAGCAGACGGTTAGCTCGATCACTAACCTAAAAATATACGAACATATAGATATACTTACCGACCAATATACGATTCGTATAGTATAGATAAAAAAACAGGTTATGCTGAAAATAATAAATAACCTCGACTTAAAACATGGTTTCTAAGTCTTATTACTTTCAAAAAATTTTTATTTACTTAGGTAAGCGATCTTTTTGTGTTGTTATTGAACACTTATTTAATTTTTTTTTGGGTAATTATAAGTACGCATTACAAGCATATAGTAAGTATTTATGACTCCAATCCTAACTACACTAATTTAAAAATTATTAATTATTCATTTGCATTTTATTTTTCCTCATATTTAACTAGTATAAATTGGCGCCATAGAAAATTATGTTTATAAAGTATGTATGTATGTATTGATAACGTCTAATAATTATAGAATTGTTTATATTATTCGGCTCTGCTACGAGGAAGTAGCGAAGTAGTAGACAATGCGCAAACGTATCATTTACCCATTCCAACCACGACTCCAACGTTCAGTTCGATAGTTGGAAAGTATTCGAATAAAAAAAGTAACTACTAGTTACTAGTAATTCAGTAACTACATTCGATGTATAGAAGTTACTACTATCGATAGTGATTTTCATTCATTAAGAAAAACTATTCGATAGTTACTATCGATAGTAAAAACTATCGAATAGTTCGATAGTTTTTATTCGATAGTGCCCATCACTAGCATAGGTACCTACATAGGAACGTACAATTATTGAACGCACTGTCAGCTATTAACGGTAGATCCCAGAATAATTGCATCATAATACGGTAAGAGGAATTAGCACTTGTTCCGGTTAATCTGGTACAATATTAATTCTCATCAGCAGTCAGTAGGTACTTGGTGAGGAGGTCGAACTGCGCCCCTTTGCATACGTCAAGAAATTAATGTTGCAGAATAAGATGTCGACCCAAGATAGAGTTCACACAGACATTATATCCACCTTGGTACAAACATGTATGAACTCTTGATGAATACTACGTTTCACAGTACACTGAGTTCCTCTATGACCTCTCTACATCTGCGCATAAATATGTATATTGTATACTTACAACATCATTGTCAGAATGGTACTGGAGGTGTTCATTCAGCTCGTGCGACTCGAACCTACATCGATTAATATTTAATAATACATTAATCGAAAATCGATACATTTTTCGGAATGGTCCTGAAAGTAACTGGAATGCATTGATGATGAGTAAAATACCACAAAGTTTTATGATAAAAAAATTCCTTCTCCTGTTGGATAATAAATTTATTCTGTTTACAAAAATCTGCTGCAACTAATATTTCCTTCGGGACACTTGTTTAATATCATCTCGGACATATCTGTCCAATAACAAGTAATTATTTCCGTTAATAAAATCAATTTAAAGTTGGTAGGAGGAGTTGCCTGTATAACTTGCGTCAATTATATCCTCGCCGCTTAAGATTTTTATCGTTTCGATTTCACACTTCGCTGAAACAGACATAACTTTTGACTGATAACGGACCTTACGAAACAAGATTAGGACCTATCGCACGTCAGCTAATGAGTTAATTGGTCATCCTGGCTGACAGTAGTTTGATTCTGACTGTGAAGTAAGCGATAGACGGCGAGATTGAGAAGCTCTCGTTGCTGCCGATTGAAGGGTCTTTACATTTTCTTAAATTAGGCCTTATCAGTTGATTACAACGGTCGGTATACGTGTATACGTGCATGGTAGTTGCTTGTTCACCTACACAGGACAGGCTTCTCGCCAGGAGAGACCTTGTTCCGAGGTTGTTCGGTGATCTAGTACAACAAGTGCTCAGATCTCTTTCTCGCAGTAGCGCTTCCCTTTTCATGAATTATTTATTTATAACAGACGTCGAGTAGCAATTTTGCATGTTGTATCGATTTTGTATCGATAATAATACCTATGGACTGTCAAGCAAGAATTAGGTAACGGTCAAAATTCTTCAGGTGGATATGTCGCACTTTATCATCCTATACAGCTAAAAAATTTCACGACGTGTTTTACAAGACAAAAGAATTTCATTCAGATAAATCCGCCAGGGGCTTTATTCAAACTCAATAGAATATTATCCTGAATTGATTAGAATTTATAAAATTAGAAGAAATATTTATGATCATCATCATCAGGTTTTCAGTCCGATGCTATTCAACTTCTTTCTATGTGGAAAACTTTTAAATAATTCCACATTCTTAAATATTTGTGAATAGTAATCTTATCTAGATTTTCATTTAACCCTCTTTATTCCTATTTCTTCTTTTAATATGTTTCTTACCATCCCTTCATACCTCTCAAACCATTCTGTCTCATATATTCCTTATGGACATCCGTAACACCTTCTGCTATCCTAATACTTTTTCTTCTACCTCTTCATTTTTATTCTAATTTTACAACTTAAATTTCATTTCATGAGACTCATTTAGTTTCAAGAAATCTTGTCTTCATCTTGACTTATGAAGACTGGAAAAACTTTGGCGGTTGTTGCAGAACGAACAAAATAGCTCAAACCCCAACGCCAAAACACGACACTTTAGTTGTCCGAAGCACTTTTCGGTAACAAAGTTACCTTCTTCAGGGACTGAAGTGAACTAAACCTAAAAGAGAACTTATCCTAATATATACTGAAAGTTGTTAAGGTTCAGTGAACATGGTTCAGCAGCAATGGTGATGATGTTCAATGGACCTTGACAATAACAAAAGATGATAATTAAACTAAACTAAATAGCGGCAATCCAGGGATAGGACCCTTGTCATTGTTAAGTAAAATTTGGTTATTTTTTTTTTTTTACAAATGTATAAACTTTCTTTGGGGTTTGAGCTATTTTGTTCGATCTTCATCTTGACTTGTTTCAAGGCAAGAGCACCGATGTAAAAATAAAATAAAAGCAAACTTCAAGAATTTCGTTCTTCATTTTGTCTTGATTCACTCAGGACAAAATCAAGACAAGAGCACTGATATACAAATCGAGACAAAATTTTATCAAAAGTTCGACTTTGATCTTGATTTGCAGATCGAGACGAGAGTTCAAGACTCTTGTCTGTCTTGGTAAAACCCTAATTGCAAATTCTTCAAAAGTTAATAAAGGGAAGTTTAATATGACAAAGTATGTGCAGGATAAGTAAAGATCAAAAACATCAATTTACAAAATAATATGCAAGGGTCTACAGGTCTAGAGTGTAATCTTTGTTCTGTTAATTGTTTATCTTGTTTGTACCTAATACATACTGGCTTTTAGTTGCCCATAATTCCAGTTAATTGCAAATTAACCTTCGGTAAACAGTGTATTGATTGCAATAATAATAAGTGCGGACAGGTCGTAAAGTTTGGTATTTACTACCGTTTCTCTTTAGTGCCGATAATTACCTACTTATGTACGTATATCTACTCCGATCGGAACAAACAGCTAATTAAATCAATAATCTGTATTGTGTATGCTAAATAAAGCCCTTTTTATTCGTAGGCTCTTCAGTAGGTAGCTATACGTACATATCTACCCAAATACAATGCGCCGACCATTAACACCTGATGCGATGTAACTGTAAATTACATTACGAACAGAAATGCTCGACAGATGTGATACAATCGACATTAGTCGTTGTCTATTGATGTAAAAGATTTAAATTAGCTACACTGTAAAATGGGTGTATGATGATGATGAAGTATCTCTAAACATTTTAATTAATATGGCATTGATAGAATTTTTTCAGTTAATTTGTTTTAGCCACTTGAACAAATCACAATCCATTGTATATTTATAATGAATGAAGTCTTACAATTTGTATTTCATGAAAAGCCTTCAGGCTGTGAAATATTTTTACAATATTGTGTATGCAGAGTGTGGTCCTTAGCATATAATCAATAATGTTGAAACCAGGGGTTTATGGAAGCATTTGGAACATAAAATGTTGTATCCACTTTGATCTTAGAAGCAAAAAAAAAAATTATTTTAAACCATAATATTATGTTAATGAATATAGAAACACGTTTAGTGAAACTAAACTCAAAGTGTTTCTATATTCATTAACATAATATTAATCATGTTCCACAATGAGTGCGACACGCAATCTATTAATCATAAACCATAATAGTTTTGAGGCCGGTAGATCCTCGCGAACTGCAAATAGTTACAGCTTGGGATGAAAAGAGTATGAGTAGATAATATTAATCATTGAGATCATAAGAGATTAAAAAATATTAATACATTTTTGTTTGTTGTATTTTGTGCCAGGAAGCAATGATTCCTTTTTAGTGATTATAAATGCCACACCCTGTAGATTCATTTTTTTATTGAAGGAGAAGAGAATCATCCAAATATTTTCGTTATTATATTTGACATGACAGTCGTGAATGCAGTATAAATATACTCGAGCTGACTAACGTACGAATTTTTATTTTCCCACCGCCTCGCCTCTTGCAAAATATTATGAACGCTTAGCAGCATTTTTACTTGGGATATTTTTTTCTTATTTCTCGTCTTGATATAACGACCCGTCTTAAGCAGTACAATGGCTTTTTAAAGATGTATGAGCTCTCGTTGCGATGATATAACCGGATACGGACACCTGAACATCAAAAAGGTAGCATTCGGCGTTGACTTACTTACAATATAATATTAAAAAATAAAAGTCCGAAAACGCTACGTCACGGGCCTTTTTAAGAGGCCTTTTCAAAGACGAAGTGGGCGTTGCCAAAGCGTGGATAATTTGCACATACATACGTACATTAAACGCATGCGGCAAAAGAAAATAAACCATACAACAGCGGTCCATGCAATTATGCTTAACCTCACTTTAAATAGTCTGTCAACGAGACCACAAAGTCCCTCGTGTTATGACGCTCCAGCTGTTAAATTCTGCATATTATCGTTACCGTTCAACGACGGACCTTTATGCACATCTTAACTTCTTCGTTTTAATGTTGTAAGAACATTAATTTTGATTGTTTACAATCGTATTGTACAATTGTTATTATTCGACTAAAAAACAAGTAAGGGAGGCGGGCGTAAAAGTATCGTGTAACTGTTAAAAAAGTACATATTGTTGTTTTTCGTGCAATTTTTTTTGTTTTTTTTTATTTTATTTACAAAAGGGTTTAAAGCTGTATCCGCGATGTATTTGAGGATTTTAAACCGCGAAACAGTAAGGTGCATTAGTTAATGATAGTAAATCGCAATGAAAGAATTTCAAAAAGTAGAAAATGGCCAATCCTAGTAAGCACCAGAAATTTTGTGCCCCTTCATATTATGTTATAATTCAGAAGAACGTATTTGATTTTCGACAAACCAATGTTTTCTTTTTAATTAATTTTGTTTCAGTTTCCTTCTTTCGTCTTCAGACTTTATTCAATTTGTTCTTCTGTGATAAACTCGATCTAAATTCATCCTTTCTTTTTATTTTGAACCCCCTTTTTTACATCTTTGATCCATGTTTTTCTTCTTTCCTCTTCATCTTTTATACAATTCTTCTGCCTTCATCAAGATCTATATTATTCTGCCATCATTTTGATGCATGTTCTTCCTTCTTTTGATCTCGAAACATCTATCCAAATACTTCCTCTTTGTCCATCTTGATCAAATTCTTCTGTCTTTTTTCTCAATCCAAGCTCTTTTTTCTGTCTCCATTTAGAATTTTTAAGTTTTCTATCATTTATGTCGACCCAATTCCCTTTTCTTTGTCCTCATTTTGGTTCAGAATCCTTCTACGTCTTCAACTTTGTTTTTTTTTTCTCTAATCATTTCGATCCAAGTTCCACCAAGTCTTCATATTGATTTGTTTTTTCTTCTGTCTTCAGCTCTTCTGCCTCATCTTCTTCTTCCTCGCCACCATCCAACCATATTTACGATCTCTAAATGGAGATCGAAGTGGACTTTCTGCCTTAGACACCACTTTGCACCAGTGCATGTTAGTGAAACGGCGTAACAACCCATTCCCCCATATCAATTGACAGAATTGAAATTCAACAAAGGTAATTTTATGTTAAAGTACTTTTAGGTTGACTGAACCTTGGCACTTCTTCAATTCACTTTTTATCGGAGTATTTTAGTTTGCTTTCTAAATATTGAATTTATCTGTGTTTAATTCCATTAAGATTCAATCAAAATAGTCTCAATAGTGGTGCATTTACTTAAGTATGACGATATTGGTGTTATTGGATTCCCGCGGTTCACTTTCTGCGGTTAATTGAGCGCCCAACGTAGCATGGTAAAATGTTAACCTGACTATCATAATTACTTACGTGAAAATACGAACGAGATTGACCGCCATCGTCGCATCTAATGTAAATATAATAATTTCATTCCGCATAAATAATGTCTTCATATCGCATCCACCAAGGTGTGCCTCACTGCGTCTTTTTATTGCTAACTTGTTAAAATGCTAATACACACCGCCCGTTACTGTACGTACTTCTTCTTCTTCTTCGTCAATCCGTGAACGCAAACATAATAAACTGCACTTAATTTCGCATTAACAAGTAGTATTAAAATTTGCTCTCGTCTCAGCTAACGAGCTGATAAGTGAGATGGAACGATTTTCATAGAAAGATACATTCGAAACTGTCTGTGTGTTATGGTAATGTTTGCCTAATAGGGAAAGCGGTCATTACTGATTTATTATCAATAATCAAATGTTTAAGTAAATTTTATTGCACAAATTTTTGCTGTTGGAATTTTTTAACGTACATCAACGAGATCTTCTTAAGGTTATGGTGGTGAAAAATCAATTAGGTTTTATCCAAAAGATATCTCATCCCTCGAAGAAATGCTAAACACTTAACAGTAATGATTATTTTAATTTTCATATAAAAACCCTTAATGATACTTTCTACCACTTTGTCCCTTCTATTGGATGTTACGTATGCAAAGCAATAATTTAATATTGAATCACTCGGGCTAAAATGGCCATCATTAGTGTCTAAAAATGAACGGCAGTTTCGACGACTTTAAATTTTATTTGCATTGAATGAAAACGTTTCTTCGTATCTCTGGTACATTTACGCAACAACAAGGAGGTCGCAGTCGCAGTTAAAACGCACTGATCGTTCGTACGTTGTAAGTACGACGTGTCAGAGGTACGCGGACATATGATTATTAAAGTTGCATTGCTCTCACTGACAATACTTACGTGTACTACAAACATATCATTTGGAGAGATAAATTGGTTTTGAATTAATGCAATATTGAAGGT
This sequence comes from Agrilus mali, assembly GCA_029378335.1. NCBI lineage: Eukaryota > Metazoa > Arthropoda > Insecta > Coleoptera > Buprestidae > Agrilus > Agrilus mali. The sequence goes on along the minus strand of CM055657.1, from coordinate 3,970,520 downwards.
ACGGCCTACCCGTTTATGAACCGAATGCTGGTGACTGGTGACTGCATATTGAGTGAGATGTTGATGTTGGCGCTACATTTCTGACATTATGGCTTTGTACTGTTTAGCAAATACCATTTACAAACAGCTTACATATTCCATTAGCTTTGATGCTCGTGATAGCAGACGACATGAAATAAAATCGTATGAATTATACACCAGCTTGCAACCGTTTACATCCAATATGATCTATTAAAATCATTAATGAACATTCATAAACATTTTTATGTCAGAAATTATCTCACTACATCCGCACGATGCACGCACTCAACTGAAGCAGACGCACTCATATGTGGCTACTTAATACAGACGCCACTATTTGACGATCTCTTAGTATTTTTTAATACAGTACTGTATTTTATATCAAGTCAATGTTTGAAACTAAATTGTCTCAACTTGCTCCACTTTAATTTCTTGTTCGTGCCAATCAAACGATTAGAAGCGGTTCAGCACCTGGCCTTCTTTATTACAATACTACAATAGACGATCAAAAAATAAATTTCTGGGAAAAATAATATCATTTTGTACATTTTACACATGTTGTTGCCAATTCTTGAAAGAACACCTGCTGCTGGCTGTTTATAAAAAGAGAATCGCTTAATCTCCGAACGTGTCGTCGACTTGTAGTGTCATCTTCAAGCACTATCCGATGAATCACATTCACACATGCATTACTGGTATTTATATACCCGTGTAATACATATACGTACACGTATGTTATATTAATACAAGTGCATGCGTGCCGAATGGCGTGTGTGTATGTATATTTCCGTGTATATGACCAGGACGACTGACGTGACGTATGTACAAGCATTCTAAATGGTGTCACACAGGCGTAATATTCATAAACTTACTTGGCGATTTTCAGCACGAATAAGTTGCTTTTTGGATGCAAATTGCACTCCAACAAGTTTTATTTATCGTCTATAGGGTTTTTGCCTCAAAAATACCATTCTAAATGTTTTTTTCGCATAGGACAAATTGAAAGTCCCTTTAAGAGGTTGTATGATTAATAATTGAATGTCATCTGCGGATACGTTGTGGACTCATTAATGTTCATTAAGATCTTCGACTCTCTTTAACTATTGATATGAGAAGATAACACATGTTGATACTTGTCCATTATGTAATGAATTGTAAAAACAACAGTTTCAAAAAAAAAACTTTACTGGTCACTACAATTGTTTCACCACACAGTGGCTTCATCGGGTGATGTATTAAAAAATTTTACTAAACTACAACACTATGTGTATATTACAAATAGTCTTAAAATATAAGTGGGGAGGAAACACTTCAAAATTAGGCTAAAATATATAATAAAGGTGAATTATTGCAGTCTATTTGATCGTTTAAAGTAACATTTTTTTGAAAATTAGTTTTAAAATTCTATTGCAGATACGTAGAATTTTTAAGTCTAGGTTGAATGTGTGTTTACTGTTATTAAAATGTTCGGCATACGCTGAATCTGATTTTTTGTTGATAAAATGATGATAGCATTCATTAATTCTAGCTTTAAAAGATCTGCCTTTCTGATCAATATAAACCCAATTAATTACATTCTAAACAATTTAATCTATACACTCCTGATTTTAGTTCCTTAGATATTTTTGACTTACTATTAAGAATATATTTACCTAACGAATTGCTAGTTATAAAGGAGATAAAACTATCATTTATTATTTAATGTTGTTGTTAATAAATTTTTGTTTCGAAATTTTGTTGTTTTTGCAATTCATTACAACTCTTTAATTAATTTCAATCTAACTCATGCCATTGTATTGCTAATAAAACATAAAATCTTTCACACACTATCCTCTTGAAGTGTAAGGACAAATATTCACAGATAGCCATCCTCAGCATTTTTAACATTTCCTATTACCATCTGTAACTTCGGTAACCTAATAGTTCTTTTATAGTTTAATTGTGAGTTCAAAACTTCTGTTTCCTTAGAATGCTGACTAACAAATTTTTATCAACTATTTAAGGGAAAATTCACACTTCTGTTACAGTTGCCTTGACTGAAATAGTTTTGTCGTCTTTGTTGCTCAGTTATTACAAAAAAATAAAGTATCACAAAGTAACTAAAAAACTATTAAAACATTAATAAAGCTTGACTAATAATTACAATAATTTCGTCATTTGCCACTTTGTCTCATTTTAGACGTCGAATTGAATCTTTCTTAGAAATGCACAAATATCAAAATGATTCAGATTAATCTATTACGTCAACAATTATTACAGTAATTTTTATTGGAGTTCTAATTTCACACGCGTTCCACTTAATCCTCGAATCCAGTTCAACGTAAACAAATAAAAAACTTACGCAAACGAAACATTTTTTTTTTGCAAGCTCCCGCGGATTCGAACGGAATAGTAAACGAGAGTGGCGATCGTTGATTGTGAAATTTTCCCATCTAAAGGACGTTTGTTATTGATAACAGATCTCCGCTGTCGGTATCTTCTGGTAGCCGTCAACATAAAAGCCCGATCTCTAATACGTATAACCGACGTCTCTGCTTGACCTGAATACGAATATCAGTTTATGGCTGATGTATCGTTCATATAAGCGCATTAAATCTGGGCTGTCTGCACAAATAAAATAACCGATATTTACGGGATTGTCACAGGATAAGGAAAAAAAAAGTATACGCACAACTAACCTAGCTACGTACGTATGTACAAACATACGAAGCTGTATCGCAATCAAGATCTTGCGGTAATATATTTTCACAAAAAGACTCACTCCTATAGAGGTGCAATCTCAAAGGCTATCAATCGACATTATACAATCTCCATAGCTCCAGGCCAGCTTATGTCCTATTCTCATCTGACAAAATAAGTAAACACATAACTGCATACGCACCGACTGCAATCGAAGTCACTGTCATTTGTGTACTATGATGTTCTATGAAAATGCGCACAAAAATCCTGAACTGAGATAAGACCAAAATAAAAAATCTTGAAAACCAAGAGGATCGTAAAACTCTAACCAAAATTTCTTGAACTCGAAAATTTTTGACGTGATTTCCTTAATCTTGACTCGATTGATAAATCAGTGCTTTTATCTTGATTTTATCCTGAATCGGGGCAAGTTCAAAATAAAAATTTTGAAAATCAAGAGTCACAAAAATCTAAGCAGAATTTCTATATCTCGAAAATTCTTGACGTAGTCCTCTTAATCTTGTCTTAATTTATACTTCAAACAAGATCAGGGCACAAATTCTTTACATTCAGGAATCGTGAAACTGTAGAAGAGAATTCTTTTGATTTTTGTCTTAATTTTATCTTAAATGAAGACAAGATTAAGACAAGAACTCTTGAAAATCAAGAATCTCATAAAACTCTAAGCAGTATTTCTAGATGTTTAAAATTCTTGATGTAATTCTCTTAATCATTTATCGATTTTTATATCAGTGCTCTTGTCTTTTGAATCGAAACTGGATCAAAATAAATCTTGAAAATCAAGAGTCTCGTAAAACTTTAAGAAAAACTCTAGATCTCGAAAATTCTTGACGTGGTTCTCTTAATATTGTCTCAATTTATACTTCAGACAAGATCAGGGCACAAATTCTTTACAATCAGGAATTGTGAAACGGTAGAGGAGAATTCTTTTGATTTTTGTCTTAATTTTATTTCAAATGAAGACAAGATTTAGACAAGAACTCTTGAGAATCAAGAGTCTCATAAAACTCTAAGCAGAATTTTTAGATCTTGAAAATTCTTGATGTAATTCTCTTAATGTTTTATCGGTTTATACATAAGTGCTCTTGTCTCCTGAATCGAAACAAGATCAAAGTAAATCTTGAAAATCAAGGCTCTCGTAAAACTTTAATCAAAATGTCTAGATCTCGAAAATTCTTGACGTGGTTCTCTTAATCTTGTCTCAATTTATACTTCAGACAAGATCAGGGCACAAATTCTTTACAATCAGGAATCGTGAAACTGTAGAGGAGAATTCTTTTGATTTTTGTCTTAATTTTATTTCAGATGAAGACAAGATTAAGACAAGAACTCTTGAAAATGAAGAGTCTCATAAAACTCTAAGCAGAGTTTCTAAATCTTGAAAATTCTTGATGTAATTCTCTTAATCTTTTATCGATTTTTACATCAGTGCTCTTGTCTCCTGAATCGAAACAAGATCAAAGTAAATCTTGAAAATCAAGAGTTTCGTATAACTTAAAGAAAAATTCTGATCTCGCAAATTCTTGACGTGCTTCTCTTAATTTTGTCTCAATTTATACTTCAGACAAGATCAGGGCAAAAATTCTTTAAAATCAGGAGTCGTGAAACTGTAGAGGAGAATTCTTTTGATTTTTGTCTGAATTTCATTTGAGATGAAGACAAGATTAAGACAAGAACTCTTGAAAATGAAGAGTCTCATAAAACTCTAAGCAGATTTCTAGATCTTAAAATTCTTGATGTAATTCTCTTAATCTTTTATCGATTTTTACATCAGTGCTCTTGTCTCCTGAATCGAAACTGGATCTAAATAAATCTTGAAAATCAAGAGTCGTATAAACTTAAGAAAAATTCTGATCTCGAAAATTCTTGACGTGGTTCTCTTAATCTTGTCTCAATTTATACTTCAGACAAGATCAGGGCACAAATTCTTTAAAATCAGGAAGTCGTGAAACTGTTGAGGAGAATTCTTTTGATTTTTGTCTTAATTTTATTTCAGATGAAGACAAGATTAAGACAAGAACTCTTGAAAATGAAGAGTCTCATAAAACTCTAAGCAGAGTTTCTAAATCTTGAAAATTCTTGATATAATTCTCTTAATTATTCTTGAAAATCAAGCCTCTCGTAAGACTTTAAGCAAAATTTCCTGATCTCGAAATTTTTTGACGTGGTTCTCTTAATCTTGTCTCAAATTATATTTCAGACAAGATCAGGACACAAATTCTTTACAATCAGGAGTCATGAAACTGTAGAGGAGAATTCTCTTGACTTTTGTCTTAATTTTATCTCAAATGAAGACAGGATTATGACAAGAACTCTTGAAAATCAAGAGTCCCATAAAACCCTAGTATCAATTAGCCAAGTTCTTTCTTCTGTCCATTTTCAATAATCATCACTGTACTTAAATATTCATTGAGCCAACGTAGCTTCAAGACCAACGTAACATACCTTTATTAGTTACACTAGTTATTTTAGGTTAATGCATGCAGTATTATTGTCAGCCCCGGGCAAGGACGGCCAGTAAATTATTATAGAGATCCTTTTTACTCAGAAAATGTACCTTCTGCATATAAAACTTTCCCAGGGGCAGTACAAGGATTACATATGTTGCATTATTACCAACAGAAATTGAAGACTTCAAAGACGTACCTACCTAAGTGGATAAGTGGAGCAATTAATAATTGTTGTCATGCTACGTTGTTCACCTGTCATAAATACTCAAACTTTTTTCTTATTCCGGATAAAACTTATTACTTATTACTAAACACATGTCGCACTTAAATACTAGAGTTACTTGAAAAAGTTTTTGAATTTATTTGTACCATAACGTAGGCAACTATGCTTAGGGAAAATGAATCAGGATCTGCAAAATTCCCTCGTTGACTATATTAAAGGGCTTTGCACAAATAAATTAATGTGTGCCTAGACAATCAGTAAGAGTATTGACGACTTCCTTGTCATGGAATCACAAATGTAAACGGTTGATAAATTTGCATAATGCATAATATTAATCTTTGTGCGTGTGTACTTAGGAACGTTTGCATTAATAGATAGATGACAGGAACTTTGAACTTCGACCTTTTCACTCTCTTTGCTAATTTATCTGCGGTGCCACGAGCCAGCAATTCATTTATCTAATTGACATGATTGAAAGCAGCGTACAAGTTGTTGCAACTAACTACTGGTAATGTTAAATGCACAATATCTGCCTCTTTTAAACGCTAATGTGGTTTCCAATTTCAAAAAGTGACATAAATCCCTACGAATCGTGTTTCGAATAATGTCAGTAGCTATAAAGTGGGCAAAAGTACATTCATTCTTTTAAACATAAATATCTGCTGACACAAAACATTTAGGTATTGGTATTTGTTTACTGTTTAAAATTGGCTTTAAGTATTTCTAGTCTCTGTAAACTTTTATATTTTTATGTTTTGTCACAATAACTTATTAGATTTAATTACATGATTATTTTGCTTTAAATTGCTAACAAGCTTTGGATTTTGAGATGAACACAAAATATGTTTTTAATTTGGCCAGACACTAAAATTAATTACCAAAGTATCATTTTGTTAACGTGAAATAACAGCGATTAACATAGATGAGTTTAAAAGAAACAGGTTGTCGCCAGTGCTGCCAATTTGTACTGTTCAAGAGGTGTGAAAGTTTTAAAGATATTCTTTGACGCTCATTGTAATTAAAAGTAATGTTAATGAGTGTCGTTGGCAAACAATAATTTATTTATTTACAAGGAGCACACCTGTAGCCTGAATTCAAATTTGCGGTCGCTCGTGTAGCTTGTTCGAAAGATTTATAAGTAATCGTCAGTAATTAGATAACAACTTATCTTTGTAATCTGAGAAATTCAAATCTACTGCTTGTAATTTGAAGGTACCTAATGATTTGGTTTTATTTTAGCAGCCAGGTGTGCATTCCTCGATGTGTGTCAATCAATCCGAACATCTTTGACTAGTCATGTTGTTAAAGAAGTGTAATGGCCCTTCCTACATAAATTTTTTACTTATACTTACATTTTTTCTATTATAATCTTATTGGTAACACTGTAGCTCTTTTTCTTTTCTTCGTTACTAACCGTTTTTATACTTTATTTGCACACTGTAATCTAAGGTAGGCCTTCCTCTGTATCTCAGAAAATATTCTGCTATCTTCCTCTCCTCATTCTTGTAATTTCAATCGCTCCCTATGTGCTTATAATACATTATCCAATATTTCCTCATTTTAAACATTTCATTTCATGTCTTGGATGATTCCCCTACCATCATTCTCTCATTTTCCTCCATGACAACCACATCTTCTCTGTTCTCGTTATATAGTTACCAATACATCTTCGATTTTAATCTTCCCTATGCTTTATTTTCTTATGGTACTCAAGGTTTTAGATTTGGCTCTTCTCCTGTTGATTACTGTCTTTAACATTCCCTCCATGTCTCAGAAGGTGTCCTACAATCTTTCACTTTTTTCCTTGCCGAAATCCATAGCTCCTTCTGTTTTCCTAACGTCTTTACTAATGCCTCCTCGTTCTTAACTTTTTTGTTCTTTATTTTTTCTAATGGTACTATAATCTAGGTCTTCCTCTTTCCCTCTTGCTTACTGTTTTTAGCAACCTCTCCATGTCTTAGAAGGTTCCCCACCATCATTCACTCATTTTCTTCCTTGACAACCACATCTTCTCTGTTCTCATTATATATTTACCAATACATCTTCGATTTTAATCTTCCCTTTGCTTTATTTTCTTATGGTACTCAAGGTTTTAGATTTGGCTCTTCTCCTGTGGATTACTGTCATTAATATTCCCTCCATGTCTCAGAAGGTGTCCTACAATCTTTCACTTTTTTCCTTGCCAAAATCCATAGCTCCTTCTTTTTTTCCTAATGTCTTTACTAATGCCTCCTCGTTCTTAACCTTTTTTGTTCTTTATTTTTTCTAATGGTACTATAACCTAGGTCTTCCTCTTCCCCTTTTGGTTACTGTCTTTAGCAACATCTTTATGTCTTAGAAAGTTCCCCACCATCATTCACTCATTTTCTTCCTTGACAACCACATCTTCTCTGTTCTCATTATATATTTACCAATACATCTTCGATTTTAATCTTCCCTTTGCTTTATTTTCTTATGGTACTCAAGGTTTTAGATTTGGCTCTTCTCCTGTTGATTACTGTCTTTAATATTCCCTCCATGTCTCAGAAGGTGTCCTACAATCTTTCACTTTTTTCCTTGCCGAAATCCATAGCTCCTTCTGTTTTCCTAACGTCTTTACTAATGCCTCCTCGTTCTTAACCATTTTTGTTCTTTATTTTTTCTAATGGTACTATAATCTAGGTCTTCCTCTTTCCCTCTTGCTTACTGTTTTTAGCAACCTCTTCATGTCTTAGAAGGTTCCCCACTATCATTCACTCATTTTCCTCCACGACAACCACATCTTCTCTGTTCTTATACATTTACCAACACATCTTCGATTTTAACCTTCGCTGTGGTTTATTTCCTTTAGGAACTCAAGGTCTTTATATCTAATTTAGGTCCTCTTCTCCACCCTCTCGATTATTATCTTTAGCAACCTCTTCATGTCTCAGAAGGTTCCCCACCATCTTTCACTCTTCTTCATTACTGAAACCCACATCTTCCATGTTCTCCTAATGCATTTACCAATACATCTTCGATTTTAACCCTTGTCATGCTTTATTTCGTTATTGTACAGGTCTTCTCCTGTTGGTTACTGTCTTCAGATTTCCCTCCATGTCTCAGAAGGTTTCCTACCATCTTTTACCCTAAAATATATAGATCATTCTCTGCTCTCCTAATATATCTTCCAACACCTACGCATTTACAGTTCATTATAAAAGTTGTGTTATTTCCTTAAATGATTTAATAGGAAACAGGAAATATATTGACCGTGAACTGTGCAACAAACTGCTGTCAGTATCCGGTTAATTGGGTGCAATTTTAATAAGGTTTTTGTTTTTGTTCTGTAATTTTCTGACGCTTTGTCAACAATAAAATGTGGGTGTTGACATTAATTAATTACCACACATCACGCCATTGAAGTTATTGTCAATTGTGGCCTTGTTCCATTACTTGCCGATGTTAGATTGTCTAATCCATCGTAATCAGTTGTTGGCATACCTCTTGCACTTTTAATTTTACAAGGAAAAATTTCGAAACTATCGGGTCTCTCCCTTCATTTATACGCCTATCTTCTTATCAAGATTTTTGTTAAGCAAATGCGTGAATGTATAAGTATCAACTAACTGTATGATTAAGTAGGAGATATCATTATGTACCTACCGTTTATTTATTGAAAATACTCCTCGCACGTGGGTTAAAAAAATCCAATTTAAATTTTTAATGTAAATACATACATTAATTTGTTACATAATTCTCAAGAAATTTACAAATAAAATTCTAAAATATTCTAAACTTTTGTTCGTCTTAAAACTTGAATCGAATAGAGCCTGTTTATAAGAAAAATCAAAAAAGTACATTGCAAAATGGTTCGTATTTAAGTAGTTATAATTGTTGTTGACTTTCTTCTGCTTCTGCCACACACGCTGTACTACAGTAATTAATAATTTTAGAGTGTTTGGCCGGTTTTGTTTGGAATCGCGTTCAGGTGTACCAAAACACTACTACTGATTGTTTATTAATTTGTTCAGCAAACAATTAATAACTGAGGAAGAAAGAATGCGGCCGTTCGCCGTTTCCTCTGTCAATAATAGACATTCACTTGTTCACCGAGTTAGTTAGTCTTAGTTAGTTATCTAGCCTCAGGATACCAAATGTCTTTCTATAGGTAGGTACAACACACACACTGTATATCTATCGTGATCTGAAGTGTTCTATTTTGTCAAACGTTTATCTTTACATAACTGTTTAAATTTATTATACCAACAGTATGAAACCTTTCTTTTCTTTTACTTCCTGCTTTGATGATTGCTTATCTGTTATTACGATGAAATTATTATACCTACGTATTTACTAACTAATGGATCTAGAGGTATATCAATACAATATATCATGAGCTACGCAATGGGCGAGAGGTGAACCTTAACAATATGACCCAGTGAGTACCTTCAGGAATATTTTCTTATAAGTACATTTGTAATCTAATATATAAAATTCTCGTGTCACAATGTTAGTTACCATACTCCTCCGAAACGGCTTGACCGATTTTTATTAAATTTTATATGCATATTCAATAGGTCTGAGAATCGGAAACTGTCTATTTTTCATACCCCTAAGTGATAAGAGTTGTCCACCCCTGACTTTTTATTTTTTGGACAATTTTTTTTTAATTTTTTTTATGATTTAGCATTAAAAAATACTCTTCAACTCTCAGTGGTCGATAACTGATCAATAATTATCAATCGATTAGTCATCCCCGCCAGGCGACTACTGATGTCACTACTCACCCAGCAAACAGCACGGAGTGGGGATGAGAAAAGCAGATTTTTTTTAGAATGTTACAAGGATTTCAAATATGTTCTAAGAAGTAAAAGAATGTTTTATTATAACCTTTCAGAATGATTTGGCAATGTTCAAGAATGTTCCAGAATCTTGAAAATCATTTAAGAATGTTCCAGAATGTTAAAAAAAGTTAGAGAATGTTTTGAATCATTATGGGATGTTCTGGATAGTTCTAAATTCGCGAATTTTATAGAATATTCCGTCAAATGTGGAACATATTCTTACTCGGGCAACGCCGGGTATTGATGCTAGTAGGATATACAGGGTTGTTCAAGTTGATGGGCTATTAGAAGTATATGAATTAGTAGAAGGAATTCAATTCTGAAACTTGGGCTCATTAGGTTATTATTTATGCCGCTTCTTTTAAAAGTATTTTCAAGTTCGATTTACATCCGGTTATACCGGAAGTCGATACCAACTTTGTTATTTTAAATGGAATGGTATATTTTTTACGCTGAATTCGAATAAAACGTGTAATTCTAAGGTAAGTTTGATAAGCAACTTGTACACCTATGACGATCGGTTTCTGAGTTAATTTAATTTATAAAAAAAAAATCGCTACCGCAACCCAAATTAAAAAAAATCATAACTTCCACAAAATACGACTAAAAGTGTTGAAATTTTTACTAGTAATAGCTGAATATTAGTTCTAACGCCTTGACAAAATTGAATTAAATAATTTATACAGGGCGTTCAAAATAAAATTCTAAAATTGAAAAACTTGAAACACGAATTACTTCGTGTTTTCAAATGGCACCTACTATTTTTAATTTTTTCAATCGATTCTTTTTTTTTATCCTCTTTCGATCCATATGGATACTTCCTATTTTAAGTAATAATTCAAAATTATTCCAAAATTTTCAAATAAAATAGGAAGTATCCATATGGTTCGAAAGAGGATAAAAAAAGGAATCGATTGAAAAAATAAAAAATAGTAGGTGCCGTTTGAAAAAACGAAGTAATTCGTGTTTGAAGTTTTTAAATTTTAGAATTTTTTTTGAACGCCCTGTATAAATTATTTAATTCAATTTTGTCAAGGCGTTAGAACTAATATTCAGCTATTACTAGTAAAAATTTCAACACTCTTAGTCGTATTTTGTGGAAGTTATGATTTTTTTAATTTTGGTTGCGGTAGCGATTTTTTTTTCTATAAATTAAATTAACTCAGAAACCGATCGTCATAGGTGTACAAGTTGGTTATCAAACTTACCTTAGAATTACACGTTTTATTTGAATTGAGCGTGAAAAATATACCATTCCATTTAAAATAACAAAGTTGGTATCGACTTCCGGTATAACCGGATGTAAATCGAACTTGAAAATATTTTTAAATGAAGCGGCATAAACAATAACCAAATGAGCCCAAGTTTCAGAATTGAATTCCTTCTACTAATTCATATCCTTCTAATAGCCCATCAACTTGAAAAACCCTGTATAACTCCAATAAATGCAGTTTTAAATTTTTAAAGGTGTACACTTTCTTCAATGGATTTTTATAGTTTAGCGTAATAAATAACAACAGAAATAAAAATTAACTTCAAAGAGAACATAACTATTCGGAACAAAATCTTCTAAGAAACGCACTGTACACCAAAAGAACTTTTTCACACATCCTGCTATCGAAATTAATTGTCACATTCCGAAGTAAAGCTTATGCTTCTCCAATGAAACAATCTATGGTATTCAAAGTAATATTTCTACTAAATAATTTGTTAAATTGGTAGGCGACGTGGAATGAACATGTGTACGTCTCAATTCGGGGTAAATTCTTTATAAAGTTGTCTCGGAGATTCCTTCCCGAATATTTGGTAAACAGTTGTCGCCGGATCCTTTATTGTATTGGCCAGCACCTGTGCCCGGATAGTCGTAGAGCCGTTTGAACGATGGCGGTAATTTGGTAACCGGTAGAAATACCCGTGGTGGCTGTGGTTCATGTTAAATATATAAATACGTCACTCGACATTAAGAAATATAGTTGTATTGAACGGAATAATTTCCGTTATTTATATCTCTCGCCGGGAATTTGTCAGCAAAAAGCTGGCAGTGATATTTTCCGATTTTTATACCGTTTCTCCCTTGTTAATAATTCAATCAGCGTCCGATCTCCGGGATCATTAATAAAGGCTGTGGTTGGTGCAACGGAGGATAGAAGGTACGATAAATAACACCTCGATCGATTCTGATTTTCTCAACGCCGACCAGCCAGCCACTCGAATTGTTGAATACAAAACGTGAAATATAAAAACACACGTCCTGGCGGTATATGCTTAGAATCGATAAACTATATTTCTGATGAAGAAGTGCGGAACACTGTAATCACTTTAAAATATTCTGCAAATCAAAAACACTGATGACCGACGTGTCGACTTTTCAATAACGAGATGATTGAGGAGAGTCCCATGTAAAAAGAATCTTTTATCGCCCTCTAAAAATTAGCTTAGGTTAACTTTAGCATCCTAATGGGACAAGAGGGAGGTGGTTAAAAGGAAAAACCCTTAAAAAGTAAATTTTAATTTTACACAGCAAGATAGACACCAAAGAATCCTGTATCCTTAAGTCACTCTTTTATTGTTAGGATAAAAAACTCCATATACAGTAAAATTACTCTAGGATGGTCTCCGGAATTACTAGTTCAGATGCGCAATGGCAAAAGGTAACGGCTTGCTGGCGATAGCCACAGAGATGCATTTGCATGCTTGGTTTGAAGCAGAGTACTTGTCAGGGCGCATACTAAATCGCCCGACTATTCATTTAAAAACGGTCGAAATATTTTATATAATTATTATATTTTAAAGAATATAAAAGCTGCCAATATAGTGTGCAAAATGCTACGATATTAACACGTTTCATTACTGAAAGGTTATCTATGTATAATAATTGTGGATACATAACAGTATCGGGAGATTCAGGTATAAACTAAATTAACGACTACCGGAGAGGAGACATCAAACACCCCTGTCTTAAAACCAGTGGCGGCTCGTGGTCGAATACGAAGGGGGTTCACAAAGTTAATAACATGTAGGTAATATCAGAACATGAAGCGTATTTCACGATGTTGTAAATGCACCGCAGGCGAAGATTTTTAATATTTTTAGGAGAAACAAATACTTATGGCATTTAATAACACAATAAATAAAAACCTTACGTTTACTTATACAGGAAATCCATTCGTCTATGTTTTGAATTAGCAAGCACACTCAACACTTTCATTAGGATTACCGGCAAAAATCAGGCACGGAAAGTAAAATAATGCGTTTAATTTATTACACTCACACAACCACGAAGTTTTTTTATACTGTTCTACTTTAAACACACGTTTGAACTTTTTATTTTTTAAGGTACACTCTTGTGTCGGCTGTAGTTTTGGGCGAGGTGGACCCCTTTTCTTTATTTCGAAACGATTTTGAAAATTATTTGAATTTTCTTTAATATATTTTACCCAACACGACTCCATCATTTACGTAATATTTTAATTAACACGTATTTTGCAATAAATTGTGCGTCATTTACAATTAGTGGACTTTGAACTCTGAAATCTGAACATGCCTCTGCACATAATTTTTTTACTATCGGTTCCTACCAACACTAGCTTCCAGAGTCTTTAAAAATGACTCGTACTGGACATTTTCACCAGGTGGCAGGCTAACCGAAGTTGCAAAACCCTGGCAGAATGTCGGGTAGCCGTGCCGATGTAGCACGACATTATTTCGGCTGATTCCGGCTTCTCGTGCAGTGCACCTAAACGCTGTATGTTGAGTGTGTTTTATCTTCCATTGCACGCGTCCGACTACCTCTCTCTCTAATACATGGACATCAAACGGAGTATCGCTCACGTGATATGTTCAGAATCAAAACTTGAACCAAAAAAGTTAGGTGAAGTCGTCAGCGACACAACAAAAATTTAAATATTTTCTATGTGTTACGGGTTGGTGTTTTGTAACTATGAACTATGAAATGGTAAAAGAGATGTATATTATACGATAATCATCAATAATATAATAAATATTAAAAGGATAAAATTATATGGTGTAACTAGTTCAATTTTTAAGGGGATTCACTGAACAAATGCACCTACAGTAAAACCGCCACTGCTTAAAACTACTATATTTATTTGTCGTAATTTGTCGAGCGTTGATTGTATCTTTCTTCCTCCGAATGCGTTCTCTTTCTTTCTTCTACGCAGACCATAAAATCTTCAGAGCTCATCTTAGAGTAATCAAGCTGTACCTACTCATATTTTTCGTTATTGCCCCCTTGAGACCGACCACAACAGGCAGGTCACATTGTGAATGAAATTTAACATCTTTTAATATTTATAACTTTACTTTTTATTGCATGTCATCAAATTGTTTTGATTACGAATTGCATGTTTAAAATGGTACAAGTTTTGACCATAAACTTTCGTCTAACTTCCCATAAAGTTAAACTACTAATCTGTAACGTAATTTGCCTACATTAGGTAGGTATGCTAAATACCTACCTATCTTTTTAATATTGCCCTGATGACGAGTAGGTTAGGTAAACAACATTCTATACATTTAGGTTTGAAAATATTTACTATTAAATGAAATTTGTTACTGTTAAGCAAACTTTATAGGCGATTCTCGTACGCATCTATTGCTAGAAGATTGCTCACCTGCTTAAATATTATATTGCTCAAAATATATTACTGGCGATGGACAAATATTTGTTATTCACGTGTTGAAGACGCATACGTGACAAGCACTAGCAATTAGGTTTCCCTTTACTGTGTTACTTATGCACAATATTACTTGTAGAAGTTTCGTTTACCAGCGATAATATGAAATACTGAAATGGTTATCATCACGCCTTACACTCTTTAGATAAGTACTACAAAATGTGCTGAAAACTGTGAAATCCTAATACGTTTAACAAGCGATACAGACAACACCACTGATACCTATAGATATCAAGTCGAAAGCCAGCAGGTAACAACTACGTAATTCTATTGACATGACAAATGGAAGTTACCGGAAATAATCAGGAATATTCCATGAAGGAGTGTGTAAATATTGTCTAAGTGGTGCCCCTAAAATAAAACTGTTTGATTGAATGACTTGTTTCGTTTGAATGATGCGATAAAGGACAATTCTAGTGAACCATTGATAAGAGGGACCACTTGGTTGCAGTTTTATTTCCTAAACCATCACTTTAAAAGAATCATACAATAGATACTTAATTGCAGGTATACCTAATGTAACATACACTGTCGTAACCTCGCCTTGGTCAGGTCGGTAATAAAACAAACTCTAAGTTAAATTAATGGACTTGAAATCGTTGTCTTGAGTTAATCGATTGTATGTATTATCGAAAGGTTTTCGATTAATTTGCAGCCAAATCGGTAAATGTCCTGGAATAAGCTATAAAGCTTAGACATGATCGGTCAATTAATTAATTTCGAAATCCATTTACATACCTATTAAGTGCCACACAGGTTGATTTAATTAAAACGATCCAAAGCAAGTGCCGAAAATACGGTTCCCGGCTTTTTTACTAACGTCCACGATACACGGTGTGGTTTTGGGGGCTGGTAGCAAGATATTAAATTAAGATACGACCGACAGGAAATAAAATTGTTTTCTTAATGCAACAGAAGCAATTACAACATGTTTGACTTATTACGGAGGCAGGGATCGCTTTAACACCGTTGCAAATGGAAAAAGTTTTTATGGACCATAAAAGGGAAAATTAAGACGAATTATTTATACTTACTTAACCGTAAGTTCCAAACTGATTTACATAATAATCGTCGGTTTTTGGTTTACTACTACAAAGTACTATTTTATTGTATGTGACACTAAATTCTTTTATAAACTGAACTGTTACCCGTACCTACCTAAAAATATGTAGTCCGATTGGAATGATTTATTTCGTTTTGATATCGCAAAATTGTTGTGTAATAACTTAACACGTTTGTAGATACATTTAATCATTAACCTTTCTGAAAAAGTACCTAATAAAACACCTCCTTATATAACTGAATTGCATAATTGTGTTAAATTTTTATTTTGCGTTTAAAAACTTTCTATTATGTAGTATCACTCTCAATTTAAAATAAAAATTAATACGTTTATTTTCAGTAATGATTCATTAATATTCTTATGTTAGAGCCTTCGACTCATACCACTTAAGAATTTTATTGGTATTAATCTTCTTTAATTACTTTTGGCACTCAGCATCCAATATTTTAATAAATCCACCATTTGCTCAAAATAAAAAAAAATTGAAGATTATCTTTTCACACTTATAAAGTGTAAAGCAGTTTTGCTTAGGTACTTGCACTGATAAATCTGAGAACATGAAATTTAATTATTGCTATTGCTTTATTGTTAGACACAATAAATGATGAACTGGGTATTTATAAAAAAAATTAAACTTTACTTGCTAAAAGTTTCATGTTTCGCAAATGTCAACACAAAATGCCATAACTTCTTGTTAGCGCCTTAAAATATTATGCACAAACGTATGAAAGACAAGAATAAATAATTCCTTGCATAATTGCATGATGGTATTTATTATAACAATCGACGCATAATCTGAGCCTTGTAAACACAGAGTAATTCGTATAATAAAACATTACTTGTAAATTTGCATACCTATAGTACCTACCATGATTTTAAAGTTTAGAAAATATGAGAATGATTATGGTAAACACAATAATTAAATGGAAATTTTTAAGTAGAATTAATAAATCGCTAATTAACGTTTTCTTTGAGGTAATAATTGAATAAACGTATGTTTGATATTTGCGATAGGAAACTTGACAGGTGATTTATTTAAATGTTGGTAATATCCACAATAAAACTCACTTATAACGTACAGAAGTTGTCTTTTTTATTTTTCGGTTTTACTTTGCAAATTGTTTTTATGCTTCCCTTGAGTAGATAACTAAATATAATACGAAACAACCTCTTAAATCACATTGAAAACCAAAAGCCTTTTTGCTGACGTCATTGCACAAAAACATTCATTCCTTATTTTTGCCACCTTTATGGTAAAATTTTTATAAACTTTAAATGTCGTATTTATATCTAATAAAAAGCCTAAAAAATTAGTTTCAAGCCTCTAGCTTTATCTCTACTTATCTATCTCTGTACCAAATTCTCATTTAAATCGGTTCAGTAGTTTGGGTGTGATTGCGTAACACACAGACAGACAGAGTTACTTTCGCATTTATAATATTATAGATTAATATAGTTTAATTATAGTTTAAAATAGTTTATATAGCTTAGTATTCAAATACTTTTATTGATCCAAATAAACAAAACCTCTAGAACTTTTTACACTTAATATTTTAATTTTCTGGGCCGTAAGCTTTTTGGACGACGTCATTACACAAAAACTTTCATCGGTTAATTTTATCCCCTTTAGGGTAAAATTTTTACAAACATTGAATGTTGTATTTATATATATCTAATCAAAAGCCTAAAAATCTTTAAAAATAACGGAATTTCCGCACAAACTTTCCTATTTCAACCCCTTACAACCCTTTTTTCGCATTAAAAAGTAGCCTATGTCCTTTCTCAGGCTCTAGACTATCTCTGCACCAAATTTCATTTAAATCGCTTCAGTATTTTAGGCGGGATTGTGTAGCATACAGACAGAGTTACTTTCGCATTTATAATATTCAGCGAATTCATTTTCATCGATTTTCCCATGGGAATAAGATATTTTCCCGCAGTAAAACGTAGCCTATGTGTTAATCCATGGTGTCAGCTAACTCCATACCAAATTTTATTAAAATCGCTCCAGCCGTTTAGACGTGAAGAACTAACAAACATACACACTTCCACACTCACATACTTTCGCCTTTATAATATTAGTGTGATACTAATTAAAATCGAGTGTTATGTATAATTTCATTTTAATGGTCCACACCAATCTTCCACGTTTACGAATAGGATAGTTTGGGATAAGTTTTAAGTGCATTTAATCATTAATGTTATAACGATTTTCTACTGTTTATATGTAGGTACAAGTTAGATTCCTTTCTGACAGCTTTTACGACTTGTTAGACAGTAATTTCACCAGAATCAGAAAAAATACTAAATGTCAAGGTTTACATAAAGCAATAAAGAAAATGGTCAATAAAAATTGTGAAAAATCAAGATTATGATACAGGAACTACTATAATATGAACCTTATCATACAGCACATCAAAGACTACATCTTTATAAGTGTAAGGAAAACTCAGAATTTTTTTAAAACTTCATCGTTTAATTAAAAAATAATTCTTAGTCTATAGTACATTTAAAAAAATAGATTTTCGAAGTAAACACAAAATAATAAAAATCAAAATTTAAAATCTCACGGTGCTAAGACACTTAGAACCTTGTTGATTATTCTCCATTAGTATTTAGTACTACTGCTACTGTTATTTTCTCTATTAGTCGGCCGTTTAAAAAGGTAATCTTAGCTTACCATGCTTAAATATTTCCTCATTAGGCAATTAAGGAAAAATTTTTGTAATCCTAATCCATGGTCCGGCAATCAGCTACCTACCTGTTGGTAAAGTACGAGGAATATGCAAAAGAAACAGAACCTTTACCATCACAGAATTGTTTCTGAGATAAGTAAATGTAAAGCAATAAAATGTCAGAATTTTTATTAAATCGTAAAGCATTTAATTAATTAGACATATAATATATTGCCTTTGGAGTGTTGAGAGATCGACGTTTATGGTTTTGAAATGGAACTCAAACCCAGTGCCACTTTATGACATACCATAAAGCCAATGCGCAAAATGGACTTATCAGTGGAAAGTGATTTATGAGGGATGTGATATTTCTACAGCATCGTTTGGGTATTTATAAAAGAATTCATTCAATATAGATAAAAGATTTAAGAGCAGAACAATTCTCATTTAAATACGATCAATTAGAAAAATGCTTCTGATAAAGATTCTTGGGCTACGTTTGCATTTTTCATTAGATCATATAGCAGGGATGGTGAACCTTTTTTGATGTCCGTGCCACAAAGTCATAAAAACTCTTTTTTAAATAGGTAACGTGCCACAATAAAATTTCATTCGAAATGTTAGCGTGGTGAAACTATACGTAAGTATAATTAAACAAACAAACAAAAGCAATTCATCTTTAAACAATTTTTTATTAATCAATTTTTACAAAAAGCAATAGCTAGAAACAAAATTCACGTTAAAAAAATTGGTTTTGGTTGCTGTACACAAAATGATAAAGATTTAATATCTGGTTCATATTTAGTTAATTTCAACAGCACGCATGCAGAGCTCGACTCATCCGTCATTCTATTCCTATATTTCTTTTTTATAAAATTTAATTCTGAAAATAGAGATTCACATGCCCACGTCGATGAAAATATTGATAAAATTGCTTTGCTAATATATTAAAGTTTTAAACAATTAAACGTGTCAGGAACTGAATTCCATGTATAGTTAGAATTTCATCTTCTGCAATTTTATTTATTTTATCCAATAATCGATTACTTTCAATAATTTCTAAATCATTTCTTAAATCAACAAATTTTTGGTTCTATATGGTACTTGACTGAAATTCAACTAATTCCATTTCTAATTATTAAAATTAAACCACTCAAGGACTTTTAAATTTAATTTTTCAAATAGTATTGTATCGGATATAAAGTAAATTTTGATTCGAGCGCTGCGACAGCAACAACATTCAAATACCTTAAGAAGGCGAAACTGGATACGCAAAATTTTTTATCCAATGCGCATCTGTATATACTTCGAAAGAATTCATGCAATATTTTAATAATAAGATGTATAATTTGACGGTTCTAGTTAACATACTAAGACAGGTATTCAGTACTACAAACTTATATCATAAACTATAAATTAATGTAGATTAATAATTTTTAATTCATTTCTATTAAGAAAGATAACTTAAAAAAAAATTGTTTTTGTGCGTGCCATCAAAAATTTCAAACGTGCACTTGTGGCACGAGTGCCAATGGTTCGCCATCCCTGTCATATAGCATTCATTTATATTTAAGTCAAATTGATTTATTTTCTTATAGCCTCTTCTAATTAGATCAAGAAAGTAATTTACAGAGCCCTAATAACTAAATGTTTGAGTACTTCGTGGATTTATATTATTTGTTGCAATATTTAAGCATTACCTTATCATTATTTTTTAATGCACCTTGTTGTTTCTGCTCAAAAAATCGGTACCCACCTTTAAGTGCAATAAAATTTAATAAATCGCCCTTATTGTAATTTTTTAATTAATTGCAATAACTGGCCAAACGATTAATTGGTAGAAAACTGGTAAATTAATTAAAAATATGATAAATGTCATGGTAAAACAATTTATATGACGTTTTGATAAACAAAAGTACTCATTGCACGGAGAAAAATAATCATGATTTTATTACTTGATGAGTCAAGCAAAATTTTTCTAGTAAATAATACTAGAATTCTCATAAAATGTACTTGGTGGTACAAAACAATTTTTTATTCTTTCTAATAATTAGTATTAGAATAATCAAGCTAAATAAGTCTAGACTTTTTTTTTCTACCTCTCGATTATTTTATCGTGTCGTGTCGTAAAGAAAAAAATACTAGAATGAGAATAGTTTAGTAAAATTAGTGATAAGAACTGTAAAAAATGTTTTCTAATCAAGTTAATTTTACTAGAATTCAGTCTCAATATCGAACGTAGATTGACTAGACATTTCTAGTAAAATCTCCTTGAGCGTCTGGTCGTCCATATAATTGACAGATTTTTTAGTCATGTTTGCTATAATTCTAGCAATATTTTCATGATTGTTTTCTCCGTGTGGATATTGATAGTAGATAATAAACGTAAAAGAGGTCGAAACGTCGTATTGATTATACGGTAGTTTATTGTTTCTTAAATTTTTGATCGAATACTTTCAATTTAAGTGTGACTTTTCAGTCTAGTGAATATTTTGTTATTAACTAAAAGAATTTTGTGCAAGGACCCGATTCTCACTCGATGAAATCCAGAATGACAACAAATGTCTACAAAACTCAAGTGTTCAAGCAAATGGTTGTTAGGGGTCCTACAATTGCAAGTTAGTCTTCTCACATTTCTATTTGTGGCAAGTTAAATATATCATTATGTTATCTTTACTGTTATGAATTTTATTTTACCCAAGATTAGCTTGTTATCTCGATATTAAGATAAGAGACCGGAGATAGAGTACACCGTCATATTGCATGAGTCTACGCATGTAAAAGGGTAGTGCACTTTGTAGTAGAAAAAATTGTGACAAAGTGATGTAATTTAAATTATCTCGGGAGCATAAAATTCCAATATGAACCACGATACTGCTATATAAATGTCACTTTATTAATTCGAAATTCACAGTAGGGCGTCAATAATCTACCAACGTTCGACTTTATGACATTGGCACTCCTCCTTCCATTATTTTTATCTCATAACTCGTATCTACGCAACGGCAGTTATGCTTTCAGATTGTGGTTTACGACTGCGACCTGTGAAAGTTTTTTTAACAGTTTCATTACAATTTTACGACCGTAAAACATAGAATATTCTTTATATCAGCCAAGTGGTCAGCATCTGCCTATTTATACAACATTTAGATTTTAGGCACTTGTTGTTTCAAACGATTTCATTCCTTTTTTTCAGTACTTACACAAACCCTTGCACAAATATTTGACTTTTACTGCCTCCGAAATATTTGCAACAATCCATACGTACGTTGCTCTAAAATTTGTACCTACCATGCATTCAAAACATTATTTGTACCTCATTTCTCATCATCACAGGATCTTAAAGAATGAATTAGAGGTGAAAACGGTTAGACGCAAACATCAACCACTTTTTCCCTGCTATCCTGAACCAATTCAATTCCATTAAATTTGCCATTATTATCTACACCACTAAGCGGAATACTTTGGCAGAAATTATGGAATTTTCTTTGGTTAAACGCTCCTTCAAAAGGACAAAAAGCAAATTCCTAACTAATAGAAGAACTTTATTTTCTAACAATTAAGTTACAATTGTAATGTTCTTATGTTGCTCAAGTAATTAAATCTGCTCCATTTCATTAACAGAATGCTGTAAATAAATCCGCAAAAACAGTAACTTTAAATTATTTACAACTATCAGCAGTACGGGCAAATAATAAATAACAAATCGTGCCTCGGTTAAAATCGTCCCGTAAAAAGTTCTCCTGATACACGCCGGGATAACATACGTTATGTTAGCGAAGATTTATTGTAGAAAGAAGAAATTTGTAACATTATTACCACCTCAACGAAACATAAATCTCTTGGTGGTCGATGCAGTACAGTTAATTAATAGAACAACGGCGTATGTTATGTGTATTTGCTTGAGATTAGGCTTCAGATTCGTGATTCTTCTTTATGATCACATATTAAGGATAGAGGATGGTACAGGCCAAAATGTTTAACCAATTCACAATAAAAAAGAACTACATTTTGCGAGAATCTATTCAGAAAATTGAAGAAATTATGGTCGAGAAGTAACTGGGATGTTTTCAGAACAAAAGGAACACTTATATAATGTCACTTTCGTTTGGCTTTCTTTGGGCTGAAAAATTATCAGTTTTCATGGCTAAATCTGACTTTTTCGAATTATAAAGTAGATAAAAATAACTTTACTTTATTTTAGTGACTATTACATGCAGGTAATATGACCATAAGGGGTCGTTCATAAAATACGTTCGCATACAAGGCAGGGAGGGGTCTTGCTGAGTGTGACAAGGCGGGACGGGGGGTCTACGGCAACGTGACGTTCGCCGTTCATTAAAAAAGTTTTACTGAATTTTTACAGAATCCTTGGACTTCTGATAAATAGAAATATTATTTATTTGTTTGTTACAAAAGGTATTTAATAATTTATTTAAATTTTATTATGAAAATAAAATAAGTATTTTTGACTATAAAAATTTATGTATTATCAATCAAAATTTATCATATTCAGGGGGGTGTTTAGTTTTTGTGACGTAATATTTACAGGGGGGTCACAGAAAGTGTGACACAGCGTGACAACCGGGGGGGAGGGGATCAAAAAAAGCTAATTTTAGTGTGACGTATTTTATGAACAGCCCCTAATCAATAAACCTAATTTAATTAAATATGTGAATATCAAGTTTATTGTTGTATATGTTTATCTGTATGTACCTATTGTTTTCCTCATTGACAAGTTTTTATACATTTTTAAGAAAAATAGCATTTTTTATGGTTCCGCACCTCAAAAGGAAAAAGTGGAAACCTTATAGGATCACTTCGTTGTCCGTCCGTCCGTCCGTCTGTCAAGACCCTTTTTCTCAGGAACGCGTGGAGGTATCAAGCTAAAATTTATACCAAATAGTCACGTCTATTGTCCCTTTGAGCTGTGAAAAAATCAAACTTCTAAGCCAACGCAATGAAAAGATACAGCCGTTTATGCCGCAAATTTCCGCAAATTTTCGAATCAAAACCTACAGGGTACTCCCGTCAACTCAGAATCTTGAAATTTGGTACGAAGCAACGTCTTATAGCACAGATAAAGGAAAAATTGCGAAAACCGTAAATTTTTAGTTACATCATATAATAAAAATATTTTTAATAATTTTAAAGTTACTACCTCTTTCCTCATGAACGCGTAGAGATATTAAATTGAAATTCATATCAAATACTCAGGTCTATAATACCTTTAAGCTGTAACAAAATCAAACTTCTATGTCAACGCAATCAAAAGAAACAGCAATTTAAGCCGCATATTTTCAAACTCGCAACTACTCGCAAGGGAATCAAAACCTAAAGGGTACTTACAGTCGATTTAGAATCTTGAAATTTGGCATGAACCAATGTTTTATAGCACATATAAAGGAAAAATTCCGAAAACCTTAAATTTTTAGTTACATCACATATATACAGGTTTGTACGGAACCCTCGGTGCGCGAGTTCGACTCGCACTTGGCCGGTATTTTTCTATGATGGTAATATTTATTTATTTATTTGTTTAATTATAATTCACAGACCATAGGTCCTTACAAAAAAGCACTATACATAACAAACATAAGTAAAGTGGCATTCAGAAATGGTTAAGCATAAGCTGCATAAGCATAATTAATTCATCTAAGATTCTGTGGAAATGAATTGAATATCAATGATATCAGAAAAACTATCTTCATTAAAGAGTTTGCAAGTTCTATAAATCAATTAGTTGTTAATAAGAGACAAATTGCAGACTAATAGGAAAAATTGTAATGTCCTTAAAATACTACTAGCTAGTGTAATAGAGGGCAATCAATGAAGGAATGTAATAACTTAAATAAAAACAGTGCATCAAGATATTGTCTAAACGAGATTAACAAATAGATGTTTAAAAATCGTGCAATTGGGACATAATTATAATCATATCTATTCATCACTTTACCTGTCTTAGGTAAAATAAATCGCAAAAACTGATGTTGAATATATTCTATGATATTTGAATGTTGTAATCTTCTAGGATTCTTGGAGATCTTACTAAAATGTTACATATATAGAACTATCTACTTTTTAACGTTACAAAAATCTCTAGTAGCTCTAAACATAAACTACAAATTTGTTAACCCTTTATTAATAATGTAATTACAATGAAACAAAAAAGTTAATTTATTATCAAACTATATACCAATATCACGTACAAAATTGACTCTATTTCGATAGAAAGTAATAGTCAAGCATTTATTTGTACTGAAAAATAGTCAGTTGGTATAACACCATTGAACAACACTATTTAAATCATTTTGAAAATTCACCGAGTCAGCAGTAGAATTAATACAGGAAAACAATTTAAAATCAATGGTAAACAACAAAACTTTGTGATAACATTAAATAAATTAAAAGCAAAAACCCCTTTTAAAAAAAAATAAAATTTTCCTTTAAAATTTTAACTATCAACTTATAACCTCATTATAAACAATTTATATGATCATAGAAGCTTGTCGCGAGGTTTGCTTAAATTTTAAACTTAGCAGATTAAGTTAGTCAATTAAATAGGTACTAGTTTATTTACTTACACAAGCTTTTATGATCATATAAATTGTGTATAATGAGGTTGAAAGGTTGATAGTTAAAATTTTTTCTTTTTAGAGCTTTTAATAAAAGCTTTTTTTAAAAAAGGTTTTTTGCTTTTAATTTATTTTTTACTTTTTTATTATCGCTGGCTAGGTTTCTGAGTCTGTTCATCTCATTTAACGCATCATTGTTTGCTTTTGGAGTTGTCTTTCTCCTAGACCGGTTGCAGCCCTAATGCTGATGACGCCCATCTCGCCAAATCACACAAGTCAAAGTTAATCAACCGATGTTACAGGCTCAAAAAATTCTACCTCAACAACAATCGAGGTCTCTACACCAAATTTCAGGTGGATTAGAGCAACGGAGCTTATAAGCACCATCTTTTTTTTAACCTGCCTTTTTATTCTCAGCGAACCCTTTCATTTAATATCCATACTATAAGAAAGCATAAAAAAACTCTAATAGTCCGCCATAATGGTTAAGAGTGATGTCAGAATATTTTTCTAATTATTCTCGGCAAGCCCTTTCATTTGATACCCGTATTGTAGAAATGCATTAAAAATAACTATTTCGCCATCTTGGATGGTCCGACATATTGGATTTAGAATGACGTCACACAGATTATCGTGTATTATTATCCAAACTAAACGTGTATACAAAATTTCAGCTCAATCGGTTGAAGATATCTGCTTCAAAATGGAGTAGCAAGATTCCACCCGAACAAACATACATTGCAAGTTAAATAAAAGCTTTTAAAAATAAAGGACCAGTTTAAGTCCCTTACCCACTCCTGAATTGGCTATAAATTCCCAGGATACATGCAAAGCTTTTCGTCTTAACAGAGTATCTCCTCAAAGTTGCAGATTGTTTGATCCAACAAATCCACAAGTACCATAAGCGTTCATTTTCTTTAGGAGTAAATTATAGTGTATGTTGGTAATATGGCCAACTGTAATGCCCGTCATTAATAGTTTAGTAATTTATAAAAAGTCCCTAAAATAAGTTTGTTATTTATTGCGAGTACCTATGCCCAGTCAGTATGACTTTTCAGTTGTTCTAAAAAATGAAATATCTGTAACAGCTTATTGGCTGCAGATATGTTACTGTAACACAAGAACCATTAAGATTTTATTTACATACATACGAATAATATAATAATAATAATTTCTTCATTTTTTGTTAAATATTCAGATACTTATTATCATTCTCGTCTGATGATGATATGAGGAACTAAAGAATTTATTAATTGGTAATAAGACGTTTGGCCTCCGGTCGCTTAATAATTCCCGTATTATTTTAGCCGAAGATACGTATATTATCATATTTGCGCGTGTATCGTTAGCTATTAAATTGCGAGAATTATTAAAACCTTTCAACAGGACTTCTTTTAAAACACGATAGTTATTAATAGCGAGCCGAAGATGTTATCAGTAGACCTTTCGGCCAGTGCTACTCTCGCAGTATCATCTACCTCCAACATATATTTAAATATTCAATTAAGTCTTGTTAATTTCCGGTGATTTATTAAATGTTGGCCGCCTCGTGCGGCTCTCTATAGCTCCACTGGTGGTTGTCTTCACTTCTATACCTCTCTCCCTTTTCTTATTTCTCTATCTTTCTCTGCCTTTGGTAGATTAACTTTATACATATTTTTATTAAATTAGAAAAAGTGATTCGTGGAGATTCTAATGTGTGATAAAACGTGTTAGTTTATAATAACTGACAACGACACAACACGAAACAACAGCAAAAAATATGGGCACTGATCGTTCGGAGATTATGGAAGCTAATGTTCGTCCCTGGTCACCGATATCATGGGAAATCTATTGCCATGCTACGCTTTACAATGCTGCTCTTCTTTAATACATACGAAGATTAAGACGGTCAGTAGCGGTACCATCTACATAGACACCACACAGTTTATTTTTTTTTCACCTATATAACAGTAAATAATTTACAAGCCCTAACAACACTTCATGATTTTACATTAGTCATTCGGATATTTTTTTAAAAATTCATCCAATAGCTATAGAAAATATTTAAGAACATATTAATACTCTCATTTAAATAGGATCCATTAGAAAAATGGTTCTAGTAATGATTCTTGGACTACGTTTGCATTTTTTTATGGCCTCTTCTCCTAATTAGATCAAGAAATTATTTACAGACCCTAATAACTATATCTTTGGGTACTTCATAGTTTTATATTATTTGTTGCAATATTTAAGCATTTTTTTTCAAGCACCATGTTGCTTCAGCTCAGAAAATTGATACATACCTTTTATTTCAATAAAAATTTGAAAAACCGCCCTTGAAAATCTTTTTGTTGGGAAAAAAGTTTAATGGATTAATTCTTACGATTTTCATTCTGTTATAAAAAACAAAAAATTTTAGTAAGTTGTATTTATTTATTTAACATTTCTATCATTGTTTATGTCAATCAATTTATTTGTTTATACAAATTGTTTCACCCCAACGTATGGGTGGTATGTTAAGTTTACAACTTAGGAATGGAAACGTTGGAAATAACACGGGCTTTTAGTTAATAATATGTTCCTGTCAAGGATCAAACGGTAATTTCAATATGTACTCAGTTGATATTGTTAAAATTTGCATTCTCGTGTGGTTTGATCTCGTGTTGCCCGACCATGTCCGTCCAGTTAACAGCTTTATAAGAGCAAAGTGCAACTCGTATTATTGCGCTATTACCTAAGCGACTACGAGAACATCGTTTTGTTTCCAGTTCAAGAACTCATTGTGCACACACGAAAAACTCGACATGACCAGAACTGTTTTATTATGTAAATTCCGGTGCTCCACATTTACAAAAATAAATAACTCGTTATCTGTAGTTTGTAGAACAAGACGGCGCTCTTGTGTGGGGGTGTACTTTTATTACACTTAAACGGAACGAATTTTACAGCTTTACGACAGCCGACTCGTGTACGTCTTTAGTTACAAACAGGACAATATATTTTTTTTAATGGATATTGGTGGAACTGTTAGATAAAGATAACAAAAACCAGGAATACAAATGATACTAAAACTGATTGCCTTCTATGTACGTTATATATATATATTTTTAAACCTCCCCCCACCCCCATAAGGTTAGAATAAAGTTGCTTAAGTCGTAGAGGTATAAGTTGTCACTCTCGATTTCTTTGAATTAGAATAAGGTCCTTACACAAAATATTCTTTATTTTAATTTATATTATATACATATTAACCAGTTTTTTACTAACGGCCAATTATTGCAATTAAAAAATAACTAATAAAGACGATTTTTATACATTTTATTGCACTAATAGGTGTGTATCAAATTTCAAATCTGCAACAACATGGTGTATTGAAAGATATATGATAAGAAACTCCTGTATAATATAAAACCATGAAGTATCCAAACATACAGTCACTAGTTCTAGGTATCAGATTAATCCAAATGAAGTATTGGAGATTTGTATACAACAGGGTGTCTCAAAACTCCATGGACAAGGAGCAATATAACAAATTATTTTATTAAAACGTGAGAGGGTGGCAAAGTTGAAAAGAAAGCATTTTTCTTCATTTATTCAAAAATGTCTCGTACAATTTTAATAAAATAAGGGTACTACGTACTATATTTAATTGGGTCTACTGATACTTGATTGAAATTCATGTTCACTACTTTAAATAAAACGCTTATATTAAATTTCAATTGTTGTTTATTGCACTTGACAATTGTTTCGCCAAACTTTGGCTTCTTCGGAAGTTATTTGTTACTTAGCATAATTTACAGCAAAATAGACTTATATACTAGTTGTAAGGGTAGGAGATGGAAATAAATTTAAAAGTGGGGAGTTGCTTAAATCTGTTTGTTCATTTATTAAAGTTTTGGTATTTTTTGACTTATTAATTTCTAGTATTTCTAAAAATGTCAGTTTTTGTTTATTATTTTCTGTATGTAGGATTTTGAAATTTTCATCGAAATCATGATTTTTAGTAATAAGATGGTTAGCATAATTAGAATCTGTTTTATTGTTGTTGTACGATCTTTTATGTTCATTAATCCTCGTTTCGAAATTTCTAGATGTTTTTCCTGTATAATACATTTCACAGGTATTACAATTTAATTTATAAATACCGGATTTGTGTGACCTGTCTGTTTTATCTTTATTATTTTTAATGTACTTACTTAAATTATTGTTAGTTCTATAAGCTAATTTACAATTATTTTTGCGTAGTAAGGGTGAAATGTAATTTGTTGGCTGTCCTATGAATGTTATGGTAAATTAGCTTATAGAACTAACAATAATTTAAGTAAGTACATTAAGAATAATAAAGATAAAACAGACAGGTCACACAAATCCGGTATTTATAAATTAAATTGTAATACCTGTGAAATGTATTATATAGGAAAATCATCTAGAAATTTCGAAACGAGGATTAATGAACATAAAAGATCGTACAACAACAATAAAACAGATTCTAATTGTGCTAACCATCTTATTACTAAAAATCATGATTTCGATGAAAATTTCAAAATCCTACATACAGAAAATAATAAACAAAAACTGACATTTTTAGAAATACTAGAAATTAATAAGTCAAAAAATACCAAAACTTTAATAAATGAACAAACAGATTTAAGCAACTCCCCACTTTTAAATTTATTTCCATCTCCTACCCGTACAACTAGTATATAAGTCTATTTTGTTGTAAATTATGCTAAGTAACAAATAACTTCCGAAGAAGCCAAAGTTTGGCGAAACAATTGTCAAGTGCAATAAACAACAATTGAAATTTAATATAAGCGTTTTATTTAAAGTAGTACTACGTACTACCTTGTCAAGTATAAATACGACAAGGATGTGAACCACCCCCACCATTATATTTAATAACTCTATACTTTTTAGGAGGGTTGATTAATAAATAAAAAAATTTTTTTTAAAGATCAATATCTGAAATAGTTTCAAAAAAAAAGTTCCTGCATCGATGATTTCCGACAAGAATTTTTAGTAAGTAAAGTTTTCTGAAATTACTCGAAGATGCGTCGCACAGTTTGAATAAAATTTCATAAGAAAACTTTCCTAAGAAGGTACGGTTTTTAGCTAAGAGATTAAAAATGTAGGTAATAACAACACTTTTCCAGGAAAAACTTATTGGAGAAATAGATCCAACCTACAAATAGATTGCAATCAAATTTATTTACGGGTGGGAGAAATCTTCACCCCAGGCGTATCCTCATTAATGTCTTGATAAGCATGTCAGGAGTTAGTATCTCATTAGGGTAGTCTTCATATAAAATTTTATTCAAATAGCGGTATGCACCTTGGAGTTATTTTAAAAAAATTGAATTCTTGTCGAAAACCATTGATGCAGAAAAACTTTTTTTTCTCCGAAACAGTTGCAGATATCAATTTTTAATAAAAGACAGACAATGAAGATAAATCACGTATCCTTCATAAAAAAATAATATAAATTTATTAATCAGCCCTCCTAAAAAGTTTAGAACAATTATATGTAAGGGTGGGGGCGGTTTATATCCTTGCTGTAGTTTAAGAAAATTAATTTATACTTCAGAAAGTAATACCCTTATAGACATTTCTATGTACTAAATTTTATTAAAAGGGATTCTTAATTAATCGATAAAATATTATTTTCTTTTTTCACATTTGCCACCCTCTCACCGGTAAACGAAATAATTTGGTAGGTACATAGATAAATGCGATTAAATTGATCCATTTTGGTCCCAGGAAGCTGTAGTTGTTCCATGTCCAAGCCACAGACATTTGAGACACCCTGTATATTACATATTGGTTTCACATTTTATTTTTTATTTTTTTAAAATGTGAGGTGTTATTATATTGTTTTCGTTGATGGAGTACCTAAGCAATTCATTGGAAGGAATGCGAAGTTCATTGAGCAGAAATGTTGAAATATTCGCTCGCCTGTTGACTGGCTGGGCAGGTAAATTCTTGTCATTTATTTCGTTGTTTTCATTCAGAAATTCCGCAATACATTTTCTTTGATTTCCTCATTACATGTTCCACTATGCTACCATTAAACAGATCCTATCCTGTCTTTGTTAATTGAGTTTATGACTCCGAATGAATATTCATTTATCAGGCCCATTTTGCACCAGCTGAACCATTTACGATTTGTTTGTTACTACTGTTGTATTCAATTGTCACTATCTTTAATTTTGATGGATAAAAAAGAAAATTACTATGTGAAATATTATCTATCTATTGCCAACAAGTGGTTATTATTTTTTGTTATTTCTGTAAAATATTTAAGTAAAAACGCCCGTACAAATCAAATTACGTATATTTTTTGTAAATGGAACGAAGCATAGTATTATTATTGTTTTGAACAGTTCTCGATAAATGTGACCTTAGGCGTTGGACATTATCGTATAAAGACAGATAGATGATTAGTGACGAGCACCTGGCCGATATGTTTTTACAATAATTTATTAGATCTATGCAAAGTTAAAATAGTCTCGATTTATTACTCGAACGAAACGACGTAAAATAATGTTATCGCAAAAATTAAAAAGTGTTTGTATTTGCTCAATAGTTTATAAAATTGTGGTATACGAGCATTCCAAACGTGGTAATAAAAATATCTATAATATTGTAACGAATTTTCTAGTTAAACTATTTATTTAAACAATAATTTATTTAACACTATTTATAACACTTAAACACTAACTTAGAACTACCATTTGTATCACAACAATTCACTTATTTATATAACAATTTATTTATATCACTTTGTCTATTATCGGTTTTAATTCGCGCACTGATGCTTTCTTCAACTAACTGTTCCTCGGTCCAAAGATGATCACTATATATACACCTTTCGAACTTTCTAGACAGGAACTCGAAGAAATCCTGACTATTCCCGAATGATGAGTAATAATTAGAAAGTCCTCGATTATTCCAGAATTGAACTTGTTACTTGTCGCCGGGGAATGATTTACATCTTGTAAGTTGATAACACGAAAAGTACCGTGTGCGGTGTCTACGCCGTAAACATGTTAGCGATAACAAGTGCATGCCACAAATTGTTATCGCACACACGTACTGTGTCACTGGTCGCTACAATATGTATTTGTATTCTATGTTTCTTTACTGCTCACTGGTAAGTAAAAACATTTTTTTTTAATGTATACCTGATAACCTGTTTCAAAACACGTTATTTGATTAAACAATAATAATAGGTACCTCCCTCACTTTAAGACTATAATTTATTTAATATTTACATAAATTTTACTACCTTGTTAACAGATAGGTAATTGAAATAATTACATGATGCGTTTACAAATAAAAAAGAAATTAAATAGCGTAGGTTTAAAATAAAAACAAATAACTTAAAGATACATTAAACAAATGTTTTACACAAAAAATATTTAAATTACGTATAATGGCTTAATTACATATTATACCTACTTAATAAAGGTTGAGTTGTTAGTGGTTACAAATTCATTGTTTTATTTGTAACCAAAGCTGGCATCTACAAGGGAAATTCAATTTTTTCTAATTGTACTAAAATGACACGTGGGATTTTCTTTTTATGATATACCTATCGTCGTATGCTTAACATATGCTTAAGTACATGGCCAATTTCGTCTTTTTTTGGTTTCATAAGAATTTTTACTTTTGTCAGCTATATGAACTTTATTCTTGATTAGTAATGAGCAAAGCAAGACCAAGACCAAGACTCGGATATGCTTGGGCTTGGTCTCGGTCTTGTTTACTCAGTCTTGGTCTTGGTCTTGGTCTTTTTTGGTTTTTTCGCAAGACCAGGACCAAGACTGCAAAACCAAGACCAATTTTGCTCATTACTATTCTTGATTTCCTTTTGTGATATACAAATGAGCGTCATATGACTATATCAGTAAAGGTTTCAGCCAGTTAGGTATTGGTCATTCGAGTAAGTTTTGGCTTCTTTGTAAGCTTCATCTTCAGTATATGTTTGAAACGATAAGTAATTGATTATTTTGGCAGTCTTTAGTCCCATTTGCTCAAACGTTTTGTATTGTTAGATTTATTGCTTTGTCGGTGGGCTTCATACTTGGTTTCCATTATGATTTAAAAATCAACGGCATATGTCTATATCAGTTACATTTTTGGCCAGTTTCTGAAGCAATAAGCTTACAGTTACCTATTCGATAAAATTTTGACTTCTATGTAACCTTCGTCTGCAGTGCCATCAAAATGTGATAGTTAACTTGCCAAAACATTTTGGATTTTCGGATTGAGTTTGTTGGTGAATTCAAAAGAAGTTTTAGCTTGACTGGAGTCACAACATGCTTTTTGGGCTTCAGTATTCGTTTTATTTTCGATAATATAAAAATTAAGTTATGTTCTATTATCAATTAATATTTAGACCAGTTTCTTAAGCAATAAACCTGAGTATGGTCATTCGATGCAGTTTTAGCTTCTTTGTGACCTCCGTCTGCAGTGTCATTAGGATGTGACAGGTAATAACTCATATTCCTTTGAAAATCTTCAGTTCTTTTTGCCACAACATTTTGGATGGTCAAATTTAATTTATTGGTGAGAAGCTTTAGCTTGACTGATATCATCTGGGATTCATTGTTGATTTCTTCTGTTGACACAATAATGAACGCCATATGTCAATATCAGTTAAGGTTTTGGCCATTTATTAAAACAATAAACTTATTGCAGTAAGTCGATGAAGTTTTAACTTCGTTGTGATCTTTGTCTTCAGTATATTGTTAATGTGATAGGTAAGTATTCCATTTGGCAAAACATTTCGGATTGTCGAATTTAGTTTGTTACTGGGTTCATAAGAATTTTTTAGCTTAACTGGAATGTTACATGATTTTTGAGCTTCATTCTTTGTTTCTTTTCTGATATAGAAATTGAGTTACCTATTTTATTTTATAAAAAAAGTTAAAGTTTAGGTCAGTTCTAAAGCTATAAATATAGTTATAGTCATTCGATAAAATGTTGACTTTTTTTGTTACCTTCGTCATCAGTACATCATCATCATGTGATAGGTAACTCATATTCTTTGAACAAGTTAGACAGTAATTTTTGGCGAAACACTTTAGATCACTGAATTTGATCTGTTGGTGAGTTCATAAGAAGTTTTACCTTGGCTGGTATCATAACTGGATCTTTGGCCTCTTTTCTTGCACTGATGTTTTTGGTTTCGGAGTTTTTTAGCCTTTTTTTTCCATTTTTTCCCAAAGATCTAAAATATTTTCTTTGGTTTTGATGCCAATGGTCCATGTACAATTTTTTGGTAATATTATTGCTCTACCTATTTTACAAGTAGAAAAAGTAGTGGGCAAAGTTATTGTTAGTACCTAATAGCCTAATAATTGCAGCAATTGCCTGCCGTTACAATTCTCTTAAATATCTCGATTTGGAATTACAATGGGGTCATTTAACTACAGCAGCAGCAGCTGACGACATTAATAAAAAAAAGCAACAACACAAACAAGCAAACCAACACCTCTTGCGTATTATTACCGTCACGTATTTTATAAGGCGGATTGATAGCGTGCTGCGACCAATCACGACAAAAATTAACGTTGTTTAAACTGCCAATGGGGCGCTCCCGTTGTTTTCAATGAATGACTTTCTCCAAACTGCTTCATTTGCATCCGTCGACCAAGATGCTATCACTCCGATAGTAGATAGGTACCTACCTAATAGTAATAGGATGGGTATATAATTGAAGTGTACAAACAAAGTACAAACACTTACTTGTTTTTATTAGATATCTGAATGAGGTAATTGTCGATTAAAGGCTTTTATAAATTCTCATTTGCATCAGCAATCAAAAATCTCTGTATACATAATTATAAATGTATATATGCCTTACGTGTTTTAAGAATGAATAGGTAGTAATTTTTATTGATTTTTAATTTATCAATGAAAATGAATGTCTCTTGAATTTTAACACCATTAGTATACTGTGGGTCATACCTAAAAGTATGTTTTGGTCATACTGGAAGGACGCCTTGCATGACATAAAAATATCGGTAGCTACATTTATTTATTTATTTATTTATTTATTTATTTAACCAGATACAATAATAACATTTTACATGTATATTAGTAATACAGCTAAGGTTGCTGTATCCAGTTAGGAGGTAAAAATTTATCTATACACTGGTCTGGTAACTTACTACTAATTTGACATAATATGCTTAAAACTAAGTTCAAAGCTTTCTAGCTTTCATTAGTGTAACTGTAGATTTGACGATTCTAATAAAAAAGATTTTAATTTATATTTCAAAGTACTCTTACTTGCGTTAATTGTTTTAAGGCAATTCATTAAAACATTGTATTGCATTATAGAAGTGTGTTTTTTTACCTATTTCTAAATTGACTTTTGGTAGAGTTAAATTTTTTGCTCTTGTTTTACTCGTGGTATTGGTAAATAGTTCTTTCAAGTATTGGTAATTATGAATTAATATTTTTAACTTATATGATTGAGTGATGTTAATTATATTATTTTCATCGTCTATAATTTTACGAACAATTCTTTTTTGTAATTTTTTTAGAGGTTTTATTGAATTTTCATAAGCAGCTCCCCAAACTTCTATTCCATACGTGGCTAAACTATTAAATAGTCCATAATATATCATTATCATATTTTCTTTGCATACAATATTTTTCATTTTAGAGAAGGCAAACAAGAGGTATCTCAATTTACTAATTACTGTTTTAATGTACCCGTTCCATTTTAAATTCTGGTCTACTATTATTCCTAAATATTTTGTATTTTCAACTCTTTGTAAGGATTCGTTGCCAATTTTTACATCAATATTAAGAGGAATAGTGTCATTATGGTTAACAAAAGTAACAAATTTAGATTTTTTTAACGTTAAGGGTAAGTTTATTAGATATGAGCCAATTAGCAATTTTACCCAAATAAAGATTAGTGGATTCAATGGTTTCAGTCCAAGTTGGTTTAGAATTAAATATTGATGTATCATCAGCAAAAGAAACTATATTTACCGGCGGAATTACGTTTAACAAGTCATTAATATAGATGAGGAATAACAGTGGACCAAGAATCGTTCCTTGAGGAACCCCACAAGTCACTACTAATTCCTCACTTTTAGTATTATTTACGTATACATATTGTTTTCTTTTTGATAGGTAACTTTTCATAAGTTGTAGAGGTAACCCTCTGATGCCATATACTTCTAATTTTTGTACTAAAATATTGTGATCTACAGTATCGAAAGCTTTCGAATGGTCAAGAAATACTGCAACAGTTGGTTGGCTTTTGTCGAGTTGATTATATACGTAATTAGTTAAATATATTAAAGCATCCTTGGTTGAAAAGCCTTCTTTAAAACCAAATTGATTATTTGCAATCATTTTGAATTTTGTAAAGAAATCGTATCTATAATCTATTATAAACGATTCTTTCAAAAATTTTTGTAAAATTCGATACCAATGAGATAATTTGTTATTTCATTTTTGGATCCGTTTTTATAAATAGGTACAATTTTAGCAATTTTTAAAATTAATGGCCACGTACCTTTTTTAAAACATTTATTAGGTATAGATCTCTGCCAAAGTATTTGCTTATTTTTTTTTAAGTAGTGGCATGGATTTTATCAATTCCTCCAGTCTTATTCTTTAATTTGATAATAGTTTTCAAAACTTCTTGTTCACTGACACATAAACTCAGATTTCACTTATGAATAAAAAAATTAGGTACGTATTGTGCTCCCCACTGTCACATCTGTTTTGATCATCCCCAACCCTTATTTTAAACTATCTAATCGTCCATTTTCAATATATAAGTTTAGTAGTAATTACTTTCGTCTGAGGAAAGCCAAAGTTTGACGAGACATATGGATGACTTAATACAATTTTATGAAAATCCGCAATAATTGTTTCGCCGTACAGTAGCTTCTTCAGGTAAAACAAAAATTATCCTAATAAGAAACTTTTATAGTTTAATATTATGTGCATTTTAAATATTGATACTGGAGATTGAGATAGGTAGTTATTCAAAGTCGAAATCAGAATTTTCGAGGAATTATTTTTTGATAACAAGAAAGATATACAGTCAAACTTCGATAACTCGAATCATCATGTGACGCAAAAAAATTGAAGTATCGGGACTATGAATTTATGAATTTTTTGTTTTGCTGTTGCCTATGTTAAAATTTTGGAATTTTGCTTTTTTTATTTCCAGGTTTTCTAATAAGTAGTGTGAGTTTTTTGCTTTTACATACATTAGAATGCAAAACTTTAACTATTCAAGTCGATGTTATGATTATTAATAGAGCAATGCTCGGAAAATCCTGTTTTTCTATCTTTTTTATTAATGCTTGCTATATGTTCTTTTATAAGCGCGTGTTTATAGCTCTCCCACTTTGACCTATATAGGTGGCATCACAAGAGTTACAAAATAACTGTTATATACCACTTTTTTCTTTAATATCTTTGTTAGGTTTATTATTTACTAAGAGGCTTAAAAGAACATATAGCAAGCATTAATAAAAAAGAAATAAAAACAGGATTTCAAGTACCTTTTCCTTTTTGAGGTTTAGGTATGATTAAGGTGGTTTTCTTTTCTCTTGTATTTTTCGTGACTATAGGTATGAAATTGAGATGTTCTATTTTCAGCGGTTGTTTAGTATTTTTTTCTTATTGTTAATTATAAAACTAGTGAAATTAAGAATTGTGCAATTGTTTATATTTTTTTAAAGATTTGCAATAGTTTAAGTGGAATCAAAATATTATTGTAAAACGTAAAATATTTAGTAAATTGGCATTCTCACCATCATATTTTTCTTTCCAGATCAAGTAGTTGGTTCCTCAGTTCTTCTTAAGCAGATACATGAAAAGAGGCCACGAGTGAAGATAAATCGGACACCATACAATAGAGGTGGGCAATACGATTCTTTTTGATGAATCGATTCACACGATTCAATTTCATAAAAAGAATCGATTCTTACGATTCGTTCATTTAAACGACGATTCTTTTAGTTAGTGTTCGTTCGAAGTAGGTATAACGATTCTTTGTAATGAATCGCCTCGCACTTTGCACGATTCAATTTCATAAAAGAACCGTCTGTCACGTTTCGTTCATTTGAACTGTAAACTATAAGAACCAATACTATAACGTTTACTAGTTTGATAATTCTAAGAATTCGACGATGACAAATTAATGCGAATTAAATATATACATTTATACATAGACAATTTTATGTACTTATCGAAAATAACCTTTGCGACCACAAGTCTTACTTACTTTTACACAATAATATACACTAAATGTTAATCTCTGTTAAAATTGTGCGTAAAGTACCTTTTTATATGAATAATATAAAAATAACAGGATTCTTTGTTCGTATGTATGTCCAGATCCAGACGTCGAGAGCAATAGGAAAAGAAATTCCTCAAGACTTTTAGGGGGCTCGAAAATTTTAATCATCACTTTTAGTGAAAGTAAACACCCTTTGTGTACTATACCTATAGAGATTGAATGTTTTTATAAATGGATAGGTATACATACATATTTTAAAATGTGTGTATAATTGCGTTTACTAAAGTATAAATTACGTTTAACTTTCCAACCAATTTAAAAGCAAATTAATAAAAATATTTTTAGTTTCTATTTTTTTCTTGGAGCACATCTGAAATATTTGTATTTAAGTATCTATGTATATTGTACATAAATAACTAAAATAGGACTCACCCCAAATTACCACTAATTAATTTAAAACGCGGACACGTGTTTCGCCCACTTCAAACGTGGGCGTTGATAATGTCCACGTTTGAAGTGGGCGAAACACGTGTCCGCGTTTTAAATTAATTAGTGGTAATTTGGGGTGAGTCCTATTTTAGTTATTTATTCATTTACCACAGTCTCCTTTTTCTACTTTTTATATTGTACATAATATGAATTGTATAACATAACCACATTCTAATAACAGTATATCATTTATTAATGGGTACAACTTTTATAATTTTATTTATCTTTGTTAAATATACAATGTCAAAAATGTTTATGAATTTAAAAGATATGGGTCAACAACTAACAACGCTCCAAGATATGCAGGTAGGTATAAACATGTACGAATAAGAATCGTAAACTATTACATTTTCAATACAGAGCACGGTTCATTTGAACGAATCGCACCGAAAACAATGAATCGATTCATGCGATTCTTTTTTAAGAGTCGTTCAAATGAACGACTCGTTCAATCATTGCCCATCTCTACCATACAATGCATGTAAGTAAATGTTTAGTTTTGTAAAATAATTTTTCGATCCACTTATTAATAGATATGCATTTACCATAATTTACGGAATGGTATGTAATTGACTATCTATTTTTAACCCTATTAAAGAAACATAAATTTTAAATTTGAAATGTGAATAATGAAACAGACAATTAAAGTAAGTAATTAGGTACTTCGCGTAATATTAAGAAACAGTTAATTTATGAGTAAACATTCTGGTAAAATCTTATTAGTGACATTACCATTATGTTGTGCCCAACCATTTAAATTACATTTCGTAATGAATGAATCAAGATGTGTCATATATAGGCACCTACTCATGAATACATGTTTGAGTTGTATGTATGATCCATTCTTCCGTTCTGCAACTAACTGACCGTCATTCTGTTACAAGTAAGTAACTTAAGCGCTATGGTTGTAAAGACGTTTGGCTTCTCGGAAGCAATTAAGCCTTTTTTTTACAAGTAAACAAACAGTAAGTAAAGCCATAGAAAACGGCTTTTTACATGCAAATGTCGCCAACGCAATCAGCATGAGAGAACATTAATTTGCTTTCGGGCGCCAGTTTTTGCTCAAACTCGACCATCAGTTAATTCTATTGCTACGAGTAAACGCGGGGAAGTGCGCCGTATACGATGCCGTAAATCGTGTAATTATCTAATTAGACTGTTCTCAAAACATTCTACCAATGTTCGCATGACAAGCTAATAAAGTTAACGCCGTAACTACCTAGCAGGCAACAACCACAGCATATCAGGAAAATGTTTTTCGAGATTACGTAGTGCAGTAAAAAATATTAGAGAGGATGATGAGCAGAAATGGTCTTATTAGTGTTGAAATTTTGTCTTATCTCAGTCTTGCAAGATCATGATCAAAACCAAGATAGTTTAAATAAATTCGATAGTCTTTAGTGCAATTGTTGTGAAACATTATTAATAACTAATTAAATAAAACAACACTTGGTGTATGTTTCACAAATTTATTATCACTTCTGACATATATGTTTCGACCTAAACATAGATACTTTTTCATAATGACCTATGTTTAGGTCGAAACGTATATGTCAGAAGTGATAATAAATTTTTGAAACCTACACCAAGTGTTGTTTTATTTGATTAGTTACCAAGATAGTTGCTGTATTCTCAAAATTAAGACCACAATTAAATGAACAAGAAATGATTTTTGACAAGGGTTTCATTTACCTAAACATGGTCTCCTATTTCAGTACTACTAAAAAAAGTAACCAATTTGCGTACAAGTAATAAAAGTGGTGGGCAGCAGGGTAGTTTGGACCTGCGATCATCTGCAGGCTACTTGACTTTTCTCCTTTTACTATATACCTACTACTACTATATCAAAAGCCTGCTTCAAATCTATGAAAAAGGCGTATAACTTCCCTTTTTAGGGTTCCGCACCTCAAAAGGAAAAAGCGGAACCCTTATAGGATCGCTTCGTTGCCCGTCCGTCCGTCTGTCAAGACCCTTTTTCTCAGGAAGGCGTGGAGGTATCAAGCTAAACTTTATACCAAATACTCAGGTCTATTGTCCTTTGGAGCTGTGAAAAAATCAAACTTCTAAGCCAATGCAATCAAAAGATAAAGCCGTTTATGCCGCAAATTTCCGCAAATTTTCCAATCAAAACCTACAGGGTACTTCCCGTGAACTCAGAATCTTGAAATTTGGTACGAAGCAACGTCTTATACGATAGCACAGATAAAGGAAAAATTGCGAAAACCGTAAATTTTTAGTTACATCATATAATAAAAATATTTTTAATAATTTTAAAGTTACTACCTACCCCTTTCCTCATGAACATGTAGAGGTTTAAATTGAAATTAATATTAAATACTCAGATCTATAATACCTTTAAGCTGTAACAAAATCAAACTTCTATGTCAACGCAATCAAAAGAAACAGCAATTTAAGCCGCATATTTTCAAACTCGCAACTACTCGCAAGGGAATCAAAACCTAAAGGGTACTTCCAGTCGATTTAGAATCTTGAAATTTGGCATGAAGCAATGTTTTATAGCACATATAAAGGAAAAATTCCGAAAACCTTAAATTTTTAGTTACATCACATATATACAGGTTTGTACGGAACCCTCGGTGCGCGAGTTCGACTCGCACTTGGCCGGTATATTTTTCTTTTTCTATCGTCTTTTTCTTTTCATTACATATACGGGGTTACAGGCTAAGTCGACCTAGATCCTTTAAGAGGTTGTAGTTTACCTCATTTCTAATTGATATGACTATGAAAGACCGTATCCCAAACTTAACCGTTTTCAAGTTATTGGGCTTTAAAGGTTTTTTATAAAGATTGCCGTTTTTTTTGCGTTTTGTGCCTCTAAGTTATTTGTTTTTGTAATTTTTTTAATCCCATTACATCTGTTGATGTTTTGAGGCAGAAAATTATCGATGCGGCAAACGAAATAAGAAGAGGATCAACAACTGATGCAGTGAAAAGTGGCTTAAAACACAGAATGAGAGTATGTGTGCGAAAGAGAGGCGGACATGTGGAACATACATTGTAAACTTTCTTTAAAAAGAGTAATAAACGTTATTTTGTACCTATTTGGATTGTTTCATTTTGTTTTCTGACTCAAGTGATGAATTTGACGCTTAAGTAGTATCGTTATTTTTTACTACTATCTGGAAGCATTTTATCAAAGTTGTTTTGTAATATACCTGATAATATCCTAGTTTGTTATACCTTGTTGAATAGCTAAAGAACTGTAGATATTTTTAAACACATCTGTAGCATAACTGTCATAGACTTTTTTTTTAATATTTAAAAAGAAAAAAAAATATTTTTTACGAATTTCATTACCTTTTTTAACTATCAATTATATACTGCGACTTAGTTGGTTCAGTTACCTGTAATTTTAATGTTGAGAATAATAAGGCAACGTATACACTACAGAAAAATAGCAAAAACAAATAAATTAGAGGCACAAAACACAAAAGAATGGGACAATAGACCAAAAAATCGGCAATTTTTATAAAAAACCTTAAAAGGCCAATAACCTAAAAACACTTAAGTTTGGGATACGGTCTTTCACAGTTAAATCAGTCAGAAATGAGAGAAACTACAATCTCTTAAAGGGTCTAAGCCGACTTAACCTGTAACCCTGTATATTATGTATTGTAGGTACTTCTTCTTTTTCTAAATACTGATTGTGTTTTGATAGGATCTTTATTCTTTCTTCTTCCATTCTAATACTGTTTTTAAGTTTGTATGCGTCGTATCCATTAGTGTAATGCTTCTATAGTTTTTATCTCCTCTCTTATTTAAAAATTTGTGAATTAAAAATAGTATTTTTAGGGATTTATTTGTTTTTGTTTGGTTTTGTTGTGTTTTTTTAATGTTAATCCAATTTCATACTGTCTTTTTTTTTTGACTAGAGCTATTTTTATTTCCTTCCAATTCTTTTGTACTTAAACTGATTGCTCTAGTCGCATCATTTTAATAGATATTTGTGCCTACTTATATAAAATAAATTAAAAGCGAAAAACCTTTTTTAAAAAAAGCTTAAATTCAAATGCTCTAAAAAGAAGAAAATAAAATTTTCCTTTAAAATTTTAACTATCAACTTATAACCTCATTATACACAATTTATATGATCATAAAAGCTTGTCGCGAAATTTAAAAAAAATTAAACTTAGCAAATTAAGTTACTCAATTAAGTAGGTACTAGTTTATTTACACAATTAAATCGCGCGACAAGCTTTTATGATCATATAAATTGTTTATAATGAGGTTATAAGTTGATAGATAAAATTTTGAAGGAAAATTTTATTTTCTTCTTTTTAGAGCATTTGAATAAAAGCTTTTTTTAAAAAAGGTTTTTTGCTTTTAATTTATTTTTTACTTTTTCATTATCGCTGGCTAGGTTTCTGAGTCTGTTTATCTCATTCAACGCATCATTGTTTGCTTTTGGAGTTGTCTTTCTCCTAGACAGGTTGCAGACTAATGCTGATGACGCCCATCTCGCCAAATCATACAAGTCAAAGTTAATCAACCGATGTTACAGGCTCAAAAAATTCTACCTCAACAACAATCGAGGTCTCTACACCAAATTTCAGGTGGATTAGAGCAACGGAGCTTATAAGCACCATCTTTTTTTTAACCTGCCTTTTTATTCTCAGCGAACCCTTTCATTTAATATCCATACTATAAGAAAGCATAAAAAAACTCTAATAGTCCGCCATAATGGTTAAGAGTGATGTCAGAATATTTTTCTAATTATTCTCGGCAAGCCCTTTCATTTGATACCCGTATTGTAGAAATGCATTAAAAATAACTATTTCGCCATCTTGGATGTTCCGCTATATTGGATTTAGAATGACGTCACTCAGCTTGTCGTGTATTGTCATCCAAACTAAACGTGTATACAAAATTTCAGCTCAATCGGTTGAAGATATCTG
The DNA here is from genome assembly GCA_029378335.1 of Agrilus mali. Classification (NCBI taxonomy): domain Eukaryota; kingdom Metazoa; phylum Arthropoda; class Insecta; order Coleoptera; family Buprestidae; genus Agrilus; species Agrilus mali. Next base: position 3,926,639 of record CM055657.1, on the reverse strand, counting down.
CTTCAAAACTGAGTAGGAAGATTCCACCCAAACAAACATACATTGCAAGTTAAATAAAAGCTTTTAATTAAGCTTTTTTGGAATTTTTGTACGCAAATTAGAGTGGCTTCTAGATAGTCGCAGGTATAACCTACCCCTATACCCTGACGCCTGACTTCTTATTTCTTGTACGCAAGTGAACCTCAATTAACTATTAATATCTACTGGATTAAAACTAAGAAAAAAATATACCTACACAGTTCGGCTCTTCCTTAATAAAATTAAATTCATGCAATTTCTAATAGTTTTAAAAATTTTATTTACCTGATTCCTTTATTTCGAAAATTTCTTTGTCAACAAATTTCCAAATTCATAACGTCCTTTTCATCATTCCCATAGGAATATAAATCACGTCCAGGACATGTAGCTTTATAGTTGTAAAAGCACAAGAAATATGGATTGAGGTTTATCGTTAAAAATTTGCAACAGTTTGCTTGCGGTACCTTTGCTCCTCTCCTGTTGTTGCAGCAAGATTAGTAAGAACAAGAGTTTGCACGTACGTATACGTACCAACCACCATTCCCATATATATTTATTGGCGCTCTAAATAATAAATACGAGCATATCGTAAACGTATTGTATTGTTAGATATGCTCCGATCAGCTTCCGTATAAAATAGATACGGGCAATAAGAAACAGGACTTACTGTTCCGCGGACAACGATAGAGATCCTTTTGTTCGGTCTTGTTGGCAGCGCTGGTACAGGCAGGGCCGTCTGTCGAACCATAAAAGTTCCTTCGAGTGTATTATCCTTTGCTTATACGTACATCGTTGTAGGTTTTGCCGCGTAAGGAGATGCGCTCTCCAATGGGCACAGCTAAATTGCACTAAGTACGTATTAACATTACAGCGAAATTTCCTTAAATGGGGAAAATAATTTACAGGATTTTATTAAAATACCAATTTCCATGTTAAATGTATAATCCGCACAATGTTTTGTAAAATTTGTACTTTCTAGGATAAGAGAATTTAACATTTATTTGTTAGGGGCCCTTCATAAAATACGTTCGCATACAAGGTGGGGGGGGGGGGTCTTGCTGAATGTGACAAGGGGGACAGGGGGTCTACGGCAACGTGACGTTCTCCGGTTATCAAAAAATTTTACTGAATTTTTACAGAATCCTTGGACTTCTGATAAATAGAAATATTATCTATTTGTTCGTTACAAAAGATATTTATTAATTTATTGAAATTTTATTAGGTATGAAAAATAAAATAAATATTTTTGACTATCAAAATTTGTGTATTGTCAATCAAAATTTATCATGTTCAGGGGGGATGTTTAGTTTTGGTGACGTAATATTTACAGGGGGGTCACAGAAAGTGTGACACAGTGTGACAACCGAGGGGGAGGGGGTCAAAAAAGCTAAGTTTAGCGTGACGTATTGTATGAACAGCCCCTTAATAGTTTAAAATATTTCTTGCATGCAGTCTAATTTTTGTAAAGTGACGACTCAAGCAATTAAATGGGCACTCAAAGGGGGGGAAATAATTCTTATTTGGTCTATTTTTGCAGCTGAGATTCAACATGTGTTATAGAATCTCTCAGGTACAAGTTAAAGGCGATCACTTGGTGACAGTTTTATGGCCTAACCCTCCACTTTAAAAAAATTAGACAATACATACACATGTATAATGTGAATGCTGCTGTCTTGAGGTTTAGTTGTATGAATCGTTAGTGCATTTGAGCATCTCATTAAAATATCAGTGCCCGTCATGTACGACATACGACGATGTATGTATGTAGCCGTATGCATATGCATGTGGCGGGCAAAATAGATAAATAACTTTTTATTGCAACGTTGAATAAAGCTCTTCGTACATTGTTTTGTACTTGAACGATACAATGCGGCATTAACGGCTAGGAACATGTGTTAATAAAATATAAACTGCCTTAATAAAATTTGTTGTAAGTGTAATTTCATGTTGCTTTAATCCCTATAGGGGGCAAGGTGACCTCTGCGACAATAATTTCTCCCTATTCCCGCCACAAGCAACATACGAAGGTTTAAAGCACTCGATTAATACATTAAAGCTTAATGCTCGTACGTATTAGCAGTTTGTTTGTTACACAGTCGTCAGAAATAAAATCACTCAAAAATTTACTACTTAAATATTGATAATTATTTTGTAGAAACAGTAAACACGTCGCGTCGTGCTTTTCATTTTAATTTTTTAGTACTTAAAATTTTTGTGATAATATTCATTGATGAATGTTGAATTTTGCATTAATTATTTAACTGTATAGATATTTCAGATAATGTGAGTCAATTTGACATTTGAATTTACAATAAGTACATTATAACAGACGGTCGGAAATGAGTCACCATTAGTTTGGTATAGACAAGCTATTTACACTAAAAATACAACAAAGGCGATGAAAAACGAGTAATAACCATAAATAACTACCACACTGGCTAAGTCAAGTATAATAAGTAGTAAAACTTCTTACGCCCACGTTATTATTTATATTCATTCGAACGTTTTTTGTAAAGTTAACGTTGCAATTGTATTAGTAAGTACATAAGTAAAAAACAAAACAGTTGCAAAAAGTCATTTAACAACCACTTCAGTTAAGGCTTGTAATTTAGTAATGTTACTTGGAATAGATATTTTCTGGGGATGTTTTGTACCTATAGGTAGGTACAAAAATACAAAAATGCTTATGTTAATTAATTACACCGTTTTTAAACGATATGTCTATAAAAACATTGTTATGAAAATAAACTTGAAATGAGTAATGATAGAACTAAAGTACAAGATAGAATCAACCCTTATAAAGTCATTGGGCAAGTTTCGCTGTTTGTATAGGGCACCTTGGTAACTGTAAGAGATACAAAAAAAAAATAATTGCAGCTTCTCGGTCTCTTTTTTCGAGACGAATTCATCGGCGTTTTCAAAAAATTGCTATTGTCTTTTGTTTTTGAGATATGGAAAAAAATTAAAAATTTAGAGTTTTTATTGTATGTCCATGTCTTGTTTGTTTATAAAATAGATAAAAAAACAACTTTTATGTTCTACAGGGACTTTTCTACGTAGAATACAGTGGCGTCGGAAAATAGGAGCCATAGTTGACTATTATTTAGTTAAAAGGTCATTTTTGTTCTTATTTCAACGATATGTAACATGTAGGGTTGGTCGTATTCGACGTTTTGAAGCATTTAATAACAAAAATAATATTTTTGTAATTTACCCTTGCCCTTCTTCATTTATTTCCAATAGGGGTCTGATGGTTTTATAGCAGTGATTACTCTTCTATCATTTAAAAGTGTGAGATATTTATTTTCATTTTCATTAACTCAACCTTCAAGTCCCTATTGGAAATCAATGGAAAAAAGCAAAAGTAAATTACAAAACTATTATTTCTGTTAATAAAAGCTTCAAAACGTCGAATATAACCCCATATGATATATATATATATATCGTAGAAATGAGAACAAAAATGCCTAATTAACTAAAGCATAGCCAACTTTATATTACAACTTGAAAGTGTGTTATTTTTAAAAATAATTGAATGAAGAACATAAAAATTCTTTCTCTTTCTATTTTTACAAACAACGAAGATGTAGACATATTAGCGAAAGCTTTTCCCCATAACCCAAAAACAAAAGACCAAAGCAATTTTTTAAAAAAACCGATCAATTCGTCCCGAAAAAAGATATCGAGAAGCTGCCTTTAATTTTTTTGTATCTCTTAGGGGCTGTTCATAAAATACGTCACACCAAAATTAGCTTTTTTTGACCGCCTCCCACCCGGTTGTCACGCTGTGTCACACTTTATGTGACCCCCCTGTAAATTTTACGTCACAAAAACTAAACCCCCCCCCCCTGAACATGATAAATTTTGATTGATAATACACAAATTTTGATAGTGAAAAATATTTATTTTATTCTCATAATAAAATTCAAATAAATTAATAAATATCTTTTGTAACGAACAAATAAATAATATTTCTATTTATCAGAAGTCCAAGGATTCTGTAAAAATTCAGTAAAATTTTTTGATGAACGCCGAACGTCACGTTGCCGTAGACCCCCTGTCCCCCCTTGTCACATCTTGTCACACTCAGCACGACCTTCCCTCCCCTCGTATGCGAACGTATTTTATGAACGGCCCCTTACAGTTACCGGGTTGTTCTATACCAGGGATGGCGAACCTTTTTTGATGTCCGTGCCACAAAGTCATAAAAATTCTTTTTTAAATAGGTAACGTGCCACAATAAAATTTCATTCGAAATGTTAGCGTGGTGAAACTAAACGTAAGTATAATTAAACAAACAAACAAAAGCAATTCGTCTTTAAACAATTTTTTATTTATCAATGGTTTACAAAAAGCAATATGCTAGAAACAATGTGATTTTTGTTGCTGTACACAAGATGATAAAGATTTAATATCTGGTTCATATTTAGTTAATTTCAACAGTACGCATGCAGAGCTCGACTCATCCGTCATTCTATTCCTATATTTATTTTTTATAAAATTTAATTCTGAAAATAGAGATTATAACGTTTTTTTTTTTCTATGAAAAATTCCGTTACTGAAGTTTTATTTATTTCGATTCAGTTTGTGTTTGTCTTGGTTCAGTTTTGTTGATTATTTCTTAATGTTGATCGACCTTCCGTCTTATCATCAAGGCTAACAACCTTCGCGCAGGACTAGGCGATCGATGGAGGGATCGATGAAATTTTCCGGTTGGTGCTCGAGGTCTTCTTCCTCGATCCTTGACACTGACGTGACGTGTGTGTGTGTTTTTCTGTTGGTGTTCTGTGCTTGGTTTTGCGTGAGAGTTTTTTTGTGATCCACTTACCTTTGCATTTTAATAGTTCATGTAAAATTCATTCAATTTAATTATTTCTTTTAAAATCCTTTTTGCTATTCACTCAATATTTATTTTTGATGTAACTTTGATTAATTTTTACGAAATTTTCCTTATTACCACGTGGTCTCTTTTTTAAATATCTAACTGTATATTTGTAATCTTTTGGGCCTTTGTGGCCAATTTTTAAATTTTTTCATTTAATTAATTTTTCTCACCTTTTAATTTATATATTTTTAATAGTCAAAAGTTTTTATGGTATCTGGGGTGTATCTTGAGTGCATGTTGGTTTAACGACAGACACCCCTACTCCTCCCTTTTTATCCGTTTTTTTTAAGCATCTTCAATGCGAACAACTTTTTAACATTTGATTAATATTTTTTAGTTTTAGGAAATTTATCAGCACTTTTATTTGTGCCCTTATTTGTCAGCCCATTGAGATTTTCTTAGAATAGGTTCCGGTTGGATTAGGGGGCTGGGATTAAAGGGTAGGGGTGAAGACATCCTGAAACTATTTTACAAAGGCAAATAGACGAAGCTCTAGTTTCCAACTAGTCTCAATAACCAGTTAGAGGCCGATAAATTCCTGCAGGCGGCCCCCTGAAGATTAAAAGGTTGCTCCATGAAGCTGTTTCACTGATATCCTCTTGCCTCACAACACAGCACGATAAATCCGTGATTATACCCTGAAACCAGCTTCCAGTCCCTACATTGGAGCAGGGAACTTTTCTTTTTGGTGGGCTACATGTGTAATTGTAAGTTTTGTTGTTTTTTTGGTGTGTAATTTTTTACTATTAATATACTCTTCAAGTTTTTTTGTTTTTTTAAGAGAGCTTCGAGCTCTCTAAAGCTACAGGATTCTGCAGGAACCACCGACGCACTACCCGGTGCTCAATAAAGTTGTCGTTTCATTCATTCTTTTCTTTGTTTGACAAAGTGGCGCCCGAGCACGTTTCTTTTTTTAATATTTCATGATAATTAAATTTTTTATAAAACAAACTATTCATAATTTCAAAACGAAGTAATAGTTTTGTTAAAAGATTCACAAGCCCACGTCGATGAAAATATTGATAAAATTGCCTTTGCTAATATTTTTAAAGTTTTAAACAATTAAACGTATCAGGAACTGAATTCCATGTATAGTTAGAATTTCATCTTCTGCAATTTTATTTATTTTATCCAATAATCGATTACTTTCAATAATTTCTAAATCATTTCTTAAATCAACAAACTTTTGGTTCTATATGGTACTTGACTGAAATTCAACTAATCCCATTTCTAATTCATTACAATTTAACCACTCAAGGGCTTTTAAATTTAATTTTTCAAATGGTATTGTATCAGGATATAAAATAAATTTTGATTCGAGCACTACGACAGCAACAACATTCAAATACCTTAAGAAGGCGAAACTGGATACGCAAAATTTTTTATCTAATGCGCATCTGTATATACTTCGAAAGAATTCATGCGATATTTTAATAATAAAATGTATAATTTGACGGTTCTAGTTAACATACTAAGACAGGTATTCAGTACTACAAATTTATATCATAAACTATAAATTAAGTGTAGATTAATAATTTTTAATTCATTTCTATTAAAAAAGATAACTTAAAACCAAAATTTTGTTTTTGTGCGTGCCATCAAAATTTTCAAACGTGCCACTTGTGGCACGAGTGCCAATAGTTCGCCATCCCTGTTCTATACAAACAGCGAAATTTGTCCGCCCTGTACATAAATAAAACTATTGTAGTGTTACTTTATTTATATCTATTATAAAAACATAAATTGATAAAAATATATAGGTAATAGTGTAGCCAACAAAGTAGACATAAGAAAACGAACGAGTACAAATAAAAAATTATTATCGTCCGTCTTCGGCCCCAAAAAGACTCCATACCCATCGTAACAACTCTAGGCACTCATCCACTGTCACTTGCGCGTCCCTCCTTTTTTCTATCTTTGCAATCTTCTTATCTCTCTTCGCAAATAAATACTGAAATTAAGTAGTCTTCCCTTCATCTACTGCTTTGCCCACTCCACACTACACACTATTGTCTAATTTTATTCAACTTTCACCAAGCTTAACTGGAATCGACTTTTCTGGCTCCATTCAACGAAACACGTCTTTTGAATTCTGTTAACCACTTGTGCCTGCAAAGTTCAAAATAGTTTGAAAACTTTAACTCGGTTGTTTTTTTGTAATAAACGGTTGTAAATCTTGAAGGCAATTACCTTAATAACGTTTCAAGTACCAGAGAGATTTTACAAAAAATTTTGAATCGCACAATCAATTGCAAAGATAGAATCAATAAGGATTAGTGTCTCTTGACACCGTCACTGTATAAGGTCAATGATTAGACCAAATAAGCTAATAAATCTATTGCCTATGTTACCACTTTAAAATAATTAGACTATAGTTGAATGGTGTGGTAAGCGTTTCTTGTCTTGCTCACATACACAGTATCTTGCCATTCTTGACTTACTTTTACTTCTAAGGGATTCTTAATGATATTTTATATTTAAAAAAATTGTAATCAGGCAATTTTTTTTTCACAGATTTTGCAAAGTTTATATCCACAATTTAAAGAGTGTGAAGTCTTCAATTTCTTCTTCATAACAAAAATAAAAAAGTTAATAATTTTTTCGACACTACCCTAGTGTCGTTTAAGGTAAAAAATGATCTGATCAATGTTACATCGTTACATTATAATGTGTGTTCGAATTGAGCTTCTATTTATAAAAAAAAAAAATAAAAATTACCATACCGGTCGCAGTTATATTGCCGCGCGCGCAAGAATGGCCGCGATATTATCTGAACGCGAATTCTGCCTTAATTATGTGCATTTATGTTTACCTCTTTTTTTTATTTTTATTTGTATCTGTCAGTCACATTTATACAAGCAAAGATTCCATATGAGGAAATTAAATGTACATAAAATTTAAATGAACACCGACCAAAAACGAACGTCGAGAGCTGTTAAAATGTCTAAATCGGAAATGTAAAATTGCCGGAGATACGATCGTATAGGTACGTACCTACGTGCGTATCCATTTCCAAGAACTATGAAAAAACTGATTGACTGCTAAACATGTAAATTAAGACTTATGTAAATACGAACGAATCGATTTTAACAGGGTTGTTGAGGTCTTCATTCGTTCTTTTATTTATACCTTTATTAACTTTGTACTGCTGAACACAAACTGTCTTTTACAGGAATTTTCCTGTATATTTATACAGTGTGAGTCAAATTTCATAGGAAAAATGGAAAAATTGACGTGACTAACAAGGAAATTTTCTAGAACTGCCTTTTATGCTCATACCACCCTAGAAAAAAGAAACCAACAAATTTTCCAACCTCTGTCACCTTCTTAAACGTTTGTTAAATTAAATAAATGTCCTATTTTTCAAATCAGACCAACCTAAGTGACCTAAACCCAACCTATGAGCAAACTAATTTATCTTAGAAATTTCTAAAATGTTTGTAACATCCAACGTTGACCTTTTTACTTCCTAAAGGTATAAAATTAAATTCAGCTGAGCTGTCGGTTAATATTTTAAAATAAATCATCACCCTGTAGGTATATTTATGTCTGTTAAAGCTTGCTTAAACTGAGTTCTATGATTGGGACGAACACACGTAGGTAAATAAAATAATTAAACTACTTTTTTTATGATAATCATCTCTTCGGACACGCTTAAGCCGGGTCATTTTCAATCAATCAGCCTGCCCATTACTATTCTAATGAACGTCGTCTTTGCATTTTAATTTTTCGTTATTAGAGACTAACAGTGGACAACAACAACAACTGAAACTGAGTTACTATTTTAAATCTATGTTGTGTCGTGCAGAGATACATGACATCTATATTGTCTTTAAAGGAGCCGATTTAAACGGTTTGTTTCGTCAATTAAAACTAATGATCACAGTAAGGTTATAATAATGGCGGATGGCGATGGCGTGGTTAAAACGTTTATGATATTTCGTCCATTTTGTTAGAAAATTATTGTACTTTTACCTTATTATCTAACAAAAATCGATTTATAAAGAATATACCTACCACAATTAAAAATTACAACCGAACCTGACCTAACTTAATTTAGTCATCAAATGACCCAAAAAAAATTATTTACTGATGGGTGTTGAACTATTGGTCTTTTAACCACTTCTTTAACACTTATTACTATATTTAGCAACTATTGTTAAAAGGACATTGGCAAAATCCTGGAATATATACTTTATCAATTATTGTCGAAATGTAGATACGTACTAATACAAGAATTGTCTTGCGAAACAAATATTGACAAATAAAAGTTATTTTTATTACAGTAAAATAATTTACAAGAAAGGTATTCTGGGTGGGCCCACGGCACTCAAGTTTTTCCCCATATTTTTTTTCGAATTTCGTTTAATTTCAACTTCGATTTGTAATTAACAAAATGAATCGATGGCGAGTGATAAATCTGCCAGGAAATTGGATCGTTTGGTGCATTTCCTACAATAAGAAACTCGAATGGTTGTTGCTGTCGTTGAGTCCAAAAAGAAAAACTAATAAAAATAAAAGAGTAAAGAACGTAACCATCCAATAATAAAAACTGAAACAATGGGCTTTTAAACTCACAGAATCTTCGAAAATACCGTCCCGCGTCTCTTTTTCTGTCATTAGCTCGTGAGGCGAATATAAGACGTATTTCAGGATAGAATTCCAAACATTCGGATGCGTCTTTTTTTTTTCTTTTGTGTCCCGGTTCACGATATCATTGGTCGAGAAATATCAATGTCGTAATTACGGGTTATTTATCGGAATCGTTATTTAGTTGCATCGATCATCCGATCATCCGTATGTCGTCCTGTTGAATGCTAAACATTCGCAGTTCACATCATTTTACGCCAAGAACTTTGAGTAACAAAAATCGGATTATCATACTTCAGTCGTCTGTCAGTCGGTATGTCAAAAATCTTTTAATTTTTCAAAAAATCAAAGAAAATTTTAGTTTAGCTACCTATTGGATTACAAAAAAAAAACAATTTTAGTAAACATTGCGAACGATTATTTATTTTTTTTTGCTTTTCGTCTTTATGATTTTTTGCTTTTAAATTGCTTTTCTAAAGAAATAAGGTTAATAATAATTGCTTTAAATTTTTCTAAATGTTTATATTAACGTACCAGAAATATTTAAGTAATAAGAGCTTCACTATTAAGTATGTTTTAATTCCTTCTTGTGTATCCAGTTCCAAGTCTCAAAATCCATAGTAAAATTCTCATAAGTAACGAATTTATTTAAATTAAATTATCAGACATTTTTTAAACAATGCTCCTGCTTATCTTTTTAAGCATCAATCTAATAATAAAGTTTAGGAGAACATGTGTAATCAATATTGGCAGGAACAATGTATCCTTTACTCGTTTTAATGAATTAGAAAAGGAGGGAATTTACAAAAAAGTATGCGCTGTGTAACTGAATTTATTTTCGAAATACGTTGTTGGCGATGTATCTTTCTCTAAAAAACAAAGACAAGGCATAACTAACAACGAGATTCTTCAACTTTTGTTTGAAATGAACATGAAAATCATTTGACACATTCCTTTAACCCAATTTATATCACACGTTTTGAAGTTTTGGTTGCTTGCTGAAATTTCATTTAAATTTTGTAGAAATTGAAATGAAAATCCAATGTTGTTGATTAGGTGATGCAGTGTAAAATCATGACCAAACGGAATCTATACATTTTATAAGGTATACTAGCAGTGAAACCCGGCGTTGCTCGGATTAAAATACATCACATGTTTAATGGTATAAAAAATATGTAAGGATCTATTTCTTAACGTAGATATTACAGATTTATATCATAAATAACGTAGATATTGAAAGACTCATTCGGCCATTAAACATTTCAATTTTTTTGGTCACTGTTCACTCGACTGCAAACACAATTTAACGACGAAAACTCACTGAATTTCGGTTTATATACCTATCATCGAATATTGAAATTCCTAGTACCAGAACACTAGAATATTTAGATGTACATCACTTTGAAACGTAGATGTACACTTTTTGAAACTTTCTAAATCATTCAAGAAATGTTTAGAACATTCTAAGTCGATAATAACAGTTTGCGCTCATTTTAGAATTTTTTAGATCATTTCAGAAATTTTGAGATCTTTCCGGAAGTCGTTATGACTTAAAAAAGGACAGAAATATTTCTTTTCACCTTTCTGCCACCTACAACCATCCACTTCCACCCACCGCAACCAAACTCCCTTACTCCCACTTGGAGACCAAGGGGGTATTTACCACCCAAACAGGAAGTTGATTGGAGTAGGTAGAGATAGAGAAAACCCTGTCTTTACGTACGAACATTAGCATTTTATATATGTATTTAGATATTTAGATTTAGATAGCAATTTTCAGTAAAATTTCACAACGTCTGTTTTAATTTCTTTTATGTGTTTAGTCACTTTCCAAAATTCAGGATGAAGTCGTCATATCTATGTTGATTACAATTCTCTTTTATCTTCATTTACAACTAACCCTGACATTACTCTTATATGCTCAATGAAAGTTAATCATTTTAATTCTTACGGAGAAAACACTTTATTTATTAATTCCACCTGCAAAGTCATCTTCAGAATAGATATTATGTTTGAGTCTCTTTCACCAATTCGCCACACAAAATTTAGTTTCTTTAAATGTCAACTTTAAGTAATAGTTTTGTCACAGTATCAAATTCATGGTTGGTTTTCGAGAAGGGTCTCTTTTTGCCCAAATGTTAAAATTACACTTATGGATGACACGGTGATAAATTTGTCAAGTCAATATGAGGAATTGGTCAAAAGAAAACAACACAAATTTATCCTTATTGCTTGCAGCCCCATTTTGTGAAAGCGTATCCAATTACACTAGTAAAGACACTTGTCATCCATAAGGTTCAGAAAGGGACTCACCCCCTGCCCCGCTTACCTTCAAAAAGGCGTCGTTTGAATTGAGAATAGAGTTCGATTTTAGCTAGCAAACAAGCTAGACGTTGATTACAATTAAGTTTATTATAAATGTAAATATTTTCAGTGTGTAAATAGTTGTTCAGATTCTTTTATTAAATTTATTTTAAAAACCACATTTAAACGTCTATGCGTATTTGTCAACGAATAGTGTGAGCAATTAATTTTGAATGCACTGCTTTACCCTGTCCTGATAATAATCAGTAAGCAGGATATTGCCCAAACAACATATGGTCCTTCGAGCCGGATCTTCAACAAATTGGATAATCTGAAGATTTCGGAATTAGTGTGAAGACGTTTATTTGTGGATAAGTGAGAAAAGTGTCCTTAAATAAAAATTGTGCTTGACTAATTATACTTCAAATGCGTATTGTGTGAAGTGTCTCAAAGTCGAATCTAATCACAAAACGGAGTACACTAATGCCAGAATTGTGAAAATATAAAATACATCGTGAATAAAGTGCATCAACGTGCCAACAACAGAGTTCTGAACAACAACGCAACAGCAACAATCGAATCCGCAGCAAATTAATCGAACGTCGCAATTATTCATCGAACTCCACAGCAAATCAGCAAGGTTATCTCCGGATCATCTAACGTCAGGAATCATCGAACAAGCTAAGTAAACGTATCTCTATCCTAATTTAAATCCTTTTATTACCTTACTCAATTCAGTTGTACTTTCTAATTCAATTTGACTAATTCGCTTATTTCATTTATCTAAAAATGCCTGATAATACCGAACAGTTAGACAAATTAGTGCGTCAAAGAGCAACAATTAAATCTAAATTGACTAAATTCGCCCACTTTATTGATAATGAAGAAAACCGTCGCAATAAGACAGAAATCAAATTACGTTTATGCAAAGTAGAGGGTCTTTTAAATGATTTTGAAAAAATTCAGATAGAGATAGAGTCATTAACAAAGGAACCGTCAAATGAATATGATGATTTCGAAAACGTTTTCTATGCCATTATAAGTCGCGCACATGATATCGTTGACGCTCAGATTCGAAGTGTATCATTAGGAAGCGAAAGCAATGTTAATGAAAATCACCAAATTAACATACGTTTACCCAAAATTGAGTTAGTTACGTTTGACGGTGCATATGAGAAATGGCTTGATTTTTATAATTCTTTTGATTCGATGGTCCATAGTAATCAAAATCTGACAAATATTCAAAAATTGCACTATCTCAGATCTTGTTTGAAAGGCGAAGCGGAATCTATTATAAGCGCACTAGAATCATCTAATGAAAATTATTTGATAGCAATTGAATTGTTAAAAGGTCGTTATGACAATAAACGTATAATTATTCAAAATCATGTGAAATCGTTAATGGAATTGCATTCAATAACAAAAGAATCTGCTGGTGAATTAAGAAAATTAATCGACACAATTCGAAAACATCTACGCGCGTTAAAATCATTAGGAGAACCCGTGGACACATGGGATACATTGTTAATTTACAATATTACCTCTAAAATAGATAGGAATACCCACAGAGAATGGGAAAAATCAATTGTAGGTTCAGAGGTACCGAATATGAACGTGTTTATGGAATTTTTAGAACAGAGATTTCAAGTTCTTCAGGTAACAGCGAACAATTTAAGAGTGAATGCGGATAATACCGGCACTAAAATCAAGTTTCAGAATCATCCGAATAAGCGGCAAGTATTAACTGCTGCACAAAAATCAGATCTATGCGCAATTTGTAAAAAGGGTCATAAGGTGTACGAGTGTGATACATTTCAAAAGCTGTCGGTCAAAGAACGGGCAGATAAAATAAAATCGTTAAATTTATGTTTTAATTGTTTGAAGACAGGACATCGGAATAATGACTGTAGGTGGACAGGTTGTAAAAAATGTGGAAAAAAGCATAACACTTTGCTGCATTATGCAAATCGTGAAAATAATAGTCCGGACACCATAATCGAATCTCAATCACAAGATGGTACTTCAGGTCAATCAAATGTAAAGGTACATAGTGCTTTAATGTCATCGCAAGTATTGTTGTCCACTGCCTTAATTAAAATAGAAGATAAATACGGCAAAATGTTTCAAGCGCGAGTTTTACTAGATAGTGGATCGCAATCAAATTTTATCACAAACAATTTTGCAGATAAACTAAAATTGCCGCTGAAGAACGTGAATCTTCCTGTTGAATCATTAAATCAATTAGAAACGCGAATTAAACATTCAATTAAAACAACCATTCATTCAAAAATCGGTAACTACAAGGAAAAGGCCGAATTTTTAGTATTACCCAAAATTTGTAACAATTTACCCAATCATTTCATAAATAAACAATCACTACAGCTACCCCCGAATATAAAATTAGCAGATCCACAATTTCATGTACCAAGCGAAATCGATGCATTATTAGGAGTTGAAATATTTTTTAAACTTATGTGTGTAGGACAAATTGAAATTCCGGGCCATGGAGCTCGACTTCACAAAACAAAATTAGGGTGGATCTTAGCTGGCAAAATAGGTAGTAAACAGAATCAATTGTCAAAATCAAATTGCATGACTTCACTTAATACGTTGCAGAAAACTATAGCTAAATTTTGGGAAATTGAAGAAGGAGAAAAGAAAACCTTTTTATCAGAGGAAGAATATCAAGTAGAGTGTCATTTTAAGGAAAATACTAGACGCGACCCCGTAACCCAACGATACATTGTTCGTTTACCATTTAATGATAAAGTAGATAGTTTAGGTGAATCGTACAAATTGGCAGAAAAACAATTTTATGCGTTAGAGAAAAGGTTAGCAAAAAATATTGAATTAAAATGTGAATACGTCGAAAGCATGCGTGAAGCTATTGTATTAGGGCATATGGTAGAAATAAAACAAAGCGAAATTCAACCAAAGCATTGTTTCTTGCCACATCACCCTGTAATTAAAGATTCGAGTACTACCACTAAAGTTAGAATCGTGTACAATGCGTCTGCAAAAACAAGCACGGGCATTTCTTTAAATGATTGTTTGAAAATAGGACCGGTTGTTCAAAACACGTCTTTTGACATCATACTCCGTTTTCGAGTCCATCAAATTGTTATGCTATTTGATATAGAGAAAATGTATAAACAAATACGACTCGACGAGAGAGATTCCCAATATCAGTTAGTTTTATGGCGCGAAAAGGAAGATGAAAAATTGAAAATATTCATGATCCCAGTAGTTTTATTCGGTAGCGCGTCGGCACCGTATTTAGCTACGCGTATATTAAATCAGTTGGCCGAAGACGAAAAATTAAAGTTTCCTTTGGCAAGTGAAGTATTAAAGCGGGATTGTTATGTCGACGATGTAATCACAGGTGCGGATAATGTTAAACATTGTAAAAAATTACGCGATGAATTAATCGAAATAACAAAGTCTGGCGGTTTTGTACTTAGAAAATGGATTTCAAATAGTCCGGAAATAGTGAAGTCAATGCCGGCAGAATTGTCCAACATAAATTTGTTAACCGACAATATTTCGCAAACCAAAACATTAGGAATTCAATGGAATAATTTAAAGGACATAATAACGTATAATGTTACCGAAGAATTTGACAAACAAATAACTAAACGAAGTGTATTGTCCAACATCGCGAAACTTTATGATCCTATAGGGTTATTAGGCCCCGTAATTGTATCGGCGAAAATTGTAATGCAGTCTTTGTGGCAATGCAATGCTGGGTGGGATGAATCGTTACCACACAATATTCATACCGCGTGGATAAACCTTAAGAAAGAGCTGCCCAGATTAAATGAAATCAAATTCGATAGAAAGGTGATTATAAACGATGCAACTAGTATAGAAATTCATGGATTTTGTGATGCCAGTGAAAAGGCATACGGAGCCTGCATTTATATTCGGTCAATGAACAAAGAAAGCAAGGTTCTTGTTAATTTGTTATGTTCAAAAAATCGTATAGCGCCACTTAAAACAGTATCGCTTCCAAAATTAGAATTATGCGCGGCGTTATTACTTTCTCAGCTTGTTAAAACCGTGTTAAACTCCTTTCATAAAAGCATAAATAAAATATATTTGTGGTCAGATTCGTCGATCACATTACAATGGATTAAAACGCAACCCTATCTTTTGAAAACCTTTGTCGCCAACAGAGTGGCTCAAATTCGCGAAATCACTAACACGATGCACTGGCGACACACACCTTCGCAAGAAAACATCGCAGATGTACTTTCGCGTGGTCAGTTGCCGAAAGAATTTATTAAAAATAATCGGTGGAAGACAGGTCCATTATGGCTTAAAGAAGATGAATCACAATGGCCAAACGGTTGCATAGAATCGGTACCACTGTGTGAACTAAGACCCGTTCATGCTCTAACAACAGGTGTAGTAAAAGAAAACGATTTGTTAACTAAGTATTCAACAATAGGAAAACTACAACGGGTCATAGCATATATATTAAGATTTAAAAATAATATTTCAAAATTCAGTTCAAAACGGTTTGGTAATTTAACTATTAATGAATTAAACGAAGCTCTGTTGATTGTTTTAAAATTAACTCAAAACGAATGCTTTAAAACAGATGTAAAACAATTAACGAATTCAAACTTTATTAGTATCAGTAGTTCACTTCGTGCTTTAAACCCCTTCCTAGATAAAGACCGATTAATTCGTGTAGGCGGACGCTTAAAAAACTCAACAATATCATATTCAGCAAAGCACCCGATCCTTTTGCCTAAAAATCACCATATAACCGATCTAATAATACGCGAGCAACATTTAATAAATCTTCACTGTGGCACTCAAGCAACGCTTAACGCAGTGAGGCTAAAATACTGGCCCCTAAATGGTAAAAATGCAACAAAAAAGATAATTCGTAAATGTGTAGTTTGTTTCCGGGTTAAACCGACTGATTTTCATTACTTTATGGGTGATCTACCCCGAGATAGAGTTGTTCAAGCTCGCCCATTTTTAAATTCAGGTGTTGATTATTGCGGACCATTCTACATAAAAGAAAAGAAACATAGAAATAGAGGGAAAGTAAAGGTTTATGCGTGCATTTTTGTCTGTTTTACCACAAAAGCCATTCACATAGAGTTGGTTACAGATTTAAGTACGGAAGCATTTCTAGGATGCTTACGTAGGTTTTTTGCAAGGCGTGGCTATGTGTGCAATTTATATTCCGATAATGCTACTACTTTTGTAGGAGCAAAACATCAAATAGAAGAATGGGTTAAATTAGTCAATTCTAAATCACATAATGAAATTATATCCAAATTTTTATTGAATAAAGGTATTCGATGGCATTTTTCACCACCACGATCTCCACATTTTGGGGGTCTTTGGGAGGCAGGGGTGAAGTCATTTAAGCACCACTATCTTAGAATAATCGGGGATAAATTATTTACATATGAAGAATTAGAAACGTATACAACGGAAATTGAAGCGATCCTTAATTCCCGACCAATTACTCCTTTATCTGAAGATCCCAACGACTTAAGAGCATTAACCCCAGCCCATTTCCTTATCGGAGATATGTTTACAAGCCTGCCCGATCCAGAAATTCCAGAGCCAGTTAATCGGCTGTCCAGCTGGCAGCACATACAATTCATGAAGCAGCACTTCTGGAAAAGGTGGTCTAAGGAATATTTAAATCATTTGAGCATCCGTTCAAAGTGGCAGCTTGCAAAACCCGAACAAATAAATGTAGGAACCATGGTTCTTCTTAAAGAGGACAACGCACCCCCGTTAAATTGGCCACTAGGTCGAATAATTGAACTGTTCCCCGGAAAAGATGGTAAGGTGCGAGTAATAAGTGTCAAAACGAATTCGGGTGTGTATAAAAGAAGCATCACGCGAGTTGCGCCGCTACCAATTGACAATTAAATAAGTGAGTGTGAAATCAAATGACACTAATGTTCTTGTAAATTTATGTATTAGTAAAATTAATTTCATATCTATGTTTAATGTATATAGGATAGTTTCTCTTTAAGTTTTGTGATTGAAATTCAATGTGTATATATGTGTGTTATAATAAGTACCTACTCGTATCATGTTATTTTATCCATTGCTAGATATATCTATCTATTTAGTTAATCTTTTAATTGTTCGTCAACTTTTATGCGCGTTTTAATTTCCTTTAATATTATTAATTTGATAATTCACCTTTTAGATTTATGGTCTACTGTTTTATGAAATCTTAAAATATTATAAGTTCATTAGCTCATTAGATTGTTAATTCATTGTAAATTTAATTATTTGATGTGCATTTTCAACCTTTGTTGAACGTAGTACGTTCAAGGCGGGCGGCATGTTTGAGTCTCTTTCACCAATTCGCCACACAAAATTTAGTTTCTTTAAATGTCAACTTTAAGTAATAGTTTTGTCACAGTATCAAATTCATGGTTGGTTTTCGAGAAGGGTCTCTTTTTGCCCAAATGTTAAAATTACACTTATGGATGACACGGTGATAAATTTGTCAAGTCAATATGAGGAATTGGTCAAAAGAAAACAACACAAATTTATCCTTATTGCTTGCAGCCCCATTTTGTGAAAGCGTATCCAATTACACTAGTAAAGACACTTGTCATCCATAAGGTTCAGAAAGGGACTCACCCCCTGCCCCGCTTACCTTCAAAAAGGCGTCGTTTGAATTGAGAATAGAGTTCGATTTTAGCTAGCAAACAAGCTAGACGTTGATTACAATTAAGTTTATTATAAATGTAAATATTTTCAGTGTGTAAATAGTTGTTCAGATTCTTTTATTAAATTTATTTTAAAAACCACATTTAAACGTCTATGCGTATTTGTCAACGAATAGTGTGAGCAATTAATTTTGAATGCACTGCTTTACCCTGTCCTGATAATAATCAGTAAGCAGGATATTGCCCAAACAACATATTATTATTACTAATTAGAAATGGTAGAATTTTACAAAAATTTAATTTTGATTAAAAAACTATTTCTTATCATTAAATTTAAGTAAAGTACCTATAATTTTAATAATAAACTATCTAAGGTGCATTTATTGAGAAACATCATAAATATACAATCACATTATATATTATATACCCAAACTACATATCCTAGTATATTTGTACTCTTGATAATGAGATAACTCCCAAAACATATGTCGAGTGAAAAAAAAAATTTTAGTAAACATTAAATCTTATCGTTTTTGTACCTACTTATAATATAATTTTATTTAAAAGTTACTCGTCCTTTGGTTAAACAAATTTTAATTAACTTATACTAAATCTTCAGTTCTACAAAAAACAAATTTGTTACTCTTAGAAACAGTAACTGTTAACCGTTATTTAATGTAGTTAGTCATACCGAGCGTTTTTTAAATTGTGGGGTTCCATAGGACTATTTTCTTCGATTTGTTGATGACTGTAATTTAATAAAATTCGTTTTCTATTTTTTTTAATAAGTTAGGTAATTGTCTATTAAAAATTGGAATATACAAATACTATTTGTTTTTGTAGATACCATAACTGTTCTTTTTAAAATATAGAACCTCACCTTGCTACCTGCAGATATTTCGTTTGACTTACATTTTACATTCTAATCGCAAATGTCACCAACGTGTGAAAACCAAAAGAATAATTTTATGTTTTTCATAAGTATAGGTACCTACAGCCAGTTAAAATTTAAACCTGTAATTTATATTTTGCAAACTTGTATCAATTTTTTAACTATTATAATAGTTGTGAAGTGAATTATAAATACCTACCATTAGATATTTATTTCTTAAATAACTTTAGTGCTTGCTTAAACTGCTAACATTGATATTTTTTATGTGTATGATCATGACGGTGTTTCCTTCAATTTGTTATTTTATGATGGATAAACACTTTAATGTAATGTAATTAACAAAGTTACGTATTCATTAAAATAATGAGGTAAAAATAATTGTTTCATTTTATTGTTCAGTCTTAAGTTAAATTAAGTTACCCGTATGGTGCTTTTAAGTTTATGGAAGTTAAGAAGTTCAGGATCGTGAATTGTTCTAGTGACCTAAATTTATTAAAGCGAAATGAATCGCTTCATTACTTATTTTATTTCAAAAATTGGGGTAATTTTCAGATTTTAATTGGCTTATCTTCAAGTTTTCAATTACTTAGCGATTTAGTAAAATAAATTAAATAAAAAATAAAACTTGTGTAAAAATAACGTATATTCTTAAATTTTTACTGTACAAAATCTATAAATAGCAATGGCAATAAAAACAACTTATCTTTACGATATACTAATAGTAAGTAATAGTGAAACTTACAGTCAGTACGGACTTACAGACTCAGATCGCTTCATAAAAACACTTGAACTAGGTATTTATGTGTACGGTACATAAATGTAAGTAACTATCGAACTTATTCATTTATAACCCGATTTTACAATACCAACAATAAATTTTTTAAGTGTTGGTCGATTACTTAAAAGAAAATATAGCACATTTCAGGAAATTTCACAGGACGGAATCGTTTACGTTTACGTTCTCTTAAAAGCTAAAAGCGTACGCTCTTCCAAAATTATTTATAATAATTACTTTATATCGGTTAGAAAACAGTCGAATGATAAATGTTCCGAAAATCCGGGGGATAAATGTCCGAAGTCAACGGATGACAGGGAATCGTCGGGAAAATCGACTGAGAAATCCGCAGGAGTCAGTGAATGATCGGACAGGTCAGAGTTCAACGGTAATGATTCGCCATCCGATTCCAACAACAGGCAATCAAAATCACTGCAATCCGAAAAATCGGGCGACGTTTCGATGCTCGAATTACCATCACTCGTCATCAGTGCTGCACTTAGAGTCGATATGTATTTCATTGCCAATCGTAACGTGGTGATTTTTGTTAGTTTTTCGTTTGATCCAAAATTTGTCGCATACACTTCTGGAACTGCTTGCCGTAACGTTTCGAACGCTTGATTGATCTCCTTCATCCGACTTCTTTCCCTTGCGTTCGCCGTTTTCCTCCTGTACTTGCTTAACGGGGCGGGTTTTTGTTTCGGTTTCGGCGTTCGTGTTTTCGAACTTTTCTCGGGGATGATTTCGTCGGGGAGGCTCCTTCTTCTGGACGATCGTGGTCTTAACGAGTACTTGTCACCGCGATTCGATTTGTCGTTATCACTATTATTATTTGAATCTGTATAATTCGGACTGTCTAAAGGCAAAGAAAGTCTTTGAGATAATTCCGCGTTGTATTGGAGTAGAGTGTCCATGATGTATAGGTATGTTAAAGGATAACGCGCGAATGCCTTTCGACTCACGAGCTTTATTTACTAACTTAAGTATTAGCGTGAGCTTTTCGGACGGTGCTTATATTCCGATCGTCAGACAGACACTGATCACTGATCGCACGAACTTGCTAGATCAGGTGAGACAAAGGTGTCTCCCACTAGCATGTTCTTGTACTCCCGCACAGTCCGCGGCTACAGACGGATTAGTAGGGATGCTGGAGCTTTTTGCTGCTCTTGAATTGTAATAATATCGCGCACCCCACCCCACCCCCAAGCTGCTCGCTCCCTGGCGTTTGCTTTTATCATATACCTATAACAAGAATTGCGACCCCACACCTTCCACACAACACAACATATTTATAGTATCTAGTTAGTAATAAGTAGATTTATACATATTTTTTTTCTTAAGCAGAAACACTAGTTAAAAAAAGTGTTTTATTCAGAACAGTAATAATTATAGTGTGATAAATTCCTGATATAAATTTAAATAGTTTGCCTGTGGCAGTATTCATGTTGATTCGTGTTTTTTTTTTTGTATAATTTTATGATTTCCTTTTAGTTTCATTCCAAAACCATGAATCAATTAATTAAGTTATAAACAATTGAATTAGTCTTCTACATTTTTTTTAACTTGCTTACGTAAAACTATGTAATTGCTGACTAATAAAGACATACTTAAGTAAATGTTTCATCTGAAACGTGGTCATAAAATTGTAGAACTTTGTAATGACACGTATTGCGACTTATTGTACATGAAGCATCATAGAAATTAAATTATCTTCAATTAAGGCTTTTCGTTTTCATGTAAAAATATAAAATCAAAATTCAAAAAAAGACCCCTTAAAATTCAATTTTATCATTTTTCTTTTTAGGGTTCCGTATGCAAAGGGCAAAAAAAATTGATGTCACTCTGTTATCTGACCATCCGTCTGTCTCCTAAACAATGTTGGCCCAAAATCGAATGTTTACTTATAAATTTAATTTAATTATCATACATCAAAAGTAGCAAAAAAATTTTTTACCTTGGCATTGACATCATTGTTTAGAGGTCATTGAGTAGAATGCAAATATACTTCTTACTATTTTTTTTTTAGACAATTTTTATTCGGGGTCTATCTCAAAAACCAAACCACTTAGGAATATGAAAGTTTTATAAGTATATCATGCTCCATATATTGTATTTAAACAACGAATATTGAAAATTTCGATTTATAATGAGGTTTATCAGCTGTGACCAAAACAACCAAGAGTTTTTTCATTCATGTCACATTTACGCAACACTAATAAAGCGAGGTCCGACTCGCCCTTAACTGGTTTTGTTTATTATACGTTTGTATGCTTCAACACTTTAGCGTCTATCAAAGTTAACTTTGATAACAAAAATTGAACCCACAAATAGTTTTTTTGAAATATATTCATGGTACATTCAGAGCAGGATTTGCAATTTTTCTATTGATCCACTTTTTTTGCCGACACGTAAGAAATTGCTTTTTTTTTTTTTAATCTTCTAATCATTGCAGGTCTATCAGAATTTGCCACCATCGCGAAACAAGAAGCAGGTGATGGAAATTGTGTACCTACCTGGATGATATCCCAGTCAGCAGCCGCCCCCGCCCCCGCTGCCGACGTCGCAGGAAGGTGGAGCTACTGACTTAATAGGATGCGACAATTTTTTCTGTTTGAGGTTCAAGGTAAATATCATACAAATACAAATTTAAAAATTATATTTTCGACTGTTAATAATGTAACACATCGCTCGAGCGCATTATTAACAGTATCGAACACAATTTTATAGCCAGAAGTGACTTAATTTAACTTGCCATTCCGAAAAACATCGAATTTCTAGTCACATTTGAACTAAAATTTTATAACAATGCAAATATAAAAAATACCGGCCAAGTCGAACTCGCGCACCGAGGGTTCCGTACAAACCTGTACATATGTAATGTAACTAAAAATTTAAGGTTTTCGAAATTTTTTCTTTATATGTGCTATAAAACATTGCTTCATGTCATATTTCAAGATTCAAAATCGACTGGAAGTAACCCTTTAGGTTTTGATTCCCTTGCGAGTAGTTGCGAGTTTGAAAATATGCGGCTTAAATTGCTGTTTCTTTTGATTGCATTGACATAGAAGTTTGATTTTGTTACAGCTTAAAAATATTATAGACCTGAGTATTTGATATGAATTTCAATTTAATACCTCTACGCGTTCATGAGGAAAGGGGTAGTAACTTTAAAATTATTAAAAATATTTTTATTATATGATGTAACTAAAAATTTACGGTTTTCGCAATTTTTCCTGTATCTGTGCTATAAGACGTTGCTTCGTACCAAATTTCAAGATTCTGAGTTAACGGGAAGTACCCTGTAGGTTTTGATTCGAAAAATTGCGGAAATTTGCGGCATAAACGGCTGTATCTTTTGATTGCGTTGGTTTAGAAGTTTGGTTTTTTCACAGCTCTAAGAGACAATAGACCTGAGTATTTGGTATAAATTTTAGCTTGATATCTCCACGCCTTCCTGAGAAAAAGGGTCTTGACAGACGGACGGACGGACAACGAAGTGATCCTATAAGGGTTCCGCTTTTTCCTTTTCAGGTGCGGAACCCTAAAAATAATAAAACTCTTAAGTTCATTGTCAGTAACCGTAAAAAAAAATTGTAAACATCAAGTCTGCTAAAAGTAGAGTAAAAATTATTTTAAGCTTTTTAGTAAATAATATTTCAATAATTTTTAATTTTTGTATTCCCAGGTTAATTTTGACTTGTACTACAAAATATGTGTATGTTATTACGTAAGAATAACTTTTACACCCCTTTCCTGAGGTTAGATCATGTGGCGATTTTTTAACTTAAACTTCCCTCCTAGGTAATTACTGAACGTCCCCTAGGCCTATAGAATAGAACATCACATTCCTTTCACTAAAAAGCATTAAAATTCCTTATTAACTTACATTAAATTGAATATATTATTAAAATAGATCAATTCATGTTAAAATCCTAACTTATGTACCATAAACTTCCACTAAATCATTAAATACCTAACCAAATAAAAAAAATTAATTAAGTCACAGAAAAAATATATTTAAAGGAAACAGTCAAAAACAGTGAGAAAATGTCCCTGAAACTCAATTTAAACAACTAAAGAACAGGACCTCCTTGCCATCCTTTCTCTCTTTCTCGGAAGGCGCCTTAAGTGGTAACACTTAACCACCCCTCCGGTAAGAAGTACCTATCACAATAAAAAAGTCATCGTTTACATTTACGCATTCGTTTAATTAATTGGTCAGTAAAGTGATACATATGTACAGAAAAGTATTTAAGTACGTACGTGGAAGAATGAGTGCGACCTACTCGCGGGCGTTGACAAATAGACAAAAAATAGACAGATACAGATCTGTCTCATTCATCAGTCTTTTAATGTGATTAACGGATTTGTGTGTCCGTTGTCTAATGTCTGTCTGTGTGTGTGACACAGTGTTTTATAGGAAGAAATTACAAAAGCGAGCAAGGTTGGGTGTATGACATGATCTATGTGACACGGCCCTTCACTTTGGCCCCCTGCACGCTAATATACACTGTGCGGGTGTGAACACTGTTCTCTATACATTATCGTACGAGAAAATTGTCTAGACTGTTGTTGGTGTTGATGTTTTTAAATGAAACGCACCAGCGCATGACCTGGATCTAGATATCACGCTGTCCATTTGTAATTAATTGTAGGAGTTGATGGAAATTGACAATTTCTACGTCTGCGGTCAAGTTTTTATCGAACAATGGCAAGGCTCGAACTTTATGTCCATTGTTATTATAACCGGTCTCGCACGATAGATATATATCAGCTTTTTATAAATCAATATTTTAATGAAATTAATTGGCTCGTTATCGTATTTATGGCACCCCCTCTGAATCATATTAGCACTTGGGTAAGTTCTCTGATATTGCAATAAATTGTAAGGTGGGGGGGGGGGAACAAAAATTAAATAAAGTGGGGTAATTGTGAAAAAACTTATAGGTAATAGTTTCAAAAAAAACTTGCAAAGAAATTTTCAAAATGTACAGGGTGGTTACATTTTTGTAAAGGGCAACTCGATAAATGAGAGCAATTTTTAAAACACTAACGAATTTGTCTCAAAAAAAGCTGCCATTAATGTCTTTGTATCTCTATTAAAAACAGCGAAATTTGCTTAATTAAGAACTTATTTGTACTCCCTTTGAATACGATTGTATAAATCGAAATAATTGTTAGAGATTATTCTAATTATACACTGTGAAAATTAGATGTGTATAAGTTTTTAAAAACTAAAATAATTTTTGAAAGAGTACATCCATTGATTACGTGAGGTGTTGAATTTTTAATTAAACAGAAAAGAAATTTATAACAGTTCTTTGAATTCTAAAGTTGACGTGACATTTTCAAAGACTCTCCCCTCTCTTTAAAAGAGATTTGACGAGATTTTGCTCCACCCCAAAAACATTTAGCATCGAACTCAATGGATATCCCCAAATGTATTTACAATAACATTATTTTGTTAATAAGTTATAAGGGCACTTTTCATACTCTAATTGATCATATTCGTTTAATATTTGACCTCTCTGTGTTGATTGTGGGTTCAATTTTCTGATATTGCTTATTATTTAACGTATAGTATCTGATGTTAAAACAATTTTTCTTATCTGACAAACATTGAAAACATACAAATGCTCTTATTTATTGTTATTTTGAACTTCTATCTTCACTTCCCCATAATGAAACTGAAATGGAAGTAACTTTTGAGACTAATTATTTATCCTTCACCTTCAGGATTAATTCCAAATTGCTACGACCTTTCCTTAGTTTTTCAGTAGTGCAGGTAAATTTTTACATTAATAATACCTACAGTATTAGTCGCTTGTAACGTACTAGAGAAAATTTTAAAAATCTGTTCGTTAATTGGAAAATTCGTTAATACAGAAATAGACACATTTGCTTACACTCTTTGTTTGTTTTAATTTTTCAGAAAAGTACTTAGTTTTTCAGTATCGTGGACACTTTTGTCTTTTTCAACGGCCTGAATTTGCAGTTATCGACTTGTTACTTATATAATCAAAAGTTTCAAAATTAACTTGAGGGAAAAGGCAACATTTACGTCATTACAAGGGGATAATACCATAAGCGCCAAAGGGCAATAAAAACACTACCGAAAGTGTCAGCTTAATTACCGGTGACTATGACCGTTTGCGCCAATTCCTTCGGATGGTCATTAGCAGATTAACACGCCCCTTTTATTTTCAATATACCTACCTATGTTAATACTTTTAGTACTTTTATATTTATTTATTTTTGCGAAATTTTAAAATTGTGTCGCTGCAACAAACATGAAGTTTGTGGTTCCCTAAAAAATTAAAAATCTAAGTTAATTTTACAATTATGCTTGAATTCGAACAGTTATGCGAAACTGATTTAATTTTGATAAATTCATGGCAGTGTTTAGGGTGATTAAAAAAAATGTATTTTCTCAAAAATTATTAAGTAGGTATTTGTTTCAAAAAACAAAACATTATCTCAGGAGGGTATGTTTTGGTAATTAGGCATAACTTTTATCATAATTCTAAACCCCTTTTTCCCTTAATAAAATTTTGCTGATTTTTTTGTGATGAGGGTACTTTACTCTTATACAATTTTCAAATTGTTTAGTGTTTAATCCTTTAATTTAATTACAATACACACGGGTTACCATTTATGAATAAAAAGTACATTATATTTGATCTTTTAAAACGTTCGGAACCGAATATTTGGTACTTTATATCAGAAGTACATAACAAAACTAAAGGTTAGTACGTTATAAAAGTCATTTTTCTTTTATGGAGTAGGTACTAGCTGTGGCCGCGACTTCGTCCGCGTGGAATAGTGACTTTTGACAGCATTTTTAATTTTTTTTCTTCTATATGTCTATTTTCTGGCCCGTAACCCTTTTTGCCGACGGCATCTAACAAAAACTTTCATCTCCTATTTTTACCCCCATTTTTAAAAACTTTGAATGTATTTATATCTAATCAAAAAACTAAAATATAAGTTTCAACCCCTTATAACTCTTTTTTCGCATTAAAAAGTCAAAGGATTTTTGGTATGGTGTACGTTATAACCGTAAGTCCGTAATAAGCGAGTTTTATTGTTCTTCTTGCACCATAAAAAGGCACTTTAGATATCTTAACCCCTATAGTTCTTAGCGAAGTTTTAGATTATGAATTAAGTGGACATAATACTGTCTCTTGTCGTGTGGCACTGACCAATAAACAAACATCTTTCCGCATTTTCAAATGTTGATTTTGCTGATTACGTGTTACAAATTCCGTACTTATTTCGCCGTGTATTGGTACGGTACAATACCATCGAGTTTATCTGCGCCTCGCTTTTGTTTTTGTTTGATTTTGCGCGTAATAAACAAAGAATCTGACTGGCCGATAAGCGAAGGATAAGAGCAGTGGAGATCACGAGAATAGTTAATAATAAAAACGTCTCCTTCGGGCGTGAAGATTTTAACTAACCAACGTAAGTACTTAGTTCGAAACGGAACGGGACTGTTTTACATTTAGGTACAAAGACGACCATGATCAATGGAACGACCAATGTACAGTTTTAAACCAATGATAAATAGATACGATTATTGCCGTGAATATCTTTACACTCCATTGATCCATGGATCTTCGTTTGCATTCAGAAAAAATAGATTAATGCTAGATTGGAGGATCAGTTGTTGCATGATCTTTTTATGTGCCGCAGTTTGTCGTTGTTTACACCAACCAAAGGAACTCAAAAGGTAAATAGTAACAAAAACCGCATTTTAAAACCTTAAAGTTCATATGGATTCCCAATGTACCCTTTAAGTTGATGAATAGAGAGAAAGAACGTTGATTTTTTTTATTTAGAGTAATGGGGGAACTGTTAAAGATTTAAATTATTTTAAAATTGAGAAAAATTGAAGTTTATCATTCAATACATTTGCTGGAATTATTTAGTTTTTTTCACAATTATAACGAGGAACTGAAAATCTGGAAACTAAAAGAGAAATTGAGTCATGGGTGATGATCTACGAGAGGGACATAGAAAACAAGTATCCCGAAAACATCCACAAGGTTTTTCGAAATAGAGAAAAGTCATTTTAATTTAAATATATAATTTTTTCTCCATAACGAAGAGAAATATAAAGTTGCTTCAGCTAATTTTTGTTTTCACCCCTTCCAAAAATTTTGTTAGACCAAAACTCCCTGCAAAAATCCATAATCTTCCAACAGTATCAATTGTTACACTGTATTGTCTATGATTATATAAAAGAACATTTATTTCTGTCTGTTTTATAAAACTATTTCTTTTAAAAATTGCAAAAAGAATGTGTGGTTGTGGCCATTTATCTTTTGTATCGCTCTTGTAAAATTATGGTGCTCAGAATATAAATTTCGTTTAAGAAATGTTTAAAATTGTCGGCAAGGTAAACAGGGACATTATTTTATACAAAAAGCTTAACGCTGAGTCCTCTTGGCTCTTTACGTGCTTCGTTTTAATGAAGAACTAACTGTTACTTTGTTAGTTTTTTGCCGTTTGAATAATAATTCCTTTCTTATGTGCCTGACTTAATGAGATAATATTTCGGAGGTTCAAATCGTATTTCACGTGGAATTTTCTGGAGGTACTGACAGTCTACTGATTTCTAAAAAAAGATAGAATTTGAATTGTATTGTTAATGTCCTAAAATTCATTAAATGAAGAAAATTTAATTAAGCACGTTAACTATTCTTGTCATCACCACAAAAATCATAAAAATTGTAAAAAATGGGTAACTATGTGTTTCGTACTGTTAAATTTATTTGTACAGATATAAGAAATAAAAGGAAATTCTCAAAAATTCACTGTTATGGAAAATTCAGATAGAAAGATAGTCGAGTTTCACTTGTTTTTTCAAACATAACATACGCAAAAGTATTTCATTAGGATAGTCCGAGAATATATTTTTTATCTTATTTACATGAATGGTATTAAAATATGGGCACGTCGTTTTTTTTTTCTTTTTGCTGAATTAAAGGAACTAGGAGAAATACATATTTATGTCGGTTTACACATGGGAAATTTGTATTGAGATTTCCGTTCACAACGATATTAGACGCTAAGTACATATTATTACAAAAGTAATGCCTAAAGGATGAGTGAATAAATAGTTATTATTATGTTATCTGTAATGGTCTTTATCCTGTCAACAGCTTGAGTAATGGTAAACAGTCGAGAGGCATGTTTTTACTGTTTACTAAACATGCAAACTTGTGTTGGACACCTGCTAATTTTCCGTGAAAATCGCGGAATTTCCACGTTCTAACGATTAACAAGAGCTATTTGCTAACTATGAATAAAAATTACAAATGCAAACTGTTCTACATGATCATTATAAGTACTTATGCATTATTTCTTTCGAAAGAATAAATAGTGTAGCAGATCTAATAGCCATAAATATGAAAACTTTAAAATTCCTATACCTATATTTTTAGTGTTTATCTCACAGGTAATCAATTAAAGAAAATATTTAAAATGTGATTACCTGGTTACATTTCCTGGGTGTCCCTGATTCAAGTGACCTCCGGAAACGACGTGAAAGTATAGGAAAAATTATCGATAAAAACATTTAAAACGGGGGGAGAGATGTGGTCTATCACATTCAGAAAAACAGAAATGAGCATTTGAATCTTTTTGTGAAATGGAAATACGAATTCTAGATATTTTTCAATACATTTACTAAAAACCAAACTAGATGGTTCCTTTCGTTTTATTATTTTACACATACATAACAAGTACCTTTAATCATTGATTTTATATTGCAGTTGAGACTCCGAGGCACAACCTTCGTCCTAGGAATCAAAGTGTCCATTGAAGATGACTGCCGAAGTTGCAGTCGAAACGTCTGGATCTTCAAGTTCCTTTCAACCACTGCCTATCAGCCCGGATCTTCGTTGTAGTTCATTCGACTTCGGCCGTGAAAGCCTATATCACTACATTTTTATCTGCAGTTATTTTTATAATGAAGATGAAACAGAAGCAATGTAAAAACAAAAAGCAAATGTTTTCAGAGATTCTTAATTATCTCGAAATCAAGCACGTTAAGCACATATTTTTATACACAGTAATAAAAATACACTTTTGGATTTCACAAAATTTATTAACAAAAATTTGAGATTCGTTTCGTCTATTTGTGAAGTTATTACTAAACTTATTCTAAAAACAAGATATTTGGCGCTTAAATCCTAGAAATATCGAGTGGGGGATGAAATAAATTTAATAGTCGTGAGTTACTTACCCCCAGTTCTTTACAATTTCTAATAAGATCACTTTATTTGAATTATTTTCTATATATGTATACTGTATTTGGAGCTTTTTATTAAGCTTATGTTTATATACATCTAAATGCTTAGCATAACTGGATTCTAACTAATTATTAATTAAACATTTGTAGTGTTCATTGGTCCTTATTTTAACAATGTGAAATTTATCAGACCAATTCCATAATAATTTATATGCTCTTGATTTAATTAATCATTGACTTCACCTTTACAAATATTAATGAATTTTCCTTAAATGATACATTAATACTACATTTTGTAATATTTAAGATTGATAAATTAAAACACTTTTAATTTCCACTTATTAACTTTATTACGTCTTTACGATCGTTTCACCCTACAAGGGCATCTTGTTAACAAATACCTACTTCTTCTGAAGATGCCCTTGTAGGGTGAAACGATCGTAAAGACGTAATAAAGTTAATAAGTGGAAATTAAAAGTGTTTTAATTTATCAATCTTAAATATTACAATATGATTCCCAATTTCCATAAAGTAGAGGCTGAAACTATTAGTTATGTTAAATACTACATTTGTTACGGTCACTTTTGCACAAATAAAACAAGATTTAGTTCAACTTTTCAATAGTATATTTTCTTTACAATTGTTTCACTAAACATTAACATCTTCAGAAGAAGTATTATAGTTACAATATAAATAATACTTCTTCTGAATTGTAAAGAGAATCTACTATTAAAAAGTGGAATTAGATCTTGTTTTATTTGTGCAAAAGTGACTATGATAATGAAGTTCCATAAAGTATCTAAATGCCGACACAATTAAATATTTGAAAGACTACATTTGTTAAGTTCCAATTTAAGTTCTTTTTTGAAACTGGACCCATGTCAGTAATTGTTTTAAATTTAATTGGTTCTTTTATTATACAGAACCTATATACTTTTAATAGTTTCTTTGTACTTAATTTTGTTTAATATGTTACCTATGATATTGGGATTGTATCCGTTCCAGAAAGCTATAGTTTTAATTAAATTTCATTCTTTTTGGTAATTTTGTGTATTCATTTGTACTTTTATTAATCTAAGTAACATGCTATAGAATGCGGCATATCATATTTATGTTGATATAACAATTAATAATAGCTCTTATCTGTGTGTCATCCATAATGAAATCAAAAATAATAATAAATTTTTTGAAATCCAAAAGTGCATTTATAGAGTTACATAAAGTAACAGAAGACAAAATCAAAGACACATTTTTATATTATATTATCATCTTTATCCTACAGGATAACTCCTACAATAATGTAAAAGATTAAACCTTTGTAATATTATTAGTTTTTGTGATATGTCTTTAAATTTATTAACTCCTGTATGACATATATCAAGGCAGTCTCGACTTTATAGGGAAAAACCCAAGCGTGGCATAAAGAGGGATGTAACAGGGGAAAATTTTAGTTATTATGATTACAAAATAGACTATTAAAGATATAAACAAAAACAACTTCAAGAATAGGCCAACAATTTTTGTACGAATCCTTAAGTTACCATTACAATGATCTAAAGAATAAATTTTTAGAGTCTGCTAGTTAAACAAGAAGTAAACTAACTATAGTAAAAAAATTTGCAATAACTGTATTTAATAAACTCCCAAATGAATAAAAAATATTAAAATCAAAAGGGACAGTTTTGACATGTTCTAAGGACGCCAAATTTTTAAGGCTAACACTGTAGGCTATGTTAATAAATAAATAAAAGAATACATGAGTAAATAATTAATTTTTACTGGAACTGTTTTTCAAAAATAAATATAAAATTTAGTAAAAGACAAATAAACCCTTCCACGACCTAGTGTTTCTTAAGTGACGTATTTTACCATAAGTTACAATAGGCCCAATGTCTTAAAAACAAATAACAACAAAATTTTGTTTTGCATAATTGTAAGAGTTATACTGTAGAATAAAAATGATAACAAAAAAATTGTGCTTAACGGACTTGATTCCGAAATATTTTAGCATATCATTTTTTTACCCTAAAATCAATTAAGGTGCTTGTTATGTGTACCAATTAAAAAAGAAGGTAGTAAAGTTATTCAACAAAATCTAAAATACATATCAACATATTCAAAAAACGATTTCAATTTTTTTTTCTGTATAAAATAGACTGCCCTTTAACTTTAAAAGTTTTTTAACGATAATTTCTCTTATGGGTACTATCTCACCCTGCATATTTTACGAGCCCTTACAATTAAATGTTTGAAAGTAAAACAGTAAAACTGCATTAAACATTTTCTTGGTGTTTGTTAGAAAAAATAACAACATTGCCAGTCGTGTTATTAATTATTTCAAAATCGGCCGTAAAATGTACCATTAAAAGAACTACTCGAGTTTATAATTATACATTAGAGGTTGATAGGTAATAATTTGTTGTGAATAATGGTAGTCTTAGGATTAAACATCAAAGCGGCCAAGCATTCATCAATGTTTATCAGTCCTTAAGATAAATATCGCAGTAATTGCTTATAATTGTTGTCTCTGATTGATTATAACAGCGTTCCCATATTCAAATCATTTATAAATATCCACTTACATATCTTCTAGCGATAGTAAATGCACGACTGATACACATAAAACAATTAAATTGTGTATTTACTACCCGACTAATTTAACGTTTCGGGTTATTATTGCGTTGGATTGAAACTGTTATGTCATTGAAATTAGTACAGAATTCCAATTCTAATTGCAATTTGTTACTTTATATAAGTATTTTAGACTTTACCTGGGCTGTCGCCTAATATAACTTTTAAAAATTTTAGGAAAACAACTTAAAGCCCACTTTTTTAATGTTACATAAGTATAATGAAATTATTTCTATGCCTTGAAAATAGTTTGCATGTCAACCTATTTAAATTAGAAAAGAAAAGAACCAATTTCCTCTATCAAAAGTCGTCATACCCAGTCCCTTTAATTTTAACATATAGAGTTTAGATTGTATTTGGAAATTTATATTAAATTTATTAAAAATGTTTTCTATTATTTTTCAGTAACTAATACCAAGCCACGGAGCCAACCGTTCGTTCCGAAAAGGATCCATCTTCTCATTTCCTGGTCTCCTCGTTTTTATCTTCAGTACATGATCCCCTTTTCCGAAGAAACTGGCCCACACGTTTCTATTAGTTCTAGTTTTCTGTCAATGTAACTATTTTTTTATTTATTATTTATGTATATAAAGTAGATAAATTGAGTAAATAAATCTATTATATCTAATTTGCTGGTAGTTTTTTTCAACACTCATCATCTCATTTTACCATATTTAATACCCCCTGTATTTTAATACAATATTTCATGAACTTACCTTGTATCAAAAAGAAGTATTTAGAACATTAAGTGACATCTGTAGGTAAGTTACATAATTAATATTACAGATTTCTGTAATTTTACAGGTTCCTGTAAAGCCTGACAATTAGATTCTTAACTCTATGATTCTAATTCTTCACTCTACTAATGATCAAAACGCGAGTCCCACCCATTTCTCCCACCCTTTATAGCACACTTTGGCTTCATTAATACTTGATTTACATTGCCTCGCAAACAATGATGTGAGAGCCATCTATCGTCTCATAAAATTCAAAGAAATTTTTAAGATAAAACTTTTATTAACTCCATATTTGCAAATATGTACATAATAGATTTAAATATGAAAATTAATTTATATACGTTTTTAGTAACATAATCAGAGTTTGTCAATTTATCCATCAACACAAATAATTATTTACACAACTGCTGAAAACTTTATTTATTGCATTAAACAGTAAATACAGATCTTTATCAAAAAATAATTACAGATTTAAAACTTACACTAATTGATTTATATATTAAAAACTTTTATTTTATCACTGTGTTCATCTCTACCTAAGGATGTACTATATATTTTAATTAAAATGGATTGCTAATTCTTCACGACAATATTAAATCAATACCTACAGTATTAATTTAAATACCTATACAATATTTTTATGAGATATTTCTTTGTTACAAACTAATTTAAATTTCATAGTTTGTTGTATGTTGCAGCTTTTCCAATCCTAACAAAATTTTAAATTTAAATTTTGAAATTGATAACAATTTAATTTAAAAAAAATGTTCATTTATTGTTTTACATAGAACGCAATTTAAAAAAATGGTGCACTTAACAGAAAAATAACAATTACAACTTTTGAATTAGGGAAGAAAATTCTATGCACGTAGCTATTACTAATGTATGTAATAAATTTTTGAATAAGTTAATTAGGAATTTTACGCAATTCAACAAGTGTTTTCCTATTTAAAACATTAACATTAATTCTACTACGAAAAGGTATGTTCGATATTTTATAAAATAATATCTATAATTTGTTACAGGTACAATTTTAAATCTAGCTGCTACATACATTACACAAAATTATTAAATCTTCTTTTCCTAGAAAACTTAGTTCATTCAATAGAAACCGCAACAAATAAATAAGGCACAAAATAGGTCGTGGTATATTCGACGTTTTATTATTAATTGAAAAGTAAAACATACGTCAAGAAGAAAATATTATTGAAAGACAATTTATTTATTAATTAGCAAAAATTAACAATATTTCAGGACTTATTTTTGTTATTACTACTGTATCAGGTTTGCAATCGCAACTTTTGACAAAATGTTTTTCTATAAAACATACTGTAATTTACTGTTTAAATTAATTATAAAAACAAATGTGAAATGAATAAGAAAATGTAATGTATTTTTTAGTTACGATTACAAAACCGACTCATTTCCAAAATTTTTAAAGAAAGTCGATTATCCACTCCAGAAGATGGAAATACTTCTTGAATTCTGTCTCTCTGTGTGTATATTTCTCTTCTTTCCAGTGAGAAATTACAAAACAAAATATTCATTGATAAATTTTCAAATTTAAGAAAAATATTAATTTCTTACATAATGTATTATACAAACACTCAAAAACTTTACAAGTATAGGAATAAACTTTTAATTGTACAACAACTATATTGAATATTTAAAATAAGTAAATTTATATTCAGTTTAATTGTGCTATACCAAAACAGAAAATCTAAAAACATAAATAAATGCAAGTGAATATTCGCTCTTTCCATGGATATTACAACAAAATGAGTGGTGGTATATTCGACATTTTATAATTAATTTACAAGTGAAACTTATACGTCAAAAAAGATTGGTAGAGAAAGAGGAAAGTTTTTTGATCGCCAACAATCGAAGGAATTTGAAGATGTACCTGCTGTGGTGTCAAGAAGCCATAAGCATCTGTCCTCCACCATCAACTGATGTTCCCTTTAGTAGGCCCGTAGAAAAGCGATAAACGACCATCATGTTTGTTACACCAATAATTACCAGGTGATAATTAAGTGTGATTAGTTTTTCATAATACCGACCAATTACTACCCAATAAAAACTACTGTAACATACGTGGCCGTTTACCGTGAAGAAAAAAGGGATCGTGAAGTCAGGCGGGAAGCTCACCCCCTTCTGTCTGATCCTATCAACTCCACAATTAGCGTGATGATATGGGACGGAACGGGGAGCTCTTCCACTTTCAGACCGCCTCACAATCGAAGGAAGTCGGAGATCCTAAACCCTAGGGGTGTAAAAACCTGTAGATTATACATGTTTTTACACCCTGTCAGGTTAGGTACCATTATAGAGAATGGCCAAGAAAAAGCTAAACCAGGGCGAGTCAGGACAGCCGCAGCCTCTGTCTTTCTCCCGCTCCCCAGTCGAGTGAAAATGAAAACGATAGAGACAGGAACGCCATAAAAATTCTTCATCTACTTGACTTTAAATACTTATGCATTAAATAAGAGAACTTTTAAGACGCACCAGTTTGTATTTTTACCTTTTCTGACCTATTAAACACTACTTTAAAAATAATTTATGTAAAAATAAAAAGTACATACTTGTTATAATTTTATGTGGTCTCAATTTTGACTAAGAATTTTGAATTTTTAGTTTTAAGACGAATAAGTTGTGACCTATTTATTGTTTAAAATGATTGGAGAAATTAGTGAACGA
Organism: Agrilus mali; assembly: GCA_029378335.1. Taxonomy (NCBI): domain Eukaryota; kingdom Metazoa; phylum Arthropoda; class Insecta; order Coleoptera; family Buprestidae; genus Agrilus; species Agrilus mali. The sequence goes on along the minus strand of CM055657.1, from coordinate 3,890,187 downwards.
ATAAAATTTTTAGAAATTTAAAATTTGAATTTTCAAGAATGGATTTTAAAATATTTAACATTTTCAATTTTTATGGCGATTAATTTTTGCAACTAATTTCTCTCGTTTTCAGTATTGATAAATTGAATTAACATTAAAAATTAATTACATAATTATATACCAAAATATACTTTCTGCTTTATCTTTTTCAGATATATAAAAATTTTAGTTTTCTGTTTACAGCAAGCACAATAATGTGTTTTTATTTGTAAAAATCAATGTTCACATGTTGATTCAAAATGTAGAAATTACAAAATTAATCTTAAACCATACTCGAATAAGTCACAAAATATATTTTTAATTTTTAATTGTCAAAAACATTGAAAAGAATTTCCTCATTAATTAAAAAAGAAAATGCCAATATTTTGTGACCTATTTAATAATTTATCATATCAGTAAGTTTGCAATCGTAACTTTTAGCAAAAATATAATTTCATTTACATTCTTTAATTTACAATTGAAATTAATCATCAAACCAAGTATTAAATTTATAGGAAAAGGCAAAATATTTTGCTAGTTACAATTACAGCATTCTAACGAGATATTAAATACTGAAGGCTTGTGGGATTCATTTCCAAGATCCATCAGGATATTAAACAGAAGTTGGTTCTTCATTCTAGACGACGAAAACATTTCCGGCATTCTGTATTGTCTCTGTCCTTCGCAAGTAGGCAATTACTGGAAAGAATATGGAGTGATGAATTTTCAAAATTTTGAACACTAAACAAAAATAACAATAATGTAACTTCAACTAAATCTTTCATTGAAATACAAAGAAAAAAATATATGAAAAATGGTGCAAATTATGTAATTACTAAAAGCATAGAGAATGTAACTAATTTAATTGTTATTTAATATTTAAATAGGTATTTTAAACCATTTTTGTGTATGTATACATAGTCACAAAAACTAAAAAAATGTTTAATATTAAAATAAAGGAAACAAGGCATTTTTAATATATGAAAACATAATCTGTAAGTAAAAGTAGATATGTAAAATAAATTTATTTAAATTAATGTTTTTAAATCAGTATATTTGTTAAATAGATATTAAATAAATATTAAATAGATGTTTTAATACAGTACAAAATTGTTTTTAAACTATGTACACATAAACAAAGAGAAATAAAAGTTTTTTTACATATGGAAAGTGAAAATCCAGAAAACTATTTGTGAAGTAATTTAATAGACATATTTAAATCAATATTAAATCACAAATCTAATAAATTACTTTATAAATTTAATCATACTATTGAATAATGCGTATTTGTTCCTACCTCATTGAGTTGGGTGATCTCCTTGGCAAAAGTAACAAAAATAAAGGAGACCGTCTCTGATGCATAATAATAGGGGATGATGCAGACTTCCATTTTCAAACTTCCAGTTGTCTTATTAATTTAGTATTCCAAATTAACTACAAAAATAATACACATACTAATTTTCAAATAAATATATAAATAATTTTAATTTTAAATGTGATTAATCAAATAAATTTTTTTTTCTAGATATAAAGTAAATTTTTTAATATAAAGAAACAGAATGAAAAGAAATTTTATTTAACAACTATCTGATAATCTTTTATTTTTTGGGATTAAAACTTGATTGATTGCTTTTCAAACAAATATTAATTAGAAACTATTTAAAAAAATTAATCAGAAGAAACGTTTTTTTTAAATTGAAGCTAAAATGAATGAAATCTTCCATAAAATAGACCAGCTTAAATATTTTTATTAATTGGATGTTTTTAAATGAAATACAAAAGTAATTTTTAGTTAACTCAGTAAACTTCAAATTATGTATTTTAAATATCACCTGATAATTAAAGGTCTATCAATAGAATAGCAACAAACATAAATAATAATGTAACATACCTTCAAAATTAACTTCTTTAAAGTTAATATTATTCATACTATTTCAGAAAGAAACTCAACTCATATCTCTGTATAAAAACTTGTTTATCGATATACGTAGACGTTTTTTGCTCCTTGTTATGCCTTTATCTCCTTTGACATCACACATTACTAGAATACTGTGCCGTCGTTTTAACTTTTCCATCTTCTTCTGAACTGTTGAAAATAAATTAAAAATTAAACACAACAAATTAAATAATAAATCGTAGTAAATAATAAAATTTTAATGTGGTATCTAATAAAAATCATAATACATATAGTTTTTCTTTTGTAAAATACATTTATCTTCATATTAATGTTTTTATTAAATGATAAAATCTAATATTTTTGTCAATTTTGCAAACAATAATATTTAACTGCTATTTTTTAATATTGTAGCTGCTTAGTAAAAATCGCCAAATAATATTACCTGTAATGTTGCTAATTTTTTCAATATCAATTGATATTAAAAGGATTTGATATATTAAAAAAATAAGACACACTTGACGACTCGTAGACTCGATGGATGGGCGATAACGGAGAGCGAATCGACGCGGCGGCGCGACGTAATAAGCCTACGATTTTATAAGGAAAAGACACCAGAGAAGGAATACAAATATATCTACAGGGTGCAGAAAAAAAGTTTTTACTCCGAAATTAATCTTAAACACTTTTAAGTAGAAGATCGCAAATTTTACAAAAACTATGAACTAACAATATTTACTATACAGAATAAGCAATATGGTAAGTATGAAAACTTTGGGAAAGGGTTGTAATTTATACAATCGTTTACAATCACGTTTTCTTTTTTAATCTTAAAAAATTAAAAAACAAATTAATCTTCATGGTTCTGGTAGGAATAATAATAGCAGGTGCTTAAATTTAAAATTTTTTTATGGCTTTAAATGGTAAAAAAATGAATTTTTCGAAATAATCCTTAACAAAAAGTTTTCTTTCTTGTTGTTGTTCTACATAAAAAACAACAACAGTCAGTCATTCTGCTATTCTAGACTGCATTCGCTTTTGTATTTAGACAGTGTGATAATCATTTCAAGAGCGGAGAGGAAACTGCAAGAATACCTACCTACACTACCATTAGAAAACAATAATTTATTCAAATTTTTACATAAGTACTTTTACTAATTTTAGTAGTTCCATAAAGCCATAAAGAAACTTCTTGATAGTTTTTGCACAATAGCAATGTTTTTATGCTATTTTTGGTTACTTAAGGCAATTAAAATAAACCTATATTATGTTCATCCATCATTTAACTTTAATAATAATCTGTTAAAAAAAATTACGTACGTTAGTCGAACGACACAGAATGACCTTTGCAAAATTATTTACTAGAATACTATGTCACAAAGAAGAGCGAATTTTGTATGATATTTTAAAAAGATTTAATAATTTTAATCATACTTTACAAAATAAACAATAATTAACAAATAAAACCTTAAAAACTAATTACAAAAATATATAAAATTACTATTTGCCCGGTTTACACTTGAGGATTTAGCAAATTTTGTAATTTTATCCTGCCTATTAATTTTAAAGATTTTAACGTTATTGTTTTTCCGCGAATCATTCAAGGTGTAAGCAACGGTAAAGGTAACGGTAAGAAAGGGTCACTTCAAATGATATGCGGATGTGATGTCTCTAATTAAAGATAATCACTATTTATTTACAACTATATACAAAAATTTAGGACTACAGCAAAAATAAAAACATATAAAACGGTACAAAATATTGGTTGGTTAAGTTTACGGTTCGGTTGGTATCTGACTACTACTGCATTCTCCGATTTCTCTCAAGGGTTGCTTTTTACTTAGGTGCATAGGAGACATTCTGAGAACTACAAAACAACAACATATGGCAAGGGTAGCGTGGTGAAATTACTCAGAAGGAAGGTCATAAATTCAGGTACCTAGAGGATATTGTGCTTTAAGTATCTTTTTAGAAGCAATCGGAGTGCTTTCTTTTTTAAAGACAAGTGTGACAAATGAATGAAGAATATTTTCGAAAAACGCAACTGCCACAACTCATGTATTTACAATTAAACGGTTATCTTCCGAACAGTTATTATTTATTGATAGTTAAAACAATAAGAATAAGTTAAGTGTTAATAATTGAACAAATAAATTAAAACAAAATTAATTTTAATAACTAAAGCTCGGGCGCCACTTTGTTAAACAAAGAACTTTAATTAAGATGCTCCGGGCAGAGCAGTGGGGCTTTATGAAAACCCTAAAGCCTTTGAGGGCTTGAAGCTCTCATAAAAAAAACAAAAAAAAATTAAAAGAGAGCTATTCAACAACTATATATATATAATAAATTGAAGAAATACTTAATTTTGAAAAATGCACGAGAAATATTAAGAGAAAAGTGGTTCACAAAAACATTCACACAGCAATTAAGCATAAAACACGAACAGAAAAAAAAAAATTAAGTTTTCGTAACGGGATTATTCATAGAAAAAAAAAAAAACAAACGTTACAAGATAAAAGGTGAAACTTTAATTCATAATATTAATTTCTCCTAAATGAAGCCTCGAAATACCGATATTTTAAAATTTTTCGAAATTTGGGTGTGCCATTATTTTGCACAAAGACTTTTTTTAGTTCTTATTACACCAACTTGTGAATATTCTTAGTGTTTGGTGTCTATTGCACTCCTACTCCAAACTATATAAAATATAATTTAAAAAAAAAAACAGTTATAAGTTTTCAACTAATTAATTTTGAATTACTTCAGAGAATGACGTAAACGAAAAATAGAAAACAATGTGAACAACAAATTACATTCTTAATAATAACAGTATCAGTCTTAAATCTCAATCAAGAGAACAATGCAATAATAACAATTTCTCTAGTGCAATTTTAACGAGCTCATGCATATTTTTATATTTAATGTTATTTTATTTCACGAGTTTACTTACTTACCATTCAACTCAACCTAAAAATAGAATAGGTAGCCTAGAGCGAGATGTTATCAGATGGTTGGTCACAATAACACTTGCCCTCTAATCGACATTAAAAGCAGCGTTTACGACAAAATTCGTTCCTATATACAAGGACATTTATTACAGTCACATTTTTCAAATAAAACGATACGATAAAAAAAATAAACAGATGAACTTCGGTAACTTGAATCACCATGTGACACAAAAAAACTTTTAGGTACCTAGACATCAAGTTTTTGAATGATATGTATGTTCTTATTTTTTGTAAATAAATATTTGTATGTGTTTATTTCATGTTACACACAGATACATAGATATAGGTAATATATTTTTTCAGTGCACCACTTGCCACTTTATAAAATTTAATTTTTGTTCAAAAGACAAAGTTTTTAAAGTACGCTTTGACGATAAATAATCGTAGAAACTGAACTGCCTCACTACTTCAATGCTACCGCTATTAAAAAGAAACATTAAAATAATACGTTAATAAAAGATGCCCCTGAAAATTCGACTTATTGAAGTTGGAACCAAATATTATCTTTGAGTTATCAAGATGTTCGAATAACAATAGTTTCAGAGTTCAAGTTATCGAGTAAAAATTACACATACACAAATTGGTGTTATTACCAACCAGTTTGATCAAAAATTCGACTTTCGTTTGAGTTATCGAGAGTATTGATACTAACTTAAATAATATTTGATCAAATTTGTTTCAACACCATTTTTTAATTTACTGTATTTATTTTATTTTGTTTTAGGTTTTTTTTTTATTTTACGTAACTATTTCTTCTACCATTGTAAGATTAATTATATTTTCCAAATGCCTTTCATAATTTTCAAGATTATTAATTTTAGCAGTAAAATTAATTAAATGTTAATCTACTGCTTTTATTCTTCCACCCTCTAATCATCTAATGTCTAATAATAAGTATTAAAATTGGACAGTTACACTTTTTAAGCACCTATGAGCAACAAGACCCACTATTGTTTTCATATCATTGCCGGAAAGATACCCCCCTCTAAAAATTAAACTCATACTTTTCTAGGGGAAAAATAAAAATTTTCAACAAAAGTTATGCATTCACCAATGCTTTGATGTATAGTTGTCAGTCGCCAATAGTTAAATTTCAAATACTACTTCAGTTTAGGAATGGGGTAGACCACCCTTGAGATAAAACTGACGTTACGTATTTCTTTCTATGCTCCCTAGACAATACTACTAAAATTTAGCTGGCTTCTTGAAAACCTTACTGACTACATCATCTAATTCTTTTTATATCTACGTTCAAAGTTGAGGGTAAAAACCACCCTCGCAAAAACCTGACACTGCAGTTATGTTCCCATGTACCCCTCACATATATTAATAAAACTTGGTTAAGAAATTTTGAATACCCTAAAAGCTACAACATTTACATTTTTAACTAATAACGATTACAATATTTTATTGTCAGAATTGGAAGGTAAGAACAGCCCTTATAATAATCTAACATTACAGTTTTTGTTCTCATGTTTACCAGACAAGATACATAATATTTTCCGTATGAATGTTGAATACATTAAGAACTACAGCACCTGCTTTTTGTATTAATAAATATTACAACTTTTCTTACTCAAAATTGGGGGTACGCATCACCCTTGGGAAAATTTGACTATATAGTTTTTGTTCTCATGTTCCTCAAACAAAATGAATAGAATTTGGCTTCAGATTTTTGGATACTTCAAGAACTACAGCACCTGCTTTTTGTATTAATAAATATTACAACCTTTCTTACTCAAAATTGGGGGTACGCATCACCCTTGGGAAAATTTGACTATATAGTTTTTGTTCTCATGTTCCTCAAACAAAATCAATAGAATTTGGCTTCAGATTTTTGGATACTTCAAGAACTACAGCACCTGCTTTTTGTATTACTAAATATAACAACTTTTCTTACTCAAAATTGGGCGTACGCATCACCCTTGGGAATATTTGACTATATAGTTTTTGTTCTCATGTTCCTCAAACAAAATGAATAGAATTTGGCTTCAGATTTTTGGATACTTCAAGAACTACAGCACCTGCTTTTTGTATTAATAAATATTACAACTTTTCTTACTCAAAATTGGGGGTACGCATCACCCTTGGGAATATTTGACTATATAGTTTTTGTTCTCATGTTCCTCAAACAAAATGAATAGAATTTGGCTTCAGATTTTTGGATACTTCAAGAACTACAGCACCTGCTTTTTGTATTAATAAATATTACAACCTTTCTTACTCAAAATTGGGGGTACGCATCACCCTTGGGAAATATTTGACTATATAGTTTTTGTTCTCATGTTCCCTCAAACAAAATAATAGAATTTGGCTTAAGATTTTTGGATACTTTAAGAACTACAGCACCTGCTTTTTGTATTAATAAATATTACAACTTTTCTTACTCAAAATTGGGGGTACGCATCACCCTTGGGAATATTTGACTATATAGTTTTTGTTCTCATGTTCCTCAAACAAAATGAATAGAATTTGGCTTCAGATTTTTGGATACTTCAAGAACTACAGCACCTGCTTTTTGTATTAATAAATATTACAACTTTTCTTACTCAAAATTGGGGGTACGCATCACCCTTGGGAATATTTGACTATATAGTTTTTGTTCTCATGTTCCTCAAACAAAATCAATAGAATTTGGCTTCAGATTTTTGGATACTTTAAGAACTACAGCACCTGCTTTTTGTATTAATAAATATTACAACTTTTCTTACTCAAAATTGGGGGTACGCATCACCCTTGGGAATATTTGACTATATAGTTTTTGTTCTCATGTTCCTCAAACAAAATGAATAGAATTTGGCTTCAGATTTTTGGATACTTCAAGAACTACAGCACCTGCTTTTTGTATTAATAAATATTACAACCTTTCTTACTCAAAATTGGGGGTACGCATCACCCTTGGGAAAATTTGACTATATAGTTTTTGTTCTCATGTTCCTCAAACAAAATGAATAGAATTTGGCTTCAGATTTTTGGATACTTCAAGAACTACAGCACCTGCTTTTTGTATTAATAAATATTACAACTTTTCATATTCAAAATTGGGGGTACGCATCACCCTTGGGAAAATTTGACTATATAGTTTTTGTTCTCATGTTCCTCAAACAAAATTAATATAATTTGGCTTAAGATTGTTGGATACTTTAAGAACTACAGCACCTGCTTTTTGTATTAATAAATATTACAACTTTTCATATTCAAATTTGGGGGTACGCATCACCCTTGGGAAAATTTGACTATATAGTTTTTGTTCTCATGTTCCTCAAACAAAATTAATATAATTTGGCTTAAGATTGTTGGATACTTTAAAGAACTACAGCACCTGCTTTTTGTATCAATAAATATTACAACTTTTCTTACTCAGAATTGGGGGTACGCATCACCCTTGGGAAAATTTTACTATGTAGTTTTTGTTCTCATGTTCCCCAAGCAAAATCAGTAGAATTTGGCTTAAGATTGTTGGATACATTATAAGAACTACAGCACCTAGTTATTTGATTAATAAATATTACAACTTTTCATATTCAAAATTGGGGGTACGCATCACCCTTGGGAAAATTTGACTATGTAGTTTTTGTTGTAATGTTCTCCAAACAAAATCAATAGAATTTGGCTTAAGATTGTTGGATACTTTAAGAACTACAGCACCTGATTTTTGTATTAATAAATATTACAACTTTTCGTATTCAAAATTGGGGCTATGCATCACCCTTGGAAAAAATTGACTATGCAGGTTTTGTTCTCATATTTTGCAAACAAAATCAATAGAAATTGGCTTAAGACTGTTGAATACTTTACGAACTACAGCACCTAGTTATTTAATTAATAAATATTACAACTTTTATATTCAAAATTGAGGGTAAGCATCACCCTTGGAAAAAATTGACTATGCAGTTGTTGTTCTCAAGTTTCCCAAACAAAATCAATATAATTTGGCTTAAGAATGTTGAATACTTTAAGAACTACAGCACCTGCTTTTTTGATTAATAAATATTACAACTTTTCGTATTCAAAATTGAGGGTAAGCATCACCCTTGGACAAAATTGACTATGCTGGTTTTGTTCTCATGTTATGCAAACAAAATCAATAGAAGTTGGCTTAAGAATGTTAAATACTTTAAGAACTACAGTTATTTAATTAATAAATATTACAACCATTCATATTCAAAATTTGGTGTAAGCACCACATTTGGAAAATTGAATACTTTAAAAACTACAGCACTTAGTTATTTGACTAATAAATATTACAAGTTTTCATATTCAAATTGGGTGTAAGCACCACCCTTAGAAAAAATTGACTATGCAGTTTTTGTCCTCATATTCCAAAAACAAAATCAATAAAATGTGGCTCATAAATATTAAATACCCTATGGGCTACAGCGCTTATATTTTTGATTAATAAATACTACAAGTTTTCATATTCAAAATTGGGGGTAAACGCCATCCTTAAAAAAATTGACTATGCAGTTTTTGTTCTCATATTCCCTAAACAAGATTAATAAAATTTGGCTTATGAATGTTGAATACCTTAAGAACTACAGCACCTGCTTTTTTAATTAATAATTATTACAATATTTCATGGTAAAAATTGGATGATAGTAACAACCCTCGGAAAAATTTGACACTGCAGTTTGTGTTCCCATATTCCTTAAACAAACTAAATAAAATTTGGCTTATGAGTGTTAAATAGCCTAAGAACTACATCTGCATTTTTTATTAATAAACATTACAATTTTTCATATTAGAAAAATTGGGGGTAAGCCATAAAACAGATAGTTGTATTATCCAAACTAGGGGTAAGGACCCGCAAAAAAAATCCGTTTCAAGTTTCATTACCATTCTCCCTCGATGATAATTGAAATTTCACAGCTGAAACCACACAATGTGCTACGCAGTTTAACTAGCAAATATTAGAATTCTTATCTTTTATTATATTTTCTTTTTGACATTATTTTAGTTCTTTTTTTGGTATTATTAAGGAAAATAATTAAACATAATTAGTATTTTTTGTATTTATTAATTAATACAGAAGGCAATATTAAAAACAGGTCTTATTTAGTACTACATGAAAAATTCAGAATACAATGATGTGAAATCGATTAATACGTTAATTAACAAAAAAAAACACATTTACATATTACGTGCATCAGCAGGAGAACGGACATCATCTATTTTTAAGATCATTTTCACCAGTTGCGTTGCCAAAATTAATTGCTGCCTTTTTGACCTTAATGACTCGATGACGTGTTGTTCACGCATGTTAGGATTACCAGTTTGCATACAATCGATACCCAAAGCTGAGTCTCCACTTGCAGATTGTTTCGACTTAAAAAAAAAAAGAGAAATTTTAGTTTATATATTGGGAATGAAATGTAAGAAATAAACTGCTTACTTTTACTTCGGCAAGTGCGTGAATTGCTGATAATCCGCTGTTTTCTGCAAGGGCTAATGGAATGCTTTCAAGAGCTTCAGCAAATGCCCTGAACGCATATTGCTCAAGAGAAGCCAAATCATGAGCATGCTGGGCTACAGCCAAACTGCAGGCTATTTCAGCTGCCCCGCCGCCATAAACCACTCGTGGTTCCTAAAGAAACAAAAAAGTCAAATTAATTTAGTTTAACAAAACCATTTTGGAGTATAAAACTTATTTTAAAAGTCACAATGTGCATTTAACTTACTTGTACTAAACTGCGCACAATGCAAAGAGCATCGTGAAGACTTCTCTTGGCTTCTTCAACTATCATGGCATTTCCTCCTCTAACTAAAATAGTTACTGCGCGTGAATTCGAGCACTCTTCAATAACAAGCATATGATCCTTTGTTGTACCAAAAGAAATTTCTCTAACAAGCCCTGCACTTCCCAGTTTGTCAGGACTCAACTCCTCGAATCTAGGAACTATACGACCACCCGTTGCTATCGCAATAAGTTCTATTTCAGGACCTCCCACCTATGAGTTATCAGTAAATTTTAAATTCAATTACAAAATATACATTGGTTTTACATGTTGACTAATTATAAGACATTACCAAGTAAATAATAAACTGGAAGTTTGTTAATTTATTTTTAACAGTCTGGCAATTTTTTCTGCCAAACTGTTTCAATAAAATCTTTACTATTCCTTCCATATGATACTGCAAGTACTATAAAATAGATAAATGCAGATAGGAAAAGAAGGATTACCAAAATGAAAGAGAAAAAAAAAACTTTCTTATGCTTTTCCTTCAACTGCAAATGTAAATCATAACAATTTATTTTTCTTTATATGAATTTTTTCTGAATGAATAAAGTTTCCCTTTAAGAAATTAAAAAGTTAGTGATATGGTAATTAATTAAATTTGTTTTAAAACATTTACAAGTTACAACAATTTCATGTTCAACCTACCCATCTTACAGCTGGTAGTTGCTTTTGTAAAAGTAAATGATTAGCTTCATCGTCAAAGCCCCACTGACAAATAGCTAAAGTTGCACCAGCCTTTTTCACTAAATCAACCTAAAACAATAAAACAGGTTTCATAAACGTTTTCTAAGAATGATCTTCAATGTGTACCATTTCTATAAACTTTTCTTGTTCATATTTCCTAAGATCTTTGTAATCTTCAACACTGGTGACATCTAACTTATGTTTTGTCTTTGGCTTTGGTGGTTCAAATGGACAAGTAAGGATAGCTAATTTTACATTCCTAAGTTCCTTAGGCATTTGCGGGTGTGACATAGTTTTATCTATCACAACACCTTTAACTAACATGGTATCCTCTAAGCGACCACCAACCTATTAAAAAAATTGTTCAATTAATTCACAGACAATGAATACCATGAACAAAAAAGGAGAGGTTCATAAACATAACATACCTTTCCTTCCACTTTAATAAGTTCAAAATTAACATCTCTAGTTTCAAAATTGGCTACAGAAAGCACAGCTTTTACAGCAATTTCTGCCATTTGTCTATGACATTTATTGATGATTTTAGAGCCCAATGTGGTCATTGCAACTTTTATCAATGGCTCAAGATCTTCTGCAGAAACTGGAAACAGCTCTGCAATTTTGTCCAGCTTTTCTACAGCTTTTTGACATGCCAATTCATATCCATCTGCAATTCTAATTGGATGAATACCTTGGTCTAATAAAGCACTTGCTTGTTCTAATAATGCACCAGCTAGTACAACAACTCCTGTGGTTCCATCTCCTATAATTGATATTTACACAGGTGACAAATAAAATTGTTAATGATTTTTTTTGTTATTACTTACCAATTTCATCATCTTGAGACTGAGATAACTGAACCAACAACTTCCCAATTTGATGTTCAACATCCATTTGTTTCAAAATAGTTGCTCCATCATTTGTGACAGTCACTTCTCCTTTAAATTTAAAATTTATGTTATCAGGTTTATGTTAAGTATGTTTTTACATGAAAACTACATAACTAAACGAAATTATTATCAATAAACTTACCATCAGGTGACACCAACATCTTATCAAGGCCTTTGGGGCCAAGAGAAGTTCTAATCGTATTTGCTATCTGTTGGGCAGCCAAAATGTGAGACTGAAAATATTTTTATATTTAAAATTACCAAATTCAATACACAGTACATTAGTTTCATAGTTAAATTTTAATTTAGAAAAATAAAACCAGTTGGTCTGAAACAATTTAAACATAACCTACCTTTAATGCATCGATTCCTGTAAGCCGCTTTTGTCTCTCTTGATCTCGAATAATTATAAATGGTCTGCCATATTCATCAAAAGCTATACTTCCTGGAAGACTTGCCATTTTCTTTCTTTAAATTTATTTAATATGCGCTTTGATGATTATTGATATTTTTCAAGAAAATATCGGCTTCATAAACATAAACAAACGAATAAGAACAACCAATGAACTGTCAATATTTGGAAATTTGGAATTTTGGATATTTGCCTGTTACAGGAACCAAATCCACAGAAAAACTAATTGCATGTGGTGAAAGTTCCAGCTAGCTGCGAATGGAAAGTGCCAATGTTGTATTATATTAAAGACACATTTCCTTCCTACGATGCTTTAATGCTAAATTAAATGTACACTACCAAAACTACTTGGTTTATTGGTAAAACGGTGTTTAGTTTTCAATTAAGTTATTGTGAAGTTTTTTCTGTGGTTTCTGATCGCATGTCGATAAAATTAATCTATGGATAAGATTTTGGATTGGCCTTGAAATTATTACCGAAAAATCTCCAAAGTCTCCATTACTTGATTATAGGTTATTTTCCTTTATAAATAATTAATTTTTTGAAATATAACTCGAAAAATAGCTAAAACTAAAAATGGCAGAAGCTATGAAGCAAACAGTAGCTTCGATGTTAAAAGGAATTGAGAGGTAACTTTATTTTCATTGCTTTCGATTTTTACTTCAGTTTACCTGCTTGTCTTCCAGATATAACCCGGACAATCTTCCTACCCTTGAAAAATATGTGGAAATACAGTCACGTGAAAATGCTTACGATTTAGAAGCTAATTTGGCTGTTTTAAAACTTTATCAATTCAATCCACAAAGTTTCAATGTGAACATCACATGTCAGATTTTACTTAAAGCATTGACCAATTTTCCTCACACTGACTTTATTTTATGCAAATGCCTTCTTAACGAGAAACAGGTACATTCTTTTGTACTTAAATGTTTATAACAAATACTCATATATTTTATTTTTTGTAGCTTGCCTTAGAATCAATCACCCAAATAATGTATTTGGGTGATATTCTAGAGCAGTGTGACTTTCAACTGTTTTGGACAATTGTTAGTACAAAACCAGAACTGATCCAAAAAATAACTGGATTTTTTGACTCCATAAGAAAATTTGTATGTCATGTAGTAGGCATAACTTATCAGAGAATTGAACGTGGCCATTTGTCTGAACTTTTGGGTGATGTAGATGAAATTACATTAAAACATTGGGTCAGGAAATATGGTTGGCATGAAGATGGAAACTTGGTATTTATAGCTAATCAAGATGAAAATATTAAAACTAAAAATATCAATGAGAAGATTGATTTCGAAAGTGTGGGAGCTATAATGGCATCTTGCCGATAATAACAATAGTAAGAATAAAAGTTTTTTCTGTATTATTTTTTTTTTATGTAATATTAAGTTCCATATAAAAACTATTAAAGTTACTATTAGTTCTTTAGTTATCAATACTAAAACAAATGTTGGTAGCAATTGGTTCATTGTTAAATAACTAATTGTTCATTAACCAATAGTGTAAACTACATTTATAAGTAGTCCTTTAGTTCCCTGTATTTCTAGATACAGTGAATGGTACTAGTGCCAATTAGTTTCATTATTGTATAATTGTAATACAATTAAGTAATTATGTTGTGTATTTGGAAAAGCAGTTGGTTCATTTTTTAAATAACTATTGAGCAACTTCAGTTAACTAACAGGTAAACACTATAATTATTAATAATTCTTCAGTTCCCCATATTTTTGAAAAAATTAATGTTAACAGCATCAGTTAGTTTCATTTTTAAATAGCTGATTATTGATGAGAACTTCAAATTGTTCAATTAGCTAATTAGGGACAAACTCTGGGGTAAACTACTAGTTATTGTAGTGGTAGTTCTTCAGTTCCCAAAATTTTTAGATAAAGTGAATGTTATCAGCATAATGTTGATAAGAAAGATCGTCGAAACTTCACAAATATTTATTTAAATCATGCAGATATATGCATTTCAAACAGCATCAGCATAAGTTAGTTTCATTGCCAAATAACTGATTATTGACAAGAACTTTAAATTGTTCAATTAGCTAATTAGGGATAAACTCTGAGGTAAACTACTAGTTATTTTAGTGGTAGTTCTTCAGTTCCCCAAATTTTTGGATAAAGTGAATGTTATCAGCATAAGTTAGTTTCATTGCTAAATAACTGATTATTGACGAGAACTTCAAATTGTTCAATTAGCTAATTAGGGATAAACTCTGGGGTAAACTACTAGTTATTTTAGTAGTTCTTTAGTTCCCAATAGTACTAGTTAAAAGAAATGTTGGCAACATCTCATACATATTTCTAATATGGCCGAAAATGTAGTTGATGTTTCTGAAGTTACCTCGTCAGTGAGTTGCTACACACAATTGGAAAAGAAGTTATCATTTAGTGCAGTGCGGAAATTCAAAAAATTACGAGCGAAACGTGAAAAACGACGAAGAAACAGATTAAGAATTTTTAAACACAAAAAATTTAGGTTAGCTAGAAAAACGAATAGTGAAACAGTGTCCTGTTCGGAAATGAATGGTGTAGAAACGAACTTAAACTTTGACGCTCAGTTGGTTCCTCCGATACCAGAGGTCGCGGCATGGCAGAATCAGCATCAATTGGCCTACTGGAAATCTCGAGCTAAAGCTCTTGAATACGAAAATCGAATGCTACATCAACATTTACGAAATGTTTATGCCAAACAAACACAAGATTACGTGGATTATCTCAAGGAACATTCTGGAGAAATTGAAAACGACGAAAAATCTGCTCAAGGTGATGAAGGAGAAGAGGGACCATCCACAAAAAATAACGTAACGTTCCAGAAGAGGGCAGCAGCTTTTAACATTTACGAATATCTTTGAAATAATGATATCTTAATCAACAAAATCTCGATGTTTCCTGTGATGTTAATTATATGATGCCTATAATGTTATGATTATAAACATAAAAATACTAATAAATTAGTTGTAAAACTTTTTTTATGCAACTGTTCTTTATATAAAGATTGAATTAATTTTAATTTTTTAACAGACGTTTTGCCATTTCCCCCCATTTTTTATATAAGAAATTATTCTATAATTTGAACCTAATTGCATTTGTTTAACGGTTCAAAATCATAATGGCCGACAATTGAAACATTTAAAAAGAATAATGACCGATCACGCTAACAACGCAAAAACAAAAGTCAAAATTATCTTGCTGTGTTTTTTGTTTATTTATTTTTATATTTTTATGAATATTAATTGTGAACACTTATTTATAATCAGTTAAGTACCACTTGAATATAAGAGAAAAGCACTTCTTAATTAATGAATGAAGTAGGTATGTACCTACAATTTTTGAAGGGATCATTTCGAAAAAAAAAAGACGTAAAATGTTAAAACAATAACTTTCAATAAAAAGAAATAGAAAAGGGAATGTAATAGGGAAAAATAAAATCAAAGATAATAAATAATATAAATAGCACATTAAATTGTTTTTTCAGGGGATGTTCGATAAAACGAATTCAAGTACAAAATGAGCAAAGATTTGGTAATGGTTAATGGTTCATCCTAAAAAAGTGGTAAGTTGTTTTATTAAATTATATTTTATTTTTATAAAAATTGCACTGTAGGTACTCTTTCAGGTTTTCTAAGATAATAATTTCTTTTCGAACTGAATTTTAAATCCTGCAAACGTTTTTAAACAATACTGTTTTGTTTATTTTTACTAAATAACCTACTGATCAATTAGTGTGATTTTAACGAAAAAGTACAACAGAATTTACCAAAAAAAGCATCAATTTTTATTACAAAGATTATTTCACCTTAACCCGAGACAGTGTTTTACAGCACATTTGTTTGTAGCAGCACAGTATTAATTGCATAATTAATAATAATTACGTTGTGTTATTTTTTCAATTAAGGCAATCCAAATTTCAATCACGAATATTAGTACCTCTTACCCCTGCTTCTACCTGATTTCCTCCTGCGTTTTCGGCCCTTTCGTTTCCTACTCCTGGCGACCACAACTCGATTACATGACCTGTGATTGCATCTTTTACGCCTTCGTCTTGATTCTCCGTCTGAGGAAATTGTAGAATTCGTCGTCGTTGATGTATCGTCTTCGGTTGATGTTGAGCTGTATCTTCTTCTTTTCCTTTTCCTCCTCGGAGCGACTTTGGTCGTTTTTTTCTTATATTTTGCCTTTTGTTCTTCAGAAAATTTCCGCCATTCCTCCGTGGCTCTCTTCAAAGCTTCTTTTGCTGTTAGTTCTGGATTTTTTTCACGATATTCTTTTAGAAAATTCAGAAATGGCGTTCTGTGTGTCTTTTCTGAAACGTCTTCATCCTCGCTGTCGTCTTTCTTATCTTTATCGTCACCCCCGTTGCCGTCCTTTCCATTCTGTTTCTTTTTACTCTCGTCAGTAGTTGCGTCTACTGAGCTGTTACATTTATCGAAAAGGGTTTTAATATAGTCGTCGTCCATCTGGCTGTCATCGTCTTCAGGGTCCATATCAAAGACACTGTTAATTTTGTTGAAACTAATAACTGCGGAATTTATGACTTGTGATTTTTCGTTGACAGTTGTAAACAGTTTTTGTTTTCTAAGAAAATCGGATGCCTTAACGTATTCATTAGTCATTACATTCTCTCTGTTAAACTGTAGGTGCACTGGATTTCAAGATTATTAAATAATAATACCATTAAAGTTGTAACGAAAAGGCGTTATTCCCCCTTCATACAATTCGAAAACATATACAGACCAAAACGCAAATGATCTTGGTTATGATTTATATAAGAATAAGTCTTTGATTTCTAACTTTATCATTTCGACATATCGCCAACATTTGTACACAATATGTGAAGACGATTATGGCAAACATTAGTGGATTGAAATTAGGCGTTCATCAGTTGGTGAAATTTGTTTAGTTGTTTGTAAAATGGGAAACGATTTGGAGTAATTATTGTATCTATTTATATATCCCAAAATCAAAAGATGAAGGGTATCACATTAGGGGCCGTTCATAAAATACGTTGGCATACAAGGAGGGGGAGGGGTCTGAGTGTGACAAGATGTGACAAGGGGTGACGGGGCGTCTACGGCAACTGAATTTTTACAGAATCCTTGGACTTCTGATAAATAGAAATATTATTTATTTGTTCGTTACAAAAGACATTTATTAATTTATTTAAATTTTATTATAGAAATTAAATAAAAATTTTTGACTATCAAAATTAGTGTATTATCAATCAAAATTTATCATGTTCAGGGCATAGGTTCAGGGGGGAGGTATTAGTTTTTGTGACGTAATATTTACAGGGAGGTCACAGAAAGTATGACAGCGTGAAAACCGGTGGGGAGGGGGTAAACAAAAAGCTGACAGCCCCTATATTTATTACTCGATCGCTCTTAGAATATACCGAGGGAAGTTATAAATTACTTAAACAGAATTTTTATAAACTTCCACTCATTATAGAGACTACCTAATTAAGAAAAATTTGAAGCACCAACACCCTTTTTATCAGTATACATTTAATAATGATCCAGCATAGTACACAACAAAATACTGTACTCAAGTTGGTGCTGTTTTCTCGAAATACTTGGATAAAATTCAATTGCAAATATTTGTAACCTTTTACGAGGTATCTGCGGTCAATATTGCCATGCAAAGCTACTACATATGTAAAATGGAACAATTAAGTTTTATTTTATTAGAACCACCGAAGTCATATTGATTGGACATACCCTCAAGAAAAAACAATTTGTTGTAGGGATTTTTTCTAAATTAAGTGATTAATGAAAATATTACAGTTGGGCACATAGCGTTGGCAAAATGGCCAAACAAATAAACACACAAAACAAGAAATTGGCTAATAAAAAAATTTGATATTCACATATTTTATTAAATTAGGTCTATTGATTAAAAAAATAGAATGTTTATTAAAATTTCATTTTTTATTGATAATTTCTACCACTTATTAAAATTTACTATAAGGGGAATTTACTTACTCATTAAAAAAACATTGAAGGGGTTATACTTATATGACCATGGATATATTGTTTATATTTTGGTCCATATTAGGTACTCAACATGTTTCGAACTTTCATATATTTTTTCTTTTGGTTATAGAGGAATGGTAAAGGTTATATGATTGCGTTAATTCTGAACGCTTAAGTTATAGTTCCATGTACAGAAAATTTAATGTATCACTTTTATGTAAAAAAATTAGCCAAATGTTTATCACACATAGAGAAATGTTTTCTTCAATAGCGGTAGTTTTTAACAAAATCAAACAAACCTTAGAAGTTGGTCTGATTACACGAGACTTTCACCATGCAAATCACATTAGATATTCAAATGCGTAATTTTTATAATTAAATAATATTTATTTAGGGGCATTTTTTTTGTATCTGCAGATACTTATAGCTTTCCTGGGTTAGTATTAGTACGGGGCAAAATATTCGTAAATTTGTTGATAAATTAAAAGCATTTCTCGTATATTGAACTTACAATAATTAAAACGTGGACAGTATTCACAAATTGCATATTACTAAACCGGTTGTTGTTAGTATCGAAAATAACAGCACAAGTATTTAACAACACTTTAAATTAAAAATAGATAGAATAAATTAATAACTTGTAGAGTAAATCAATATAAAACATTGTCTTCTTCGCTGTCCTTTTTTCGTTTAGAGAAACATCTTTTGCACGCTTTCCTCCTTTTAGATTTTCTACTTTTCCTTAACTGGCAGCAATTAGCAATATCTTGAAATGTTATGCCCGGTTTCTTTCCGTTCGTTTTAAACCAATATTCCGTGGAATTAATTTGATAGTGTTTCGGATGTTTTTTATTCATGTCCCTTATTTCGAATATTTCTTTTAATGTCGTCCATTTGTCATCCCCTTTCACATTTACATTGTGACATACAAACGGTGTTGCGTTTCTATTCAAACGCATTTTTACTTGCTCTATCATATTCTGTTTCTTTCCCTTGCTGGTAGCTTTAAATCGTTCGATACTTCTAATGGTGCGAAGGGATGTTGTGCTGCGTAACGATTTGCTCCGAAACGAATGCTTTGATTTACGAGAATTCCGTTTTATAAACATTATTAATACGTAATTAGATCACGACGAGTAATTTTGGAAACAAAAATAAAAGTACCTAATTTATGAATGACAATCTGTAGGTAATGTCAGAAAATGGTCTTACTACTAGATATTAAAAATAGACTTTGTTGCCAAAAACACGTTTTGGTTTTTTATTCATTTCATTCAACTGCAATTAAGACTTAAGTATGTAGATTTAATTGCAAATATATTGTTTTGGATTCGTAGTTAATACTTTCTGGAATTCCTAAAATAAAAATGTAAGTTTTTATAAAAGTATGGTCTTTAAAATGAGTTCCTATAAACATTTAAGTGGAAGTGAAAAAATAAGCCGAAAAGCAGATCGAAATAAAGTGGAAAAACAAATGAAAAGATCGTTGGACAAATTTTTAACTGTAGACAGAGAACAATTACAACAATCGTCATCATTTTCACAAATTTCACCTGCTGAAACTCCAAAAACATCATTTGTGTGCGAAACTATTCTGCAAAAAGACCAGCAGAAAAAACCAAGCAATTCCGTTTGTTAAGATGGAACAAAAGGAGAAAATATAAATTTAAAATCATCTCAAAGTAACGATGAAACTAAGAGGTTTATAAACGATATCTTCACTTGTTCTCTTTTTCCTTTCACATTTCTCATAACTGACATTTCCCGTCATAGTGAACCTTTCCTTAAGTTTTTCCAAACTGCTAACTGAAGGTTGTCTTCTATTAGGATATGTCTGTGCATACATTCGCTGAGTTAACAAACAATTTTGTTCAACTGATCCCATAATGAAAATCATGTCAACGAGTTCGTTTTTCTCAAACTGCATAATACCGACTTAACTAAAACCTCTAGTAATATGTGACAAGCAAAAATTGTTCAGGAAAACTACGAATCGAATCAAACTTGTATGATACGACAATGACAATAATGCAAAAATAATTGTAATAGTCACTAATACAGCACGCTTAACGTATTAAATTATTAGATGTATTAGACGCATTACGTATTCATTTATTATTTGCTTGTGCTAACTTGTCAAATCTGACCGATCAGCACACTAGATCAAATCAAAAACAAATAATCAGCTGGTAATAATGAAAAAAGTAAAATATCTCTGAAATTACGAGGTTTAGGTATAAAATATTATTAAGAAACATTAAGCATAATTAATGCATCATTCCAAAAATTCAATAATATACAGGGTGTTCCATTTGAAAAAATGGAGAAATCGCTTTTTGAAGGATGCTCAATTGACTGCACCGTTAAAAATAGACTTTGTTGCCAAAAACACGTTTTGGTTTTTTATTCATTTTTGGAATATATACAAATCAAAATATAATTATTTTATATTAATAGATACATATAATATAAGTAAACATGTAAATCCGGCCCTGCGAATGAACTTGACTTTGTCTACTGCTAAAACTACTTATCTTCAAATGATTGACGTATTGTACATTTTCCCTAATAATATATATTATGTAATAAAAATTCGGGTCCCCGGTACGTTGTACTTCACCACCCGTCAAAGAAGCAACTGTGTAGCGAAACAATTGTCGTGGTTGAATAATAAACAATAAGCAACCAAGTGCGACACTTATTTAGTTGTTGTTTTGCTTTCCTTACGTACACTTTACTTATATGGGTATTGTTCGACTCAAAATATACCGTGAATGTGACATGCCACGGTATTTAACTCTAAGAAGTTTACGGTACTTCCGCTATTAAAGTTATAACAGAAGTATTGATTGTTCCTCAAAGACTCTAGACCCTAGTTTGTTTTTTGCAACAATCATGACAGCACACACGAATTTTTTAAACAAACATTATTAAATGGTTATTGCCAAAAACACGTAATTTGCTACTAACTAACTAAATTTTCAGTACTAGGTACTCCTAGCTACGAGTTACAATTAGAATTTTTTTAATCCTTTGCGCGATTGTTGTGACAGTATATGAAATATCTCGTTCAAGATTGGTATTGTGTTGGAAAGTACCATTTCTGTTTTATCGGTTATTTGAATCCAATAAGTACCTGTAGCACTCGTAATCAAAGTTATCGCGGCTCTTTGTGGAATTAAAACGTTCGTATGGCAAACGGGAAAATGTGCGAATTTGTTTGTAAATATCTCCTAGATCGTTACATTTCGATTGGTTGTTGTAAACGAGAACAAAAGTTGACGTTTAATTAATTCGGAGACGTGGAAAAATAATTAGTTCCATGGCTTTTATGTAGTTAGGATTTGGTGTAGTTACCAGTAATTCGTTACGAACGTATAATTAATGATCAGCCTTTATTTTTAAAGTCTTTTGCCTTCAAACAATTAATAAGAAGAGAGAGAGAGAGAGTGACAGAGAGAGACTCCCGTTTGTTCTAGATTCAAACTCATATGTATTTTAAATTACAGTCAAATTTCGGTAATTCGAACATCGACAAGTAGAGTCAAATTGGTTGCCAATAGCATCCATCAACCACGAGAACTATGTGTAATTTATACTTGATAACGAAGTCTCGAACTTATTTTACTCGATTATCTTGATAACTGGAAAATAATATTTAGCGCCACGTTCGGTAAGTTGAATTTTCTGGTGGAATCTCTTAATAATGTGCGATTTTAACGTCTCTTTTTAATAGCTAGAGGTACTATGCAATTAAGCAATTAAAAACGTACTTTATAAACTTTGTATTTTACAAAAAATTAAATCTTATAAAAAAGTGTAAAGCAGTGCACTGAAAAAATAAGTTACCCATAACTATCTATCTGTCTATCTATATATGTTTAACATGAAATAAATACAGTGGATTTCATTTATAACGACTTCGGTTGTACGACCTTTTGGTTATAACAACATAACACATAAGTCCCTTGAATTTAAGGAGTAATTTAAGAAGAAAATTTTACTGTAACGACTTCGGGTGTAACGTCGATTTCGGTTTTAGCCAGTGGCGTAACAATAGGTTGGCAGGGCTGGCAAAATGCCACAGGCCCCCGACCCAACAGGGCCCCGGCCCAAGAAGCTGCGAGCTCAAAAATATTTTTTTACATTGTACCTGAGTATGTTATTTTATTTGAAAAGTAAGTATATTTTTATAAGTTCTGCTTAAAATCCAAAGTGAGACAACTAAAGACCATAATACAAATTCAAGTTAATAACATTAAAAACATTAAACCCTACTAGATGGGCAGGACGTTATGATGCCGTTTTTGCTTTAAAAGTTCCAAAAGTCTAAAAAGCGCTAACGAAAACAATTCTGTTAAATTGCAAATCAGATTAAAGAAATGAAGCTGTTTCGCTCAAAAAGAAGATCGAAAACTACAATTTTATTATGTTGTTGGCTTTCCATTGCAAGATCCTACTTACTATCGATGCAGCCTCTAAAGCACTTCAGTCTAAAGCCACCGATCTTTTAAATGCCTTAAAACGTTTGAAAATTTGTCTAGAAGAATTGGGAAGGTATCGACATGAATTTGAAAATTTAAAAATGGAAGCAAATAGTGTAGCAGAAAAATGGTCCATCACCCCTGAATTTTCTAAAACTCGTCAGAGGAAGGTAAAACGCCATTTTGATGAGCTTTGCGAAGATGAGCGTCTCCAAGATCCGGAAAGTTTGTTTAAAGTGAACATATTTTATCGAGTATTAGACATCATTATAAACCAACTGAAATCGCGTTTCCTTCCAATGAATGAAATTGTTTCAAATTTCAGTGTTTTGCAGCCTTCCACTTTAAAAGTTTTAAATGACACTAATCTATTAAAAGAAGCTCTAGAAAAAAAAAACATATCTGAATCATTTGCCAGAGAAATTCTCAGTTTTCAATCCACTTTCAGAGGCGAAATAGAAAAATCTTCGGTATTAGAGACCTTGCTGATTTATTAATAATAAAAAATCATTTTATGTCCTGCAGCTTTCCTGAAGTATGCACTGCATTAATGTAATTTCTTACAATTCCTGTGACTACAGCTAGTGCTGAACGATCATTTTCAAAACTAAAATTGATAAAAACCTATTTACGAAACTCTATGAGACAAGACAGCTTATGTAACTATTGAAAATTCTATGGCCCGATCTTTAAACTTTGATGATGTTATCACTTTTGCGGAACAGAAAGCTCGAAAAAATATTTTTCTTAATAAATATCTTATTGAAATTAAATTGTTATTTTTATTTCATTGTAAATGTATGCAGGTATCCTTACGATGTTGTTCCTTCACCGAAAAGATAGCGAATAGATGATGAATGCATTGAGATATTATGTTCTATGGATGAATGTGAAGTCTCCAATACGCATTGGGCTAGCGTGGGGACTACAGACCATTCCCTCTCGCCTAAGAGAGGAGGCCTATGGCCATTAGTGGGACATATACAACATACAACGTGTAATTGAGTACACTGAAAATCTCGAAATTTATTAAAATTAAACTGAGTACAACGTGACGATTTTTACTGATAGGGTCCCATCAAAAGAATTTGCCACGGGCCCCAGATGGTATAGTTACGCCACTGGTTTTAGCGACTAATTTTAATGGACTATTAATTACAAGATGCTAGAAATATCATACTGACTGATATTGCGACCGATAGTCAGCAGTTGTACTTTAGTAATTGTTTATAAATGTTAAGGTTGATAAAGTTAAATGTAAGAATCAGTTACTACTGGGTAGTACTTTTCTTGCCTAATTTCCTTCTTTCATTTTTTCTCTTTCTTTTTATAGAGCGACTTCCGGATATAGCGACGGAATTTAATAGTTCTTTCATCGTCGTTATAAACAAAATATACTGTACGTACAAATGCTCATTAACAAAAAATAAACACATACGTATGTACTAATTCAATAACTCGAAGTCTCAATACTTCGAAGTTTTTTGCGTTACATGGTGAGTCCAGTTATCGAAGCTTAACTATATTTAAAATATTCGTTGGATTAAGTGTTAGGTATGCAAAGTGCAAGTAACTTGAAAAGAAAATTCTTCAGTTTTGTCTCCCAAAGTTATAGGTCCTTCGTTTTATATGTGAAATATAAATTGAGTAAGCAATACGTACATGAATTCTAAGTGAGATATTCGCCCTACCCACCGGATTTTTATTACAGTTTAGGTTAGGTTAGGTTTCCAGCGTCCAATGACTTTTCTTGTGGTCAAAATAAAGCTATGCAAATACAATAAATAACGTAAAAGTGGTCGAAACGTCGTATTGAATATACGATAGTTTATTGTTTCTTAAACTGTTGATCGAATACTTTCAATTCATTTCAGTTGTGACTTCTTAGGCAAGTGAATATTTTTTTAATGCTCATTTCTTTATTTTACTTTAAATCCTCAACAAACTGTTCCCAGTTCATATATAGATAATATTTTGTGTATTAGAAATCCAGTTGTTAGGTCTCGTTTCCGAAGTACGCAACCTTCAGGGCGTTGGTCAGGTTTATATTTGTCCGGTGTTTTGTGTAAAAGTATTATTTATGTGCATGTATATTTATATATTATGTATAAATGTTAAAATTTACGACTAGCCGGTTAGAAATTTTACGAGTTTTACGTTTTCCACATCAATCGATTTTACAAGCGTTTGTTTATGGATACGGGTGACGACACCAAAGCAAACCTTGCCACAATACCACATTTAATATGTTATGTCTTGTTCTTCGCAAGCTAACCCTGTTGTTCCACGAAATAATAAACACAATACTTCATAAAGTGCGAATCGAAACGCGCACTGCCAATACAATGCTAGAAACCGTTTTTACACAACAAACACTCGAAGGCATAATGCTCACTCGTTATTGGTCAGCTCTTGGCTCCCTGATTTGCTCGATTGGCAGGAGTAAAATACTGGAATGAATAACGTAAACAGTTCCCGAGTTAGTTATTGTTAAACAAGCTTCGAACAAGCGGTTTGCGAAAAAATAATCCCCTATGCCACCACACCACTGATAAACAACCATTTCTAATTTTTTTTATGGCTACCTTTGTAAACTTAGGCACACAAATTCCTTTCAGCTAAGGTTAAAAAATTTTTTTCACTTTTTCAAATTTCGTCTATAAATTACGTCACAAGTTAAGGGGGAGGGAGGGGGTTAACAATGCCGCATCAAGAAACAAGGGAGAGTCATAAAATACGCGACATGTGTCTAATATGCCAATCATAAATATAGTCATAGTCTATGGAAGAAAGAATGTCTAATATGTTCGATTTAAAAGGTTTCTTATGGAAAATCTTGGGTGCTTTTTTAACTTACCTAACAATTTCTAAATGTGAGGTCAGACAAAAAGAGGGAGGCATTTTAAACAACTTACATTAACGTCCATATGGCAATCTTTTACATTACAGGTAACAATTTTACTACATTTCAATTTATTTTTTGATTTCCTGCTCTCGAACCATAAAACTTTTTATTTAAACTTAATTGACCATTGTTCGATAATTAACTGAATTGTTTTAAACGTTTCCTTATACCATTAGTTATTAAGAGCGTATAAGTACATACGTACTGTTTTTTTATACATTTTTGATTTGTTAATTCTAAACGAGGAGTATGGTATGGTGCCGTCATACTCTGCGCTTGTTTCCAGCAATTACGGGAAATATTACAGCTTAATAAACTTACTCAGTTTGGTCACTTGCCTATCAAGTTGAACCCGTTCTTAAGGAAATGAATAGCATTAAATTTTATGTTAACATTAATTTATACAAACAAAAACCAGCTCACGGCACGGTCATTAATAAGAGATATAAGTAATAGAGGTGGCAATAGGCTTCTCGTCTCTCTTGAATGTAGGTAAATTAAAAACTGTGAACAATTTCCTCGTCAAAACAATAGCAAAAGATCACAAATAGAGTAGACCTCTTTGTTTTCTGGAATAAATTTCAAATTATTATTATCCTCTTTTCGGACGTCTCTTAATTGCATCCTGGAGAATGGGGTAATTAAAGCTTTCCTATTTTTTTTTTTTTTAGAGAACTATTCTTAAAAGGGGGTTCAATCATACAATCTAATGATTTTAATTTAACTTGGTCGTATTCTCGGTGTTTTCGTCATAAACGTTATGATGTTACTCGTCTATCTCAATTAAAGAGTAATATACAGCTTCGAAAGTGGTAATAAATTATTAGATATAACCGAAAGTTGTCAGTAAAAATTTATTAACCTTTATTAATAAAGAGATATTTCACTAACTACCTAACTATCGTTTCTAATACTTACTAAACATTTCAAATTTATAGTAAAATACAAAATGCTACTTAAATTGGCATTTTATTTTTCTATTATTCCAAAATTATTATTCGAATTTTTAACCAAATCAAAATAATTATTTTTTAATTCCCATTTTCGTGTTAAGCCTCATTTTTTACTATATACTACAACAAAATAGCATGAGTATGTTAATTCTATTTTAGACTTCATTGTATGATACGGTGTAGTGTGAATCGTCCTTTATTCGTCTTCTCAGCGCGAAATTCTGTGTTCGCAGACGTCCATAAAAATAAAAACAATTTACAATAAATATTGAATGGATATTTAATATTAATTTTGGTTTTTACTATAATAATTGCAAATTCCTGTTATAGTGAACATAGTCATTTCGAATGACGCGTTTAATAAAAGTTTTACCACATCAAACTCTCGGAGTAATTTTGTACGAACCGTTCTGAAGTTTTCCATTGCAGTAATCGTGTTTTTAATGCAAAAACTCTAACTTAAGCTCGACTGTACGGATTCAGCACGGATGCAATACGTGGAGTGTGAATCGTCCTTTAATTATTTTCTCAAACCTTACATTCCGTGTTTCCAGACTTCTCTAAGATAAATCTGCTTAAATTTTGAATGAACATTTAATATTAATTCTATTTTTTACTATATTAAATGCAAATTCCTTTTATAGCGAACACAGTCGCTTCTAATGAGGCGTTTAATAAAAGTTTGGTAAGTTTTACTACATCAAACTCTCACAGTAATTTTGAACAAACCGTTCTGAAGTTTTCCATTGCAGTAATCGTGTTTTTAATGCAAAAACTTTAACATAAGCTCCAATGTACGTATTCAGCACGGATCCAATACAGTGTAGTGTGAATCATCCTTTAATTATTTTCTCAAACCTTATATTCCGTATTCCCGAACTTTCCTAAGATAAATCTGCATTAAATATTGAATGAACTTTTAATATCCTTTCTAGTTTGTACTATATTAATTTCAGGTTCCTTTTATAGTGAACACAGTCGCTTCTAATGAGGCGTTTAATAAAAGTTTGGTAAGTTTTACCACATCAAACTCTCATAGTAATTTTGAACGAACCGTTCTGAAGTTTGCTATTGTGGTAATCCTGTTTGTAATGCAAAAACTCTAACTTAAGCTCGACTGTACGGATTCAGCACGGATGCAATACGGTAGACTGTAAATCATCCTTTAATTGTCTTCTCAAACCTTATATTCCGTGTTCCCGAACTTCCCTAAGATAAATCTGCATTAAATATTGAATGAACATTTAATATCCTTTCTAGTTTGTACTATATTAATTTCAAGTTCCTTTTATAGTGAACACAGTCGCTTCTAATGACGCGTTTAATAAAAGTTTGATGTTTTACCACATCAAACTCTTACAGTAATTTTTAACGAACCGTTTTGAAGTTTATCATTGTGGTAATCGTGTTTGTAATGCAAAAACTCTAGCTTAAGCTCGACTGTACGGATTCAGCACGGATACAATACGGTGTAGTGTGAATCATCCTTTAATTGTCTTCTCAAACCTTATATTCCGTGTTCCCGAACTTCCCTAAGGTAAATCTGCATTAAATATTGAATGAACATTTAATATCCTTTCTAGTTTGTACTATATTAATTGCAAGTTCCTTTTATAGTGAACACAGTCGCTTCTAATGGCGCGTTTGATAAAAGTTTGGTAAGTTTTACCACATCAAACTCTCACAGTAATTTTTAACGAACCGTTCTGAAGTTTTCCATTGTAGTAATCGTGTTTTTTAATGCAAAAACTCTAATTAAAGCTCGACTGTACGGATTCAGCACGGATACAATACGGTGTAGTGTGAATCATCCTTTAATTATCTTCTTAAACCTTGTATTCCATGTTCCCAAACTTCCCTAAGGTAAATCTGCATTAAATATTGAATGAACATTTAATATCCTTCCTAGTTTTTGCTGTCTTTAAAGCAAATTATCTTTTAACTAAAAATAGTCACTCCCAATGGCATGTTTAATAAAAGTTTGGGATGCAAAACGGTGTAGTGTGAATTATCCTCTATTCGTGTTCTTAGACGTGAGATTATTTATTTCCATAAAATAAATCTACAGTAAATATTGAATGAAAAATTTAATATTCATTCTATTTTTCTGCTGTTTCGATTGCAAATTCTTTTTAAGCAAATTAGAAGTTTAGTTGTGCCACATTAAAATTTCACATGTAATTTTAAACGAGCCAGCCCGACGCCTTCCATTGTGATAGCCGTGTTTGTAATGTATTATAGGCATGAAAATTGCAATACATTGCACTAATTACCGGTCGGCATTATTACGATTAAAGGTGTAAGATGCCATGTTAACATTCTTAAGGAACTTGTTTTTAATCTAAAGTGCATGTGACAACAACCGCGATGTTTCGAACAAACAAAACCGGGGGAACTGTTCCGCATCGTCTTCATAACGGCCACTTCGTCGTAGAATGACCAACGAAGAAGGAAACGGTCCATGTCTTAGAACAGTAAGGAAAAACCGGAGAATACGATTCTTTATAGGCCCATAGTATGTATATTATAGAAAATACAGTGCCGCTACTTATAGTAAAATAATGAAGTAAAAATAATTTTATGTTTAAAACACAAAGTAACAGCTCTCAACATCCCTAACACGACTGGTCACAATCGTAGGAGCCAGTCACAATCACCATAAGTATCATAAGAAAATATTGGAGAAGAAAGTAGATCTGGTCAGGCTAGGTTAGGTTAGGTTAGGTTGCGTTAGTTGTTTTCCTAATAAGCATTTAATTTTTCACCTTTACCCGTTTAGTGTTGTGCAAGAGTAAACTCAACCCTTTTCACCACCCCACTTACCTCAGGATATTTGGTAATATCTACCATTTGCAATTAATTTATTTCTATTTACTGAGTGGAAGGAAATGACTTTTTTTAGTGGTTCTATAGACGCAACATTGTCTACTCATAACATTGAGGTAAGGTAACTGTTTCTGGTAAATAATGAGAAAATGCGCAATAAATACGTAGTAGATGCACCGTTTCAATTTTCGAAATGATACGCCGCCGCTGCAATCGGAGAGGTTGATTACTCTTCTCGAGCATGTGGCTCTTTATTCTGACAAGAAGAAGTTGCGTTATTGACTCGACAATCGAGAAAAACAACTTGAGCATGAAATACTAGTTTGTTAAAGTATATTATTAATGTGTCTCGTGCAATTAACGTATAAGTACAGAATGCGCTACCACAACAACGTCCTGTAGGAAATTGAGAGCTACACAAAGAACGCGAATCTTGTCCGGGGAAAAAAACGTATATTATATCAAAAAAGTGCATCCTACTACTGTTAGAAGGAATAAGACCTAATAACAATCCCGTTGAGCTTTTAAATAGATATTACAAGTGTCTATTATGTGGCAAAAAGGATGCATAAACTGTTTGTTTACATGCTGTAATTTGCTTTATAATGTCGAAAGAATTAATAACTGGAGAGAATTAACAACAACACGTTGGATGTTGGAAAATGTTAAATAGGAATTTGTTAATTAAAATTTTCTTAACGAGGAAATAATTTTGCGCCCATAATATCAATTCTAAAGTTCATCTTTTGCCTCATCTCTTTATTCCCTATGTCGGTTTTGATTTGCTGTTAGATACAAAGCTTAGACAACACTTGCTGGTTTTATATTAGTCACAATATTTAAACAGAATCTTACCAAAATTTTTTAATGCACCATATTATTGTTTAAGCTCAGAAGGTTGATACACACCTTTTAGTGCAAAAAAATCGTCCACACCAGTTATTTTTTAATTGCAATAACTGGTCATTAATTAGTAGAAGACTGGTCAGTATGTGTTGGTCATTATTGCATTAAAAATCGTTCCACACGTGTAAAACAATTTATATGACGTTTTGATAAACAAAAGTATCTACGTAGCTATTGATAGTTATAAAAGTAAAAAAGTACGAAACGTAGATATTTAAAATATTTTATTGTTTCTTAAAATTTTGGTTGAATACTTTAAATTGTGAATATTTAAAAAAAAATCTTTAATTTATTTCAAAACCAAAACAAAGTTTTCCTAGTACATGTATATATCAAGTAAAATAACAATGTTTTGTGGAGGTAAGGAAGTTATTCTCATTCAAATAAATCCAGAATGGCAACAGATGTCTACAAAACGGAAGTGTTCCAATATTTTGTTGATAGAACTTTTATTTATAAAAAGAATAAAAATTATAACCATAAAAAATGAAATGTGTTTACCTCCAAATTTTTTTTATACTTTTCAAATGATTAAAAGAAACTTCAGTAACCAGAGACATTAACTAAAAACATTAAAATCAGAACTTTTAGAACAAAAAACAATCACATTTTATGGTCAATGAGTTGCAAATAAAAATCAATTTCACTGAATCGTGTAGTAAATTATTCGATTTAAAAAATACAAAAAAAAAATGAGATGTGCTGTAATGCAATAACTTTTTGTTTAAAAAAGTAAGCACCTAAAGGTTTTGTTAACATTGATGACAATAATTTTCCTACCTTTTTAACTACAATTCAGAAAGTATTGGTTTTTTTATTTTACTAAATAATTTAAAAAACTTACATTTCAATAGCAGTAAATTCGAGAACTTACCAATTATAGTTTAAATTTTAGTTTACTGCTTTCTATGGATCTTCTGTGCAGTGTAATGTAATGAACTAATGCATCTTCTTAATATTATATGGTTTATGTCTACAAAAATCGCAAATAGGTTTTGAAATAAAGATTAGCAAAGAAATAATAAAATGATAAGATAAAAAAAATACTTTCATTCTTTTAAAATAGTAGTTTGCTTAGTTGCTTATTTATAACTGCAGTTCTGCAAGATTAAAAATAAAATGCCCCTATTTATTATGAATACCTAACGTTCCTTATCTTGTATGTACTTGTATTGGAAATGAATTCTGGCTGCTGCATCTTATGTATGCCTTTATGATGTAATGTGACACACGTTTCGAAGTTAAAAATAACTCGGATATTGTGCGCACATGTGGTTTCATTGATTATCTGCGTGGTGGTGGTGCGAGCTTGCGTTGGGTTGTAAGGGATAAAGCAAATGTGATCTATCAGTTTAGTGAGTCGAGAATTGATGCTCGAGCGGTTGTGTTGAATTTTTTTGCTTTTCGTACCTCAAATTTTGTACAATAATATTAAACCTTAAGTATAAATGTTATAATAATGCTGTGATATTATTAAGGTATTGTGTAATAGTGTAACTTATTTTGTATTCTGATGAAAAAAATTGCAAGAAACTGTAGAGACTGTAGGTTATTTTTTTAAATTAGTTTTAAATTATTATATATAATATTTTATATTCAATTCATAATAAATTTATTAATTAAAAAAGTACCTACTTTTAATTAAGTGCAAGTGTAAAAGTGCTGTGTTCAGTGACTTAGAATAATTGCCACATCCAACATCAATTTGAATAAGTCATCATATGAAGAAACAATTGTATTGATAATTGTATAGGAATAATTTAAGTAAGGCATTCTATTAATTTAAAACCGAAATCCTTGTGGGTTTAAAATAATAGTATATCTTACTACCCCTCTTGTTCGAATTATTTCTGTATACATTATAAATTGGAGGAAAGTGTGAATTCTATGGATTATGTTTTATATGGTAATAATGGTACCTATCGATCATACCACAAAGGAACAAGCGTAAGAAACAGATGGGCTGCATTCGCAAGATACAGAAGCTTTTAAGACATTTGGCCGAATTATCTAATAAAAAGTACCTAATGGTAATAACGGTATTTACCTTAAGCCAATATATCTCCAGAGGGCATATGTAACAGAAATATCAAAAATTTATGGAACCTTGGAGCCGATGACTTTTAGTGCCTCTGCTTGAATCATCTGCCGAAAAGATTAGAAACATTCTATGGTGGTGAGGTCTCACCGCCCGTTTGAGTTGGTTTTTATGATTGGTAATGGTGGTTCTAAAATCCGGTTGGGTTTTAATTATGTCTAACCGCAGCGAATGTACAACTAAATCAAGATAACTTCTGATGAATTTGGAAATTTTCCCAACAGGGAAAGTGGCCCTCACCAAGGGGTTAAGCATTGGTGTTCGGTAATACTATAAGTTGGAGGAAGTTATGGATGCGCATATAGTAATTATGGTAGGTACTTATACCATACGTACCTCCAGAGTATAAGTGAAAGAAATATGAACGAATTATGGAACGTTGGAGCAGATGAGTCGCAGTCGCAAAATACAACTAACTTTTAGTATTCCTGGACGAATTATCTGCCGAAAAGCTTTGAAAACATTCTAAGGTAATGAGGTCTCATCGTCAGTTTCAGTTTGCTCTTGGGGTGGATAATGATGGTCCTAAAATCCAGTTGGCATTTAATTATGTCTAACGGCGGCGAACGTACAACTAAATCAAGACAAGTTCTGTCGAATTTGGAGACTTCGAAAGTTACTTTTTTTTTAATGGAGCATTGTGCGACGAACAATTATTTTAAAGGAGCAGAAATTTCCCAGGTTTTCGTTTCCTCCTCCAGTGGTGAATAGACAAGACAATAGTTTGTTTCTGCGGGGTAGACAATGGGGCGAGTCGAGCGTCGGTTCCGTTTCAAACTTGCCGCCGCGATCGACTTCATACCTGTGCCTATGCTGCCTCTACCTTTTCTCTTGTACACACATGGATGCATACACTCATACATTAGGTACCACACTCGTACACAACTGTGGCCAAGTAAGACAGGTTGCTGGCGCGCGCGCGCGGCAGGAGAGGCGGCAATGGAATGCGGGGAGGGCAATCGGACTCGCCGCTAGTCCGTTCAGTTCAGTTCGCCGCAACGAACGAAAGGTGAGACCGGTCGTGACGCGTTTAAGACGAATCCGTAGTTGTGGTTCACAGTACTTAGCGGTTGTTCTTTGAATGTTTGTATGAGAGAAGTAACTTATGTTAATTAACAACGAATTGTTCAAGTTCCGCGTTTCCTACTTCGCAGAGCAACTGACCCTTTAACGATAACACCAGCAGCTCCACGCAGGAGCCGAGAATTTTCCGCAGGTATGTTAGGCAAGAACACGTCTCAGTACTGCAGCTACTACTAGGTTGCTACCGTTCGCTGTGTCTTCTGCAGAGCTGATCTTTAAACCACGAGAGGCGTAGCATACAGAGATGAATTCAAAAACATTCAATTATACTACGATAATCCCTTTACATCAAAAATAATGGAGAGTGTAGTAGTGGTGTAGGTGTATCAGTGAAATGGTCTATTTGCGGCATTCCATGGGGTTAACAATATTGCCAAGTGGTCTTATTTAATAAGTTGACTTAAAAACGTGTCCCGTATGACAGATATTTAAATGAAACCTGTCACATATTTAGGATGTTGCGTGGACGGAACCGGGCGTGCTGCACTGTTTGCTCACTTAACTCTTCCTTCCTTCGACTCTTAAATTGAATGCCTTGCGACTCTTAAAATTCCTCTTTTTTGTTCCCCTGTTTTGTTCGTCGAGTTGCTCTGGTCGCTGGCCGCTGACGTGCGCTCTCGCGCTTCGAACCCAATGAATGCGTCAAAATAAACGTACAATGTTACCGAAAATAATCTGCGGTACAATCTTTACTCGGATTCTTTGCATGGGAAACTGAAATACGCTCATCATCAATAGGTCATTAGTAAGAACCTAAAGTCCATCAATGAACTTTATAATTAAAAATACCTTTGGGAACGTTTCTGCAACATAAGTCGGGATAAATACAAGGAAAACTATCGTACCAAGAAATCGCATCAGGCAGAAGACTGCATAAAATCAATATTATGTTCTGTTCCAGTGGATGTTAACTACGAAAAGAACATTTAATTTTATATGATTATTTAGAAAACGAAAGTCTTAAACGGTTTAAGTTTAATTAATTAAAAGCGGTAGTAAAGTCGTAAGGTTATAATAATGTATAAGGCGCTATCTCCTGTTTAATAGGAATCTTATCTGTAGCATTTCTGTTTGTCCATTGAAATCTTTTTCTTGAATGATCGAAAGGCATTGGAAAGTGTAAGTAACAACCATGCGTCCAATATAACGTAACCAATCAAAAGATAAAAGTAAAGATGTCAAGAGTTGTCTCATCTATCCACTTGTGGTCTCTTGTAAACCGATCTCTCGCTTTCTCCGCGTGGAAAAATTATGGGATAAAGTTTCATTTTAACGCCTTAGTTGCACTAGGATTAAATAGTTGCCAATTGCGAACTCCCTCTCGCTTTTAAAACATACTTCATTATGTAATCTTAGTTTATATTACAACCATAAAGTGCAGCAACATTGGTAACTTGTGTAGAAACAGTCATACTTTAATTGCGGTATGTTCAGATGGACCGTGTGAATAGAAATTGTTGTTATGAAATACTGTTTCCTCAGTTTTCTGCCGCAAAGTGCTACCTAGCGACCAAAACAATAGTAATCTTTCTACAAACCGCGAGACTTTCGTGAAGTGAAGCGTAATTATTTTCGGTTTCCTTTATTAAACCAAACCGTAGTTAATTGATTTGGTATTTTTTGCCAATAATACATTTGCGGGCTGCACACAGCGGAATAGCCAACTCATCGTGAGCGTTGGGGGGATAGAACTGGTAAATTGAGGAACCATTACAAACACATTTAGGAACGGTTGAGGAATGTTTTCAGGTGGGATAGTAGTGCTTTGTTCTGCTTATTAGCGGTCCTATGCCAAGGGATGAAACCTGCGTACCTGGGGATACCTTAGGCGCCTGCAAAGATCATTGGCTTCGGCACGAAAGCAAAACTAGCATAAGTGCTTTTGACGTCTATTATGTACTGTGGCAGTGTGCGTGATGTTCAACAAAAGTAGCGGAACCATGCATAGCTCGTACTCTGCCCGACGGTAATACAACTTCGTAAACATTGCACCGCTGAGCGACCTATGCTGGAATGTCAACTATGATTAAGTGTTCAGTTTTTATAGTACAACTCATTCACGTTGTAGCCATTTTTGCGTTCGCTTCTCTTAATCCCTTATTAATAACTTATCTTCTCATCTAAAATTTCGTATGGCCATGCTTAAATTAATACCATGTTTTGTTATTTCCAGGATGTCTAAACCTCCACGATAGAAAGCCACAGCGGCACAATGGACAGCCGTTGGTTCGGCTTTCTGTTGCTCCTTATGGGAGTTTCCTGCCAGCACGTAAGGGATCTCGAGGTATCCGAAGGTGCTCCCACGGGAACCAGAATAGGATTCATAGGTGATGGAGCATCAGACAGTGGTCCACCTTATTTGATAGTTCCCGACTTTGGAAGCATTGTAGATACAGATTTGTCGATAGACCAAACGACCGGTGAAATTCGAACAAAAGTGCCTTTAGATCGCGAGACGCGTGCTAGTTACTCTCTTGTTGCGATCCCGATAAGTGGTGATAACGTAAGAGTCGTAGTGAAAGTTCTAGACGAAAACGACAACGCACCCACGTTTCCTACATCGCTTATGAACATAGAATTCCCAGAAAATACTCCTAGAGACGTCAAACGAACTCTTCATCCCGCAAGGGACGCCGATTTGGGAATATACAATACTCAAAAGTACAACATCGTCTCTGGAAACATCAACGGTGCCTTCAGACTATCGTCCCATCGAGAACGGGATGGTGTGTTGTACTTGGACCTCCAAATAAACGGTTTCCTTGATAGAGAAACTACCCCTTACTACAGCTTAGTAATAGAAGCGTTAGATGGAGGAACGCCGCCGCTGAGGGGAGAGATGACTGTAAATATCACTATACAAGATGTTAACGACAATCAGCCCGTTTTTAATCAGACTCGATATTTCGCAACCGTACAAGAAAACGCCACGGTCGGTACAAGTGTTCTGCAAGTGTTTGCGACGGACAGTGACATTGGAGAAAACGGTCAGGTGGAGTACTCCATTAACCGACGGCAGAGCGACAAGGATAACATGTTTCGAATTGATGCCAGCACGGGAGTGATATCTGTTAACAAGCCTTTGGATTATGAAATGAAAGAAATGCACGAGATTGTAGTGGTAGCTAGAGACCATGGCCTACAACCTCTTGAAACTACAACATTCGTATCCATCAAAGTAACAGACGTTAATGACAATCAGCCGATCATTAACGTAATATTTTTGAGCGATGATGCCACCCCGAAAATTTCTGAATCTGCCCAACCAGGTGAATTCGTTGCCAGAATCTCAGTGCACGATCCCGACTCCAAAACTGAGTATTCAAACATGAACGTCACGTTAAACGGAGGCGAAGGACATTTTGGCTTGACCACAAGGGACAATATAATATATTTGATGATTGTATCACTCCCACTAGACAGAGAAAGTCAGCCAAATTATACATTGAGTGTTGTTGCTACCGACACGGGCAAACCTCCCCTTCATGCTGCGAAAACGATAAATCTCATGGTTACCGACATCAACGATAACGCTCCCGAATTCGAACAGAAGGTTTATTATGCGAACGTGATGGAAGTATCCGATCCCGGTACCTCGGTTATACAAGTGATCGCTCACGATAAGGACGAAGGTAATAACAGTGCGATAACGTATTCGTTGGAAGAGAACCAGGAAAATCATTCGTCCTGGTTCCAGATCGACTCTAAAAGTGGTTTAGTGACGACTCGTGCGCATGTTGATTGTGAAACGGATCCAGTGCCGATTTTGATGGTTGTCGCAACGGATAGCGGGTTTCCACCCCTGTCCTCAACGGCTATAGTGAATGTGACGATACACGATGTGAACGACAACGAGCCCATCTTCGATCAGAGCTTCTATAACGTTTCGGTGGCGGAAAACGAAAGGATAGGACGCTGCATTTTAAAGGTAGGATTACTTACTCAGTATTGTATGTAATAAGCGAGGTCATTTGGACAAGTTGGCGGAATAACGAACGGGCTTCTAGCGCTAAATCAGTAGACAACATAGGTATGACTTCCTGATGCAGGTAGGCGGCCACCTACCGTGAGGGTTCCGACCGAACTCTACTTGGCAAATAAGGAAGTATAACGTTTCTTCAAAGCCAAGTGCATTCAGGTCAAAAAAAATTGCATACGAAATTAGGATAGACGTTAGGTAATAATATATTCTTTTGTTAGTGATTATTTGAACCTGTTGTTATAACGGAATATATAGGTACCCTATACAATTTAAGATTGCATGAGGTCATACTTTTGCTGTGGAGTGAGTAAGTTTTTTGATTTTAATTTCTGTGATTTAACAATATTGTTGTTGTTGACTTTCAATTAAAAAGGTCAAAATTAATGATAATTTGTTGCCTTCCGAATTACAGAAAGTGGCGCCCTAATTTCGAACGGCGAACCTTCCAATAAGTCGTCGAGAGAGTGAATACTTTTCGTTTTCGATGAAAATGGTGAAGACGCGGCTCGGATAATTTTTTTTTTGTCTGAACGAATAAACGCAGAGAAAGTTTATTTAATGCTTCCACTTTTTCTTGTGGCAGCATTTATTGCACGTTTTTGGCAGGTAAACAATTAATTGTTTTCTTTTTTATTACCTACCGATCGAACGAAGTATCGATAAGCAACTCGAGAGCCTCGACTCCTTCAGGTATATCCGTTCTTGCGTTGATTTATTGAATACGTTATTGAACTCACTCCCACACGTTTTGAATTAATTGTAGAATAACGGGCAAGGAAATTTAAGTCTTTTGTTCCTATTTCAATTTCATTTCTATCTTGATAATTAAACTGGTAGATTCTTTCTTTTACGTCTGTCGATGTTTTCGTAATGTCGACGGTTGGCGCTTTTTTTTTCTGTGGGTTAGATCTTGCAAATGGCAGTTTAGGGCTTGTCATGTAGTGAAATCTCGTTAATTACTGACGTGATACGGTTTGATTGACGTATATAGGTTGTCATTACCGCTCTAATCGTAAGACTTTGCTGCATATCAAACGAATTAAACGGATTAATTCCTGAGTAATCAAACTTTCATTTGGCAACCGATACTCGATTCTATAGCTTATTTATGTTAAAAAATGTCATTAAATGTATTCTATAACACAATGTATATTTAACTAAGCTAATATTACAGCAGTAAAAGTTTCATTTTTTGTTAAAAGGTAGTCTCATTAAGTTGCTCTAAATTTTGAACGAGAATAAGTAGTTGCAATTATCCTTTACATTCGGAGGCAGTTATATATTTTGGGTATTTTCCCTGTTGTGTATGAGGTTTCCAGTTTGTAAAATCATGTAAAATAGCGCTGCAGGTATATTTAAAAAATAAAATAAATTAATAAGCTAGAGACGTGTGAAAATGAATACGCCGTTTTTGGATATAATTACGGTTGGTTGGGTAGATGATGTGTGAAAGTGGTACGCACGTAGGATTCGAAGTGTCCTCAAGATGATATTGTTATTCGTATTATGTACGATCGAATGTACAGCAGGTGGTTTTGTTGCATTATAAACAGGTTATGTACGAAACTGCATCGGTTTTAATCGTTGACCTTTTCCGCGTAATAAATTACATTTGACATTTTGTCGCCCCGAATCGTATATCTTCTCGCCAACAGGCGGAAACCTAGGCGGAGAGGTTCAGCTTTAAAAATAGCCATATTAAAGTCGTGTTTTGCATAATTAAGACTCCGGATCTTTAATACTAGCGATTAAAAGCCGTTGACATGTAGTTAATGATGTATATCTTTTTTGCAACCTGTGTTTCTTTAGATCCATTACTGTTTAAGAGTCGCTTTATGCACTCAACTCCTTTGAAATAGATAACCCACGATGTTTTTTTCTAATATTAATCTTCCGCGCAATCGCTAATTGCAGTGAATCAGCTCTTGTACAGAAAGCGCCTATAATCCTGAACCATTTTTTCGAGAATATACCTTACCTACTACTAAAGGATGATTGGTACAAGAAAAACGAAAAATCACTTTAATGGTTTAGTCCTTCGAGAAGAGTTGCTCAACTTTGTTTCTTTCTGGTTAAAAATCTACTGAGGTATACTTCTATTCATTTCTGCAATAATCTTTTTCAAAGACAAATTTGCTTTGCTCAGAGCGATTTTTCTTCTTTTTTCTTAGATATTAAAACCAGTTGGAATTATTTAAAGTTTTAAATTATGTGATAAATTTTGAACCGTTACTAATACGTACTATGACATTAATTTATATAATAAATAATGCTTAGTATCATAAGAAATCGTTAGTGTCGATTCCAAAAGGCGTTAAAGCGGCAAACTTTCGTTTTCGAGCTTTGTACTAATTGAGGAATTAGTTATTTGCAAAAACTTAAACAGTATACGTGTAGCTACAATGCTGACTTTTCCGTCTTTGAAATTGATTATTGTTCCTGGTAGATAGTTGTAGAAAAAGAAAAAAGTCACCAGTTTCTCTGACAGTGCTGGAGTATGCTGTCAATTTTAAACTATGTACGTAGCCTCTGTAAAAATAATATTAAATAGCATATCGAAATTCTTCATAAATCATCGGACCGCAAAAACAGATAAATTCACATGAACATCAAATAAATTACAATTTCCACTTTTCAAAGACAGACTCGGTTATTTACGTCTTTTATGCGTTACGCGTAGTCGCCATTAGTTTTAATTATTTCATATCAGGATACGTGGAGTCGAACTCTGGTTTGTAATCATGTAACAGATGCCTTTGATTCGAGACCAGGCTTTCTAATTAAAAGCCTAATTGGCCGCTCTCTATTTGGAATTGTGATTTCAATAACTTCATGTCTTTATTCCACAACGCGGCGTAGGCATGTTATTGTGTTTAATTGTCTCTAATATTATGGTGGAAGCATCACAACATGACCGTAATTATCATTAAACAACATTACAACAGTACTTGTAAAGTAAGTACCTATAAGTAATAAAAAAAAAAATAATAAAGAAAGGGTTGTGTACCTACGTACCACGTAGGTTGGTGAAGTC
Organism: Agrilus mali; assembly: GCA_029378335.1. Taxonomy (NCBI): domain Eukaryota; kingdom Metazoa; phylum Arthropoda; class Insecta; order Coleoptera; family Buprestidae; genus Agrilus; species Agrilus mali. Next base: position 3,849,285 of record CM055657.1, on the reverse strand, counting down.
GATTGATTTTAAGAGCCTTCCACTTTTAACACCTTTAAAATAAATTTATGATATTTTATGAATCTTTACAAGCAATGTTTAGGAAATAAATTAGAAAATTACCTATGCTTCGTCACATGCATATTTAATTCAATTTCAGAAACTTAACGTTAATTCGAATCAAAATAAAATATCGCATAGGTAAATAAATGGTGAATAAATTTTAGTTTTTTATTATCCTTATGTGTTAATCCGTAACTCTGAAGTTTAGTTACACCGGTTTAGTAGACAGTGGAGTTTATAGTTGCGTGTAATTTCTTCCTTTAGTGTTTTCTTCGAGTTTCGGATTTTATGGTTTGGAAATATATTGCCGTGCGAGGCGTATAGTTTCTCGGTATAAGTGCACTTGGCTGCATGAAATATTCGATATAAAAGGAGACGTGTCCTTCGAATAAAGTATGCCATTGATTTACTAAAATACGCGTTTTCAGTCCCAATTAACAACTTGCTCAAAACATAAAATTGATGTAAATTACTTCAATCCCAATAAGGTTTCAATTTTAATTTTATTTTCATCGCCAAAAATAATTAGAAAACCGATCTAATATGTGTCCATTTATCATCAAGGATTCAGTGGCGGATTTACCAGCAGGCTGAATAGGTTAGAACCTAGGGCGGCAGATTTTAGGGGGCGGCAAACTTTGCTCAAAAATTTTTTTGTCTTACAGAAAAAAAAATTATCTTATACACGGAAAAAAAACTAGGCTCAAATATCAACAAAAATTACAATATTTTATTGCTATAATACAGTATACTGAATACACTAACGTCTGTAGGTATATGAAAAATTACTAAATGTTTATTTATAAATTTACTATTGTGATTTTGAATTTTTAAAATATTCCAATAGCGTTTAAGTATTACATTTTAAATTTAGTATTTTTACCTATTTTTTAAATTAATTATTGCCATAATTTTTTCTTTAGATCCACCCACACTATTCAATTAATGTGTAATATGTTTCACCACTTAAATATATCTATTCGAAGAGAAATGGGATCCGAAAAAAAATTGCTTAAAAATAACAATAACAAATATTATCATACTTCATACTAATATTATAAATGCGAATGTAAGTTTGTTTGTTACGCTTTCACGCAAAAGCTACTTAACCGATCATCATGAAACTTTGCACATACACTCTTGAAGGTAGTAGAAGTAACATAGGATACTTTTTATTAAAAAAAAAATAAAAATTTTTTTACGAAACATAAGAAAATTGTTTGTCAAAATATCGTCAAATTTAGCTACTTCAACGCCATCTAGCATCATAGTAATGAAGTTTCAACCCTGAATACTGTAATACCGGCCCACTGTATTAGAAGATCTAACAGCTAACCACAAAAATTACGGATAACCTCAAAAATGTGAATAGTTTTATACTGCATGTAACGACAGAAGAAAATAACAATAAATATAGAAAAATTAGAAAAAGTTGAAACTATATTCAATTGAATTAGATATTGAATTAGATATTGTCGTCACCGTCGGTGCGGCCGAAGGAATTCCGATCTTACTCTGCTACTATATTGACTCATTTCTCTTATTATACCTTTACTCTTTATCTCTCATACTTATTTAATTTCTCCACTGCGGGCGAAGCCGCGGGCAAAAAGCTAGTATAGATATATATGTGGAAAATTAATACTTTTCTATTGATATTTCTGATGATATTAACAACCTGTTTGAGTAGAATAAAAATTTAATAAATTTACACGTAAAAAATTGCATATTGTTACACAGAATTTCATAAATATTATCTATACATTTCTTAAAATGATGATAATTAAAAAAAACAATATCCAATGATAATATTGTAATGAATAAAAGCTGTAAATATTCATTCAACTAAAGTTCTTCTTAACATTCTTACATTTTAATTATAATAAATTCGTATCAATATTTGTTGATTTAAAATATAATACAATCATAAAGTTGCAATTTCATTGACAAAAAATTGATTGTAATTGGGGTATAGAATTGCAGGTGTCAGTAGGGGCGGCAAATTTTTAATAGCCTACGGACGGCAAATGTGTAAATCCGCCACTGCAAGGATTTATACGGAATTCCTGCGGGATTATTCCTGATTCCTTCCAGTTTTCACGAAAACATTACACTGTAGCTACAGGTGGTTGTATAATTAGTCATAGTTTAAGTTTTATTAATTCTGAAGAAAAATATTTCCTTTCGATTGTGTGAACCTGTCAGGAAATTTAATTCTTCGTACGAATGTTGGTGTTGTTAAGGAACACGTGTCGTACAGGAAGTTCCATTGAATTCGGTTCAAACATTTTACATTCAAGTGTTCATGACCATCATTGGTCCTTGTTATTTCTCATAGAAGAAGCAACTGATACGGTAACGGATTCGCGCGGTGCTGACTCCAGTTTTTCTCTACAAATGCCATTCCACATTTAAGAGTTTCAATCAAGTTTGCAAAGAGAGAACGACCGGTGCGGTGCATGCTCTCTTTCTTTCTCTCTTCCTCTATCTCAGTATCTCTTTCCCTTTCTCTCTCTTATCCACTACGTATAATTTCTTTAGTAAACTGGAAAAAAAAACGCATGTTCACCGTTGTTGTCTGCCTACATTCAGGAATCCTTGGACGACATGAACTTAGAACAACAAAAAGGCGATGCAACTTTATTTGTGGTGGGAACTATCGAAGAAAAAAACATTATTGCGATTCTTTAACTAGAAGTCTATCTGTTCACCATCAGTGATGTACAAAATTAATTTTGTCGTTTGCGCTGGCAAAAAGAAAGTGAGAAGTGAATTTCTAACCATTGTAGTGGATATTGAAAAAGGTAGTTAATTACTACGGTAGTTTTTTGAGGCATAATTTGCAAATAGTAATACTTAATAATATCTCATCAGTGGGTTCCTACAACAGAGTAAAAAGCATCACGGAAAATAATAGGAAATTGTGTATTCGTGATTAAAGCTAGGTACATTTAATTTAGGCGCAGATGCTAATAGAAACTACTTTCTCTTTTTTCCCGCGAGAAATAGGTTGAATACAATATAATTTCGCTATGTAATGTATACTTACTTTGGTATTGCTTCGTTCATGCACCTACCTGCAGTCACAAATACGATGCTCACTGTAGGAATATCAGAAATTGTGCACCGTTACTTGGACAGGTACTTAAATGGGGATCAAAATGTTTCTTTATATTAACTTAGAAATAAACTAAGCCTTGAAGCCCAAATTATTATTTAACATTCAAAATTTGAAATAAAAAATTAACTGTAGGTAAAATAATTTGTATTTTAAACCCTCTCATCTCTAAGCGGTGTACCCTTTAATCTTCAAAAGGGTGTCGTGGTATGGTTGCGCCACCCGAGTAAGTAAGGTAATTTTGGACCGGGTGAAAAGAAATTAACTTTAAAATTTTTGAAATGTTTAAAAATAAATTATGAATTAAAAAGTATTTTTTTTAAATACCTTTTTTAATATAAATAATTAAAAACACTTACTTTTAAGTCTAAAAATTTTATAAATAATAACTTTTTAATTTCTCCCCCAATAAATAAAAGTTAAAAGTGACATTAATACCATTTTCCCTTATAAATGAACTACTGAAGTAATTAAAAATTTTTGAATCTTAAAATAAATTACCAAATTAAGAGTTTTTTGTTTGTATTTTGTGATTGATAATTTGAAAGTATTTCATGGGGAATTCTCCCACCTTCTTTCAAACCAAAACCTTTATTTATAAATTGTCTATGAATACCTATATTTATTGTCTTTATTTTTAAAATAATCTTTTAAAAATAAGAACCCCAAAAGACGAAAAACTTATATACGAAAAATTGCTACCGTAAACAAATTAAACATATTGATTAGGGCAACTCGCACCATAATGTTTTTTATTTTGGGAGTATTTTGATTCGGTTAGGGTTGTAATTCGAGAATATAACATGTATTAATTTCTTTACGAAAGTCAACCTTTTTTCCTGCTGTTACTTAAAATGCTCGCTTTTTAAGCCTTAGGAAAATTTGAAAAAACAGGTCAAAAAATGTCTTGTCTTAACGGTAATGAAAACAAAATGTTTGAAAAACTAAAACGGTAAGAGATTTTGGAAAATCCCTTTGAAAAATGCGACAAAAGGCTTAAAAGTATTTTTGTTGGATTTGTTTTTATATTAAAATATTTGGGTTGGGTAAAAAATAATTTTGATTTTATTTTAACTTTTTTTTAAAGTAGTAAAAAAATTAAAAATATTTAAAAACACTATATCAGAAAAAAAAATAAACATTTATTTCCCCAAATTTAAACAAAAAAAGTAAAATTTTTTTTATTAATCAATTCCTTTGTTTTTTATTTTTTATATTTCATTTTTCCTTATGTTTTTCTTGTATTTCCCCTCCTTCCTTTTCAATCCCTTCTTTTTAAGTTTTTCTTAAATATTTTCAACCCTTCTTCTTGTATTTATTATTTTCCCCAAGTTTCTCTTTTTAAAAATTTTCTTCCCATTATACTTCTAATACATGTTCCATTGATTCAATCTTCTCTACACGTACTCTACACAATCTCTTACTTTCTTCCATCCAAAACTTATTCTTATTACATTCATTCCCTATTCTGAATCTAGCTATTATCTCTATACTTTTTCCTTCTCTTAGATATTCTGGCATCTCATCCCCTTGCCATTCTACCCATATAAACTCCCTCATACCTTTCGCGTATCTGGATTCCCAAATTTTTCTCAAATCCTCACCTCTTACTATTTCATTACATCTTTTCCCCACCATCCTACTAACATTTAATTCTTTTACTCTCCACTCTTCCATTTGTTCTTTACTTATTGCCATTTCTGTTAAGGCTTTGTCCCTTTCCACATCATATTTATTTTTTGTCCCGATCCCCAATAGCTTTTTCCTCCATATTTCTTTTCTTAAGTCCCCTTCCAATAATTCTCCTACTTTTTCTTCATATTTTATAATCCTTCTTCTTGTATCTTGCATCATTTTCCCATATTTTGTTTCTCTTCTTAAAATTTCCTTTTTTATATTATTACAATATTTCACAAACTGTTTAATAAATGATGCAGTGTTCAAGAAAGCAAGTCATAAAATCGTATTAATAAAAATGTGTTGTACGTACCCTCTTTTCATTTTAATCGATTTTATATAATAAGTAAATCCTCCAGTTTATGAAATATTGGTCGTAAAAAAACTGAATAGGTAATGAATTTTCCTGTGGGCAATTTAGGTAGGTAGGTACGTGATTTAATTTAAATACTTGTTCGAATTTCTCTTAAATAAGTATGTTGTGAAAGTTTAAAAATTTATTTTATTTATACCGAGCAAAATTGCCTTTTCGTCAGTAGGTCTGTGAGAATTTCTTGTTATTACAAAACCGTTTCTTTCAATACTCTACAATTCAAGAATTGATCTAGTTTTTTTCAGTTGGTCTTTTGCTACATCTTTAAATAGGTTTACATTTTCATTGTGTTATTTTCAAAATAGTAGTAGCTAAACTGTGCCGAAAACACTATTGACAGTGGTAATATTGGCCTACTGTATTATAAAATGGGATTGTCACGCTAGAACACGTGAAATTGCTCCAAATTACTGTCAGCATTTATCAGAAAAACACACGAATAAACGTTATCCAGGTTACCTGTCGATATGGTCATTCTCGTTTTGTGTCTTGTGAAAAAGAGTTAGTCAAACTTGCAAGCAGCATTCGTTCGGTCGATTTTTTCGAATTCCGCGGCTCCAACGGAACTTTTTCTGATGTAACTGTACAATTGTTAACAATTACTTTCGTCGAAGCGCAAAACATTTCGAAATGCAAATTGTAATTGTGTTTTATTCGGAAACTTCTCAATAAAACTGTTTCCATGACCGATTGTGGATCGAAGCCTCTCTCGAACAAAACCAATAAATTGCAACTTCATTCAACGGTAGGTACAACTGCAAGACTGGAGTAACTCGAATTTAAAGGACAATCACCAAAATAATAATAAATCAGTTTATTAAGTAACTGAACATTCATCAAGTATAAAAAGGTGAAGGTAATATCGTGGATCTTCTGTTAGAGTCTGTTAATATAGGACAAATAAGAAGCAATTTTAGAAGAATTTTTACCATATATTTTTAGTAGTGACCACCAAAAATTCTTCTTCATCAGATTTTTAAATTATTTTTGGTAATGTCTCAACAGTCTCTAAGTACAAATGTGGATTGTATTTGGTTTGTGAAATTAATAAACTTGTTAAATATAGTTATTGGATGTGGCTGCAGTTATTCCATGCCTGCCGATGACAACAATAATTTTATTAATGGTACGCTTCTGTTGTACGATATGCTTCGTTGGGCAATAGACACTTAGTTGCTGAATTTGGAATGGTCACGATTTACCTTTTACTCGTGGAATGAAGTCGGTCATTGCAATATTATCTATTACCTGCGAGCTGATTGCAGTTGAGACCATTAATAACAATTCTTAACATTTTTTCTTTAATACTTATCTATCCTTGCTTGATAAGTAGTAAACATTAATAGAAAGCTGTCATATTGTATTATGTATTAAAAGGCCACTTGGAGTTAAAAAAGATTTCGTCAATACGTTCTCCTATTAGAAGGTACCTTCATACACGGAGCACGTATGAGATCTGCTATGTAAGTACCTACTGACATAACCATCAACTTCAGTAAGTTACTTTTCAAACCAGTGTCAGAATAGAAGACTGAAAAAATTATTTAAACTTCAACTGAAACTGAATATAAGGAAGGTTAAATTATGATCAATAGTTGTGACTGATTCTCGATTGCAAAAATATTTGTGGAAGCAATTAAAGATATGATACTATTGTATAATACTTATTAGGTACTTCTTACATTTTGCCAATAAAAAAAGTAACCTCGTCAAACATTAAAGACCTCTCTCATGCATATGTTCTAATACACACTTATACCTGTGTTATATGTGGGTGTTTGTGTGTGTGGATATATGTATCATGGTATACCCAGCCAGTCATGTCATTTTTATGTTGACCCCGTGCTAGCGTTTGGATATAACGTAATTCCACGTGCTACAAGTCCAGTTTTTCGACCGCAACAAGACAGTGACGGTGATTATTAGGAGGTCAAACTTTCTCAGTTCAGCTCCGGACAGCACAGACTCTCGTTGTCTGGCACAGGTTAACAACATTCGTACAATTATTTAAAACACTCGGTTTTGCATCAGACCTTAACGCCAGTGGTCTCTTACTAAGGCCTTCTCAAACGATTCTTTACACCTTTTTGTTCATAATTAATTTTCTTTAGAAGTTGTGTTATAATGTACATACTCGAAGGGCCTTTAAAAATCAATACGTTATATCAAAAATACAGTATGTTTCGTTTGTAACGATGATGAAAGGACCATTAAATTCCATCGCTATATCCGGAAGTTGCTATATAAAAAGAAAGAGAGGAAGAACGAAAGAAGTAAATTAGGCAAGAAAAGTAGCCAGTAACTGATTCTGAGATTTAACTTTATCAACCTTAACATTTATAAACAATTACTAAGTACAACTGCTTGCTGACTATCTATGAATGTAAACAAAACATAAAAAAGTTTTGTGTTTGGACTCGGTCGCAATATCAGTCAGTATGAGATTTCTATCATCTTGTAATTAATAGTTTATTAAAATTAGTCGCTAAAACCGAAATCGACGTTACATCCGAAGTCGTTACAGCCAAATTTTCTTCTTAAATTACTCCTTAAATTCAACGTATATCAAGCTAGCACGACAAAGTAATTTTTCGATTTCTGACTTGCACTATAATTTGTCGCTAATTTGTTACCAATTCCAAAAATTTGTCGTGGTGCCGTTTAGCCATAATCAGCTGGAATGCTAGCTTGATATCAAGCTAGCACTACACATAGCGTATCTCGAAAACGAAATGTCGTAGGATATTACTGTAAAGACCATAATTTGTCGCTAATTAGTCGCTGAAAGATGACACATTCAACGAATTAGTGGCTAGTCTTATCTTCAACTGATAAGCGAAAAACTGCTGGAAAACCATCAAACTGGCACTACATTGGCATATCTCGAAAACGAAATGTCATAGGATACTACTGTAAAGGCCATAATTTGTCGCTAATTTGTCGCTGAAAGATGACACATTCAACGAATTTGTCGCTAGTCTTATCTTCAACTGATAAGCGAAAAACTGCTGGAAATTTTGGTTTTTACAGTATGTTTCTTCTATATTTCTACTTTGAAATATGTCATATGCAGTGTCAGCTTATCAGCTGAAGATAAGACTAGCGACAAATTAGGTGAATGTGTCATCTTTCAGCAACAAATTAGCGACAAATTATGGCCTTTACTGCAATATCCTACGACATTTCCTTCTCGAGATATGCTATATGTAGTGCCAGTTTGATGGTTTTCCAGCAGTTTTTCGCTTATCAGTTGAAGATAAGACTAGCCACTAATTCGTTGAATGTGTCATCTTTCAGCGACTAATTAGCGACAAATTATGGCCTTTACAATAATATCCTACGACGTTTCCTTTTCGAGATACGCTATGTATAGTGCTAGCTTGATATCAAGCTAGCATACCAGCTGATTATGGCTAAACGGCACGAACGACAAATTTTTGGATTCGGTAACAAATTAATTAATTAACAAATGGGCGCTTTCTCTGCCAATATAATAGGACTCGATTCAGAAGGAGTGGAACATGATGTTTGCAGTGTCGTACACAATAATTATTTAGCAAATGTTATACATTTAATAGTACCTATTACTGATAAAATGAACTACGTCCAGCGGAAGGTGTTAGTCAATCACGTATATCAAGCTAGCACGACAAAGTTGTTTTTCCGATTTCTGACGCACTATAATTTGTCGCTAATTTGTTACCAACTCGAAAAATTTGTCGCTGGTGCCGTTTAGCCATAATCAGCTGGAATGCTAGCTTGATATCAAGCTAGCACTACACATAGCGTATCTCGAAAACGAAATGTCGTAGGATATTACTGTAAAGACCATAATTTGTCGCTAATTTTTCGCTGAAAGATGACACATTCAATGAATTTGTTCTAAGACATCGGATTTGTTTACCAAATTTTTTGAATTAGGTTTTCCCTGTTTCCCCCAAGTTGAAGATAAGACTAGCGACAAATTCATTGAATGTGTCATCTTTCGGCGACAAATTAGCGACAAATTATGGCCTTTACAATAATATCCTACATTTCCCTTTCGAGATACGCTATGTGTAGTGTTAGCTTGATATAAAGCTAGCATTCCAGCTGATTATTGCTAAACGGCACGAGCGACAAGTTTTTGGAATTGCTAACAAATTAGCGACAAATTATAGTGCAAGTCAGAAATCGGAAAAATAACTTTGTCGTGCTAGCTTGATTTACGTTTTCGTCAGATGATGGAAATTTAGAATCACCGTCACCTGTTTCACTACAATCTACAATTAGGTTTATTTTCCGGTAGTAGAGTCAAATATGAGTTTTTTAAAGTCTGCTTCCTTTTTAATACCCTTTCAGTACATTCCTTTAGGTCCCAACAGCAGTACTTTGAAACTATTTTTCTGCAAGAACCTTTTCTTGCTCCAAACTAAAATAATTAACATTCCTTGCTGACACTTAACAATTCCCATATCAACTCTTAAGGATGATACGGAAGCAGTCGTAGTATCCACCTCTACACGTATAATAATTAAATTTTAGAGACACATTTTCCTTAAAACGACACTTACCTGTCACTAATGTTATCTTTTTGTGTTGACTGTTGTAAATATTGTTATTCTCGCAGACAAATTAACGGCATCTTAATAAAATAAACATTTTCTTTTTGTGTACGGCACTGTTTCTATCGTATTGGCCAAGAAAGCGCCCTTCTATATCTTTGTATCTACCCCATTGTAAAAATAATTATGCCTTTTTCGTCTACTCGGTGAAAGATTATAGGTATACATTTTTATTCAGTATCGTGGACACATATTTTTTTTTATTTGCAGTTGTCGCCTTGTCGATTTGACTTTTGCAACAAGTTTTTCTATTTAAATTAATAGTACCTACCAAAGTAGTAGTTATATTCTCCCAATGTTGTTGCTGAGAATATCAATTAATAGAGTTATCACAGGTTTAGAAATTTTAATAAGGAAAACCTTATACTGTAGCAATCTGAAAACTTGTTGGATTGACATATACTTATTAATTCCTATTATGGAGTTAAATCGTGCATGTAATTTCCTTAAACTGGAGCAAGGTTCGATTACAATGAAAACGCACAGAGGTAGATGGATAGATAGATATTATAGATAGCGATGGTGTGTAGGTACAAGATTCAACTTGAACCTAGAAGTGCACACACTTTATGTCAATTAACCAGACATTTAAACTCGCATATTTTATGCACGTTTTCTTATCTGCTAATTCACGCCATATCTTAATTATACGTCACTTCCCGTTTTGATACGAATATGTACAACAAGGGGGAAACAGGCCGCCGGTATCTTTTTATACAAATTACCTACATTATTAACGTTGCGTACGTACGTCTGATGGTAATTTATTGATAAGCCATAACGGAAATGAATTGCGTTTTAACAACTTTTAGTAAACGTACCTATGTATGTATGCATGTATATTCGATCGTCTTCGAGCCGTTGTTTCATTCTTCATAATTAGCACGTTTTAAGATCGAAAGTGAATATATTTGATCACTCATTACTGACATACCACTTTTTTTATACTGAAAATTTTACAATAAAAATAAAAGCCTGCGAGATTATAGAATTAAATCGAAAGCACATTAGTCGTTCAATTATAACTGGTTAATTTAGATGAGGGCTTAATTACGGCTGGCAGTTCATTTATTGTTAACAGGATAAAGAAAATGACGGAATCAAAAAGCAGCGTTTGCTTAGAAAGAGAAATAAGGCGAAATAGGTCTCCCTATCTCTATTTTCTGCGCACGAATGCTGCGTACTACAGCATACGTTAACAGTTGCCATGGAGATTACAGGATAGTTCATCATTTTTCTTTTTCTTCGTGACTCACTTCCCTATCTAAAGCCCTAGCGCTGCTTCTCTTATATGTACCTCTATGGTAAATTTAATGATCTATCGCTTGTAAAGTATTAATTTTCTCGTACATATGAATTCAGTAGAATATTTTAATGGACTTTTAGTGTACTAGTTATTTGGTGGTATTGTTTATTCAGTCCGAAAGCCACTCGTTTGTTCATTAAAAATACTAAAAATTTTCGAAAGGCATTCAAGAATTTCATCCGTTGTAATTTATACGCTGGCACTGTCACAATCGACCGAGATAATGCTGGAAGACTGGAGATATCGACGCTAGATAAGCGAAGAAATCTCGCCAGACGAGATTGTAGCTTTTTTTAAATGGTTCTCGATTGCATTAATAGTTGGCTACGAAACGGTTAAATCAATTAACGATGCCATTATTAATGATTGTATTTTATAAAACTACTCCTTACATTCTGTCAATTTTGTTAAGTACCTACCTATCCAACAGGAAAAATCATTTTCTAATTGCAATTGCACAAGGCACACAATATGCACCTACTTTATCCTTGGTAACTGCAATTCGGGATGGATGAAGGGCTAGAGACATTAATTTGGAAAATACTGTTACAAAAGGTATATGAGCAAGATTCAAGGTTTGCTCAGCATGATAATGATCCCGTGATGTTAATGAGTCATGTCTTAACATCCCAAATCCATTAAATAGTCAAAAGCACTCATATCATTGATAATATGTTAACGGAATGGTTTTGTTTATTCAAGAGGACGATTTCATTGTGATGTAGTAAAACAGATTCTTTATGTGGCTTACAAAATGCCACCATGCCTTCGTGGAAGGTTGTACAAATATCGTTTTGTTTTTTCCATTTGATAGACTTTTTCATGGAACAACAAGTTGTGTTATAAGTATATACCTACAAGAGGCGAACATTGTATAAGAAGTGTAGGTAGGTACCTACCTCACTGTCCATGGGAATCTCCACGACCATACATTAGCATGTATAAGACCATTAGATCACTTTTTATAGCGAACCTAAATGCTTGAGCATAACAGCTGAATTATTTTCTCTATTTACACATACCACTAATTATTAAACCAGTTACTTAGTTAGAGCGAGTATATAACCATTTACATTCATACATACATACCTGTATATATAAGTACATTAGTACATAGTTAGAGAGGTAGTAAACAACTGTAAAAAGGAAAAGAGCAAGAAGTGAAAGAAGAGAAATAAAGATGTGGAATGAGAGAGTAAGATTGGACAAGTATAAAAGAACTGAAAGGAAATAGCAGACGCAACTTCTTGCACGTGTTTCTTGCTCTCTTAATAAAATAAAAAAAAAAATGAAACGCAGACTTAATTTAATTATTGTGCGACATAAGAAACGGGTTTTAAAATATTTACTTAAGAAGAATTCAGTGGACTGTGTTTTTACTTTTGATAAACGTTTAAAGGTGTGTTTGGCAAGTTTCACTGGGTGCTTCCGTTATTTTGGATAACGAAAACAAAAAATATGTAAAATATCATAAAATGGCATATTTAAGTCATAAAATGCTGTTAAAATTCTATTCGATTGGGTAGATTATCTCAAATTAACGTAGGTGTAAAGACAATAATGTTGCAAACTGTATGTTTTTTTAGTTTTTGATTGTGTTTTCTGGGTTGCGTGCATCTACAGTGTGTCAGACTTGTGGAATATAACTTATGATTTTTTTTATGCTGCTAAAATGTTCTTTTATTAGAATTTTCGACGTGCCTATATCAATCTAGCACGAAAAAGTTATTTTTTCGATTTCTGACTTGCACTATAATTTGTCGCTAATTTGTTACCAAATCCAAAAATTTGTCGCTCGTGCCGTTTAGCAATAATCCGCTGATATGCTAGCTTGATATCATCAAGCTAGCACTACACATAGCGTATCTCGAAAAGGAAATGTCGTAGTCGTAGGAAATTACTGTAAAGACCATAATTTGTCGCTGAAATATGACACAATCGACGAATTTGTCGCTACTCTTATCTCCAGCTGATAAGCGAAAACTGCTGGAAAACCATCAAACAATTAATCAAGGAGTTCTTTGTTACATTTGTTTTAAGAGATCGAATTTATTTACCAAATTTTTTAAATTAGGTTTTCCCTGTTTCCCCCAAGTTGGGCAACACGTTACCTTTCGAGAGTTTGATAGCTTTCCAGCAGTCTTTGCTTACCAGTTGGAGATAAGACTAGCGACAAATTCTTTGAATGTGTCATCTTTCAGCGACAAATTAGCGACAAATTATGATCTTTGCAGTAATATCCTACGACATTTCCTTTTCGAAATACGCTATGTGTAGTGCTAGCTTGATATCAAATTAGCGACAAATTATAGTGCATGTCAGAAATCGGAAAAATAACTTTGTCGTGCTAGCTTGATATAAGCAAAATTTATATTATTTAGTGTTTAAAGTCTGTAAGTAGCTACCTGGTTAATCTTATTTAGTTCCCTAAAAAGATTTATTTTTAACAACTTTCTTCCTGAGTGAAATTTAATGAAGACTTGAATTTAAACCTGTGCAGATCTTTAAAATAATACAGTACCCACTTAATGTCTCGGTTAAGTCTTAAATTTTCGAAATCTCCTTAAGACTGTACGATTTGCCTTTATGCTTGACAAAGTGACCGTTTGTTTTGTGTCCAGGTAAATTTCATTGTGAACGAGTCTACCTGCATCCAACCTTCTCTAAAATTCCAGCGCGACATATTTGCCGAATTTATTTCGTTTGTCTGCCCGTGATCAACTTCATCCATCGAATTTTTCCTTTAAAGGTGCAAAGTTGGAATTTCGCGAAACAAAGTAATTATTAGCTACATAATTTATTACCCTGACACTGGACATTATTTATTTTTTTTGTAAGATTGTAAAAAGCTGCAATTTTACTTTTAGTACGTACCTACGCTATATATAGAAAAATGTGTTGGTAATTAACAATTGTATAGTACCTAAGATATTTCTTGGGCTGGTCCAATCAATTATGAGATATTTTTTCGTGAAATCGTATACATAATAAATACCTATCATTAATAAGTTCTTATAGTTTTATAAGCTTGATTTATTGGGGTGAATCATAATGATTTAAATGAGTATCGGCGATATGAAGTTCTTCATATCATTAACAACGTTCTTCCTGGAATAGAAAACATCAAAAAAATTCACAACAGCAATAAATAACCCGTTCCTCGTTTAGAGGGTACTAATTCTGATTAGGACTATCAAATTCAAAACTTTATTATGTTTTCCTTGACTATATTTCACCTGGCGGACGTTCCAAGCATATTAATTTTCATGGCTGTTTTTTTTCTCTTTTATATATTTGAATGAAATTGGATGTTGACCTCTCACTGCGTCCTCTTTCATTTCATAACGATCACGACAGCTCGGGTGATGAATGTACGTTATGAAGACGCGGTAAAATGAATTTCCGGGTGCGTATATGCATTGTCAATGTTTTCCTGAAAAAATGTCGCCGATGGGCCTTTGTTGTGACCGACGCATTATGTTCGTAAATGAGTGGTAACGGGAAAAGGGCATTGAAAGGTTGGGAGCCGTTTTATAGGCAATTAATTAATGTCAGTGCGTTTAATATTTTATTCATTGCACGCAAAACGACCAAAGGCAAAAGAGGGGCGTTCTGGCTCAAAGGGAGTGCGGGGGTAGACGTATTTATGGCGCAAAAGTTCCTTGATTAGGAATATTTATTCGCGATTGTGCAATCGTAGAACAAAAGTCGATAAATCTCACGGTAAATATGGATTCTTGCCGACGACGTACGGAAATTCTTAGCAGGAGCACTTAATGATCCTTGTACAGGAGATGTGCAGCAAGTACTGTCCAATAAGTACAATAATAGTGTGTCGACATTGAACTATCGCTTTCTTAGTTCGAGTTACGCGGCTCTGGAATGTTGTCGGTGCTTGGAACTGCAAACATGTTAGGACATTTAACTTCTCTCAGTGAGTGTAGATAGGTAGATACTGTTATTCCATAACCCACAACTTCAAATACAGAAATCAATAAGTAAATTAATCAAAAATACAAATTTTCTTATTGTATTATGCTTATTATTAACCCCAATGTGTGTACAACGTATTAAGTAGCTCAAACGAAATTAGGCGTCCAAAGTACTTGTAGGAATGGCAATAGCAATCTTTTTTGATGTTTCGATTTTCCGGAATAAGCTGACCACAAAATGGTGAAATTTTGCGTTAGGGCTATCTTTGATGTCCAGAGGATGTTGACTATAAAATGAAAATGTTCAAATGGATAGATACGACTCTCACTAGGTTACAGGCAAATGTAAAGAAACATATAATAATAAAATATTCGATAATCAAATAATGTCGATGGGACTTATCTCACTAAAAATAAAGTCTTGGCTTGTTTTTATGGGATTTATGTCATAAAAACTCTTTAAGTAACCGATCTGACGGTCGATTGGAGTCGATAGTTGAAGATTGCTGAGTTTCTTGTTAGGTCCCAAGCAAGTGTAAATAAACAGTAGGACGAAATAAAAAAATATATAGTGCGTGGAGTCCCTGCGCGCGGAAGAAGCGAAACTTCGTAATATGGAAAGGGTAGAAATTGATTTTTAGTGAACTCATTGTTTCTTTAAGACAAACTTTATTAACATTGCTTACAATTCACAATTGATGGCATCTTTTAATTATCATTTCAGCTAATTTCACGACGCTCACACTGTTTACTTCGCTGCATAGCAAGAATACCACGCGCATGTGCTGATCTACCGACTCACTCTCTTTCTCTCTCCTTCTTTCTACCTTTGTGTATCTTTCTTTCTCTATCCCTCTAACGCTCGCACTGACCCGTAACAGGTATACTACGCACATGCGTTTGAGTGCCACGCATTCACTCTCGCTCTGTGCCACGCATTCATTCTCGCTCTGTATCTTTCTATTCCCCCTCCATGGTAGCGTTAAACGTTTAACGCAACCTTGTTGAAAGTCGCATTAGAAGTTTTACTACTACGCACATGTGTTTGAGTGCCACGCATTCACTCTCGCTCTGTGCCACGCATTCATTCTCGCTCTGTCTCTTTCTATTCCCCCTCCATGGTAGCGTTAAACGTTTAACACAACCTTGTTGGAAGTCGCATTAGAAGTTTCACTTCAATAATGGCAGATCCTTGGGTCGCTTCTTTGGACCGTTTATAATTCCAGCAGCTTTTGAGTAGTATTTTCAATACGCTTTCACTTCAGCGACCAGTTCACTTCAGTCCATGAGAAAAGTACCTTGGATGTTCAGTTTCGTGTTTTGGCGTTGAGGTTTGAGCTATTTAGTAGGTACATTTCCGCCACAGTTTCCGGTTAGTAGATACAATTTATGTTATCAATCAAATCAATTAAAGCAAAGCAAATAATTTATCAATTTCAACCTAACTTAACCCAACCTTAAAGACTTAACGGTTCAAGTTATTGGTTATCCCTGGTAAGAGCCTTATGGAAAGAAGGTTAGAAGATTCAGCTACGGCTGGCCGTACCATAAAATACAAACCGATTGCCGAGTGGCATCAATAATGCGCGCGGAGTTAACTGTGGTAGCGCGTCATCGGTAAAGTCGCATCTCTCAATGCCGCTCTTGTAACTACACGACCGACTAGGATCGCATTGTTTTATGCTATTACGGGGCTACTAGCATTACAACTACCGCATGCCCCATCCGTCCGTCCGTCGACGTCACCACCACGTCCCGTCCCGTTCCGATCAACATAAATGTTGATCGTGATCTCTTGATGATTTCATTACACGCAGAGATTGTTTGTTGCACGATTATCACTACGAAATAACGTGCACATACTACACGCAAACAATTTCTTTACTACATACAATCTCTACAATTTAAAAGAGATACCGTTGACTTCCCCTCAAGCCCTGAAAACACCTTTACTTTTACACAATTAACAGATTCAGAGACTTTGCATTTTATGCAAGCATTTTAAGCGCATATATTAAAAATGCCATTTAAAAGTTGTCCAAAGAAATGACCCATCGCATTGACATTATTTATTTCGTCCTCGAATATTTGTCCTTCATGTATTTATTTACATTTGCTTGTGACCTAACAAGAAACTCGACAATCTTCAACTATCGACTCCAATCAACCGTCAGATCTGTTGCTTAACGAGTTTTTATGAGATAAATCCCATATAAACGAACCAAGTAGTATTTTCAACACTAAAAATTTCAGTTTACTTTTTAGACTCATTGGTTGATAACATTTATTATCCAGCAGTGAAACAGTTATCAAGTTTTTCATTCCTAATTTAATTACAATAAATTATAATCTGTTCAAACACGTGCCAACTATTTAAATACTTTTTCCTGTGATGAAAATTTACGTTTTCAAGAATTTTCACCTATAAAAATAATTTTAGTGTTTATTTATACTTAGTTGCTTTATTTTTAGTGAGATAGGTCCAATCGACATTATTTAATTATCGAATATTTATCCTTTATGTGTTTCTTTACATTTACCTGTAACCTAGTAAAAATCATACCTATCCATTTAAAGACAACATCCTTTGGACATCAAAGATAATCCTAACGCAAAATTTCCCCTTTTAGTGGTCATCTAATTTCGGAAAGTCGAATTATCGAAAAAGATTTCTATTCCCAAACGTTGGAATCATAGATATCAGCACATTTTTATGTTATTATTAAGTAAGCAAATGTTAGATTTTTTAGGGCAAATTTTTGCATTGTAAGAGAACTGACTATTTTCGCAGCATGTCACATTTGTTCTACTTGTTCATCGAACCACGATATATCCCATTTTTAATTCTTTCAACGAGTATTACACTATTTTTGTCTGTCTAATTCGAAATGTAGGCACGTATTATATAGGTAGGTAGGTACGTTTTTGTATCGTGATCGTTTCAAAGCTGTTGTATCCTTATGTCAAAAGCCCTGTCACTCTGTCCACTCCTTTTTCAGATGTTGCATGTAACTGGGCCTCCATTCAACAAAGATTCGTAATTCAACGTGACCTTTTTATGACATATTTTTTTTGTAGATATAACAAAAACATTCTTTACTTTCTAAAGAGAAAATTTATTATAACGTATCCTTACCTACATGTTATATGTTTATTTGAAACAACAAATATAAATATAATAAACTTCGTTACGAAAAATAATAACGTAAATTAGATCACTTTTTTAAACTTTTTACAAATTTGTTTTTAAAGTGTGTTGTATAGCGTGTTAAATAAATAAGTTGTTGGTTACTAATCTATTAATAAATTTTGACGTCAATAAGTAATAATAGAAGAGCTCATAAGTGCAAATTAGTTAATAGTAGTCACTGTTTGTTAAGCCAGTTAGCCGATAAAGCATTTCTTCTTTTAATAATTTGCATAAGTAATAGTCGATTCCTTAACCTCGTACATATGCATTAATGGACGTGTAAATATGAACGGCTACTGTCAAGTTATTTATAACAACAGCAGCAACAACAGTACAAACTTAGATACACGTGTTAATGTTACCATTAGTACGAATTATACTACCTACCTAAAAACCACGTTCAATAAAAATTTAAAAAAATGTGGGCGTTATCATCACCAGATAGTAAAAATTAACATTTAAAGAATAACGGTAATAAAATTGTCTCTTTTTTTATCTCTGTTGGACCGTTAAGTTCCGAAATACTTTCCTTAATATCACCTCCACATTGCCCTATATATATGATCGACTATTTTATCTATGTAGGTACTGAACTATTTCTAATTGAGAGAATTGTTTGATGTGATTTAAGGTTGGTTTAAGGGTGACCCATTGGGTGTTACATATATGTTTTAGTGTTACTTTTACAAAGGATCGTTAAAGATATTCATCATTTAATATAATAACCGACAATAACTTTTGCGATCCCGCCATTATGGCGCTTACAATAGTCTTAGCCTAATTGCCGATCGTAAACTCAACTCTCCTTCTCTCACAACAACTATACACAAGCGTTATTGACCTGGACGACAGATGGAAAATTAATTATTCAGCGCATCGACTAGCTATAGTAACCTTGATCTTCTACATTTCAGAGAGAGCATCGAATGAATGCTTCCTAGTCGTAAAATTCTATTCGCATTCTTATCTAAATAAAAAACGCCTGAGTGGGAACAGTTTAAAGAAATTCGATGTATGAATGAAAGAAATTTCGAAAAATTATATAATTCTCAATTCCAATAAACGTATTTAGACTTTTCCTTTTCAGAAAGGGAATTGTAAGGGTTGTCCGACTTAATGAGCGACTTTTCTAAATTTTTCATGGTTCTCCATTCAAATAGAGCAATGTTCTTTGATTGAGAGCTTTAATATAATTTTATATTAAAGTTTTTACAACTTTGCCTTCCAATGAGCGAATTTTCATCATTTTTCATTAGGTGAAGATAATTGTTTGAATTGTTCACTTGAATGAGAGAATCATATATAATAATTTTTAATCATTCTCAATCACAATCAACTCTCTATTGGAATTAACCAATGCTCATAATTCTTCGTTTGAATGAGGGATCTTTTATAATTATTCATTAGATTTTCATTATTCTCAATCTTAATAAGCGAACTTTTAAAAATCTCCATCTCATTGATCCAATATTCTTCACTTGAATGAAGAAATTTTGATAATATTGAATTTTAAAAACTTTCCCATTTAAATTAATTAAATAAATAAAACCACTTGGAGAAATTTCACTGTTTATTTGAATGCTCGATGTACATTTCGCCTTATTAGGGCATCATCAGGAGTATAACTGAAAAGATACGAAATGTACATCGAGCATTCAAATAAACAGTGAAATTACTCCAAGTGGTTTTATTTATTTAATTAATTTAAATATGTTTCACCAAGAGTTACCGGCTAATTATTTTCTTAATTTTCCCATTAAGTAGGCAAAATATCAAAATGCTTTAGCTGCATTAGTAAAATTTATAATTCTTTTTAATGTACCAATATTCAGTTTTCTCCAGCTGAATGGAAATACACTTTTCTAGTTTCAATGAAGGAATTTTCTCTTTCCATAAGAATTTTCATAACTTTTGATTTTAATGAGCAAGCTTTTAGAAAATTATATTTCATTGAATGAGGCCATATTCTGAATTTTTTATTTGGATGAAGGAATTAGATAATTCTTAAATAGTGTTTACAATACCTTCCTTTTAATAAGGAAATTTTCGTAATTCTCGTCATTTATTGGCAAATTTTATAAATTCTTCATTTATATGAGCCAATTTCAGATTTCTCCATTTGATTGTGGAAATTTTCTAAAATCTCAATTTGATCATTTGAATGAAGAATTAGAATTTACATAACATAATTCTCAATTTTAATGAGCGAGCTATTAGAAGTTTCCATTTCAATGAGCCAATTTTCAAAATTTTTCATTTACATACAATAATTTTCTTAATTGTTTATTTGAGGGTACTTGGATAATACTCTATTAAAATTTTCAAAGCTCTCCCGTTTAATGATTAAATGATCATAGTTCTTCCCTTGCATTGGAAAATTGTATAAATTCTCCATTCCAGTGAGCCAACTTTTTAAACTCTCCATTTAAATGAGCCAACTTTTTATATTCTCCATTTAAATGAGCGAATTTTCTAAATTTTAAGTTTTTGTCACAATTCTTCATATGTATCGGTTACTTTTCCGAATTCTCAAATTCAACTAGCGAATCCTTCGCAATTTAAAAATTTTTAGGGGAGCGACTAACCTTAAATCTGTATAGGAAATATTACCCCAAAAGTGCTTTATCTAATGTAGGTAACAATTAATTAGTAACAAGGTGCACACTTCGGTATCGTTTGTCTAAGAGAAAATTAAGCTTTCACGTCATAACCGTGTAAGTGTTTTCTTCGATTGTGTAATGACCAATTTCCATATTTTTCCTCACCGAAAATATTTCCATTGTTGTCGGTATTCACAACTTTACACATTAAATAAGACAATAAGTTTGTGCTACACGTAATCGTATGCAAATCGCCGGGTGATTTATTCATAATACATTCCTGCATGACACGCCAAAGGAGAAGGCAAGTATTCTTTACGTTCATCATAAACACGAAATGGTTTTAAAGCATTTTTAACAATGAAAATGATTTAACCGAATGTTTAAAGTTGAAACAAACAGCTACCTGTACGTCTTGAAAAGAATAAAAAAAAATCGAAAGCATTCGACTCACGTGCATCTTGTCAAACACTCTTGGTGAGGTCCAAAATGATAGAATCAGTCATTATACAATGTTTATTGAATATTTTCTGAAATTTAACATTTTGAAATTTTTTAATCCAGTATCTTAAAATATATTCTTAAAAAAAGTAATCAGGTACTTGAGGAGAGAGTGAATAATTGTGTAATTAAACTGTGCTGAGAAAAATTTATTAAGTCCTTTGTTTTTAGTTTAACTTTCTTGTGACTTGGTCTCGTGTGAATCGATGACATGTGAAAGATTGTTGATTGAATTGTTTGCAAATGTACCTTTTCGTTAATTATTGCTTGCTGTGTTGATGCAATAGTGCGTTATTGTTTGTTAAGTTCCTGACAAATGCAACACGGGAATGTTATTTGCGCAAGTAATTAAAACACAGTCACAGACAAGGAAGTTATCCTGTCCTTCGTTTTATTGTCCAATATCCTGGATGTTTTTAATAGGGCCATCATCTATTGTATTTATGTGTAATGTTGAAGGTGTTTTATGGGCAATTAATGAATGTGAACGTGTAATATTTTATTCATCGACGATAAATTGGAAGCGGAATTTATGGTCTCTCTATTACACTGACTGGACTTTTTCCTAATTAGAAATCTGTAGGTATAGGTTGCTGTGCACATTTGTACATTGGATGTAAGTGCGAATTTTAACGCTTGATGTTTACAATTTTACCTCGCCAGGACGAAGACCTTTTCATGCAAGAAAATACTCAGGTATTACAATCTTAATAAATAAGTACTTACCTATAAAGTTGATATGCAAGGAAAACCTTTGTAAAACTTTCAGTCCCATCAGAAGGACTTAAGTTCCTACAAAGACCCAATTTTTAGAATTCTAAACGGTGCCATTCCTATCTTATTGTAAAATTGCTGCACGTTTTATCATCGAGGATTTTTAAAATTTTTTAAAACAATATCTATGCCCTAGACATTTTAAGTCTTTTTTACTACCCAAAACTTTCCAAAATGTCACTATTACTGTTTTTGGATAGTACAGTATCTGTGAAAGTGAATTAAAAATCAGTAATTGTGTTTGGGGTGTTGGAGATTCAGTGACCTTTTGTTTTTAAACGGTTGTAAAATTATACCCCTTGACCGATCCCTTTTTGCCCGAAAAAGCCCATTTAAAATCCTTCTAACCTAAGTTTACGGCCGACCACTACGAAGCGTAGCTTATTAACTTTTTGTTCCGCCGTACTCTTTTAAAGATAATGACCTCGCATTCGCAAACAACCCTATACAAGGAGGCGCTCCTTTCAGTTTCCATCGGGACCGTTTTTTGTTTGTTTTTTTAATTTGCTCGACCTCTGTCCCACATTTCGTCTACACCCGTGGTAATGACAGAGACAGAAGCCCCAGTCATCAGTAGCGCTACGTATCAAGACGGAAGATGATTGAAACGACCATATAAATAATGTAAGCTGTGGCCCGTGAGCATAAATGAAGACAATGAAAAATAACTCAGTCAAAAGAACGTAATATGAAGGCGGCGAGGTGGCAAGGAGGAAAGAATATCCACTCGCTGATTGTCAGACCAATATTCGGAAGCATTACGTACCTACGTGTAATTGTAATTGTAGTTACTGTCAAAAATTCTTCGTAATAATCACGTTAATCTATAATGATCATTACTTTGCCAAATTAACAATCTCCAACTGCCATTAAGTATAAGAAAATCGTTATTATAGAGCTAGTTCACTTTTTATCGTCAATCATAAAATATTAATGAGGTTTCTTCAGATTGATCGTTAAAACGACAAAATATGATTAGGCAACTTTAAAATTGTTTCTTCTGATGATGAGAAATCAGAGCAACAATTCATTTTTTCGCAAAGCTAGATCAGCTTTACATTTATGGATATTATAATCTTTTATTAAATTTTGTTACCTTATTATTGTAGATCCCTTTGTTATTTGTGTATCTCACCAAAAACATTCTAGAACATACATATATCAAGCTAGCACGACAAAGTTATTTTTCCAAATTCTCACTTGCACTATAATTTGTCGCTAATTTGTTACCAAATCCAAAAATTTGTCGCTCGTGCCGTTTAGCCATAATCAGCTCGTATGCTAGCTTGATATCAAGCTAGTACTACACATAGCGTATCTCTAAAAGGAAATGCTGATTATGGCTAAACGGCATGAGCGACAAATTCTCGGATTCGGTAACAAATTAGCGACAAATTATAGTGCAAGTCAGAAATCGGAAAAATAAGTTTGTCGTGCTAGCTTAATATACGCCATTCTAGAAACTAATGCCTAAAAAAAGGGAGAGTTCAAGACCTTGATGCCTTCTTTTCATTCTAGGGTTACGTTAGAAGTTTAGATTGAAAATATTCCCTTAGTCAAAAGTTTTGGAAATCTTTCGCTATAAAATAGTGTTCTGATTCACATATCGGTTATTATTTAAGATTCTAAAGCAGTTTAGGTATATTATAATCTGACATATTGTAAACTAGGTTTTCTCGAGAATCTTAATTTTCAAGATCTTTTTACTTTCTTGAAATTGATTTTGAAGTCAAGGTAGGAGTTGTTGGTTATCGAGATCAAGACTCTTGTCTTGGTGAAACTGTTTATACACAGCATTGCACTTCTCTGTAATGTAATCCTGATTCTCATTCCGCCATAATAGTTTATGATAGACAGATATTTCTCCAGTAGCGACGCCCGTTGCCCGTTGCCGTTACTCTCATGTATAGCGAAAATTGTTTTGCAAATGAAAAAGCTTTACCGCTTCTTAATAATCGATTACCTGGAACCTACCTACACTACGTATATTGTGTTTTTCGTCATAATTTCTAATTACCATAACCTACAAAACTTATAATATGATATAAAGAGGCCACCTGCTACATAACTCTTCTCTTAACACAACTAACGGTTCCCGGGAGTAATTGCCATTTCAGTTTTTGATAGTCGTAATGTGAGATATTTCACTCCTTTCTATCTGTCGCCGTTTCGCCGTTCATTAATAAAACATTCGAGGGCATTTACGAGCACGGTTCATCGGCTCACTAATGAGTGACGCCTTTGTAAACACGATGCATTTTACGTACTATAGGCACTTACCTGATGCCTAACAACTCATCGAGCTCTTGTCCGCGACTCCTCTTCAATCACGGTCGTCTTCAATCACAATAATTCAAAACAATTCCCTGGTGGTAGACCTGGTATGGCTTGAAGAACGATTCAACACAAAAAATTGTTTCAAGTCAACTTTATTTTATCCACAATTATATGCACTACCTCTATACACACAGTAAAGTTCGCAAAATTAAAAATCATTAAATCAATTAACTCTGATTACTCTATTACTTAATTAATGTGACTTAGTATTATTTAGGTACCTACTTGATAATAAAAAGCGACTGGTGAAAGTGGTTACGCAACTGATTCATTCTGAAACCTTCTTCATTGACAATAATTTCGCGACTGAATGAGTTTCTAAGCAATTAGATAGGTACGTTGCTTAATCTAAAAGGATAGCTTATTTAAGATATATTTAATTGAATCCATTGTTTAATCTGATATTTTAATGCAGGGAATAGGTTTCGTATTATTATTTAATATTTTTGTAAAGTAAAAGAAGTGCATTAAAGGAAAGGAAAAGCTCTTGAGAAATTGAATATCAAATTAATAATACAAAGGAAATTTAATGTAGCTAAAAATTTATGCAGGAAGTTTTCGTAAAATATAGGAAGACTTTGTACTTAGGCACTTTATTAATAAAGAGTCAGATGCATTCACTTTCTCGCTAATAGATATTAGAACAGATATCGTAATTGCTATCGAAAGCGCTCTTTCAGGGATCGGTTGTTTAGTAGTAGTACTATGTATCTACCTAGTCAGTAACATCCATACAACAAGATGGGTACGTATATGTTACTAAACATAGTTAGTAGGTACTCATCTAATGTGCAACTATGCCTACATACATAATACACACTTTACTTAGCTTAGGTGCCTATTATATTATTTAATAGACGTCGATTTCTATTTCATTACTTTCTAAGATCAAAGGTCACCCACGGTGTGTGAGTTTTGCGTGAATTACATTAGATGTTGCGTATTGGTGTGATACGTTTGCGGGCGTTCACGGTCCACCCCCAAGAATAAAGGACCACACATAAACTGTTCAGTTTTAAGTACCAACACACTTTTTGATAAATACCCAACGCTAACGCGACAATGGACGAATGAAATGAAAGAACTCCGAGAAGGAACGTACAAAAGAATAAGAGTAATTGGCCGCTATCAATTAACGTTGATTCTAATTGCCGTTACGCGCGCTAAAATTGAGCAATCGACGTGCAAATTACACGTTGCGCAAGTAGGAAACGGCTGAAAATAATTCAGCCACACAAGTTCGAATGTGACCTTTCGGTAACAAAAACTTGACGCTGTGCGTGGTAAATAGCCGGAGATCGAATCAAAGGCGGCCGTATATTCGATTCAGTGGCGGAGTCTCGTCGACTCGACGACCGACTGTCGACTTCTTTTCGTCGTCGATCGAGAAGAATGTGTGGTTCGCATTGTTGCCCTCCGTCTACCTACTTATTCTCTTGCAGGAAGTTCTTATTATTGAGCAATAATAATTATCATTTTATTTATTTGTTCATTCGCAAAATTCTTTCTTACCATTTAGTAATTTTAATGTATAATTACCTGCATAATCGTTTAATTATAGGGCTCAAGTGTTTTTATTCTATGCAGTGGCGGATTTACACATTTGCCGCACCTACTGACACCTGCAATTCTATAGGTACCCTAATTCACAATCAATTTTTTGACAATGAAATTGCAACTTTATGATTGTATTATATTTTTATCAGGCTAATCAACAAATATTGATACGAATTTATTAGGATTAAAAATGTAAGAATGTTAAGAACTTTAGTTGAATAGATATTTTTAGCTTTTATTCATTACAATATTATCATTATTGTTTTTTTTAATTATCATCATTCTAAGAAATGTATAATATTTATGAAATTCTGTGCAACAATGTGCAATTTTTACGTGTAAATTTATTAAATTTTTATTCTACACTCAAACAGGTTGTTAATATCATCAGAAATATCAATAGAAAAGTATTAATTTTCCACATATATATCTGTATAATATTTGTTATTGTTATTTTTAAGGAATTTTTTTTCGGACCCCATTTCTCTTCGAATAGATATATTTAAGTGGTGAAACATATTACACATTATTAAGATTTTTGGTTGTTTTCTTTTAAGTGGATGTCGTGAGAAAAGGTTGAAAATAATAAGCTCGGGACTACAGAACAATTTAATTGAAAATATTTTAGTTAACAGTATGAAATCTTGTGACCGACTGACTTACTAAAAGTTACACACTCAATAAGCTTTTTCTTTTAGGTTACTACGTCGTACAATCGGCCTGTCGCCAGAGCTTAGACTAAACAAAAAAAAAAAAGCAAAACAAAAGTGAACTACTTATTATTCTATAGAACTAATATACGGCTATTTGTATTATGTTGTCAGCTTCCTTTTAATACTTCAACAGGTAAGATTTTCCAACGTACGTCTGGTTTGATCCGTTGAATCCCAGGCGCTATGGAAATAATTGAACTGCGATGGTAACGTAGATAATATTCTTGTAATCAACATGGAATCTGGGATTTTTCCGCCTAACTTATCCATCTTGTTGGCTAGCTGTTCCAGACTGGATATATGTTGCGTAACGTTTCCATCAGAACTCCATTTGAATTCAAAGAATTGCTTTTGCACCAGAGCCAAGCTTTCTTCTGACTTTAGGTCATAAACACTGTGCAGTTTAGACCACATTTCTTGAGCCGTTGTGCAATTTACCAGTAACCGTAGGGGTCCGGATTCAACAGTTGTTACTATCAACTTTCGGGCAAGTTTCTCTCTTTTGATCCATTTTCTAAGTTTCGCTTCATTTTCTGCACCATCTGAAGTAGGTCGTTGTTCCGTTCCTTCACAAATTTCCAGTGCGTCGTCACTGTCCAATAGCGTTTGTACTACAAACCGCCACTGCGACCAATTGTCTGCATCACGAAGTTTATCGATTTTCGGTTTATCAATTTCCATTTTGGTAAACTTGAAATTAAGGCTAACGATACTGAGCCACAAATCACCCCGTCTTTAATTCGGTTGCACTTGACCGTTCGTTACGCCGAAAAACAATTTTTCTCACTGAC
Source organism: Agrilus mali (assembly GCA_029378335.1). Classification (NCBI taxonomy): domain Eukaryota; kingdom Metazoa; phylum Arthropoda; class Insecta; order Coleoptera; family Buprestidae; genus Agrilus; species Agrilus mali. Next base: position 3,821,770 of record CM055657.1, on the reverse strand, counting down.
CCGGTGTTCTGGGCCCATAACCTATTAAGATTTTTGGTTGTTTTCTTTTAAGTGGATGTCGTGAGAAAAGGTTGAAAATAATAAGCTCGGGACTACAGAACAATTTAATTGAAAATATTTTAAAGTTAACAGTATTAAATCTTGTGACCGACTGACTTACTAAAAGTTACACACTCAATAAGCTTTTTCTTTTAGGTTACTACGTCGTACAATCGGCCTGTCGCCAGAGCTTAGACTAAACAAAAAAAAAAAAAGCAAAACAAAAGTGAACTACTTATTATTCTATAGAACTAATATACGGCTATTTGTATTATGTTGTCAGCTTACTTTTAATACTTCAACACACATTAATTGAATAGTGTGGGTGGACCTAAAGAAAAAATTATGGCAATAATTAATTTAAAAAATAGGTAAAAAATACTAAATTTAAAATGAAATACTAAACGCTATTGGAATATTTTAAAAATATAAAATCACAATAGTATATTTTATAAATAAGCGTTTAGTAATTTTTCATATACAGACGTTATTAGTGTATTCAGTATACTGTATAGCAATAAAATATTGTAATTTTTGTTGATATTTGAGCCTAGTTTTTTTTCCGTGTATAAGATAATTTTTTTTTTCTGTAAGACAAAAAAATTAATGAGCAAAGTTTGCCGCCCCCTAAAATCTGCCGCCCTAGGTTTTAGCCTATTCACCCTGCTGGTAAATCCGCCATTGATTCTATGATGATACAATTCTTTGGAGAGTAGATTAGTCGTCGTGGCCTTTTGTCGTATTCCTGCAAAAATATTTAAATCCTCATTCACTGAATATTTATATAATAATTATTAAGTGCAGTGTATGGACAGGCAATTAAAAACATAAACGTAAATATTCAAAACGTAAATAGAAATTAACAGAACGTTCCTCCAAAAAGTCCAAGAATGTTGTTGTGATTGTTTGTATAGAATTCTTATAAACGCATTTTAATTTTTGGATAGAACGACCATCCAAATGTTCCGTTGCTTAACAATTTTGCAAGTAATTTTTAAATGAAAATTAGTACTGTTGTTTAGTAAGACTCATGTACCCTTAACCGTCCGGTTTGGATATCAGTTTACGAGCCCTAACAACTAAACGTCTGAAAATTCATGGTTTTATATTAGTCTCTCATCGTATTTTTTGAAAGCTCCATGTGGTTTCAAATTGGCACGCACCTTTTGGTACAAAAAAATTAATTAAAAACATTCTTCTTTGTAATAATAATAATTAACAATTTTTAGTAGAAAACTGGTAAAAATATTTTGTCATTATTGCATTAAAAATCGCTCCAGACGTGATATGTTTGTAGCTACTGATAGTAATAAAAGAGGTCGAAACATCGTATTGAATGTAGTTAATCGTTTAATCGAATACTTTCAATTGTGACTTCTTAGTCAAGTGCCAATTTCTTTAATTTAATTCAAATCCAGAACAAAGTGTTCCCGGTACATGTGTGGATCTTATTGTCATTTAGAGAAATCAAAAATTGCAACAAATGTCTGCAAAACTCGAGTGTTCAAACATTTAGTTGTTAGAGCCAGTACAAATTGCCAGTATATCGCCATCTATCACTAACTATTATAATAACTATGTTCCACCAGGACCTTTACTATTTCTTAAACGAACATGAAGAATAATATTCCCTTGATGCAGAATTGAGGCTATAGAATTACTTCATTTGTAAGTAGGGTGAGGAATATGCATGTAGTAGGTATAGAAGTTGCCCCACATTCATTATTAATATTAATGGGACAATAAAAAAGGTGACGCGACTCCCAATGTTTATGACTTAACATTATTGTCTGGAAAAACTTAACATGCAATAATGGCATTCTCTATAATACCTACACATGTAGAAATAGAAATGCGTGCTTTTTCTTATTATTACCGTAGATCCGAGATGTTGCGAAAGAAGCTGTAAAACATTAAGGCAATGCATGCAGTTTCCTTAATTACGGTCGTAACGATTTCGAACATTTCCTTTTTATAATTTTGTTGCAGTTAGTTAATGTCTCATCAACATTATAGCGGTTGCGGGCGCTGTGCCGCCATGTCGCTGTTGAGCTTATTGAAATCTCAAACGTCATGTCTCAGTTATGTATTCTCCTATTACTGATTAGACGCACATGCTTTGTGAGTTGCCCTGAGCTTTGAATAAGTCATATCTGCGTACGTATGTCTGTATGTGTGGTGTACAGTGATTATGTGGAATGAGTGAAAGAGACGAAAGTGTCGGACCACGACTTGTACTCATCATGAACATACGGTGCTACGGTACGAAATCCATAAAACTCATTAGCCGCATAGCTAATTGCCGGTCTCTCAGGATTGTTGTTTCGAAGCCCTCCTTCGAGACCATCAGTCTGAAGATGGAGGATTACAACAGCTGATGCGACCCATCTATCTTCGTGTGGACGCGACAAAAAAACGGCCGAGAGAAATTAAGAACTTGCACTGCAACGCTGCCGCATCGATGAAAAAGAATGTACCAACTTCAGACAATGGGCAATGGCGTATTTTTTTTTCTTATATTTTTAATCGAATAATCACTTCATTGCGTATTTTCGTTGAAATGGAATCAATTGAAATACACGAGTTCGACTTTAACACTGCATTTGGCTAATAAAATTCAACCCACAGAAAATGAAATCTTCAAGAACGTATCTACAATACTGATATATGTACGTATATACTGATTAGAAAACTGTAGTTCGTAGCACCTTTAAACGAAGCTTTTATCCAATCGCAGCTTAAAGGGGTAGCCAATAATGCACAAGTATTACCACGCATGTTCACGACGTCATCGTCATAACGTTACTTGCAAAATCTGTTCCGCACAATAAATTAAGAGTAGAACCATTTCACACATTACTGAGGATTAATATAGAAGAGATAATAGTATGTGAGGCTGAACGGAACTGAACTCTAAGAGAAGGTCATTTTTACCTTCCTAGATATACCTATAGAAACATATTTACATAGTCTAATTTATTATATTTTGTAAGGTTTGTTATATGAATTACAAAAAAAGAGAATAAAATAAAACAAATAGAAATAGGGATTCATCTAAATTTATCACACTCTTCCTGCCAGAGAAAGCATACATTTTTTCCACCTCTTTATCTTGTTGTTCTTGTTTCTTCAGTTTCTGTAAGTAGATAAGTCTATCAGTTATTAATTTTTCTACTTAAACTTAGACCTATATCTATAGATTGAATATTGGTTAATTGAGTAATTATTTTGTTGAAGGAAATGTGAGTAGTCATTGTGTCCTCAGGTATTATTAATAAGTGTAACTCTTTAGTTATCTTATACCGTTATTATTAAGTACTTTTTCCTGATAACATGAAATCTTTAATAGCACATAAGCTCCGAATAATTGTGTGGTATGGCTTCCTGCTTGTCGACCGTCTATTCTGCCTCATTATGGACCTCTTTTGATCTCCATCATCGCCGTTCTAACGGTTTGCACAAATTATGACTGCCTACCTAATTAATGATTATTATAGATTCTTATTAGACGATAGAACAACACCACACGGCTCAAGTATGTGGATGCATTGAACCGACCTATTCGACTGTTGGTTAACCATTCCAGTTATTGTATTTAGTAGAAATATTTAAAAAGAAACCGTTAAAATTGACCCACAGTTTTGTTATTTATTACTGTCGTAAAGTAATCCAAATTGTGCCGCGGGTTGTTGGAGAACCGAGCCGACATACAGGCTATAATTTTTTGCTACTAATTAAGTTTGCACAAATTTCTCCGCGTGATTCATTAAAATATGCAATAGTGAAGTGAAATTTTAAAAATCGTTTCTGAATATAGTTTTTAGTTAGGTATGTTAATTCGTTCGTTTGCCTCACTACCTAATTTCTTAAAGTAACTGCTCAAACCGCATAGTAGCCACCCTTGAATTGTCTTTTGTGGCCCTGGTCCCTTAACATGTAGATATAAGCTAACAAACCTCTGGATGGTTTTATTGCCTGAACCACCATTTTAAAAAAACTAGACAATAGTTGTTCATCCAGGTCTTCCCTGATTGACCTATTTGGAAAAGAAAGTCGAAGAGGAACAAACCTAACGAACCAACTAACGTTGGAAAATATCAGGAACCTCATGCTTGCTACTTGCAGTAGTCAGTCAGTACCTACCTAGGAGGTTGTTATGTGGTGACGTAGGTCTATCTGCTGCTGGCTCACCACGCGTTCTGTCGCGTCCGTCGTCGTCTGAATGATAGGTCGTACGCTGCGTTATAGGCAGTAGCTGCAGGTACGCGCATAAAGAAAGCGTGTGACAGCTTTAGTGCCCCTCGCGACCGTCAAAGTGTCCCGCGTTTAATTATAATATTAGCAGGACAAAGCTCACTCGATCGAACTTGGACGTTCCAGAATGGCCTTTTCGGTCCGTGTACCCTGACAAGACATAATTCTCCTCGTCTATCCAGTTTTTCCCCTCAATCACTGACATTTCTCTCTGTACATACGCACAAACAACCCCACTAGTAAGTACATGCAGATGTCTTGAGGGTTTTCACGTAACTACATTATATCAAGGTATTAATAACAGAAATGGATAGACGACAAATTGCTCTAGTTTTGGAGGAGAATTAAATAAAATATTTGCCAAAATCTAACTACGGTTTTTACCTACCTAAAAGTTGTTTTGTAGGAATGTCTTTCTTGTTATTGTTATGGATAAGGTTCAAAGACTCGCATGTTTTTCTTCTCGATTGTTACAGTTTATTTTAAGCAATAATCGTTTATTTCTAAAGAGCAATACGAATCCGTTGCTAATTAAATTATTGATAAAGCTTTAAGTGCGTCGGCGGGACCCATTGTTTCGTTTCACGCTGCGATAAACATATCTAACGGAATGTTTAATGGCTCGAAGACCGACTTAACAACTGGACGGCAGAAAGAAGACAATGATGTACTTAATCGTTCGTATAGTGGAAAAATATTTTAACTTTTACCAACAGAAAACTTCTTTTGATACATTACTTGCCTACACAAATTTCTCGTAAGAAAACATTAGGTCCTTGAGTCTTCAATCCGAACAGATGCACTTCTTCGTATCCTGAACGAATACTAGAGCATCCTACATTCCTATTTGTGAACAACAATCTAATCTAAATTTTGTCCCACCATCCTACTTTTCTTATCTTTTTATTTATATATTTTATAAGCTCTAAAGCTGTGCATATTAAAACTATTTATACTGTGGGGTCCTGGTGAATGTTAATATGGCCTATTAACCGCTATACTATGGAAACTTTATGGGATTTAGTTAGACAAGTTATTAAAAAATCGCCGGACGGGGACCAAACCGAAAACCATAAAATTTTAAAACCAATATTCACGTACTTAAGTTATTTAGTGATAACTTTACAGAGCGCTGAAGCAAGAAAGGGCTCGATATAAAATGTGTCGGGTTTAAAATGTCAACTTTATTGTACAATTTTATGACCGCGCTACCCTTACTCTTCGCCCGAGAGACTACGACAGGGCAGGATATGTTCTCATAAAAAACTAAATTTGTGCGGAATTTGATGTTACTTAATTAAGTTTCAATAACGTTTGGCTCTGATTTATAACCATTTTCAGGAATAATGTGCACTCAAAACTTAATGTATGGCACCACTACTTAAAACACTTTTCGCTGATTAGTTTTAAAGCCCAGATTATAATCTGAGATTGAACATTACAATATTGATTGTTGATAAATCCTTCCGTTTTGGGATAATATCGTCATTACTTTTGGGGTATTATCGAATTATTTGAACACCGACATCGGCTCCAGTCTGGATAGGCATTGTGGATGAAGAAAGGTAATTAATTTTTGTTTGATGGTCTTGTAACTAATGAGTTTCGTTCTGTAAAGTTTCAATTAAAATTCGCCAGACCTGTACAAATTCTCTAAAAGAAAGAGTCACGGCACTGCTGGGTGCCTTTATTATTTCATGAAGGAAGCTACGTGTTAATATCGATAGTTTTTTAAGGACGTTAACCTCGGTACCTTGCCCAGCATTAAAATACTAATTTAATTGACTTTGGTTGTCTGCAAACATACAACGCGGCCGTTAGTATTAATAAGTATGAGTTGATTGCTGGGACCTGCACTTCAGGAGATGTGCACGAATTGATCCCAGCTCAGTTTTATTTTTTTTTTTGCTTCGGACCAAAAATTATTTTGTTGTAACACAACCAAAAGTACTCAAGTTTGGTAAGAAGTGTATTAGGACTTTTGACATCCTATATGGTCAATTTGACAACTTGGAGTCGGTTACGAAAACATGATAAGGAGTTGTAGTTTTTTTTGCAAAGTGGAGTGTCTTCAGGAACAAACAAGATAGACGGCGGTTGTTCCTGGACCGGCGATCTCCAAGGACTGGGAATACAACAACGGAAGCGCCAACGCTTGTTAGATAAGAGATAGTAAATAGAGTGGAAAAACGATGCCAGATAAATTGCCAGGAGTAGGACCACGTGACTACGCATGTCGTACTTGCCATCATCATCAGTGGAGGAGCTTCTGCGCATTGGTTGTTTAGTAGTAGCTTTAGAGCGGGTAGGTACAAGATGTGGCAACGTGGCCACAGACGACATGAAATATGGCGCTGGCCGCAAGCAAACCCATTCCTCCCGCTCTTTTCCGTCTCACTCCACCAACTGTGGATTTACTCTTTTGTTTCTTGTTTATTCACGTTAACCGGGCTTATTTCTCGGCTCACTCGATTCTTTGCATCAGACCAGCATCTATCTATCTCCTTTTGGCGAACCTCTGGTACATTTACGCGTCCTTGTTCCGTTACGCATCGGCTTCTTCTTCGGCAAACAGCCGTCCTTCCTGTATATATGTGTATGTGTGTTGTGTGTTGCGCTGGGAGCTGCGAGATGTTCTAGGGCTATGTTAATGCGGCTGGTTTTTGCTTCTATTTCTCTCTCTTGCACTCTCGCGAGCTAAAATGTACGGCGGCCGTATGCAAATGAGGAGACCTAGCGCGAATCGCGATCATTTATATAGTAAGTTATTAAAGTGTAAATGTCGATGACAATATTGAGTTCGATGGACCGTGTAGCTGTGCGATCTAGATAGCGAAACAAAAGTGATTTTTTCGAGTGTTTTGTTTTTAATTTGATGGTTAATTTCATGGCACGTCGTTGGCCCGCAGGCGAAATAGCCGCTCCGATACCGATGTATTCTCACTTTTAAGGATGATTGATGGCATTATACGTACTTGGCCAGATTCTCTCGTGCAAATTCATTCATCATTACACCGCTGCGCACCTTATCAACATACGAGATCCTTTTATCTCTTTAGTCAAGAAACGAACCGTTTACCAATCAAATTATTCAAATGTGCATTTTTATTTCACTCATCGTTTATCTAATAAACATTTGTTTTCTTTAATGACTTTATTCTAACTAATTACAAAAATACAGAAAGTATTTAGGAAGTATATTGGACTCTTAGAAAAATCAAAGGGCAATACGGAAAAATAGTAATAGCTTAGATATTGGCGTGGTGCACTGATCAGTTTCATCACAGGGAAGAATATATCAATGAAAACAAAAATGTCAATGTCTTTAACCAATATGCAGGCAATCAGTCACGTTAGGGTCAGATATATGAGTAAAATCTAGAAGTCATAAAAGTAAAGTCAAACTAATGGAAATTAAATAGCCCAGGGGAATTCAAGGGATCATAAGGCATGATAAAAATAAGAAATGTGGATTTTCGGGAGGAGCTGGACATAATGAGTCAAGTCTTAATGGTAATTGAGGTATTTGAGGCATAAAGAAAATGTACGGAAAGCAGGGAAATAAAAAGAAAATAATGATAATGGGAAGTAGTATAAAGGAGGGAGGTAACTTATAAAAATCAGAAAAAGACCTTAGGTTACTGTCTTCTAAACTTTTGTAGATTTCTATATCTTTGTCTAAAGATAAATGAAAAACATTCTGAATTGTAAAGGAAATGAATATATTTAACAGAAATTACATCAAAAACGCTAACGAAACTAAAATAAAACGGAAGATGCACACAATATAGATGTAAATAACTAAATGCAATTCTCTGGCCAATCTTATAAAACGTCTTAACAATAACAAAAATCACGTCTTAATTTTTGGTTCGTCCACGTCTTTTCCGAACCTCCGACACTAACTAACTACCTAAATGCCACGTAACCTTTTTAAACATGCTCTTATCGATTTTCCCCCGCAAATCTTCAGCAACGCTGACCATGGCAGGAAAATGTACTTATATTTACTAATAAAGAATCCTACAGTTAAAACAATTAAAAGGATGAAATTTCAAATAGGTAAAAACGTTTTAAGACACTGCATTGTTTGGTTATAGGCATGATGGGCCCTTTCGTTATAGAGAATTCTACTTTCTTCAACGATGTTGTTTTTACATTCACTATAAGTATTATTATTACATATACATATATTCCACGACATTATGTGTTAAATGAACATTTACTGTTACAAGGACTTAAAACTTCAACAAACATCTTCCCATACGCACATTAGCGAGCTTAAGGTGGATGTACATATAATTACATCGTTGTTTTTCGCCCACTTTCTAGTTTTTCTCTTTAAAATTTACATAAATGCAAAATCGGCGTATAAGTCGGATGTACAGACGTTTCTACTTACTGCCTTTAGCATTCGACGACTTTGAATTAACACAGCACAGGTTTCCTGAAATTATAAATATCGAGATTATAGCTGGTCGTATATTGCGGATTTTGGATTATGATTAGAGGTGTATTCCCAATTAAAAGGAAAAGTAAACAAGAGGCTCGTTTCAGTTTGGATTGGTTTATTTAACATCAGCAAATTATACTTGCTTGTAATTGACATATCTGTATGTACGAAGAAATTATCACCGTTTAATTTGGTTAATTAGCGTGGTGATTTAAGGGAAGTTCAAATAAAAACGGAAACTTCTTTATTGATGGTCGTGAGAATATACGATAGATTAGATACTTTTTCTAATTATTATTGTTTATTTTTCCGTATTTACCTAACTAGATTTAGCAACAACGATAATTTCTGAAAAATGTCCGAAAAAAATTTGTTTACTTAAGTGAAAGGAATTCACATACAAGGTAATTGGCTGTATGCTTATGCTATTAAGTTACTGCTAAAATGCACTATATGTTTGCAAAGTTTTATCGAGAGTGCATATGGCGTGCTGATGGGATCCCACTGGGATAATATGTACCACATAATATTACACCAAAGAATTGTTTTGATTGCTGTTTGAACAGTAGGCAGTGTAACTAATTTGATACACGTGTTGGACATTATGGAGGAGATTAGAAAACTGAATCATCAATGTAAATGTGCATGTGGATTTGCATGGACAAATGGCGATATAATGCAAGTGTGCAGCAGTGAGTGTAGTGAGAGAACCGCGTACACGCTTGCAAACAAACAAGATGACAAATGTAGCTGTTTATTTTAATTAATTTCGCTCATGCAAATTCATCGGTCGTGGCGGCGAGGCCATTTTCCAAAAGCCATCAATATATCGGGTTGTAGGTAGCGAAAGGACGCATCGGAAGGAATTATGTTGCCATATTTTTAAAATTACAATGGCCACGGCTGCTACGCACACTCACTCAACATCGGGAGAGAGACCATCACAACAAAGAATATAAGAAATCCGACAAAATCGCGTTCGTTCGTTTAAAAATTTAAAGAAAGCTCACGTATTTCTAGGAGGAACCGGTTTACTTATACTCTCTTGGTCGGTTGGGTAGTTGGGACCGTCTTGTAGGTACGTATGTGTTAATACTCGTATGTATGGAGGTATACGGACGAACACGGCACGGCATATGTTCAAATTTAATCGTAAAGCCGAATTCTGAAATTAAATATAATTACATGTGGCCGAGGAACTGGCTCCCTTAACTCTTATTGTTAGCGGCACGCGAAAATAAGAAATGAACATTCATTACAAAAAGAGACCTCTCCAACGTGTATACCTACTTGCGTACACACGAACGTACATGTTGAGGTCGTGCACCTACGGCGTTACAAAATAAATTTAGATTCAGGCGAAACATACTACTTACACTACGCATCAAATTCTTATACCGAATTTATTGACATTAATCGATTCAAATTTCCTCAAAAATTATAAATCAAAAGTATCTGTAATCAATTAAAAAGACGTTCACCTATTCAAAGCCGAATCAACGGTTAGCCCTAGCCTAAGCACAGTAATCGCCCAAGAAGAAGAAGAACCTTGACTCTAGTCAAAGGTTTAAGGGAAGTGCTTAGGTTTATTCTAAATTTAACCACAGCAATCGCCCCAACAGAAATCTTGATCCTAACCAAAGCTTAAGAGCTCAAACATATAAATCTGACAACACTAGCCACCTTAAAAGGAACACTGACTCTAATGAAAGGTTTAAGAGGAGTTCTTAGCTCTATCCTAAAGAAAAGCATAAAATTGCTACACGAAGAGCCTTGGCTCCAACTAAGATTTAAGAGGAGTACCTACTCTCAGCCCTAACCCAAACCTCAGGATACCAATAGCTCCAAAAGAAAACATGACCTAAACCAAAACTTTAAGGGAAACGCTAAGCTTTCACTTAAACCTAGACACACCAATCCCCATAAATAGAACTAGAGCCCTAACCAGTGGTTTAAGTGAGGTACTTTTCTTTAACATAAACCTAAGAAGACCAACCAATCTAAAAAGAACCTGAACTCTAACCAAGGTTTCAGAGGAGTCCTTAGCTTTAACTTAAACCTTTAATTAGCCTAAAAAGAACCTTGGTCTCAACTAAAACTTAAAAATAAGGTTTACAAAGGAACATTCACTCCAAGTAAAGACTTAAGAAGACTGCTTAGCTTTAACGTAAATCCAAACATACCAATCGCCTTTACTTCTACTTATACTGTAACCTTAGAACACCTATCGCCCTTAATGGAGCTTTAACTCTAACCAGGCTTTAACAGAAGCCCTTTGCTTTAATTTAAACCTAAAAACACCAATCCCCATAAATAGAACTTGAACCCTAATCAGTTGTATAAGTGGAGTACTTCTCTTTAACCTAAACCTAAGAACAGCAATCAACCTAAAAAGAACCTCGACTCTAACCAGGGTTTCAGAGAAGTTCTTAGCTTTAACTTAAATCTTTAATCACCCTAAAAAAAACCTTGGTCTCATCTAAAGCGTAAGAACAAGGCTTACAAAGGAACATTCACTCCAACCAGAGACTTAAGAAGACTGCTTAGCTTTAACGTAAATCCAAACATACCAATCGCCTTTACTTCTACTTCTGCTCTAACCTAAGAACACCTATCGCCCTAAAACGAACTATGGCTCTAACGAGGCTTTAAGAGAAGCACTTTGCTTTAATTTAAACCTAAGAATATCAATATCCATAAATGGAACCATAACTCTAATTAAAGATGTGAATGCTTACCTGTAACCTAAACACACCGATCTCTCTAAAAAGAACATTGGAGACCACCAATCGTCTAAAAGGTCCTTTACTTCACCCAAAGACTTCAGAGGAATGCTTAGTTCTACCATAACCCAAGAACACCAATCACCCTAAATGGAACATTAACTCTAACCAGGCTTAAACAGAAGCCTGTTGCTTTAATTTAAACCTAAGAACACCAATCTCCCTAAATGGAACCTTGACTCTAACCAAAGGCTTGAGAATGCTTAGCTTTTAAACCTAAGCGCACCAATCACTCCGTAAACAAAGTGTTTAGCTCTCATTACCCCAACATTTAAACGAAATTGCCTCGTAGAATAAATTTTCTACCGATTCTTTGCCCGTAGTGAGTTCAAAACTGAACGAATGAATTTCACAAGTATCAAAGAGTCATATGAGAAGAGTTATAAACACAGACGCAGTCTTTTACATATGGTTGTTAGAAAGTAATAGTATCAAGCGGTTTAATCGCACACTAGCAAGCATCCACGCTCACGCACCAACACATTCAGAATAGTACACACTCATAAAATTTTATACGTATACGCGCATTCCACATTCCACGCTAAATGTGTTTTATGAACTTGGAATATAACTCTTTCTCTTCGGTTGGGCGCAGAACACTCGTAGAAATTAAGGGGACTGAGAGGGGGCGAGTAAAGTCGCGGCAATACTTATATCGGCCTATTCTCTTTCTCTCTCTATCTGATGAAGATAAAGAAGATTGGTCGTCCGATGTAGGCAGGATCGATACTGAATTTATCGCCGTTGCATACATAAATATTGCGCATTAATAAATAGTCGGAACAAATTAAACATTTGACAGTGCACAGGGATGACGGACGCGATCGCGGCCTACCGCGATATTATTAATATGGCCTTCATTACGCTTTACTGTTCCATATTTAAGTTAATTACTTAGTGTGCTGATTGGTCATTGCATATTATTGGATTTTCCTATAAAGAAATGAACTTATTACCTACCATACCTATCGACAATATTTAATAGTTACGAGAAGATTTTATCGTCAAACGCAATCGAGAAATCATGCTTAAAGCGTAATGTTTTCAGAATTTGTTAGATTATCGATGAGCGGCAAGTCTGGTGGTCGAAGATTGCAGTACTTAGCAATCGAGCAGTAGTAAGGGGTTCGGGTTGTATAATTTATTTTTAATTTATATTCACATACCCAACGTTTCGCCATCGGTGTGTGGATTAATCATGGGTCGAGTATGTTGGCCAGAATAAAATAGTATCGGTGTTACAGTGACGTGAAAGATTACTCCTCTAGTTATTATAATTACAATAATACTTTTAATGTTTAAAATAGACATTAAAGATTAAAAACCATGTGTTTATAACTCATCTCATATGACTCTTTGAAACTTGTGAAAATTATTCGTTCAGTTCTAAACTCACTACGGGCAAAGAATCGTTAGAAAAATTATTCTACGAGGCAAATTCGTTTAAATATTGGGGCAATTTTGATGCTTAAGTTGGGTTACTTAAGTTTAGGAGAGAGCTAAGCACTTTTTTACGGGTTAATTGGTGTGTTTAAGTTGAAAAGCTAAGCACTCCTAAAGCTTTTGGTTAGCGTCAAGGTTCCATATAGGGTGATTGGTGTTCTTGGGTTATGGTACAAGGAGAAAAATAATCATCATTTTATTACTTGATGAGTCAAGCAAAAATTTTCTAGTAAATAATACTAGAGTTCTCATAAAATGTACTTGGTGGTATAAAACAATTTTTCATTCTTTCTAATAATTAGTATTAGAATAATCAAGCTAAATAAGTCTAGACTTTTTTCTCTACCTCTCGATTATTTTATCGTGTCGTAAAGAAAAAATACTAGAATGAGAATAGTTTAGTAAAATTAGTGATAAGAAGTGTAAAAAATGTTTTCTAATCAAGTCAATTTTACTAGAATTCAGTCTCAACACCGAACGTAGATTGACTAGACATTTCTAGTAAAATCTCCTTGAGCGTCTGGTCGTCCATATAATTGACAGATTTTTTAGTGGTGCTCTCTAGAATTCTAGCAATATTTTCATGATTCTTTTTTCCATGTAGAACTCAGCATTCCTCTGGTGGCTTTGGGTGAAGTAAAGGACCTTTTAAACAATTAGTGTTCAATGTTCTTTTTAGAGAGATCGGTGTGTTTGGGTTTAGGTTACATCTAAGCCAGGGATGGTAAAGTCATAAAAATTCTTTTTTAAATAGGTAACGTGCCACAATAAAATTTCATTCGAAATGTTAGCGTGGTGAAACTATACGTAAGTATAATTAAACAAACAAACAAAAGCAATTCATCTTTAAACAATTTTTTATTAATCAATGTTTTACAAAAAGCAATACGCTAGAAACAAAATTCACTTTAAAAAAAATTGTTTTTAATGTGATTTTTGTTGCTGTACACAAAATGATGAAGATTTAATATCTGGTTCATATTTAGTTAATTTCAACAGCACGCATGCAGAGCTCGACTCATCCGTCATTCTATTCCTATATTTATTTTTTATAAAATTTAATTCTGAAAATAGAGATTCACATGCCCACGTCGATGAAAATATTGATAAAATTGCCTTTGCTAATATTTTTAAAGTTTTAAACAATTAAACGTGTCAGGAACTGAATTCCATGTAAAGTTAGAATTTCATCTTCTGTAATTTTATTTATTTTATCCAATAATCGATTACTTTCAATAATTTCTAATTCATTTCTTAAATCAACAAATATTTGGTTTTATATGGTACTTGACTGAAATTCAACTAATTCCATTTCTAATTCATTAAAATTTAACCTCTCAAGGGCTTTTAAATTTAATTTTTCAAATAGTATTGTATCAGGATATAAAATAAATTTTGATTCGACCGCTGCGACAGCAACAACATTCAAATACCTTAAGAAGGCGAAACTGGATACGCGAAATTTTTTATCTAATGCACATCTGTATATACTTCGAAAGAATTCATGCGATATTTTAATAATAAAATGTATAATTTGACGTTCTAGTTAACATACTAAGGCAGGTATTCAGTACTACAAATTTATATCATAAATAGTGATGGGCACTATCGAACAAATTGAACTATCGATAATTACTAAATGAATACTTTTAACTATCGAATGAATTCATTCGAATGAATTTAGTAATTACTATTTTTTTCAATTCATTCGAATGAATTCATTTTGTTTTTGTGCGTGCCATCAAAATTTTCAAACGTGCCACTTGTGGCACGAGTGGCAATGGTTCGCCATCCCTGATCTAAGCATTAACATCTCTGTAACACGCCTATTGTTTTATTCTGACCAACATAGTCGACCCATGATTAAGCTGCGCACCAGTGGCGAAACGTTGGTATGTTATGTGATTATAGATAAAAAATAAATTATACAACCCCTTACTACTGAGTACTGCTTGATTGCCAAGTATTATCAGACGATTTAGAGGAAGAATTACTTATTAAAGTAAATAAATATTCTCTGATTTTAGTAATGTCGATGCGTTTCGTCTAATAAAGCTGCGGCCTAGACTATTTGTATTATAAATAGTGAATTTGCAAAATAATTTTCAGATTAAATGTATGTTTAAAAAGAGCTCGTGTATGTACAAACACGCAGGTATATTAGCGTCGTATAAAACAACAGCGGAATGTCGGTGTTTTCTTTTTGTCTTCTTCAGATCGACTAAAGAATCGTGACGAACTGGCGAAGAAGAAGAAATAATAATGCATCATAAAAAATGGCCATTATTTTAACGTTTCTATATTATTATAATGCGATTTGGGCAGCAGGGTACTCGCCGGGCCAAGGATACTCTAAATTACCGCTTTAAGGAGAGGATTATGGCCGATAATGAGACGCTGCAAGCAACTTTTCTAACATCCTTACGACTTTTTAAGTGTCCCTTTAATAATTATCTATCACCTGGTTCTACCTACCTGAAATATCTAACGTGAGCTGGTTATTTTTAAGGATTTAACTAAGGCGGTCTTATTGTTCTTATCATACAAACAAAAGATACTATTATTTCAATCTGAAGGGAGTGAAATATGAAACCTTATGATCTTATTAGTATTGTCATCTACATCTTAATATCTTAATTACTTTTGTATCTATCGTTTTATTGATATTGTCAATGTAAGGATTTTTAATCACTTTCTTTCAAAACTGAAAATTTACAGCCTTCCTTATCTGGACAAATCAAACGCATAACGCAAAGTGAACAAACTCTGTATGAGGTGTTCAATTACGTTTGTTTCTGCTTCATTATCCTATATTGACTCGTAAAGTTTTTAATGCGGACTTGGTTATTAACTACTATTCTAGTAGTACGATATCAAGCGGATTATAATTCCTTTTATGAATCTAATCGTTGTTTGCGTTACAACTATTGTACATTGTATTACTTTAAAAAAATTATGGAAATATTAAAATATATAAATTAGTTTTGTTCGCGTGTTTACGAATATCCGTGATCCTTCGAGCCGGATCATTGAATTATAATAATATAAATGAATAATGCTTCTTCAATTTCCGAAATAATTAAGTAATTTATGGAATGCGTAATAAAAGTAAATATGTGTTTCGTCTTGGGAGTCCGTGTGAAATAGAAATCGAAAGAAAGACAAGATGGGACAAGGGTAGCAAGCAAGACATTGAGATAGGTATGTACCAGGTACAATTACGTGCTTGTACACGTACTTGTATGGCTCCCGACGGGAGTTTCTTTAATTTCCTTTAATTGCACCCATATACATCCTGTCAATTTGAATAAAAGTGCACAGTCAGTAGCTACACGTACACGCGTTTATGAGTTATATGTGTGCTTTGATGTCGCGCCTACAGCTTACGGATAACTAATATTTCTCATATTTAACGGCCATCTCTGCAATGACCAGCACAATGGTTAAATGCCTCGGAATTACTCACTACGCGACTGTGTGCACTTGTGTAACTATTTCTCTGTCGGCGTTAAACCAAGGAGCCGCTTGCTCATTTAACCTAAAGCAAAGAAACAAACAGATGTATAATCTTTGATTTTTCCAAAGGAAAAAAAACTCAAAATCCTTAAAATGGACTTTTATATAGGAGGTATACGGAGAACCTTCGATTTATTCGATTTATACAAGATAATAAAAACAATAATTTAGCAGTTATGTCATAATGAATGTAATAATTTAAGAATCTCAGCATGCCCCGTGATTTATGGGAATATTTAGAAAGAGTCAGGGTATGCAAAAACGGCCACTCGTTACATCACCTTAACTGACTTTTGACTCATTTCTAATTTTCCATTGAAACATAATGAATTTTGAAGTGAAACTTCTAAAGCGACTTCCAACAAGGCTTCGTTAAACGTAACGCTACCATGGAGGGGGATTAGAAAGAGACAGAGCGAGAATGAATGCGTGGAACAGAGCGAGGTGAATGAGTGGCACTCAAACGCATGCGCGTAGTAGTGAAACTTCTAATGCGACTTCCAACAAGGTTGCGTTAAACGTTTAACGCTACCATGGAGGGGGAATAGAAAGAGACAGAGCGAGAATGAATGCGTGGAACAGAGCGAGAGTGGATGCGTGGCACCCAAACGCATGCGCGTAGTATACCTGTTACAGGCCAGTGCGAGCGTTAGCAACGAGTAGCGTCCAATATTCCAACGCAAGAGGAAGAGAGAAAGAAAGATACACAAATGTAGAAAGTAGGAGAGAGAAAGAGAGTGAGCCGGTACATGCGCGTGGTATTCTTGCTATGCAGCGAAGTAAACAATGTGAGCGTCGTGAAATTAGCTGAAATGATAATTAAAAGATGCGATCAATTATGAATTTGAAGCAATATTAATAAAGTTTGTCTTAAAGAAACAACCCCTTCCTATTTTCATTCCCATATTACGAAGTTTCACTTCTTCCGCGCGGAGGGACTCCACGCACTATATATTTTTAACCTTAACTTTTCTGAGCTGCTATTTTAATGGTTTCTAATTGAATTTTAGGACGAATGCCATTAAAAAATAATTCTTAAACTCGTCTGCGTGGTACAGTTCAGTCATATCTATCGTTGTAGGGTTTTACGAGGCTCAAAAAATATTGCCGTGGTTTTGCCTTGATTTATAACAAGACCAAGATAAGAGAACAACTAAAAATAGAGAGATGGTCAGGAAAATCACGTCCAGAAGTTTTTCAAGAGTCTCAACTTTAGGAGAAAATTCGAGTCTCTTGAATCAATGCAAAAAATTATAATTAAGGAACTGACCAAGTCAAGAAAATTATTTTCCTGATATTGATTTTCAAGTCAAGGTAAAACCTAACAGCTGAGATCATGAGCCTTTTCTTGGTAAAGTCCCATATAGTAGTCTTACGGTTTAAGACCTTAATTGCCTGATATAGTAATTTAATCCTTCAAGGTGCGTAAATTATTATGCCTCCTAGTATAAATATTATAAGTAGGTTATTATATAAATCCAGACAATTGCCTCGTTAGGCAACTATAATGAATTTGCAATATATTTATGACCTAAGGAATATCGACCAATCCCAAAGGGATCGATCCGTTATGTTCAATTTGCAAATGTTATTATCACGCCGTACGAAAGGAATCGATGATCTGAAAAAGAGGAAACGCATGATTTACTATGGAGATCAATTTCTGTGATCTCCAACCTGGAATAATTACCATAGCTGCAAGTTATTATAATGGGCAGGTTTCATAAATTTTAACAAGTTTTACTCATACGCACATTAATACATTATTAGATGCATACATAGTGGTACATATGTTTGCGAGTAGATAAAAAATTGTGTATGTAATACCCGCTAAAAGTGATGTACATAAATAAATGGCGTAAAATGTCGGTAAGAATCTCACGTTGCGAAAACTACAAACTAAATTCGACCTCACGCTGCGATAACGCGTAACTCACGTATAATCCTTGGCAAATATTCGTAATTATTTCCGCCGTAACGTGAACGCATAACTTCTTGTGGATAGTTGTTCGGATGACACTTTTACGATCGACGTTGTAAATTGCGACCCGATGCTTTTAACGTCTAAACATTCGCCTGTGATAACATCCACCTTATAATAGAACTACGGCCATTTCCACTATATAGCTCGTCTCTCTCCACTCTCTCATCTCAGCACTCAGGTCATTAAATTACTACCAGGTGAATTTCAAAACTGTCTTTCTGTACGATAAACAAAACATTCATTGCTAGGCTGCAAACAAAAGGTACCAATCCAGTTGATAGTTCGCCAGTCTCCTCAACATTTGGTCATTTGGTCACATTATTTTTGACTCCTCAATTCAGATTGACATTAGTCTGATTTCTGATACCATGATGGCCTCGTCACGAGGTAGGAAGTGGTTGAGGTAGTTCGGTAATAAGCAGAATTGAGATGGCATGTACTTTGTGTGCCATTCGGTGATTAATAGTTTACTTAGTTGAAAAGAAAAGCTAGTGGACGCGAACGGTCAATTGAATCCGCCATAAATCATTGTGAATGGCGGTAGTCCACATGGCCGGGTCATAAATGTGAACGCTTAATGGTCGTCCGTGTGTCCTTTTAGTACACAGTTACACAAAACTTTATTTCGCGGTCGGAACGGCCCAGGGTTCGCAAACCATTTTCTCATACTGGCGCTTTTACGATCCAAAACAGGAGCGGGTACAAAAACTTGTTAGACCATATTAACTCACAAAGCTTTCACTTATCTACTTATATAGATAATAACAAGGTTATTTCTAAAGCAAACTTTTGTTGGAGCAAAAATCAGAAGTTTATAATTCCTTCCAAAATAATCTAAGTTCACGTTACCTAACCTAACTAATAAGTGGTGCCATTGAACGACCCTGATGTAAGGTTGGTAGCATTGTTGTGGTTTTGTATATGTATCAGGGAGTATTTTTATGTTTTTTCCTGCCCTTCTGACGAACCGCTTGTGCAATGCGCCTTCTCAGTTACGAAGTACCTATATACGTACTGAATACACTCTCATATTTTTTTTACGATACTTTTGCCGATTGTAACGACGTCTTTTTGTTTCAGGTAAGAGACTAAGGATGCTTTTAAGATTTACGGGTTTCCTGTGGGGTTTATGGTGAGTCGAGCGTCATTATTGCTTTTTTATGCATTCCATTGTTTCGACAACGAGTCGAATTAGCGGCACGGCGCTTAAGAAAAAGAACATTTTCTGGAAAATCTTTTAGTTTCCGTAACGAATTTGCCGCGGTCTGCGCTTACGTTCATTCGAGCAACCAGCCATTACCTTCATGTACCTATAAACGTTTCGATGCGTCAGAGGAACTATAGTTATGGACGAACGAGCGAGCTCCTCTCTAACTCGGTTTTGCATGCTGTCGCGTCTTGCGTTTTAGAGGTCGTAAGTTCAACACTAAAAGACGGGAAACGGCTTCCGAAAGATAAAGGAAACAATTGCAATAACAGACTGAATTTAAATAAAAGGAAATTAGTTGGTGTGCCAGCAGTTCTTTGCATTATTGCTTTTATTTATGAAAAAAAAAACATATGCTTTGTATTTCATTATCTTAGGAAGCTATTATGTAGCGGAAACAATTTTACGCTGGCCGTGATTAAAACTTTAAAGGTCCTTCAACACAACTTATGAATTTTGGAACTATTCGAACACGTACCTACCATAATCAGGGCTGCCATCTCTAAAATCTGGCAACCAGGACAAGAAGCGTAAATATCCCGGATTTTGATGCCTAGAACCCGGACATGTTACCAGTGTTTTTCTTTAAATTACTTAGTAAAATAAAGAATAATTTTGGTTTTTATTTATTTCTACATTAAATTTAGTTTTCTTAAGAAACAAAAATTTATTCTTTTTATATAATTTAAGTACCTAATTTGAAAACCCGGACTACAAATGAAACCCCGCCCGGACTCCCTCTAAACTAAGACAAGTCCTGGAAAACGCAAACTGACGGCAACCCTAACCATAGTAATTCTCTAATTAAATTATAAACGCACACCTTTTTCTTATGTTGTTTATAATGCGGAAAATAATTAAAATCAGATTTGCCTAAACAAACGATCGATGGCTCTTGAACACTCCTCTTAGGCATCATTAGCAATGTAAATATTGAATTAATTCGTTAATCAACAATAGAAACATTAAGTTTAATTGTCACACTTTCGTGTCGCGCATAAGTATGTAGGTATATACGTTATTGATGACAGATGTCCGGATGTGTTGTGGTTGTTGTACTTTTGTAGTTTTGTAGTACTGATTTTTCACCAACTTGGGCGTTCACCTCCAGCTGGCACCAGGCCATGCCCGTCGCGTCGATCGTATTATATCGCGTTCCCTTGTGTTATAATAATATTATGATGAATGGAATAAACGCGCGAGAGACGTCCATCGGCCGTGTAAGTCGTCGATCGTTTGCATTTTCATCGTGTCTTGTCAATACCCCGTTCGATAATGACATAAGGAAATTAACGGAATACGTGCGACCGTCTCTGAGAAAGAAAGTCCGGCACGTCATTATCGGTGGGCAGACGTACGAGTATGTGAATCGCCGTTCGACTTGTGTTCTTGTGCGTTGGCGAAATCAGATACACGTATAAGTAAGTACGTATGGAAATTCGAAAATCGTACATTATATCACGGACTTGTATGCCAAAGACAACTGAAGGGAAATGACCACAATAAGTGTCTATAAGTGGCAGGGGTGTCAAGAGAATTACAAAATTGATTAACGGTTATGACGTACCGTATCAAAAATATCTGCCTGTCTTATAAAAGCACTCAACGGAAAAACGTATTTTCTAAAAGATAAGGTAAAAAATGTGTCTAATTCTTTCAAGAACTTTTAAGATTTCATCGAGTACCTACGCTAAAACAGTAAAAAGATAAATTAAGAATTATAAACTTTTTGCAAACATCTAATTTTTGTATGGCGCGAGTCGCGTCCAAAAAGCAAATTGCATTAATTGAAACTGCAATCTGGAATGTTGGAATTAAGAGCCCGAAATTTATCATAGGAAATTAAATTTTGGATATAATTAAAGTACGAATATCGCGTATGCGAGATGGGCCGCAATCGACAGGGCCACGTAAACACTAATCAAAAAATTCCTCGCCCGAAGAACAGGTTCTCAACACCTAATAACTTCTCTTAGCCGATAAGACAGAGAACGGGCGATCCGAGAGAGGCACACGGCAGGCGCGCAAATTGACAAACGTTCTCGTTATATTTACTTTTTCAAATCTTGTATTGGGCCGATGTAGGTGTTAGATTAGCCGAAACATATTATACTATTACAAGCGGACAAGCGGTGTCATAGCCGGGCTGGTTAGCTGAATTAATCAGTAAGAAGAACGGACCAAACACGAACAACCTCTGCTAATCACGATACCACTAAAGAGAAAGAGAGAAAATGGTTAATTTAATTTGTATAGGTACTTATCAAATAACACGCCACACGGTTTATTAATTTCCACATTTTATTTTTATACAAGTACCAAAGTATCCCAATACTTACATAGGTACCTACTAAATTTTATATCATTTTTATAAAAGCTGAATAGTAGTGTAGGGCACGATTCCGCCCCATGGTTAAAAGGTATGGTACGATTCCGCCCCGATGTTTTGTGGTCATTAAAATCTATGGCACGATTCCACCCCAAAGAAATACATAGGTTAGTATATAAGCTTTATATAATTACTATGTAAAGTAAACATTCAAACAAATTTTAGAAGATTTTTTGTATTATGTTTTATTAAAATGAAAACTACCTAACCTAACCTAAACTAACCCCTAATAACCTATTTGCTAATTGCAAACTTCAAACGATCTGATTATTATCTACTCTAATATGGTAAATTTCAAATTACCCCTTTATAAGATTATCTATTGTCTGAGATTATTTAATTTTAATTACCTTAATTAAGAAACTCATTACATTCGTACAGCTTACTTTCGTGTTATTATGAGGGATGCTTTGATAAAGTATAATTTTTGAAGATAATTAGATAATTACTTTAATATTTCTTTACCTTTGATGCTTCTATGTATACACTCGGGGCGGAATAGTACCTACCTACCATAATTCAAAATTTACCTGGTGATTTTGTTGACCGTGGGGTGGAATCGTACCATACCGGAATAGTAGTTAAAACAAAATAATAATAGACATAGAAAGGGATTTTTTTGTTAATCCTCACTTTTCTCCATGACTACCTACTTCAACCCACTCGCGGTGATAATGGTAAATAGGCCTTAGCCTCTCCTCGATAATAGGAGTTTGATCTGGGGGGGTGGAAGTGAGTGGGCGTGGGGGGCAAATATGTGTGATGATACATCTATCTTTGTCTAACGCATTATTTTCGCTATAAATGACGTAGAAAACGTTTTGATCAGGTTTTAGTGACAATATTGTGTAGAATTTTCTAAAATATTCTAAAGTTTGAATGGAATGTCCCAGATTTTTTCAGAATGCTTCAGAGAATTCAAAAATGTTCCGTGAAGTAAAAAAATGTTTTATAACATTCCAGAATGATTTGGAATGTTCAAGATTGTTCCAGAACTTTCAAGATCTTTTGAGAATGATCCAGAATGGTCCACAATATTAAAAAATACCGGCCAAGTGCGAGTCGAACTCTCGCACCGAGGGTTCCGTACAAACCTGTATATATGTGATGTAACTAAAAATTTAAGGTTTTCCGAATTTTTCCTTTATATGTGCTATAAAACATTGCTTCATGCCAAATTTCAAGATTTTAAATCGACTGGAAGTACCCTTTAGGTTTTGATTCCCTTGCGAGTAGTTGCGAGTTTGAAAATATGCGGCTTAAATTGCTGTTTCTTTTGATTGCGTTGACATAGAAGTTTGATTTTATTACAGCTTAAAGGTATTATAGACCTGAGTATTTGACATGAATTTCAATTTAATACCTCTACGCGTTCATGAGGAAAGGGGTAGTAACTTTAAAATTATTAAAAATATTTTTATTATATGATGAACTAAAAATTTACGGTTTTCGCAATTTTTCCTCTATCTGTGCTATAAGACGTTGCTTCGTACCAAATTTCAAGATTCTGAGTTCACGGGAAGTACCCTGTAGGTTTTGATTCGAAAATTTGCGGAAATTTGCGGCATAAACGGCTGTATCTTTTGATTGCGTTGGCTTAGAAGTTTGATTTTTTCACAGCTCTAAGGGACAATAGACCTGAGTATTTGGTATAAATTTTAGCTTGATACCTCCACGCGTTCCTGAGAAAAAGGCTCTTGACAGGCGGACGGACAACGACGTGATCTTATAAGGGTTCCGCTTTTGAGGTGCGGAACCCTAAAAATGTTGAAAAATAATAAAATTGCTTTTAAATATTCCAAAAATTACTTTAATATAGCACTCTATAGCTGTTTCGACCGATTACGTATTTATCAATTACTCTTAAAGGTAATTTTATTTCTTAAGTATTCTTTTCGAAATGTTTCATAATAAACCAACCGTTATATATATATATATCTATTCATATTATGTGTTAATGTTTTGAATAATTACAGGATGTACTAGAATATTTCCGATTTTTCGATAATGATCTTGAACGTTTTCGACGTAACGGGAATGATCGATCGAGAATCTTCCGAAAATCACTAGAAATCTGTTTTAAACAGATTTGTCTCAACGGTTTACACCATCATCTCTAAAGCCCCTTTGTGCATTAGAACTGAACGCAATATTAAAGGCAAATGGGTTAAGTGCGATGGTGAGTTGGGTTGAGTTGCGGGTCATCAGGCTGCACAACGCAGCGCAGCGGTCGAAATGTGTCGCTGCCGCATTCTGTTCACTTATCTTTCTCATTAGGCCGATCGCCGCTGGTAAGGCCGCCGGTAATAATCACCGGGTACAAGCCGGTTGGTCGGTTGGTCGTCGGTCAGCCAGCCGGTAGAAAACGTCTGCCATCGTCGACGACCACGTAATAATGCGGACTACGTATAGTATTTTAGTCTCGAACTCAATGTAGTATTCAACATCTCGGTGTTCGTCGCTTATTACTAAATTCGTTCGTTTAAGTAATAAAGCACTTACAGGTACCTATATACTATGGATATAATGGTAAACGACGCTCAAGATATGCGGCCCAAATTATAGAAGCCATTCAGTAGCCAGCCATCATAATCTTAGAAATATCGGCGTCCATGAAATCGTGTGGAAATCTTTGGTTTACGTTGGTAATCTTTTAGTGAGTGGTAGGCGCGTTCTTTCGTGGGAAATAACATGTAGTCGTGGTGTTACCTGCCATTTACCAGAATCGTTTACGTGATTGCCAACTTTAGACCAGATTTGTAATGTCGGCAATTTTCAACAGGAAATACGTTAATTAGAAAAATCTCGCAAGATCATAAGCCTATTCACTGCCACGGCTACACATAACTTGATTCGTTAGAACCCAACAAGAAAAAAGTTTACAACTTCCTTTGTACTACTACGACTTTTATTTTAGCTCATACTTTTCTAAAGTTAAAACAGTTATTTCGACGATTTTAAGAAGTATTGGGTATAGTTAGATAAATGAGTAGGTAAACTATAGTCTTCTGTATTAAATCATTCGTACTTGTACGATTATCACGATAGTATAGATAGAGTTCCCTGAAACGAAGGTATTTAATGATTTCTAGAAGATATAAATTACGCTAGTCCATACTTATTAGGGTTTGGTTACATGTCAGATACAGCACGCGGACAAGAAAATGTGCACAATACTGATAATTGTCTCCTTTTGTCTACTATTTTCCAATGATTTATTGTATTCTTATGAGCACCGGTAGCTGGGGCATCGGTACACAGCTCCGTTCCTAACATGTATTTAGTACTCGTGATGTACGTCAAAGTTTATGGTCGCTTTCTTTAGCTGGCCCTTGGTAATTACTGTCTGTATGTTAACAGCTCGTCGCATTCTGCTTATTTTCCAGCCAATGTTTTATTGCCTCTTCTTCGATGGGCGTTAAAAAATAATGGGACTCTCGGTAACCTTCTATTTCTTGTCATCTTCCACTCTTGGCTATTTGTAACGTCATCATCTAGATGATGGGTTACGATCTGGAATCAAGAATGACCACCTCATTATTCTCTGCATCTATGTGGGTACAATAGTGTCATAATATACAGTTCAAGTTTTTGCCGTTTTTTTTTTCTCTATTCAATAAGAGATCCAGTAAATCTATGAATTACCTACGGTTGTGATTTAGCTATACGCACAAATTTCATGCTGGGAATAGAAAAAGCGTAACAATAAGGCATACAATTGTACGAAAAAAGGACGTGGAAATAGGTTATAATGTTAAGAATAATTTATTCCTTTCAAACTTAAAAAAGGAAGTAGTTGGGAAGTGGTTTTGGTGATTACTTGGAAATGCAAAGCCATGAATGAGCACATAAATTCATAATCATGGGTTGAATTAAGGAAGTTACTTACGTTGTAAAAACGTTTTCTGGAAGAGTACCTAAAGGAACCTGTCTGTGTGTGCCTGAAGTCAGTCACTTATTTTAGAATGTTGACACTGACGTTACCATATGAGGATTAGTTTCGTTGTAGATTTGTACTGATAAATCATTATTGCGGCAAAGACTTGAACTTGTCCTTCAGTTGTCGGTGGTAAGGTAGGTAATAAGCCGTGGGCGAGTGTGTTGTTAAATTTATGGCTAAATACCTACCGGGTTCGTTGTGCAAGCATCGATTGCATTATGTACATTTTTCGATAACGCAACGCTCATGTAGTACTTAAGCACTCTCTGTTCGTCCGACTGCATCGTCATATGCAGCATCGCATCCAAGGCTGTTCATTTATAGGTCACACGTTTTGTAGTAAGTTAGGGGCAACGAACACATAAATATGTATGTGCTGCATCGACGCTGTCAATTGTAAAGCACAGGGAAGTTACTTACTTGCTCAACGAGCACACAAGAGTTGAGTTGAGTTTGTAGTGTAGGTACTCACTTATTGCTGCTGCTGCTGCTGCATCGATCTACCTGCGTTTTCAAGCCTTCGGGTTTTCTAATTAATTACAGACCGTTGTTTCCCTATCTAAAGCAATAAATTCTGGCCGTCAATAATGGCACTATATAAAGGCATTAACGTTTTATTACGAGGACGCTGCTTTCTCTAACCCGTTCTGACCGCGTACAGTATAATGAAAAGTCGAGAAGATTAATTTTGAGGAAGATTGAATTTGAAACAATTAACCTCGCAGGTACTTGATCCGGGATATTCGTTTAAATGTTTCTGTTAGAAAAACTAACTCCTCATTATATTTTATTACGAATCTGTCAGTCAATAACACGACTGCCTAATTTACTCACGTTAAGTACGTTTTACGTAAATTCCGCGTTTGTTTTTTCGAGCAATTTGTGGAAATTAATGAAATATTTGAACAAAACGACGACGTGGCATTGATAGAGATTGTGATGCTGTGTGTTATAAACGTTGTTAATAATGAAGAAAATATGATGGTGTGAAATAATCAGGGTTTTATTATAGTAGAGCAGGAAGCGGCGGCTTGGCGGCGTTTTAGCGTTTTTGTGACGACGAAAGCTAAAAGTGTTGTCTATAACTTATTGCCGCAATTAAATTCGAAGCGGCATTATTAATACTTACTGCTAATTAACTGAAATTTAAAAGAGATTGCTGTATGTAGTCGGCCAACGATGGTGTAATAAAAATATTTTTTGTTTGTTCGCCTATTTAACATGGACGTACAAAATCCGAAAACCGTGCGTTAATTTATTCATTAGGATAAAATACCTTGCGTCATATAACGAATATAAGGAGTACAGGTTAACGAACCTAATGCCAAAACGTGCATATGAACCACTTTATATGATCTGGATGGTGCCCATTTTTTTAGAACAGTTTATTACCTCAACAGTTAATTCTGAAAACTCCACTTTTTACTATTTCTGCTCTTTCTAACGATCTCAAAAAAAGAAAGGATTTCTTCGAATTAATTACGTTCTAACTTTATAATTACAAAAGAAAATAGAATGCAATTTGAAGATACAATGAATTATGGTGGTGCCGGAGGAATGTTACGGTTCTGTTTTATTGCATACGTTTCCGTTCCCTGATCTTATAACATTGACACGGTTGCAGGAGAATCAAAGGTGGCGGCTACGATCGGTCGGTTGGTAGTCCGCTATAAGCGGTCAGTCTTATTACCATTGCGACGACAGACAAGATGGAGCAGTTTTATCAATTCGTGAACACAAGCGCTATCCCCTGCTGTTTTACACGTCGCCTGGGAGGGGTTCTTGTACCATGGGGCCACCGCACGAACACCCCATAGGAAACAATTGTCACAATTGTTGTGAATACTATTATACTATTAGGACGACCATTAGCCCACCTGGTGGCTACGTCAGGTATCTAACTGTGGAATGCGGAATGGATCCCTCTACAACCTGTTTCTCATCGACTCTTTTATAGACATGGGTTCGAATTAGGTCAAGGTTTAATAACTTGGTACATACTGGATCCATCGACAGGATTCACTAAATTTCTTTACTTGTGATTTTTGAGTCTTTACACTAATTCTCGTTATAATGGACCCATGTCCAAAAAATAATCTTGAAGTGACTAAGTTCCTGCTTATATATTTAGTTTGTGGAAAATTTCATCGGGCAGTGACAGACTATTATTAACGTAATATATATGTATGTGTTTGGAGTAATCTGATATTTCCCATCTTCATTATTTGTCAGTCCATTTTTTTGTTGTGTTAAATGCACGCACATTGCGGTTTTCGCCAGCCAACAAGACGAGCGGTCATTCCCAAGCGTTTCTCTTCTCCACAGTGCAGTTCAGCGCCGCGTAATCACCTGAGAAACTTTAACTCCTGCTGTCTAAGGCCATTTTCGCCTCGCACTAACCGGCGGCAGCATCGACTGCCTGCTGCAGCTTTCTCTCTCTTCTTCTTCTTCTTCATCTGCACTCCTGCTTTGCTATGGCAAACGCGAAAAATCGCCGGAGTCACTAACCTAGAAGGCTTACTTACAGCCAACATAGAGCCGGGCTCTCCATTACATCAGCGGATTAGATGTGTTAGATGCGTATAGTAACTCACTCGGGTCTTCTCTCTTCGTGCCAACTCTCTTTTCATAACTCAACTCCTATGACCAAAAATATTATTTTCAACCGTTTCCAGATGCACCCCAAAATGGGGACAACTTCCTGAATATCCATCACGAGAATGTAGCAAAGGATTTCTGAGTATCATTCGTGAAGAGATCAGGATTAACAATAAGTGCTAAAGAAAATTGATGAGAATTTTGATAATTAACAAAAATTGTTATGGTAAAGGCAGGAAAGCATGTAATGTGGAAGGATGAGAAGATTCTTGTTTCTTCGTGTGGATTTTTATCTAGGCATGCTAAAAAAAGCAAAATTTCCATACTTGTACTCTGAAGGAGGAACGGAACATTTGTGTTTGTTATTATCCTGGGTTTGATCATAGCCCGCATATCTTTCGAAGAAATAGCTGAAAGTTGTGTTTATAACTGAGCGACTAACTATGACTGTACACGTTAGTTTGCTAGTGGGTAATAGTTCTGCATGCGTGTCTTAAAAGAAGAATATATTAGAGCAGGAATCCCGTTAGGCCATTGGCCCGTTGTCGTCCGTCCGTCCGTCGGTCGTTGTATGTCGTAGTCGAACAACCGATCGGATTCGAGTCGATATTATGTGTGAAACGCCGCATGTGACGTCACAACGCCATAGACCGGAATATTATGCAAAAATCTCGCGGACCACAACTACTAACATTAACTTGTAAGAAAGAGAGAGCGAAAATCAAACCAGAAAGCAAACGGTTTGTATGTATGGAACGACAACTACGAGATCTTAAGCATCATTACCGATGCATTCAATTAATGCTAGACGCTGCTTTCGCTCTGTTACGGAATAGTTATGTCAGTTATTACATGTTTTGAGTAGGACTGACAAAGTGATCTTTTGCGGTCACGACTTGACCAACTGGATAGTTGTCTTCTCGGAATAATTATCTCTTTGAGATATTTTTCTCACCTCCTACATTTCTCAAGAACACCATAAAATTTTCCTCTTAACAACATTCGGTACCAGGAGAAAGTAAAATGATACATTTCAGAGATTTAGTAAAATAGCTATTTCGTACAGTATTATAAAGTTGTTCAAGATTTTGATTGATAAATATCTTCAAAAATACAGTAGTTTTCTCTCAATGTAAGTTCTAATTAAATTAAAATGATTTACTCTAATGAAGTTAAGGACGTTAGTGTTTTTAAATTCCCACAATTTGAAGATACTGCTGTTAGCATATTGTTTGGGGATTGTTCACAAAAATATGAGAAATAATAGCCAATAAATGTCGGCACTCCTTTGATCCCTACAAGGCCAGTCGTAATAAGAAAGACGAGCAATGTCAATAGAGGACCACACAGGAAACGGCTACCTGTGTACGTAGATACATACGCAATAAAAAGCTCCGTCCATTTGGATAATAATTCGGTAGCTTTTGACGTGGCAGTGAGGCTCTGTTGTACGATTCCATCCATCGGCTTTCAGCTGATCAAATATAGCATGACCATGTAAAAGGACCCTAATCGCTTATTATTGTTGCCTCTACATTCTGAAAACTTTTTGTTTTGAAACGTTAATGAAATTTATAACAGGTGAAAAATTCATTCTCAAATCGGCGGTGAGACTCTCAAATGACATACCTAATCTTTTTTAAAAATGATGGAAACTATGACATTTCTACATTACTAGGTGCCATTGTGTCGTATATGTGTATGTACGCCTCTTTTCGGCATAAAGTCTCAAAATTTACGTAGAATTTTAAGTAAACCATAGACAGCAAGTTAAGATGTTCATCAGGTCACGATTCTCGTTAACTACAATTTTTATATGCGCCTATTGTTATGCGTAGTGCGAGTTAGAAAAGTTATATATATTTTTATCGTTTGTTTACATTCGTATTCATGGTAGCTACCACAACACATAATTTTTTAGTTCCATATGCCTATTCCTTTCTTGGATTTGTTCTTTGTGTAGTGGTACATCGAAAAATAATGTAATGATAATAGAACAATAAAATTCTTACTTTTATTGACCTAAAATAAATTATTATAGAAATCAGATACGGGGGTGTGCTTAGAATTTAAACCCCATGCAGGCAAGGGATAGTTATGGTTATCATGGTGTGGCCATGACAAAATACAAATCGCACTAATATTTGAAATTAAATTGCTTGTATACAAAAGCCAGGGATGGTTGATTAATCCTGAAAACCTTTGTCGTTATCCTTGAAGATCATGGCGACTGCACCTTTTTGTGCCTTTAAAATAGCTCTGCCGACGACTCGTTTAGTTATATTTAAATTGTCTTGGCTATTTCCATGCTGTTTTCAATGTAAGAATAATGATCGGAGTCGTTAAAGTATTTTTTGCCAATGTAGTTAGGCCTGACAAACGACCAGTATTAAGTATAGGTACCGTTTGATAAGGCTGCTGATAGTTTACACTGCGGCTAATAGCTCCGAAGACACAGTTAGCGTGCAATTAATGCCATAAAGACAAAGAGTTACGCATCGTGTAACCTAAGAAGATATCGTGTTGTAGCTGTTCTACGTTGCATACCTATCAGTAATGTCGTTGAGGTAACATGGCAGAACGTCCTCCATCACATCCTTCCAACTTTAGTACTTACTTACTTAAATGTGGTAGATAGGCACACATCTACTGTGAATCCGACACAATTTAAGCAAATATTAAATTAAATTAAATACTTTAGGGTTTACTTTTATCTTACAAGGAACTATTTAAGAAGAACCCCCAATACAGTGGTTGTAATTGCGGTATTTTGTAAACTAAGTTGGAAGTCCTTTTGTGTTGCTTGAAGTTCTTTCACCTTACTTTTCAAAGTACACTGTATTGCGAAGTCTTTGATGGGTTTTAAAATGTTCTTGGGACATCAAGGATTAAAGTAGATACTTTTAGAAAAACGTTTGGACTCTCTTAATGAAGGGTATGTCTAACTCTAATTTTTGAGAAATTCTAAGATTTGTCCAGGGCAGAAATAAGTGGAGATGTTTATCAATTCAATCTTCGATTTGAAAGCCTAGTGATGGTTTGAATTATGTCTGTCCTTAGAGAGTTTCACTGTATATAAAAAGATGCATTTCGAAATTATGGACATACATGTATTTCGAAATGGGTGCCATATCTTGAACCATAACAGATATGTTTTAAGTAAGTATTAAGTATCTGCAGAAAATAATTTCGGTCGACCGATCCATCGGTCAATCAAGCGAAAATTTATGGTTAACACTTAACATCACAGCGGTCTGTAGGTGTCCGTTAATGAATCGATTCCGTTTCAGTTGCACAACGCGCTACCACGTACGTACCCGGTGTAACTACAGCAATAGCGACCATAGGTGAGTGATTTCGAACCGAATCACGGTAGCATAGTGAGACTCATGCATTCTCACGTTCAATAACATCGTCGTCTCGCCGTTGTACCTACTTGCTTACCTATTATTACAATGGCGATTAAATTTATAGCCGTTCCATTGCGAAATGACTTAAACCGTTTGGGACGAAAGTGGAGCCCGCCGATATCGTCTCGGGTCAAAGTGAGTAGCCGTCATGGTGTACCGCGCGTACAGTGAAAGTAATATGGATAATTACATCAGATTATTTATCGATTCTCTCAGTTTGTGTGTTGACCACCTCCGTAAACGTCAGCACCCTCGTGTCGTTATTTATCTCCGCGATGCCGTTTTCAACTCTTGCAGCTAGCAGCCATATTCCAATTATTAGAAATGGCGCAATTTAAAAAGATCAAATATCGCATCCTTGATAAAATATGTAATCTACTGTCTGTTATTTAATTCCGCAATCTTATGACGACGAGCTTACCTCACGAAACTGATTGTGGGCTTAAAAAGAGAGGCCAAATTAGGTTAAAAATTTTTTATTAACCTCCATTAAAGATCAACCACAAAAGGAATATATTTCTTAACTCAATTTGACAAAAATAATTTTCGATTAATTAAAAATATCTAGATAAAACAAAAGTATCCCTCGTATAATAAAATGAGTAAAAGAAAATCCTTACTAATCCACATTCTTAGGGTCCAGGTCCTTTAAAGATTCCAATAAATGGGTAAACACGTCGTTTTTGTAACACGTTAGAATGGCTACTGCGGTGTAGTCTTGAAGACACACCCCGATCGATGATCCTCTTCAATCGCGCCCGCGCGTGGCAGCAAACATTTTAAATATATGCGCTTTGATCTACGCTACTCCCATCAGTAAATATTCTTCCTACTTAATAACACCTTAAGATTTTTCGGAACAAAGTTTCTTAAGGCACGTTAGACTCTAGACTTTTGGCAAATGAGGGCTACGAAAAAAAAAAGGGCAACAAAAATGTCGCGCTATAGTTGTTACAGGGATTCGATTATGTCAGAAAGATAAATATGCGATTTACACTGAAAGAGTAGCGCTGGAACGCATTTTTTATATTAATTTATAATAAAATTATTTTCATAACTTTTTCAAAAAAGATTATTGCTGATTTAGTTTGTTGTGCCTGATATTTAATACATAATATAGTATATACCGAGGTGTCGTTGGACTGTCTTTTTAATATCTTTACGACAGTTATGAGTTTTATCTTCTGATCGTCTCAGGGACATTAGATGTTAATTGTTGTCATTCTTGAAGTGCTTTAAATTGGAGTGGTTACAGAAAGGACGATTGTAATCTTGCAATTTTTATTGCTACATAAATTGCAAAATTTCAGCATGTTTCCTGCATAAAAGATACAACGAATATTTCCAGTACCGTTGGAATTTCTTATGCGTTCCAAAAATTTGCTAACAAGAGACAGTGAGGTCGGTTTATTTTTCGTTAACTGGCCGTTCCTGTTCTCTCGCTCTCTTTCCTTCGTACCTTTTCAGTCGCATTTGTCTCTCTGTCGTTCCTTACTCAGTAACGAATGTCCAAAAGGAGCCATTGTCACAATGATGCAGCCGCAGTACTTCTAATTGTCAGGTGAGCAACCGGGGACGATAGTTGGTATGTAGCCAATTTTAGAAATCGCCACCTCTGCACACGATTACGTAGGCATACTCCACGGCACACTATATTGCAGCTATAAGGTCTAATTACACACCTGCGCCGTGTTACCATTAGGCCCGTTGTACGTTCTGCTCACTTGCCATTCATGCACAACTAACGACGCACGCCGTGCAAAAAAATATAATTGGCTCCATGTCAAAGGTTAGAATGTGGACGTTTAATGGTCGACCAGCGGACGACATCGGCATAAACACTACCCATTCCAGTAAATTCTCTTCATGCACTCTCTCTCTCACTGTCTCTACTGGCCAGGTATGCCACAAAACAACGACGAATTCGACAAGAATAAGGAAGTGTAACAACCGCCACATTACATAAACAACATCCGCTTGAACGTTTACATATATATGCATTGACATCCTTGCAAATTAATTTCTTGTCATCAATTTAAAGGAAGCGTTTTGAAATGTTTCTGTTTTTGCTGGACATGCAATTGATGACATGAAAAATACGGAGCGTCATAGTAGACATCCCTAAAGAGTACGTATTAGGTATTTTAAAATGTAAATGTGAGGATAAATTTTGTTGCCCAAAAGAAATACCGAGTTGTTCTCAATTACTCAGCATTTGTACCTTGGCATAGCTAATCAAATCAAACCAGTTTCTGTTAGAATTAATCGTCTGCCTCCTTTGTAATTAGCAGTCGATAAGTTTGCTCAGTTGGGTCTAGGAAGTACTTCAACCGGTCTCTATCGCAAATGGACGTTTTTGCTTTGTACTTGCATATTGCGACAATATTAAACTATTTAAATTCATCGTTGGTAGTCGGTAATTAATAGGTTCACTTAAACATGCTCCTTGCATATTAATACGTACGCTTAGACGTTGCTTCCACAAGGCATTGATTGGTACGTGATCATTATTACCATTCACACCCGCCGTTGTTCAATATACTTGTGTATAAATACGGAAAAGTACTTAATTTGTTGCTACTGCAAGATTCTCATTGTGTGAGAGGGAATCTTCCTTGTTTTAGAAATGGGAAATAATGTTCAGATAAAGGAGTAATTTTCATATCTTATTATTCCACGAGAGTTGCAACATTCTCCTCAATCTATCTCTTTTGTGCTGGTATAGAACATTGTTATATGCAAAGTATGTCTAGGGGGTACAGTATGTACTTACATAAAAAATAATGTCAGTAATTGAGTCCACGGTGGCTTCAGATTTTTTATGATAGGTACTTTCGATCATCTTCTCGTTTCTTCAGCGGAAATAGCCAATAAGAGCTTCTTGTACGTTACTGGACGATCTCTTTATCCGATGCCTGGCAGATATCTTTGTTCTATTGTGGGATAAATGGTACTTTCAGTTTATTATAACCATAATCAATAAAATAACCAAAGAGTGAACTTTATACTCCAGTTCCTTTTGAAAATCCAATTTCCAAATGTACTGAGAATGCAACGTTTTATGTACCATAACATCTATCCTTTTCTTTGCAAGGGGTAGAGTTGTGTAGGTAATGCGAGCTGTCCTGTTTGCGCGAGTAAAATTTCCTCCTTCATCTATCTGTTGGTCGTAAAGATGAAACGGCGGGAGTATAACTCTCGTCCTGAAACTTATATTCCGCTGGCACGCTTGTTCCCGGTCGATGTCGGGTTTTCGATAAAAAAGATCCCGTCGACATCCGATCCCCCAACTGGCGGCTAGTGTTACAATGCTCGCCATTGCAATTCACTCATTAGCGATCGTACATACATATTAATAAATGGCAGCATAAACAAATCGCGAGCCAAGCGGCCGATGTTTCGCAACGATACCCAAGTTCGCATAAATCTGGTGGATTTTTCTAGCGCCCGCGGTGCTAAATGAACGCGCTTCTCTTGCGTAGTGTCGAGTCCCAACGCAATCTAAGAAGAAGAGAAGTACCTACCTAGTAAAGGAGTGCAGAAAGCGTGCCTCTCGCGATATTTTATTACGGCGGCCAGTTGTTCTTTTCCACACTTCGACGACGTATTATACGACGATGGTACCTTTAGCAAGCAAGGATGGTAGAGACAGTGTGCTGGGCAAAATGCAGCGTTGCGACCACGGCCGTGGCCCGTGAATAAGCCGGTGCCGAGTTCTTTTTTCGAAGACCGCGTGTTTGAGGCCGATGGTCGGCTCTCTCTCGGCTCGCCGTGCACTTAAAACATAGGTGGCTGCTGCTCGAGGACGATACGCTACATTCCCACTAATTATCGCCATAAATAGAACTGTCGCAACTTGTTTCGTGAACACCTTCGCTTTACACTATATTTTGAAATGGTGGCACCATCAGTGGCGTATCTACCCACTCTTAAAATTTCCAGAAAAAAATAAAAACTACAGCTATAAAATTTAGCTATTTCATAAGAATTTCAGAATCTGAAAATTTCCCCATGGTTTTCAGTAATGGCCATTGAGACAGATATATCCAATACATCTAAAAGAAAATTTTTGTCGATATTCATAATTTTCATTTGGAGTATTGACCAATTGTCTAATCGGTTAATTTATATACTATTCTCGGATTTAATTTCCCTAATGTAGGATCATGAAAGTTTTTCTCCAAATGCTCTCTGATCGATTGATATATTACAAACCCATGGATTAAATGAAGAGGCGTTTATGGCTGAGATTTCACGAACTCTACTTTTGACCAAGGCAAAAGAATCAATGTAAAAATACCGGCCAAGTGCGAGTCGATTTCGCGCATCGAGGGTTCCGTACAAACCTGTATATATGTGATGTAACTAAAAATTTAAGGTTTTCGGAATTTTTCCTATATATGTGCTATAAAACATTGCTTCATGCCAAATTTCAAGATTCTAAATCGACTGGAAGTACCCTTTAGGTTTTGATTCCCTTGCGAGTAGTTGCGAGTTGAAAATATGCGGCTTAAATTGCTGTTTCTTTTGATTGCGTTGACATAGAAGTTTGATTTTGTTACAACTTAAAGGTATTGTAGACCTGAGTATTTGATATGAATTTCAATTTAATACCTCTACGCGTTCATGTGGAAAAGGGTAGTAACTTTAAAATTATTAAAAATATTATTATTATATGATGTAACTAAAAATTTACGGTTTTCGCAATTTTTCTTTTATCTGTGCTATAAGACGTTGCTTCGTACCAAATTTCAAGATTCTGAGTTCACGGGAAGTACCCTGTAGGTTTTGATTCGAAAATTTGCGGAAATTTGCGGCATAAACGGCTGTATCTTTTGATTGCGTTGGCTTAGAATTTTGATTTTTTCACAGCTCCAAGGGACAATAGACCTGACTATTTGGTATAAATTTTAGCTTGATACCTCCACGCGTTCCTGATAAAAAGAATCTTGACAGACGGACGTACAACGAAGTGATTTTATAAGGGTATCCGCTTTTTCCTTTTGAGGTGCGGAAATTAATAATTGAAAAGAATTGAGTGCTGGGTGTCATTTTACGTAGGTACAGTTGTATTGAATCTTAATCGGTTTTTGTGTGTAATTCGTGGGATTCCGTCATCGATCAAATTTAATTCTCAGACTTAAGCATTGAACGCTCATTAGTAAGTTTTTCATTTGTAAAATCGGCGATCCGGAACGGTACATGTCCGCATTGTGTTAATAGTCGTCCAAGTGATTTTTTCGTCAACGATCCGCGACGTTCTCTAGTACGACTCTAGTTGGAAATAGGCAAAAACGATACGAAAAAGTCAATCAACGAATAACAACTTCTTTGTTTCAATCCGTCCGATGTCATTTTGCGGTAAGCGAAAGAAATCATCGGCGCATTTCAGCATATCCCTGGGAGTCAGTCGGTTGCTTTTTATCGCGCGTAACGGACTTGACCGCATTCGATAATCGAAAAGCAGCCTCTACCATTTTTATTATTCGATTAACTATCTCACATTATCTACATACAAAACACTTATATCTTACTCTGTTTACTTATTCTAAATCCTAACACATAGGTACACATCCTGGATCATGTTGGGCTCACTAATTTCCCTGATGTACAAGGAATTTATTTTTGCAAAATGTAACTAAAAGGCGATATTCCTAAGTCCGTAAATATTATCCCTTCGTGATTGATGTAATGAGGAATTTTAAATGTCATTAATTGTTGAATTAGATATGTAGGTAATTTAATAAGTGAAAAATAGTTACGAACCCTTTTGGCTAATGGAGTCTCGTTTCTCGTTTGGTAAAAATGTAATGAATGGAAAAGTGAAGTGGCTAAGAAGAGTGTAAGATAATTGTGGCCTCGAGGATCCCATTTGTCTTAATCGAACCAAGAAGCCATTGCTATGTAATCAAACTTTTTACCTATGTTTTGCCAGTTACTAGCTTCTGAGCTAGACAAACACGCTAATGTACACGTACCACCCAAGCTACCGCTTTCATCAGCATAAAATATATCGTCCTATGCACACATATTTTCTGCTCGTTGATGATACCTCTCAGGAGAAATATATACCTACCTATTCCTACCTACCTCTCAGAGTATCTGTAGGTACAAATTCTAAAACAGAAAGGCTTATATTATGAGCAACAAAACAATGGGCCTTTCCCATTGATATATAATACACTGGGGAGAAAAATTATGGGTATGGTGGAAAATCATCTTGAGGATTCGTAGAGATGGATAAGATAGTTGTGGTTGGAAAAGGCTGGAGGCTTAGAGTAGGAATTTGTTTGGGCATGTCTGGGCTTGATTTGGATCGACTAGGGCAGGAATGGCGAACCATTGGCACTCGTGCCACAAGTGGCACGTTTGAAAATTTTGATGGCCGCACAAAAACAATTTTTTTTTAAGTTATCTTTTTTAATAGAAATGAATAAAAATTATTAATCTACACTTAATTTATAGTTTATGATATAAATTTGTAGTACTGAATACCTGTCTTAGTATGTTAACTACAACCGTCAAATAATACATTTTATTATTAAAATATCGCATGAATTCTTTCGAAGTATATACAGATGCGCATTAGATAAAAATTTTTGCGTATCCAGTTTCGCCTTTTTAAGGTATTTGAATGTTGTTGCTGTCGCAGCAGTCGAATCAAAATTTATTTTATATCCTGATACAATACCATTTGAAAAATTAAATTTAAAAGCCCTTGCGTGGTTAAATTTTAATGAATTAGAAATGGAATTAGTTGAATTTAAGTCAAGTACCATATAGAACCAAAAATTTGTTGATTTAAGAAATGATTTAGAAATTATTGAAAGTAATCGATTATTGGATAAAATAAACAAAATTGCAGAAGATGAAATTCTAACTATACATGAAATTCAGTTCCTGACACGTTTAATTGTTTAAAACTTTAAAAATATTAGCAAAGGCAATTTTATCAATATTTTCATCGACGTGGGCATGTGAATCTCTATTTTCAGAATTAAATTTTATAAAAAATTAATATAGGAATAGAATGACGGATGAGTCGAGCTCTGCATGCGTACTGTTGAAATTAACTAAATATGAACCAGATATTAAATCTTTATTATCTTGTGAACAGCAACAAAAATCACATTAAAAACATTTTTTTTAACGTGAATTTTGTTTCTAGCATATTGCTTTTTGTAAAACATTGATTAATAAAAAATTGTTTAAAGATGAATTGTTTTTGTTTGTTTGTTTAATTATACTTACGTATAGTTTCACCACGCTAACATTTCGAATGAAATTTTATTGTGGCACGTTACCTATTTAAAAAAGAATTTTTATGACTTTGTGGTACGGACATCAAAAAAGGTTTGCCATCCCTGGACTGGGGCATCCCCTACTTTGGTATATCATAAAGGAACCTGATCAGGTATCGCATAGTAACGACCTTCTCTGGAATACCAATTGAATCTGATGTGGATACTCAACTTTTTTGTTAACCCTTTAATGACAAATTCTATTTAGATTAATTTTTGTTTCGATATGGTTATATTCTCTTTCAATCAATACCTATACCTTATTGAGACTTATTAGTTTGCCTAAAATTAAAAAGATCTTCTAATTAAGAGCCATATACATCACGTGATCAAGTCCAGTCTACCACACACTCACCCCGCTTCACGGAGCCGGCAAAGTAAGTTTTCGGCAACAATAATAGACAGACGTTTCTAATCTCGTCGCGTGGCTCTACACGGAAATGATTGCCAAAGCACATGCATTCTCGTCTTTAAATTGTTACTTTAGATAGTCTCCGCAAACGCAGCAGCACTTCCTTTATAGTAAATTGCTTTTGCATATACTTATTTACTATAATTACACAGTTACATACTATATACATATAAAATGCATAAGAATTGTCGTACAATCGTGGATATATTTGCAACTCAAAAACAATTAATTAATTATAGATTTTTTGGTACTTTTTCCATTTTTTTTTTAGTTTAACTTATCATCCACTCTACAGGCATTTATATCCCATACACTGGAGCAATCTGTCATTGCTAACTTTCTTTCAACATAAGATCTGTGCAAAATTGTATATTCAGGGGTGAAGAGCGCTCTTAACATCATATTGTAGTGTCGAG
The DNA here is from genome assembly GCA_029378335.1 of Agrilus mali. Classification (NCBI taxonomy): domain Eukaryota; kingdom Metazoa; phylum Arthropoda; class Insecta; order Coleoptera; family Buprestidae; genus Agrilus; species Agrilus mali. Next base: position 3,781,625 of record CM055657.1, on the reverse strand, counting down.
TTGGTTGATAGAATCTTGCGTTGTTGAACTTTTCTATTTTCAGTTTTAATCCCACAATATTTAAGATGATGGTAATTAAAATAGAACAAAGGCTGTTTTTTTAAATATGTCTAGCACACGGCATGCTAATGACGAAATGATTACTACCAAGCTGCTTCCGGTATCATATTTATCTCGTCTAATTACAGTCATTCGATGATCATTGCTTATCTGATAAAACAATTATCTGTTGCAGTGTAACACTGTTAATTAATTGTGTGAATAATATCCACTCATAAATCACTCATGAAGATAGATGGAACTGTCTAAATGTTATAGCTGTTACTTAGAATTAATTAAAAATAAAGGAAATTCTTTCACTTTTCATTTTAATTTGTCTTCATTAAACCTTTATTCCGAAACTGAAGTTGTTCTGTAACTAAATATTTTCCGTAGATTATTGTAATTGTGCTTTTAATTACAACACACTAATTGTAATTAAAAATTCCAGGGCAAGGCAAAATAATTTATATTGAGACATAAGTTATTGCTGCACAGATGCAAATAAAAAAAGTGGAGTACAAAATCAAATAACACATGTTTGTAATTTTTGTTTATGTAACAATTACTTCGAGTCATGCCATGTATGTAGGTTTTTCACATCAAGTTGTTGGCTGTTATTTCCTGAACCTCGATCGAGCGTGCTATGTTTCCGAATCAAAAATGCAAGTTGCATACAAGACGACCTTGTTCGTTAAAAACAATACCATAAACAATATAGTTCAGTTGTGGATATAAGTACGACATAACGTGTTATACATTACATCGATTTGTCTCGTACCTTTTTTTTTTTTTTGTTGAATGGCTAGTGAAAAACTTATTGAGGCTGCCAATATCACCTGTGGAACGAATGTTGCCAGTCACTTGTTAAACCGTATATTTCACCATTAAAATATCTTTTGCCTGTTGTCAACGTCGGTAAAGGTTCACTTAATATCCTCAAGGTTATTCAATGTGGTAGTTGTCGCCTTTTACCTAAAGATCTTAACACGAAAGTCCATTTCAGTGGAAAATGAAAAGACATAATCAGTGACTGATATGATTGGATACGTTTGCCCAAAATTAGTGGGTCAAGCCCCTTATCTTTATGGTCTGCTTGTCTCTTAATTACGTGCCTATAAACTAACAAAAAAATTGGTTTCTAAAACGTTACCTGACGTTATCGTACGAAGTTATCTAAAAGTAACAAAATGGTGCATACAAGTTTACTTATAAAAACATTAGGTGTCAATAAAATGAGTGATTATGAAACTAATTTTTTGGATTTATATAGTCAATTAGCATTTATTAACACTTTTTTTGTGTTAATTTGAAAAATTATATTTTTCAATATCGAGACTGTCCATAATTTGATGATATGTATGACCGGGTAGAGCATCCCTCTAAGATTTTAATTATTTTGAGCCTCCTCAGGACGCCCATCCTTACTTAACTGTAGCCACATTTTGGAACCATCTCGGGAGCTTTCATGCCCTACAGTGACTGCAAAATTTCGTAACAGAATAGAAATTGTACCCATGTATCCATTGCAAAATTAGTTTCCGATGGCTATCGTGATCTATGTATTGCAGTTACCTAAATAGAATACATAATCTAATTAAGGCACGAAATAGCAGCGGAATCTGCTGCTGAATTAGCAAAATAATTCCTTTTTAGGCCCAGTTAATTGAAAGTACTGTTCGCTAACGAGTGATTGACGTTCATTAGAATTTTAATTAATTATGACAGCCATTCATACGCATAATATACCTGGAGATTAGATGGGATTGTTGGTTAGGTCGAAACTATAAACTGCGACTATAAACAGTAATAGTAGTTGATATTGGTATTGCGAAATATAATTACGCAAGGTTATAAATATATACATATGTATATGTATATGTAGTTACACTTACGAGATATCATGGCAAAAAACGTAAAACAAATGGTTATTTGTACATAACCGTACGTACTTGTACTATATATGTGTATATGGGGTTTATTTTAATTAATTGAGCGACATGGTAATGAGAAAAGTGCTTTTAAATTAATTGCAAACGAATATGACGTTTATCTCATGTAGGCGTCAACGTTGATAAAGTGGAGGTGTAAGGTTTACAGTCACAAAAAGTGATTTATGTGATTCAATTGACATAAAAGTTTTAGAGTGCATTTATATCGAAGGTAGCCGTCTATTAATGCTGTACGTTTTGTATTATATTAATCAATCAATTATTAAAATTACAGTACCTAATCGTATATTGTTTTTTTTGCTAATAAGTCTTAGTCCTCAGCAGAATAGAGCAATCATTCTGTTATGATGAACACCCACAAATTTCAAAGATTTTAATTCAAACTAAGGGTATCAAAAAGTGGTTTAAGTTAGAGAAGATAGGATTTTCTTATTATTGTGACTTAAAAGTTGCAAAATCGTTTCGAATTATTGAAGAGAATTTATGTTTTAGGGAGTCACTTTAATTTGAATCAGAGTAAGGAAATTCGATTGAAGATAGGAGTCCTTCTAAGAATCTAAGGACTCGATTGTAGTAGTAGAATCTATTTCGAATCCTCTACATATTATATTAAAGTTTTCATCCCCTTAAGTAAAAAATAAGGGATTCTTATTCCTACAACAAAATTCACACCTTTCTTATCAACACTGGAGCTCACACGAAAGTGATTCTGTATTAGGACTTGATGATTGTGGTTCAGGATTCAATCTCCTCCGTTAGTCGGAAGCCAACGTTTCGTCTTATGACATCAAAATAGCGCTCTTATTACCAAAAGTGTGCAATTCTTATGGACGTGATCTTGACATTGCCACAAGAAATCTTGGTAACGATTTTAAATATTTTAAGTATCAATATGTTAAATGTAGAAACATATTGTTAAAACATAAAAAAGGACGATTATTGTTCCACCTGAAGAAGCCACCGACTGTGTAGTGAAACAATTATTGTGGATTTTTACCGCAATATTTTCTAACTGAAAATCTGTTTGCTGTTGTATTTAATAATTAATTTAATTTAATTTTTAATACATAGAGTTATAAGAAGTTAAAGCCTCATCAATGTGCTTACAATAATTTGGACTTTCCATCTTCCAAATTATATATAACTTCAATATAAAAAAATAAAAACAAAACTGTAGATATTTTTTAAAGTGATCATAATTTGAGAGATAACACAAGTCTAACATCTTTAGCAATTAGTAAATTTCTTGACTTGTTCATGATTTTCAATACAAGACAAGCGAGATCGATAAATTTTTAATTCTTGCGGCCGCTCTAGTTTCGTCAGCTAATGTAGTTGACAGCCTCAAGGAATGAACGGTTGGATCCATGGATTGACCGATGGAGGAAAATCTGAAGGGTGAAATTTCAGTACAAATTTGTAGTCTCTTCAAGATAGAAAAAGGAGACTTTGGCAAGAACTCACCCTAACTACCACTAACGCAATATCTCTCTCTCGGGTTGATAATGCCACCGTGTGAAGTGGGCCAAACATAAAATTGTGTTAGTGGAAATTAGGTTGGGTTTTTTTCAGTCTATTTATTGTAGTCTTGTTTTATTCGTTTGAGAACTTTTGCGAGTTACTGTATGCTGATGGAAAGCACGTTCGCGAAGCTGTATAATAAAGTGATTAGCAGGTGCATTTCTTTTTGTTTTCGGCGTGGACTTTACGACCCATTGATTTTGTAATTGGGATATATGTACATACATACGTAGGTATTTATTATGCGAAGTCATTAATAAGAGAAATATGGTTAGTTGAAAGCGCAGTCGCAGTGGCACCACCACCGGTCACGCTATTTGGCTGCGTGTCGTAGTGACCGTGGTTGTCTTCGTGGTCTGTTGTTGTATATATCCGTAGTCATAGCAACCACCCACACTGCACCCGCGCGTTCATTACTCGAACGTTTCGAACGGCGGTCATACGTCACGCGGCTTCGCGCATAAATATTGGCGCGGCGGAGCTGTTTAGTATCGTGCTAAACAAAAGACACCTCTACAAGTTCAGCCAATAAACTGTAATCGCCAACGAGCTCCTTCTTCTTCTTCTACTTCTTCTTCTTCTGGTCCTTTGCGAGCTAGAGAGCGACGACGACGACGAGGGCGACCACGGCGACAACGACGACGACGTCGCGAGCGACCGACCGATTAGTGTTCTGGAAGTCCTGTAAGCACAAACCTCCGATGCTTTTCTTACCACGTCAAAGGTTTTATTGTCACGCCCGATGTAGATGTGTGCATCATGTCGTCCGTAGAACACGATTCAACCGGAGAGTTTTTCTTATTTCGAAACATGTAAGCCGTAAGCGATTGCAAGGTGGCAGTGAGTGCCTAGTTTTTCAGACAAGGACGACTCGGTGTCGAACACAACTCACAATTGCTGCAGAAGTTGCTTGTCAATTGAACTTTTTACACAGAAAATTTAACTATGGCTTTTGTACTACACTTACATTACTCAAATGTAAACGAAGAGAAGCAAGAGGACGTTAATTCCTTCCCAATAGTTTTCTTAAATAGCAACGTCGAGTCTTTTCGGTCTGTATATTGTCGATAATGTAGGAAACAATAATATTGCGAGCAGAATCGCATCTATTGCTCGCTAGTTTCGTGGCTGTATCAATGTTTACATACTTAATATACAGGGTCTTTCAAGTTGATGGGCTATTAGAAGTATATGAATTAATAGAATGAATTCAATTCTGAAACTTGGGCTCATTTGGTTATTGTTTATGCCGCTTCTTTTCAAAACATTTTCAATTTCGATTTACATCCGGTTATACCGGAAGTAGATGTTAACTTTCTTATTTTAAATGGAACAACATACTCTTTTTTTACATTTTCCGATAGAAAATCTGAATTCATGCATATTTTATAGAGGCACTACTCCGAAAATATTGATGGATTTTGAGTTATTTAATTTTTTTCAAAATTTTTGACATCTGCACGTTAACATTTAAAAAACCGTAATTCAATTAATTTTTGAGATTTTGCTTTATAACTCGTAACAATTATTTATAACTATTCACATTATCGAGAAAAAATTGTGATTTTTAACTAAAATGTACAGGGTGTTCAAATTTTTTGGTCAAAGTTGGTCAACTTCAAAGAGGCATAAGTAAATTTTTTTTAATAGAATGACCCATTTTTGACTACATATTCGAATTTCTCATTGAATTTTGCGTCTTTTGATATGGGACTATCGTATAACTTTGCTTATACTTTTTGAGAAAATCTACAATTTGAAGTATGACATTCTATTTAAAATAAGAAAGTTAACATCTACTTCCGGTATAACCGGATGTAAATCGAAATTGAAAATATTTTTAAAAGAAGCGGCATAAATAATAACCAAATGAGCCTAAGTTTCAGAATTGAATGCATTCTACTAATTCATATACTAATAGCCCATCAACTTTAAAGACCCTGTATTTTAAGTATGTAAACATTGAAACAGCCACGAAACTAGCGAGCAATAGATGCGATTCTGCTCGCAATATTATTGTTTCCTACATTATCGACAATATACAGGCCGAAAAGGCGCGACGTTGCCATTTAAGAAAACTACTGGGAACGAATTAACGTTTTCTCAGTGTACACACTTGCATTCTTTATGTAATTGGTTTGAATAAATGTTTGTCTATTGTTACGTTTTTATGTTATTTTATCTACCCAAAGTTCTCTTGAACCGTAACCTTGCGGTGCGCAGAGATGCGACTCCGCTTCTCTTTACTTTTGCGCACTGAAGTCATATGACAGGCGTGAATCCACGAGGGGTTGTAAGAGCAATGCCTCCCCTCAAAGATTTTAAAATGACCTCATACTCCATAACAGTTGGAAAAACCATCAGTAAACCCCAAAATGTACCTTTGAATCCATAAATTATACTTTTTTTGGCCTTTGGGTTAATTTTGTCCACTCCTGGTGACCCTTGAGATTTAAAAATACTTACCTTTTGCGTTACCTACAATCTACATGTAATGTTATAATTGCTGCTGTCTTGTTGTACATTTTTATAATCAACCATGACAGTGATATAATTTTAATGAGACATTCATACAAATTTATTAGTTTGTGGTAGAGATATTGACAAAAGATTATTTTTCAGTTGTTTTGGGCGCGTTCGTAAATTTTCGAAATCTTTTAATAAATAATGCAGCTTACGGATAACGAATTTACATCGGTACCGGCATGGTTCGACAGCGTCAGGGTCCTGTCTTCTTTTCGGGGCCAAGACAACAGGTATTTTAACTAAGTATGTCGTTAACTTACGGCATTGTTTAACCGGAGCCAAGGGCATTGCAGCGCTAACACACCGCCGTATTTTTTTTATTCGCTTTTGCAAGTATACGTATTCAATAAATGATCGGATAAAGGAGCGCAACCCCTTACCTTAGATTCGAATCGAGTCAACGAACCTCCCATTCGTTATTTCGAAAAGCAACATGACAACAAGAATATTAAACTCACTTGGCTGTATTACACTTATTTACTTAATAACTTTATGCTATTAATATCTATTAATAAATTTATGACTGATACTGTTTTGAACTTATCCCTTGATCGCTGCTCCAGGGGTTTCATATACCGATACGGAAAGTATAAGTGTGAATCAACCTTTAATCAGAAACTTTTTCATTTTCAGTCTTTAAAATTCCTTTTTAACGTCTTAAAAATAATAAAGTTGTTGTAAGGGCACTGAATATAAATACAGCTACATATTTTGTTGTTGTTTCAAAAATGCTCGAACGTCACCGACGTATTCCTTGGAATGTTAACAAATTGCCTGAAGGCAATTTCGTGTGTTGTTCCGATACATTTTTCCGATAAGGTTTCTCGCAATATTGTTGACGATTCATTTTTTGAAAATAGGTTGGGAGTTGGTGTCGCGAATCGAAAAAAAAAACGAAATAATAATAATCCGGTGACGGCGAGCGCTCTCAAAGCACTCACACTGCGTCCATGTCTACCGGCAGGCATGCACGGATGGCATTGCTTCACCGAAACTGCCTGCATACCTGGGCCAACCCTTAGTGATCATCATAACTCTATCGGCGTGTCCGAATTAATAAAGCCGACGACGGAATTAATAAAACTGGAAGTCAAAATTAATATCGGAAATACTTTGCATTTTGATTAAAAGGACTCGAGAGCCAAAGGCGGCCTTTGTTTTGACGACGTTTAATATTTTTTTAACAGGGCCGGATCATAAATTAACGCATACATGTGCTCAAAATGTGCTGATATGCGACTTCACATCAATTAGTATTCATTTGACTCTGACAACGTTTCATTTAAATTTCTTCTTAATATTAAAGTCTTTCCTCATTTTGTATTTAGTATCTAACAATCGAAGGGAAATATAATAATTTTTCTTTTAATTCCATTACATATTTCCTTATAACCCTAACTAATGTTTTAAAGTCCTTCGACACTAACCCACTTTTATCTTTCTGACTGTTTTTTCGTCTCTTATTTTTTATTCCCGGAATTTCAGTCATCCCCCTATAACGCCATATCATATCAACATTTTTTTCTAGTTTATCGTCGCCAATGTTCATATAAAAAATATTTTCATGTTTGTTTGACAATCTAAATAAATGGTTATGCGGTTCGGCTTGAAGTAGAAAATATGAATTTAGTCATTCCAGTCCTGTCGTTTTGCTACCTGCGGAATTTGACTCATTACCGTTCGAATGCGTGCTTCGAGTTTTTGCCGAGAACAAAGACAACCAAATCAATTATTCGACTTTTTAACCGATTTTTATCAAAAGCGCAGTCTGTGACACTTTGTATGTTTGTATAAACACGATACCGAAAGCAACTTGTTTTGTTTGGATTATGCTGTCGTGAAGAAGTTGTCTTAATTATTCACGGAAGTGGTCAAGCTATAGCGAAAACTATTTAACGATGCGCAAATGATTTAGATTCATACAAGCGATGATATTAAAAAATACAAGAATAAAGCATACAAAATAGTTTTAGATATTGTTTGATTTTGATTATTAAATTCAAATTAAATAAATAATTCATTTTTTTTTTTTAATTTCAGGTAAGCTTCCATATTCTTTACATTGGCTTAAGAAGTTACTATTGGGGTGAGTTAAATTGTCGTCTAAATATCTAGTGCATAGTCTAACTTTTTTAAAGTAGCGGCTTAAGCAATAAAACTGCCACCAAGTGAACGCCTAGCCGGAATTTTAGGACGTTAATTCGTTCCCAGTAGTTTTTTTAAATGGCAACGTCGCGCCTTTTCGGTCTGTATGTTGTCGATAATGTAGGTAACAATAATATTGCGAGCAGAATCGCATCTATTGCTCGCTAGTTTCGTAGCTGTTTCAATGTTTACATACCTACTTAAAATACAGGGTCTTTAAAGTTGATGGGCTATTAGTATATGAATTAGTAGAATGAATTCAATTCTGAAACTTGGGCTCATTTGGTTATTGTTTATGCCGCTTCTTTTAAAAATATTTTCAATTTCGATTTACATCCGGTTATACCGGAACTAAATGTTAACTTCCTTATTTTAAAGGGAAAGACATTGTTCAAATTGTAGATTTTCTCAAAAAGTATAAGCAAAGTTATACGATAGTCCCATATCAAAAGACGCCAAATTCAATGAGGAATTCGAATATGTAGTCAAAAAAGGTTCATTCTATTTAAAAAAATTGACTTATGCCTCTTTGCAGTTGACCAACTTTGACCACAAAATTTGAACACCCTGTACATTTTAGTTAAAAACCACATTTTTTTTCCAAATGTGAATAGTTATAAATAATTGTTACGAGTTATAAAGCAAAATCTCAAAAATTAATTGAATTACGGTTTTTTAAATGTTAACGTGCAGATGTCAAAAATTTTTAAAAAAATTAAATAACTCAAAATCCATCAATATTTTCGGAGTAGTGCCTCTTATAAAATATGCATGAATTCAGATTTTCTATCGGAAAATGTAAAAAAAAGTATGTCATTCTATTTAAAATAAGAAAGTTAACATCTACTTCCGGTATAACCGGATATAAATCGAAATTAGAAATATTTTTAAAAGAAGCGGCATAAACAATAACCAAATTAGCTTAAGTTTCAGAATTGAATTTATTCTACTAATTCATTCACTTCTAATAGCCCATCAACTTGAAAGACCCTGTATATTAAGTATGTAAACATTGAAACAGCCACGAAACTAGCGAGCAATAGATGCGATTCTGCTCGCAATATTTTTGTTTCCTACATTATCGACAACATACAGACCGAAAAGGCGCGACGTTGCCATTTAAGGAAACTACTGGGAACGAGTTAACGTCCTCTGAGTGTACATTTAAGCGAAACATTTTTTGGATTCTGTTAGCCTTTTTTGTCTGCAATGCTCAAAATACTTTCAAACTTTTACAGGGTTGTTTTTAGATAAGTCTTAATCTTGGGGTCAACTGCAGTGGTGACCGTTCAGGTACCTGAGAGATTCTATAATTACATTTTAGATCTCAGCTGCAAAGACTTAATAAGGATTATTTTCAGATGCCAGTCAGTTTTACTGCCCCAAAAAGTGGACAATAATTTTTTCGTTTTGCTCAAGTTAGTTTTATGGCATTTTAAATGTACATGTCTTTCACAACTACATATTGAAATTTTTTTGGTGCATAATGATTTCATGTAACCTTTCGGCCACGGTTTGTAATTCATTCAAGCTGCGTCGAAAGTGTATTAGCTATTGAAAATTGAAATGGTAATGGTGCACGTGGGCGCCAAGAGTTGATGCAAACAATTTTTCGTTTAATTGCATAACTTGTTGCCGCGTATGCGTAAGTTTAAGCTGCATGTGTTCATATTTATGGAACAGGTACTTACAGATATGTCCACGACCATCCCCGCGACTCGGACCACTTTCCCTTCCATTCAGATATAAACATATTGAAATTAACCTTTCTGAAAGCAAATATGAATAATCGGTTTCGAGTGGGTTCTGTACATGATATTCATTTGGGTGTAATTGGGATGAATTCAGGGGCGTAGTCGACAGAGCGTTTCAAAACTAAAAATATCACTTTCTGAATAATAATAAAAACTGAAGACATAAATAATTATTGTATTTAAATGTGAGTTTATCAATTTTTTGCAAGTGATGTCTGTCGGCTTTTTGTTGGCGTAACAATAAATTTTGAAACTTGTACTGTGCGTGACTTGAATATGACTGTAAATAAAAGGATTCCAATCAAATGTCACATTAAATGGACAATTTTGTGGAAATGCTCACTTTCGAAATTACGTAGAATTGGGTTAATTTTTATGTTTGTATGTACTTACCTTTTTATGACCCTCTTAAATGTCAATTGGTATTTAAGGCATAAGCCTTTCTCCATAAACATCAATTCGATAATGATTTTCAAAATATTTGGGACACTTCAGCGATGAACGTGTGAATAAGCGATTTTATTCACTTACTAAAGATTGTCAGGACATGTCGTTATTATCAGTTAAAGTGCAGTAAAACCTTCAACCTTTTAATATCCGATGTACCCAAAAGAGGACAAGATTTATCCGGGTTCCTTGTACTATTGTAATAAAAAACGTTTCTACTTTAAAATTAATAGATGTCAACGTATTTATACCCAAAAGATTAATAAGAAAGACGCAATGGTAGATGAACTCTTTTCCAACACCAAATGATGTTTCACTTTCACCAATAGATATAAGCAGCAGGAGGAGTTTTTGTTTGAGTTTTGTGTTTAAGCTTCTCGTTGTAGTTAGTACATACCTTGACTTTTTTGTGTTTTGAAATATGTATATCGAATGAATTGGAAAAAGGCAAGGGATCGAAGAGCACGTCGCACGGGATCATTTGCCATAATACCGCTGACATAACCGCGAAATGGTCTCTAAATGTCCGTTCGCATCGAGCCGGGAATTATTTTCGTAATTATGATCTTCAAGTTGAAAGTTTCTTGACGGTTTTTCGCAAGACAACATCGCTTAAGCTCGAGTTCATTATTGATGTGCACATATGTGTACCTACCTATAATATGTAAGTACTGTATGTGTGTGTGTGCGCGTATATGTATACGTGTTTAGCAACTTCGACGAGCGTTCGTTGGTTGTATGGATGAGACCGTTGAGGAAATTTAACTACAAATTGAAGTACAAGAATTATGTATAATGGCATGGAACGGAGAAGTTCGTAAATTGGATTTTCGGTGGCCGATTATTACCGGTACTGATAAATTTTTGCTCGTTTACATTACCCGACGTAATTCCGCTTAGATCTTTATTTTAAATTATTTTCGCGTCTTATTATTATTATTATGGAAATGCTGATATCAGCTTCGTAACACACATTATATAAACATTGTTCCTTAAAGTATTTTTCTACGAATTTGCATTAAAATGAAACCATCACCAGGTCACAAGTCTTCTAGATGAAAATATTGCATAATACATTTCAGACTTTCAAACATCATTTGGTTACTTGAGAATTTAGAACTTCTATTTAATTAGTACAGTAAAACTCGGTCATAACGCACTCGGGGGTACGGGTGTTATGAAATCGGTTTATTGTATGAAAAATTTTTATTAATTCTTTAGAAAAGTAGGTACGTTATAAAAGTTAATTTTCTATTGAGTGTTCCATAAGTAAAAACTGCCTGTAGCTGCTTTTGATATGGTACACTGAGAGGACGTTAATTTGTTCCCAGTAGTTTTCTTAAATGTCAACGTCGCGCCTTTTCGGTCTGTATGTTGTCGATAATGTAGGAAACAATAATATTGCGAGCAGAATCGCATCTATTGCTCGCTAGTTTCGTGGCTGTTTCAATGTTTACATACTTAATATACAGGGTCTTTCAAGTTGATGGGCTATTAGTATATGAATTAGTAGAATGAATTCAATTCTGAAACTTGGGCTCATTTGGTTACTGTTTATGCCGCTTCTTTTAAAAATATTTTCAATTTCGATTTACATCGGGTTATACCGAAAGTAGATGTTAACTTTCTTTTTTTAAATGGAACAACATACTCTTTTTTTACATTTTCCGATAGAAAATCTGAATTCATGCATATTTTATAAGAGGCACTACTCCAAAAATATTGATGGATTTTGAGTTATTTAATTTTTTTTCAAAATTTTTAACATCTGCACGTTAACATTTGAAAAACCGTAATTCAATTAATTTTTGAGATTTTGCTTTACAACTCGTTACAATTGTTTATAACTATTCACATTATCGAAAAAAAAAATGTGGTTTTTAACTAAAATGTACAGGGTGTTTAAATTTTGTGGTCAAAGTTGGTCAACTTTAAAGAGGCATAAGTCAATTTTTATAAATAAAATGACCCATTTTTGACTACATATTCGAATTCCTCATTGAATTTTGCGTCTTTTGATATGGGACTATCGTATAACTTTGCTTATACTTTTTGAGAAAATCTACAATTTGAAGTATGTCATTCCATTTAGAATAAGAAAGTTGACATCTACTTCCCGTATAACCGGATGTAAATCGAACTTGAAAATATTTTTAAAAGAAGCGGCATAAACAATAACCAAATGAGCCCAAGTTTCAGAATTGAATTCATTCTACTAATTTATATACTAATAGCCCATCAACTTGAAAGACCCTGTATATTAAGTATGTAAACATTGAAACAGCCACGAAACTAGCGAGCAATAGATGCGATTCTGCTCGCAATATTATTGTTTCCTACATTATCGACAACATACAGACCGAAAAGGAGCGACGTTGCCATTTAAGAAAACTACTGGGAACGAATTAACGTCCTCTCAGTGTACATTATAGCCATAAATCCTCAATAAGCGTGTACATTATAAATGAGTTTAACTATATTACGATTACCAAAAACAATAAAGCAGTGATGATGATCATGTACGATTATATGAAGTTTGAGAGTCACATATAAATTTGTATACATAACTGTCAATATCTTTCGATTCCCGATAGGTACCTACTCACTCGTTCACCACAATGCGAGCCGTTCGTTTACTTTGTATCTCGTTACCTCCCTATTTTGATTAAATAACGAGTGACCTTATCGCGATCTGCTCGGCCCTTTAAGTTATGTCGACGCGTTTCGGGCCCGCGTTAAGATTGATCGCGACCATTTTTGCATTGAAACGTGCATAATGGCCTCCGCTTCGGAGAATTTTCGTAGATGGAATCGGACCTCAAGGTATGCATCGCAAGTGACATCTTCGGGGTGTTGGCGTCACCAAATGGGCGCCCAACTGTACAATTCCACCAACCAACCAACGCGATCCTTCTGGAATTATTTTTTGAAATACACTTACTGTCTTTATGATACTAGCTCAAAGATTTAATTTCTTGTTTTGCACAAAAGGAGAATGACTGGTACCTACATAAAAGTAGCTGTACCATGATAAGGAAAAGATATGCCTCCGGTATCGATTGCCTGCAATATTCGACCATCAGGTACAGTGTTATAATAAATGAAAGGAACACAAATGTCTGAAAACTATTTATGCTGATTTTCTATTGCTATTTTAATTTTTCTAAAATAGAATAATGATGTTATTGTGGATTTTATTGAGAATTGTGGATGCGTATACCTATACGTTTTATTGTGATTTGTTATTAGGTAGTTGTAGTTACGTATAGGTATAATGGAGTGGCGTAGCCTACGAAGAAGAAGCATCTAAACCCAGGTGGCCGCAATTTATACATATGAATATGCTAACAGACTCGCTCGGTCTCTATTGCAGGCAAGCGTGCGGCCTTTATTTAGCCGAGTCTGTTCGTCCTGCGGACGCATGATGTCTTTGCGAAGCCGCAGATTTCTATCGGTAGCAGTAAATCGAGCGTTGAGAGACAACAACCGGCCAAATGTGCCGGCCGGTTGCGAATGGAACCGTTTTCGAAATTAATAGAACAGAGACAGACATTGATGCTTTTACAGTGTTTTTGAACTTTGGATATCGTCGTTAAATACCATATCTGAGACATAAATGTTAGATCCCTCATTGTTACGTTTATAAAGCGTATCATATTATCGTATTATCCATTAATTCACTGAGCCAAATGTGAGGGGAGGGCTCCAGAATATTCTCATCAAAACTTATTGACAGAAAAGGGGGTTTTAGTGAGCGATAATATTTTTTACTCGAAGATTTTCTTTCCTCGTTTAATTAAAAAATTATTGAAAGGAATAAAGTTCAAATTGAAGTAACAACCTTATATAATCAATTCGAATTAACGAATTTAAATTGGTTCTAGGTTCTATTACATTTTCTTGTGGATATTTTGATTTTATGGATTGCCAAATATTTTCAACGCTGCGGCCTATGACGACGTTACTTCGTTTTGTCTCCAGTATGCTGCCATTTTTTTTGTCGTTTTGTTTCTCTTTTCTACCTTATTTTCGTTGACACAGCGGCATGTCTCGTTGCCGGTCGCTGTTTCGTCCGTCCGTTGCCGTCTATTTCGAATTTCGGCCATGAATCACGCGAAGGAGATGTCTCTTTGTCTTTGGCCCGATCTCCATCGTCGACCGGTTGGTTCGTTGCTTGATCCGCGCGCACAACTTTTCCTCTGCTGTTGTCCGTTCGTAGCCGCTTTTGGAAAAAATGTTAAATTTGACGCGTCATCTGCATGTGCAATAAGAACTCGGCAGTTTGACGAGACCGATGAATGGGAAAGATGGAACGTCAACCGGGTTAGATGTACAACGACCTCCTCTCCTCACTTATCATTTACTGATTTTCCCACAAAACGCAAAACTCGAAACATGTGACGTGAATTTTAATTCGCATACCGTTTCCTCCAACCTCGTTCACGTCATTATATTAGCTTTGAAGATTTTATTTCATTTAATTGCTAGAAGGCAAGGTTCGTGTATAAATAAAACCAGAAACATCAACGATAACACCTAAAAGGAAACAAGTTATGATTCTTCTTAAGATATAGAGTTTTAAAATTGTAATTGGCACTTTCACAGGTTTTGTATTTTTTTCTAGGGTTGTTGGTATGTCGTATGTTTAAACAAATCGATACGTTCGAATGAGAATTAAACTAAGCCGTGTTGTGGCTTCGTTCTCTAATAAAACTGTCAAGGGTAGAGAGTCAGTATGAAGTGTCAAGATCGTGCAGTTGGAAGTTGGCGCGGATAATGGGCAACTCGATGGCAATATGGTTCATAGTTCGTGACTTTATGTACACATGTAGTTCGTACGTAGTATTACCGTACGGGCAAGTCGAGTTCGTTACGACGACGAACAGGGTCATTCGAACGAGCTTCCATAATTGACATATCAATGGTGTGAAGTAAACACTAAACGCTTTCGATCTTGCACCATAAAATTCGAAACGTTTGGATCGGAGAAGACGATGCGAGCGACGACGGGAATCGAGTGAGGCACCCTCGGTATGTTGCACATCTTACCACAAAGAATGGACCTATACCAAGATGCACTTTCAAAAATAGTTTGTCAAATGTATGTTTCAAATCACACAAGAAATATCTCTACATAATTTGGTGGACTCTCGGAGCTTAGGCCATCACATTATTTCACCTATTTTATTCCTGCATATTTTCAGCTAATCTTTGTTTTAGTTCTTCCTTTGTCCTTCAGCGTTCCTTTTTCTGTCAGATTTACTTACAACTAGTTCTTCATATTTTAGACATTATTCCATCATTCTGTCTCTCCTTCTCCTTATTAAATTCGATTCCTTTCTTCTCCTCTTGTTTCCAGTATCTCTTCGTTTGTACCATTTTCTATCCATTGGATGTTCATAATCTTCATCTAATAACACCAAGCCACAACATCTGGTAATTAAAAAAACAGGAGACATGGGTGTGCTTAAGAGAAATCCATAAGTTTTATCGTTTTATTGAATTCTCCAAGTCGACATACGAAACATATTGTAAGAAAAAACTAAGCTTCATGTCTATTATAAGGCCTTTGTCGTCATAGATAACGTAGAATGTCATTTTAATTTCTGATTATCATTAATTAAATATTCTAGATGATCATTACGTTTGCTAGTTTTGTCTGTTCTGATTTGAAACGCCCATAGAGGTATTTTAATTTCGATTAAGCTTTTTGACTATTGAAACCGTCAACGCCTGCCCGCTAAGCCTATCGATTTAATTTCACATTAACATAGAGATTTTTATTTAATAAATTCCGGTTTGCGATAAAGTTGTTGATGGTTTTTAGCAAAACACCTCAATTAACTTGCCTTAGTCTATGATTATTGTAGTATAATAAGTACAATAAAATTTGAATTTACAGGTTTGTCGAAGCTTTGTCGGCGATTTTTTTACAATTAATTTATTGCATAACGGATATTGTGGAATGCAGTGGTTTGGTCCTGGTTGTATTATTTATTTAATTAAATTTTTTATTCTGATGTGATTTCTGCATTTAATTTGGTATTTTCCAATCGTTTCGAGGTTCGTAGTTTGTGCTGGTTGCTTTAACTGACTGGGATTACATACTAGTTCAATTTCCTTACCAAAATGCGTATTCACTATTAATAGAGTTGAGTAAAATAAGTAATAACTACGTAGTCGGTAATCGGAATTTTCTACATAATAATTGAGTGTAGGATGAGGGCTTTTTATAACCATCAGGTACGGCTTAGACCAACTGCAGCCATCCTCAACATTAATCAACGTTCTAATCTGAAAATTGATTTGTGTAAGTTACATCTACTTGCCACAGGGTTATGCCCAAAAAAAAAATGAATGTCCATCTTCAGTTAAGCCATAGAAAGAAATGGAAACTAATACTGTAAATTTGATTTAATTGAAAAACATTACAATTTTGTAAAATTTTATTCAGTTATGAAGCCTGCAATTCAATCGTAGGGTCCTATTTCCTCTTAATAATAATAAAATATTCTATAACTAGTTGACTATTAAGCCATCTACAGTTTTGATATCGAAGGTGGTATCAATTAACCAGGATTTTAAATTAAATTTAAACATCTTGTAGTTGAAGCTAAGCAATTGCAACATCAGTGGGCGGGTCTAATCAGTTATATTCTGGTCAGCTGCATACAAACATACAGTAAAATATTTTCACGTAGTTACATTGATTGTCCTTCTGTTTATGATGGGATGTATGGCTGTAGTTGTAATGTGTCCATGGCAACGAGCGGTTGACTAGTGATATCAAGCTTATCATGGTAGAGCGGCGTTGCGTTGGGCCGCGGCCGCGAGCCCCTTGATCGTTTTCTTTCACAAAATTCATAACATAAATAGCTACACGCTTAAATTATTATTAAAGGAGCGTAAAAATAAAACAAGGCGAATATAGGTATTCATTAGTTTTTGCCGGAGCGAGTGTCCTCGCCTGGCCTTCGTACATCCTTGTCGGACTGGCGCGCGAACAGAGATGGACGAGAAGGAGGCTGCCAGCCTCCCGAGAAACCAATCAGAACTTGATCAGCAATTTTCTAGCTACACTTGTGGGATAATCAAAACAAAGGCAACCATTAATTATAAGGCCCCAAGTTCGAATATACAGGTTGTAAATAAATGACCTTACAAAGTAATTAAGTTACTCATTACTACTCACATGCGAGAACCTCGTTGCTCTTCTGCACTCAGTATGCACAGTCTCTTCTTTTTAGATTCTACTCGTTACTTACTCTTCTTCGTCTTCTTCTTCTTCTTCTTCTTCTTCTTCTTCATCTTAATCCTTATTTACCTTTTTGTTTCAGTCAGTTCGCGTTTTATCCTGAAAAATATTTTTCGAAAGATCTCATTCACTAAAATCAATTTAGAGCATCAAAATATCTAACTAGGACACTGGATTTTAAAATATTCGCAAAATTAATTGATTTAGTGCTGTGTTAAATTGAAGTCTGGTTTCAGGATTGAATCATTTCCTTGTCTTGAAGGGTTGGGTTCTCTGTCTATAAAATTCTCTAAAAATACCTAAAGTCGTTCCTTTTTTCTTATTTAAGTTAATAGTGAAAGTTTCTGTAAGAAAATCTTGTAGGCCTGTGATATAATAATCGATTAACTGCTTTTTGATTATTATTTGATAAAAATTTAATTGATTTTTTAATGGTTATTTACTACACGGAGAAAACAATGATGAAAATATTGCTAGAATTCTAGCAAACATGACTAAAAAATCTGTCAATTATATGGACGACCAGACGCTCAAGGAGATTTTACTAGAAATGTCTAGTCAATCTACGTTCGGTGTTGAGACTGAATTCTAGTAAAATTGACTTGATTAGAAAACATTTTTTAAAGTTCTTATCACTAATTTCACTAAACTATTCCCATTCTAGTATTTTTTTCTTTACGACACGATAAAATAATCGAGTTGTAGAGAAAAAAAGTCTTAGACTTATTTAGCTTGATTATTCTAATACTAATTATTAGAAAGAATGAAAAATTGTTTTGTACCACCAAGTACATTTTATGAGAATTCTAGTATTATTTACTAGAAAAATTTTACTTGACTCATCAAGTATTAAAATCATGATTATTTTTCTCCTTGTACAAATAACGAACGTTGTTTTATTTGCCATTAGATGTAGCATTGTTTCGTTTTATTCACTTCATTAAAGTTCGTTAAATCTGAATTGTATACGTAAGCAAAATTTAGCAGAAATCTCAGTCTTCATTTCCTTTTCTTAAGTCATGACATGGTGGTTGGCACGTCGCAAAACAGATGTCTGATGTGCAAAATTAATTTCCGTTTTCCCAGACTTCAATTAAACGTATGGACGAGCAGAATAAAACGTTTGAAAAATTTAAATTGGATATCGCTTAATAACAGCCCTTCGTGTAAAGAGTTTTTTGTCCCTTTTAATAAAACCGTTTTATAATTTAATATACTGGAGCACTTCCTTTTTAGATTTATTCACACATTATGTATTATGTTGTGTTATGTAGAAGTCGTTTAACACTCCCAATATGACATTGCGCCTAGAATGAACTACAGACAAGGCAATAATTGGAAACATTATCACTAATTTTTATTTTATCGAAGAATACTTATTAGACCCTGAATACCATAAATGAAGTATGTACCGCATGTGCAATAAAATATTTGAACAAAAACTACCTCTCAAGCTCTTTATTATTTATGTCTGTATTAATTGCGAACGATCAACGTATGGCCCTCTGTTGTGGTCAGCTGGGTATAGACCATGTGCATATGTATTTAGATGTTTAAGTTCAGGAGCATTCGAATTAAGTTGTTTACATGCTTTTTTTAATGAATGTTCGCATTAATTTTTTCTAATTGTTGATATCTTTCGGTTGCGAAGCTGAGCCAATTGCTAGCTTATATACTCAAGCAGGTCTACGTATGTATCTATTAACTTCTAGTAATGATTATGTTTAATGCAATACTGAATACCGGTTGGTCGCACGACTAATTGTAAGCAAGATGTGGATTCCAAAGGGATAACAATATTATCCTGCGTGATAATAAGAATATGTTTTTCTATGAACTACATGAGACTAAAACATCATGTTGATTACAAAGCGTAGGTAATACCTAGGTTACCTGTAAATTAGAATACCATAAGATTAAAAAAAGATTTACCAAAATAATTGAACGTAAATATAACACATCAAAAGTTGGAAGTAAGTTTGCTTTTGGACATCTTGAAACATTCAAGAACTTTTCCAGTATTTTGGAAGATTTTTTAAAAAATTTTGAAACGGTCAAGAACATCCTAGAAATTTGTATGATTTACTAGAATATTCAGCGAGGTTCGTACATCTTTCATCAATCAGAACACTTTCTTATTTAGGGAATCTATTCTAGAACAGCCTGAAATATTTAAGGACTTTTGACAAAATTTTGATGGATTTGAAATTTTTTAAAAAAATTTGAAAGTATTCTATAACATTCTCGAATATTCAGTCATATTTAAACATCTTTCACCCATCGACAAAGTTCCTTATCTAGGAAGTCGATTGCAGAGCTTTGAGGAATATTTCAGAAACAAAATTTGGAAAGATCTGAATGTTTTTAGAAAAATTTGAAATAGAATGTGTTCTATACCATTTTATAACATTCAATCATGTTCATACATCTTTCAATTATCAACACAGTTCCTTATTTAGGAAGTCTATTTTACAACATCCTAAAACGTTGCAGAATTTATGACTAAATTTAAGAAGATCGGAAATCCCACTAAAAACATTTTCATGTAAAAATGTTGCCAAGACGAGTCTACATAGCTTACCCTGTGAAAAAGTTATCAGATCTCGTATAAAGCCAAGCTCTAAAGACTACACGCTCTAAACCTACAAGCTCTACACTACACCTTAATCAAAATCTATGAAAAAGTGGTCAGATCTCATGTAGAGTCAACATTCTTGATCTATGCGCCCTTACTTTACCAAGCCTAACTTCACATACTCTACATTTTAGTCAAAACGTGTGGCTTGGCCGTTTTGCTACCGTTACGAAGATTTCATAGGCATTCGTTCATCGTGTGTGAAATAAAACGGCCAAGCCACACGTTTTGACTAAAATGTAGAGTATGTGAAGTTAGGCTTGGTAAAGTAAGGGCGCATAGATCAAGAATCTTGACTCTACATGAGATCTGACCACTTTTTCATAGATTTTGATTAAGGTGTAGTGTAGAGCTTGTAAGTTTAGAGCGTGTAGTCTTTAGAGCTTGGCTTTATACGAGATCTGATAAGTTTTTCACAGGGTAAGCTATGT
Source organism: Agrilus mali (assembly GCA_029378335.1). Lineage (NCBI taxonomy): Eukaryota > Metazoa > Arthropoda > Insecta > Coleoptera > Buprestidae > Agrilus > Agrilus mali. Next base: position 3,760,920 of record CM055657.1, on the reverse strand, counting down.
AGACTCGTCTTGGCAACATTTTTACATGAAAATGTTTTTTGTGGGATTTCATTTATTTTTGTAAGTTGTTTAATGGACTTTTTTGAGTAATTTGGACCAGTAACTGAAGTAACAAATAATACGAGCGAATTATAGAATTATTACGACGATACGATACGACTACGAAATTACGAATATGAAATGCAAATATTTCCTAGCAATCGATAATAATTCGCAGTAGAAAAATGTCGATAGCGTATTTGAAAATACAGTCAGCGCCATCTAGTGCTTTTTTGTTATAAGTATTTTATTATTTTGTTAATATATCTAGCTTTTCAATAGTTATTACTGCATGATTTGTAGTTAGTGCAAATGTAGTGCAAGTCTCATACAAACTTCCACCTCCTATTCTGAAAGGATAGGTTAGGTTAGTTTTTTTTATTTTTTTGTTGTCTTTGTAGTAATATTAGCTTACATACCAAATTTCAGCGTTCTAGGACTTCAGGAAGTACCTTAAGAATTTTGATGATCATTGAGTGAATCAGTGACGAAATCGGGGGTTTTTAGACATTAATTAAATCTAAAGTATAGTAGCTACGACATTCAAACTTTGTATGTTTAATGATTGTACTGGTGTCAGTATATCTTGAAATTTTTAACTATTTAGCATCATCCAAACCAATGTTATGAGAGTTAAAAAAAACGACGAAACGTTTCAAGAAAAGGTAAGTAGTGCCCTAGCGCTCCGCTTGGCTCGTCTTGGCGGGGGTACTCCCGTGCCCCCAGATATCTTGAAAACTTCTGGATATTGTTCTACAACTTTCTACACTGTCCATCCTTTAACCAGAAAGTTTATTCTAGAACATTCTTAAAAATTTCAAAACGATTGACAAAATTGTGGAAGAACTAGAATATTTTAGAAAATTCTAAAAAATCTTAGATAGTGTTCTATAACTTTCTAAAACATTCAGTCATATTTGTACATCCTTAAGCCACTAATACACAATGTTACTCAGTATGTTTTTTCTAGAATATTTGAAAACATTTCAGGACTTTTGATATAATTTTTGAAAATCTGCAATTTTTTATAAATTTTTGGAACATATTCGTTCATCTATTATCCACCCCACATTTCATTATCCAGAAGTAAGTCTCCTAGAACATCCTGAGACATTTTCAGACTTCTCTCGAGAAACTATGAGGAGCAAAGGAGTCGTAATTAACTCCACTTTCTTGCATAAACTGGAATTAAAATAATCAAACATCCATTTGATTTAAATATTTTACCTGCTTCCATTAAAGAAAGGATTTAAGCGCTCCATCAAGTTATCTTTTATTAAGCTACGTTAATTTCTAGTATTTTTAGCGATACCCGATACCTAATAACATTCTTGACGTCTTAATCGATTTACATAAAACTCTCTTAAAAACGAACGTTACTTTGGAAAAATTGTACGGATTATCATTCGCACGTCATAATTTTGACTTAATGATGTTGACTTAGAGCGATCGAAGCTTTCGAAGAACGATTTAAAAAGTGCTTCAAGGACAAAAAATTGTTGGCGCAGAGTGTTGGCAACAGTGCCTGTGGCGTGACTCGTTTCCGAGCCATCTTTTCGGCTTATTACAGTCACGGATCCATAATCGAAATTACAAGAACTAAATATAATTACGAAAAAAATGCGCTTGGACTGTATCATTTGAAGAGGCAGAGTGGGCTATAATGACATAGCAGGCGGTGTGTCACTACCGTTCGCCGCCACCTCTGGTGCCCAACATCGTTGCCAGATAGTTTTGCTTCGATAAAAGTATAAATTTGCTCTTTCCTGTCACGTCGTAGATTTCTATCGTATCATGTAAAGTCTAAGATTTTTTTTGAACGAGTTTTCTAATTTAGTCCTACACACATTTACTTACATCTCCTTTTCATGAAGGGGAATATTTAACAACGAATTTACTCTAATCTCTATCGTCAGATAGGTACCCTCAAAAAACTATTTCAAATAAATGTTTAGAAATTTGTAACAAACCAAAAGGAATATGTACAACTTTGTCAATTTATTATCGGACGAAAATGTACAAATGAAGGAAGATTTCGTGAGATTGTTTACGGACGAGTTGGCCGTTGACAGGTGATGGTATGGTGGTAAAAGTCTAGCTAATAGGTTTCCGAGATGCGGCTACCCAGGAACCCAACCGACCGTTCCGTCCCGACCCGTTCCGTTCGTCTCGCCCACCGTCACTACCATCAGAGCCGCAGCATTGTCTTAAAAACGCTACACTTAGACGTAGTCCTTTCAGTGGTTTTTGTTTTCATTTTTTATAATTACTTACATCTCTTAACCTTGAATAAGCTTTCGACAACGCAACGGCTTGCTCAGAAACATTAACCACGAAAGTTTGAATTTGTTCTTCTTCCAACTTATAGCAGAATATGCAGCTTGTCATGGATCCACCAAAATTTAATTTTAGAATTACTTAAAGACACCAAAAATAAAAAGAAGTTGAACAAATACTTTTAGAGCAATAAGAATTGCATGACCAAATTGTTCTTGTGGTTTAGAAAATCTTTGAAGGTATTTTATCATATGGATCTTGCTCAGCCTATCTACAGAAACATTAAACTCGAAAGTTAAGTTGCCAAGGAAAATTCAGCTTGCCGTACATCCACAAAAATATTAATTTAAGGGACACTAAACATACATCAAAATAGCAATGTGAATGACATGACCATTGAATCTTCGTTCTTCCTCATATAAAGGAGATATCAGGATGCTTCGTTTTATATACTACTAATATCGAAGACAAAAAGGGGATTGTTGCGGTAGCTGTAGAATACAAGAGAAAAAGTACTTGGGAGTTTGGAACAGGAAGAAGAGTTCTTCACATCAGTACAATTATAAATTATCAGCTTATGCGCATATGTTAGTGGTTTTGTAATACGCGACGCTAAACTCGGATTATGCCGGTAATTAAATGGTTGTGAGACGTTCCAAGATGTTTAATCCGTTTCTCTTTTTTTTGTCTCTCTCTCCCAATATCTCAATTGTAATGAGACATATGTAGTTGTCGTATTGATGTTCCCATCTGTCGAGTATTAAAAGAACATATTTCATGTTATCACTATCTTGAACTAATCCCACTTTGTTCTTGTCATTGTATCCGTGAAAGTTTTCGACAGAAGTTTGGCAAGCGTAATGGTTAATTTTCAGAGCTATCAATATTCGCGGCGAGTGACGTTTATAAAGTGGCTGGCTTAAGTGGGTTACAGACAATTCGCTCATGATTTGCGACAAAACATTGTTCATACTACCTGTGCGGATTGTGATTTATTAACTGCGCGAGAGTAAGTAATAAAATCGTATAAGTACGTAATATTGGACGTGTCTATTTGTCGTGGAGTTAGTTTGTAGCCGGAGTCTCTGAACGCCACCTTGTAACCCAGATTCGTTCCATTTTATGCAAAAATTACGCTCGATACATGGGAGCTACGTGAACGTCATGTCGTGTAACCAACTCCTTTACCAATACTATTTAATGTATTGCAACATATCCTTCTTTTTAATCAACTCCATTCATATTCATGATTTTTCCCACTTCTCACGTGCGATATAACTTCAAAACGCTCCTTAGATTACACTTTGTCAATCAGCATTTAATTCTGATGTGAAACTTCGAATGCCAACGGCAGGTGAAAGTGTACCTATGGTATGTGTTTTGCTGTTTGACATCTATCAGTATCAAATTTCTGATAAGACAATCCCTGATGAATTACCAGATTCTTAGCGTTTCACAACTCCTTCCTTATGCAAATCTTTGAATATTGGGATTACACAATTTAAAGAGTGCCCATTGCAGATTTTCATATCCTGAAATCTTAGAAGAGAAATTTAAAATAATTACACTTTGGTTTATTTGATTTATCCTTGAATTAAAAGTTAATCATTTGTCTTGTGGTAACAAAGGGATGTAGTGCCAGAATTGGCTGGGTTAATTCTAGGTCGTCTGAGATGATTTTGGAAGTCGAATATCCTCGCGGTCGTACCGCAATTTGGAATTATTCTTTCGATAACTACCGGACCGACAGACGGTATAATTGCAAAGACAACGAAACTATTATCCGACTACCTATCATTAGTGGCGCAAATTCTATGCCGTATCTAATTTCGGTCGGAACACCGTAGGTAAAAAACGCCACAAAGACACCAGTTTTGCTGAATGCCCTGTTCAGAAACCATATAATTGCGACTTTTGGAATTCTAGTAGTATTGAAGCCAATTACTCATCGCTATTCCCCGTCTAGCCATCCTTCACCTGCGGCTAAAAGTTTTAGAATCAATTTTTTTTGTCACGCAAATACTTTGGTATGGGTATGTATGTTTCGGACGTGATGATTGATTTGCAATGTTATTCACTCATCGAATATCGTATCAAAAATTGCTGTCTATGGCAATCTTGAATTCCAACAAAAAGATTTACAATTCCATTTATTTTTACTTTTTGACTATCAGTAATTTGCTTGAGAGTTGGGTTTGGATTCCAGTGTCTGGACAGTAAAGTATTTTTATACTACTAGGGGAGGATTGCGGAAGGGGTTGACTAGAAGTGAGGATTCTCTTCATTTGAGCAAAGCTTGGGCAAAGTCTATAAAGTTTGCCTTTCAATAGGTGTTTGAAAAAGACAACAGTGTCCACGATACTGAAAAATTATGTACCTACTTTTCTAAAAATTAATAATTAGCGAGCTTTTTATTGTTTTTAAGGTTCCGTTGTGTACGTTATAACCAAGTCTTACTGTTCTGTTATTATTGCATTTGTATTGAATTACATTAAACAGTAGCTTTCTCGATAATGACATGTATAAAAGTTGTGTATAGCCAGTTTTAGCACATTTTGTGTCGCTTAATACGCGCTGGAACATGAGCGCTTTACGTAAATGCACTCCGTAATAGAATCGGTCCCTGAGCGAACCCCTGCGGTACTCCAATTACAGCGGACGGTTATTCACGCGTAAACGTGTCATTACACAGAGACGTAACGCGTCGTTATGATGAAATCCTGACATGTTACAATAACGATATTCTTACACACACACACACTCTTGAGGGTAAAATTTATGTTATATTTAGTGTATGATCAGCGAAAAAGATCGATTGAATAATAAAGTTCGTTGATGAAATTACGAAAGAAAAGAGCGTGGACGTCGTAAATATGGGCGACACATGAGAGATATCTTGTGTATGTGTGTTATATATGTAAGTTTGTATGTGTATTTGTGTGTGTGTGTGTACCTTTCACATTTGCCGCGTGGTGGTAAGTAGACAGGTTGCACCGCGGCCTTTTGATGAGCGATATGGCGCTTTATTTTATCGCCAGGGGCGCATATGCGGCTACCGAAGCACTTCTTATTGCCAATTAACAACACGATACCGACAATCTTTGAGCCGATCGTTTTCCTTGTTACTCCCGGCTTTTCTTCTTCACTCGAGTAACTTTGAAAGTTTTAAAAAGAACCGATCGGTCTCTGTACCACAATGGAAATTATGGCGTCGACCGTTATCGCCCGATTCACGCGTAAAAGATTTACTTAATCGAGCCGAGAAACGACACCAGAAAACCTCCTTTCTTTCTTTTAGGTACTCCTTATCTTTTTTTTTTCTGTAGCTGCTCGTGCGTGTAATATTTTATTTAGCATAAACAGACTCCTTTTATGTCTCATTTTGCCACTGAAATACGTTTGCACCTTAACCTCTAAAACTATTCATTCTCATGTTTTTCTTGGCTCTCTTTGGAATTAAAATTTTTAATTACGAAGTACCTACCTGTATCGAAGTTTTGATAAAATAAAATCTTCCTCCAGATTTCTCCAAACGGTACCAGGACTTGTTGAACGTTTCAATTACAACTTACCACTGAAAGGATTTCCTAAAACTAAAAAATAACATTGAGGATGGGCAAGAGATTGTTAGCATTGCAAAATTATTAACATACAACCTGTGTTATGTTTAGAATGATTGCGGCCGCGGTCTCGTCAGTTAAAAAGTTATGCTGGCCCCAATATTGCCCATTATATCTCACGTCGCGTCAGGTAGAGAAAGTTCTTAGGCCACTTCACGTAGGTGTCAATTTTTAGTCTTGTTTGGATTGTTGGTAATTTAACTTGACGGAAATTTGCATATATTTAGCAATGTTCACTTAAGTGGTTTAACATGTATTTCTTTGATACGATAATAAACTACAATATTCATTTTGATGCAGAAAATTACTTCTGGTCTAGACGACGATGTCAAACTGAAGTAATGAAATTCATTGCAGTATGTTTAGACTTATTTCAAGTAACATTTATTTATTTCTCAATTTGTAGTTTTGTTTTAATCAATAAGCTAAAACGGTCACCCACTTCACCACCCTAACATACAACTTTTCATGTACGCCTCTGACTTGAGTGGAGGGAAATGCATCAAATTTTTAGTGTGTGAAAAAAAAATTGCCAACCCATGCAACAAAACTACGTATGTAATATCTAAGTGATAACTCATGGTAAGATGGGTGTATTTCATAATTCACATCGGATTAAATCTCTTTCTCTCTCTGTATGTCGCGGTTACGTAACGGCGTATGATTTATTATAAGGCTGCCGCTTTAATTAAACGAATGCCCATGCGTTTTCGAGGAGATTGATTTTTCTGCCGGCCATCAGCCTAATGTCTTTACGGCCACTTAAACTTGCCCTACAAAAACCCGTGCGAAATTCGAAAGTGCAACAGAACAAGTGATTGTCGATCATTAAGTGTAGGTATGGGTACCGAACATACGTATAAGCATAAATTTGTATACCTATCTCTAGTGTATGTTCACGTCGATGTTTTAGACCGATAAAATCGTCAATTTGTTTAAAAGTTCAATAACAACCAACTGCCTAATTGGTAACAACCATGTTAATATTTCATAATTCTGTTCATTATTTTAAAATGGTAAATCAATTTTATGATAAAGTATGCAGGTGCTTCAAAAAAAAAAAAAAATGATTCAAATTCTCTTTTTTTTGACATTCTGAAACATTCTTGAATGATCTTCAAGATTCTGGAACATTCTTTAACATCGCCAAATCATTCTGAAATGTAATAATAAAACAATATTTTACTTCTTAGAACATATTTGAACTCCCTGTAACATTCTAAAAAAATCTGCTTCATTCTCATCCCCACTCCGTGCTGTTTGCTGGGTGAGTAGTGACATCAGTAGACGCCTGGCGGGGATGACTAATCGATTGATAATAATTGATCAGTTATCGACCACTGAGAGTTGAAGATTATTACAGTACTAATATCGCTATTAAAAAATGGGGGTTGGTGGTAGAAGGATGAAAATTATGGGTTATATATATTTCTTAATGCCAAATCATAAAAAAATATAAAAAAAAAATTTTGTCCAAAAAAAAGTTAGGGGTGGACAACCCTTATCACTTAGGGGTATAAAAAATAGATAGTAACCGATTCTCAGACCTACTGAATATGCATTGTGACACGAGAATTTTATATATTAGATAATGCTTTATTTTTAATTTAAAGATATTTGCAAAATAAAAAAACAAATACATAATAAAACTATACAAAAATTTTTAACTTTTATACTAAAACCTGTTTCTCTTTATTTGTTTTAATAACCTCAGTCCACTTTCATCTTCATTCACCAACTTTTTACATTTTTTCCCATAATTTGTTCTCCTCCCATCTTTCCCAAGCATGCCTCTTCCTGTGATACACTCTCCATCTTCTGTCCTCTTCCTTTCTCCAATATTTGTATTCCCTACACTCATTCCCTATCCTAAACTTAACTAATACGCGTATATATCCTTTTCTATTTCTAAGTACTTTGGCATCCATTCATTTTGCCAGTCCCACCACATGGTTCCTCCTAATCCTTCCGCATATCTAATTTCCCCAATTCTTTTTAAATCCTCTCTTCTTATTATCCCATGTTAGATTTTTTTCTCACCATTTCCTAAATATTTTTACCTTCCTTTTCCGCTCACCACTTGTACTTGATTAATTTTTAAACCCTGCCTTATTCCCTCTATATCGCAGCTGCTGTTTTTTCTTATTTGTAAAATCCTCCTCCCCCATATTTCTCTCCCAATATCCCTCTCTTTTAATATTTCCAACCTTTCTTCATATTTAACTACTCTCTTTATTGTTTCCTTTCACAAATTCCCACATTTAGTTTCCCTATTTATTAAATAATCCGGTGTGTTTCCCATTTGTTGTAAAATCCACTTTATGTATTTTCTGCATGTAGTTTTCACATATATTTTTTATTCGCGTGTCCAAATTTCCACCCCATAAAATACTACACTTCTCACCACCACATTAAACAACATTATTCTCCTTCTCAATCTTCTTTACATACCTTGTGTCCGATTCCCTTTCCATGATTGCTGTACCCTTCGCTATTTGGTTAGAAAATTAACTTGGTACTGATTTTAATTGGCGAAAATTTTGAATATCTAGTTGGTTATAATTAGGGGTTGATTTAGGTCAAAAAATCTGATTGTTTAAAAAGTGGTTATTGTTGCAATTCGTTTAGATGAGTGAGGTTCCTGGAAAAGGATCTTATACGACGACTTGTGTAATTGTTTCTCGTCTTCGGAAAGTAATGAAATTCTTATGTATTGGAAACAGGTAAAAGTGCTTGGCATTGCAACTACCGAACATATGTTCCTGTAAAATATTACGCATTTTTAAATTTAATGCGTCCGATCGCTTAAAACGTGTCTTTAAAGAAACGTCAGGCGCTATTAGCGTAACTGAGGACGACTTTCTGGCAAGCGGATCTATAAAAACCTACCAAATCCGATTTTATACTAATTAATTGTCGGCCAGCTTTTTTAATTGCACCTCTTTAAGACACGGACTGCGACACTTCGGAAAACGGTCGAATTATTGCGGACGGCCACTGGCACACACTGCGATTTCGGGAACGCTCGTTTAATTATTTTCGGTGCAATCGAAAGGATTCCAGAGAACGCGGAGGATGCAGGTAACTCAAACCATCATCTGAAACGTTTTATTATTCGACACCCCGCCTCATAACGTGCTCTCTTCGATACCATTAACTTCTTCCTAAATTTATCGATTAGATACTACAAAAGTTTTCATCTAATTTATCGACACATATCGGTTTAGAGTTTATTGGAATAATTCTGGAATTCGGAAGATTAATTAGCTTATTAGCACTCAAGATGAGGACAGTCTGACCCTTACATCCTTATTGAATCTACCCTTGGAGCTGAAATTCAACATATGTTGAAGAATATTTTAGGTATCTAACACGTCATTATGGTAATTGCCTCTAAGATTTGCAATCGTTTTAATACCTGAGGCGTTACCTTCCAAACATTTAGAAGATTTTTGATAGTTAAGTCCGAGCACTAGTTTAATTTATTTAGTGGTTATTTTAATAGTATATGGAATTATTATTAAATACAACCTCCAAAAGGGCAGATTTGTGAACAATTGAGTATTTACAAAAAACTTTGTACCTACCTACCACATAGACTTCTGTAATTTGTAAGCTGTAGCAATTTGCAACTGTAACCCCATTTCTTAATAAAATTACCAATTCAAACTTGAACTCACAGCGAGCATTAATTCTATTCATGGCTCATATATTATACTTTATAATGTTCATTATTGATATTATTTATTGTAATTATCATAATTAGGCAAAAGATGAATAGCTCATTTGATCAAAAGGCAATAACGTAAAGTATTACACAATTCTCCAAATCAACTAAAATTTGTCGCTTTTGATACAGCAGTATTACTTATTATTATTATTGTTATTAGGTACTGAATAAACAGTTTGAACATATAGTATACCTACGTAATTAATTTTTCTTTATCATTTTGTTACATTGTCAACGGCTACATTTTGTTATTTATTTGTATGATTTAGCCGTTAACTAGAGATTAATTAAATTAGTTGCAAGAAACGGTCTCAAGTGGCAGAGTAGCAGTAATATTAATGTAAAAGTCAATTATGTATTGACCCAGATCGAGGGTAATTCATTTTTCCGCATTTAATATTCACGTTCTTTTGCGCAATACAATCGGCCGTATCGCTAATGGGATCACGCTGAGTTTTATGTACCGGTTGCCTTTTAAAAACTAAGTAATCGCGGTTATTTGAAGAAGTCGCCGATAACTCAGGTGTTTAACTGTTGCTCAAAACGATTTTTACGATTCGGAAGGTTTCTTAACTGTATTTATGGTCTATTGAGAGAGAAAATGCCGAGAACCGTCACGAGCACAAACGAATACAGCAACTATTTTCAATCTAATTAATGAAACGTAGGAATGTGGTAAACATGTGCAGAAAATTAGTTGTCGCTTATTGAATTTAATTGTCTGTATGTGCTTACCTACAGGTCTTTTAATTAAAGCCCGTCCATCGTTTTCATGTCGAATACACGTTTGTTTCTGGCACAAAAGTGAAGTAAGAGGCAATTAAACGCACACAGAATTGATGCATTATCTCATTAATTTACTCGACTAAATGTACGTAGGTACCTACCTATATGAGTCCACACTATACATAGTTAATTATTATTATTTAGTGAAAGTTGAAAACTTTAGAAAAAATACAAAATCGTAATGAAACTGCATTTACTTATCCATCTACCTATCTAGTAGGTACTGAATCTTGATGAAGGATTTGCCAATTATAATACGTATAATTAATTAAATGACTTGACATAAATAAATGCATTTATTAGTAAGTAACATGCGGAAAAGAAACACGATAACAGTTCAGTACCTGATACGATACGAATTTATTGTTTCCCCATAGTAGTACATACTTACTGAGAAAAACTACAGAAACTTAAATTAAAAATTAATTTTTTTTAAATATTTGAATTTGTTATCTAAAACGATTCTTCAAATTGCTCGATGAAATCATAATTTTCTTAGAAACAAAAAATTGTGAATGTGCTCAATTAAAAGAGGAACAATGGACAAAGGATTTACTTGGCTTCCTCAGCTGATATTAGAAGTCATCTTCATCAACTTTATCTTAAGCTTTAAGGCAGAAATCATGCACGGAAAAAAATTATCATGATTTTATTACTTGATGAGTCAAGCAAAATTTTTCTAGTAAATAATACTAAAATTCTCATAAAATGTACTTGGTGGTATAAAACAATTTTTTCATTCTTTCTAATAATTAGTATTAGAATAATTAAGCTAAATAAGTCTAGACTTTTTTTCTCTACCTCTCGATTATTTTATCGTGTCGTAAAAAAAATACTAGAATGAGAATAGTTTAGTAAAATTAATGATAAGAACTGTAAAAAATGTTTTCTAATCAAGTCAATTTTACTAGAATTCAGTCTCAACACCGAACGTAGATTGACTACGTAGACATTTCTAGTAAAATCTCCTTGAGCGTCTGGTCGTCCATATAATTGACAGATTTTTTAGTCATGTTTGCTAGAATTCTAGCAATATTTTCATGATTGTTTTCTCCGTGTGTTGTTACAACGTTTTTTGGTAATTTAACGCTTTCAAACAAAAATTATTACTTTGGTGAAAAAGAAATAGAATTTTAAAAGCTGTAAATATCTATTGCTTAAATCACCTAAATTAAAATTTAATGAGTATGAACACCAAATTAAATTAGAAATTAGAAACGGAGTTTTATCGAAAATTTTCTGATTTTTAAAGCTTTGAAGTACAATTTCGTCTTTTTATTTCACCTCTATCTATCGATATTGAAATTGTTGATGATAACTACAAATGGAATTAATTGATATCCAAGCAAAAATGTATAGAAGTTGGAATTCCATAATTTAATACATAATAATATACAATAAAATATTTTTGGTTTAGTTAAAATAAAACACATTGAGTCTGATAAATGCACAATACAGTTGTTCTACCAATCGTTTTTTTTTTAATTTTTTGAACAGTAAAAACATGCGGCCCCCGCAATATCATATAAAATTGACATGCCTGCTCTAAATAATAATAATAATCTAAATGTAAAAATAATTGTTGTTATTGTTCTTTATTCTTTTACTTAATTAACTACCTAACAAATTATTTAGTGAAAGTTACAAATTTAGAAAAAATGTAAAATTATAATGAAACAACGTTTTCTTATTTATCTAGTACTAGATCTTGAGAATTCGATTTACTAATCGTATTGCGAATAATTACGTAGTTAAATGAGTTGTCATAAATTAATTAACGTTGCAAGAATTAATATGCTAAAAAGAAAACATTATTATGGGAAAGTTTTATGTATTTTCTTAGACGAGTTATCTTTTTAGAATCCAATTTTTTTTTCTTGAATAATTTGTGAACATACATTGATAAATAAAAAGATATTTTCAGTCAGTTAATAGCGGCGACAGCTGAGACCAGAAACAACAGTTCTGATTCAGGGCTGAAACTTAGTTACCTGCTCTCCAATAACTCACAATCACGCTGCCAACTTGAGACATTTAAAAAAATATTTATTGTGTAATTACTTTAAAGTAGCATCACAGGCAATAAATTACTTTATTTAGTTGAATAAATGACATCGAACTCAAAAAGAGAACAATTCAAACCTTCCACAAGGACAATAATAATCTTTATTGCAATGTATCTGTCTTTGCAGCTCAGTTTCAACATATGTTGTAGTATCTTAAACGTCATTAAGGTAATTTCGCCCAAGATTAGCCCTTAAAAAATTTTTAACTACCTGCTTTGTTAAGCTTTCCATAGACAATTTAGTTGAATCGAGGAAGCTTTTAGTTCTTGTAACTCTATAATAGAAATTATAAATAAAACTCAACGTTTAAAGTCACAAAATTATTTATTGACCACTATAGCCATTTCACCACACAGTGGCTTCTTCAGGTGGAAGATATTATAAACTTAAACTCTAATACAAAATCTCTTATATACCTACTAAAATTATACTAAAATAGGGAGAGGGAAAGATACAACATGGGACAGTTAAATATTAAGAAGAGGTGAATTATTTACATCTATTTGATCGTTTTTTATTAAGCCTAATTTATTAAGTTTGTTAATTTCAAGACTTTCAAGTAAATTTAGTTTTAATTTTAGTTTTAAGTTTGGAGGGTAGGGCGGCAGGCCTTATTCAGCCTCCTTTAAGAATCGTGGGAATGGTTGGGTGGTGATTTGGGGGAGAGGGATAAGACTGACGAAATGAAGACAGAAGAAGAGTGAGACTATTTTTAAAATATTACTACCCCAGCATTTTTATTATTGTATTTATTTGTAAAATCACCCCTTCTTCTTTAACCCTAGATATATATTAGGACCGTTTTATCACTTGTACTTACTTCTGATGAAGCCTTAGGAAATCTAAACAATTGTTAAATATTTTTAATAAAATGTGTAGAAATCAATCAACCACACAGTGGCTTCTTCAGGTGGAAGATATTATAAACTTAAACTCTAATACAAAATCTCTTATATACCTACTAAAATTATACTAAAATAGGGAGAGGGAAAGATACAACATGGGACAGTTAAATATTAAGAAGAGGTGAATTATTTACATCTATTTGATCGTTTTTTATTAAGCCTAATTTATTAAGTTTGTTAATTTCAAGACTTTCAAGTAAATTTAGTTTTAACCCTTTCTTTTCCAAATGTAAAATTTTAAAATTATCGTCGAAATTATGAAAATTCTGCATTAAGTGTTCGGCATAAGTAGAATGAACCGTATTTTTTATAAAGCTTTTTTTGTGTTCATTTAATCTATCTTAAAAGGGATTTCCCCGTTTGGCCTATATATGATTTATTGCAAGTGCCACAATTTAGTCTATAAACACCTGATTTAGAATATTTATTACTTGGATCTTTATTATTTAATAAGACAATTTAGTGATTAATAGAACTCAAAACGTGTTTCGTTTAAATTGTGCCATAATATTAGACAATTGAAGGTGGAAGTTGTAATGGTTAGACAATAACTGTGTGTTACAATAATTGTGGTTTAAATTTTCAAAATAGTCACGATAACTCCTTGTAAATTAGCAAGTTCTTGCTGCTCTCTTGTACGTATTAACATACGTAGGTAAATAAAGCAATATGAGTATAGATGCTGCTCATTCTTCTCACACGGTTGATCAGTTGTTTATCCCAACAATTAGCGCTGCTTTGCAATTTCTGTATTACATATAAAACTCGACCCCCTGCTTACGTAACATATGTAATCAAACGGTCTGCGGCGGGATAAAAAGGTACACCTAGCAATCCTACGAAGGAGATCTTCCGTGATAGTTGACCGTTTCGTGAAATTGTTATACGTGCGCGGAACTCGGCATTTTTGTTACGGTTAACCGTAACAGCCCGTGTAATGACTTATTTTCTACTTTGAAACACTTAAACTAACTGTACTCCCCCACTAAATTACTCGGTTAATAATAATTTAGAAAACTAAGGCATGCGATCATGTCAAAAGAATTGCGATACCTAAATTAACGTTTTCAACACCATTTCAAAATAATACACTTCACTCTGCAACTTTTTCGTAAGATAACATTCCTCTGACTAATCATATCTAGAAATTTACTTGATGGAAACTCATAGTTCAATAAATAAAAAAAATATATAGTGCGTGGAGTCCCTCCGCGCGGAAGAAGTGAAACTTCGTAATATGGAAATGAAAATAGGAAGGGGTAGAAATTGATTTTTATTGAACTCATGTTGTTTCTTTAAGACAAACTTTATTAACATTGCTTACAATTCACAATTGATCGCATCTTTTAATTATCATTTCAGCTAATTTCACGACGCTCACACTGTTTACTTCGCTGCATAGCAAGAATACCACGCGCATGTGCTGATCTACCGACTCACTCTTTTTCTCTCTCCTACTTTCTACCTTTGTGTATCTTTCTTTCTCTCTCCCTCTTACGTTGGAATATTGCACGCTACTCGTTGCTAACGCTCGCACTGGCCTGTAACAGGTATACTACGCGCATGTGTTTGAGTGCCACGCATTCACTCTCGCCCTGTGCCACGCATTCATTCTCGCTCTGTCTCTTTCTATTCCCCCTCCATGGTAGCGTTAAACGTTTAACGCAACCTTGTTAAGTCGCATTAGAAGTTTCACTTCAAAAAAAAGTTTTGGGTGTTTCATTTCGGGCTGCTCCTCCGGCCTACACTCCGATGGTGCAAAGTTTGGAGGGTAGGGCGGCAGGCCTTCTTCAGCCTCCTTTAAGAATCGTGGGAATGGTTGGGTGGTGATTTGGGGGAGAGGGATGAGACTGACGAAATGAAGACAGAAGAGGAGTGAGACTATTTTTAAAATATTACTACCCCAGCATTTTTATTATTGTATTTATTTGTAAAATCACCCCTTCTTCTTTAACCCTAGATATATATGAGGACCGTTTTATCACTTGTACTTAGTTCTGATGAAGCCTTAGGAAATCCAAACAATTGTTAAGTGTTTTTAATAAAATGTGTAGAAATCAACAGTTAGTTTACATTCCTCTTTACCTTAACTACGTATCCCTTAATATATATTTTTTAATAATTCAGGATGTGGCAGAGAAATACATGTTATAATCGCTGGAGTGATTTCATTTGTAAAATCTTGTATAGGTCACTCAGAATTGCTACCTCGTTAAAGTATTTTGTGTTTAGCCTTTAGCATATTCCTATTCTTTACAATGTAAATAATAAGTGCACATTAAAACTTCCAACTCTTCAAATTGTAAATAAACATGTACTTAGAAGTTAGGCATTACAGAGTGCAGTACAGACGTGTAATTTAGTAACAATAAAAACGTCCTGTGTTGAATATTTAAATAGTTTAGTTGCGTGTAAGGGAGGAGTAGGTAGATTTTCCTGTTTGCTTTAATGTTTTGTGTTAGAATTGCAGGTGGTGTGTCTCATTTAAACCCATAAATCCAAACCATACTGTTGTCAGACAATCAGGAAGATGTTTAAGATGTACAATATCGTATTTACTGTTGTGTGGAAGTAGTAATAAATTTTCTTTGTTACAGGTGAGATGTCGTTCATTCTTTAAGGTCGTCGGGGTGAGTAGGTACCTATACATACACAATTATGAACGGAACTATAACTAGGCATTTATGATCTCATACGTGACAACCTAACCCCTTAAGTAAAATATAAATATAGGTACAAGTGACCGTTATCAGTAATATTTCAAGATTTGTTGGGGTCGATGCACCAACTCTATCAGAATTAATTATCTCGCATTAGTTAGCCAAACGAACTCATTAGGTGTTTTTATAATAATATTAAAAACGCGTCGGCGGTGCACTATCTCGGTTATTTTGATGCAAATTTCGTCTATTAATGTTAATTTTAAGCCTAAAAGTTGAACACGTGAAATATCACCTGTCCAGATTTTTTCCGGTTAAAAGGATTTTTTGCTTCGGGCTATTATTAATTATTTTCAATCAACATCTTGGCGAGATTAAGTAATGGATTTTACTAGATGGAGGTCTATCAAATTGGAGAGTGTAGGTAATTCTAGTTGGTAGAATTTAAAATTTAAAATTCGTGAATGGTCTGTAAGCTGAAAATTGCTTCATTATTGAGAAAATAGAAATTTCTGATCAATAATTTAACGATCATAAATTACGTGAGCTCAAAATGAATGGAGTACTTTTTAAAAAAATCTTATCATATCTTACTTACAAGCAGTGAGGTCGTTGAAAATCTTTAATTCAAAGAATCGTTCTAATTTCTTTTCCTTTTTAAATTAAAAGCTCATTACCTACAGGGTGAATTTCACGTAAGACGGAGATGGGGTCCATCTACATCCAAAATTTACTCAGGGATGGAGAGGGGTTGTAAAATTACCAACCCCTCCTTATTGCCCAAAACTGAAATCATTGCATTAAATCAATGTTTTTGGTGTCCTTTTTTCTATTAAAATATTATCCAAAGTACGAAGCCTTCGGCTTGAAAGTTTACTGTCGATTCTGTAGTTTCGTTTGTGATGCGAAACATCTAACCCAAAGCGTGCTCTTAAAATTCCAAGATGCTGTCTTTAAAGCCCGGAGCCATTCATATGTAGAGTGATTATGCTATTCCGTTAAAACGATTCAATATCGTGCAGATAATGACTTCTAGGCTCAACTACCATACCTTTGCTCCAGTTAATAAACGATCTTATTACTAGTTATGCTGAGCAGATGGCATAAAACTGTCTACTGCTGCGATCGTTACTTACTAAATCTACGTATTTAAGCAGCTTTATCAAGAAAATATTATTAGTTAGTTCCAAGATTTTTATCGTAAAAAAGGCTGTAGTTATTTCAAGGCTTAACGAGACAATACAAGTACTAGTAATGATGACTTGAATCTTCAGAAGTATTACCACACTATTTGGGGACAATGCGGATGAGAGATTTTCAGCAAAATTTCATCAAATCGTATTTCAATAGAGGTGAATTGTAGAAAATTGTTGGGCACATCGGGGAGAAAGCAGGGACCAGCAAGGTCTCATCATATCTCATTTAAAGACAGAAAATATTATTGAATATCTCAAATGAACTTTTTAATTCTATCCTCTTTTAATTTAAAATTCATTATAGGGTAATCTTACTTAAGGGAATGGGAGAGATCCTGCCACATTTTACCATGTATTACTAATAAGAGGTAGAGAGCAGTTTACATAATTAATGGACATCCCTTTTCAAAATTGGTAATATCTTCAATTCAATTTTTTTTTTTACTTTTTAAAAAGATTCTTGTGAGTGGCTTGAATGAGTCTTAGATTGCACACCTTTCTGTAAAGGATGTATAAACAACATTTTTCTTTTTCTAAATAAGCTGAGGTACTTTATCTTTAGTGTCTGATCTCATAATCTTCGGTCGGAGATGGTTTGCAAGTAACATATCAATTTGAAAAGTCCAAGGATGCTTCTATTGTTAATTTGCCCGGTAGGTTGAGTGTTGGGCTTCTAGTAAATGAGTTTTTCAGCGAAAACGCGTTCTGTTTAATGACAAGTATACAAGGTTGCGCGATAGCGGCGATAAAATTATGTAAATCCTCAGAAAATAATTAAGAGCATTTATTTTGCGACCTCGGCCGTAGATGCGCGGTATTCCGGTTTCAAATGCACAACAATTATATTAACATATACGCGCTTATTTTGCCCGGACTGTATTTTTGAATATCTCTCGGTAGCCAAACGTTTATTTATGCCGTTGCAGCACGTACAAATAACAATATATGGTGACAGGAGGGCACTTGGGCTTCTTAAGCCTCCTCGAATCATTTTGTTATACGCCCGTTAATCTTTGGATTACTTCGCAGAGACGCGAAGTAGAAATTCAAATTGGTTTCGAAACTGTCTCCTCGCATGGATCCGCCTTTCCTCCACCAACCCCCTCCCTGTCCCGGATCCCCTTCTTATATAAATTAAACGATTGCTTTAGTTTTAATTTTAATAAGTCTACATTCGAAATAATCTAAGACTCGGACGTCACTCTTGCGATTTACGTCTTTCTTCGATCCCTAATTGGTTTTTTAACACTTTCCTTTTTTTTATACGGTATAATAACTGGTTCTTCTTCTTTCTTCGTTTATCACGAAAAAGTAACCTTCAACACGATAACTTTTATGTAAATTTTCAGGTTCTCACTAAACAAAATATTGCTCTTGTGAAAGTTCCAATTATGTTAAAGAAAGTAATTCAAATTGCAGAGTACGAAGTGGTAGATATTTTAAAATTTGTTGATTTATCTGCAAAATAAACTGCGGAAACATGTGGGAATCAATTGTTGACATGTTTATCCATATGATACTTTATGCAAATTAGCAATCGTTGTAGGTACATGTTGTTCATTATTTCCATGTTACATAACATAAAGGTTGCCTTAAATTTCTTATTGAAAATTACGACGAACTGTGTTTCACAAGAGTTAAGGTGTGCGCATTTAGTAATTAACGTGCATGTAAATTTATTCAAAATTATTACATACCGCTGATCTCGTTCTAATAAACGTTGCTACCGTTAGAATTAAGTTAGCGAACTTAACATACCTACTCACGCTTGTAAATAATTTACGCATTTCGCTAATTGAAACTAATAAGAATTAATTCGTAATAAATGTACTATGGTCTGTAGTACCTAGAGATGTTAATATCTACATATATGTAAATCTGTGGGAATTTTGAAACACTCTATAGATACTCATGACCCATAAAGAGAGACTTTACAGTAATATTTGCAAATGAATAATAGAATAAAAATTCAAATATACATTTGGGTATCTAGCAAGAGACCATTAGTTAATTTACTGGTGAGGTTATTGGTCTTTTGAAGCAGTAAGTTTTATACAAAAAGAGGAGCTTGTGACGTGAAAAATAAAAATTAATCGTCATGACGTTTCGATTTATTAATAAGACTGAATCGATTGTTTTTGCATGAAAAAAATGGAAATCAGTGGTCACAGTAATTGAAAGTTACGGGTGGTAAATTGGCTTGTTCTGATTAATTATTGAAGATTCTACGTAAGGATATGTTAAACACCCACATTCGTTTAATTAGCCTATGTATAAAATACTTACAAACAAATGTGTGCTCTTGAACGTAGCAAGCAAAGGAAAACGGTCATCAAAAACGTTTAGAAACTAACTGACCTTGATATCAGTTAGTTACCTTTTCGAATGTCACGTTTTTAATTACCTCTGTTAGCTAATTAAGCCGGCATCTTGTTATAATTAAGTTTTTTTTGTGAATTTTGGATTTACATGCTGACGATTCAATTTGTTATGATTTCTGTCGGTGATACTCGCAAGGTTGCGATCGGACTTGTTGACCAGAATCGGGGGCAATACGAGGTTAATTACTATTTATCACAATTTAATTCCATCTCGTGCTGCTTAGGTGCCGAACTCGTTTCTGAGCACAATTAAGATGAAAATTGCGACGATTTTTCTAGGGCCCTAATTGATTCATTTGAATATAAAATCACTTATCGGTACATGACGGCGTTGCCTTTTTCTTCTCTTTTTTTTTCGTTAAT
Organism: Agrilus mali; assembly: GCA_029378335.1. Lineage (NCBI taxonomy): Eukaryota > Metazoa > Arthropoda > Insecta > Coleoptera > Buprestidae > Agrilus > Agrilus mali. The sequence continues at coordinate 3,740,897 of CM055657.1, read as the reverse complement.
TAAGCTGTTTTCGAGTAAAAAATCTGAATGATGTAAAATTGTAAACTTGTCGCTGACAAGAAAAAGGCGTGGCCCATTTTCACTCGTTCGGAACTCAATTACTTCAATAAACAATTTCAACAATACCTATAGGGGGTATTCACTGCATTCAGAGAGAGAAAGAGAGACAGGGAGAATGGGGGGAAGAGATAAATGATGAACTGATGATCTCACTATCGCTGGTAATAGAAATTCGAACCCCAGAGCATCTCATCTTTGAGAACGATCGATGTAATGCATAAAATGTCGAGACTTGACAAAATTTCTTGATCTTTAAGATTCCCGGAGTGATTCTCCTGATCTTGTCTTTATTTTGATATGGGTACTCTTGTCTTAATCTTGTGTTTGTTCAAGACAAGATTAAGACAAAAATTGTTGAAGATAAAAAATCTGCATAAAGTCTCTTAGCAGAATTTCTTGAACTCGAAAATAAATTCTCGAAGTGAGTCTCTCGATATCGCCAGGATTTTTACATCGGTGCTCTTGTCTTTTTCTTGTCATTAATTATAATAAGATTAAGACAAGAATTCGCGAAGATAAAAAGTCTCATAAACACTCTTGACAAAATTTCTTGATCTTTAAGATTCCCAACGTAATTTTCCCTGATCTTGTCTTTATTTTGATATAGATACTCTTGAATTAATATTTAAGAACGAGGACGCCGTTAGCTCTTGGTGAAACATTTTAATTATAAACTAAAATAAATAAAAACTCTTGGAGATGTTTCACAGTTTATTTTACTAATACTCTATGTACATTTCGCCTGATTAAGGCATCTTCAGGAATATTGTTACTCCTGAAGATGCCTTAATCAGGCGAAATGTACAAAGAGTATTAGTAAAATAAACTGTGAAACATCTCCAAGAGTTTTTATTTATTCTTGAATTAATCTTGTGTTTGTTCAAGACAAGATTAAGACAAAAATTGTTGAAGATAAAAAGTCTGCATGAAGTCTCTTAGCACAATTTCTTGAACTCGAAAATAAATTCTCGAAATGAGTCTCTCGATATCGCCAGGATTTTGACATCGGTGCTCTTGTCTTTTTCTTGTCATAATTAATTATAATAAGATTAAGACAAGAATTCGCGAAGATAAAAAGTCTCATAAACACTCTTGACAAAATTTCTTGATCTTTAAGATTCCCAACGTAATTTTCCCTGATCTTGTCTTTATTTTGATATAGATACTCTTGAATTAATCTTGTGTTTGTTCAAGGCAAGATTAAGACAAAAATTGTTGAATATAAAGAGTCTTCATAAAGTCTCTTGGCAGAATTTCTTGATCTCGAAAATTTTCGACATGATTCTCCTAATTTTGCCTCGATTTTTACATCGGTGCTCTTGTCTTTGTCTTGACATTAATTAAGATAATATTAAGAGAATAGTTCTTGAAGATAAAGAGTTTGCATAAATACTTTTGACAAAATTTATTGATCTCGAACATTCTCGAAATGAATCTCTTGATATTGCCAGGATTTTTACATCGGTGCTCTTGTCTCGATCTTGTCATTAATTATGTTAAGATTAAGACAATAGTTCGTGAAGATAAAGAGTCTGCATAAAGACTTGACAAAATTCCTCGATTTCGAAAAATTCTCAGTGTTTCGCCTGGTTTTGTATTTACTTTCATATTGGTACTCTTGTCTTGAATCATGTCAAGAATTCTTGAAAATCAGGTGTAATCTAATGATCACAGTTACTTAAAATTTTGAATCCATACTTTCAGGTACATTATTTAATTATGTAATTTTAATTGCTAACACCAACAACTAATTATCTCAATATTCACAGTGTGCTTATTGAAAATCCCTCGTATATACACGTATTTATGTAATAGTTGAAGTACCCAAAGCAGTGTTCATTTACTTTGTCATCAAAATGTTTTCATTTCTTCTTTTCTTCGCGCCCGGACCTTACATTATTATTAGATATCTCTTTATATTGTTGCAAAATAAATGGAAAGTCATCGTCACGTAATACAGCCACCAACCAAAAGAATATTTTAAACACATTATATGTGCTATCTATTTTCTTAGCCTTTAAATTGTCACGTTATGTTGCATATTAGAGTTATTTAGCTTTTATGGTAGTTTTGATCACTTTTATTGTGTTATTCATTTCTATGGGCGTAGAATATAGATAGATATATGTGCCTGGAAAGACTTAGGTATATGAATTATATTGTATATGATTTGCAATCTACAACACAATACATACACCACAAGGTTGGTATTTCACGACAGTCCTAAGGGCTATATTGCATTTCTGTCGTCTTTAGACTCGCTTTTAATGACCGCATTTTACTTTCGAAACTCTAAATGTAACCACTTCATTTATTGTAACTATTTTCATGTCATAAAATTATTCTAAATAACTAATAGCTAATACAAATGAACAATTTAGATTATTTCTAGTACCTACCAATAATGGCATCCAATATTGTTAGATCAGTCTGACCTATTTTTTCATACGATAAAAATTTAAATAATGTCGATTTGATGTTGGTTGTAACAACATTAATCGAACGTACACAAACCTAATTCTATAGATCGAAAATAGATTTTTGTACAATTGAATACACAAAGCACGATGATGACAACGTGTTCTACATGGAACGTTCTCATAATAAACTGTCATTCTTAAATCAAAGACGACTCGGGGAGTGCCTTGTTTGTGTTGTTGCTGTTTCACGAACACTTTAAATATAATGGACCTTTCACTTTATGTTGACCCGCCGGGATTCGTCATACAAACGAGAAAAGACACCTCCGCATGAATAGTTCGGTTTCGACTTCCGAATAAAAACACTTGTAGCACTCTTGAACTGCAATTGTACGAATCTACTTATGTGATAGCTATTTCCTTTCTCCATTGTCGTCGTATTCGACTTAACATGACAAGGATCTATTTGACGTTTAACTTAATGGCACCACCACAAGTAGGTTATTACTTATTACATTACTTTTAAATATTTTATTGATAGAAAAGACTTCATGGTGACCATAACTGTGACATACCAAACTGTGACGGTAAGGTGTGATTTTATGTTTTACTGATCAATGTGATCGATGTGGATCGTGATCATATGCGAGGTAGTGGTCAGTAGCTAATGGAAAGGCGTAGTCAACGAGTCTGTTCTTTTCTGAGCTGTTAATTACCTTATTAGATGTTGAAAGTGGTTTGAAAATATTTTTGGAAAAACAATAGCTTTCATTACGGTGTATTAACTATCCGCAGCATAAATCAGCACGTTCACTTTTATGGTAGCAAACAAGTTGTAAAGTTTTTATCGCTTTTGTTAAAGGTTACGATTCGAGCAACGCTGGCCGAGTCTAACGAGTTTGTTTCAATATTTCAGCACTTGCTCGAATGAATTTATTTACAAACCCCACTTGTTTGACACAGTCGAGGCGCGTTGATAACTTTGAGTGCTGCTGTATTAAGTTTTATAGCTTCGTCTATTAATTCCAGTGCTTTACCGTTTTCCATAAAACATTTCGCTGCTTCCACATATCTCGAAAACCACCCATAAACTAGACATTTACTGTTGGGAATATACGAACGCAAATTGGAACGTTCCGACTCATTGATCCAGACCATTTCCTGGAAACATTATCCATTATTATATATTCTACTCATATGCACATTATTATCAGTATCAGAATTTTTCATATTTATGTACTGGAGCATATTATATTCTCTTCTTAATTAAATGAAATTGAAGAAATAAATCGAATATTTTAATTTTAGTTTCCAGAAGTAAGTGCACGATAGTAAAAGCTTCTTGCGACCTAGTCAAGCATGATCATGTCTAACGGCATGCGATGTTGTTAAATAAAGTGTTCCAACGATGACAGCGAGGGTTAAGAGAACGTTATCAGATCGACCGTGATAGTGATAAGTATACGCCATTGGAACAGGTAGGTACTCGTTGCTGCCATGCTGTGGTTCTTGGCCTCCAGTTGCAGGTGGTTATTTCGCCTAGAAAACCTCGTTATATTTACGATCTGGGTCAAATTAATCTCGCTTTCATCAAACGTTGCAGTTTGTCTTGCAGCATACTCGAACCGGTGCACTAACGACTCAATACCGATCCTGAACTTGATCCGACAACCAATTATTATTGTCAGTGTCAGTCTTCTCTAAATATTACACCATTTTATGAAGGGATTCCTTTCTTTCATTCATAAGAAAATAATATTGCCCTTCTACTGAGAGTTCTGATTGATGCTCTTTTTTCTAAAAGTTTTATAATGGTCAAGAGATTGCCCAAATTTTGTTGAGATGATTTATGTTATGGTGATATAATAACAAAAAGACAAGTGTGGTTTATTCGTACGTGCTGCTAAAATTCTCCATGAGGATTATACGCTATGGTAGTAACCTTCCATGGAGAAATATTTTTTTCAAGCCAAAACATTTGATATGAGTGAATGTTCCAGGAATTTTTAGAATGTTCTAGGATTTTCGAAAAGGTTCCATAATCTTTTAGAATATTCAAGACGATTCCAGAATATTCCAAAATTTTTCAAAGTTTCCAGAATCTTTTAGAGCTTCCCAGAAGGTTGAAGAATGTTCCAGAATTATCCAGACAGTGCTGGAATGTTATGTAGTCTAAAAATTTTGAACAGAAGTCTGCTGGCTTTTCCTTAGCAAGGCGAGGGTAATTTGGCTACCAAGAAGATAAATATCTAAAACCTGTCCGGATATAATATTCTAAAAGGATATAAGATAATTACGAGTGGGTCAGTGTAATATAATACGGTTGGTATGAGTCAAATAATGGACGATGATGTGACTACAGTGCGGTGAGTCGAATGGAGCTGAGCGTTTAGTTGCAGTGTATAAAAATTTATGGGAATGTATTCAGTTATGCATCTTGGTGCACGTTCGTTTTCCATGAATGAGATCGCGTCCTGACATGGGGAGATGACACAGGCTGGGACGCCTCCTCCCACGCCACGCGGAGCCCCACGGAACAGACGGCTTTGTTTTCGCCGTGTACAATACCGAAGAGATGTCTATCTACTAAATATCTTCTATATGTTTCCTGTACAGGAGGTTGCAATCCCGCTGCTCGCATAATAAACCATTTCGCTAAATGGGCGTATCTCCTATTCAGCGAAACACTTTAATGCCCCGCTCGGATCGGATTTGTCTTTCTAGATAGCCATTCCCAACATTTCTCGACTTGTATCTATCTGTTCCCGAGAAAGAAGAAGAAGGAACAGAAAGAAAAACATCTCCGTGTACCTTGTAACATTTGTATCCTTGACCTCACGACCAATTTTAATGGAATTTAACACTTTAATAATATCTCCTTAATCACATTCTCACATCGTAAACCTACATATACGCCTAAAACGTACATGTAATTAATTTACTACCACTGAAATGTTAAGGCTATTTCTTTTTCTTTGGTGAAAACCTAAAAGGATGGAGTTTATTGATATCTGTTTTGAAAATTCTCGCTGTCTGAATTTTTTGTAATCTGTTTATAGAAGAAAAGATAAAAACTATTGGGGTCCTTAAAATCGTAGCTGTCAGTTTTTACGAGTAGATAAAATAAGCGGACTCTTCCTCCTAGACTCATTCCATTTCCATTAGTTCTCTACTTCTTCAAATATTACTAAACCTTCTAGTTCGTCATCTTCCCCATCAATTGGAGGCATCATTCTTCCAGTTCTTCATCACTATATATAAAATATCGATAAAATAAAATGAGCCGTCTCTTCCTCCTGGAAAAATTCCATTTCCATAAGTCTAAACTCCGTTCTTGACTTCTCCATGTTTCCCAATCAAATAATACCAAAATCATTCTAGTTCATCACTTTTCCCATCCTTCCAGTACTTCATCTTCCTTATCCAATCGTCCATAATTCTTTTACGTCTTCATTCTCCTCATCAATGTCGATAAAACACAATGAGCCGACTCTTCCTCCTGTATGAATTCCATTTCCAAAAATTTAACATCCTTTCTGTACTTCTTCATGTTCTAAAAGTACCAAACTTCTTCTACTTCATCATCTTCCCCATCAAATAAATGTCTTCATTGTCTTTATCAAATCGTTCATCTTTTTTTTCACATCTTCATTATAAAATTCCATAAAATAAAATAATCCTCCTGGATGAATTCCATTTTCATTAGCCCAACATTGAAAAATTAAATTCTTTTTTGACTCAAACCGTTCAGTTTTCTGTTGGGTTCAATACTAACGTTTAATTTGATTCAATTATATTTATTATGTATGTATTCCGATGTTTGATGTGATATGTCGGTGTTTTTAGTTGAATTAACATTCCTGACGCAACAATTTAAAGTGAATGGTTGGGTGCACAACTAAATCTGTCGGAACGGTTCGGATTTATGTAAACATGAGATTCTACCGTTAAATCGCCTGATTGTATGAAAAATAATTGCACCGCCGGGGAACGAGGCAATTTCGCAGGCAATCAAAGAACGTTTCGCTCAACTGAAATATGAATGCAGCGGAAGCGACCAGAGCACACAATCGGAATAAGGCTGATTAAGAAAAAGGGGAGCAAGCAGGTTCTCAACGAGGTTAGTTTTGCTCACATCTGGGCAATAGGTAGAAGAGGTGCACTCACTATATAGGTATACGTAAGTGCGCTCTTTCTTTTATAAAAGAACTTGCTTCGGGCCACGTGAATCGCTATATCCAAGTACAACAACCAGCCCGGCCATTCGACCTGCCTCTTTTCGGATTTTTGTTCATCAAGTCTCTTTTGTCTGTTGATTCTTATGAACACTAAACTGGCAGGAACAACTTTTCAATAATGCTATACACGTCTCTTTATTTGTACCTATCATCTCATAGTAATTCGCTTAAATTGGATAATGTAGCTGAGCAGAATTACTTAAAGGTACCTACATAATCTCAATCCTTTTCTTCTTATTGTTAGTACAAAATTTCTTTTTTCAATCATCCCACTCATTGACTGATTTTTGTGCCCTTCTTGTTGTTTGCTTTTTTGTCTATTGGTGGTTTTTCTCCTGGGATTTTATTTTGTTAAATTCTTCTTGAGTTTCGCCTTTTGTTAATTCTGGTTAATCCTTTCTTTTGGGGCATTTGCTTAATATTCATTGCACGAGCTGGGTCTCATTTAATAAGCAGGATTAATTTTCATATGAGTTCCTTCTTAATTAATTAAAAATAAATTAGAAAATTTGTTATTATTGAATGGAATGTGTGATAGATCGGTAGTACTTTTTTATAACGGATTGCATTGTTCTCATTGCTTCACTGTCATCATTTTCATAGTACCAACATTTTTTTGCTTGTTCACTTTTCCTCATCCATATGTACCGACAGTTCTCTACTTCTTCATTTTCCCCATTAATTCGTTTCATCATTCTTTCACATGCTCATAATCCTCATCATTTATACCATCAGTCCCCTTGTTTTTCATCTTCTGTATCGAATAGTATCTTCATCTTCGAGTTAATCATCTTCCCATTAATTGTTGCCATCATTCTTCGACTTCACCATTTTCCACACCATCATCTTTCTACTTTTTTAGTTTCCTCGTCCACTAATTCCATTAATTTCCCACGTCTTTTTATCTTTTCCCCGTCATACGTACCGAAAAACTTTCTTTTACTTCTTCATCTTTCCCCATTAAATTTGTTTTCATCATTCTTTCACATAATCATAATCCTCATCATTTATACCATCAGTCCCCTTGTTTTTCATCTTCTCTATCGAATAGTATCATTTATCTTCGAGTTAATCATCTTCCCATTAATTGTTGCCATCATTCTTCGACTTCACCATTTTCCACACCATCATCTTTCTACTTTTTTAGTTTCCTCGTCCACTAATTCCATTAATTTCCCACGTCTTCATCTTCCTCGTTTACGTACCGATAACATCTTATTTCTACTTCTTCATCTTCCCCATTAAATCGTATCATCATTCTTTCACATAATCATAATCTCATCATTTATACCATCAGTTCCCATGTTTTTCATCTTCTCTATCGAATAGTATCATCATCTTCGAGTTAATCATCTTCCCATTAATTGATGCCATCATTCTTCGACTTCACATTTTCCATATCATCATATTTCTACTGTTTTGGTTTCCTCATCCATTAATTCCATTATTTTCCCACTTGTTCATCTTCCTTATTTACTTACCGATAACATCGTATCTCTACTTCTTCATCTTCCCCATCAAAAAGTACCAAAATTATTCTACTTCATAATTTTCTTTTTCAAGTACATAGTATCATCATTCTCCTACTTGTTCATCATCCTCGCCAAATAATACAGTCACTATTCTACTTCTTCACTTTCTCCGTCCATTAGTACCAATATTTCTTCAATTCTTCATTTCAATTGTTCTAGTAAATCATCTTGCCATCAAAGAACGTAATTTTCTTCGAATTCTCCATCTTCCACACCAAATAGTACCATCACTTTTTTACTTCTTTATTTCCCTCATCCATTAATACCATCAATTCTCAACTTCTTCACCTTCTAATTAATCATCTTCCCATCAGTGGATGTCGTCATTTTTCGAGTTTTCCATCTACCTCACCATCATTTTTATACTTCTTCACTTTCCTCGTCAATTAGTACCTACATTTCTCTACTTTTTCATCTTTCCCATTAAATAGTACCATCATTCTTCTAGTTCTTAATGTTTCCCGTCAAATACTACCATCGTCTATTTAATCACCTCCCCATCAAATAATGTTACCATTCTTCGATTTCTTCATCTTCTTTATCAAATAGAACCATCATTCTTTTACCTTTTCATTTTCCTCATCCATTAGTGCCATCATTTCCGTACGTCTTCATCTTCCTCGTCCTTTAATAACGTAATTTCTTTACTTCTTCGTCTTCCCCCTTCAAATACCACAGTAATTCTTTTTTATCTTCATTCTCCTCATCAAATAGTACTATCATTTCTAATTTTTTTTTTCATTTTCTTCATGATGTGCTCCCATGAATTTGGTTTTGAAGCAGAGGATACGCTGAAGAAAAATCGGTGTCTATTAAATGTGGTACCGGTTGGTTGTGCGTTTCGTCATTAATTTTCATCGCTCCGGGACTGGAGTGGCCGTACGGGCCGACGCGTCAGCAGACCGAACTTATTAGCCTCCTTGATTCTTTCACGTAGCGGTCGCTCGCGACATATTCGCATAACAAAGACATGCCCGCTGACAAACTCGTTCCGATAATCGCCGTATACACATGTCAATAATAAAATGAGCAGCCGTGAAATGCGAGAACTGTGCTATGCCGTTTACAAATTGAAAGCCGATTGTTTATGATACAGCCATCAGGGCATCCATTCGTACATGTATGTATATATGCATATTTGGGTTTTCTGAAAATAAATCGCTTTTTGTTCCATCTTCACCGTCCCTTTACATCTTCATTCATTTCAATATCTTGTTAACCGACTAAATTTCCATCCAAGAAAATTAATGTAATCTAGTATGATACCCCTGTCAAAGCGGTCGGAATATGACGCCTTTAGATGCTCCCTCAAGAAATTAGTAGGTAGTTACCTACTACTGAAAGTAATAAATTCATATTTATCTTGGCTTAATTAATTTTGGTCGTGCCCATTCCGTTTGCGCAACTGGCTATAATTCATTGATGGCATGCTGCGAGAATATATGGCCTGATTTTTCTCATTTGGAGGCCTTAATTTTTTTTTAAACTAATAAATAGATCCTACTAGCACACATTTTGCTAAGAATCGTGTCACGGCAATCGAAAGTACGTATTCTATTTTGCAACTGAATCGCTTTCGTTTTGTACATACATATGTACGTGCACCTAAGTGATGCAAATTACATTATGCTACGATTAAATTACTACTACTCCTGTCCTGTATGCACGCTGTACGTAATAATAACAATAAAGGAATAGAATAGAACATTTCTTTTGCATACATTGACCGATAAATATAAACACAACCTTCACCACGAGTTCTGTGTAAAGACAAAATAAATCACAAAAGTAATCAGATAATCTCTCAGATAATTATTTGGGCATGACCACATTACACCTGCCTCTAACGAATTGGTGCACAATAGCTTAGACCTCAGGATGTGCAGAGACGTAAGTGGCAGTTCTCGCGCAAGAAATACTTCTGCCAGGGTTCAAAATAATTGAAACGTAGGTACTTTAAATGAAGGTGTCGTTGAATTGTTTGTTGAACAAGAAGGAGTTGCAAAATAGTACCTAAATGTTCGCCTGTATCGAACCTGTGGCAGTACCGAACATTTCAACACAAAACCCGGTAATTACACACATCTATTACGGTAATTGCGTGTAACGCCATTAGTTACACCGTAATAGTAAATCGTCGGATAGTAAGGAAGAATGCGGGCATTATTTAGGTGTAGAGATCGAGAGGCACATGGTGTTTGCTTGCTTACTGGCCGGGTCGTGTTATAAAACACCATAAAAGGTCACCTCAGTTGCTCATGACTTTTGTATATACGACCGAGCAGGTGATTAAGTGTTTGAGCGGACAAAAAGTCCACTGAGCGTGGAAAAGATAATTTTATGTGGTAAACACCATTGGTCACTGTTTTATTACGCGATTTGCTTTATTGATACGAATAAGAAGGGAAGGGAATTCTTGTCTGTGCTCTGGGTACGGCTCACTTGTTACTTTTGAAGTTTTTGTTGTGCGTTATATCTACTTGCTGATTGCAAGTCACTTTCTAAACAAACCATCGGTAGTTTCTCGGCTAAGGAACGCCACAAACAATAAAATCATTATACAGAAACTGTACAAAGAGATGGATATCACGGGGCTGAGTTCTGGTATTCTAGAAGATACTTTCACTAGATATATTTACTTACCACGTTTCATATTCGCAATTTGCTTGATGGTCAGTTTTAATTTAGACCAATCTTAATTATCCTGGGACCTCTCTTTTAAATACTGATTAATGATATCCAGCGCTTACAAGAAAATTTCAATCTACATTAAGACCACTAAAAGAATCCTACAGATGAAGTTGGGTCAAAAACCTGCACCCATTTAATCTACTAACATAATGACCTATTCTCGTAGAGTACTTTGAACGTTTACCTTTGTTTAAGTGAGCAATGCCGCGAGTAAAAGGCTAGTTAATAACCAGTAGATACTAGTTCAACGATATTTCTGTCATATTCTCTGGGGAACACACGAGTTGTCTTGCAGTAAAATATTTTTTTCCGCCGTCGTCGCAAATGTTTGCATTTGAAACGATATTATTTGTCTTTGTAGACAAGCCTAAGATCGCAACAACACCTCCATATAAGGTTGGCCAGTTTTAGCCGCCATAATATCGAACCATGTGCCTGCACACCTCAAGCTTCATGGAAACCAAAAATATTCCTGTCATGGAATGATCGTGTGTTGTTGGCGTTGCCTTTACACGGGCATTCCAACAGCGGTACAAGATGTGGGTTAAACGTTTTGCCATGTTAATCAACTATTTATTATTTATTACTGGCTTTTGTAAGCAAAGCACAGGTGAAAGGTTTTGCATGAAATCTAAGCAACTACCCATACCTATATGTGCTGCTTTGCTTTTAATACATAATAATATTGTTTGTTGTTATTATTATTATTATTGTGCCATTTTGAATGGCAGTAGGTACCTATCGGAACCTTTTGCTTAATGGTTCTTTGGGAATTTTTTAGATGCGTTATCTTTACCTTTTGCCCAATAGCAATCCCACGCAACACTTTTATCTTCGTCGAAGGCTTGTGCAATAATATTTTATGAATGTATGTAGGATAGTAGTTGCCATTATACAGAAGCGCTTTAAGTACCCATCTTATGAATAACCATTGAAAGTGATGAATATTAATTTCATGGACACATGTATTATGTTTAGTATCGGTTACTGGTCGAGTGCCTAATCAGAATATTTTCTCGAATTATTCATTCACTTGAAAAGGCTGCATGATGCTGCTGATCCTACTGCTTACTTATTAGCAAATCAGAAGGAGCGGTATAGCATTTCGGTAACGCATGGGTACCTACTGATTATGAGGTCATTTAGAAAACCAAATGAAGTGGTTTTAATATGAGATTATTTGCGATAAGGTCATTACAGCATAATAAAATATGGATAGAAATCATTCTGTTCATTCATAACAATTTTTTCTGTAATTGTTCAATATACTCACGTATATCAAGCTAGCACAACAAAGTTATTTTTCCGATTTTTAACTTGCACTATAATTTGTCGCTAATTTGTCGCTAATTTGTTACCAAATCCAAAAATTTGTCGCTCGTGCCGTTTAGTCATAATCAGCTGTAGTGCTAGCTTTATATAGAGCTAGCACTACTAATAGCGTATCTCGAAAACGAAATGTCGTAGGATATTATTGTAAAGGTCATGATTTGTCGCTGAAAGATGACAGATTCAACAAATTTGTCGCTAGTCTTATATTCAACTGATAAGCGGAAAACAAGAGAAATTAGTACTCCTTTAAAAATATCCACTAATTAAACAAACAGCAATAACATCTAGAACGCTATTATGAATATATACACAATATTGATACTTGCAGTGCCACCTAATTATTAAGCCGTTATATCAGTTGATTGTGACTGAACGGGTCGAAGACTATTTTCGATTTGGTAACAAATTAGAGAATAATTGGCGACAAATTTTGGTCATTACAGTGTTTCAACTATATTTCTATTTTGAAATATGGATGCCATATGCACTGTCAGCTTATCAGCTGGAGATAAGACTAGCGACCAATTTGTTGAATGTGTCATCTTTCAGCGACAAATTAGCGACAAATTGTGGCCTTTACAGTAATATCCTACGACATTTCCTTCTCGAGATATGCCATATGTAGTGGCAGTTTGATGGTTTTCCGGCAATTTTTCGCTTATCAGTTGAAGAAAAGACTAGCGACAAATTCGTTGAATGTGTCATCTTTCAGCGACAAATTAGCGACAAATTGTGGCCTTTACAGTAATATCCTACGACATTTCCTTCTCGAGATATGCCATATGTAGTGGCAGTTTGATGGTTTTCCGGCAATTTTTCGCTTATCAGTTGAAGAAAAGACTAGCGACAAATTCGTTGAATGTGTCATCTTTCAGCGACAAATTAGCGACAAATTATGGCCGTTACAATAATATCCTACAACATTTCATTTTCGAGATACGCTATGTGTAGTGCTAGCTTGATATCAAGCTAGCATACCAGCTGATTATGGCTAAACGGCACGAGCGACAATTTTTTGGATTTGGTAACAAATTAGCGACAAATTAGCGACAAATTATAGGCAAGTTATAAATCGGAAAAATAACTTTGTCGTGCTAGCTTGGTATACGTAATATACTCTGTAATTTTGTCTTATGAATCGTACTTGAATTAAGTACAGTAGTTTACTTTAGTTTAAATAATTTAAGGATTCATAATCATCCCCCTCTGTATAATATTCAGGGCGTCCAAATGCAGTTCAAAGATCCTAGTGTCTTTATTTATTGTTCGTATGTTAGTTATGAAAAGCAAATGAGGTTGTCACGACTGCTTTTCTGTATTTTCAAGTAAAGTAGCAACATCTAGTAAATGTCCACATTACAGGTGTTTACTCGTTCAGTACCATGTAAGTCCTTTTAGAAAACTAACTTATAGAGAAGTGGTTGTTATAAATAGTGAAAATATTGTCCGACACAGCGATAAACCGTTGGGTTGTAAGTTGCACAGTTAATTTCTATCAAATAACATTCTTGTCTCTGAAAATCGGCTGACGAACTATAATTTAACAATTTACTTTCACTTTTCGCTAAAGGTGCAGCATATGTGTGTTTACGTTTACACATACGTACTATATCTACCTAATAAATGTGTATACACAGTTAGATGAAGTCGAAACGCAAATAAGTGAGCTATACTTATATATTTCTTCTCTTTGTAGGAAGCGAAACTGTCGTAAATTACCGTAGAAACCGCGGGTCACTTTAATGTCACAGAAAACACACATGCATGTGTACCTACGCGAATAGTTGCCTAGTTAGGATGTTTTTCGAAATACGAAAAAAAACGCGAGTTATTCCAAGCCCGCGGCGTACTCAGGTGCTTTCTCGAAAACTGGACACGGACAAAAATTATTATGTCGGCAAACCGCGAATGTAAATATGCGTTAATGGACATAATTAAATGAATATACGATTGTAACTTGTTAATGGAATAAATAAAATCGCCTCACCTAAAATAACTCCAGGCGGTGAGCTTTCGTTCCGTATGACTCAATGTAATAGTGAAACTGGCTGCAGTCGTAGGTTGACATAAACGGTTGCGATATGATACAAAATCAATAAATTAAAATTTAAATTCCATATTGTTGCATTTTTCTACTATTGGTCATATTTATAAGTACTTGTAAAAATTTTAAGAATCCACATGGGAGTACTGGAAAAAAAAGTATTGTGTGCGGAGCAACCCTACTACCTACAGTACCTACAGCCAAGCATAATATAATGTAGATGTAGTGGAATGTAATATCGTGGTATTTATTTATTATCAGAAACAACCGTTCTCTACATCAGCCATGTGACAGATTGCTGGTCCATTGATGTCTTTCACCTGTATCAATTACACGATTTTATCAATCCGATTTCCATTTGCACGATTACGTTAATTTGCTTGCAAGTAATAGTATCAACATACGTACAGACAGACTGAGACCGGTTGGACGTTAGTTTCTTTTTAATGCAGCAATGTGCACATCTAGTACCTAAGTAAGTACATACATACTTACCTATAGTTAGTTGGTTAGTTGTTAGTAGACTTCTGTGGGCGAAATTTTGCTTATCAGGATCGCTCGTTATTATTATTGGATTGGATAACTGGGGCAATTTACATACGTATGTATGTGTATAATATGCGTACAAATGGGTATTGGTGTGTTTAGTATTCGGTATGGAGTTAATAAGAGGGAGATTGGCTACGGAGTCGATGCCGCATTCGATTACGCCGTTTGACAATTTGTTCTCTACCGTTTCGCAAGCGACATGTAAATGCCAGCAATCTGGCATCTTCGGCGTAATTAATATAAAGTCAGCCGGTCATAGGCGCAGGTGCATTTACGTAACACCGACCGATAAATAGACGATAGATAGAGACCCACGACCGTGGCGTTTGTTGCGCGTGATTTGCGAAAAGGTACGCAAGTTTCGAAACTGCGGATACGGGCACAGGGCTTGGCCAACACTTGCCAGTTCACCTATACTTTTTTCCTTATTTAATGTCCACGCTATTCAATTTAAATTAGTTAGAATTTCATTCTTAAAACTTTATGAAAACAACTCTACATTTAAAGCTGAATAGTTTTTTTGTCAGGAAGATGGAAGGACATAAGAAAGTCTTTTAACAAAATCCTTCCAGACTTTAGATTTCTTAAAGAAAAGAAGGACCTTTTTAGACTTGAGTGACATTATTGTATAAGTACCAGGACCGAAATTACTTTGAGGCGACCAGAATATTGCCCCAGGAAGGTCTCCAACTACAAGGAGCTCCTGACTGAAGAGAGGAGGAAAATAGAAGCTTGCGTGAAAATGATTTACTATGATTCTTCTAAACATTATTTCCTTGAAGAAAAAGAAGTAATAATGACATTAACGTCCAGGTAACAGGGTCGTAACCTGGCAATCTGGAAAGTACCTCATTGGAGTCTCCCGCTGCAGGAAGCTTCTGACTGATCCATGGAAGAAAATGGAAGCGTGCACGAACATTTTTAAGATTCTTTCAAATTTATAATATTTGAAAGAAAAATTCATCTTTTGAAACTCTGGTGGCATTAACGTCTAGGCACCACGATGAGACAAAAAATCCTAACAAACAAGGCAACTCCTGAAGTAGATGGATGCATGCATGAACATGTTTAACTAAGATTCTTCCAAATTTATAATATTTGAAAGAAAAATATGTTCATCTTTTGAAACTCTGATGACATTAACGTCTAGGCACCACGATGAGGCAACAAGAAATGTGCTCTAGAAGGTTTCCTAATACAGAAAGCTCTTGAAGAAAATGGAAGCATTCATGAAAATCGTTTGTTAAAATTCTTCCAGACTTTAGATTTCTTAATGAGAAGAAGGATGATCACCTTTTTAGACTTGAGTGACATTATTGTATAAGTACCAGGACCGAAATTACCTTGAGGCGACCAGAATAATGCCCCAGGAAGGTCTCCAACTACAAGGAGCTCCTGACTAAAGAGAGGAGGAAAATATAAGCTTGCGTGAAAATGATTTACTATGATTCTTCTAAACATTATTTCCTTAAAAGATGACATTAACGTCCAGGTGCGAGGGTCGTAATTGCCGTGGGGCAACATGGAAAGTACCTCAGTGGAGTCTACCGCTGCAGGAAGCCTATGACTGTTCCATAGAAGAAAATGGAAGCATGAATGAACATTTTAACTAAGATTCTTTCAAATTTATAATATTTGAAAGAGAAATATGATCATCTTTTGAAACTCTACGTGGCAATTAAACCGTCTGGCACCGGCGTAATTAATAGGGAAGTAGCCTCAGGGGAGGTTTTCTAACCCCGGGACCCTGAAGTAGAGGGATGATGAGAACGAGGGGGTTTGATCCTGATTTGCGAAAATAAATTTGAAAGCGAAGGCATGGGGGTTCCAATCTTTGAAACCTATCCCCATTAATGCCCTAGGCATTCAATTTAAATTAGAAATTTGCTTTTTAAAAAGGTTTCCTAATTTTAACGGGAAAGCTTTTTTTGTCAGGAAGATGGAAGCATTCAGAAAATCTTTTTAAAATTTCCCTTCCAGACTTTAGATTTTTTAAAATAAAGAAAAAGGGAAACCCTTTTTAGACTTGAGTGACATTATTGTATAAGTACCAGGACCGAAATTCCCTTTGAGGCGACCAGAAAAATTGCCCCAGGAAGGTCTCCAACTACAAGGAGCTCCTGACTGAAGAGAGGAGGAAAATATAAGCTTGCGTGAAAATGATTTACTATGATTCTTCTAAACATTATTTCCTTAAAAGATGACATTAACGTCCAGGTGCGAGGGTCGTAATTGCCGTGGGGCAACATGGAAAGTACCTTAGTGCAGTCTACCGCTGCAGGAAGCCTATGACTGTTCCATAGAAGAAAATGGAAGCATGCATGAACATTTTAACTAAGATTCTTTCAAATTTATAATATTTGAAAGAGAAATATGATCATCTTTTGAAACACTGGTGACATTAACAAGAATAATACTCCAGGAAGTTTTCCAATTACAGGAAGCTCTTGAAGAAAATGGAAACATGCATGAAAATCGTTTGTTAAGATTCTTCCAAACTTTAGATCCTTAAAAAAAAAAACAACAGTGACAACACAATAGTCGTAATTACCATCGGTCAATCAGCAAAACGCCTCTGGAGGGTTTCCAACTACAAGGGAGTCCTGAAGAATGTGAAGACATGCATGAAAACTTTTTATCAAGATTCATCCAAACTTGGTATATGTATTTAGAAGAGAAAATGGTCATCTTTTGAAATGTAAGTGGCAATAATATAAAGCACTAGGATTTAAATTGCCATGCACAAATCAGTAGAGTGCCTCAGAAAGGGCTCCACCTGCAATGAGCTTCTGACTGCAAGCAAATAGAAAATTGAATCATGTATGCAAATCATTCACGTAATCGTTGGGCATTTTCTCTTTATTTTACTTAACGCAGTATTGTTAGAAAGTACTTGATCTTAATCTTAAGGTTTGTATCTTATTGCACCTCGAAGAACTGTCCTTCAATAGTTCACTCGTTTAAGTTTGAAGAGATTTCTTCCAAGTTAAAGTGTATACCACTAACTCTTCGAATAATCTCGTGACATACATTCGCAATAGACGCGTTATTATAGTACCCTTACAATCCATGAACCTGAGAAAAGAGCGTACATGTACCACATGTCGCGGTACTTTTTGTACCAAGCGTGGAAACGTCTTCTTATCTATTACCGTTTATCAGTAACAACGTCATCAAAACCATGATGCAGGCAGTTATAAAAAGTACTTGGCTAAAATTATGACCATGAGGTTACGCCATCATTATACCTAGTACTCACATTTTTTCAAATGTGACGTTTTCTTTTCCTTCTTGATGAAGTCCTCTGGTAAAATTTTCTTCTCACCTGCATGGTGCATGGATGATGATGACATTAATCAGCAATCAATAATAGCTCACGATACGTCGTTGAGTTATCTGAACGGATTACGTTATTGTTACGAAGAAAACAACAAATACCTGACCACACGTACTTAAGTTCTTAAGTAGTTCAAGGTCGACATCTGTGTTTGTGTGCAATTTCTTCCGTGCACTAATTGATCGCAGTATGCTATCGGAATGTGACTGAACGTATGTAATTGACAAATGCAATATCTTGTTGGCACAACAATTATTTCAATAACAGAGTAGAAAAAACAGTGACACCTGTGCTTGTTTGCATATTTGCTTAATATCGCAATTTCTATTAACATCTATAATAAAATAAATTATAGTTTAAGACCCGTTGTTTATAAAGGATGCTGACGTCTTGACTTTATTGAAGATCTATTATCATCTAATGGCACATTATCTTTACAATACCCCTTATGAATACTGAGGTAACTGTAAACAGTTGATTTTGTTAATTAGCAGGTCTATAAATTAATTAATTTAGTCGTTCATTAAGCTTTTTATGATGAATGTATTCTTTACATTATTTAATAACATGCGGTTTAAAACGAACTTTACTTTATCTTTAAATTAATATAAAAAAATCGAAGAGTAATTGGATTGGTAGATAGAACTTGAAAAATTAGTACCTAATACAAATTCTGTTTTTTATAAAACGGTATTTCCTTAACATTATTTCCCAAAATGTGTTAACCTGTGGCCAAAACATTTCTTATGTTTCTACTTCTTGGATTTTTTAGTAGCACCTACCAGTTTTAGTTCTGGGATAAATTTGGGCCAAAGGTTAACATTAGCATCCTTATGTAGTAAATAAAAGAATTAGCTAGAAGTGGTTTCAAAAAGGATAAATCCCATTAATTTGCGTGGTAAATTCTTCCTTTTAGGGTTTCAGTATCAAAACGATTTAATCATCATTAGACAAAATCCTTTTGCTAATTCCATGTTCGTAAATGCACATATATGCGTATTGAAATGTTCATAAATAGTGAGTTTCACATTCCACGATCCGAATGGATTTCATGGGTATACGGCAAATGGTTGATAAACATGCACGATTAGTTCTGATTTGCTTAAGGTCGAATGCGCCACGAGAGAGAGAGATGACGCTGAAAGAAGAAATTCGTCTTGACATATTGCCTCGGTAACGTGTGCTTGTGCGTGGAAGGAAATGTGTTCGTGTTACCGTTGCCGAGAAGAAGGATGCTAAGCACCTTTTCCATTTAAATTGCAACCGTATACATAGTGTGAATCGTGACTGTGCAATATGCGAATGTCTGTTGGTCGCAAAATACGCCGCCAGTACCCAACCAACCCGAGAGTGTGGCGAACGTTTGCATACCTTCTCGGCACAAATAGGAAAACATGATCTCCAATTAATCTTGAATTAGTCGACAAAAACACGGGAACACTTCAAGTGCCTTCCTTTTCTAAGCGAGACTATTGATGAATCAACCCAAATAAAACTCACATGCCTCTCCCATTTCAGATCCAGAACAACACAATTTCCCAGGGTAGGATCTCTTAAAATAAATAAAAAAAGAAACCACAGGGAGGGAAATATAAACAATAACGTTGTTGGGATGAATCTTCTAAATCTGGTATGAATTTCAGAAATAAAAAAGTACACATTCTTGCAAATGTTGCTGCCATCGTCCAAATTTCAAGTGGTGATTTTATGAACCTCTAATTTTCTTGAACCCATGCTCAATAATCTACCAATACAGATTTGTACCCTAAATAAATAAACTCATCTGCCAACTTTATCTACTATCTACAGATCTGTAGAATGTACTCAACTAACTGTTAATTTCTGTAACAAACCAATCACTAGTGCGATAACGTAGACCAATAAATTGTTACATCTTCGATCAGGTATGTAGGCGGCGGTACTTTTCTAGTTTTGAGAACAGAGAGGCAATTTGCGGTCATTTCTAATTTATAAGACATAGGATTGATTGGCTCATCTGGGCAGATTCTCACATCCATCCTGTTCGGTAGTTTTCTTGTAATTACACAAAAACGTACCGGCAAGTCGACCAGAACACACAACAGTTACAGTTGTGATTCAATGACTACCTACACAGGTACTTATCTACCTATATAGTATCTCTGTCGGAAAAATAAACTGGAATTCGATGTAATATATAACCAGATTCAAAATATTTCTCGTCTTTTTAATAAAATATCGCCATAAGTAGATAATAAAATAGGAATAAATCATAATTTTGGTATTTAGAACATTTCTTCTTCTTCTTATTATTATTATTATTTTAAGCTGGTTGCTATATATATACAGGGTTTTTCAAGTTGATGGGCTATTAGAAATATATGAATTAGTAGAAGGAATTAAATTCTGAAACTTGGGCTCATTTGGTTATTGTTTATGCTGCTTCTTTTAAAAATATTTTCAAGTTCGATTTACATCCGGTTATACCGGAAGTCGATACCAACTTTGTTATTTTAAATGGAATGGTATATTTTTTCACGCTGAATTCGAATAAAACGTGTAATTCTTAGGTAAGTTTGATAACCAACTTGTACACCTCTGACGATCGGTTTCTGAGTTAATTTAATTTATAAAAAAAAAATCGCTACCGCAACCCAAATTATAAAAAATCATAACTTCCACAAAATACGACTTAGAGTGTTGAAATTTTTACTAGTAATAGCTGAATATTAGTGCTAACGCCTTGACAAAATTGAATTAAATAATTTATACAGGGCGTTCAAAATAAAATTCTAAAATTGAAAAACTTCAAACACGAATTACCTCGTTTTCTCAAGTGGCATCTAATATTTTTTATTTTTTCAAATGATTCGTTTTTTTATCCTCTTTCGATCTATATGGATACTTCCTATTTTATTTAAAAATTTTGGAAAAATTTTGAATTATGACTTGAAATAGGAAGTATCCATATAGATCGAAAGAGGATAAAAAAACGAATCGATTGAAAAAATAAAAAATAGTAGATGCCATTTGAGAAAACGAGGTAATTCGTGTTTGAAGTTTTTCAATTTAGAATTTTATTTTGAACGCCCTGTATAAATTATTTAATTCAATTTTGTCAAGGCGTTAGCACTAATATTCAGCTATTACTAGTAAAAATTTCAACACTCTAAGTCGTATTTTGTGGAAGTTATGATTTTTTATATTTTGGGTTGCGGGTAGCGATTTTTTTTTCTATAAATTAAATTAACTCAGAAACCGATTGTCATAGGTGTACAAGTTGGTTATCAAACTTACCTTAGAATTACACGTTTTATTCGAATTCAGCGTAAAAAATATACCATTCCATTTAAAATAACAAAGTTGGTATCGACTTCCGGTATAACCGGATGTAAATCGAACTTGAAAATATTTTTAAAAGAAGCAGCATAAACAATAACCAAATGAGCCCAAGTTTCAGAATTTAATTCCTTCTACTAATTCATATATTTCTAATAGCCCATCAACTTGAAAAACCCTATATATATATATATATATATATATATATATATATATCGTTAGCTCCACAAGTTTAAATTACAAATTAATATAAAAACACAAACACTATTGTTAATTTCCACAGTTTTTTATTGTTCTTAACAATTGTTTCGCCGCTTTGCGGCTTCGTCAGAAGATACAAAGATACTATTTTTTTTTACAAAATTCTGTATATTTAAGGGTAGTTAGTTAAGGTGGGGATGGAGGAATTGAATCTTTGGCCAATTCCTCCATCCCCACCCCTTACGCGAAACAATTGCTAAGAACAATAAAAAACTGTGGAAATTAACAAAAGTGTTTGTGTTTTTATGTTTAACATGAATTTCCACCAAGTAAGAGTAGATTCTATTAACTATACAAATTAATATATAGTATATTTTTTTTGTTGTGTGGCAGTTCAGGTAATAAAACGATCACCAAATGACTACCCTTATCAAGGCCTAACTACGTATTAACCTAGCACGACAAAGTTATTTTTCCGATTTCTGACTTGCACTATAATTTGTCGCTAATTTGTTATCAAATCCAAAAATTTGTCGCTCGTACCATTTAGCCATAATGAGTGATATCTTGATATCAAGCTAGCACTACACATATAGCGTATCTCGAAAAGGAAATGTCGTAGGATATTGCTGTAAAGACCATAATTTGTCGCTGAAAGATGACACATTCAACGAATTTGTCGCTAATCTTATCTTCAGCTGATAGGCGAAAAACTGCTGGAAAATCATCAAACAATTAATCAAGGAGTTCTTTGTTACATTTGTTTTAAGAGATCGAATGTACCTATTTACCAAACTTTTTTCCCCCAAGTTGGGCAACACGTTACCTTTCGAGAGTTTTTCGTTGAATGTGTCATCTATCAGCGACAAATTATAGTCTTTACAGTGATCCTACGATATTTTCTTTTCGAGATACGTTATGTGTAGTGCTAGCTTATAATCAAGCTAGCATACCAGCTGATTATGGCTAAACGGCACTAGCGACAAATTTATGGATTTGGTAACAAATTAGCGACAAATTACAGTGCAAGTCAGAGATCGGAAAAATAACTTTGTCGTGCTAGCTTGATATACGTGGCCATGAATTGTCACTTTAAAAAAATTAGTCATTTTTCAATTATTTTGTGGAGTACCTATTTTTAAAACGGTTGTGTTCAGTAGCCGCAGCGTGGAGTCGTTGGAAAACAACGATCGACGTCAGCAACCTTACCATCAGTCAGACCAATAAAAATGATCTTCCATTCGTAGAAGGCGATTGTTTCGGCAAAAATGTAATTTTGCAGTATATTTAGTCATTGTAGTTAACGAGTGGAGTAGTAGGCTGGGGCCCGAATCCTATAATTTGAACGAGAACCGCAACGCGCGGCGCGGACGAACGAAAGTAAAGAGAATATTACCCATCCATCCATCCATCCATCGACCGATGGATGCGATGGACGGATGGACGAGAATCGCCACCGACCCATTACGTACAGTTTTAAAGGTGCGCGCAGGTAAAATTACTCCACTCATTTATGAATGTTCTCGTCACAGTCCTAAAATGTTTCTTTCGTCTCACAAAAAATATTTCTTTTGTTCCAATGGGTATACAGGCATGGGATTTTGCAGAAAACGTTATCAGTACTACAAAATGTGGAACATGATCCACTTCGTTTGCTTTTGTGTATCCACAAGAGGTAGATGATATTTTTCTGAGGGGTTGTATATGATGTATAAAATATATACCAATGTTTTCATATTTTTATTTTTAACTCAAAACTTACAATTACGAGTATAAAAGAGATACTAGCAGTGGGGGAGTGATTATAAGACTGATCCCCCCTTGGGCTGTTATTGAACTTGACATATACCTAGACATTGTTAAAATCAGGAGTTATATTATTTGTATATTTCTAAAACTACTGCTAATGTAAGGTGCAAACTTTCTAGCCATTAGATATTCGTAGAAACTTAGCCACTGTTGATGATTAAAATGATAATAATTAGTTGGTGGCTACATTTACTAATGTTTAAACTGAGATAAAATTAAATGTGCCTTCAATCTCTCATTTTCAACCATAATAGGTCCTTAATTAAGTAGGTACTAATTGATTAATTAAAGTCTAAACATCGTTTGAATCTTTAATATTCTTTAGATATAATTTTGTAAATTGTAGAAGCCTTGGACTTAGATTTTTGTGATGAATGTTGAAAATTTCTAATTGTAGTTAAACTAAATTGCCCGCGTTAATTACCTGACTGTTGCAGGGCTAGCAACAGAATATATTTTACATTCTCTCGGTTGTTAGTGATGTTTGAGTTAAAAGTGACGGGACGGTTTAAGTGTTGTGTGTACGAAACAACAGAAAACCATAAAAGTTTATTGTGTTTTCAAGAGACGTTAGAAGGGGTATGTTTGAATAGAATAAAGCTTTTTTATGGCTTTTCGAATTTAAAGGCACATTAAAAGGTTATAAACCGTAGCGGAGCGTTCTAATTATATACATTTATCTTTTTCTTTTTTTATTTAGTGGTGTACTTTATTACCCGCGTGTAGAGAGAACCGGACGCGACCATGGCAATTTAATACCAGGTCAGATTTTCCTTCACACTGAATTCCCTAATTGCACATTCCATAGCGTAATTGTCGGTCGAAAACACAGGCCGACATGTGTCACTCTGCAACGAACAAACATGTCAACGGTTACATGGAAAAAGTAAATATTAACTACATCAAGTCTAATAACCGGAGAAAATTACGTCAGCAATTATTTTTTTAAAAGATACAAAGAAAGTTTTCCTTTTCAATTGTGGAAAATTTTACCTTTTAATCTTTACAAAAAACCTTGAATTTTTACAAAAACCCTTTAATTCATCTCCTTAAGGTTTTAACTAAATCCCTGATTGGGTATTTTGCCAAATACTGGTATAAATCTTACTATAGGGTTAAACACCCTCTGAATCATTTTGTTATAGGGAAGGATTTGAACTTGAGAAACTTACCTAATGATTTAAATTTTAAAAAAATTTTTTGTACTTATTTTTACATTTTTTTAAAGATAAAAATTTTTTGGAAAATTTAAATTTTCCCCTTTTCCGTTTAAAAAAAAAATTGGAAAACGAAAAATTCCTGATTAGCATTTTGCCATTATTTTTGTCAGTGAATTCCGTGTTATTTGTTTTAAATTTTATCTCGGTCAACGACTTGGCGTTTTTCCAGTTCATTAAAGGCTACCTATTATATTATTTGCTCTTTATATTTCTTGCTTTTCATTTTAAACTGAATGAAAGCATTGACCGTCAATTAACACTTTTGAACAAACATTTTACAAGAACAAAAGCTACTTATAAACTGGTGTTAATAATTTTAAAGCGCATTGGTGAAGTAACCAACTGTTTTTAATTAACACTCTCAATTAGATATAAGAGTTTCGTTTACAGGAATACGTTTACATAGACTGTCCTAATTAGTAGAAAGAAACAATTAGTTATATTACCTATAAAAAGGAATTGCAGATATTGCTAAAGAATAATATATATACATATATACAAAAGTATTTTCTTGAGTTTAAAGACATAGAGGTATTTCAGAACCTGATGAACCAAGGCCAAGGGCCGTGAGATTTTCCCCTTAAAAATACCTCCCCCAGAAGTTATTAAAACTAAAGGGGATAAATTGAGTTAACAGATTGTGTGTCGCACTCATTGTGGAACATGATTAATATTATGTTAATGAATAGAGAAACACTTTGAGTTTAGTTTCACAAATATTAGTATTAAAACTTTACAAATTTGTTTCGGCATTTACGCCATTATTCAAAAATATTAATACAGAAAGTATTAATACAGAAACCAATACTTTTGAATAATGACGTAAATGCCGAAACAAAGTTTTAATAAAAATATTTGTGAAACTAAACTCAAAGTGTTTCTCTATTCATTAACATAAGGGATAAATTGAGTTTAGTATTGAAGGTAAATTTTTGAAATAAAAGGTGTAATTTTTTTTCCATTTTCTTCCCTAGTATTTATAATAAAAGACTCAGAGCTTTAAGGGTGTAAAGAGTTCTTTATTATAAAAACGACACCTAAAAGATGTAAGTCCAATCCTGTATAACATGCTTAAATCAATCGATTTAATTAATTGCTTACGTAATGTACCCAAGCGATCCTGGTGAGAAATATGCGACCTTTCCAAAAGTCTGAATTAATTATCGCAAGTCCATTGTCTACAGCCCGCAATAAACCATCATGTGTCTATTTATTTTATAATACTGTAAATTTGTTAAAATTTACTCAACAGACAGAACTATTTCTTGGAAAAAATACCATCACCATCGTCTTAATTGATATGGTGTTCGCATTTGACGTTAATTTAGCGAAGTTTGTAACAAAAAGAAAATAAAAAACAAAAAACGTAAAAGTCGACGAGATAGAACAGCTTAGTTAGTTCCTTGGATAATACTGGTACAGAGTGTGACGTTGCCGTCCTGCGCTGCAGCGGTTAATTTCTGCTAGCAGGCGAAACAAATGAAATGTAAGAAATAATTGAAAGTCGGCGAGACTTCATGCAATATTTTGCTTTGTTGTTTTACGGCAAAACATTTTCACACCGCAACGAGAGCGCGGATAGCGGATCGGACCGTGAAGTAACTGAACGACGGATTTACGTACGTACTTTACTTACCGGGTAAGTACCGACTTACCTACTCATGTTTGTATGTATGTTGAATACATATACTCGTACGATACGATTCGTTTTTCAGTTGGCCATGTGGAAAACTAATTTCAGACCGCAATTAACTTTTAATTAACACTCGTTCCTTCAAGGGGTAATATTTGTTAATGATTATATTTCGCAATATCTTGGAAATTACAACGGAGGAATTTACAACGTGTATTTAATTGGAATCAAATTATGTACATATATCCAAACTTCCGAGTTAAGGTAAATGACGATGACTGACTTTGGTAAAAGGTAATTGGCAAAAAGTTTCGAAAATATTAATAGTGCCCCATTGGTCTGTACGAGTAGTTTAAAGAACTCAAAGGATTGAAGCAACATTTTTTTTTTCTAGATATATTAATCCTCAATTTCTTGTTATGTAAGGTTGAGAGGAAGTTGTCATGGGATAAATGAGGTATCATTTTAAAGGAGTTCTGAGGGATTTAAGAAGTTTTTGATAATATTGTAGTGAATCCCTTAGGAATTGAAAGTCATTCACTTCCTTAATTATTTATTAATATTTAGTGGAAGTTACAAAGTTTCGGGCGTTTTACGGGCGGAGTTGCTTCACATTAGTTCAGGTTAAGAATTAAGAACTAATAAGACTGTCTGTGACTAAGAAAAATTGATCTTAAATGCTAATACAAATACATACAATACACTAAAAGAGTAAATTGATAGTGGTGCTGATATTAATATCCCAGGGGAAAGCTATCGATTTCTCAAAGTTTGATTTAGATTATTAATGCTCTTTATATTGAGGCAGAGGATGCTACTATTTGATTATTATGGCTATGGTTACATATTTATGAATAAGTACAATTTTATGACAGACTATTGACTAAAGATAATACATAATGACAATATTATATACTACAATATACTGCATGTTAAAATTAGGTAATATAAAATTAGAAAAATTAGTTTTGAAACCTTTGATTAAACAAGGCAACTGTAAATTTATAATTTTGAAAAAGACAACAGGTACTTTTCTAAAGAATTAACAAAAATAAAGAGACTGTAAGCAAATGTGTCTAATTCTACTTTAACAAACTTTTAAATTTTGAAGTTGCTTGGAGTACGTTATAACCTAGTTTGAGCTAGATAATATTCTTGCAACATTTCAGTTTTGAGTCTAATGATGCAAATAGAGGTACCTACAGGCACTTATGAGATGCATAAAAGGTAAGATGGGCTTAAAAAGTTTTTGTTTCAAATTGTTTGACTTTTTAAAGCTATTAGTGCAGTAGCCGTATGGACTGTTTGCGTTTAGTAAAGAAACGACGTCAGTGTGTTCTATTAATTAACAGGTAGGATGAGTAAACAGGTACTAAATCCAACGGGGTTCTGTTTTAACATTCCACCGTCCTTCGCTTCGGTTCGGTTCAGGCCGTCGTCGTCTGTTTAGAGAGAAAAGTCGTCGGGCTAAGGCTCAGGCTTCCCGTTTATTTAACTAAGAGCTGAATGTGTGAACTCGAGATTTCAACCGATATTTTGGTGTAATATAAAGAACAAACATCCCGAGATATTCGTTCGAAGAAGAAGAATGGCTCGCTTTATTCTTTTCCTTTACTTCACACAAATATTCTTTCATTAAAAATAATAAAGAATAAAAAAATGAGCCAGCCACGGACCAGTAGTAACCGAAAGGTGGCAGGCACTATGTAGGTTGGTTGGTTGCGTGTGTTAAAACAAAGAGATCGACTGTATACGGAAAAAATGTGACTTTTTTAAGTAAACATAACCTGTTTGACCAGAAGAGTGCTTTAAAATTACCTAATTATCACTGAAATTGCTTGTTTTTCGGCGCACATACAAACAAATTGTTGAATTACAAATACATACATCCTAATAAATAATAAGAATATTAACTGGTGAATGGTTAATAACACCCAAATAACTTCGACAGGGCAATATTTTTCACAGAGAGAAAGTTAAGGAATTAAAACATTTTTCCCATATGGTTTTTTTTCTTCTTCTATTTTTACATTTGCATGAATGCAATAAGTAAGAAGGTACTTCTTGTAGATAATATTCACTGTAGTTACTTACCATCTCGGTTGAAGATTGAAAAGTGGAATACCGTAAAATTTATGATACCCGGTTGCAAACAATCAAAGTTAAAAAAGGGCTCAAGATCCGTACAGCACGACGTGTGGTAACCATCATCCAAGAAAACATGGTCTTTCGACTCCTATCATGCCATTAATGTAACCATTTTAATGCCATCAGGTAAATCAACTTTAATTATCGTCCAACACTGACAGTTTGTATTATTAACGATTACTTTTCTTAATAAAGCGGCAATAAAATTGGGCTTTTTAAAACGCTACTGAATTGGAACAAGAAATCTAATACCTGCTCATAGATATTGTGTTTAATAAGTATGAACCTATGCAATATACGTCACCTGTCTTTTTCTTCTATTTTATTTATTCCTGTATTCCTAGCCAACCTTAAAGGCTTTGAATATCTACAGTTTTATACTAACAGCTATTAAAATTTCCGGTTAGATTTTATGGCGCTAACTAATAACTCCAACCCGTTTATGCTTCTGTCCCAACAAATTAAATACCTTCACCAGTTTATTATCTTTATCTTTTCAATGGTTTCTTCATTAGTTTTGACTCAAGCTAAACAGTACCAATAATTTAAAGGGACAGTAGTCACCATTGAAATTTAAATGGTACCCCTACAAGCTACCAATAATTTGTGCGGGGGTTAAATATGATACAATGCTTCAAAATTCTTAGTTTAAAATGTATCTACCTCTTGTGTAAAAAAAGCGACCAAGTGTGAGTAGGACTCACCCATGAATATAAACGTTTTTGTATTTCGTTGTAACTTTGATCGATGTTTTAATAATAGTGTATTTACATATATTACAGATTTATTATTAGTAAATAATGGTTCACGGTTTTTGCATAAGGTTTATGTTTATGAAATTAAATGTTTTTTTTAGTATTTTTATATTTGAGTTGATTGAATGAAAGGTAAATTGCGGTTTACGATTTATGACGTATTAAAAGAAAACTACTTACTAGATCTCGTTCAAACCAATTTTCGGTGGAAGTTTGCATGGTAATGTACATCATATATTTTTTTTAGTTTTATCATTCTCTTATTTTAGAAGTTACAGGGGGGGGGGACACACATTTTACCACTTTGGAAGTGTCTCTCGCGCAAACTATTCAGTATAGAAAAAAATGATATGAGAAACCTCAATATCAGTTTTGAAGACCTATCCATAGATACCCCACACGTATGGGTTCGATGAAAAAAACTTTTTGAGTTTTAGTTCTAAGTATGGGAACCACCAAAATTTATTGTTTTTTTTTTTCTATTTTTGTGTGAAAATCTTAATGCGGTTCACAGAATACATCTACTTACCAAGTTTCAACAGTATAGTAGTTATTATAGTTTCGGAAAAAAGTGGCTGTGACATACGGACGGGCAGACAGACAGACAGACAGACATGACGAATCTATAAGGGTTCCGTTTTTTGCCATTTGGCTACGGATCCCTAAAAACACATAATTGTACTCTCTCTGAAAGGTAAATTTTAAATATTATAATGTTAATGTTTTCAAATCAAGACAAGAGTTAGACATTAATATTAAGTTTCTCTCTTGTCGTTGTGTGACCATTATTTACTCAAAAGTCTTGGAATTTTATTGTTTAAAATATAATGCGACGCGATTGGTCATACGGCTAATATAATGACAATTTCTTGAAAGGTATCAAAAAGGTTTCAAAACTCAAAATTTTTTAATATCATCATGACATCTGAACATTTTAATCGAGTAAATTTTTAATTAATGAACTGATGCTGTTGGTGTTAGATTTGAACTTTTTACTTGTGGATAACTATAGGTTAGTAATTGACACCGATCTTAAATACTTACTTACTTACGATTAGTGGATAAACTAAGCGAGCGTAAATCCCATTAACAGATACCCTGAGTTACGACCACAATCAAACGGTCCACATAATCCTGTCAAATACCGCTACAAATTGTTGGACGAGATAAAGTACCTACTGACTACCTCGAATTGGTTATAATTGCTCCTTCTCTCTCACTCTGCCTCTTTCTAAGTAACTACCTATGCCCCGTAACACAGAGGAGTAACTATGTACATAGATAATCCATCTGTGCGGTCTTATAATAGACATTTAATCCAAGATTATGTAACCGAATTTAATGATAGTTCCTAGAACGTTATTTATGTTGGTAGGACTTTTAGGACAGATACGAAAAGGTAATGTTACCCGGTCTAAATTTTATTTGACATTACCTGTGTTATTTATTTTGGGAAAAAATAAATCAAATTTTACAGCCAATCTTATAATAGTAAAAAGGCTATTGTTAAGTGGTAACAATTTAAGGCACATAACTTTAAAAATTAAAAAAAAAAATAATAATTTCAGTAACTATATATAACCTACGATTGTAAATATTTTAAAGGCTTTGGTAATTTTCTGGCTCTAAAAATATTGCTGCATATTTATCAACTAAATTAAAATTCTAATTACGAATTGGTTAATTAACTAAAAATATTTTTAAAACGTCTCCATTAAAATTATTTTAATTTATTTGAGTCTCCTTTTATTTTTATATATTTTACAGGGTATTGTTTATTATTTTTTCTAGTAAAACTGAATATCGTAGTTTTTGAGTTGTAGAAAACTTACATCCTGTTTGATTTGTTTATGGATCTGTTGTGTATTTACGTGGGTGTAAGTTTGAGTGTATGCGTACCTATGCGTGCGTGTATCTGTTGGTTGGTTGGCAGAATGTTTTAAGGTTCGCTGGTCAAACGATCGCGAGGTCGAAGCCAAGCCAAGCCGTTTTACTTCCTGTATCTGATGGTATTTCGAGCCTAATAACCGGCTTCGACTTATCATTTCCACCACCTACGAATTGACATGATAATTTCAATCGGGTGGATCTCTTTGCCTTCGCAGCGAGTAATCTGGAAAAGTACAGGTTCTTCCGACCCGTCCTCTCAACCTCCAAAGTTTTTTCCTTGACCCTCTCTTTTTGTCTTTTTTCGAATACGAGTCAGCAGTAATTGGGCCTCATCAAACATGATACTACGTATACAATGTTAACCTTTTACAACTAAACAAAATTTCTAAAAGAAAAAAGAAAAATTTTATAAGAAAAATATTCAAAGGTCAAGAATCATAATGTCTTATAGGGTCAGTAATTATAGGATATTGTAGTTAATTAAGTTGGCAAATTCAAAACGTTTCTTCAACATTCTTTTATGTGAAACATTGTATTAGGCAGGTACTAAAACTAAAATTCAGTTTCACGTAACCAAAATTGAAATTATCAGATGAAAGATGAATTTTCTTGCGCTTCAACTTAAGGATAACGACAAAGGAATAAAGGACAATATTGCCTAATTTTCTTAAAAATAAAACTACCACCAAGTGACCAGTTTTATCAATGTCCAGCTGAAATTTTATGGCTCATTTCAAAAGAAAAACTTTTTGATTTCCTCGATTCGTTCGACCAAAAAAACTGATAAACCTCTTGAAAGTTTAAGTGTCTTAAAAAAATAGACAATACGTGTCAATAATTAGGGTGACTATTTTGTAAGTTTACTTTCATTTCTAATTCTCACATTGAATGATGTAAAAGTAGGAACCTTGTTATAATTTGCAATTTTATAGACAGACAGGGTCCAGTTGATGCGCAGTTGGCGAGCTGTGAGGCACAAACGCAGCTCCCTCCCGACGAAAATTTTAATCTGGCCAGATATCGATTCCAAAATTAATAACACACATCGGAACGGGGCAGTAAATTAAAAACAATTAAACCGTGTGTGATTGTGCGTTTGGCAATCCATATTTCATCTGTCTGTCCGTAAATAAATGTGGGTATAATACAAACACACACTGGTACTGGACTGACTGGACACACACTACACTTACGGCAACTCTATGGTTATTTATCGTGTCTCCTCGCTCGGTGTTTTACATTCGCGTGGTTTATTTTTGATTTACCTACTCCTCGGCCTTTACTCATTTTATCTCCCCGTCGACAGGAACACAGATATGTTTATTTATGGTCGGGATAGTGGAGGTACCTACGATGCGGACGGGAATGCAATATGGGCAATTTACCATGTATCACAGCGTTGCCACAAAACATTCTCAAAAAAATACTTCAAACTTACAGTTACGATTTAGTTAAAAGGGTGGCCAGAATAATTAAATGGCGATTTTCTTTAATCGGCACTTTTTTTTTCAAATTTAGGTCTCGTCATTTTAATTTTTATTCGATAATACTTTGATGGTCCCAGCTCTGGACTAAAATCGTAGGGCCGTTTTTCAGATTGACCCACAGACTCCTTCTGATGATCCAGTAAGATCTGACCCCATTGCAAATATTAGATAAACTTAAGACTTCTGGCAATGCTGCTCAGACACTAGGCAACAAAACCCATTAAATTTAAAAACGTCCAGGATACCAGGGGAAGATAAATGACGTCTGCCTTCATAGGTGCACACATTATTGCGGCTATTTCGTCATTGTTTTGTACCAACGCAACACACAACGAATGGACGAGTGTACTTACATAGATAACTAATACGTTTTAGTATTACTACCATTATAACCATGCGTGTGTATGTATGTACCTACTAGAGATGTACCACCACCTCGTTCTCCTTTCATTTAACACTTTCAGCTTTGACAAATGGACGCAACCGTCGGAAAAATTAAACGCGAAAAGGCGACCTGACAAATGACGCGTCGTTCTGACACTCAACAACAGGCGTTTAACTGTCTCCGGCATTATTATATTTATGTAGAGGAAGAGTATTCTTGGATGCTAAGCAAATGTCGCTTGCATCACGCAAATTTCCAAATGAATCTTCTTTACTCCACGTTTCATTGCCACCTATCAAATTACCTACATATGTATGTTCTTACTTGTGGGCTGACGACCGGAGCTCATCAACAGCACATGACACCAATAAAAAATATTTTCTACTAGTATTAGCGTTCAGGAAATTAGTTAACCTGGTGTTAAATATTTTACTATTGACAAGTGACCCCATTGGGCTTGAAATTTAATTTCACCTATGCACTATTGCAGCTTTATTTTCATTGGTAGGTACAACGTACGTATTGTTACGAGTACTTGCCAATTAAGTTGGTGTGAGCATAGTTAACGAACATCTTCCCTGAATACATAAGGAATATTCCCGGCTTTCCTGAAACATCTAGAAAACACCAGCAACGATCAATGGGAAAACAATTGGATTACTAGACGGCTGCAGAATTCCCTAGAAAGAGGCTGAAAAGACTACAAAAGGCGGAGACGGCACACACGGAGTTAGTTGACAGTGGACAGCTGATGTTTGGAAGCGAAGCGATCGATAGGCGAACAACAGGCGATAGATAGATAGTGTCTACATTATAGCGAGTGTTTACAGTAGAGGCGAGCGGGAAGAGAGACTTTTAGTGAAATAAATTGTGTAGACTTCTTTATAATTGTAGTGTAGTCAAATTAACTTTAGTAATTAAATAAATTCGTTGTTTTGTTTTGTTAATTGTGTTTTCCGTGACTGAACACGTCACAGTATTTATATATAGACAAATTTTATTCAGGCAATAAAACTGTAACCAAGTGACTGCCCTTGTCATTCTCAGTTGTCTTTTGTAGCACTTATTGTGTCTCAATTGCAAGGATATACATTGGTCCTTATGTCACGAATAAACTAATTATAAAATGAACAAATATTAGTTACCTAATTAACACTATTTGGGGCTTTGAAAATTGCAGGGACTTTAATCGGTATTAGGGTTACCCGCTGCACCACCCTAACCCTTTTGACTCGCTTGATTACTGCTTCAATTCTCCCCCACTGTCTACCAAAACTGATTATTTTATATTAACACACGTTACACATTTAAATTAGAACAAATGTAATATAACGAAATATAAAACAATTAATGAAAAATATGCGACACTTACAATTATCAACTTTTTGAAAGTTGGATAATAACTAATATTTCTGATTTAAACCGGCACAACAATAAATTGGCTTGGCAAAACAATTTTGCAAACAAACGTACCTATGTACCTACATATGCGACAAATATGTAGGTACGTATATGTGTTTGATTGCATGGTATTGTGAAGTGTGTTATGCCTACACACCATAACATGTACTTGTATGTACGATGCAAAGCAATGGCCTGAAGGAAAAGTGTGAAAGTGAATGCAACGGAACAAATTAATGTTTACTTTTGTTTAAACTGCCCGGCATAACACACACCACGTTCGTTATTATTTTTGATATCGAATCGACACGTTTAATAGCCCACTGCAATTAAATGCGGTACCATTTTTGCACATTGATCCCGTGCGACCGGCTAAATAAAGTCGGAAGTTTATGGCCGGCGGATTTTTATTAATTGTAAAATGTGCTGTAATTGTATATATTAAAACCATAAATGACCTTATTACAACCAATGTAAACATTACTTAATTAAATTGGCCGTCAACGGGGCGTATTAATGGTCCTCGATAAGACGGGCACCCGGTGGGATCAAATGACTCGCTGACATATAGGTACCCATGTCGAGAATTAATGGTGTCATTTTGAAACACCCAAAAAAATCACAAATATATACAGCTACATACATAAATTAAATTTATAACATTTACAATGACAATTTTCAAAATTTAAAATCATTTAGTTTCGTTTAAAAATCTCAAGTACCTAAGTTTAAAGGTGAAGAAGGTGAGGTGTTGAACATTTTAAAGAAAGTCACATGGGATATGGTACGTTGATTTGGTAATAATCGCAATAAATATTTCGCACGTATGGTTTTAATGACCACCTCAATTTCTTGCCACGTTTAAAAGTCCTTACCTGGTACGTAGATGTCTTTTTGAAGGCTGGACAATAATGCCCTTTTTCCGTCATGCGTTACTTATTTCTTTCTTCTCGCTTCGTACAACGGTTCCAAGAAATCTTCAGACATTTATGGTGCATTTAGTTTTAATGCAGAGGATGCAAGTAATTAGCGTGATAAATTATCCTTAGCCGCTAAAAGTGGAACACACCTTCGCTCCATTCTCCGCAGGATCGGGAGAATTCTTATCTCGGTGACAATAACAGAAAAACTTTTCATTTATTTATTTAACTATTAGGTGCAACACAAAATTTGAAACTTTATGATTTATATAAGTACCTAATAGTAGTAACTGGGAAATGGGGAGGAGAAATTTGGGTTTAGCTTAGGAGTGCCAATGCACCATAGAGATAAGGGGTTGTTCTTTTCGTGAAACGTATTGTAAGAAGTTAAAGGTTTGAAAAATATTCTCTTTAAAGTGGTGCTTATTGTAAAAGGGGTCCCACATGGAACATAAAACCGACACTAATTTCCGAACAGGTAATTTGTTTCTATAATTTTCAATCTCTATCGGTGCTTGCAAAATTTCAAAAATAGGGCAGAAGTTGTCTTTTTAATAATAAATTGTGGCTTAAAACTAAACCAAAAAATCTTTTTTAAGAATGTGTAAAAGACAACCAGTTGATTTATGGTATCACACTTCAGTCTGGAATTTCGTTCTTAAATTTTGACACCCCTTGAATACAAAGATATTTTTCAAAATCTTAACTTGAACCTTTATCTTTAGTGATTACTAAAATGATCGTGTACGTGACACACAGACGAATAGATAAACTATAAAATTTTGAAAAATTATAGTCTTATCCTAGTGTTCTTCCTAAAATGTTTAAATTTTACTAGTCTAAGGTGCAACCCTTAAAGTTCACACGAACAACTTATTTTAGATATATTTACCATATAGGTATATAAAGTTCATATAATAATTATCAATTACATATTTTAATGCTTTATGGTCAGTAGGTACAATAATTTTTATTTTATTGTTGTTGGCAATTTAATTGTTCTTAACAATACTGGGTTTGTTGTTGAGAAATAAGTGAATCATGTCCTTGCTGGGATGCATACCTACTTAAAATGTGTATTAAAGAGTGGAGGTAAAGCAGACAGTGAGTTTTCAAAAAAAATTAGATAACTGACATTTCACCTCTACTTGAACAAAATGAGTTGGCAATCAGTAGTTATATAGAACAAAAATATATAATAATAATCTCTGAATTTTATTAAAAATTGTTTAGTTTGCAATATTTTGTATAGGTATATATGAATGAAATTGATATTTGTTTTATGTATTTGTAGTCGAAAATGGAAAACTATTTTTGTATTTAATAGAAGAGAAAAAAAAACTTTTTAAGAGTAGGTATGTAAACACAACCCCATAATACAACTCTTGAATATAAAATTCCACTTTTAAGTTTTACCATAACTTGGAGTTAAAAATATTTTTTAACATCTTTATCTGGAGCAAATGTAGAACAACAAAGTGTCGAAAAAACAGTTAACATGTTAACATAAATATTGCAAACCCTGGGGTACAACCCTTAATATCCCCACGAGCAACTTATTTCCGGTATGACACTTTTCAAAATCAATAATTTCATCTAATACCTGATGGTATAATGGTCCATTCATCAGTTTTTAATTATTTTTATATTTAAAAGTCACTACAGTAATTTTTAATTATTTTATATTTAATTATTAGATATTCTTAACAGTATCTAGTGGATTTAGTTTTAAGAAATATTCATCTATTTGTTAATTTTATTGTCTTAGTGTTATTAACAATATTGTAGTATCTACTAATAATATTTATTTATTGTTTATTGTTATTAATTATTAATTGGAATACCTATAATTGTATATTTGAATTGCAAAATTTCTTGAGAATGTCGATTTTTATTAGCATTTCCTATAATTAAACAAATGACAGGAATTAATAAATAAACAAATGCCGAATACCATCTTTAAACTTTAAACGTCTCGTATCTGATCTACGTTGGCTTTGGAGAGTTGTGGACAGGCGGTTGCTACCGCATGAAGCCAGAACGTCGAGAGTTTTTGCCGAGCCGAAACTGCGTACAAATAATCCCGAAAAATAGTGATTAAAAGTGTATAAAAATTAGCAAACGGGTGTGTATTATGTTCAAATAGTGTATTTATTCATGTTGTAACAGTTAAACGTCCGATTGATTTCGGATAAGCCGTAAATAAGTCTTATTTAGTAAATGAATTATTATTGTTGCTCGGCTGCCAATTTTGCGATGGAAACAGCACGAAGCTGGAGTCAGTTCAAGATTGTAGGCATGCGCGATAGTCAGCGTTTTATTCATAGAATACAATTGAATGAATTGTTTTGTTATTTAAAGGGCTTTTCAAAATTAAATTTATTATTTTATTGCTGATAAGGTAAAGACTTATTTACGGTAAAATTTTCGTTATTACGTGTTTCGGTATCGCGTTTTCGGGAGTGCTTCTGCAGTGTTGATATTGCTGTTGCAATGTAAGTTTTTGGTTAGTTTATTATTTTTTTAATATCTAAATCGTACTAGGTACATACGTAATATTTGTAGGTAATTACAGATATAATTTAGAATATTAAGAAATTGTTAAATTCTGTAAGAATGAAAACTGTGTAGTAGCATTTGTTTATTAACCCATTTGATTTTAATTACAGAAAAAAGAAAAAAACTTACACTTATTTTTTAACAACTATCAGACAGTAGCTAAATATTGTCATTATAAAAACAGAAACAAAAAGAAAGGGCAAACATAATTCAATTAAGAAAATGGTTAAAACTTTGCCTATAATCCACTACAATTAAATATAAAAATAATATCAACAACAAAAACACCAATTTGGTGAAACATTCCACTTGTGTGTTTTTGTTGTTGATGTTATCATGTTTCACAATAAGTGCACCGCATTAAGTATTAGTATTATAAAAATAATACTTCAAAAGCCACCAGTGCAAAAAAATGGGTTCATACCTACTTACAAAAAAAAAATTAAATTACCGCTGTCCCTTTTCTTTGATTTTATATTTCCCTTAATAGTCTCAGAGCCTTTAATAATTAAGAAAGATACTTAATTATCCTTATACATTCTTCGTAACTTTTATACTTTCTACACATCCCTATAACATGTGCATCAACGACTCTGTTCTTTTTTACATATTCTGCACATTTTCTCATCATCATTCATTCAATACTTTACACTCCCTACATTCGTTCCTAAATAAACCTCGCCATTAATCCAATGTCTTTTTTTGTGTCAAATACTTTGGCTGTATTTCCTCCTGCCACTCTCTCCAAAAAAATTTTTTAACGCTCTCGCATACCTTGAATTATGCATTTTTCTTAAATTCTCCCCTCTGTTTAGTTCCTTATATATTACTATTACCTATATTTTCTCCTACATTGTTCCCCATTTTTCTACAACCATCCAATTCCTTTTGTTCAAACCCCAGCTTCTTTAACATGTTTTTCCTTATCTCATAATATCTCTCCTTTTTTCCTATCCGCATCGCCCTTTTTCTTCGTAGTTCCCTTCTGATATCTCCTTCTTCTAACCTGTCTAGTTTTCCTTCATAATTAGCTACTATTTTTAATGCCACTTCAGTCATCGTCCTACATTTTATTTCTCCTCTAACTATGCAGTCTGGCATGTTCTTATCGAAATTTAATGAAAACTAAGTATTTGATAACATAAACTGTGCTATTTTTTTATAATTTTTAATCTCTATTGAAATGAATACATTTTGCTATTCATTAATTGTCATAGATTGACTTTAAGTCAAGTAAATATATTTTTTTAATGCGCATATTCTTAATTCAATTTAAATCCATAACAAAATTCCCGATACGTACATAGTAAACTAAAAATATTTTGTGTCAGGTTCTTATTCTCATTCAACGAGATCCAGAATGACAACAAATGTCTACAAAATTCGTGTATTTAAAGATTTAGTTGTTATTTATTTGTGGATGAGGATTAAATCTTCCTGTGTTTCTCCATCTTGTAGGGGGTTTTTATAGACATATTCATTTTAACAAAAACCTATTTTGAAAAATCCCCATATCGAAACGTCGATATGGCCTAAATTCATAAGTTATAAGTAATTTCCCTTATTTAAACTTAAAGGGAAGAAATGGTTCGTAATGATTTTCTTTGTATTTATTTATGCAGGTACCACTATATGTATGTTGGTAAGTGATAATTAGTGTGAGTTTATTAAATAAAGATTGTTTATGACGAAAACGAAACGTTTTATGTGGCGGAATGTAGATGGCCAACATGTTATTACTCTGCAATTTTCTGTTAGCCTTAGCGCGATAGCGAGGACGGTGACGGTGGTGCGGTTGTACTTTTCGAGGGAGATCGCCATCTTCCTATATTACGTATTATATTTTTAATTTTGTTATAAAATAACGGCTGTCCTGCATGCAATTAATTTTAAAAGGTTTTCGCGATATAATAAAAGATAAGTGGCCCGGGCATATGGCCTACCACTCTCTTCACCGATGCCAGCTTATTATTAGGGTTCACTTTATTATGCACTTTTTGAATGGTTACTTTCGTTTATAATCTCTTTCGCGGACAAGCGATTCCTTTTAACAGGAATATCAAATTTTCTGTATTATGATTTTCGACGGGCAACATGCCAGTGTCAAAATCTACATAAAAATCCTAATTAAGCCGCATCATTCTCTCGCATTATCTTTACCTCTCGTTGTTAAATTACACCTGCAATCCAACTAAAATGATACAGACACTTAAATATTATCGCAAATTGCTCAAGAAGATATATACTCAGAAACAGCAAAAGGTTTAGGTTTTAAGCCTGCAAGGTACAAACGTTGGATGTCAAAATTTGAACGTTAATACCTTTGTTACAAATTTAGTTGTCAGTTTATTGGAAGAGAAGGACCAAAAGGTTTTTTTACAGTTTCTGTTCTTACGTTTCTCCAGTAAATCTTTTTGTTTTCATTTGCAGCCACTATCTACCAATTCTCACAATTCCTAAAAGGATAATTTTTTTGTCCTATCCCCCTGTTTTGTACTAGAGAAGAAACTGTACATTGATCACTTTAGTGATTCATCATTTATCAATTTTCCTGAAACATACTAATACATAATTTGTTAAAAATGTGTTACAAGTCAGCTTCTGGGATAATAGTTAGCTTTTCGTGAATTATCTATTTCGGTTTTATATTACATAGGTAACAATGTTTAGAGATTTTTGTCTTCAACGTTTTCTACTATCACATCTCTAATCAATGAATCCTGTAGAAGTAATGGTTTAATCAATTGATTTTAGTGATTTTCGTATCTTTTTCCTGAAGTCTTTAGTTTTCAGACGTTGATGTAATTAATTTTCTGAGTATCTAAGTGCATATAATTACAAGAATGTTCCATTAATGCATTCATTCACTTGCCATGTAAGTACATTTCCTTCACTTCTTCCTTTGTAAATGCAAGTGGTTTGGTTGCCTTGAAGCTTTGGCGATTGTCTTTTTTGAACGAGGGTAATTTTAGAAGAGGTATTTCAGTCGGTCGGTCTACGTTTAAGCTAAAGACCATACCAGGCCGGATATAGACGACCAAATCTTCCTCACGAAGTGCAGTTGAATAGTCGGTTTCCTTTGCTGTGTGCATTCGCCTGTGGAGGAGAGCAAATCCCCGTGAAAAATCCGAGAGGGACCATTTACATTTGTCGGTAAACTAATAATTTGGTGGATTAGAATCGGACCTGTGACGAAAACGTCAGATAATTCGGTATTTATAGGCCGCTTCATTCCTAATACCATTTCTTTTGCGATTCAAATTTAATTTCTGTCATATTCCGTCGCTCCTTGCTTGATGCCACCGCGGGTCCAATAATTTACGTGATTAGCCGATACCGGGCAAATTTACGCGGATGGGTCAAGAGTGGTTTGGTTTAATCGATTGTGGCCCATTTTCTTAGCTCACGAACCTCTTTATTATGTATCAACTTAACGTTTTCTTTTTTATTTTATTTAATTATTCACCTGTCGTTACGCTTAATTGACTTCGCGTACGTAAACCAAGCGATTAGCTTTTTTGTCACTATTCATCAAGGTTTTATAGGACACAAAAAAAAGGAGTTTATTGGCGCAAAAACCCGAAAGTGTACCTGACTTCTCATTGTTAAGTAGAAACTAATACAATGGGAACTAGGTACTTGTAATTTAATCGGCGAACTAGAAACAAAAAATGTCTTAATTAAACCTTTAACTAACAAACCAGTTATGTACTCCTTATATGTATCTACTATCTACATACGTTAAATAAAACTTAATTCATTCAAATTGTGTTAATTTTGATGTTGAAATTGAAATGAATTCGTTGTGAGAAATAAAACAGCTTCTTACTTGCAGAATGATATGATTGTAACTGAACTTCAAAAGAACACATGAACATAAATATAGGCTGAAAACAAATACAAACAAAGGTCGCGCATTCAAAACAATAACGCCATTCATTCCAATCCGGCGACGTCTCGTCGCCCGAGCTTATAAAACCATAACACAGATATTTTACCTATTGACTCATAGTTTTTCGAATACATATACATGTCAAACAATCAATTTTAACAAATTGACTTTCAAAATTTAAGTGTTTGAAGTTCTTAGTTGAATTTTGTGTGTTTTTCTCACCATATATATTGTCTAACCAAGTTTTACATACCTTTTGGGCCATAAACAGAAGATCCTTTTGGCTGGTGTGATTCTGTAACATGCAGGTCGCCTAACGAAATGTTGCCTTTATCTCAACGACCAGTAAAATCAATTAATAGCTGTCAAATATTATTGATCGGTCGCTCGTACGACATGGTTTATCCAGAAAACATCTAAACCTAATAAAAGCAATTGGACAAGATAAGCGAGAAGCGTTAGAGGATGTGTTGCGATGTACCTACATAATTTTTTTCTAAAACCATAAAATAAGAACAATCGAATTTATATCCTTTACTATTAAGGATATAAATATTTCAACACGGATATTAACTTTATTATAATTGTGGTTATTTGATTGTAAATGGGTCAAATAATATTAGGTATTTTGATTTCTCCGCATAATTTTATGTATGCGCGTTGTTATGTGGGCAGCATCTGTTAATATGGGGAAATGGACGTCGTTGATGTTTAGAAAGATTTTTCCATTTCCGTAAATCATGGTATTTGAATATTCATCTTGGAATATGATTTATGATATGCGCTGTTTAATTAACTTCCTAGAAGATGATGTCTCTCCATAAATTATCCGCGCTATCGAGAGAAATAGTGGGTTCGCTCGCTGGGTGGTGCGAATCTTTCGAAAGCGGGTCGATCGTTGATATGACGTTTCTGTACCTTTCGCAACCATCTTCATACTGTATCGATTGTAAATTGAAATTGATATTTGATTAGAAATTGTTTTATTTGTTAATTACTTAGTTGAGTCTTTTGAAAATGTGGCTGATGTAGTGTAGGTAGAGCTGTGGTGGTAAAATGAAAACAATTAATTTCAATTGAAAAGTGCGATTACAATGGTCGGTAATGTATGTTTAATTACATGTACCTTACACCCATTCCATTCCGTTAAGTTATTGTTTTACGGTACATGTAGCATAACTGTAACGAAGATTCGATCTGTTGAACGTTGGACAGAACGACAAACTGCCACCGAACTATTAAGATGAATGACTTTGGATTCTAGCGGTGTGTATGTCTATAACTGAGAATGTCATCGCCTTTTCGCCCACATCTCGTTGGTCGGATCGAGTCGTGCGGGATCCACGACTCGTCGCTCGTCCAGTGTACGGTCAGAAAAACACAAAAATCCGTCTAATTTATTACAGCAGCGGCAAGGAATGTGAACGGCGATAAATATTCAAATTTATCGGGAAAATGCGGCAACGGGGAACCTAAATAATTGCTTTTTTTATGTAATTACTATAATGCTGCGGTAAGGTTTAACGTGCCTACTGATTA
This sequence comes from Agrilus mali, assembly GCA_029378335.1. NCBI lineage: Eukaryota > Metazoa > Arthropoda > Insecta > Coleoptera > Buprestidae > Agrilus > Agrilus mali. The sequence goes on along the minus strand of CM055657.1, from coordinate 3,697,537 downwards.
CAAATTAACGCTAATTGCCATTTTTTCGGAATGTAACGGTCACGATTCGACTCAGCTCAATCGACATTTTCTTTCTGCTTATAAACCAAAATACATATATACGTTTGCAAAAGTAATAAAAAGATGCATTTAAATGTCCTTTACATTATTCTTTTTCTACTTGTTGCACTTTGTCGAGATAACATGCTATACCTAACACATGTTCCAGTTTAATGAGCCATCTCCAATTAGGTTTTTATTGCAATATTCGCACAATGTGGGCGACAAGTACTCAATACAGAAAAGACTTCATCAGACTAGTAAAAGATTGTGGATCACTTTATACGCCCACGGACCACTGAAGGTTGTCTGAATATCCAATTTAATTATAAAGAACTCTGTCAGTAGTACGCTAAACATTGACTAGACAGAAATTTTATGCGTCAATAAGAATTTCAAATATACATACTTAGGTATATCATACAGAGTTAGGTTTACATATATTTTTTATATAAAAAGGAAATTTGGATTATCTAAGGCCAATACGAAACATTTAGACAAAAGTTTATTGTAATTTTTTTTACATAAAGTAGTACAACAGAAAAAATTGAAATATTGTGGCGACTAAGACAATAAAACAGTTACCAAAAGTTTGTCCTGATGGTCAACGCTTAGCTGAAATTGTTTTTTATGGTACCATTCAAAAGAAACTCGTCTTCGTTTTGTGTTAACCATTTGTGCTGCAAACCTTAACCCTTAATATTGTCACTTTACAGTGGCGGATTACCAGCAGGCTGAATAGGCTAGAGCCTATAGGGCGGCAAACTTTGCTCAAAATTTTTTTTGTCTTACAGAAATTAAAAAAAATATATCTTATACACGGAAAAAAACGAGGCTCAAAAAATCAACAAAAATTACAATATTTTAGTGCTATACAGTATACTGAATACACTAACGTCTGTATATGAAAAATTACTAAACGCTTATTTATAAAATATATACTATTGTGATTTTGAATTTTTTAAATATTCCAATAGCGTTTTAGTATTACATTTTAAATTTAGTATTTTTACCTATTTTTTAAATTAATTATTGCCATAATTTTTTCTTTAGGTCCACCCACACTATTCAATTAATGTGTAATATGTTTCACCACTTAAATATATCTATTCGAAGAGAAATGGGATCCGAAAAAAAATTGCTTAAAAATAACAATAACAAATATTATGCAGATATATATGTGGAAAATTAATACTTTTCTATTGATATTTCTGATGATATTAACAACCTGTTTGAGTGTAGAATAAAAATTTAATAAATTTACACGTAAAATATTGCAGATTGTTGCACAGAATTTCATAAATATTATACATTTCTTAGAATGATGATAATTTAAAAAGAAACAATATCTAATGATAATATTGTAATGAATAAAAGCTGTAAATATCCATTCAGCGAAAGTTCTTCTTAACATTCTTACATTTTTAATCTTAATGAATTCGTACACTGAAAAAAAAACTTCATTGCCACAAAAAAATACTTGTTGCATATAGGGACAGCCAAAATCTTATGTACGGAAAACAAGTAATTTTACTATTTGCAACTTATGAAGGCTACATAAATGTTTTAACTGTGTTACATAAAATTTCTACTTCAAGTAGATAATATTTTCATTTGTGAGGATTAAAGTAGTATTTAGAGTAACTAACACCCATATGCACCGTACAAACTATTTTATCTGAAATAAATAATTATTATATATTCTGTTAATAATATCATGTGTAGTAAAAAAAAAAAATACTTATGTACAAAAAAAGAAATAATTACGTGTAGGTACTAGTGAAAATTGTTATGTAATAAAAACAACATATATTTATTTTTTCCAAAATAATTATTTCTGCACACAATGTCCCTTTCAGGTGTTAAATTAGGGGTTGCGATTAGATAATTTTAACATCTGAAAGGGACATTGTGTGCACAAATAATCATTTTGGAAAAAATAAATATATCTTGTTACTAAAATGTATACGTTTTTATTATATAACTATTTTCACTACTACACAATTATTTCTTGTTGTACGTAAGTATGTTCTACCTGAAGAAAGCACCGTGAACGGAAGTAACTATTGAGAAAATAACAAACGTATTTTCTAATTAAAACATGTGTTTTTGTTATTTATAAACTATGGAGTTACAAGCCTGTTTATGTTAGTTATGTATTTTTAGGAAGTTAGGTAAATGGCATTGTCTAATAAAAAGAACTGATACATACCTTTAAGACAAAAATTCTTCACCTAATACTTACCTTAACAGCAACTTTTCTTAATTTATCAGATTATTTCAAGAAAAAGACAGGTGTGTGATAGAAAAAGATAAATATTGTATTAAACAACAAAATACGATACATAAAATTCTTACTCTCTAACAGTATTATCAACAAGTTTTATTCGTCAGCGTTATGAGAAATGGCCGCAGGGCTTTGTTACGGAGCACTCCTAGAAGGTATTTAAGTTGGCAAATTTTTCGAAAAACAAAAATTTCAGAGTAACAACTGTTTTGTTTCTTCCATAACAGGCACAGGTCAACAATAAATTGGCAAATTGTTCAATTCAAAACTGAAACTCTCAACTCACTCACAAACACCTAATAATTATGTATTTTATAAAAATCCCCGCGAAACTAAACGTTCACTAACGTCCACTGCGTCAGTAATGGCGATGTGGCGCGAGTCGTTACTGATAGTGCCTACATTGGCACGGCTCAAATAATTTTTTATCTAGTCTACATAATGCTACATAAATTGTTAAGTGCTTTTCATAATTCACCTATTTAGATGTAACAAACTTTTCAAATAAACTCCTGTATGTGGACTGCATGACACACTTATTTCTAGTTAGTGAAACAGCCTAAAAACTTATTTGCTGCAAATAAAATCTTGTTTTCAGCAGTAAAATTAACTCAAATAAGTTAAAATATGTAAGAAAAACAACTTTTTTTTTTCAGTGTATCAATTTTTGTTGATAAGTCTGATAAAAATATAATACAATCATAAAGTTGCAATTTTATTGACAAAAAATTGATTGTGAATTAGGGTATAGTATTGCAGGTGTCAGTAGGGGCGGCAAATTTTGAATAACCTACGGGCTGCAAATGTGTAAATCCGCCACTCTCACTTTATGAGTCTTGAAGGTTTTATTGCTAGAGCTGTCACTTTAAAAAAAGAATACGCTATACTTCAGGGAAAAATATCTTATTGGTTTTGTATTATTTAGAAAATAATAACAGCATCCGATGTGGACGGTAGGTAGTCATTTTCGTAAGCTGATCATAACTTATTCTTTCATGTAATAAATATAATAAAAGGTATACGAAGCTTTGTTACGTTTTGAAAGTATATCGGTGAACGAGAAGTTGCGTCCACGCCCCCTACGATTTCTCATCGTTATTAGGCGATATCGTCACGTATTACATTATATTACGTACATCGAGTGCGTTGTGATACGTTCGCAATTAAGATTATTGAACGTAAACGCGATAAATATGAGAGATACTGGCCTATCTTTATGGCCCTATTTCGTTGAAGCATGCTCTGTAATGAAATCATTTTTGTCGACCGGCAGCAGACTTTATGTCCCATAATAAAAGCCATTAGGAGCCTCTTCAATGGAATTGTTTTTAGGCATCTTATGGCAACAATACGACGATAGATTCGAACAAATATCACACATACTAATTGGAAATCAAAAGTGATCTTTATAAATCGTTACTAATATTTAAGTAATATTTTATAATGGCCAGCATCTCAATCAGCGAACAGTGGCGACCGCCAATATAAAAAATCTGTTTCCTATTTTTCTTGTACATACTCCTTAATTAATATCTCATTTATTTAATTATTCGTACTATTTATTATGGGTCTACTTATTTGTACTATCTACCCATAGATACGATCATTAATTCCCATACAGTTGAGCTCGATAAAATGATAACACGATGGCAAAAAGCAAATACTCTGTTCTGCTCTCCCATTGTCTGTTCATTCAAGAGTAAAACTATTACAGACACTGACAGGCTCACCTCGAACTTTTCTTATTATTGTTTCGGTGACCAGGTATGCTATGCACATCTCATCAGTACAATTTTTTTTATAAGTAAACTACCGCGTACATACTTTGTACGAGGCCAGGTATGAATCTCTCACGGGATAACTTTCACATGCCATACAGTTAGTTATCTCTTCTTAACGACTTTCACTTCTAACTCTTCCGATAAGACGCCCTACATTAACGTTTATTATTATCCCTCTAGGCTGTTATTTTTTTTCTTAATACTTAGATAGTTATGGACAATGATATTTGAAGCGGCATGTAAACGGTATTTAGCGTACGTATGGCTAAAAAATAACTAAATACCGGACATGAACCATTACTACTATTACTAGCCACTTTCAATACTTTATTCTGCAAACCGGATAAATTCTACCAGATAGATATATAAGCCTCATAAATAGAAAATTTTAATAAGTCTCCCCCTTTTTTTTGTTTATTGTGTCACTCTGACTTGACCTTTCAATATAGATAGGAACCTACTTATATAAAGTTGCATAAAATATATGGCTATACAAATACAATAAATAATTGGGTGGTATTTAATTTCTCTTCTGCCTTCATAACCACATATGTAGGTACCTATGGGTATACAATGTAATTTGTTTTTGCATTTCGTCTTTGTATGCAACCGCCCTAGGAGGTGTCAGTTTAAAACAACACGTTCACGCGATGATGTTAATTCCATGCCTGAGTGACTCGGATACAAAGGCAAACAATTAATAAAGAAGCGAAAGAATTTCCCGTATGCGTTAAATTAGCGCTAATTAGACGTGTAGCATAATTTCTAGGTTGAAATAAACACCGGCGCTCTTTAACGTGTTACCTACCACTAGCACTCACTTTCCTCGTCGTCATTTCGAGGTGATGTTTTGACTCGTTGTCACTCGAATTCACCAACCAACGTTTACGTCACTACAGCTCTCATTAGGTACCTGTTGCATGACTTCGTGTCTAATGCATATATAACAAATATATGATAACGTTGTCATATCGTTTAATGTCTACGATATCGAAGTGACATGGCGCGTGTTTTATCGATCTCTCTAACCTAACATCTTGCAGGTTCTTAATCAATTTGTCTACGTTACGGGTTTATAAGGTTATTTGTGGTGACCTATGCTCCATTAGGAGCGTCTCATCACGTTACTAATCGTCTGTTCTGCCCACAGCCTTTGCAGCTCCTATACTTCAATTGTTGTATTATACCTTGAAGAATGCATAAACTATTTTAATGTCGTTTAATTAATTATTTTTTATTTCGTTTCAGGTAAGAGATGCCCATCTACAAACTAGGACCAATGCCAGTGATGAGAAATCTTAACCAAAGGTAGTGTGACCTTTAGAATTTTGTACATGCAATTTTACGAAATGTCATCCAGGTACCATTCGTTAGTGTAATCACTGCCACTTTCTTTTTTAATAATCCCCATCGTGACTCGACTCGCTTAATATTTTTGACTTCGGCTCGCACAAAAGCAAAACGCGAAAAAAAGAAATAAGTAGATACCCATTAAAGTGGGTTAATTCGTTGTTATATATTCGAAATCTCACACAAGCACGAAGAGTAATTGATTCAATTAACCTGAGCTTGCGCGTTATCTTTCGGTGCGATCAGTTTTTTTTTATTTTTTATAAAAGATTGTTGTACGTAGGCAAAGAGGCACGTCCCACATATTTATACGTATGTGCAAGCTGCTATCGTGAATCAGCACTCGCGCGCTTTTGTGTTCATACCTTATTCACGAATGACTGTCTTTCTCATCAGACATTTATATGTATATAAATAAAATACAATCGAAGTAAACGAAAATGAAACTGGGGCTAATAACTTTTAATAAAATATGACCTCAAATGCCAAGGGTACAAAGTAGCATCAAACCAGAGGGCTTCCACAAACTTTTGTGATCATGTATCACATGAATTGGTTTCAGTTGAAAGTTATCGAACGATATTGTGTTGCGTATAGTTAAAAATTCTTTAAAATATTTAGGGACAATAACGATGATGGGGGGCAACAGTAGATAAGTAACTTGAAGATATCCAACTTTCACTTCACTTGTCATAAAGTTCTATACATTGTTGTGGAATGTCGTAAGTTATTGCTAAGTGTTTCATTTTTGTACCGCCTGACTGTAGGTGCCCACTAGGTATTGTGCATCTAGAATAATAAACTTTACTGCCGCATTATTCTTATATTTTATCGGATGACTATCTTGATTCCGATGGAGAAAGTTGGAAAATTGAATTACTTAGCTGTATATTTAACTATTGGTCCGTCTCTGTTGTTGTCATTATTATTATTACAATCGATAAAAAAATTATTATGGCTAAGTGCCGTTACATAAGCATCTCATAAGAACCGGATGCTATCGGTGTATTTAATTAATTATCATATAGACGGATCTGAGAGCAAGGTGGGAATTGTTTGATGCAAGTATATCTGAATATTTCGATTGTTTATGGTGCTAAAAACATTAAATAAGGGATGCATTTGCCAACAAACAAATATTACTTCACAGGACTATAAACTAGATGAGGAAAAGCTGATCAAAAGAAAAAATAAGCAAACCGATTTTGTTAGGACATCACCATGGTGTAGGATTGCTTGTTCTTTGGTGGAAACATTGATGGAGTTGTTTATCCAAAATTTTAAAATTTACTGTGGTTGGCATGCTCAAACCACGTAAAAAGGTAGTAAAATCCTGAAACTTAATGTAACCACTTTATGCCCTTAGTGGCGATACCTCGAATAAAGAACCCTATTGATGTTCTCACCGAAGGAGAGCCAATCCAAGCCGATTGTCTCGTTCAAAAACGATTGGTTTCTTCTCGCTGAACTAAAAATTGATGTAATATCGAATTCATCCCTGGAGGTTTGTGACAAACACATCATTAGGGTATTTATTTTCGCCCATGAGCTTTAGGAATCTTGTCTTTGTACCTCATAAAGAAGATTCACAGCGTGCAATATCATTTAAATTTTTTCTACTATCATCTGGAATGTAATTGAGTAGTTGGATTCCACCATTTATGAACTATTACGGCCCATGTTTGAAAATAACGGGGATGAACAGATGCGGTGTATGTTAGTACCTACTCCGGTCGTTGTTGTTGGCATCCTGCTGCAATACTAGAAATCGCCGATGGGTGGCCGATAATTATGTTATCCAAACAGAACCAAATGCAAAGATGGTTGCAAGAGTAGAATGCGGATATTTGAGATCGGCGGCCATCCGGCCGCCCCAACTAACCCAACAATTATTTGTACTAAATCACTTGGCTGTCATTTTTGTTTAATTAACAGCGGCAGCAACGGTTGCACAACTGATACGTATCAGATGCAGACATCCCCCCAAAGGAGAGCAGCTCACGTACGGTAATAATGGGCGTCCCAGTCGCGGCAATTTGCGATCTGGTCGCTGGGAGGAGCCGCTATGACAAACATCCTCGCTCATCTGCTAAAGATTGGATGCCCAGAGCTTCATATACTGTTATTACCTTACTGCTTGCCGTCTTCCACCTTCTTCTTTATCTACTCATTTTTTACTTCACATTGCCTTAGAAACCAGTTGAGTTTCAATCATTCCGTTTGCTCCACCAATTAACTGATTATTATTTCTAGTAGTATTGAAATCAACTTTAATAAAATGGGTATATGAGTGATTTAATTTTCAAAAATTCTAATTTCACTTAGATAATTGCAATCTTTTACTCGTCATTCGCCATTATAACCGAAAACGTATACAAATGACCGCAAACTGATCGGAGATATAGAAGCGTTCAGGAAATGTCATTATAAGTGTTGGTAATTGTCCAATGGCCAAGAATTGTTGTAATCGAAAGTAAAACTTTCCAAACATCGTTCTTTCTCTTTGTTGTAGTTACTAAGACTCTTTAATATTCAACCATCAGAATGTATGTATTCCATGTTTTACTCGATGCAATTTTGCTGGTACAGTTATTTAGGTCCTCTTTTGTTATTAATTAGAAAGTAAATTGTTCATTGACTGACGCTTTTAATTGATCTTATCTGAATGCGGTAATTGAGCTTCCTTTTTTCGTGTTGGTATGTACACATACAAGTTTGATTGATTTAGACGAACGCTTTTCCTCAGATAAGAGCTGCAAACATTAGCAAACACAGTACCTATAATCGAGAGAAGTTTTATAGAAGAACATAATATTAATGGACATTTTATATATTTTTGAATTTCCACACACGATATAACAATAATTGCAAGAAATGATGCACGATCTTTTGACACATTAAGGATATCTCACCTTTGACCCTGTTCCGCTATGCATCAATGTCAAATGGCTCGATTATGGGCATCACAATTTGCATTTACAAGATATTTCGATGGGTTTTTCACAACTTTTAAGCGTAAACCAACTTCTATCATAGTCTTCCATTTACTTACAGTTATACGAGTAAATTATACTTTACACGGAAAATTTGCTGCTAACTTATAAATAACTGAAATGCAAGACTACTAATTAGCGACTCTTAAACTGAAGGATATAGTGTGTAGTATTTAACGTTCAACGTTCACTAATTTTATTATTATTGGTTTCCTAATTAATTTTCTGTACAGAGTGCGAATGTTGGATGGACTGACTGTAGTAATTTCCTTTCTTTAACAGTTAAAAATAACCAGAAAATATGGGGATATAAACTAGTTAAAGTTTCTGTTTTCCGACTGATATTTTATTTTCGATGATGGTGTGCTAGGTGCTCAGAAGGATGGATGGCTGTGGGTTAATGTACCTATTGGTGCTGATTTTTAAATTTCTTCTGTAGATCTAATTAATGCGAGCGTTTGAAGTGGGTCGTTAAGGGATTAAAAAAGTGGCGAAGCTGCTGACGAGAGGAAAGAATGAGTGACCATTGGGTGTAGGGATCGCGGTACCATCGCTATGCCGGTGGGCCAGGTTCGGCGAAGAGAGGCCTACTACGGCTGACGCGGCGGTGAAACTTGGTCGCAAGTAAATTTGCATTCTTGCATATTTAACGAAGGCATGTAGTTGTCAAAGTGCAGCAGGGGCCTAGTAAGAAAAGAAGGTTGCGGGGGTGGTGGCGGACGACAGGGGAAGCGAACCAGAGCCAACCTAGACGACACGTGTCCCCGGTTCGTAGTTAAACGCGTAAGTTAGTGGTTGCGGAACGAATAAATTGCTATGTTCATTATGGTTGTCGTTCGCGAGTGGTTTGTGTCTGGATGTGTTGTGCCTAAAACGACTTATTGGTCTCCGGCTTTCGACTTGTAACTATGCTCTCTCGGTACCACCACGCAGCGGATTCGCGCTTATCAGCTTGCCAGTATCTTTAATAACGCAGCTTCACCCTTCTCCAACACCTCTTGAACTTGAAGCGGCACTAACGAGGTTTATAAATACAAAATATTAAATTAACCAAATCATATTCAACTTCTTAAATACGATATGCAAGACTGTTTAGAAGGGATGATTAATAAACTTACAGCAGGAGTCTGAAATTAGGGAATTTGGAATCCTTCCTAAATGTGGTATTATTCACTGTCCTTCAATCAAAGGGTTTGAGTAAATTAATGTTCTTAAAATATCATAAGTGACAATGCTAAATGGTTTTATAAATGAAAAATTCTGTTCTACCCAATTGCGGAGCTCGAGTAAAACGGGCAATAAAAATAAAATTTAATAAGCAATAAAGGTGTACTTAATAGTTTTCCGAGGGAATTTATCGTTTCGTTCGTTTACGTGATCGCGAACGGCTACGGTTGTGAAAAATAATTAGAAGTCGTTAGTATCCGTTCGATAATCGTGTCATTCGCGGAGCAAATTTGTTAATTGAGCAAGCCGTGTTTTGCGCTACGTCATAAAGCACAATTAGCGACCTTGTGTGGTCGAGTAGGCTGTGAGTGTTGCGCTCTGCACTTGTTCGGATCGCCCCGCGGTGCCAACTTGGTCATATCGCTTCGCTGCACCGCTTCTAGTCCATCCGTCCGTCCGGATCTTGTCCCTTGCTGGTTCCCTTGTTTAAAATTCACACTCATTCTGAACTGAACTTCGTCATATTACTTACTTATTGTTAGATCTCGCCAATTGCCCACACAATTTTGTTACAATGGCTCAGGGAGTGATGGACACATGATCCTTTCTTATTTATTCTGGGGGGTTTCTGTTAGGGTTCCACGAGACTTTTTGTTTTCAAGAATTCTTGTCTTAAGACAAGGGCATCAATGTGAAAATAGAGATAAGAACAAGAGAACCACTGAGAAATTTTGTCAAGAGTCTCATCATTTTATGCAGTTTAATAAATACCTGATAAGCTAAATAATAACAATAAGTTTAGTATTTAAATAAACAATTCTGTTTCTAATAAAAATCCAGAGTGGTACATGGCACTTAGAGATAAGATTACTTTTAATTAATGCCCAAAATAATTATTAAATTTCTGCACCAGTCCAGACATGTGCAATGGTGTAATCCGCGTCGACCTGTAGATTAATAAATGATGTAGGCTCTAAATGGATACCTCAGTTTTGAAGAATATCGAGACTACTCTTGAATCAAGACCAGTAATTATGGTCAAGAAATAGAACAAAAAAAATATATATTTTCTTGATCTTGATTATCAGGTCACATCGTGATCAAGATTCTTGCCTAAAAATTGCTTACGTTTTGAGTTGGTCTTCATTCCCCTACCGGATATACCTCCAGAAACGTTTCCTACAGGACAATTACCTGTACGCTCTATCTTTAAGACACTGGGACGTATTAGATAATGGGGTGTGTCAGTGTCACGCAATTTTGGTGGCAGTCGAGCAGTCACATTTAGATTAAATGTTGATATAAATGCAAATTTCGAAAGTAAATTTTCTGAAACTTCTACAAACGCTGTAAATTTCCGTGAGCATGTAAGTCATGTTCTGTTTTATGTCCGATATACGTAGAAGTTTGACCAAAGCGTCGAAATTATGTTTATATAAAGAAGACCGAAGAAATTCCGAAAAGACTTTCGTAGCCAATTAAAATCAAAGATTATTGCTTAATGGCTCAGTAGTTTTGTAATAAAATTTAATATATGTACAGCAGTAACGGCAACTTGAAACAGGCCATTTGCTTGCTTAAGTTCGGGAGGCGCGATGAAATGTTTATGCAAAGTAAGCAAACCAGATTTGACGATTTTGTCTTCGTGGCATTTGAGATTACCTTTAAGTTTGCTTAAAATACTTACATTAAAAAAAATTAAGCAAATAAAAAAAACTGAATCATATCAAATCAAATATCAAATTTTTAATTATTTTTACAGCAAGCTATCAAGGGAGTAGGTAATTTTGATTGAGGGATTGTAGTATATGTAGTGATGGTAAATGAAAATGCAATAAAAGTATATAGGTAGTAAAAAAAATGGATATTAAACCGAAGGTAGTTGTTGAAAAAGGTGTAAAAGAAGATGTAGTGCATAATAATTCCATTATTTGCAATGCGGTATGTAATTTGGTAAGGTTTATTGTCCACAGATGGTGTATGTGCAGTGTACAGGTGTGCGATTATGTATTCTCACAGATCGTTGTGGGTGGGTTTGTACTTGCATTTTTTGGTCCACAAATCAGGAGTAAAAATACGAGTGGAACATAAAGTAAGTTTAAATATTGTGATTAAATGCGCTGCGACATTTACGGCATTTTTAATGAAGTTTTGTGGAAAGTAACGCAATCGGCGAACAACCTCGTTAAAACCGAGAGATTAGTGTTTCCCCTTGCCGTTTTACAATCTCCTAAAATTTCATTTCTTTGAGATTTTATGACTCAAAAATTGTACTCTTTATGTTTATCTTCAAAACTACTATAAATCTTTTCAGAAACCAATAATTACCTTCGAGCGCATCTATGTATAAGCGGTTACGACCTCGTGTTCTCGCGAAACCCAAGCGGGAGACCTTGTAAACTGTCTGCAGAAAAATCCAATCTTATTAATATTATAAAATTGTCGTTTTCTACACCTGCATGCTTCGGTTTCCTCTCAAATTAATTCCCGACTATTATATTACATACACGGATTTATTTAACAACTTTTTATCGCTTTTGGATTCCCTCCATCCCTTTGAAGTTCTAATGTTTGGTAAAATTCTGAAGTTCTCTGGCATTCGTTTTTTGTACATTTTCTTTTGGAAAAACGCCTGTCACACGTTGTAAAGGTGGTTTTGTTTGTGTTTTTATTATTCACATTTTTACGTCATTTGTTTAGACTCCTTTAATTGCTTTTATATGGCGTTTCTGCAAGGTAAACAAGAAAATGTAAAATTCCTCTTTGCCTTTCTAATGGGTTTATTCACTCTGCTCGAGTCATTCTTCTTCTTTGCCTCATGTACTCATTGAAGCTTTTAATCGCTGCACTGTGTCGTTTTGTGGCCGTCGTCGCCTGCCTGAGTTTTAGCACCCTCGCGTAACAAGAAACAGGAGGCCAAGTCAACCGCCCCCGCAGCAACAATGCACAAAGCTAACGAAAGCCCGGCTCATTAGTGCCCTGCAGACTGCAACCAATGACACTGTACATGCAACAACAACAACAACAACTGTCCTGCAAATAATGGCTATAAATTATATTTTAGTTTTAAAATTGTCTTTATTTTTTTACCAGAAAATTATAGGTACATAATGACACTGTTTCGACTTAAGGATTAAATTAGTTTTAAAATTAATTTTTGATTTTTTACATCATTTATATGAAATTAAAAATCTTGAACATCCTTGCACCTAACTCATTTTGTAAGAAACGGTCTCGATTTTCGATTAGTAAGATAAAAATAACACCTCAAGAAGTATCAAAGTTTATTAAATACGTTTGCGTTTGTTTCTTTTTCAAACTTATACGAAACACTGATTGCTGTCTTAATATTCATATGTACAGATTTAATTTATTGTAAACACTCTGTAGTAATCTCGTGCATATACATATAGACTGTTAATCGATCTGTTTTAGTTATTTCTTAGACAGTGATTTTTTCTCACTAATTCACAAACTAGGTACATGTTGCATCTTCGTGATTTGAATAATTCAGTAGCGTAGGTACCGGCGGGCGCCAGTAACATAGACCTAGAGCAAACGAGTTGGCGCACATCGAGTCACCTTTTTTGATACGACGTACGATTGGATAGACGAAGAGGTATAAGGGACACCTCGGCGAGTGTGTAACAACGGGTACAGATTTTTCAACGGGATGCCCGCGATAATGTCGTATTATTCAGGAATGCCTAGTGACAATGAGTCCGAGGCACGCCTATTCGATACCAGACGGCGATAAAACGCTGAACTGTGTGCGCGCTTGCTGGGCATGCATATCATTATTATTTCTGCTTACTTACAACTGCTACATATGTGGCCCCTTAATAAGTCGAAGATGGATGGAGGAAGTAGCAAATGGCATGGAGCGAACGCTGCTTTCGCTGGAAATTGTCGCGATATGCCTCTAAACATAGAAATTTAATGGCGACCGCATATTACCGGTGTCTCTTTTGCTCTTACCTATGGGTTTTATAGCCTCAATTCAAGTAGCTTTTAATGCCTTTATGCAACTGGACACGCAAATTAGTGACACAACAGAAACTAATTATAAAGTCTGATGATACTTAACAATATCAAATAAAACAGGTTTATTGATAGATTCTTCGATTCTACAAGAGGAAAAGCTTTACTAAAACATCAGATCATTTTGAGGAGACCACTAATATTCTTTTTCATACATTTGAGTTAGGATGTCACACTGTCTTTGCTTGATGCTTGATTGATTGCATTGGTTGGTAGGCTTGGTATGATAACAAATTTCTTTCCACTAAGATTCTACGCCACTGGTAGAGGTTAAATATTTCAGAGTGCGTAAAGTGTTCCAATGAGACATAATTGTTCCTAAATAAATCCAGATACCGGGTCCATGTCTTACGAGTGTAGTGGTCTTAAGAGTCGACAGATGTTTTGGACAAACTGGCATTATCAGATTGGATGGGGTTTTGGCATTAAATATTACGAAACCATTTGGGAAGAGAATAAGAGAGAGCGCGGCGAACGAGATAGGGAGCCTGAGAGACGAGCGTGGACGAGGTCGGAACGACATTGTTCCGATGCATTTTTCTAGATGGATTTCAGTGCGAGATCGCATCGGACGCTGCGGTCGTGGTACGGACTGCAAATGAACAATAAAAAAAAAAACGAGTACAAATTAACAAGCTCTTTGTGCAAACTTTGTCCGATTATCGGCGCTTTAATTCACCGATCTGGTTGGCTTGTCCAACTACGACGGTGCTGGTCACAGATTAGAGCCCGAAAAAATGGGCATTTGCATTTCGTGTTGCGGCCTAACGAACCTCTTGCACTCTAAATATGTATGCGCCGCGCAACAATGAGATGCTTTTTCAGATCGCAATCGGACGATAATTAACGCAATCGACTTATTTACGTCATACTTGTGCATTTAAATAAGATGCGACGATTCGAGGAGGGCGTCGATACTACAACCAAATCGATGCCATCAGAGGACTCCCTCCGACCATGGAATGATCATAAGGCTTTAGAATCTTAGATGGATTTCAGGTGGATCCCAGTTGGATTTTGATCCAATTCTAACTAAGCTCTAGTGTTCTGTTAGGTAAAGTGCGGATCTAGAGGTGGTTCTAAGCTTTTTATGTATACAAAAAGAGGTCGTGATCATGTGTGTGGAAACACTCCAGATCCAGAATACTCACATGAGATTTATTAGAAGGAATGTGGATCTTCAGATGATTGTAGACTGACTGTTTTGTTATCACAACCAAGAGTGTTGACACATCACAATTTGTGTGGAAAAACTTCAAAACTTTAATGAAGTTCTAAATCCAAACAATCTGTTAGATAGAATGTGGATCTCTAAATTGCCCTGATAAAGGAATTTATATCCAGATGATTAAAATCACAGTATAATGCAGGACTCATTGCGTTTCTTTATGCCAATTTCTTTAACATATGGATTGCAGACGGCAATATTGTATTTAATAAAGTCTGCAGTATCTTGTAAATAAATGAATATTACATATGCAGAAGCTGGTTGTAATTCATCGTCCATTTCGAATCGTGCAAAAATCGTCCTTCCATTCATCTGGTGTCGAAGTATTTGCTTTTGTGCATATAGACAACAAATGACAGCGAGCATAAGCACAATGTATGCGTTTGTAATTTACGTGTTCAATAAATTAAAATAAAATCACAACCTTGTCCGCTACGGTTTCCATTCAGTTGTCAACTTTCTAAGACGTGAAGTTAAACTTTATAGGTATTATGGTAAATGACCGTTTTAATTTATTCGCATTACGGCATCGTTTAGTTTTATCATAATTTTCAAAGAACATTAATATCCCACACGTCCATTTATCTCAGGTATAGATCTGTCGTAACTTTATGCTAAATCCTGGATACTCAGCAATAAATATCTACTGGGAGGAGTTCCGCGTTGAAAAACAAAGTGATGAAGGAAACTGAGAGTATTGAATAAGGTACATTGGGTGTTTGGTCTTCATGGTCAAAACTTTTTTAATATTCCCATGTCCAATTTTCATACCGTTGTCGTTGGAACTTTAATCCAATGGAAAGGGATTTTAAGTTCTCTCTCTGCATTCCAATATCCACATGACATTATGTAGATGTTAGATAACAAAAGGTAATTTTAGTATACAATTTATGATATATATTAATATATCATAATATATTATTGGTATAGGTAATAGTAAAGGTAGACCTTGGTAATAAATGATTGTAATTGAGTTATAAAATCGAGCCCAATCCGCCTTGTCGCCGAAAGAGTTAGTTAATAGAATCGTTACCATAGAGTTGTACACGCCCAATATCAATCGCCACCCCGAGCAGTAATAATAATCCAAGAATGACAGGCTGTTGTTTACATAAATATACATAATGGCACGTAGGTATTTCTTTTTGTTGCAGGTATGTAGGAGCACCTTCAGGCACATAGACAAAGCCAAAGAATTTATGAGAAGTGTATCGACAATCAGATAAGTATACACGATTGTAGTGTACTCTATCTACTTCCGTAACGTTTTATAAGACACATTCTGTGTCAAAACAGAGCATGATTGAATGGCTCATGGTCGCGTTTGATCTATCCACTGATAAAAAAGTTTCTATATGGAAAAAGCCTCAAGTTTTTCGAATATGTTCCGTTTAATCGCGATTGAACTGGAATTTGTGTTCAAATTATTTAGAAGTTGTTCCTATGCACTTTACTCAGAATCATGTTGAAGTATCAGATTAATTTAGGAAGAAAAAAAATCCAAAGGTAAATAAGCCTATCAAAAGAGCTATGTCCATTTATTTCACTTGTCCGCTGAATACTATTTAACAAAACAAAGATTCCATTTTCTTGCTCCATATGGACAGTGCGGTGTGAAATTGGAGAATGGAACAATAGCAAAACTAGATATCTATACGTGTGTACCTACGTACCTACGTATTTCCCTTTCTCATCCGCATTCCGTAATATTCTTCGGTGCCGAAAAAGGATCTTCGACTTCATCAGTTCAAAAGTGCCATAAATCGTGGCCTGTTGGAACGAAGGTGAACGTGGTGTTCATCTGGATGTGGATGTGTACTATGCCCAGCGCGCGAGGTTCCTCTTTACATTGTTCGAACGAGAAACAAATTCTCATTTTAGCATACAAGCGGTATTTAGCGTATTTAAAAAACCAACTGCGATTTGCTCCTACAACGCGCCATTTGCAAGCATTTCCTTCGAGCATTGTATTTTAATGTGTGAACGTATTCTCAAAATTCACCCGGTCTCCACTCCACAACTATTCTGCTACTGTATAGTCCTTGTTACAGGGTGTTTACAGAACATGGTTGTTCTTGGGGGAAGTAATTACTTTCAAATTCTAATGTTTTTTTTTTTTCTAATATATCCTTCTCCAATCGTCTAAAGTTGATGCAGTTCTTCTTGTTGTGGTCTTGTACTAATGGCTGTCTTGCGTTAAGTGAGTTGTGAGAACTGTTATGGTTTGGTAGTTTTATAAATCACTAGGTATTAATCCTACCCACGATGTTTCTAGTAGAAGCTTGTCATCGAGTAGGGTCGCTAGAAGGCGGTATTCCCGCGGTGTCGCTGCTCCAGAAGCGTTCGCATCGCGTATTTTTGCCAAGAATGATGGAAAGCGGCAGCAGCGTGCTCGAGAGCGCGCGGTCGGTCGTACCTACTACTTCTGCTGCGCTGTTGTGGAACGCCTCAGATCCGGAGTTTCCGATAGAAATTTGCACTCCATGTACGGTGACACCGGAGCTGCCACCTGGTGGCACTATATTCCCAACGTTCACGCTTGCCGAGTTGTAACTCGCTAATGCAGATAAACAGGACACTCGCATATAAATATTTAGCAGTCACGATCCCCGAGAAGTACACTGGAGGATATTTATAAAATGAGGTGCATTCCCCACGTCATTGTCGACTTCTTATATCCTTTCTTACCGACTTCAACTGTTAAATATGCAAGGTGCCAATTGGAGAAGTGTTTAATATAACTTGCACTATCTACTCCACAATTGATTGGGTGACCCTCATTGCCTTTTAAATTTAAGCCACTAGTACATGTCTTTGGAAAACGAATTTTATGCATATTGGGTGGACATCTACATCGTACTTTGTGAGGAAATTTCGACCATTTTTCTTATTTTTTAGCTACCTACATCTTTTCAGCTTTGTCCTTAATTTTGGTTGCTTTACTATAGATATCCTAAAGTTATAACTTCTTCTCCTCTTCCTTTCCTTCTTATCTTCTTTTTGTACTGTAGGTTTTCAACTTAACAATTTGCCCATATGATCCTTTATTCGATATTGACGAAGTTAGAATTCTTTCTCCTCTGCTTTTAACTACAATGCCATCTCCTCGTTTATTGAATATTATTTAATTTATGAATGATGTAAAGCTAATGACACCAATCGTACTAAAGAAATTTTTTTACTGAAGCTCATTGGTTACGATTTCGTGTTACGTTATCTAGTTGGTACGATGCAGTTACCAATTATTATCTTTGTGATAGTCACCGTCATGGTGTTAATAAATCCTGGTGACAAGCAAAATTTCCCGTCTTTCCGGAGGTGCTAAGCTATGACTACTTCGTCTTCATTATGATGCTGGTAGGAATACTTCTATACCTATTACGTTATATTCACGTCCCATCGTTTTCAGTGGCTTGAGTTTATTCATCGAGCCGCGAGCCCATAACCGTTTTAAAATAAGAAGCCATGCTTTTCTCGCCAATTACGACTGATACTCCCTGAACGTCATTACCGCCGCCGTTATTATTATCATTATTATGTGACCGGACAAGTGTGGCAACCAACCAGTAGCTTTCCACCGAGGCCCCGACGGCCAATCGCGAGCTTCCAGACATTGAAGACGACGTGTTTCCGCGCCCTCTGCTAACCGGCCAAAAAATCAAACAGCGCGTCTTCTTCCTGATGGAAACCATCGAGACGAAACGACGCGACGCGGCCACGGCCAACCGCCTTTGATCTCGCCGAAAGATTCACACGTAAAACAATCGTTTGTTCGGATCGAATCGCATTATTAGCTGGATGTTTCCTTTGCTTTAAGGTTTTTCATGGCGTTAATGGGTCTTGAATTGGATTTCTTAGTGTTTTCCGGTTTCAGTTAAGTGAAATCTAACACTGTTAACACTGTTAAATTAACAAAAACTTCACACAAGTTCTGGGTAACAAAACACATTGATTTAATAAATATCTTTTATTAATAGGTAACAGTGGGCAAACAATAACAAAAAATAAAAATAGAATCGTTCTATAAGCCCAGGATGAACAAGGCAACTTAAGCCCTTCATCGAACTCAACCAAATTATTAATCAGAGCCCAATAGGTGTACCAAAAACGAACCAAACGTTTCGCCTCCTTCTTTTTGAGGCTTTATCAAGGAAGTTTGTATAAGTGTATGTTATGTACCTATTAGTTTTCATCGCCTTAAAAAAGCCATCTTGATAAAGCTTCGAAAAATATATGAGGTGAAACGTTGAGTTCGTTTTAAAATGGAAAAACCGTTTTGTTACCCCTAATATTTGGCTCTGATTACGATTTACGATAACAGAATTTGTTGATTGGAAAACTGAACCACGTGGACGACTACCAACGATCTCAATGCTTTTGGACACAACCCATCACCCAGAGTAGCTGTCTCGAACTGATCACACCAGGCACGTCCACTAGTGATGTCAATATTGTAATGATTCGTTACTCAATACTCGTTACTTGGTAGTAATCGTAGTAATCGAGTACTACTTTGGGAAAGTAATCGTTACCGATTACTTTTAGTTATACCGCCTACTGCATCCCATCGGTACTGAATCGGTACTATCGGTACTGTTCGGTACATTAGTCGTAGGAGTCGTAAGACGAAGTAATCGAAGTAATCGATATGCCATGCCAGTTCGATTACCAATATTATTTCGTATAAAAAATGTACCATGTACACCTGTTATATTCAATATCCATATTATGTACCTAAGTACATACCTAGGTATATATGATGTATGGGTAGAAATGAAACAGAACGAAGACTATCTATGATGAAGACAAGCTCGTGCTTAGAGGACTACTTGCACCATTCATCGTGTTATTATTATTTTATTATAAACATGTAGAGCAGCATCGCGTCGTTGTTGCGTCAACATACGATAATATAAATATCTGTATTTATAGTTATGTATAATTTAGGCACTAGGTACAATGTTAAAAAATGGCTTGTTGAATTCTATTGATTGATAAAGAGAGCTGCACTTTTGTTATTGTTATTGTTATTATTATAAAACTCTTAATTTCTATTGAACTATTTTTTTTAATTTAGGAATAAACGATAATACATATAAAAAGGGAATAACATAATTATACATATACATATTACCGATTATTTATTGGTAATCGCCATGGTAATCGTCGTTACTGTGGATCGTACCTAGGTAAAAGATATTACGTATTACAGAAAAAGTAACGAGTATTTGTAACGATTACAAAGTAACGAGTATTGATTAATAAAGTAACTGGTACTAACGAGTACCAAAAAGTAATCGTACTTGACATCACTAACGTCCACGTACACCTGATCGATCAGTTGCTAGCTATCCCCATTACTGCACATCCTACACAACTGCTTCAATGACTGTACTCCCACATACAAATATCTAAGTGGTACCTATAGGGTCTTTCAGGGGTATTTTATTGTTAACTCAATTTAACTGATTAATTATCTACCTAATCGAAGACTGACTGAACCAAGGATTGAATTGACTTTACATGATACACGTAGCTAGTCTAAAAAACATCATCCACTTTTATTTCCCATCTAATGCTTATTTAGAAATTGCCATCGGTCTGTTCGCTAGCTGCATATCGATATTTGCCCCCAAGAATTTCATTTCATTATGCGGTTCTGTCATAATAAAATGAATTTGTTATTGTGAGAAACGAATAAGGAAGAACAACCGCAGCGATGAATATGGTGATTTCGTAAATTTTCTAAATTCCTTTGTTCTTCATTGGTTTGATCATATTAAGCATTAATAATATATCATTATGTGCAACTACTGAGTGTGGGTAACCATGGCAAATACGAGAACAGGCGTACTTCTTCCTGATTTAATTTATTATTATCTGCTTTTTCTGACTGTTTGATTTCACCGAGAACAATCCGTTAAATTATTTGTTTAGGAGGACAGATTACAGGCACATTTATGAATTGTTGAAATATTTTTTCTGGAAATAATATCCAGTTACTCAAAGAGCTACAATGAAAACTAATTCAACTTACTGCATCTTATAAATTAATATTAGAAGCTCTTTAAATTGGTTAAAGGGTTTCTATAATAATCAGACACATTTTGATCTTCTACTCAAAGATTGGTTGGACACCTTCTCATTTTCTATTGTTCCCTTGGCTCCTGTTTCAGCTTCTATGTTTCAAAAGATGCCCTACTGTTTTTTTCTTGACCCCCGCTGTTTTCGTTATCTTTGTATGAAATGTGTTTATTATGAGGCATTTTAACAAGTTTAAAAGCCTGACACAAACGAAAGTGGTGCTTCTTGCGGATGGTATCGTAATAACAGGAACGTTCCTCTTTTAAATTTGTTGTTAATAAAGCACCTGTATGAGTATAAGAGTACCTAGAGACATGGATTTTCTAATGTCTGTCATTGTTTGCCATTAGTGCTGTAATTTGAACGAAACCGCTGTGTACGAGCCGGGAACAAGGCTTCAAACAGGAAACTATAATTATCAATTACGTCTTGCGTCCAGGATTTATTAATTATCCGAATGCGCACTCCTGATAACCATCCTTTTGGAATTGCTATGGCCTTAATTGACCGCTGCTAATTCCGCATTTCATTAACTTCACTCACTGCTCACCGTCATGTTCACCAACTGAATGTATCGCGTATGGACTTCTTGAAATTGCAACGACATCGTGTAGACGCTCATTTATACCATTTCCATTAATAATAATGGTGACGACGGCGACATAGTAATGTTACAAAGTTGCCGTTTAAACCAGTTATGTCGTAAGAATTTCTTACTTTATTTAGTACATACTTTTAATTACCTAACTTTGCGAGGAAATTCTCCCATTATAAATTAAGCACATTTCGATTACCTCTGTGGTTGCACTAAATCTTTCTTGGATAAATAACTTATCAATCTTCTATATTATTTCTCCTAAAGTTACTGAGACTTTGTAGACGTCGATGTAATTTGGTAGCTTCAAAAATCTTCAGTTGGCCCCTTGTAGACTTTCCTGTTCCATTTTTAATCAATTACTTATAGTGATGAATCAGTTGTTCCATTTTTTGTCCCCCAATCAAAGAGAAAGGAAGGAAAGATTTTCTCGGAAAACGGTTTATGCAAATCTGTCCACACGTTCATATAAATTTGTTACATTGTTGGGACCGATCGTTCGGAGCTATGACTTGAATTATGTTGTAATATTCTGCAGATTTATGTTGGTTCGAAGAAAGGACAAACTTGACATATGTATGTATAACAGTTTGAATAGCTTGATCGCATTTATTTATTATTTATGCATCGGAAACGAAAAAGTGCGCCCAAGTCGGCGTTGCCAGTATTTAGTGCTTAATAATTATATCTTACGCAAACTGCTATCTATCCGCTACCATCATCGTCCATATATGTATGCATTGCATATATGATTTAATAGTACCAGTTTGTCAAAGACCAGTTTTTGATTTTTTTTCAGTTCTATAGATATATACTTTTGCATTAATATCAATAATTTTTCAATTCATTTCCACTTGTCGCATAGAAATAATTAAAGATATTTATTGCTCCCAACTCAAACAGAACTGGCTGCCAGGAGTTTATTTTACAGATGCCAGCAACCTCAGATTTTTAAAATCTCTGGTAAAATTAACTTTTTTACAACGGTTTTTATTTTCTTTAATAAGGTATTTATGTTCCTATCTTGAATCAATCCTTGCATTTCCTGATATAGACCTTCTTCTATTCCCTTTTGGACTTCTAACATATCCTACACTAGTTTCCCCTGTTCTTCCACTTTCTTTACCTCATTATTGTTTGTCCATTATATTTTTATCGTTCCCTTATTATTTACTGCCACAGTTGTAATTTTTATTTGATACTGAAATAATTAAACATAGAAACGTAAAAGTATTCGTATAGATACCTCCTTGTTGGTGATTAGTATTAGATATTTCACGTTCAAGGAAACCGTCACGTTGTAGTTTATTATATTCGAGTAGTTTATGACTATTAATTACTTACAAGCAATTTCGAGATTTTAAATGAGCGCAATAAGAGAGGCATACGTACAGGATGCGGTAGGAGTTGTGACCTCCGCGAGTTATTAATTGTTATTAAACCCATTCATAATTGTTATTACATTATTATGAGATTATTAGCACACGTGGACGAATGCGAATGCGCATGGAAATGCGAGTGCGCCGTTTTAAATTAATCATAGATACGAATTAATAATTTTTAAAAGCAACGGAAGAACTAAATGATGTTATTATTAACGATGTTCAGTAGTTACGTGCGTATCTATGCAAGAAGGAAATGCAAAGCTTGGTTTTATTTATTGTTAATTGAAATCCAATCAGTTGTAAAATTAAATGTTAATTACGTAAATATGTCCTTAAATAAATAAGGTGAAATAGTTTGAAAACGTTCTCGAACACACAGTTACGTTTGTTTTTAGAACAATCCAGAACATTCTAGGCTGATTAAAATAATTTACAATTTATTTAAGACATTCACATTTATTTTAAAGCTTTTTTTATCAATCCCGAATTTTTTATAATAATCTGGAACATTCTAGGCCGATAAAAATTATTTTTAATCATTTAGTTTGCCGGCGCTGGCCTGCTTTCGCGACAAAAGTAGCCTATATATTTCCTCTAGGTCCCGTCTATGTCTATGCTAAAATTCATCAAAATTGGTTGAGCGATTTAAGCGTGAAAACGTAACAGACTTACTTTCACATTTATAATATTAGTATGAATTCTATGCCTACATAACTACAATAGGTATATGTACTTGTAATATGTGGTGGAAGGCGAAAAAAGTTTGTTTGTGCGCATTAAATTTAGTCACGGTAATACAGAGGGAACAATTAGATACAACATTGATGTATATCACAATGCGAACATGTATGGTAAGCATATGAATGCATCTTAAAGTACGTTTTCAGAATGCAAAAGTCAAGTCTGTTTAACATTGCGAAGATGAATGTTGTGAACTGAACGGAGTTGCTGAAAGGCCGGTGAACGATAGACGCAAAGTACACTCACTGTGCGCAAAGGCTTTTATTTATATTATGTCAGTCATAAAATGCACATCCCAACCCTGTCTTCTTTCTCTGTCGAACAAGGATGTGAAGCACTACAGCGCAACAGTTGTAGCGTATTTTTGTAATATGCAAAAATAATACATTTCAGAAAATGGGTGAGTAGCAAGGCATTGTGGTAATGAGATATCATTAGCATCCAAAGGACATCATGGTTATCATCGCGACATCTTCAATCTGAAATTATTATTTGGACACTCACCTCCACTTCTTCCTATTCTGAGCCAATCTTCGCATTTCTCGAAAACCAGAATTCGTACTCTCTCTCTTTAACCGGAATTTAATACTTTAGGATGTTTTTACCAAGCTTATCTTCAGTTATTCTGACTAAACTCATAACTAAATAACACCATCCCAATGTCTTTCTGATTGTTTGTAATTGTAATTTAATTTAGGTCTTCTTCTACCATTCATTACCCTTATTTTTGTTTCCAATATATCTCTGACTAGTTTTTAATGCTTCAGGAGGTTTTTTACTAGGTTCACCTTTACTTATCTCAAATTATTTTGATTTATTTGTAGTAGTTAATTGATTGAGGTCTTTTTCTACTCCTCGTTATCCCTATATACCCATATATCGGAAGGTTATCTGTTACTTTATCCTCACTTTTTCTAATATGTATTTTCCAATTTGCAACCTACAGTATTTTAAATTTTGGTAACCCTTTACAGATGACTCGTACACTTAATTTAAATGGGCCTTCATAAGCACAAAACTGATTTCTTTTTGTTAACGTAAAAATGGCTGTAGAGGTACCAGCATGATGTTTTATAGTAGAATTATGGTGATTTTATAGGTAACTCTTTCACTTACTTTTATAGTGTTTTAATACTGTATGTTAAGTGGCACGTACTTTGGCATTGTGAGTAACGTATGTGGTTATTTTTTTATTGTATTTTTT
The DNA here is from genome assembly GCA_029378335.1 of Agrilus mali. Lineage (NCBI taxonomy): Eukaryota > Metazoa > Arthropoda > Insecta > Coleoptera > Buprestidae > Agrilus > Agrilus mali. The sequence goes on along the minus strand of CM055657.1, from coordinate 3,672,642 downwards.
GTAGTCTTGGTTTTACAATGTAAGTAGTGCTTGTGTACTTATATAACTGACTAGGTCGTACGTAACCTTGTTGTCGATAATTTTACTTATTATAGACGGCCTGAATGTCCTCAGCCGGGTTCCTTTTCCTTCACAAACTTGAACCTGACGCCCGGTTCGGTTCTTACGTTCCGTAGTACGTTGTTTGTTGTTTGCTCGTTGTTTGTTGTCGTCGTCGTCGCCGTAGAGCAGCAGGCTTTTTCCTTTTCGCTTCTTATCGCCTGAAAGTTGTGATAGCAAAATCTCGTTCTTTTAATTTCGAAACGAGATAGCGCTTGTTCGCAAAAGATTTATTACCATTCTATTAAATTTATTGCATACGGTCACCGGACAAGGTCGATGAACTGGATGGAGTATCGTTACGCAATATTTGTTTACATTAACCGACGATTTTGCAAATTTACCTTTGGAGGTTGATTTCCATAAAGAACAAGGTTAAATACTTACACAGTCCTCACTCTACACACACACGTATCCGACATGGAAATGCAACATTAGAAAGCCTTACAACAATACCATGGCACAATAATTTTCTTTGGAATTCTATGAACTCAGTTTTAAATACATCTAGTCGTATTAACTGTTAAAAGGATGTTGAGGATTTATTTTCAAAACACAGTGTTTAATTTGTAGTATTAAGGAAGACTTTTGACGAAAGCTGAATGGATTGTGGAATGAGGATCTTTGATAAAATGTCAAAAAGTTGATTGAGGAATTTTTTAGTTTATCGTTGGGAGGGCTTTTTCGTTTCAAAAATAGGAGCACCTCTTTTACCTCATAAAGGTTAGATTGTGGTTCAAGTTGCTCTTTTTCAATTTCAGTTCAGAGAAATCTTCCCAAGCATAATTTAACTATCTAGAAGTATTTTCTTAACGTTTTTCCCACGCGAAATGGAATGATATACCGACCCTCCCTCAAGTATATTTTTCTACGATATACATTTGATAACGTTGATGTTTCAAATTGTTGATGTTATCGAAATATTTTGCAGATTGTTTCCTTGTGTAAAACAATGCAATGCAACCCGTCTGTGACTAGATAAATGACTAGCAGTGTATTTTCATTAGTGCCGGTAGTGAGAGTACCCACTACATGTGCCTACATTACAGGGGAATTTTAACTTGAAACAATTTACTTTTATGTACGGTTTAAAAGGCAGTTTCACGCTTTTAATTTAACGTTTTGTTTTATTGAAATATTTCCGAGCGGTCGTACGTTGCAATTATACATTTTTAAGACAGCTGCAAAATTAGTACTAACTTCCCTCGAAGGTCGTAAAAACGAGTCGCAATTATTATACAATGGCCGCCACATTAACACGAAAAGTGCAAGTCGACCATAAAAGTGATGCACACATACATCGGTGCATATGTCGATAGGAAAATGCTTTGCTGAGGAACCGTCTTGCAAGTTATTGCTGTCATTCCATTTTCCTTTTGAAAATCAACAAGTTTTTGGATTATGGGTGGTAAATTCAGTTTAACAAGTAGATTCTTGCTAAGGTCTCTTCAAATAGGTACTTTTAACACCATTTTAACACGTATAGATGGCAATAGACTCTATTGATCGATATTAACGATTTTTTTGCATATCTGCTTTGTGGTTTATGGTTTATGCCAGTAGGGCTGCCATATTTAAAATCTAGCAACAAAGACAAGTAACGTAAAAATTCTGGATTTTGATGCTTAAAATCCAGACACGTTACCAGTGTTTTTCTTTAATGTATTTAGTAAAATAATTTTTATTTATTTCTGCATTAAATTTAGTCTTCTTAAGAATCAAAACAAAACCTTCTTAACGTTTTAAGAATTATTAGCAGTCTTACGTTTTTTATTTCTTTAAATAAAACAAACATTTATTCTTTTAATATAATTCAAGTAATTTGAAAAATTTTTAACCCCGCCCGGACGCTCCCCGAACTCCCTCCAAACTAGAACAAATCCGGGGAAACCGGAAAGAATGATCTAATGGTTAGAGTAGCTCCATTGCTTGGCAATTGGATGGACACCAAATCGGTTATGAGTTTAAATCCAAAACTTTCTGGTCCAAATCTTTCTCGGATTTCCTTTGATCGTTTAAAATTCTGAGAGAGTGATATTCTGAGGCAGATTATTTTGTACTTTTCTGAACGTTAGAGGGCTTTAACACTTTCTTGCTGAATTATCTTTGATATTCTTATGTGAATCTTTAAGTTCGATCTAATGGCTTCCTTAAATTGCTTACCAAAAATTTAAAATATCGTTAAAGTTCTTGTCTATTTTTTGATGATACATACTTTTCCTTAACTTCTTGGTGTGATGATGTAAAGATGTCTTGACTAATATTTTCATATGATATCGATGAGGCGTTAATTTCTTGTAACTCCATAATTCACAAAAACACGAGAAAGGTTACAAAACTTTTATTAATAACACAATAATTATTTTAACACACAGTATCTTCTTCAGGTGTAAGAATGGTGAATTTAATATTAATACAATCGATCTTATATACTAAGCTTAAAGTAAGAAAGGAGGGGATAAATAAATTAACCATTGTAGAAAAAGAAAGCATACAATCAAAAAATATTTAATAATGGTGACCTGTTTAAATCTAATTTATCGTTAAGTATATTACCTCGTTTATTTAATTTATTTATCTCTAGGCTTTCAAGCAAATTTAGTTTTTTACCTTTATTTTCCACGTGTAGGACTTTAAAATTGTCATCAAAATTGTGGTTCTGTTCTAACAAATGTTCCGAATAAGTTGACGTTGTTTTATTGTTTTCAAAGCATTTTTTATGTTCGTTGACTCTAGTTACGAAAGATCTCCCTGTTAGCCCTATATACTTTATTGATTTTATCTGACCACTTTAAATATGTACATTGTACATAGTTCTTCTTCGCGTTTGTTGTTGTTGAAAATATGTAGCTGAGTAACCTTCTAACGTGTCGGATGGACGAACTTGTTTGTGAAACGTCATTGATTCAAATAAATTCAATGCCCGTCTGCATTTTAAAAATCATTTTCAATAAACACGAGAAGCTATAATAAAGCACGCTGTTAATGTCTTTCGAAATTGCTGCACTCGTTAAGCAGGCGTTGAAGTCGGTAGAATTGAGAAAATAACTGGTAATTATAGTTGAGTGGTTCCATTATTTTAAATTAGTTCTTTCTCTTTGGCATTGTTAAGTACGCGCCGATGGTTGTCATCAACGTCAGATGATGCCTTTTTTCCTGTATTCACAATGCCTGATGAGACTATCCCTTGAGAACATTTTTCAGCCAATGAATAGCAATTACCAATCAAAATAGACACACTTTGCGGAATGCCTTGTTTAGAAACCGTTTTTCATTATTACAAAACTAGAAGGACATTTCTGCCTTTATTATTTCAAAAATTTTATGATGTGTGATGGCTCATATAGTAGACCTTTGATGTAATTCTTTAACAAACGTTATTTTAGTTAACTTGTTGTTGTCACAATTTTAGCTTCCAATTTTATAATAGTGTATAAATATTTTATTAATATTCCCGGTTATATTTACGTTAACATGTTCCTTATATAAAATAGGTAGTATCTATTAGTATTAACCAACAAACATTGAGTCACGTTCTTGACCGACCATATTTAAGCAGTAGCGCGATAAATAATAAACTTCAAACCGACATTTATTACTAACTTGTGAAGTATTCAAAGTGGCCTGAAAGCTCGTTCAGTCCGAAGCCGTGAATCCTTTTTTTTTTTAATTATGAGTCAGGAATTTATTGTTGTTGTTGATACTTGGCAAATAACAACATATAGTTAAAAAACACTTTTTGAAAATAAGAATTTGGAAAACTGTTAGAAGCTTTTGCGATTCTGTTTACCTAAGAATTTTTTCATTAATATGTAGATACCTTTATCAAACGAGAAAGTAGTTTTTGCCTGAATTCCAGCGAACTAGAAGTAGCACTTAACATTAAAGGCATTAAATTTAGGATTATTACCTCGTCGTAATTAAAACATCAAAATCTAGACATAATTAACAGATTTTACCGTTAAGCTGTAGGTATCGGCTTAATTTTGTCGTTAATTGTTCTTTTTGTCGAATGGACGTTTCAGTACCGATGTAATAAATTGCTTGTAACAAATAAATTCAGATTTCTCATTATCTTCGTCGCTATTAGGTACTTTCCAATTAAATGGCGAAAGTACCTACACATACTTACAGACGTACATACATAAAAGGCCACCAGCGTTAAGGATTTAACGAAATTCCAGTGGCGTCGTTGAAATTCATTAATACATAAATAAAACACTCCCACTGAGGATAAAGACTTTAAGGTTTTCTACACTGGTGATGATACATCTTATTAATTTACATGCTTATTTTGCTTATAAAAAAATATTCTAATTGGAAGTTAAGGGAAGAATATAATGACAGAGTTTCTTTCTTGTACCACTGTTGAGGTGTTTAAAAGACCACGATACGACGCGACGATCGAAAGCAAAAAATAAATTTTAATCCAGTAAATTGATGGAGGAAAATAAAATACGTGCCCCTCGCAAATATAATTACATCTGAATCTACATGGGACGAAGCGGTACGGCGGGTAAAAGCGGAAAACCAGCGAAGATGATCTTCCGCTCGCCCTTCAACTTACTGCGTCCATGCATTGCCATCGTGTTGGCCCGGTGAGTTCTTGAGCTAGCTGGCCTGCCGAATTAACTACTTTCGGGCTTGAGGAAGTCAGCTATGCTATGCAATACTGGCTAGCCGGTTGGTTGGTTGGCTCTCTCTCGAACAGTATGAAATCTCTTCTTTACGACTTGATGCTTTATGATACGACATTAAACGTTCGCTTCGCCTTTGATTTCGCTCCTCTGGGGTGCTCGTGTTTCGTCTTCTTCGGTCGCGATAATTTACTTTTTATAACACTATTAAGCTCTCGCCGATCGAATCATATTAATGAGAAATGTAGGACGCCGAAGAGTTTCGGACTTTCGGGTACCGTTCTTAATAATTAAAAACCATTGTATGTACCTAATAAAGTTCTTGTGCTTTATCAAACAACTTTTAAAATGCTCAAAAGGGGAACGTTTGTTATCAAGTTATCATCATTATTAGGTTATAAACCCAAGGAATGATTAGCCTCACTATCAGCACTTTCTCTTCATCATTTCTTTCCCATTTTTACCTGTGACGATTTTTTTATGTCTCTTCTATTTTGGTTAGTTGTACATATCATATTTGGTTTTCATCTTTGATTTTTCTAGGTGTTTTTGGGTACCAATGTTCTTTTTAATTTTGAGGTTTTCTTTTAAAATGTCCATATCTTTCCATTTCGGTTATAAGTAGTGCGTATGCTGAATTATAACCGTAGGCTTTCACGGCCAGCGTCCGTATGGTTTCCGGGCTGTTATGCCATGGTCCTGTCTTCCTAATTCACTGGAAGTTTCGCCAGTCTCGACTGCTAGCATCCTCAATAGATCTCTGCTGCTCTTGCTGCTTCTTCTGCTGAGACTGCAGTTCGGAAAACACTTGGTTACCATAATGCCTACAGTGCGTATGCCGTTTGTCATAAGATTTTTAAATTGCAGGGAGAATTCTTCCATCTCCTAACCCTAACTATCACCTTCTCTTACTTACTTCTTCCCTATTTTCGCCTCTCATAGTTTTATGTTTTGAAAGACACCCCATCGATCTATCTCTTCAACATTTTGCAGTTTATGTATTTCTCATTTCGTTTTTCTCTTGGTGCCTTCGAGTATCACAATTTCTTCGAATTTTTAAAGTTGCATGTCCAAAATTTACCAATTTGGTTATAAATAGTGCATACGCCGCTTATCAGATTTTGAATTTCTTATAGAACCTAGACATCAGATGAAACGTCTAGAGAATTCTTCCATTTAGAAATTTTCTTTTTGGTGTAGTGTATTGAACTCTAGCATCATTGTTGGAATCCTCCCATCGTTTCCATTTGCCTCTCAAATATTTTTTCTGTAAAAACAATGGCGGCAATCAGCATTTCGTCAAGAGTTGCCGATTGCACGTGAATGCAGTTGCTTATTATTGAGTTTAGCATCAGTAATCACAAATTCCATTCTTTTCCATCTGCTTTAGCACGATGAAGCGAAACATTACCTATTCGCGAAGGTGTTTGTGACTAAAGCGAACTTCAAATGCACTAAAACTCTAACAATATCCGTTTTACTACTTTTCCTTGTACCAATATTGTGGTTGGAAATGTTTTATATGTGTATGTAAGTGTTGTCACCATGTCTGCATTTTATCACTTGAGGATTGGTGTGTGAGAAAGAGAAAGATATAAAATGAAGACGTATAGTGTCTGCGAAATGCAATGCAACGTTAAGTGATGGTAGGATTCGATTTTTTAGTCGGAAGGCATGTGATGGCCGATTAAAAGGTGTATTTCGTGTCGCATTTGTAACGGTCCTCCATCCAGCTGACTGTTTCTCTCCGTTGCTGTTAGCGTTTAGTCCGGCTATTAAGACGTATTGACGTTTGGAGATGTTTATGACAAGCAATTTTACTTTTTATAATTTGCCCGAGAGTCGCCTCGGGTTCAGGAAACGCACAATCCATTGAATTAGTTTTCGAATTAGTTCGACCAGCAATTCCATTAACAAAGGCTTTATGAAGAACGTGTTGGCCGTGTTTAGCACCAACGACAACAACAAAAAAGATGAAGTAAAGGTCAGCTAGCTGAAGAACTAAATCTGCATATTAGCATATAGGCACATTATTCATGGAACACATATATTTGAACGATAGTTAAGAGCCCAACTCGTTGTGTGTTTAAACTGTAGGACCTATATACAACTTATTATACTTATGTAACTGTACAGGACATCTTAAAACAGTTCCTTTTTTAATTTTCTTAATAATTTTCGAAAGTTTTGCAGACTAACTAATTTTGTTGTTTTATTTACAGGTACGCATTTTCCGTTTATTTTCTATTGACGATTTTGGTGAGTTATCTGTATTTATTATATACTTACAATTAACATTACCCAAAAATGGAACCTTAGCCACTTCCAAACAAAGACTAAAATATATCTTTAAATTTTTCGTTTATTTTATTAAGGATTGATATCTACCACTGGTTTATATTTTTCGCAACGTACTCCGATAAACTAGTTTTCTTTATTTTTGGTTCTTCAAGTAAATTCTTGAATTTCGTTCACATCTTTTTTCGATCCACGCGAGATTTTGTTCTCTTCAAACGGGTCAGCTTTATACCGACGAGGTCGCAAAGCATAAAATTGTCATAAACGTATCCAAACGGTTAGTAGTCGACAGGCGAGCCCGACCCCATGAAATGTACGCCAACATATAAATAAATGTACAGGGTGTTCATAGTATCGACACGTAACCAGAAACTTAATTTTTTTTAAACACACAATCAAATTTGTCCAAGAGCAATTAAAAGTTTTAAATTTTGAAATACCCTTGAATGGTTGGATATGTTCTTCTAGTATTGTGAATAAAATCCACACTCGAATCTTGAGGTAAAGAAATTTTCGAAATTTTAGTTTAAGATTCTGCAATAAATAAATAAATAGATAAATATTTTGATAGCAGAAAGGGTAACTGTGTATTAAGTTTTAATGAAAACTGATATAAATGTGAAACTTTCAGTCTTTTACTCAAGTAGGAATAGTTAAAATCAAAACAGATTGCAATTATTTCTATTGTTAACAATCTTTACCAAAGGTCCAAAAGAATATTCGGTTTTATAATTAAGGAATCTTGAGTTATAGAAGTTCGAGTGACTTATTTTCGTATTTTTTGGCATATTTTTGGCTTGCACCATATTATAAAAACATCCTGTATATGTACTTGTGTGCATCTCGTAGCGTCTTATCTTGGGGATTACATCGATATTTCCTCGAGCGAACGAACGTGGGCTTGCCTATCTTCTCTCAACAATACCAGAATGCAACGTCGTTACTGAATATAAATATACTCATTTCAGAGAAGTACAAAGAATTTGACGGTTGTCAACGGGACAGGTTTATTCCAGGACGGACGTGAGCTTTTGCTCTCTTACGTTTCGGATGCAGTACGAGCAACCGCGGTCGGTGGTTTTATTGTGTTTATCTACGGGTGGAACTGATGAAAACGTGACAACCTTTATATATTATTATTCGTGGTGACAGTCGGTCCTAACCCTATTAATTATTGCTACTAAACTATGTAAAAAGGAAGTTGGTGTGATATTTATAATTCAAAATCCTTTGATATATTTTTCATATAAGACAGAAAACACGAAAAAAAGTACGAGAACAAATATAAAATAAATAAACTCAATACATACCCTAATCTTGTAGAAACTTTGAAAGTAAACTTACAGTTGCAGATGACACTGAAAATTTAATATTTTGTAAATATCTCATCATAAATTTTTGCTTGCCACTGACTATACATATATAATTAGGATAACGTTTCTAGACGTGGTTAGTGGTCGTCAAGGATTTTTCGATCTTGTGTATTTCAACTTCGAAATTACACGTTTAGAGTTGTCTTTGCTCCTACAGAGAGAAAATTGCTCATTACTCGTTACCAGCCGGAATTATGTAAGTAAAAAGCACGAAAGCGGTAATTACCGTTGTTTTTCAAACACCCGTCAGCCGCTTCAAGTTCTCTATAACCATTTAGAAAAAATACTCGTTACTTGTTTTCTAATTCAACCGGACACTTTGGCCGCAGATGGCGGAAAATTCCTACGTACGATGTAATTAAATATATTTTCACAATCCGATTCTTCCATGTGGAAGATCATTTAATAGTTTAAGTGCCCCTTAAAGCAAAAATAAAATCGATGCCATCTGCATAAAAATATAAACATAAGGGGTTCGATACATGTATTCGTAGACAAACCTATTATCGTGATCGTGGTCCGTCGAGCCGGAACCTTTTTTTAATTCCATGGAGTTTTTTTTATAAAAATCTAGAAAAATAAAGAGAGGACAATTACGAGCTTATACAGGGATGTAAAGTATATATGTAGAATGTCGTCATCGTTAAAGAATCATGTTCATGAGTTGTTACAAATGAGGCGTGGGCAGTGTTAAAAATTAATTTATTTGCACCCATCCTTATACATCGACTTGTATATTGGAGGTGGCTCTTGACACTTTTGTTTTTCGTAATTTTTTTTGTTATTGTCTTCACGAGCCTCTGTATAGCAGAGGCACCCAACAAGACGACGACGTCGTACGTACATACGTAAGCTATTTACGAGGATAATGTATGACGACGGCGCATGCGACGCGAGAGAGTATAAGGAAAATTACCATATAATTATTCTTGTTTGCATATGTATTGTAATAAAGCGGTTGGCAAATTCAATCTTGACATTAGCATACGCATATAAAGATAAAATTGACAAAAGAATACGAATAACAGGCCAACAATGATCGGCTATTGCAATGCAACAAAGGGGATGACGTGAAACATGTAGACGATCACATTAAATATTTAATGTGACACTCAGCGTTTGTAGGCGCGCTCATCTCTATTCACTCATTTACCTTCTTCTTTTGATTATAACCAATTTAAGTATATTTATCGTTATTGTACTGTTACTGTAAGAGGTTTCTATTTATTTAAAAATTACGTCATACTTAGTGTAAAAGTCATTGTCAGTATAAGTTAAATGCCAAAAAGGTGTCGTAAACTTGAGGAAAATACGAGCAAACAACAAAATAATGGGTCCAATTTTTTAAAATGGGGGTCGCATTTAAAAATTTTATGTGACGCGGCACGTGCATAAAGATACAAACACGTCCCCGACAGTGAACACCATGTCCTGCAGAAGGCAAACATGTGACCGGTTGGAGACATAACAAACGTCGGGCTCGACCGGCTCCCGGAGCCCCGTTCGTGCCTAAACCGCGAAACCTCTTCCCATTTTCATGCCAATTTGAAAAGCTTGCAGCGATCGATCCTTCTCGTTTATTTTAGTTTCAGGACAGACGTTACCGGCAACCAACAAATAAAAATTGTGACCGGTAAAGTGACACAAATTGAAATATAACTCTTTCAGGTGTCAACAGAGAACTTCTTAACATTAGCTGATTAATACTACATAGTAGATAAATAGTCCGGTCAATTTAGACATTCGTAGCTACATAAATTCCTACCAAGCTGAAAATAAGTAAGATTTTTTAAAATATGATTAAAAATAAAACTGAAAGTTCCCCATCTTTCCCCTGTATGGAAATTTTTTTATTCAAAGGTCAAAAAAATGAGTTTTTCGCGATTTTCAGCAAAACGGTAAGTTTTATTATAAAAATACATCAAACAAAAATTGTAGATCATAAAATTATCTATAAAATATGTATGAATAGTTTTTTTCCTAAGAGCCACCGTGTCTGAGATATCAGGTTAAATGAAACCCAGTCCCTTATTTTATACGCCAGTGTAACCTCGAGACAACATCTGTCTCCTGTTCAATTGTATGCATGGCTAGGGTCTTATACCTGCTTTATGTCAGTGTGCCCAATAAATGAAATACTGTTAGTCTTAGGGTTGCCAGATTAGGGGATTTCCCCAATAAATAGGGTTTTTTTTTCCTTTGGAGTATTTTTTGAGGATATATTTTTCAGGGGAATTCTTCTGGGGAAAATTTTTCCTCTACAATCTTTTTTCTATTTGCACTAAATATTTTCTAGTTTTTGGGGATTTATTTGTCACATAACTTATTTGGGGGTATTTTAGAGATACATATTTTATAGATAATTTTATGATCTACAATTTTTGTCTGGGGTAATTTTATGATAAAACTTACCGTTTTGCTGAAAATCACGAAAAACTCATTTTTTTGACCTTTAGACTTGAATAAAAAATTTTCCATACAGGGGAAAGATGGGAAACTTTCAAATTTTATTTTTAATCATATTTTAAACAATCTCACTGATTTTCAGCTTGATGGGAATTTATGTAGCTTTACTCTTATTTTTTGGTCTAATTTGACCGGACTAAAATATATGATCACAATTTGAAGTAAGTAAATTTCCCATCCCTCGAAATAACATAATCAGGTAAAATTGTCTTTTCAGTCATAAAAGCAATTAGTGGTCTACTTGACTAACAGCTACAGTCTAATTCTTTTAATGTGGTGGCTCAGGCAATTAAACAACCACCAAGTGATCGCCTCTGTCGGCACTTCCCAGTAAATAAAACACGTTTTGGGTTCTGTTAATTTTCAAACGATTGTAAAGGGCGTTTCAGGTACCTGAGAGTCAATATTGTATATAAATCAGGTTCGATTTTTTTTTTAATGCGGGTGTCAGTCATTCGACCAAATAAGCTCATAAATTATTTTTATTGCCTTAGCAAATTAGACAATAGACAATTTTTGGCTATAATTCTACAAACAAGAACTAAATAGGTCCTTACACCTATAAATAGATAAATTTAAATAATAAGGAAACTTTAATCACACTATTTTTGAAAGCGAATTGTGTGAAAAATGCAAAACATACGTCATGATGTTTATCTGTCCATAGATAAAGAAATATGATAGGTCTTTTGCGAATATACTTGAAATTTGTGTTCCTAACCTCAATACACACATTCATTTAGCAATCTTTTGATTTTATATCAAATTTCAGCTGACCATTCAGTTAAAATTTATAGGTTTAAAGGTTAAATAAGGTATCGAATTTTAAAACTGAGAAACAAATATGCGCTTTATAAAACATAGAAAATATTTGTACTATTAATTAAAAATAACCAAGCATTAACTAATTTTGTGTAACCTGTAACTAATAGCTGTCTTTGGGTTGTCAAAAGTGAAATGGCGAAGGTTACTGTAGTAATATAACCAAATAATTTTATCAAATTTACTATCTTTCCAAGCAGGATTAATAAATATTGTTGTAAAAAGTCCACGGTTTCATTGGCAAACAATCAAATGAAGACAGAAACTGACAAGAATGAAAAAAACTGAATTTGTAGTTTTGTTTGTTTCTTTTAATTTTAATTATTTATCAGTGGTGTTGTAGTGTATCTTCAGTGTTTAGTTTACCACCTTGTACGTATGTAATTAGGTGCTGTTACTGAGACGTCTAATTTGATTCCGCCTGTACCTGTACGTATTTATGTTCTTTGTAAAAGTAGCCTGTTGAATTACGAGCCTTTCGATATTTTTCTTTTTTGCTGTACCGACTCGGTTCGACAAGTACTTTAACACTTGTGTACTAAATATTTCTTATTGCCGTATAAAATTGCGAAAAAAATAGCAAACTTAATTATGCCAGTCTTGTGGGCTATAAATATCCTCACCGGCAGTTCGTAGATGATGTCCATGTCTGCTATTAACACGATTACCGCTCAACAACGAACGAGGTTAGTGTCTATTAAAATTATTCGTGTATCTGAGCTGTTAAAGTTTATGAAACTTTAATGAGGGCATCACTGTCTTAGGCGAGGCGGTTAGTACCTTATCACTATCTCACCTGATAAATTATTTACAATAAAATGGCATTTAAAGTTGATGCCCTTCGCGAAATATACTGTGATTTTATCGAAAATGTTGCGAACCAACTCATAAAAAGTTTGGGAGATATGGGAAAATAAATTAATAGTTATGGGTCGCATCGTAGTGGGTTTCATCACATTTGGTCGTAAAATTGTTTTATTAGGGCTTAAATAAATGTGGTCCTTCGAGCCGGATTGAACTAAAGTTTAATCTATTATCAATTAAAACGTGCTGTCATATTAAGGATGGCGAAACTAAATCAAAGGGTATCGAAAAAATAATTAACACAATAGAATAAAAGAGTATTTGGGAAGTTTCAACTAGTTGTTATTTGTAACTCTGGTAGCTATTTCGACCTAGCCGGTTATTATAGAAGAGTACATTTATAAATACTGATAATACAATTACATACTTAAATACTAGATAGTATGTGACGTCATTTAATGAGGGGGATAACCAACATTATATTATACATATGACAATTACAATGGTGTGGGATTCGTACTCAGTTCTGTATTCTGTATTTGCTAAAAAATTCTATAACTAACATTATTAGAAAATTTAGAAACAAAAAAAGATATTAATACACAGAAATTTTTAGTAAATAATCATACAAAACTGTATAAGAATCCACACCATTGTAGTTGCCAAATTTATAACATAATGTTGGTTATCCCCCTCATTGTTGTTCCTTTATACATCAAAGATACTCAAAACTTTATACTTCCACAATAGGAAGATTCTATTACATCTACTTCAAACGGATGGAATTTTGATTGACTTTATTAATATCAAAATATACTCCCTTACATTAATCTGCCTATTTCGGTACTTCTACTATCGCTGAAATTACAAGAAGATCAAGACAGTTTCAACCCTTGTTATTTATAAAATCAACTTCAAAGTTTCTCTTGGTCGTATTAAAAAAAATTACAAAATAAATAGATTGGGCGGCTTATAAGACGGTGCGAAAGAGAAGAGTGCGAGGTGGTTTTAATGGTGCAACTGTGCGGAGTGTACTAATGATTTTTAATAGTGTTTTCCCGTTTCTCGAACGTGATGAGGTTATTGGATTGGTAACTTAATTAATGTTTGTATTTTAGGAGTTCGGGCATAAAATTTTGTACCCGCAAAGTGGATTTTATCTTTACAATACGTTTTAAAGTCAAGCTGTTAAAAATGCCATCTTTATCAAGCGTCGCCGTCGTCGTATAGAGCCGTGAACGAATGCAGTCTTCCTCCTCTTTAGCTCCTAATTTATTTGAGCACTTTTAAAAGCGTCCGATATGCAATCTCGAAATACTTGATTTGTTCTTTTTAGATAACGTTGTTTTATGACTTTATAACGCCCGACGACTCTATGCGATGCGTGTTAAACTCCCGGCTCTTGAGCGACGAATCCGCCAATAGGTACTTAAATATCTTTACACATTTGCCAACAACAAAAGTAAAACATAAAATTCGTTTATTCGACCGTGCTACTTTATTTAATCGATTAATTAGTCTACTTCTCGAAAACATTGCCAACCAACAAAATACCGGTAAACTTCAACAACATTACTAAAAAGTTCGAGGACTACTCTCACATTCATGCAGCTTCTCCCTTTTATTTTTTCTAGAGCAATAGCTAAAAGTCTTGCGATTCTAAATATTTTCATTTAAAGTTTATTTAACATTTTAGGTAGGTACATCCAAAATTGATTAAAAGTGGTGAAAAACGCTCACGTGTCTGTTTAATTGCATCGTGTGCAGTTTCCATCGGATCGGGATTATAATATTACGTGATTAAACGTTTCGATTAAATCGACGGCGTTGAAGAGAGAGAACGATAGAAGCCTGAAGGTGCAAAGGGGTGTACGCGCCAATGAATATCACTACTCCGGCCGTCTGTACATAAATCAAACGGAATTATATGTACTTTCACATAATGTTAACGAGCGATTAGAGTAAATAAAGCTACTGAAATCGTGTTCTTGCATGGCAACGTCTCTTCATCATCATCATCATCATCATCATTGAACGTCGTTGTCGTGTTCGTCGTCATTATTAAATACTTTTGCTGTCGTCGTCTATATTTCATTTGTCTATTGCATACAGGGTGTCTAAATCTAGATCTTGATCTTTTTATGAAACTTGCAACATAAAAAAATATTAAGTCTACCCAGTGCATATCATCATTTGCAGCTACTGTATCTAGTATTAATTACTTAACCTGTTTGGTGTGTCGTTAATAAGTTAATATTCTAGCCACTTTGTGTATTGTTGTGCACCTGTTGAATGGCACTCGTTGTGTCTTTATTTTCATGCAAATATTAGTAGGTAATAATAATGGCAATAATTCGACACAGTATCTAAATGTGGTAAGGTGTGCACTTTTGTTGAGCAACATCGACGTTAAAGAGAACGTGAGTCAGTGGCCAGATTGGCCTAATAAAGCGCAAGTGGCTTTCAAGGTTCTTTTGAACTTTTGCAGTCATTCCTCCTCCCGCTTGCATAATTAACTCACTCACTCACTCACTTGCAGTGCCCACTTGTACAGTTGTAGTTGTTGTTGTTCTCGTTTCTTTCGATGTTGTTACAAACAACTGTTTGTGTGATAGCAACATGATTTAATTCGATCAACTGTTGGTTTTCATTAATGGCAGCAATGCAATTGCCTTTTAAAACAAAAAAAATAAAACTAAAATCTTATATCTGGCTCTCGAGGATCATTCCTGTATGCGTTTAGGGTCTAGAAAATAATCTTAAAGATAGTCAAAAGTATTAAAAAATATTAACAATTTTCAGGACTCAATATATTTTGTTGTGTGTGGATTTTTGACAGTAGATACTGATATCATTTTGCTGGTAGGTACAAACATAATGAAAAAGAAATGTGACATTTTCTGGTCGCACTCGCTCACGTTTAATAACAGACAGCTGGGATGGATCATCCCACGTAGAAACGATGACCGCAAATGGCAACCTTATCTTATATCTCGCTTGTTATTTGACACTCTTTATAAGCTCGGTATACCAATATTAAATTAAAAACCTACGTGCAACTTATTTCAATTATTTAACGCAAACTGCTCTTCATTCTGGAAACGATTCCTACATGATGCACATTATATTTATTATTCAGTAGTTGGTGACCTTCCATTCGTTCAACTTTATTTAAATTGTAATGGTGTCATTAATACTAAATGTCGGTTTTATGCAGACGATTTGGATTTGAGCAGACAATGTAAGATTTTATGAACACTGGTGCAGCCTCCTTTTGATAATATTTTTTACGCAAGTTGAGTAGATTATAAGGATCTTGATTATCAAGGGGGTTTAAGGATGCCCTTGTTGAAGATTTATTTTTTTTAAGTAAAAGTGGAAAGGAGGTGATTCAGGGGAAGAAAAACAAGATTACGACATTATCCTGTTTATAACGATGGGTACATAAGGTTACTGTAGGAAAAGACAACACCAACGAAGGATGCCTTGTTCTTTATCTCAACCCCCTTCATTCATTCCCCTCCCATAAATGTCAAGGGTCATAAGTAACTCCCTTAGACTCTTTCAGGCCTCTTTGGCCAATTTCACTGACTTTTAAACATCCCTGTCTGAAGCTTTTGGTAGCTGCGTTATTTTTCATGACATTTTCAGCTCAGAAGGATAAAAAACATCCAGTAGGTGTCACTATCCATGAGAGGCGGTACTATCTGATTGTATTTATTGCATTAATCTATATGGATAACGTCCATACACTCATGTAACATTGAGAGTTGCAATTAAATGTGTCATTCTTAATTTATTAATACATATATATTGTACATGTTAATTTGCACATTTTCCTGTTGCTTTCGTCATTAGACCAGGTGGGTGAGTGGGTTTCAATAAGAGAAGTTGCTTTTACAAGTTTTTAATCACTGGCCGT
Source organism: Agrilus mali (assembly GCA_029378335.1). Lineage (NCBI taxonomy): Eukaryota > Metazoa > Arthropoda > Insecta > Coleoptera > Buprestidae > Agrilus > Agrilus mali. Next base: position 3,656,221 of record CM055657.1, on the reverse strand, counting down.
GATTAATTTAATTTGCAAAACGTCGTTTACAAGTCGTCAATATTTCCCGGCAATAGAACCTTGAATCAGGAAAGCTCCGATCTACATATGTAGATAATTGTTGCCTTTAAGGGATAAAGTAAGCCACGCAGCTGGCTGCTGCTGTTTGTTTGACTGACAATTGCGACGAAGAAAAATAACTTTGTGCCATATGTTATACTGTTAAATAGATCAGTGGGAGAGTTGTATAATAAATCTTTTGCATTATTTGATTGTCAACAGCTCGTGTTTCATGGGGACTAATGTCTTATACACCTTATGGTATTGTTAAATAAATTACAAATTACAATGGCAATAGGTCAATAATTGTTACCCCAGAAGGATAAAGGTGACATTCGATGTCAATTGCGTTTATTTGGAATTCTCTTAAATCATTCACTTCGAAAATCTATGAGCGTTTGGATAGCATTGGAACGCTCTCACTTATGAAACGCGGCTGTCAAGTGCGTATACAGTAAGAATAAGCCTTCTTTATGATTAATTTTAATGAATACGTTAAACCCCAAAAGAAAAACAATAATGATATAATTCAATAACAAATCAATATAAATTTTTTCTTTGTAAATTTTTTATTCATAATAACATAAAAATATAATAATAAAGATAAAGACTCGTCATTAGATTTAAATAAAACCAAAAACTACCGTAGTTGTAAGAAATGTAATAGGTAGTACTTTATACTTTTCAGTTTTGGGTTAATGAAGCTAATTAGCTTGTCTACCTTGTATGTTTAGGTGGAGGTCCCGTTGTTATGTTTTCCACTACTCCAAGTACCGTTAAAAGTTTTTTTTATCGTGTGTAGGAAGGAAACAGTATGAGAATTTGAGTTGAATATTGACGATAAAAGAGATAAGAACAAGTACTTAAAGAACTAGTTTTTTGATATATTCGGTAGTTTCTAATTTTAATAATGTGTCCTTTGACATTTATTATTAAAACTATTAGAACTGGTGAAGTTTATGGGTGTTTGAGTGTTGTAGGTATGCAGCAGTATAGTAGCAATGTGTACAAGTTATTTTTAAACTTTTATGTCTTTTTAGTTTTCTTTTATTTACTTACTGCTTAGTTCAACTGGAAGATTAAGAACCGAAAAGTAGTAATGTTCTAGAGACGATTCCTTTAGGCAAGAATTATGACTTTTTATAGAACTAAAAATTATGGATTTGGATAATCATAAATTATCCCTAACTATTTATATTTCGAAATATTGATAGATACTGTAGGGTGTAATTGTAAAATACTTCACCTAAAAAAATTAATTAGACAATTGTTTGTACTTATTTGGCCCTAATATGTTTACAAGTTTTAATTGCAGTTATTGCATTATAATTAAAAATTTAGGAAGACTTAACTTTATTGTTATACCCAAGTTTTAATAATACCCACTTTTAAAGAGACGAAAACACGAACCCAAATTCAAAAATTGTGTATGGTATTAGGAGCGAGTCTCTTCCAAATTTTTATAATTTGTTAGCAACAGTTTCCATAATTATGTATTCTCTCATTGGAAGCAAAATAATTATTAAATAATTGTCCTTGTGGAATCAGATCGTCTATTTTAGATTCCACTTAGGTGAGCAAATGTTGAGCAAAGACAGCTGTCTTTAAGCAATGTGTTCGGGATCAAAGACAATTTATTTTATATATCTCATATTATACTATTGTACATTTTATTTATCTAGTTTTAAGAATTACATTTCAATAGTATACAGGAAATGGGTACCTGATCGGTTATTGCTACCAGAAGGTACACGGGGTCCCTTTATTTGGTCACGTAGAGTGGACATTGGGATTCCCAAATTTATAGTATAGCCTCATAAAGGAATGGTTGTTATTGTGATAGCAACAGGCCCATTTGGCACAAAACAAGTTTTCTAACCTAGTTTGTAGTTTTCAAAATATAATAGGCTAGTTCTGCATATAGACTCGCTGAGTGCACATCGCTCATAATACAAATTTCATTTTAATTATTTAAGAGTTTATGTTTAATAGGCTCTTGGGGAACGATTCCCAATTTAATTATAAGACCTCGTGTAAATGATAAAGTAATAGTAAATTAGTTTTAAAGTTGCACGAGTGTTTTATTGGTCCTTCGAAAAAATTCAAAATTAAATGTGGTACATCAGTACAACCAGTCGGTATTAGTGTGGAAACACTACGACGGTAAAAACACAATGGTTGTAATGGATTTTCTATAATTTATGAAACATTTGCGTTAAGTGGTGCATGTGTTATGCATGGCGGTCGTGACGAAAGTGTTAATTGTGCATTTGATCGGTTCGTGATCTGCGGAGAGCAGTTCAAAAAACGTCTCAGAAACGTCGATTGCAACAATATTCCATGCATTAGTTATGTATTCAGGCTTTACGAGGTAGCTGTGCATTGTTGTGCCTGTTCATAGGCGTGGTACTCGACCAGTTGACATTGTTTCGCTACTATCCGCGCTCGTAATCTGAATTTTAATAGTATCGGATCTGTTTGTTTGTTTGTTTGTTATTATTGTTGTATTAAAAAAGAAATGACGAAAACATTACGAGGAAGGGCCGACGACAACGTAACGTAATAAGGCGACGCGACGAGACGCGACTTTGAAGAAAAGGTGTCGAAGAGATTTAAAAACAGACCACCGAATTAGTTAACCTTTAAGCGAGACTCGTTCTCTTGTGGATGACTAAGAAAAAACACGACCTTAAGACTCTTCTCGCCATAATTTCATTCTAATGCAATTACTTGAGCAAGGACGAATAATTTGCCTGGCGGTATGCATGCTGAGGCAACGAGCATAAGGTCATAGGGATTACCATCAGCTTTGCCAATTTTGTAAACTAGGTACCTACTGTTTATCATTTTTCACTAATTTATTTGTTAATTTTATGTTAATAATTGACAAAGCTCCTGGCCACTAAAGAACGTTTGTAAGGATAATAATTATCGAGAACTAGCCTCCAAAACTACCGAAACTAAAATGAGGAGAGGACAAGAATTTTTGTAGGTTTCTTTAATCAATTAATTATTCAAACTGTAATACAAACTTCGAATTCGATTTAATTTCTAATCGATTAGGTTGATTATTGATCACATATTTCGAAGTAGAAAATTATGTATGTAGTAACTAATTTAATGTGTATAGATGGCGAATTTCTAAAAATTGTATTGATATTTATGATCTAGGAATTATAGAAAGTAATAAATGCAGAAAGGTTTTAATAATTCTTCGATATAATGCTTTAAAAACAAAAGCAAACAATATTGAGATTTATAACCCGTTTCAACACGAAAATAATACTAATGACTGTATATGATAGCAGACCGTAGTGTGATAGATTGAGGAAGTCCAATCAGCAGGCATAAAACATAATCAGAAAATGAGCCGGATATTACGCATAATTTATAATATTTATTGCTCATTTGTATCCGCGGAAAATTAAAAAAAAAATTGTTTATAACTTTTCTGAAGATTTGTCTTCTATTCCACACAATCAAAAGACATTTATAGAGTGTGGTTTTTGTGAATGACCTTTGCTCTTCTGTAATTACCCCCGCTAAAATAAATTTCTACGTTTTGCACGTGTAAAGAGATGCTCTGCAAGCGCAAGGTATAGATACATTTTCACACGTTATTGTACCGTATCGGCGGAGTATGTCAATGACGCTGAGGGCAGCGCGGAAGGACCAAATGCTATTTGAATAACAGGAGGAGAAGACGATCAAGTAGGCGATACTGTTTTTCAGGCTGCGGAAACATGCACCGAAGACATGCTTAGGTTGTTGAATAAACAACCTATAGACCGTTAGTGCGGTAGCGTGAACGCGAAGAAGAATTCCTGCAATGCTATAAGAAAAAGAAACTGAGATAGTAAAACGGAGATGGAACCTCCACTCGATATCGTATCCTAGTGCGGGAGGCAACCTTCGAGGAATAGCAACGTTGCCAATAACTAAATCAAAACGAAGTTTTGCGTGATTTTGGAATGTTGTGTCAATGTGACCTTTCAAATTTTAAGGGTAGAGCCTTGTCGTCGTGGCTATTTATAGTCATTTAGTTTTTGGGGATGCTTTGATGTGAGTTTTTGGGTTCCATACTTCACAAAAATTAACATACAGAACAGTGGTAGCTTTTCAAGTGAAGTGGGAATTTTCCAGATTTATTTCTCTTTTGTTCCTATTTTGGAAGACATGATGAGCCCCCACTGATATGGAAAGGAGAGGGCTTGTAGAGAATTAATTGAATTTTGGTGAAGGCTCTAGTTATTGTAGTTCTTGTGTAATAATTCAAAAGAGATTAAACATAAAGTGTCATTTTAAACGAAGGGAGTGAAAAGTTTCACCAAAACACGGTGATTCACTTATTTTGTCTCGACTTTGACATCAGGACTCTAGACAAAAATTCTTGTAAAATAAAAAGAGTCTTCTGAAACTTAAGTATTGAAGACTCTCATGTGGTGCTCATATAGCGGTGCCTATATTTTATTGGTCGTGCCTTTGGGTCAACTAATCGTCAATGCGCTTCTTCCTTGAAAGTTTTGACCCTGCAATTTACTGTATTTAATGGTAACATTATTTCTGTCGTAAGAATTGGCAACGTCGATAGTGGGTTGTTTATTACCTCCAGTGTTACCTATTCAAAGTGGTTTTAAGTTGCGAACAGACCTACAAGAAGAAAAAACTAAAAAAGCATCAAAGTGTGGATGTATACGTTAGATAATGACCAGGAAGGAATCGTGTGTTAACCTTGGGAAGCGCGAACGTGGACGTCCTGCTGCGAACCACTCCGCGGTCTCAATTCGATAACATAAAACGGCTATGAAAATTCCTAACCAATGAATTAACGCTGCACATCGTTAGAATTTCGTCGTATTTTTATTTAATTAAAACGCACCTCGGTAAATGTCTTGTTTACTACAGCAACTTTTGCAAATTATTCTGCAACTGTTAGGGACGATTTTTTTAACAAATCATTACATTTATAGGAATATTCAATATGTATTATGTTGTAAGCCATGGCGATGCATTTTTTAATGAAACGTCACTATCAATCATTACCTATCGATTTGGATTTACACTATATCGTTTTCGTTTTAACTTGACCGTATTAATAATATAATAAGTGAAGCAACATCGCACGAGAATTCTAATTGGATTTTCCACCAAGTGGAGCGTATAACTTATTTAGTTATTTAATTCCGTAGTGTATAAACTGCCGCTAGGTGGAGGTGGAGGCTGTTTAATAGGGGCCGTCATCTGGTACCGCTGCCGTTGGCGATAAGCAGAATGCAATCGTTGTTAAATCCTAACAGTTGAATTGATTTTGACTGTCAAGCTTCATTACATGATTAACGATACGGTAGTAACTGTTTTAATGATTTATGCAAAAGCCAACCTCTGTCTCACTTGTCACTGCATATGTGTGAGCGCATTTCCTGTCACTATTTTACAACAACCGCAACAGCGGCCACTGCATTCGATTTCTTTCTTCGTCCCACATACGAGACTTATTAAATTTAGACGAGCATTAAACGGAATTCTCGGGACGTTATCAGATATTCGGCTACGCTTCGGTTGATCCAATGGCGCTTCGAATTGTTACATTTGCGCATTGCATTATCGATATCCATATTGATTGCAAAATCGATTGCGTAATCATCTAGCAAAGAAGGGAAATGGGGCAACCGCCAAATGCAAATTACTCCTAGTGCTAAATTGCTTAAGTTGAGCAACAAGTGAAGAATTCCCTGAATGCTATTATTGCTCTACACATGTTTATGACGTATGACAGGCAAGGATTCAACTACCCTACGGTGATCTACCGAGTACAGTAGGTACCAGAGCATCCACAGGTGTTTTTCAACATAATGTTTGTAGCTAGCTTCAACTAATTGTACATAAACTCGATCCAAATTGTCGACATTGAGGCCAAATGAGAAGTAGGTACTGATTTAGGGTTTACATTTGCAAGCGTGTCAATGTGTCGAGTTAAAATAATTGTAATGGGTTGGTTACACAAAGTATAAGCTTTTCGTAATTTGGAACGTGTGAAATGACCAGTGCTCCTCATGTCGTTTTCTTAACTGTTTTTATTGTTGTACATAGTACTTTTTTTTTCTGTAAGTAATCTGAAAGTTGTGTTTAAGGTCGTGGTCGTTGGTAGTGCACGACATCCAGTGGCGGGTTCAGGTCGTGAACCTAGCCCCCTTGCTTGCGCACCCGTTGGCTCGTAACTTTGGATTTAGATGGTTATAATGCAGTCATAAACCTAGTTTTATATGCTACCGTAACTTTTCATGCCGTATCGACCGGGCACGTAGAATAGCTCTGTTAGTTCGCCTATAATATTCCAAAACATCGTAATTCAAGTATGATATTAAAATTCTGCTTGTTTTGTATTGGTAAATAATAGAATTGGCTGTTTACAAGACTTACGAGAATTGTATGGTACACAACTTCCCCATACACTTGTAAATATTTCCTATTACCAAACATTTTTACTGAATGTAGGTACTTGAATTTCCGTGAAAGTAGAAATCGGTGGCTAATAGTGCAATATTTAAAAAAAAAATAGGTTACAAGTGATAAGAAGTTTGCGCCAATGAATCGTTTGAGTGTGTGGCACGAAAAGAATTAATTTTATAGGCAAAATGGCCTCCTTGACATGTCATAGGAAATTTATGGCTATATTATTAACCCCAGAAGTTGCGTATAAACTTACTAATCCATGGGCGCAACGAACAATACATAACTTCACGCCAATGAACATGAAAAGTTACTGTAACAAACAATGACTAATTTTATTATCATATATCCCACTGTTGTTTTATTGCGAAGGTATAGAGGGGTTCGATTTTTGTAGGTCTGTTAACTAGCGAGAAATATATTGTAGTATTTTTCGCAATATTGCAAGGATACATATATGGAAGTTTTTTGAACTTATCGTATGGTTAATGAATTTGTGCTAATAATACTCATCCCTAAATATTAGACATTGGAAGCGTAATAATTAGTTTAGATTATTATAACAAATGTGAAATGTAAACATGGTTTTATACACCTATTAATTTATAATTCGCATTATTAGTGTAAAAATATTTTCTTGTTAGTTATATTAGTAAAATAATTTGCGATGTTTTATTGATTTTTAATCGTTAGTATAAAATAGTAATCATTTGTTATTTCGTTGTTTACATGGTTCGTGTATAATTCCAAATATGATAGATATCTTAAAGTTTTGGTTTTGATTAATGGGCACATTAAGACCGAAATATTCGACATACATCTAGTGACCGTGTATATCCCACTAATTCTGGGGAGTCTCGAATAAAAATAATATTTCAGCATCAAAAATATAATACTAGGTAATTATTAAAAAGAAGTAAAGTGGCACTAATGGCAAAGTTTTCTCAGTTCCTTATAAATAATTCATCGACTTACGCGGATCTCGAAATTTGGACAGGAAATTAAAAATCATGCGTCAGAATGGACGGAAACTAATGAGCGATTTACGAATAAACGATTACGAATGTAATTAGAATTCCTAACTCTTGTACTGTTGATACAACTCATTTTTCTTCAGTTTGATACCTTGCTCGCGCGTTTTAATCACCACTTTTAATATTTTAATTTCCATTAAACGACTTTCTACGGGAACGGACTTTATAAACTATCTTGTTTTTTTCATAACACATAGGCATACACAAGGCGGACAGGTTTTTATTTTTATTCTTCTCTTTTTTTCCGATAGCAAAAATTTATTCGTTACTGTCGTTTTGAACGACTCACTAACAGGTGGTCGGAATATTTACAAAACGGAGTCACTGACTTCGAATAATTAGAAACTATATTTGGTTTGACTTAAATTCAAATTACTTTTTTGGTCAAAATTTATCTTGGAGTGTAATTAGTTTATCTGAGAAACCATGTCCATTTCTTGATAATTAAGTAATGAATATAAACACACCTAAATTATTATTTAAACTCAAATGTTACCAATTTATACTCTTATCGATACAAAAACCAATAAAAACTAAAACAGTTTTAAACAAATTTATAGTTAGGTACAATTCGAAATTTTAGAAATCGATAAACAACCCGAGACGGCGATTTGTAATTTATAATTTATTGTTCTTTTTAGAACCTTTTTTTTAAATGTCTATATTTTGTAGGATCAATAAACTACCACTAAACCTAACGACTTATTCTACCAATCAATTAATCAAAATCTTTTGAAAACATTGCTCTCTAGACAGGGTCTATCGTTTATCGTTTTTTCATATACTTACTTAAGCAAAAATAAATTCGAAAACGAGTTTTGAATTATCTACTAAAAGAAGGTTCGACGTCGGTTTTGGCCCACATAGTGACCTTCGATTGGTCACTACCATTTATGAAGGAATTTTTCCGTGTTATCTAGTATGCACCTAATATAGATTTTACCATCAGTTGTGATGGTAATTGCAGCATATTCAACAGGAACTGAAATGCCATAAATCTCTTACAGCGTCTGAATCGCGACTTCTTCACAATTACTCCATAGGCTGTTCTTCAAAGAATACACAGTATTTATAGTGTATACTAACTTACTCGTACATGTATCTACATTTATATATAAGTGTGCCCTTGGTATTGGCCATCGTAGTGCAAATTAATTTCAATCAGAGACAGTGAGTTATGAACAGAGCTCAATTAGCGAGACAATTTATCAACACTGTACCGTTTTATGCCAATTATATAAATTATATAGTGTTATAAATATCAATTGCGAATCGCCTCCGGTATTAGAGTGCAAACGCGCGACCATAGGAAACGCAGATGCAATAGTCTAGCCTCCCTTTTTTTCGTTTTAGAAAAGCAATAAATTAAATTCGCCTTTTTAAATATTAGACCATCATAAATGGAACGGCCGCTAACGAATGGATATTATGGTACGAAGTCAGCGGAATGTATAAGTTTTATCGGTGACAAAACCGTTCTAATTTAATAAAAGTGACTTTATGTCGAGCTCGGAATTTTAGATGCGTTGCGAGATTTTACCTGTCTTTGACAGTGCCGGAACGCGACTGCTGAGATAATTAAATGCTGCAATTGTTCTGCTTTACAACCGTTACGCACAACTTGCTCTGCTAATTTAATGGTTATAAAGTCTGCTTGTAAAGGCTTAAGTAGGTATTTGAATTGGTTAGACGGTAAGGTAGGAAACCACTCTTCTGTGTACCTATACTCACGATATTGTACCTATGCAACACCATGGAAAAGGGTGCGGAGCCACTGTCACATATAATCTAAAGTAAAACGTACTCGAAGAAACCTTAAAAATCAGTACGCTATATCCAAAGTTTGTTACTGTCTCTTTGTTTTCATTAATTCTTTAGAAAAGTGCATAATATTTTTTTTGTATTGCGGGCACTATTGTCGTTTTCAAACATTTAAATTTCCAGTTGTCGACTTGTTATTTGTTTAACCACAGGTTTCAAAACTAAATTAAGGCAAAAAGCGAAATTAACATTGCCAATGCTGTGATAAAGAAATAGATATTGTGACGGATGTATCATTCTGACGTGGACATGCGCCGACTGCGAAAGTTTAGTAAAAGCATAAAAGTTACCTGTGACGCGTTCCAGAAGGTTCGAGGGTTACTGGACGTTTCGAGAATTACCTAGAAACGTCCATGATACTATATAAGGAACAGCGTTGGAGAGTTTGACAGTATTTGATAGAAGAGAGTGACAGAGATAAGTTCGAAGTGACAAAAAGCGATTAAAAAGCGAAATAGCTATTGAGTTGTTGTTGTTATCGAAATAATTATTGAAAAGTTGTTGTGCTAGAATTGATTTAATAAAAAGTGTTGAAAGAAAAATACGTGGTTATTGTAAATTACGTAACAATATTTATGATCTTTTTGAACTTTCGGTATTTGGTACTTTATGTCAAAAGTAAGTAATAAAACTAACGAGTAACTTTTTTAATTGAGTGTTCAATAAGAACTAACTGGACTTTTGATATGGTACACTATAATTATTTAAATACGTAACAAACGTGTACGTTTCAACTGAATCTTGCTGTAATTAATAATACAGTCAAACTACAATAACTCAAACGTCGAAAAGTCGAACCAATGTGGTTGACAATAACATCCCCCATGAAAAATACGTGTAATGTATGTTTACTTGATAACTTCAACTCTTCTCGAACTTCTATTAATCGAATCGAATATCTTGATAATTCGAAGATACCTAATATTTGGCGCCAACTTCGATAAGTCGAAATTTCTGGAGGAATCCCTATATAAAGCACGATTTGTATGCAAGTAATAGTGATGCAGTTTAGTTTTCTACGATTATTTGTCATTAAAGAGAAGTTTAAAAGCTTTGTCTTTTGACCAAAAATTAACTCTTATAAAAAAGTAGAATGTGTTGCATTGATAATATATATATATATATACGTTTATGGATTACTAGCAGCAATACTCGGCGTTGCTCGGGTAAGAATATATCACACGTTTGATGAAACATTCTAGAATATTCGCAAATTTAGAACTATCCAGAACATCCCATAATTGATTCAAAACATTTTCTAATTTTTTTTAACATTCTGAAACATTCTTGAATGATCTTCAAGATTCTGGAACATTCTTGAACATTGCCAAATCATTCTGAAATGTTATAATAAAACATTATTTTACTTCTTAGAACATATTTGAACTCCCTGTAGGTAACATTCTAAAAAAATCTGCTTCATTCTCATCCCCGCTCCGTGCTGTTTGCTGGGTGATGTGTAGTAGTAGTAGTAGCAGTAGAGTAGTGACATCAGTAGCGGGGATGACTAATCGATTGATAACTGTCATTCTAATAAAAAATTGTTATTTATAAATGTGAATGTTAAGGATCATTGACCAACTGAGCTTATTTTGAATAATAATTTGTTGTGCATCATCTGTCATCTCTTTTAGAGAAGTTTAGCTTTTACTGTATGGTCTTCTTTTACTTTCATAGTCATAATAAGATAAACTTATTCACTCTTTAAGGGGTTGTATGTTGTTATCAATGTTCAACAAACGTGTAAAATGTTATATACATAAATGTACCTATAAGGGTGTTTTGATATTAGTTTAGACCTTTGTGTGTGGTTTGTTCCACCTCCCTCTAGTTCCATTTCTGTTTTTAAAACCTCGTATGTCTCAGATCCTGCCACAGTTTGGCGAAATATATTTGTTTTTTCTTAGAAACTACCCTTTCCTTTTCTGGCTAGAGTTCTCGTTGTGTGAATTCATGTCCATTTCACTTGTATTATTAACGGGTGGTAGTGAAGTGATGTGGAACAACATTGAGCTGGCACGTATCGCTTGAGCGCGGATATCCCATGGACTACAAAAACGTTCGTAAAAAACCGTGATTTTCTTTGTTCTTTCGCTGACTATGTAAAACACGTAGTTTTGCGGTCGAAGCTCTATAATAGGACGGTCATTCCATATTAAACTTCTTCGTGTGTTTTTTCATAAATCCTCGGAAAATGCAGTTCTTCATAATATATTGGCAAAAATCGCGTAGCATCATTTGGCCAGCTCTGCATTTAACACAAGGAATAGGTGAATTAAAATTTGTGGGTGTACCTACCTACCAATAAAACACTCTAATCTAGAAATATCTTAACCAAGCATTTCATCGTCCTGCTCTCAGTTGAAGATCACTACACAATTTAATTAATTCAACAGTGCAGTTCGTGTGTTACAATTCTGAAGTTCTATCATTAAAACTTTACCGTTTTTCACCGTTGTTCTTTCAAACAATAAACGTATACAAAATGATATTGTACCATCAGTAAACAAAGTAAAACAATATTATAAGTAGTTGTTTTCTTGCAAGGATGTCGTTGTGTGCTCATAGAGCGTTTCATGTCTGTCGTTTGCAAGCACAACTTTTTCGTGTCGTGCTCTGACGATCGCAGATGATGGTTAAAAGTAAATTAGCTTTCATCATCAGCAAAAATTATTTCTGTAAGAAAATTGAACCGTACAAGCATTGACATCTAATAATTACATTAAATCAGTAGACGAAGAGACATGTCGTAATCACGAATAACTATCTAAATAAAAATTAAATACTATGGAATTAAAGGCTTCAAGAGACTTGATTTTTAAGAATTCCTGTCTTAACCGTGACCTGATTCAAGATAAGACTATCGATCTAGAAGAAAAGTCAAGATCAAGGAGTTTTATCAAGAGTTTCTATAAGTTTAATAAATACCTAATAGGATAGATTAAATTTTGCTATTTAAACATAATACAGGATACTTATAAACCTGTATTATTCGACTTATCAAAATCGACGTTCGAATAAACGAAATTTGACTTGAATAACTCAATCTCTTGAATATTTGTTGCTGGTGTAGTATATATTTCCTCCCTTTTTTGTCCAGTATCGTCGTCTAATGTTTCTTGTTGTGGTTGGTAGCAGACAAGATTTCGCGGAGTGAATTGGAGGAAAAAAGGGAGATCGACGACAGCAACTACAAGGCCAAGTTCTGTGTTTAATCTCGAACAGTTTCACGTACAGCCTTGTCACTTAGTGCCACTCTCTGTAATCGCGAACTAAAACATGTGTCCAGCTTCAATGAAAGCCCTTTGACATTTGATTTACTCAGAACGTTTGCTAAATCAACGCTAACGCGTCCGCTGTTTAACATCTCGACTTCTTCTTTACTTGTCTATATACATAGATACCAGTGTCCCAATAGCTAGTTAATGATAAAATCAGTCAATCTATATAGTGACTTTTTTTCCCCTTTTAGAATACTCATGTTCTCAAAATATGCTTAAAATATTTTAACATCATCTCAAATTCATATCAGCTCATCTCAAAGATTTGGTGTTTATTATTCTGCTATTGATTGTGTCAAGATATTTTCACTCATTATTTTCTATGTAGGTATTTATAATAAGTAGATTAAAAGTTCACATATCAATTCTAAATTAGCTAACAATATGTGTAAATAATTTATAATAGCATTATGCTAATAAAATACTTACCACTTTTTGTGTGTCCAATTTGTTAACATAATAACTTTTGTTGCAGGTAAGAAAAACCAGGTCACCTCCTACACTGATATCGAATGCGGAATAAGACGAATCGTAAGATTTTTATTTTAAACGATTAAATTTACAAATTCTGTTGATGATTTATTGCCTCCTCCTACTGGCAATTGTGTATTGTGGAAACTAGGGAATGTATGCAGTAATGAAAATCTAAAATTCATGAAGAATATCGTTAATACTTAGTCTCATTAAACACTACCAGGAACTGCTTTAACATATCATAATCAGCAAGGAAGCCTGTCTAATATATTCTTCATCCTACTTTATTTAAATAAACTGAGGGTTTTGAAGACTCAGAATATTTTTTTTTTTCTTAAATTTTGTATTGGGTTCGCTTTGGCAATTTCGAATTTAGTTATTGGTTTGCCTTTTATGAAAACAAAATATATTTTATAAATTAGTTTGGCAGAGACTTTGAAAATGTGAGCCGTAATAAAGATAATAGAGCAGCCAAAGATATTATTTTTTGTTTAGTTCGACTGGACGGTAGAAAAACGAAAATCTCAACATAGCTTCGAACCTTAACTTTACGACTCTTAATTATTACTTCACCTTATGTTTAAGTTTTATGTTCGAACTCATTATAAATCAACGACATGTAATAACTATCATTCTGAACCAGGAAACTCTATTCTCGAATAGGATTTCTGGCCATCGCATGTTTCACAACGGGCATAAAAGGCCAACTCGGAGTATATTACGAAACGATGCACGCGAACTCGACCCGCGCAACAAAAACATCTTCTTTATGAACCATAATTCCGATCACTTCTAATTCCAACTTGTTATTATAGATACCTGCATATATACATCAGCAGAAAATTGAACTAGGATTCACCAACGATACACAATATCTTATATCCAAACATTCTAGTATTTTGGGACATCTTCACTCTTCTTTAGTTGACTTTAACCACCGTTAAACATGCATTTATCGATTCCATTTGTGTCTTACTTCATTGAATGTGGCTGTTTGTTTATATCGTAACATTAACCTTACCAATGCACCTAATTGGTTCTTCGTTTTTAGCCCAGGGGCAAATTAGTTTACGTTGGTATTTCTTCGGCTGCTGCCACCTCAAACGCAAACAATATTAGCAAAGTCGATTTAAAAACCGTCCACCGTAGTTACATGAATTGTATCTATACATGGATAAATACTCGGTTACCTACCCATACCCAAAGGTAGGCAATTCGCGATCTGGTTGGTTCGAGGCGCCTTAACAGATATAACGATAACAAGCAAACATGCGGCAGTGACTTTATACGAATTGACACGCTACTTAACCTTTCGCCCACGGGTCCTGCAATAGTGAACTAATTACAAAGGATAAAACTGCTATACGCTTTGACGTTCAATTTACCCGGGCAATACATCAATGCAAACCAGCTTTGCGGTATATTTCAGGACCGAGGAACGCAGCAAACTTGTAATAAATTGGCCAGTTCATTCAACATTCGTACTGAGAAAAATGCAGGGCTGACGAAACGAAATTAATCATTCAGGAAAAACCAGCATCAACATAAACCAATATTCGATTATAGAATAGTTGTCTTGGCCCAATCTAAGTGTTTAAAAGAAGAAAATACTTTACTCTCTTCCATTATTGTATCATAAAATGGCGAGGAGAGAGGAATATTCTCAGACCTTGAGGAATCGAAATGAAAAAGAGTGATCAGTAGGTAATGGTTAGAGAAATATATTAATAATGAAGACATAGTGGAAGTATGAAAGAATATAACGATCAAGAAGACTAACGTAGATACACCAGAAATCTGAGCCAAAATCCTCTCGAATCCCAAGCTAGAATAGGAATGCCAAACTGCATCACTCATTAAAAGAAATAAAAATTAGAAATGCTGAAATGTGTCTTTATCTATATGATGATCATTTATAGAGTTTTCTTCATCAGTATTATCCACAAGAAGTCACATACATAGAGTCGACCGTCATAACACAAAGATACAAAAAAAGCATCAGGGGGAATGCCACCAAGAGGCTCCCTGTTGTTTGCTTATTTAATTATATGAGCATGAACTCTGCGCTGTCTCAAATTTTATTCATTAAGCTTAGAATAAAGTAGCTTTGAGGAGGTTCCTAGGCAGCGTTCTGTCTCTTCACTTCTGGAATCATAGTAGAGTGAAGATTAGAAGACATGGTGAAATGGTTATAAGGCTATCTGGAAATAAACTAATACGTAGTAAGAGGACCAACAATGAAACACAATACCACCAGAAAAAAATTAAAAATTTCTCCTCAAACATTTCCATGGCTTTAGTTTTGTTGGATAGAGGGAGATTTTAACTCTTGCAACTCCAATTTGCCAACAACAAAAGCTACATTTAAATTACCACCACCACACCACCAGTGAATTCTTTTTTCGGACAAAATACTTCTTCCACTTGAAGATCATTGTGATTTTCAGAAAACTGTCAGTGTTTCTTTATTTCTGATTCTTTTTAATTCACAATGAATTATACCGATCCAATTTTTGTCTATATTTTGATGAATAGTAGATATTTGATAAAGTGGTGCCCCTACATTTTATCGTTTGATGTGTTCGAGAGCGTTGCAAGAAGCATTCGCTTCATCTTCGTTTACGAGGCGCGTAATGACAAGTCGATGAGTATTTTTGCGATGGCAATGCAACGGGAGACGTTGCAGGCCTCCCATAGTCAAACTCGGCGAGTTATTATGCGAAGGCGACAGCAACAGACGGACGTATGAGGTGAACGCGGTACATATCCCTGATAGTATCGACACTTCCCAGGAACGAAGTCGTCATTTTCATTGCATTTTTCTTTCGCTCATCAGATCGTTTTGCCGCACCGCGCCGGTTGGTTCATCTCAGCAGCTCTCTCCTCTTAGGTTCGTTGCCATCGTCATGTTAACGAGCAATGCATTCATGCTAAATAAGAAACATTTCAAACTGCATACATTCTGTAAAAAGAGGTACCCGATGTGAGTTTTGTTTCATTTGTGGTCTTAATTAATGCATGTAGTGACCAACTCCAAATGGAGATAGGTTAACTAACTCTGGAGGTTAATTAGATTACAATGTCTGTTTACCATTTGTAGGGATTGACTAAAGTGTCGTGCTGCAAGAACAAAATCGTTTGTGTTGTTGATCCTCACCATTTCCTTGTTGTTTCGTACGTCTTCACGTTTGTTCTCAAAAAGAAATAAAAAAAAGGTTCGACTAATGTTAGTTTAATAGTTCAAGTCAACTTCACCCGATGACCTCACCTCACGTACCATTTGGCTCGCGATTTCTCGAAACAAGAGTGCAGAACGTCGATAAGTCCATTCCCAGAAATCCGGATCGCGTATACGCGAAAGGGGGTGTCGGCGGGGCGTAAAGGGGTGCGGGGGCGACCGGTCAGGTCTGCGGCGTTAGGTCCATATAGCACTACACGTTGCTTCCATTCATTACCATACAAACTGCGGTCGTGTCCGCAGCATATTTATTGAAGCGCTAATGGGAGACAACTTGCGCTATCACGGATCAAACTCACTGAAAGATTCGCTTAATTAACATGTAATTAACCGATTCCTATTAAGTATTCATGCCGATTTACTTTTAATTGAAGGCGTTTGACTTTTCTGGCTAGATATTAATCGACCAATAAACACGGACGAAGATGTAGATTGTTATATTCACCAAAATCGATCTTAACATTGGTGATGAGTTGAATTGATCTTGGCCAACATGCAAACCCTAAGACCACACGAGAATTATTCTGTATGAGTAAATAACAAGTTTGTGTATATTGATTAAGAAGAGCCTAACAAATTTCATGTACGGATTCTGACCGCATCTTCTTGATGAAATCCCAATGGTGGATCAAAAGCGTTTCCTATCACAAGGGACATCTTCAGGAACTTTACGTTGTCGATGTAGGATCTCCGGTTCAGCACCACCGTTAGAGATCCCACAAAGACAAAATATCTGTTGTGATAGGAGACGAAACGTCGAGTACTTTTAACGCCCCCATAATCCACTGTGGGGATTTCATCAAGAAGACGTGGTTAGAATCCAAAAACCCATTTGCTTCAAACGAAAGATGTTAAAGCCTAAAACAACTTTAAATTTTATTTACCTATTGCTTTTTCTTTTTTAGTAAAAGTTCTTCAGTAGATTGATTATTATTTATCGATGGTGTATGGGTAGGTTGATGTAGTGTTCATTTTAAAGTTAACAGGTGCAATTTGAAGAGCATGCCAAGGATTGATGGCCCTGCTACCGTGTTGCGCTAATTTATGCCCAATCGGGTTCGGACAAACCCTATAAATCGAATATCCCTATAGAGCGATGCAGACAGGCAACCGACAAGTATTCGCGGTCCACATATCCAGCGCAGAGATACACAACAAACAACAACGTCAACATACATGCGCGCGAGTTAATAAGATTGTTTATAGCGGCTATTTGTTGAAAACACGTACGCGCGGACCCCTTAATAAAGTTTATTATGACAGCGACGGCGGCTCCGGCCTTGTTCCGTCGTTTCGACTTAAAAAATAACTTTTTCGCAAACAGAGCGAGTAATCGGCCGGAATTATCGTCACGGAGACGGATTAACATTATTAACAGCCACTTCTTATTGTCGCGTTGACACAAACGTCCGCCACAATTTTCACATTTATTAATTGAAATAGCACACTTAGGAACCCGTCTTCACATTTTAATATGTATTTCCATATAGAAACAAAGAAATAATTGCCCCACTCCTGTGCTGACTTGTATCAATTGAGGCCTGGGTGGTCTACCTAAAGATATTATTCCATTCAAATTCATTTTAGGGTAAAATATATTTAAAAAATTAGCTAAACATCGCTTTGAAATATAAATTGTGCTTCAGTTTGTAATTTGTGGACGTGGATCGCGATTCTGAACTTATTGGACCTGCTATTTTGATGATGATAATCAGTGCTGCAGATATCTATGGATAAGATTGATGATTCTGGAAGGGTTTTCTACTCCCTAAAAGAATATAAGTCATTTCCATTTCTGATATTATATCTACATATTATTTTTTTGAAACATTGGAATCCTTACAAATTTCGAGTGTTAATTAAATAAATATTATCGCTTACGTCCCTGGAAAGGATCCTCCGGTGTGCATTGTAATTTGTGTTCTACCGCCGTTGGCTTATTATATGCATATCAATTACGAATTATGGCACTCGAGGTATATAAGCTCTCGTCCACGCTATTTTATATTCGACATTGAAGTTGCTTTCATCGAACACGAATATAAATACGCCAGAAGATGCTTCTTGAGAATGTACTTTTTTTATTTTGTAAATATTTGTGTATCACCCGTATTTATACACGAGCGGCCACATAATTCTACTTGTGCGAGAGTGCGTGCCGTCAGCGCGATCCTCCCCACTTCTAAAATACGACTCAGCATTGAGCATTCCATGGGAATCAGGATTTGTTAGTAAAAATACTTTCAGAAAAAGTAAAATAACATACACATTAACCACTGTTTAATTTTTTTCTATGGCCAAAAAATGGTTTGATGAGTGGATTCAAAATGGAAAAGTATAATGAGAAATACGTGTAATATTTACTCTCTGTTACAAAAAAATACATGAATGGTTATTACCTTAAGTTAACAAAAAACACCAACATTTTTACAATTACTTATAAATAATTATTCAGTCCATTCACCAATCTCACCATTTATCTTCTTCTTCCTTTGTTAAGTAGGATTTATTCTTCCTGTTTTTATATTAATTTAACAATATTCTTCTATTTATTATTATTTTATATAATATACTCAACAACCTTTTTATAACAGAACAGCCTTAAGCTAGCCGGGTCCTCTCGTTCTCTTCAATAACTCAAGACTGACTATTGACCGAAACGTGATAACATATTCGCACCCAACGATGCACCTCCATTCCCGTGTAACTACTTCAACCCTTCCACTACTATACTTCCCCTTTTTCGCATATTTTAACTAACAGTGTATTAGCAAGATGACGCCATGATGAAATTCATTGTAAATACTTAAATTTTATTGATATTGATATCGTGAAGTTGAAACGTTTAGTAAACGAAAAACGTAATCAGGTCGGTTACATAGAGATAATTAAAAGTATGGGTCGAAAGTAATTGTTGCTGCCAATTGCCATCACTATATTTTCAGTGTCATGGTTGTCTTTACAGATAAAGTAAAGGAGGTTAGACGACCCACCCATATAACAGTAAACCGACTTGTAAGCCAGCTGCTAATGAATAGGTTCAGGAATTTCAGAGCCGCACTACATTCGTTTGATGGTCGTCGTAATATGGCAAATCATCAAAAATTAAAATAGTACAAGTAATTTTCATTATCTATTACTTATTATTAATTAAAACAAATAAAAATTTTGACAATATTCTAAATAAATGTTTCTGTTTATACCACATTTCCTACAGTATTCAAGATTTTTAAATTCAATCGACAAATGTTAGTGGAAATTTTCTTCCTATACCTTTAAGTTTTATTAAAGAATTCAGTAGATAGCACATCAGAAAAAATTCTAGCTCAGTATAAAATTATTAAGTGAGAAGAATGGAAAAGAAAAAATCTCCCTGTTTGATTACAATTAGGTTTTGGATATTTTACTGGATGTTTTCTAGAACTCTGTATATATAAGAGTCATTGAATCGGGTACAAACTATTTTGCATAAATAATATGCCAACAAATAAGAGGATATGTGTATTTATTGTCGTGTATTTGCGAGTATCATCGAATCAGCGTTATTGAGATGTGCATTTATGGAAAATGATGGCGTCGCATGTAACGGTACTCTTCATTTTTGTACCTCGGGTCTATGCCACCCTTATAACACATTACGTGATGCAATCATGGCAAATGGCTTTCCGGATTCTTCCGGGTGTCTGTTCGTAGGGAACGGTTTAATTTAATCACGCTGGCAACGAATACGTCCCAAGTGAAGAGCAATTACTATTTACAACTTATACGTACGAGCCACCAGTTGGAATGTGACGATATTTGACGTCAGGGTCTTTACTGCAATGTAAATATATACCGACATGAATATAGTAACATATATGTAAAGGGAGGTTCGTCTGTGTGGCCGTGCAATTTATGCGTTGCCGCCTAGAAGCTCAGATCATTTGCGACTGATAGGGCCGAGGAAGTCGTACCTATAGAGAGTTTCAGGACGGTGTTCGATGTTGGCATTTTGTCAGTGTGTATATGCGAACGTTTGTTGCTGTTTGAGTGTGTGTGTGTGTGCAAGAAAAACCTCGACCAAGAGAAAACGTTAATAACGATACGAAGCTCATATTTCGCGAAAACGCCAAGCCATTTGCATCAGCAGCGATAGAATACACGGTTTATGGAAATATGGACTTCTACCATACGGACACATGTGCTCACTAAAACCGAAACGCGCACATGTAAACGGTTAACTGCCACCATGTACCATAAAGAATCTAATGTTGTGTAAAGGACGATCAAATGGTACTTACATATTTCCACTTTTGGTCAAAGGTCGAATTTTGATGTCCTTTTCATAGACGTAATTACCTGACATACATGCATATGTTTAAGAACATACGCGTCTTATATCACTAATTACTTACAGGCAACGCACCCATGCAACCATTAAAAAAATATTAAGTCAAGGGTCTATAGGCTAATGATAATCTAATGAACTTAAACTTCGTGAAATTTACAAACAGGTCGTAATCAATTTTGAAACTCAGCAAGTAATACGTTTTATCAACTCAAATTCTTTGGTAAATTATGAAGTACCTCTAATAGAAATCAGAGCTGGGTAAAGTAAATTGAGAAGAACTGGAAGAATCGTAGTAATTAAGTCTTCATGACGATCAATAATCATAATTATTGTTTTATTATAATCTTTCGGATTTTCCCCTTATAGTCTAAATCACCTCTTTAAGACAGACCTGATCAGAATTGCAAACCTAAAGAGATTCATTGTAACGCGAATGTCTTCTTGTTTTCAAATTGTAAGGGTTAGAATGTACCCCTTATGATGATTGCTTGGTTGTCGAAAACTGTTGCAATGATTGGAAATTGTAACATAGTTTCCGTTTTGGTAGATTTATGTGATTGTGTTCGTTCCCGTTCATGAATATTTGTATAAGCAGTGAGCATGCAGCGATGCGGGACAAATGCAATTTTTGCAATCGCACGGCGCGAATTATTAATGAAAGAGTTGTTCGAGGATCAACCACCGTACGTGGCATGTTCGAATTACGATCCATTACAGATTTCACAAAGTGCACACCCCTATACATATAACGTCTATCCATGTACTCCGCGCAACTTGTAATAATACCGGCGCACTTGGTTTACGTTTCTTTCGTTGCAAACACGAGAAAATTTGCATGCATCCTATGAATTAGTCGACTGCGACTGGTTCGTTACAGGATATGTTTGCGTGTGCGTGCTGCTAGTATAAAGTTATTTAAGACCTTAAAGGAAATATAATCACTTATTAACCACAGTTTTTATTTTTTGGTGTTGGAATACTAAATAATCTATAATATACAACCTGCCCACCGTTTGAATTCGTTTTACTTTATTTTTACCGAAACCTCGAAAGCTTCTTCGTTTTATAAATTTATATTTCTACGTTGTTTTAAATACATAATTTAATTGTACTTTACGACCTAATCACTTTGTCTCTCATTTATTGACTACTTGTTTGTATTTTCTTTTTTTCTGAAGCAAAGTCTCCACATCCAGTGTCTGAACATTGCATTCATTCTTGATAGTTTTTATTAATTTTAATCAGATTAAATCAATCGAATGGAATCGCGGGATCTGAAGCGGAAATTTTTTTATCGAGATGGTAAGTGTTCTATCTCGAGTAACAAATACTGCTTTAATTATATATATACGTGCGTGTTTGTTTGTATATGAGGCGATGCTCCTGAAGAATTTCGTATCGTGCACCGAGAACATTTTCACAAGGAAATTTGAAAAAAAGGACGTGAGTGCGACCTATCGCAATCAAATTAAAGAATTTAGGGATTCAAAAGCTAGAATACAATAAAGCAAACAAACCCTAGAGAAATTGGGCTAAAATTTGTCAGAAAATGTGTAGATAGAATTTGTATAGTTCTTCTTGAGAAAATATTTTTCCCAGTCATTCAGTTATCAAAATATGGTTATCAAGTTCCCCTTTCGCGAGGTCAAACACATGATAATTTTAGGTTTGGTATCTCATGCATAAGGACAGCTTCCGGGATGAGAAATCTCATCTTCTTTGTTATCAATAACGATCGATTGATCACTATCGTATTGGTTGCCTTTATTTAGGAAGGTTTCTGATCTTTGCAAAAGTGAATCTTCCTTCATACTTCAGTTGTTCTAAAAATTTTGGCAAGTTTTACTCCTTTGAAAGGGAAAAATTGATGATGATGCCCCATTAAGGATAGATCTTCTTCCTCTCGCTTAGATGAATTGTGGTGAGGATCAGCCCTGGATATCTTTATGAACAGGGTCGTATTCTGTTACTACATGTCCCACCGTGGGTTAAATTTAATTTTCTCTCATAATAGCCAAAGTAATCAAACGTTAGCGTCCTTGTTCTTAGTTTTATTATCATTGAGTAACTGAAAACGTAACTCTCC
Organism: Agrilus mali; assembly: GCA_029378335.1. Taxonomy (NCBI): domain Eukaryota; kingdom Metazoa; phylum Arthropoda; class Insecta; order Coleoptera; family Buprestidae; genus Agrilus; species Agrilus mali. Next base: position 3,633,468 of record CM055657.1, on the reverse strand, counting down.
GAATGTTGTTGGGATTGTTCCATCGTTTTGAGTCAGTGAAGCGAGACTTTGGTTGCAGAACCGGCGGTTTCGACAATAAAACACTGATAATACATAACTTTTATGCGACGTATCGGCTGAATCTAGCACGAAGTTGGCGTAAAGACATGCCGATTTGAAATGCAAAGTGGCAAACTCGGATCTGCGGCGAAAAACCGTAAACCATCGCGCAAAAGAACGAAGGACGAAAGGACGGACGGTGCACAACGGACGGACGCGTCTCGTTGAAACCACAAGAAGAAGAAGAAGCAAACCAGCTACCGGCTCTCTTATAGATACCTACTAAGATTCCTCTTTCGTGTGAACGCTTCCCATTTTATCTTTCGTAATCGCGGCTTCTTCTCGTCTTATCGATTTTATTGTCGATCTGATCCCAACCCCGTTCACGCCGAGATTGATCGCAAATTGATATCTAATCAAATATCTTTTAAAGCATACTAGGAATAAGAAAATAGTTAATTGAGGACAAGTTATTTTTTTAAATAACTTAAGTTGCTGCATTTGGTTTTTATTTGTATATCTGTATAAATAAAATTAGTATCTAAATGTAAAATGTTAAGCAACAATAATAATAATCTAGTATAATTACCTACAGCAGTTATTATGTAATTAGAGTGATCTAATTTTATTGCTCGTAATATATTCATTAAAGTATTCACCCAAAAAGCTGTTAAATTAGAAAGTGAAATAAACAAACAAAGTACAATAAGCGTGCTTTAATGTATTAATTGTATTAGACAAATAATTATTAACAAGAAGCATTTTCTTGCATAACTAGAAATAAAGTGAATAATTGGGTGCTTAATTAAAATGTTCTATGTAAACTTTTTAGTTAGATACATTATTCTTCCTGTATAATTTTTTATTTATGTGTACATTTACCATCTACAACAGTAAATTTTATTATAGCTCTTAACTAACAAAACAATTTTCAAAAGTAGAAAACTCCTGCAGATGACGCTCACTACGCTTTTTGCACTTAATCATAGAACGCTGTCTAATGACAGACAGATTGAATGGTCGATCTTCTGTCAAAATTACTTCAAGTCATAAACATGACCGTCTGATTTATTTAACATGTCTTATATTTTTAATTGTTCTAAAATAATATGAATAAATTTGCTGTAAGTTTGAATTTGAAATTATGCGCGAGTAGTGAGCAATTCCGGTATGTAGCTCCCCAAGAACGAAATAATTTGCGTTATTACAGAACTTGTGCACGCATGTGTGCTATGATTCGTATTTATGGTGTTTAGACGGATACTTATATTCCATATCCTGTAAACGTGAACGGTGGGACTTCATAAATTATCCCTGACATAAACAATTAATATACAACGTTAAACATTTCCTCTTAACATACCATACTATAGTAGATAAATAATTTATTATCTGCAAGACACGTATGCTTCTAATAGGTACGACTATTAAGTTTTCTTTGATTCGAACCGGAAATGTGAAAAAAATGTATCAGTGCTGACAACCTAAAATATTGCAGTAATATTTCGTAATTTTTTAAAATAGTTAAAAATCTTATGAAGATATGTATCTTGAAATTAATTTTTATGTCAACTCCCTAACGTGAGCAAGTGAGTAATCGTTAACATCGTAACCAATATATGAGCAAGAGTTTTAACTTGCTCATGCCCCTACTAACGTCGAATTATGTGCCATGTACATGCATCAGACCAAGTCACTAGTTTATGGGTTTTATTTTATAATCTTTGACGGAGAATTAATTTTATGATGAACGCATTAACATTGTGTTATGGCTTGTATTGTTTGCCACATGTCGTAATAATAGTCGCTAATAATATAACGACTATTTCTTGTGAGTACCAACACATTAAAAAAATAATGTTTTATGAGGTAGCAGGCAATCAATTTAATTCGTTATTGCTTTGGAATTTAGTTAATTTTATCTAATGGTGCCTGATTGTCTTGAACTCTTCCGATCCATCCGATGATATGTGCTTAACAATGGTTCGAGGAATTACAGGCTTTATGATTTTGTTCGTATAGTGTTCGAAATTATTTTGACAGTTGCGACCACAAGTTGAGTAGTGACTTAAAACTATTTGTAAGGCAACGTGGTTTGTGCTAGCGAAGGAGCGTCGCGTCGATTACTGCCAGTCATTCAGTTCATTAACTGCGGTGCCTGGGAACAATACGAAGATGAACTTGATTTCATAACAAAAAACCGTAAACGTGAAATAAACAACATTAAATTACCAACCGCTGTTTTTCGATCCGAAAGGTGCCCAGGCAGCAGCAGCTCTCGTCCACTTGGAACAGAAAGAGAGCTCCTTTCCTGTGCTCTTACTCCTCACGTTTTATTAATGCTAATACGATTCGTACAAATATCGGCTCCCAAAAATAACCATAACCGTTATGTATTTATGATTTTCGATGACTGATATTCCACCATTTAATTAATTTCACTCGCCAAATACATAACTGCTTTGCTGTACATTAACTGTTTTTGTTATCAATCATTACAGTGAATGTTTTCAGTTGCTATTAGTGTATTCAACTAACGTTCGTAGGATGGCTGATAGCAACTGTCAAATTTGTTAGGTTAGGTATGAGAGCATGCGCACTTTGTGTACTTTCTACAGATCGTTCTAAAGATGTCGACATATTGTTTAAGAATACATTTGTTGTATAATATGTCATTTTTGACTCCTTGCAGTCTTTATTTTCGAAATATTGTATATGTTCCTTAATCTTAAAAAAATTAAAATAATAATTCTTAAGTGTCTGAATATGAAAAAAATGCGTGCAAAACCGCACATTTTAGTCAAATATTTACTATTTATAATCATGTCAGGTACTTCGTGGTTTAATAGTTAGGAAAACCCAGCAATTAAAAGTTCGTGAACTGTTGCTATTTATGCAATCGTGAATATCTTTCGAGTCTTAACATACAGTAAACAAATCACGTAAAAATTGTTGTGGGTTTCGGGTCTGCAAACATATTCAAATGGTTAAGTCAGCAAACATCCTTAAAAGGACTACAAAATACTTAAACCATTGGACATTCTGCGATACTGCAAGTATCCGGTCAAAAAATTTAGATGACCATTCATCAGGAAGTAGCTAATCCTACTGTCTTTCAATCATGGTGCTAACGAATTCTGACCAAAAGGTGATTTAGAGGTTCTACTTGAAAAACTTCTTTGGGGATGGTAGAAGAAAAAGGGAGAATTGTATGTAAGAGGGCAGGCGATGACAATTCTCTTACAAACAGATCTCCGGGCGTATTTAATGGTCGATTAAGCGACGGAGTCGCTGTGGTCGTTGTGGCAGGGTCCCCGCGCTCAACTCGCATGAGAAGGTGCATTATCAATAAATAACTGCATTAAAATACCATCACCGTAATGGTACCCGCTGTTTGTAATGGCGGCTTTAGTGGCCGAGTCATCTGCATGTTTTCATTCACAATTACCGCAAGGGTTTAACTTATATGGATGTAAATAGGTGGTACACATATAACGAGTACAGAGCGCGCCGTTATTTACAACGATCCGCTCCAAAAATTATATTAATATTTATGCCGTAAACATCCATACGATACGATAAATATGTACGACATGGCTCCACGTCATTTTCGATCCGATTTATCGCCAGGAACATTAGGACGACTAAATATTTGATCCAACCCTGAGAGAAATAAATAAAAATTTATTAAAAGTGAATTTGTGATGCTCGTTAAAAGTTTCCTACACTATCAGATACTTTATTTATTACAGATGAATTATGTAATTGTTTGTGAAAAAGATAAAAAGCATTGCATCGGTCGTGAATCGAACCCATAGAACTCATTGAAAAGATCATAAAAATGACAAGGCTCTTGATAAAATTGCTTGATCTCAAAAGTTTCTATGTGTTTTAACATCAATGCTCTTGTAGAGAGCAAGACAAGATTCTTAAACATTAAGAGTCTTGTTATTTAATGCAATTGGAATGAATGAGGGAGTATCTATTATAATTTACGTTAATGTGTTATTAAATGTCTGAATTTAAACTGGATGTTATCTCCGGTCGTTTGGTTTTCATATCATTACGCTGAATTCTAATTTCGCCTTATAATCGCTGGCAATTAAGTTAGACTTTATCCGTTCAGATTCTAATCACGTACCTACCGGTAGGTTTTTGGTTGGTATACGTTACTGATTTGAATACGTTAATCATCAAACGACTGAGCATACTAAATCAATGATTATTGCGGGATAATTGCAAATTAAAATTAAGTTATGCAAATGCGCCGGCTAATCATAGTTGTTAGGAAATAAACAACGCCGTAATCACTATACGACGCTACTGTAAAAATCCGGTTAACGTTTATTAAAAAATGCCACGTTTATAAAGTTGCAAAATTACTTAAAGATTCCTCGCTAATAATGCGGATGTTTTACAGGCATTGCACAGCGTGATCCTTAAGCGATTCTAATAAATTAAGTACAGGTCCTTCTCCTTCTTCTTCTTCTTCCTGCTATAGTATTATCGTCTGTTAACTCGTTACTTCCCGTTACTAATTAAACCGAACGGTACATGTAACTACTCTCTTTCATAATTTTCAGAAGTCTCAAATTTTTATATACAGGTACAGTTAATTAATTGATTGTTTATAGGCATTTTTGCACATTTCTTTGTTGTCATTCATAATGTTAAATTTACACGTATATGCAAGAAATATTGTTAATTGGCCACATCAACATAAGTACATATATGCTTATTAATGAATGATGAATGGCTGCCGGAACGAAGCACAATTGAAAAAAAATCGACTGCATATTTTAACTACCTACTGCTTACTCGTACTACGTAGTAATGTGTCAATAGAGTAATAAATTCTGCAATTTATCAACCCCAATCACTGCATGTTGCAAAACTCGAAACCAATTAGGTATTTTGTAGTCTAATATTAAGTAAGGACACACAATACAAAATAAAGTTTGTAAAAATTTGTTTTTACTAAAATAACAATCTTATTGGTTTGTATTTTCTAGTTCATACAATTCTTTACTTACAACTACAGCCTTGTTGGCTATCTCTTTAATTAAAAAAAAAATCAAACTTCTAAGCCAACGCAATCAAAAGATACAGCCGTTTATGCCGCAAATTTCCGCAAATTTTCGAATCAAAACCTACAGGGTACTTCCCGTGAACTCAGAATCTTGAAATTTGGTACGAAGCAACGTCTTATAGCACAGATAAAGGAAAAATTGCGAAAACCGTAAATTTTTTATTACATCATATAATAAAAATATTTTTAATAATTTTAAAGTTACTACCCCTTTACTCATGAACGCGTAGAGGTATTAAATTGAAATTCATATCAAATACTCAGGTCTATAATACCTTTAAGCTGTAACAAAATCAAACTTCTATGTCAACGCAATCAAAAGAAACAACAATTTAAGCCGCATATTTTCAAACTCGCAACTACTCGCAAGGGAATCAAAACCTAAAAGGTACTTCCAGTCGATTTAAAATCTTGAAATTTGGCATGAAGCAATGTTTTATAGCACATATAAAGGAAAAATTCCGAAAACCTTAAATTTTTAGTTACATCACATATATACAGTTTTGTACGGAACCCTCGGTGCGCGAGTTCGACTTGCACTTGGCCGGTATTTTTTTTTAATTCTCTAAAACCTTACGTTGATCAAAATAGTGGTTAGTGTATCATTATATAGATAAATATTTTTCGTTATTCCGATGCTATTGTAATAAGAAATAAGTTCGATTATGCTCGGATTGTACGGTTTTCGTCCAATTTAGAAGTTTGACGACCACATATGAAAAGAAACAAAAGCAAATCGAAATAAAAATCATTACGAAAATCGATCTGGCCGAGCGCGACATCGTTGGTTTCAGGAACATGTCTGGTTGTCTGGTATAATGGATGATGGGCCCAACTGTCAACCTCATTATCAAAGCGTTGTCTTTAATCGATCATTGGCTGCTCCTCCGGTACTTCTCGTTTTGTATTCATTCTTTTTCTTCTTCCTTTTATTTTATAGATTAATACGTATACATAGGTACCTACATATATTTATATGATCATCGTATCGAGTATCTTACACTTACAACTTCAATTGAAAACCTTAAATGTAATAAGATAAGTCAAGAAATAGCTCTGAGGGTGCACTATAACCCTCACTCTTCTCAGACTGTCCTAAACAATAAAAACTACCCACCATAAGAATAATTGATTATAACACAGCAACCATTTAACATTTTGTAGATTGAAATTCACAAAAATCTGCTTCCTAATAGTTTTTAGGGATCAGCGTGCTCCTTAGAAAAGTGCTGATGGATAAGCTTTGGTTGGTTGGTTGGTTAGTTGGTTGGTAATACTGGCGATTATATTAACGTCGGTTGTATCGTTAAAAATGTCGGAGGAAAGGAGTAGCATTCCTCAGTAAAGATCTAGAAGTTGAGCCGCAAAAACAAAGTGACATGTAGCATGTCTGACGGGCCTGCTTTTTTTGGCTATCTCGAAGACCTTTGCGCTCACCAATTCCCGAAGAGTTTTGACAGCCTATTAAATATGAACCGAACAATTTGGAATCTGCTTCTGCAAAAGGGCTTGTAAATATCGGCCACTGCCACATACGTACACACAAACATTCTTCGAAAACCAGCTGTACACCAAATACTTACATGTATGTACCTACACACGTCGTACTGTGATAACAGGGTTTCCATACAACACCACTTAACAGGCAACAATCTTTAACACTTTTCATGATATCTAGTTGGGTCAGTTTCGGAAGGCGAAGTTTACAATTATAATAATTACCTGGAGTGAATGAATGTAATCTTGCAGTATAAACTGAACTCATGAATTGTATGCAAGGTGTCCTTTATTAAAATTAAGGCTTCACCAGCACAAGAGTCTTCATCTTGACGTCCGACTCTTGAAAGTTAAGATCAAAGAAGTTCTTTTTGTTTTTTGCCATTAATTGGTCATAAGAATTCTTGAAGAGTCTCATAAAATCCTAATATAATAGACGATACATCCATTTTGACCCAAATCTACAACATAACACTAATCTTTGTATTCCAATTTCGAAAATTGAGAATAGAAGTTTGTAGGTGATTTTCAGGGGCATGTTTGTATTTCCTTTAAGTGCCACTTACCGAACGATAAGATCCAATAACATCCATCGAATGAAGTGAAGAAGGACACATCAAGCGGTTTCGTCGTTGACCAGCGCATGTAGCGCGCGATTAATCGTGGCTGTCTATGACGAACGTTTAAAAAATTAATTGAAGTCCAGGCGAGGTACAAGAACAAGTTGAAATTTACAAAGGCATTGTAGAGGCGAAAACATTAGCACTTGGTTCTTTTTCTTTTTTTTCTTTTTTTGATTTATTGTTTTGTGACGCGATACAGAACGATAAGACACTGCCCGCGTATACGTGTATGTACCAAACTGGTGATTCTTTTTAAATATTCATCCATGTTCACTTCAAATTTCGTTCGTGTACGTGTAACCGTGTGTACTGTGCTGGTCCTTATCTGCGTTCATGAAGAATGGATTGTTAACCGCGACAAACAGTTTTCGTAGGCGTCCCAAGTATTCGATTGCTAGAGACCAAAAGTCTTATGTCTTTCTGGTGTTGTACTGAATACAACAGTGACATGTCCTCTGAAATTTCCTCTTTGGGAAGATTTCATGTTTTAAGAAATCGTTAATCACCACTTTGAACTTGTACGGCCATTATACAATTATTTGAACTCCGGAAAATAAAATGCAAATATTTGGACGCACCCATCAACCATGCCATCATATGGCGTCTCTTTGAAGATGGTAATTCAAAACTTTATAGAAATATGAAAAGCTAAGTACGTTAAATAGTCAATAAAAATGAAGGAACTACAAGCCCATCATGTCTTAACAGTCAGTTAAACTTTTACGTTTACTGTATATTCCCCTTCACAATATCATTTTGAAATCGTCTGGTGACCTAATGATATTGGCATTGGCTAGAAGATGATTTGTATAATTTTATTATGATGCTAAATTATAAATTTCTTCAATAGCTAATTTTTTTTTTTTTTTTTCAGGTAAGAATACCTTCTCGCTAGTTTGCATAAGATGCTGCATGGTAGAGTTTCTTTAAAGGTAACATTCATTTTTATTATTGTCTAAAGGTGACCACGGTCAGGTCAAGTAGCTAAAAACAATGGAGACGAAACGGTCGCTCTTTCTCTGATTTTAGTAAGAGATATTTCGGACTACATCATATTTCTCATCATCTAAACTACCGCTATTTTAAAATTTATTTGAAGACATACGACGGTGTCATAAACACTAGTTTAAAAACCTATCTTATATACAGGTTTGGAAATATTTGTAGGCTATAAATAAAACGAAATTGTATCTAATGTCTTCAAAGCCATTCGAACCAGCCATCTGAATGCAAATGCTTATAATAATTAAACACTAATATCTCTGTCTTTTTATCGTTTGGATACCAACTCTCGTCTGTTTTACATACAAATTTTGTTCGAATTCGTTTCATATTTTAGAACGATTATAAGTAGATAGATAAAGGCAATGATGGCATAATTTTATGCTGAAAAAATAGTGTTTTCAATAACTGACTTTTGATAGACATTTTAGGACAAATGAGTAGGTAACTTATCCACTCTAGTTATAATTTTAAAATAGTTCAAAAAAATATTAATAAAAATGCTTGCCTATATAAAGGGATTGTTTTCATTATAAAAAATTGTAAACATACTGGTTTATTTGTAAAAATAATTCGTGATGAAGAATATTTTTAGGGTTCCGCACCTCAAAAGGAAAAAGCGGAACCCTTATAGGATCACTTCGTTGTCCGTCCGTCCGTCTGTCAAGACCCTTTTTCTCAAGAACGCGTGGAGGTATCAAGCTAAAATTTATACCAAATACTCAGGTCTATTGTCCCTTGGAGCTGTAAAAAAATCAAACTTCTAAGCCAACGCAATCAAAAGATACAGCCGTTTATGCCGCAAATTTCCGCAAATTTTCGAATCAAAACCTACAGGGTACTTCCCGTGAACTCAGAATCTTGAAATTTGGTACGAAGCAACGTCTTATAGCACAGATAAAGAAAAAATTGCGAAAACTGTAAATTTTTAGTTATATCATATAATAAAAATATTTTTAATAATTTTTAAGTTACTACCCTTTTCCTTATGAACGCGTAGAGGTATTGAATTGAAATTCATATCAAATACTCAAGTCTATAATACCTTTAAGCTGTAACAAAATCAAACTTCTATGTCAACGCAATCAAACGAAACAGCAATTTAAGCCGCATATTTTCAAACTCGCAACTACTCGCAAGGGAATCAAAACCTAAAAGGTACTTCCAGTCGATTTAGAATCTTGAAATTCGGCATGAAGCAATGTTTTATAGCACATATAAAGGAAAAATTCCGAAAACCTTAAATTTTTAGTTACATCACATATATACAGGTTTGTACGGAACCCTCGGTGCGCGAGTTCGACTCGCACTTGGCCGGTACTTTTTTAGCCAAATTAAATAAATAAAATAAGCATAACAAAAAAGGTAGATGAGCGTGACCCTTTTGCCTTTGTTTTGTATGTTTACGGACAGGTGTGGATTATTTTTCAATTTTACACTTAATCTCGTACCTGAACCGAAATCTGACTGTGAACAGTCATTGTGTGGGGGTAAAATTTTACAGAAAACTGACCCGAGGTCGATTCTGATCCGACCAACAAAATAGTATAACGCGACAGAAACGATGAACGGCATTCGTGTCAAAAATCAATTATGGCTGGGAAAGAATTTTAAAGCAACAAGTCATTCTTTTCAATCTTCACAATGTGAATAAACGACTAATAGAAAACGTTCCCGAACTGAAGTCAGCACGCCGTACCAATGTATCTCTATAAGTATTAAAGCACCTACAGGTCGAAACAAATTAGACCGGCGCGTAAACCAACTGTTACGAACCGTTCTCTTTTGGCAAAACGTGGTACACTAAAAATACTACGTATCAGTTGCTACGTATTCATTTTAATACGTACTATTGGACCTACTTGTTGTACCAGGTTTGCAAACATATGGGAAAAAAATATACAAAAAAGACCACGACCAACATACACAGATGTTGAATCAAAAAGGAACTACACATTTTTCAAACTCTTTTTACTATTCTACTGTTCTTCTAAAATCGTTTCATATCGAGTAAAATTTCCAATTATCAATGTCTATAATATGAACTATATCTGGCATTGAAGGAATCCCTGACTCAGTTCTATCACTTCTTCCCAAAGCTTTCTTCACAGAAGTGTTTAGTGTTAAGTAGATCATTGGTGTTCCATAAATAATTTTTAATTTCTCTCATATTTTCATTTTGGCTGTCCCATCTGTCTCACCTTAGTCACCACCCAAAAGGACGTTGAAGGGAGCTTCCACCCTATCCTTCGGATTTGCATTAAAATGTGTGCTGAAGGAACAACCGACCATCAAGATGGGTGGCAGATGAGAAAAGGACTTTAAATAAAAGTGGAAACCCTGTCATAATATTCAACTGAGGTCTTCTAACTTTTATAAAACAATGAGTCGAACCTTCTTCTGGATAAGTTTCGTACCTGGTGGCATTGTGTTCGTGTGTGACTGTACATGTAGGCATGCCCGAAAAGTTGACTCAATGTTGCTGACTCACAGCCCGTAACTAGCCTTATTTTCATCACAAAAGCATCACAAGTGCTATGTTAACATACGGCGTCTTTGTTATAACAACAATCTGCCAGTGTAAATGACAAGGTGCGTGGAAATGCTTCAGTTTCCTTTAATAACCGGCGAAACGGTCGCGTGTGATTCGGGGGCGAATTTACGGATCACGGGGCAAGCAATGGGCCCGAACAACCTCCTCTTTATTTTATTGTTCTCTTTCTTCTACTTCTTGTACTTTTTCTACCAAATTACCTCATGCAACCGCTCATTCGTCCGCCCGTCCGTCCGTCGACGACTAATTATTTCGCAAGCCGAATGACAAGGCTTTTTTTAATGGCCTAGGATGATGATGATAATGACGATGATGGGGAAGAGGGAGTGGGAAAGGGGACGAGAGGGAATAACAAAGACGTCCGGAAACGTGACTCCGACACACTGCGCTCCGGAAAACATGCCAAACCTTCGCACACTACAAGAGCCTTACAAATAATCATTTATTTGCATTTATCGCACTTATTAGTTTTAAATTTATATTTTCACATTTTTTTTTTTATTGGTAGGTATTAACTGATTTTGAGTAAATTAGCACTAGGGGCAGCACAGCATGGTGATTTTATTTAAATGCCTAAAAAGGCACCAATTGCTAAATATAACTACAGTAAAAGTCCGTTATAACGTACTCGAGTTGACCTTACGTTAAAAAAGAATTGGACACATTTCTTACAGTCATTATTCATTCTTTATATAGAAAATAACGACCAAGACTTTTGAAATGGTACACTACAACCGTGAGTTCGTAATAAGCGTGTACGTTATAGGGGAGTTCCACTGTAATAAGGTAGCAGAGCAGGTATGTTGATATGTTTTAATTTACTTTCCGTTATAAAGGTGGTCGGTACATTTAGAGATAAATTGGTAAGAGAGTGAGACAAGGCGAGAGGTAATTTTCACGTAATTAAATATTATTTATGTTGGCTCCCATAGATAGTTTTCGATCACCCACTCTCTCGCAGACGTATAAATTACGACAGCCGGCCTAAGCCAACTAATAAAATATGGATTGACGTTTACAAGCTACGCTCAGAAATTATATGCGATTCTTGAATAGTTTGTTGCAATTCGACCACATACATGTTACTGCTTTTCTGCATCACTCGGCTCTTCGCGGTCGTAATTTATTGTTTAAATGCGCATCTGAACAAGTAATATGCCGCGTTTACCATATTTTGATAAAGCAGCCGAGTCCTACACCTGACACTGCGCACCATACGTTATTTAGCACATTATCATTATTCATTGATAAGTACTACACAACCAATAGGTAGTATGCGTCTACAAATGTAAGGAAAAATAATTTGCTACTCCAACTTCTTCATGCGTCCTATACAGGACGGCTTTACAATTAATCCTTAAAATATAAATACAATATAATAATCGGGTTATAGATTTTTTTAACGGCTGGGGATCGATTTTGATTAATTTTTTGTGCGTTTAAGTGATTACCTGAATATAGATTCACAATTGGTCCGGGCAGATGTCGCTGAAATCGGGTTATAGGACAGGATAACGTCTTTGTTTCCTTTTAGAGATTTAATTACATTCATTGGCAATAAATAATATCTCCTAATTTGGCTCAAAACACAAATAAATATGTACGTATTAATAGACGTTCTGATGGAATCATAAATTAGTCTTGCTTTTTTTTGATAGGTTATTTCGAAGCCTATTTAGTAGGTATCTAGAAATAATTACTATCGAACAGTATTTGATGCAAATAACTTTAAATACCTAAGTAACATTAATTCCACTGACGTAGAAGGTCAGAATTACTCTCCTACTTAAGTAGATACCTGCTTGAAAAACTCACGTTTCCTCTTTTATAAAATAATATTTTAGAAAATTAATTATGGCGGTAAACATAATCGTCGTTACATTTTAATTCATGTCAGTATTAATTAAGCTATGTACATATAAGATCAATTCATTAACTAACCGTACGTTATGAAAAAAGAAGTAGGAACATATTTGGTGTAGTCTTTATTTAAAACTCTTAAAATACATATGTAGATATGTGTATTTTCGGATAAATATATTTTAATATATTTTATTTGATTTTTATTAATGAGCTGTAGATCTGTACTTCAATCAAGATTTTTTAACGTTTCTGAAGTCCCGTTATTACCAAGGTGTCACTGTAATGTGTCATAGACTTAACAAAACGTTAAGGAAGATTTATTTCCGAACCGTAGACATTTACTCCCTTTAAAGCTACCGTTTAATAAAGAGCTTAGATATACTTGAAAGAGCGCATACGTTTCTAGTTACCTTTCTAATCTTAACGCAAACGTTATTTAGATATTTTTTACTGGCTTCTTTCGGTTTTCTTTACTAAGTAAGTATAATACTTACACTATCTCAAATACTATAGGTAAGCATGGAACCGGTAGGTACGTAGGTAGGTACAAGACGATTGCTTTAACATTCAAAGCAATATGTTGTATTTTATTATCATTTTTTTACGACTAATTACGATGACGGTCGACATGTAAAGTTATGACGTATTTGTTATAATTATGGAGACGCCTACATTTTTTTTTTACCAACGATCAAGAAAAAGGTATTTCAAAATTTTGTTTCTTTATCTACCGGGAAATTTACAATAACTTTTTGTTCCATAGAAGAAAAATTACTTTAATGCCAATTTGTTCGTTGATGAATCAGACGAAAATATATAAGATGAGTGTTCTTGAGCACAGTTTAAATGGGGAACTTTTTGATCCCAGGGTTAGTTTTTTCGCCAGCGGGTGTCAAAGTTGACCAATTTGATTTTGACTATTGTGGCTAAGGTTTCAAAAGCTTCTTGACATTCAAAAATTCTTGCCGTTACATTAAAGTTTAAAGCATCCTTTTAAAGTCTAAAATATGTTCTCAAGACAAGATACAAGGATGGATCAAATATAAACGAGCCTTTGTTCATAAAACATTTATTTTGAAAAAATTTTCACAAAAACACAAATTTCTCTATTTTTCGACATATCCCCTTGTTTGATTATACATTTTTCCCAACGGTGTGGTAGTTTTTTCATCTCGTTTTCATAAAAAGAAGCAGGGCGGGAGTCTATCGAATTGCGCACAAACGTCTCTACATGTTCATCAGTCTGAAATCGCTCGTCTCCTAGTGATTCTTTGAGGGGCCCAAACATGTGGAAATCACAAGGGAATAAGTTTGGGCTATATGGATGGTGCTCCGACTGAGTCTAGTGCATTTCACTGATTTGGGCCTGCGTTAAAGCTGCGATACGAACTCGAGCAACTTTTTGATCTTCACTCAGAACTTTGGGACCCAACGAGCTGAAAATTTTCGGAACCCCTAGTTTTTCGTTATGATTGTGTGGCACAGTGGCGTGGTGATCCTCTTTAATAAGGTTTCTAACGCGTGCAATGTTAACTGGCGATATGCTGGTGCGCGGACGACGAGGATGACTTACATTTTCGACACGATTATGCCTTTCGTTAAATTCCTTGCACCAAACTTTTACCCGTTGCCACAAAAGCGTTTCATTTCCGAACTGTGCTAGCAATCTGCGCAAAATTTCAGCTGGTTTCACATTTTCACTTGTAACAAACTTAATAATAATCCGTAGCGCAACGCTGCTATGCATCTCTCTCTCACTCATTGTGATAGCTACTAACCAAGCAAAGCAAACACAGCAATACGACGAGTCGTTTCCGTGTCACTTAATATCCACACTTCAAGTTGCTAACGCCCGTATGCGCCTTGAACAATTATCCGGCGCTTAATTTAAAAAGGCTTGTTTATATTTGATCCGCCCTCGTAAGTTAGTTTCTAGATCTTGATTTTCAAGACTCGACAAAATTTCAAGTTGACATCAAGACTCATGTCTTGATAAAACTCTACTTTCCAATCAATTTGGGTGTTTGAAAAGTAGATTCAAACATGCTTGGACAATTTTTTCAATGACACTTGACGTCTCTTTGTGGAAGATTAACCCTTACAGGCTTCCTCGTCTGTATTTTATCTTTTATTTCCTCTTTAAGGAAGTGACTGATTATTTAGTTATATACATCATGAACATCATCATCAGAATCTTCTGGCCTGTTTAACAGTTTTCAATGTAGTTTCTCAATAAAGATCGACAAAATAAGATCAAAGTTTACCTCCCGGGTATCAATCATTGCAAAATGCGTTCTGCCGACAATTAACATCAGACATTGGTCAGGATAAAGAGACGACCACGACGACATCCAACATTGGTTTGCTGTCGAATGTTAAATGATCTACGAACGTACAAACTGTCGATCGGTTTATATTACAATTATTATTGGCGACATTGAACCGATGTTGCCATGTTTTGATGCATTAGAGCGCGCTGTAAATAGATGTTATTCGTTTGTTGTCTATCGTTCGTATGATGCCGAACAAATTGTCCACAAACGCGCAGATGTTTTGCTCTCTTCTCTTGTAGCAGCAGCAGAAGCAGCAGCAACAGCAGCGAGAGTTACTTGGTGATGCACTTCTTCTTTTACTACTACTTCTTCGTCTTCTTCTTCTTCATCCTCCTTGTGTGTGCAGTGCCATGCAATCTGGTTATTTCCTAGTAAGTACCTATATATTGCGATACAGAAGTGAATAGAAGAAGGAAGAGAATAAAGACCAACCGGTCGCGATCTTGGAGCTTGTGATACACGGCCGTTACAAGTGTTTACCGAGCGACAGGTCTTTTTCTGTGCCGTGAGTTATAGGATCAGTTTTTAAAGTTAAATTACAGAGAACTAGTCGTCCGTCCGACTTATCCCATACACATTTATAGACGCACTCGTCCGTCCCTGATTGATCGATTGAGTGCATGACGTAATTGAACGATGTAATTGAGCTAATGCACTAACATGCTTACTATGATCTGTATGTACTACACGCCGATGCTACTGAATAATTTTTCTACGTACAGCACAGCTTCACAGATGTAACCAATACATCAAAACAAATCATATAACACATCAACTCACTAACTCACTTAATCTATCTATCTATTAACAAAAATTATCTACTGATATTCTTAATAACGTACACGTTTATTACAGACTCACTGTTATAATGAGTATGTATATCATAAGTGTCGAAAGCACATTGCAGATGAGAATTCATCAAATGATCTGCTAATGTTAAAAATTCGTATCATAGATTTCATTGATCCAGTTGCTCTAAATTTTAATCTTCTTTTACTTTCTGAAATATGGATGAGAAATGAAGAAGAAATTGTTCTTCCTAATTTCAATTGCTCATTTCTCATTATACCTACGCGAGTTAATGAATGTTCATCTAGATATATCGCAATATACCAAAACACAAAATATGGAAATTATTGTGTCAAACGTTAGTGAACTAAATATTAGGCGTTCAACAGTTTGTTCAGTTCTTTTTAAAATAGGAAACGATGTTGAAGTGATTACCTTAGCTATTGATTGAGGTATTGCATTATTTATTCATCGATCTTTATTAAAATATACTGAGGAATTTTTAAATTACTTAAAGGTTTTCATAAACTTTCATTCCTATTAGCTGGAGAATTCAAATCAACTTCAATAATTAAAAAAATGAAGCACAAATTAAGCATGTCCCTATAAGTTAATTTCCTACTTAATTCACTCATATTCTTTTTATTAGATACATTTAATTTAACTATTAATAATCATCTAGCGCAGTACATAACACAATACTACAGTTGATACAATATTTCCGAGATACTTGGATAAAATTGAACCTCGAAAATATTTCCATAAGCCAATAATTTCTATGATACTAAATACTAAACAAAGACCTTCGTTCCTAACGGGAATCCCCCGGCCGCATATATTTTTATTTGATTTTTCTTTATTTTCATATACCTTTTCAAGTTCTTTATGAATCCCCGGGGATTTTTAATTCTTACCAAATCTTATCCAGAAACTTTGAAAATGGAGACCAAATTAGTACTTTATCATAACATAGATACGTGAATCTTAGAAGAAATAGAATAAAAATCGAATGGCATACACATTTGTCTATACAGATACAAAAATATAAATGTATGTGTTCATCATACAGAGAGTGAGCAGTGAGCAAGCCTTACCTGAATGCTAATGTATCGGGTCCCGTTCAACAGACTGCACAGAAATGCAGAACAAACATACGCATGACCACTGCAGCACGCAGACGGATCATTTTCATAACTGGTTTCGTTTGCAGTCAAAAATGCACGAAAGATTGCTTTCCATTTTCATTCTCAAGTCAATAAACAAAGGCCTGTTTAGTTATTTTATTTGACATGAACACTTTCGACGATTTGCATGCGCCATTTAAACTTCAGCTAAATCAAAAATAAATTTAGTTCTTAGATGCGGACGATCGTCGTAAAAATCTACATAAATTCTGCGGTTTCTTTATCGGAAAAGAATGGCTGGCAAACAAAGGCACCAGAATATTTATTTATTCGGCCGGATTAAATGTTCACCTTTTCATGACGGAAAAAAATCAAATTGAAATGCTGCAATTTTCATTGAAATGCTAAATGAATTACGTCTTTCATAACTTTAATGCAGAAGGTGTGGTTTACGTTAAAATGTTTTAAGTCCTTACATGGAACCATATATTAGCCATAACATGACGTTAATGATGCTTAGTAGCAATTACAGAGCAAAAAGTGCTGTGTAGTCGTTTTGTCGGCAAGAGAAATGAGTAGTATTTAATTAATTTATTGGAAAGTATCACATAAAAGAGATTTACTTTTGAGAAATAGAACAATCATACAATCACTATTAGTTCTTACAAATACACCTAGGTACTTTTCTCATCCCTAATAGAGAAATAGAAAATAGGTACCTGATTGTAACTTAATTTCCTGCTTAAAATATAAACAGAAACCTGGATGGGGTAGAATGTGATCTTGCCCTTAATCAGCGAACAAATGAATCTTGGGCAGGATTACATGCCTAATTAGAACCCTATTACGACGTCGCTTTTCCTGTTTTTGATAGTAGACTTGATAAAATTGGGTGAGAATTGGGAATGTGGTTAAAGGAATGATTAACCCTTAACTTAAATGTTAAAATTATTTCGGTAAATTCTATTGTAAGTCGTGACACAAGAAGAAAAGATATAAACCGGATTTAATTCAATAATGAGACGAGTTAAAACAAATTAATAATTTAAAGTGGTTGTATTGAGGAGATAAGTTTATTAAAAGTTTAGCAACAATGTGTCCGTATTGTTGTGCCGTTCCAGCTGGCAGATTCATCTGCGTCATGAATAGAATACATTTGTTTACACGAGACCTGAATCGCCTGTGTAGTTAACTTATACCGTATAAATCGTTATAATACGCCGTTCATGTATGTAGTTTATTTAAAACCAGTTTTGGTTACCGAGCTTACAATAGCGAGATTTATATCTGGTGAATGCAAGGCTGTAGGCAAAAAGTTAATTTCAATAGCCGAAACTAATTAGCCGACCAGTTTATTAAGATTAACGCGTGTGTTGGCGCGGCTCGCGGGGACCGAGAATGATGTTATAATTGGTTGTTTTTACCGAATATTTCGGTTTCAGCACTTAATTTAGAATAAGACGACGCATACATTATTTACGACAGCTAGCGACGTGTACGGACACGGGAAATAACAACCCGGGAACCTGGGACATCGTTACATAGTTAAAATGGCAGACATGTCAAGAATGCAGGCTATTCTTGTTTCAATTGGACAAAAACGACTTAGCTGAGTGCTTTACAAGTTTTGATTTTTTAAACATATGTGTTCTTCAGATAAGACCGAAAGTGCGACCAATTTTTTTCTACACTTCAAGTGCTCATCGCTTTAATTGTCAAATATGAGTCCTCCTGCCAGGACCATTTTCTTTGCACAAAAGTAGGTACTTCCGGAAGCAGGACAAATGGCATTCGTCATGCTGTACCTCTCTCTGTACTCCTTTTTCTACACTGTTAAAAATTTTAGTAAAATTACAATTGTTTTACAAAACAAAAGATAAGTAAAATTACAAATCAGTGTATGGCAATACAAAATTACAATACAATTTAAGTAATCTTCTAAGATACATGAGGAAATCTACTCATACCAGTCGTAATTTTACAATCTTTATGTATAAATTCTACACACATTGTGATTTTACTGAACCGTTTATCAGCTTGCAATAGAAAGCATTTCGAATTTACAAACATTGTTTGTAATTTGATTTATTACAATTTTAAGAAAAATTACAAAACAAAATGTAGGTAATTGAAATTACAATGAAGTCAATGAAAGTTTAAAAATCTTTTTCTTATTTTTACAGTCTTGATTATAGGATTCCATAGTGTATTGTAATTTTACTAAAAATAAATGTGCTGTAGCAGAACTAAATCATCAATATTTTTTTTACACATTCTGGAAATGTGAATTTTTGAGACACAATATAAAAATAATCTATAAAAAGAAAAATATAATAAATCGAAATTCAAAATTAATACATCCATTGAACCACCCTTTCTATGATTATCTGTTCACATCATAAACGAAGTTATTAGAAACGCTCGTGTTATTTCTTGTCTTTTTGCATAAAAACATTAGTTTGATTAGTGGCCGCCAGATGGCGCTGTCGCCCATGTTTGCAGGACATTTGTATTCCAATATTTATGAAGACAAAGATATCAACCCCGGGCAGTTAGTAAATAAAGTCAACTTAACGGTGAGTGTTGATATATCATATCATGCTTAACTTTTTAGGAATATCTTTCTATAGTTTCTTAACATTAGGTGTATCAATTAATGTTTTTTCTTGATGGTCCTAAGATGCCATTTTTTTCTTTGATTTGGTCACTCGCGTTTTCTCGACTTCTAAACATACTGAAATTACGAAGTATTTTTAATATAACTTTAATAACATTACAATCAGGCCTATTCTGTAACTCAATAGAAATGTAGGCATCGAATCGAGATGTGGAGAGATCGTAATGTACCCACTTCTACTGCGTCTTTCAACGTCGATTTTTGGTATTCTGTAACTAAAGTAGACGACGCGACAATCGAAATTTATGATTTCTATAAGACGTTAGGTGAAAAACGCGCCAACACTGCATTTTTCATGCGAATATGGGCCTTAGTAACCATCTGACAGTTGGTTATTTTAACCTAACCGAACTAATAAAGCAAATTTGTGTTGAATACCGAGAATTGAGAGTGACGTACCCAAGGGTAAACCAGATGTCCAGTGAAACCCTTAGCAGGTAGAGAAATTCACACTGCCTTAAGAATCACTTTAAGCAGAAGGCGCATGTGCGAAGAGCTTTCTACCATCGAAATAACGATTTCGACAGCTTCCATGCAGTCGAAATGTCATATTTCGATGGTCGACTTTACATTTCTATTCGAGGAGTTACAGAATACCGATTCCGTACAATTTCTATTCTACCCCACCACTTCTATTCGATTTCAAGCATCTCTATTCGATTTGGAGTTACAGAATAGGCCTGAATATTTGTAATTTTATATTACTAACTAGATTATTGGTAACTGTAGTAAAATTGCTACGAATATTTTGTAATATTCCTAAACTTAGTTGAAATAAATTGTGTAGTATAATTACAATAAAGTATACTGAAATTAATAAACAATTTCACTATAATTTGTTTAACAAAATTACAATATTTGTATTGTAATTTTACTAAACAGATTATAGGTAACTCTTTAGTAAAATTACTACAAACGTTTTGTAATTTTCCCAAATTTAATTGGAATTTATTGTGTAGTCAATTTACAAAACTGGATTTTACTTTTACTATATCGTGGTGCGTCACAACTTCCAACAATTGTTTTGTAAAATTACCATAGAAATTTCTAACAGTGTAGCTATCCCTCCATGCCTTAGCAGATATCCCACCACCTCTCCTCTTTTTTTCCTTTGTTAACTTTAATAACTCCTTCTGTTCTCCTATTTTCCCAATACCTGCTTATTTCTGACCTTTTCTATTTATTATTTACCTACATCATTATATCCGTTCTTTCTCTTCTTGACCACCAAAGCTCCTTCCGTTCCTCCTTCTCCAATAGCCTTCTCGTCTCTAAATTTTTCTATACACTTTTTTTCTTCTACAGGAACTAATCTAGGTCTTCTTTTGCCCTTCTTCATTGCTGTTTCCAGCTATACTTCCATGTCTCAAAAGATGTCCTGCCACTTCCTTCTCCTTCTTCCTTTATTGACTTCCATAACTCCTCCTGCTCTTCCAGTTTATCCAATAACTCCTCATTTCTTACTATTTCTTCTATTAATTATTTACCTTTAGGAATCCAATTTAGAACTCTTTCTGTCCGTCCTAAATAATGCTTTTTCACTTTAGAAAATGTTTCATCAACATTTGTTGACCACCGAAGCTCCTTGTGATCCTATTTCTCTAATATCTCCTCATTTCTAACTTTTCCATCAATTGCTTGTGCCCACAACAATCTTATCTAAGTTTTCTTTTACCCATCTTTATTAGATACTGTTTATACATATTCTAGTACCTCCTCGTTTAATTTAGATTTGCCCCTGTCTCTCCTCATTGCTGTTTCCCTCAAAAGATGTCTTACGATTTCTCTCTCGATTGCTGACTTCCATATCTCCTACAAGGATTTTATATTTGTGAGTAATTAAGTGTTAAAGGTTAAATATACACCAAATCGATTTCTTTTACATACTTTTTATTCTGTTTGCCATTCCATATGCGATGTTTGTCCCATCGACAAAGGATAAATGAGGTCCTCCATCAATAATTACATTTAATAAAAGCTTATGGTGAGAATGGTCGTGAAGAGGATGCCGTTAAACGGTCATTTTCAAAAGACATTACTCGAAACGCAATTTTAGTGAAAGGTTACAAAGAGCCCAGGACGAGAGCGAAAAAGACAGAACATGTGCGGAATTGCACATAAGATTGTAGATAGAAAGAGACAAGAAGAGAGAACGGAACAGAGCCTGAGCCGATTGGATTTCGCACGGTCGTGTCCATACAAAGACGTAATAATTTTGAGTTGAATCGCATAAAGTTTGTCCTCGGATTTAATGAAATTACACATGCCGCGTAATTTTCATTACGCTCAGGCCGGCTGGTGAAATCGGAATCGCGCACATGCATTTTATAGCATTTCATTCTTTGGATTTTAACTTCTTTACTGCCGCAGACAGACGACTCTGATGAATTGTTACACGGGACTACGCAAGACGAGGCCCGAACGTTCGCAGCCGATTCGTGGAGATATACGGGCTTCGTACGGCAATTCGCAGGCATTTTTACTACCGCAAACTACATGGAAAGTTGTCGGGAAATATTGGACGTCCGGTTGAGGAATTGTGACGGCCTGACCGCAAACTTCACCATTATCTTATTAGATTATTCTGCTAAACGATTTAACAGCGCTTTTAATATACGGCCACAATTACATAATTAAATAAACGTCCCTTATATTTTTATTTCTGAAAAAGATAGGTATATTTTTTGGCTCTTGGTAGAAGTTTCCAAAAATATTTTTGGTAAAAAAGCAAAAACTCATTGTGAAGTTTCAGTTTAATTTTGAGTGCTGTATAGAGTTCAAACTCTCCCAAATTATATCCTAGAAAACTCCTTCCATGCTGTCAGCCCAACTTTCGTCCCTTTCCCAAAACTTTATCTCCTCCTGATTTGTAGGAATAACCTAGGTATAATTCAAAGTTAAATTAAACTCACCAGATGCGACTGTGTTTGTGATTTTCTTGGACGATCCCTGTAGTCGCGCTTTCTGAAATGTACCTACGTCTATCAGTTATAAATGTCAATAAAAATACACGCGGATATTCGTTGCAGCATGTAAATTCTCAAGAGTTGGTTGTTGCCATACATAACCCCAAATAATAAAAATGCCCGTTGATAAAATGATTACCCCACGGCTCTCTAGGAATTTTGTACCTGTTTTACCGTCAGTCGAGGAGGAAATGCACTCGCGTTTTCGTTATCCCCCGCTTGAGCTCTTTGCTTCACTTATAAAATGATAATTAGTTAATTAGTGTACGTAGGTTTTTTTCCAAGGTTATTACGTAGTAGTTAATAAGTGCGCGGAAATTGAGTCGTAAACTGAAACGTTACTTGATATGTTGTAATAAATGGAGATTACTTTCAAAAGTGATTTATTATAGATACTTATTACTATAAGATTAACGGTAAATCATCGGTTATGTCAGGATATCAGGAATGTGCCATATTATTTTACTATTTTATTACCCAAACGTCATGTTAGGGGGAACGGTAATAAGTGGTTTAGAGTAAGAGTTGGAAAAAGACATAAAAGCGTAGGCTCCAGTCATAAAAGAATAAATATTGAATACAAATGTAAGTAAATACCTACTTCTTTAATAAAACACAAAAAGTGACCTTTTGAATTCTTTTGTACCTATTCAAAAACCATTACTTGAGTATCTATTTGTTATTAATACAAAATTGAAGAGTTATATCAGAATGTCGTCCTGGTTAGAGAAAGGGCCAGAAAAAAAGATTCTATGGAAATTACGGTAGAAAAGAAGTGGCACATGGTGGGACATCCTCTTAAAGGACTAGATTGAGGCATTCTTAGAAGCAAAAAGAGGAGCAAAGAGAGGCACGTGAATATTTAGTTAAAAGATGCAAATTGATGCAGATGCTCATCAGGATTGGCCATTTTGTGGCGATGATATTTATAATGTTGATGTGTACGGTGCATTCCTCGTATTATTTAACTGTTGTTTAGATAGAGTCGGCTACCCTTGGGATAAGTGTAAATTTTGAGTTCCGTAATGGTGGCATTTGTCATAGCGTTCATTAGGGCCTAATCGGTTGCACCACTCAGGTGTAATGAAGAAATATCAACGTTGAAGACGTGGCAATTAGTAATATCACACCAGTACGTATGCATATCCCGTCTGGCTAATGTCCTTGTGCGAAAAAGCTTTATTCTTCACACACTCACACACATCACATCGCGAAATGTTTACGATCTCCCAACGGGAATCGAAACAACATTTCACTTATATTAACACTTTATTTTCGTCTTTGTTCTTCCTCTCGTCCTTCGTCCTTCACTTCTTATATTGACGCAATTAACAACCCTAATGGGGTAGTATCTGATTACCTTATTACTTTCCTCATTTCCATTCTTAAACTACTAGGTACTTCCCATTGGTTTTCCTTTGTTTTTATTTTTTTGCAATTCGATGATTCTGATTGGTGGCCCAGACGTGTAGGGTTGGTAGGTGTAGGTATTATAATTTTTCCGGAATGAAAGATTGCAACATTTAGTTGTTCGCGTTGCAAATGCCGTTTTGAGGATGTCGACCTTGACACCTAACGACCGCGGAATTTCAGAGTAGAAGAAAACAGAGGAGATGAGAAACATCGTTGGCGAGCGTGGGTGAAGTTGTAAATGCAAATCGACGTATTTAAAGGCGAATAGTAGCAGCGTTCCTCGGTATCGATTCTAAAACTTTTTTATGAAGGAACAACAACGATCAGTCAGCAGAGGTCACCGCGCGGACAACTTTAATTAGGTGGCCGTGTATTCCCGAGTTGAAAACATTACTCGTATATGGCGGGCCATCTTATCGCGATCGAACCTAATCAATTTGGTAAGTGGAACAAAAAAAAAACGAAATAAAACAAGGTCGAGAGACATTAATAAAAATCAACGCGCCGAAGCGTTAATTAGATGCGGTATAAAGATGGTTCTCATTATAGTTCGAAGACGACGCGTTATTATTATCTAAACACGACTCCGTGCCTGCGACGAACTATCTATCACACTTCTCAAAACAAATGTCCACATATATACAGGGTTTACACTAACAAAAACTGATCAAATACTTAATTTTACTAAACTATTCTCATTCTAGTATTTTTTTTCTTTACGGCACGATAAAATAATCTAGAGGTAGAGAAAAAAAGTCTAGACTTATTTAGCTTGATTATTCTAATACTAATTATTAGAAAGAATGAAAAATTGTTTTATACCACCAAGTACATTTTATGAGAATTCTAGTATTATTTACTAGAAAAATTTTGCTTGCTCGTCAAGTAATAAAATCATGATTATTTTCTCCGTGCAGAAGAAAACACAGCATCGATATACGCCGGCCGTGAAAGCCTAAGAACTACAGTAATGTCATGTATTTTTAATAATAAAATTGTGATAGGTACACAGAAAAAAAAACTATTTTAAAACAAGAAAATATATTGCTTTGAAGATATTTACTCATTTTAAATAAATAAATACTTCTTTTTAGTATTTTGCTTTGTGTTAAGAAAACAAGAATATTTCCTTCAACACTTTTATTTACTTACTGCAATTGATTTAAAGAAAGAATTTCTGTTTTAAAACAAATTTATATAGGTTTCGATCGAAGACTAACTCTGTTCTTAAAACAAGTCAAGGAACTACTTGGAATGAAAATGTTTCTTTTGCTACAACTTTTTGAATGGTTTGAACAAAAAGTAATTTCTTAATTTTAAGACATTTCTGTTTTGAAACAAATAAATATTAATTCTATTCAAGTAGCCGAAAACTGGATTGGAAAAGCACTTCTTCGAAACAAAACAGTTCTGCTTTCGATAAAGCATTATCATTTTATTTTAAAGAACATTTAATTTAGTACAAATATGTGACGCTTTGATGAGCTCCATATTTGTCTCCCGTTTCGATTTTCAATATATTGCGTCATACGTTAATGAACTATCAGTGTAAAGCGAGTTGTTGGTGCACAATAAAATTTTCTGAAAAAGCAGGGGTATATTTTTATAATAAAATGGAAGAATTTTTAAACAAAATTGGCTTTGGAGAATTTGGAGAAGCATTTGCAAGTAAGTACCCATTAAAATACTTAATTTTTACGAATTTATTTATTAATTATATTTAAAATACAAGTATGAAATAATGCAAAATTTTGCATGGTAAATATGTATAATAGAGCCGCAATATTAGAATTAAGTTTTTAATTCATTCTGTATCACGTTATCTGCTGTATATAGGTACATAAATATTTACAAATCAATTTTATCCACAACGAACCCCTCAACGAAGTAGTAGTAAAATAAAACTGTTTTTTAAATAGCAGTAGGTATCTACAGTTTAGCAAAATTTGTAAGCGCGCTTTATCTCGATAAAGAAAAACTGGCTACTACCTACTGCTATTTGAAAATCGTTTGTTGTGGATTGTATATGTATAGAAAGGGTTATCTATGATAGAAAATTTACACTTTTAGCAAGTCGATTGTTTTATGATGAGAATCGTTTGATCGATAAACCAAGAATTCTAGTTTTGATTTTAAATTAAAAACAATAATTTATATTACAGCTACTGGAATAATTTGGACTAAACAACTTCTTATCAAAATGGCAAACTTGAGCAATCACTACGTTACATTAAAGAGCTTTAATAAGGTCGAATCAGTAAATGGAAGTAAAGTTCTTATCATGGATAAAAATAAAAAGACGCATTTTCCAGTCATGATGCGTACACTCCCTACTGGTGAATCATACGTAACACTAAAATGTCTTAAGGAATTTTTTTAGTTCCTTTCATACTATTGTTCATGTGTGTATCGTTCTCCTTTTTATTATTTTATGTTCAATAAAGATATGTTACAATAATCACATCTTATTTATATACCATTCCATTGATTTGTAAAATTGCTTTATTATTAAAAATAAAATAAGAAAAAATTAAATTTTCAAACAAATTTTTGTTATTTTAGTATGAAAATGTTTCATGTTTAATACAAAAATATACCGCTTTCAACTCAAATATTAATCGAGTTTATTATGAAGAAGTACCATCTTAAATGGAAACATCCGTTTCTTGTGTTGAAGAAAAATAGTATTATTTTCCCAAACCCGCAAATCTTATTTTAAGAAAACGAAATTGTTGAAATCAGTAGATAAATATTCTGTTTAAAGGAATACATTATTCTAACGAAGAAATATTATGGTCTTCGTAAGTAAACTCTTTTTCGCTTCAAACGTTGCTGTATTTAACTGAAAGTATATATTCTTAAATGAAACGCAGCATTTGATTACCATTAAAACTTTTAAACTCTTTATTCAAGAAAATATTTATTTGCGTATATATGAAACAAAGATTTTCTTGAATGAAGTGTTATTTATTCACATTAAATATACTCTTTTTTCCGTGTACATAGTACTTTTTATTTGTCATGATTAACTATCACGAAGTAACGGCTTCATCGGTTCAATTTTTTAAAACTACTAGAAAATCTTCATAACTCAAGAACTATTAAGGTTATCACCCCTTGAAATTCTGCATGGTTAGAAGAAAGTGCTTCTCCAATACCTGGAAATTCGAGTTTCATGAATAAACTCGGTAGGAATGATAATAAGTCGAAAAGTGCAAATAATCGATTTTTGCCAATTTTATTAATTTAATTTTTCAAAGCTCTCCAATAAAAGTATTATGTAGGTAGTATTTGTGATTGTTTGAATTGAAATCCTATTGTGTCGCCACCGTGTATAATCAATCAAATAAAGACGACAAACGTATCGCGGTTGGTTGTTTGATGGCAGACCGGTCGTTGTGTTGTGTGTATGGTGTGGTAATCGGTCAGGAAGCCGAAAACTTGTCTTCGGAACATTAGTAAGTTACTCCATTAAAATGCCTAACCTCCAACTTTCGACGATTACATTTACATTATTTATTAACATGTCTTCAACTGTTTAGTTAACTTCAATTTAAATATCCGGATTTTGAAACACAGGTGTCGACTTCAATCATCTATTCAATGGGTAAGTGTTATATTAACACAACTCATAGGTCCAAAAACCTACAACGCACAACACAACAAAAAACACAAAAAATTGTTATTGTATTTGAAAGCAAAAATGATGTTTAAACTTCATAAACGCTCAAATTTCTTTAAGAGTGAGTTACTTTAAAACTTACTAAACCTTCTTAAGTAGAATTTAAAATAGAATATTGGTTTATTTGTTAATTGGTGTGCCCATTGGTGTGGTTATGTCCATAAACCGGCCGCCACTGGTTATTGTAGGGTGTGCTGTATTGATTTAAACAATGAATACTTAATGGTTGATGTGAATATATCTGTACCACCAAAAATGGTAGTATGAGATAAAAGCACGTGGATGTAGCTGTTGCATAATAAAGTAAAATCTTTCCCGTTGGACATATTGAAGACTTATCAAAATTGTTACATCATATGGAAGTATATTTTGTGGCAAAGGCCGTGCGAATCGGCTAAACGATACGATGGTACGCGATGTATTGTACGCGACGATTGTTTCTGTTGTCATCGGGGGTTTTCTGTTTTTCATGTTGTTCCTTATCTTTTCGTCCGCTCCTTTAACGGGTCTCCTGTTCTGTTTGCAAATTTCGATGACCGTTTATTCTTTCGCGAATATCTTGATCTCTATATTGAATTTAAATACGTTTTTACATGCAAATCCGAGCTTTACGTGGTTTTGCTTTTATTCGGCCGTTTTGTATGCAGATGGAAGATTACCATGTTTTACCATATTATTTATTATATCTTTGGCACATGAGTCGTCACCGTAGGCCGGAGCGATCCAACAACACAATGGGAGGTGTTACTTGCTCGCTCTGTCCTCCCCTCAGCTTAGAACTGCACAAATTTTAACTAAGTACTTAAGAACAATAAGAGTTCATTATGTAAAACAACAACAACAACAACAACAACAACAACAACAACAGCAACAGCAACGCCGCACAAGCTCACCAAAAGCCATTGTGCTAACCGTCTACCAACCCTTACAAATTATATACACATGTTCGACGTATACCTACGTGACTGCACCATTCAATATACACTTTTTTAACATTCCACCTCGCTCATATTCTCTTTAAAATTTCACGGTTTTATGTTAAATAAGTCGCAAGCGCAAAAACACAAACGCACACAAACTCACACAACACACTTTGTTCTCCCTAATGCTAATGCATCTTCTGCAAGTTCCTTCCTACCACTTTATTTATAAAAGATGCAAAGGATGGCGTTTGAGGAAATTCAAGAAGTGCAGCTTTGCTACTAATATATAATTTAAAAATTTACAACTACCATCTCATTACTTATATAGACAAATATATTATAATTTAATTATTCTACCTTTTTGTTTTATAACTCGACCAAGATAAAAAGTCAACAATTTTTTGAATGAATGTATCTTTTAATTAGGTAGATACGCTTGAAGTTTTTAGAAAAGGCGTAATAAAAGCTTTAGTGAAATTGAATATGCGTATGCCCTTATCTAAACTGGAATCTGTCTGATTGGCGATATCTTAATTCCAGAAAGATGCCAGATCTGGACCGCGTTCCCTAGAATTGCCGCGGACTTCATAAAAGCGTTAAATTAATTGAAATTATACCGATATAATTTGCATTTTTAAGCAATCACACTAGTTCTCGTTGACCGACCGAATAATATAATCGCCTTTACCAAATTTAGCTTAAATCTGGTTCGTACAATTTTGAGAACTTTAGAACGCCTACCTTGAAACATTGTATCCCCATTTGGAAATAATTTTTTTTATATTACCCCCTCTATATATGCAAAACTTAGTAGTTAATTGAAAGTTTTTATTTATTACTGAAGCAATTTTATATACCTACATATATCCCTTAAAATTTTAGATTGCATGCGATCATAATTCTAGACTGTATCAATCAGTCAACTAACTACTCTTGAGTCAAATTAAGTTTCTTTTGTAAATAATAATCTAAAAATATATATTTTAAATTTTGTCTCAGTTTTAAAACTATAATAGTCGGTAAATGTGCATATTATCTGAAAAGAAAAGTTTTTTACTTTTACAAAAGTTAACTCTCGTTACTATTAAAAATTCGTCCATTTTTTCATCGTCAACGACGTATTTCGCAAATATATTCAGTTGCACTTTTATAGATTCTATCTGTTTCTTATTCCTTAAAATGTGTAAAGGATAAATAGGTCCTGCCGTCATTGGTTATTTCATACACAAGCACCCTTAAATTTTACAGGGAGTAGTGTATAGACAGGTAATACACGTAGATGTTCGTTCTAGAATGCTACTTAAATGATAGGTACCTACACAGTAGCGGCGTTAGGGTAGGACGCGGTTGGGCGACTGCCCAGGGCGCCCTAAATTTAGCGAAAAAATTGTTATGATGGCAACATTGGCAAATAAAACGCAGTGTTCAATCCGTTCGATCGCAGCACCATGCAGTTCATTTTACGGGAAAGCCCCGACCATAGAGAAACATACATTATCTCTTGTTAACACGTTAGTTAAAAAGAGTTTTCTAAGCTTAAGCTGACAAAAATCTATCTGAGATCGATAATATCTCAATCTATATAGACAAACTTGGCAACTTTGTTAATCCAAAATGAAATTGCTGAAAGCATAGACTTTGATAACCTAATAAAAGAGTTCACCGATAGAAAGGCTAGTAGAAAAGTTAAATTTTATTAGTTTTTTTGATTTTAATAAATAGTTATTTCTTTTAATAAATTTCATTATATCCTTTGCCTTTTTTTGTATGGGTTTGAAATGCACTTAGGGGGCGCCGTAGAAATCTCGTCCAGGGCGCTGATAATGCCAAAACCGGCACTGTAAGAACGAATACTTGGTACTTTATTTCAAAGTTTAAAAAAAGTCGTGATTCTTAAGGCTGACCGCTGAGGTCAAAGGCACATTACTATGCCAGACCAATTACGGAAAACATCCGATTTCTGTCTAAAGAACGTGTTAATGAAATCCGAATGGCATGTAGTGCAGCGATATAATATATCACGACCGGACCTGAGCATTATTATCATTAGGCAACGGGAAGATATACCTAACAAACAGGTGTGGTCCATCTCAAGAGATCTGAGAGTAGGTACTGCGGTACGTACTCCCTACACGATTTTCTTCCTCTCGTGGTCTCCGCGTTTCGTTATGTTGAGTTGTAGCCCATTTTATGTTAAAATGAAATAGAGAGAGCATCTGAATTTTTCTCGGATAGTATCTTTTGGTGTGCGTGATCCCCGGTGTATTTCTTACATAAGTAAATTTTGTGTTTTGCTAACGAGTAACGCAAGAGAAAGAGATCGAACGAGCATGTTACCTATAGAAATGCATACAAAATGACGAAGGTAGCGCAAGAACGTTCGGTTCTTGGGCCGTTGACCCGGTAGATGGCAGTGATAGGCAGCAGCGTGGGCCATAGGACGACGTTTCTGCTAATATATCTCCTTTTATCCATTGCTTGTCCATTAACATAACGGCGCTGTCGTCGAATGGAACGATATTGTACGGAACCTTAAGGCTCGCGTTTAAGGGGGTTTTTGTTGGTTTTTTACCTACATACGTAACTACATGTATGCCTATCCAAGAACGGGACATTTTCCAGATATACTTATCGACTGCAAACCTGATTTCACTATATACTTATTCAAAAAACTTTTTTAGATCACTCCACCAGGTACAGTTAGAACATCGATCGAATTCAGATAGGAGAACTCTTCAAATCGATTTACAACAATTCTAAAATAATATCCAGTTTCTAAACTCAACTGATTTGTAATTACTTGACTCTTATTATATACCAAATAACGTAAATGACTTGTCTTAAAAAAAATTTCGAAATATCGCTCTTGTTGCCGACAAATAATTAAAAGTCGAGTATTGTCCTGCCCCAAGAAGTTTTGATTTCGACTTTAAATATCTCAAGTACCTCAAGTATCTTCCGTACAAGGCTAATTAGTATTCCATATGAAGAAGTCACTGAGTTGGAATTTTTTACAACAAAATTTAAAACTGAAAATTCTGTTTGCTATTGTATTTAATAATTATCAATTTGGGCTTTCTGTCTTCTAAATCATATCTTTAAAAATAAAAATTTATTTACGTAAAAGCATGAGTAACTTTTCAAAAATCCTCTCAGCAAACCATTGATTAAACGCAAGCAAATTTTAAAGTAATCATCATTTGAAGGATGAGATCGTGATGAAGAAATCTTGACAATATAAGTTTCTCGACCTTTGACTTGTTGATTTTCAAAACAAACTAAGACAAGATAGTTCATGACTAGGATATCATGAGACTCTTGACTTTCAAAGGCTCTTGTCTTGTATGTCTTAATCCGAGACAAGAAAACTGCAGTAGCAAAGGCCTTGATTATCAAGCAAAGACGACAGTTGCTCATCAAGATCTTTTTAGCCAAACTGTTGATAATATGTAGGTACTTTAAATTTAAAGTGACAATTATTCGATAGACAAAATTTACCCAAAATCTCGTTCAACTTGATATTAATTACATTGTGTCTCATATGAGCATCTTATTCTTGATATCGTCTTGATTTTCAAGAGCAAACAAAATTAGTTGTGAAGTTGATATTTTTCCAATCACAGTACAATATTTTCTACCAAGTTTAAGTACACTCTTGTTTTTGGTTATTTTAATTACTTCCTGTTCAAAAATAAGAGAAGAACATCTTCAGTGTATGTAGTCGTAGTTTGACATTTTGATATGCCTAAAATATTGCCCATGTATTCCACTAAGGTTCTTTAGGATTTAATCGATTGCGAGGTAATGGAGTAGAACGAAGCAAGTTGAATTATTTAGTGCGAAGCGTTAACAGTTTGATCAACAAATCCCGGTAGATAGATAGTTTGTCTGTGGAATGGTTGGTAAGTACACATTTACCAGCGAGCTCACGGCACCACCTATAGTCACTACCGATGGGATGCAATGGGTATAATGTATATTTATATACATGCGTATGTACTTATGTGCAAACGGCGGTAACAAATGGTCGTGGTCAACACGCCACAGTTAGGTGGTGTTATTAAGGATTTATAGACTTTGTAAATTACGCGGGGTCATTTGTTTTTGCGTCCGTCGCGTCGTCGTCGTCCTCGTGTGGATTTATATCTATGGGCGTTCGCAAACCACCAACAAAACTCTACCGCGTACCTACGGATTTTCTGACACCCGATACCTTCGATTAGTTATGGACCATGCACGGACGAGACGACTTTTAAATATCGACCTTTAGGGCATCGCAAACAACGATGTCACCTTTTTTTTCATCTCTTGTCAAAAAGGTGCTGCAGCCGTCGCAGACTCGATTTCTTTTGGCCAAATAAACATTGCCGTCTCGGATTACCGGTACGTGGTGGTGGTACTGGTACTGGTGGCGGTGTTTGTCGTTTTAAGAAAAAAAGAACTTCAAGATCTATTTACTCGTAGTAGGGATGAGCTTACTCTGATGTGTTGGTAGTCTAAGAAACTTTTCGAGAAAGAAAAGTTATTTATCTGATGCTTCGCCAGCTACTGCGCTTGGCATCCTCAGGGAAGGTGGCGACTCGTAATGACTCAATTCAGTCAAAAACTCGCAAAAAATCCTTGAGGATGCCAACCACTGTGATACTTAAATTCTTATTGGTACTTTGTCTTTATTTAACATACGAACCTTAATAACTGTACATGTTTATATTATGTAAAATAAAAATATTTTGGATACGGATCTTATTCTCATTCAGTGAAATCCTGAATGACAATAAATCTCTATAAAATTCGAGTATTCAAATATTTAGTCGTTAAGATTCGTAAATGGAGGTTTGAAAAACATTTCTAGTACCTAATGATGTCTTTAAAAAAAAAAACTATTTACTATTAGGAATATCTACAATTAATCTTCTTACCTAATTAGGGAACTTCAGGTTCAATGCATTTTAAGAGATCAATAAATAATCCAAATTTATAAGGAAATCATTGTGCTTTGAATCTACTTTTACAGTGACTATTTTATCGATTAAGTATCGACCCAATTTGAACAATAAATAATAATTTTATATTGTTTCATTAACCTCTTGTACCACTTTGTTTTCAACAAATAGCCATAACCAACCTACACCGATACCGTTATCTTTAATAACTGGATAATGGCTTATTTCGTTACATTTTACGAATAAAACCAATCCAATTACTTTATAAGGTTCTACAAAAGTACATACAAATCTGACCACGTGCATAGGCTGATGCTTAAAGAAATAATTAATTGATTACCTATGACATAATAAATCCGCTTTATCGCATTAATGCCTGTTTGTTACGTAATGTGCTTAGCAATGCAGGCGGTAAGGCAAATGTAAAATACTCTTGCTTTAATTAATTGCTGGTTAAATGATCATTTTATCCACTTTAAGTTAATATTATATCGTTACACATTCAGTGAAAATTAATAGGGATTTTAAAAATATAGAGAAGGTTCTCGAGAGTTTTCACAACGGCTGAATCAATTTCGATGATAAAACTTTTACAGAGCTGAAGAGGAGTTTATGAGGAATGATCAGGACTACATTTAATTAATTTATTTATTTATTGGTTATATCAAACGTATTTATTGTGAATTATTGAAAGTACTTTCGCGAGGACTTGTGGGTTTTACGTGCTTTTATTTCACTTGATTAAAAGAATAATTAAAGTGTATTGTAAATATTTTAGTTCTTACCAATACGTGTATTTAAAATTCGTTTCCTAATTCACTTTACTCGTAAACTTTGTGGTGTTGTCCCCCTTTTGCTGTCAAAAAAGTTATAATTACCCTGAAATTGGCCCGCTAACGACGTTCAGCGTCCTTCTCTCGCATCGTGGCATGTTCGCTTTAACATCCATCATCCTTGTTGTTGAAAAAGGAAGAGAGAAAGAGTAGGACTAATGACGATGCACCTTCCCTCGCGTCCTTTTTCTCATTTCTCGTCTCTCTCTCTCGCTCGCTTTCGCTCGCGTTCCATCCTCGTCTTGATTCCCATCATCATCTCACCTTGCCGAGGCCTGTAATCAGTCATGTCCGGAAGAACACCTATGGACTCGTTCGTTTCGAGACTTTGATGTATTGTTTGTGTGAAGAACATGGGACAAAAACGGACGAGATTTGTTCTCCGAACTTGTCATGTTTGGTATATTTTACACCCAAAAGTTTTCATCGCGCTGCCGCGGACTGGCGACGATTGCGCCTCTCTCACAACAACCAAAATTATACGTACACGCCTATACACACATATACACACTTGACCGAGGCTAAGGACCAGAACTTGGTTGATCGATTATCGCTGGGTAGTTAAAATCCCATAATGTGACCCCTACTAAAGTAATCCACGAGCAGTTTCACGATGCCTTGTAGAATTCCTTCGAATGAGGAAGTTCCTAATCACACAAGACACATGAGCGAACAAATCTTTCGGACCCATGTAAAAAAAAACTTCATTTAAGTTCAAATTTGGCAATTTACATAAGTTGAAGTTGAAGAAAATGTGATTTTAGGAACAAGCTACAAGCTTCATCGTCTCTGATAAAATAGCAAACTCCATTGGTAGTTCTAGAAAACAGAAAAAAAATAGGAAATGCCTAATTAAGATTTAAGGAAACTTTATTTTCAAGAAATCTCGTCTTGATCTTGTCTTGAATCTTGTTTTAAAATTGTCTTGAATCTTGTCTTGAATTTGTCTTGAATCTTGTCTTAAAGTCGTCTTAATTCTTGCCTTTAAATTTATCTTAAGTCTTGTCTTAAAGTTGTCTTTAATCTTGCCTTGAATCAAAACAAGATCAAGACAAATAACCGAGCAAAATCGAAACAAGACCAAGAGAATCACGTGATCAAGAAGTTTTGACATTTTTATGCAGTTTAATAAATTTCTAGTGGTGATAATACAAATGCACAAGTCATAAAAAATTATTTTCTTGTTAAAACAAGAGTTGGACGTCAAGATCAAACTTTTAACTAAATTTTTTTAAATTTTGTACCTAATATTAGATAGTGTTCAATGTTTTTTGCCTTATTTTAAGAGGTATTTGGTGCTCTAGGCCTTTATATTCCTATATTTAGGGGTTGCTCGAAATTTAAATTTCATATCTTCAACATTTTTGTGTTTTTATTGTTTTTCCTCTTCAACAATTTTTCGTTTCTGTTCCAGGTTTCTGCTACTGATCCAGACTGTGGTATTAATGCCATGGTTAATTACACTTTTGGGGATGGCTTCGGGAAACTGAAGCAATTCGAAATTCGTCCCACTACAGGAGAAGTTTGCATCACATCTGAATTGGACTATGAGACCAGAAATGTTTACGAATTTCCTATTGTTGCAACCGATAGGGGTAAGTAACTTTATCAAACTTTCATACAACCCTTACAAGAATTTAAAAAAAAACTAATTTTATTTTTAATTTGCAAATATGTCTTTCGCCTCCACCAAATTTCGATCAAAGGGATTTTTTTCCCTTGATAAAATGTAACTATAAATTAATCTGTCATTAAAAAGAATGTATCGCTTAAGTGTCCTAGATTCCTTGAATATTAATTTATATGAATCAATTAAAAAATCTTCATTGAGACGATTTTTAATGACCTTGGCAATTTATCATACAAGTTGAAATTGTTACGGTGGTGTGGTGTTCCGAATAGTGACAAGCGAAGTGGATGTGTTTATGTAAACACGATCGGTGTGATCTATTGCATACTATCCATGCCATTACTGTGAAATACTGCCGTAAAGAATACTCACATCCGAATGGAGTCCTAGAAGATAACAAATCCATCCGCGACTACGACGCTCACGATATCGTGCGCGCTTCGTTCCCGCGAAATAATACGAGAAACAAAAAAAAAAAGACAAACAAAACAAAATAAAGAAAGTAAACAAAAAACGATTCGAAGACCAATGTAGTTGATGTCGTGATTTTCACTTTTGTTTCCCGCTGCTCGCACTTCACTTCACTTTATTCGCCCTCTTATGCGGGTGGAATCCTGAGACGGGAGCACACCAACTCGCCCTTAAAGGTGTCCTATTAACTAACATAAGTTTGTGGGAGGCCCATTTAAAAAAATCCGCCATAATTTTTGAATCTCCTAGCCGTTCATAATTAATTTTTAAACATATTTCTGATTTATAACTAAATACCTATGTACAGAATATATTTTTATTTTGCATTCTTCTTGTTCTTTTTTGTTTAACATAACATAGGTACATAAATTATAAGTCTCGTCTAAATTTTATTTCTTTAACTAATCGTATATTCTAAAGCTTAATTTATACAAAGTATGTATGTGAATGACACAATATTAAAAATCCATCCATGGGTTCTCAGCAAGAGACAATCCTTTCTAAGTTCCGTTATTTTCACACTTAAACGCTCGCTGAGAGAACAGGAATCTTTGTACACCTTTACAATGTTGCTTGCACAACTAGTTTACCATAAAATGCAAGAGGTGCATGGCGAACGTTCCATACATTACCTTCCCATTCAAATTGAAGTAAAATTTTTTAAAAACAATTTATTATTCGATACTGAACATGATAGCATTAAAAAAAGATTTTCTCAATTTTCCTCTTTACAATTCGAAATTTATCTTTTCATAGTTTTTTCTAATGACTAGGCCAAAATGGTCTTGGTGCTACTCTGACATATGACCTTGGTCTTGAACATCTTTTTAATTTTGATCTTAACCTTGAATTTTCTGTTGATCTTGATCATAATTTTCTAAACCTGTTTACCTTCTTTTCAGGGGGTCTCAGTACGACAGCAATGGTAAAAATACAAATAACCGACGTCAACGATAACTTCCCCGTTTTTTATCCCCGCGAATACAACGTTTCTCTCCGCGAGGGCGGTGTATCATCGTCAGCCACGACCCCCGTCGTCGTGGTGGCCGCCACCGATCCGGATTCCGGTCGTTTCGGCGCCGTCAACTACAGAATAGTTGCCGGAAACGATGCTGGTCTTTTCCGGATAGATAGGAACACCGGGGAAATTTTCGTTAGCAGGCCAAACATGTTGCTGAGGAGGAGTCAGCCTTACCATCATCTTAACATTTCGGCAAGCGATGGGGGTAATTTGAAGTCGGAAAATGATGCTGAGGTGTTTATAAGTGTCACCGACTCTGCTCAGAGGCCACCCATATTTGAGAAACCGCGGTATACGTTTTCGATACAGGAAGATGTCAAGGAAAATACCATCGTGGGAATTGTCAAAGCAACTCTTATGGATTCTGGTGAGTCACAATTAAAATATTCTTAATTTAAGCGGCTGATAAAAAAACTTTATAGAACCAGTGTCATAGGCGTTTTATAAAAATTCTGTTGACATCCAGAACTAATCACAGACACATTAGGAACAGAAACAGGAACAAGAAGGGGTAGAAATAGTTTTTACTTAATTTTGTTGGGGTTTTAAAATTTATTATTTTGTTTTTTATCCAGTGGCTGCAACTTTGTAATTTTTTTTTAATTAAGAAATACATTTTTACGACGACGACATTAATCATGCAGCCATCAACTTTCCTTACCTAATTTTAGAGGTGTACACAGACATTAAATGATAAAAGTACAATTTTGGAACCAGATCATAAAAGTATCCAGCAACTTGTAATTACTGCCGAATCCTGACATTAACTTACTGATTAGGTGTAGTAAACATAATGAAGAAATTTAAAGTGCTTGTTGTGTAGGTACGTACCTACAGTACATGACAAAAAGTATGTTCAGGAGAAGAAAAACTCGTTATATTATATATTTTTCATACTAAACATGTGTTTCATTGATGATTATCTATACGTTTTTATTCCTTATGTTTCAATTAAGCGAAAAGGAAGCAATTAAAATATTTAAATAGCAAATGATTTGATGATATGGGCTAACTTTTTTCTTCAATGATATACATTTTGTGGAGCTGAAATCGTCGAAATTTAGGTAAAGGAATTATGTTTCCTTAATAAGGCAATGAAAGGAGCGCGATGACTATACTTAAGACCACTTTTATTGCGATTTCAGCAATTTACAATCAAATCAACATAAACAATAACGACAAGTTTCAATCGTAATTTAAGAAAGTTTATGCCATCTTTGTAGGGAACTCCCGTTGCGCTGACGGCTTATTCAAGTCTGGTCGCCGTCGCCGCCGCCGTTGCGAATATAAATTATAAAATCGTATAAAATTATTTTTAGTTGGCTTTATACAGTTAAAGTTGAAGTTTGTATATTAACGCGCTTGTATCACGAAGTAGGATATTGCTGTTTATGTCGTATTCCAATTACTAACGTGTTGCTTGTTCAGAAGCCGTTGCGTATTGCCACTATTCGCAATTTATAACGGATTCACCACATAATTGGCCTGGTTAAAGATTTTATTCGATACTTAGCCATTTTCGTAATAAAATCCTTTCAGTTACCTTTAAAGTATATAAAACAGTAGCTTTTTTATTCAAATAAATTAAATTAAGTCCTAAAATAGCAGGAAACATTTTAATTTATTACAACTGCACGGTTATAGTATCTACACTGTGAACTAAATGGGCAAAACTAGTCCACAAACAACAGGTTTGTAAGTTTTTAGGACAAACTGTAGCTTCCTTCTAAGCTTTTAATCGAGCAAAGTCTACAATGATCATTTCTTTTCGAATGTTATCAAACAAAACCATAAGGTAAATATAGGTAATAAATATTACCAAGGCTGACAACATGGTAAAACCTAGTTTTATTAAAAACTAGACCTATTTTAATAATTTTAATAGTATCAGCGGTAGGATAGTTGTAAAACATATTGAATAATGGAAATTAAACACAAATGATGAGGTTTTACACTTTATTTAGAAATCTCTAACAATATTGTTTCAACCTTTCGGATATCTTCAGAGAGAAGCTATATAGCTATATAGCAATATTGTTAGAGATTTCTAAATAAAGTGTAAAACCTCATCATTTGTGTTTAATTTCCATTAAAAACTAGACCTATTAAAGGCAAAAATTTATATTTGAAAATTAGTAAGTAACCTACCTATACGCTATTTACAATTTTCTATTGCTAGTATTTTAACTGTTGGTCTCAAATATGTGATCATTGCATGCACTTCTGCAGTTTACAATTCAAATAGTTAAAAACATTGGGCTGCTCTTTTTTTACATAAAGGTGAATATTATATATTTTCTATAAATGGAACTATAGTTCAAACGTTCAAGATTAACGTGATGATTCCAGTTTTTAAATTTATTTATAACCAAAACCAAAAATGTATTAAAGTTCGAAACATTAGCAGTGTTGAGCAAAAATCTTATTTAACTGAGTCATGGTCATTTTGCCAAACATGAGGAGAAGTATAGTCTCATAAGAAAACAAAACACCCCTTCAATGTTTTTTATAAACTCCCTTTTTCTTAATTTGAAAAAATGATAGAACTTTATCAAAAACACATGAGATTATAATAAACATTCTCTTTAAACCATTTACTTTTTTTCCTGGTTTTATCTAGTCTTAAGAAAGATAACCATTTTTCTCTGTGGCCATATTGCCAACACTATGCTACAGTATTTTCATTAATCATTTAATAAATTTAGAAAAAGTAGCTAAAATAATTTGGTTTTTCTTGAGAGTATGCCCAGTAAATATGACTTTTTAGTGGTTCTAATAAAACTTAATTGTTCAATTTTGTAGAAATATTTGAAACCAGCTTGGTACGTCCTTATTAGCTGCAGATACATTACTACATGACGTATGTTTTTAGAACAAGTTTCAAATAGCTAATGTTGTTATTACTATTAACACATTATTACATACCATTCTAAAAAAATCTAGAATGTTAAATTTTTAGTTATATTAAATTAATCTAAATTACTTCTCTGCTACTCTGAAAATTTTAGATTGCAAAAAATATAGATACTGCATTGTGTTGTATCCGCATGTAAATGTTTAGGTATAGTAGTTGTTAACCTGCTTCCTCATTTTCATAATTATCATATTCTACAACAATACAGCGTTATTAAAGCAGTCGAAATGAAGCTTTATCAAGATCAATGTAGTTTAAGAGTTTTAGTAAAAGATAACGGTTTTTGGATTAAATAGGAATCCCTCAAGGCTCCTTGAATTGAAGGACGAACGCGTCTCTTGATGTACCTATTGGTGATGTCAATTCGTTTTAGAAAGAATCAGAAAGGCATACAAACGAGAACAGACATACGTACCTACAGTAGGTACCTATTATACTACTTGTTCTATAATAGCAGTGGTAGTATAGTAGTAGTTGTACCTAGTAGTATAACGTGTGCTATTGTCGGGATATTTTATGTGTTCGTTTCTTTCTAACTCGCTCGTGGCAGTTACAATAGCAGTCAATCAACATGTCAGCCGCTAAACGGTAAAACAGACATTTACGACTACCATAAAATATTCCTATGCTAATTCGACATGCACATTTAGTCTTTTCGCTACCCCTGCATGCTCGCCAAAACCCGATCGGACTGCGCCAAATTAAATGTTCAAATTATTATTAAAGCCACGCGCCACCAACGTCTCTTGTCTTCATCATCTATCTCGAGTTACTTTGGACCCGAATGGTACTCTAATACGAGTAGTAGGTACCTGTTATTTTATTTTATTTTATGCTTGTACGAATCCTAAAGCCAGCAGGTTAAGGAATAGTTTTCGATTACAATATAATTAGAAGACAGTTGAGAGAGGAGATTGTTGAAGATCTTGTTTTAGAAATTTTGCATGATATGCTTTATCTTACATATATAGAAAATCACCTGAAAAGTAGATACATATACATAAGTATGTGTTTTGTATACTTGTATTTATTTAAGTTTCTGAGGATGAGATTCGCCTGCTGTATTCGTCCTTACGGTTGGTTTTCCTGTGAATTGTAACTGGCCTCTTCTCATATATTCCTACAAATTTATGCGAACATTGAACATGCAGCCTGTGAGACCTCCCAAAATACCGTTGAATTTGTTTGTTGTTGCTACATACACGCCACGAATGTATGCAAGTCTTCTTACCGAATCTGATGCTGGTTTACAAGATTCAAGTTACAATTTCTGTTTAATCATTTTGACCCTTTTTTGTTGCTGTCGAAACCAATTAATGCCAATAACGACACGATTTAACGCTTATTAAAATTGTTTATTTCCACCGAATTATTTATATCTTCATGTCATTAAAAAAGGGCAGTTTATAGGTGACGGTAGTATTAAAAAATTTGAAACCAGTAAGTCAAGATTTCAGTTTTATTAAAAATTGTGTTTCTTGATTTTCAAAAATTCTTGATTTTAGACAACAGTACCGATGTAAAAGTCGAGACAAGATCAAAAGAATCACGTAGAGGTTTGTCGAGATCAAGAAATTTTATCAATAGTCTTGAAATCTTTATGCAGTTGAACAGTGGCGGCTCGTGGTCGAATACGAAGGGGGTTCACAAAGTTAATATCAGAACATGAACCGTATTTCACGATGTTGTAAATGCGCCGCAGGCGAAGATTTTTAATATTTTTAGGAGAAACAAATACTTATGGCATTTAATAACACAATAAATAAAAACCTTACGTTTACTTATACAGGAAATCCATTCGTCTATGTTTTGAATTAGCAAACACACAACACTTTCATTAGGATTACCGGCAAAAGTCAGGCACGGAGAGCAAAATAATTTATTACACCCACACAACCACGAAGTTTTTTTATACTGTTCTACTTTAAACACACGTTTGAACTTTTTATTTTTTAAGGTACACTCTTGTGTCAGCTGTAGTTTTGGGCGAGGTGGACCACTTTTGTTTATTTCGAAACGATTTTGAAAATTATTTGAATTTTCTTTAATATATTTTACCGAACACGACTCCATCATTTACGTAGTATTTTAATTAACACGTATTGTGCAATAAATTGTGCGTCATTTACAATTAGTGGACTTTGAACTCTGAAATCTGAACATGCTTCTGAACATAATTTTTTTACTATCGGTTCCTACCAACACTAGCTTCCAGAGCCTTTAAAAATGACTCGTACTGGACATTTTCACCAGGTGGCAGGCTAAACGAAGTTGCAAAACCCTGGCAGACTGTCGTGTCGGGTACCCGTGCCGACGTAGCACGACATTATTCCGGCTGATTCCGGCTTCTCGTGCAGTGCACCTAGACGGTGTATGTTGAGTATACTTTATCTTCCATTTCACGCGTCCGACGCCTCTCTCTCTAACACATGGACATCACACGGAGTATCGCTCTCGTGATATGTTCAGAATCAAAACTTGAACCAAAAAAGTTAGGTAAAGTAAAGTAAAAATGTATATTATACGAAAATCATAAGTAATATATTAAATATTAAAAGGATAAAATTATATGGTGTAACTAGTTTAATTTTTAAGGGGGTTCACTGAACAAATGCACCTACACTAAAATCGCCACTGCAATTGAATAAGTTACATACATACATTAAACTCGACTCTTGAATCAGACAAGATCTTGATTTCCAAGTCAAGACCAGAGTTTAAGGCTCTTGTCTTGGTGAAGCCATAATTAAAAAACTACAATATTTAATTCAGTGACAACTGTATGCAAATCGACTTATTGTTGGTATATATTTTTGAATCCCTAACAAATAAACCAAGAAACTTTCCCCTTTATTATAATCCATTGTATTGGTAAAATATTTTCGGATGAGTCGCAAAAACACACAAACAAGCAATCATCGGTAGCCAACACGTATTCAATACGTTCGTTGTGTGGATGTTATCGTTCACACAAAGACACACGTACGTACGTACGTATACGGACCGTATACTATCAGAGTTCGGTTTCCTTTCCCTATCTCATTAAAATTGATGGCGAGGGCATGTTACATTTTAAACCGTTTTACGGTTTGTTTTCTATAAATCCACGGCGAGGCAATGTATCCTTGTCGAAGCCAGTGGAACTGAGCCGCTTCGTCTTCCTCGTCCCTAACCCCCTGCCGCCCCCCGGAAGTGAGTACCCGTGACCCGTTTGGTAAGGTTTTGGGGGTTTCAAACAGCAAACCAACTTTTCGGCAATGCTATAAATTCAATGGATCACGGGACAACTGCGGTACCTAAACGGTGCACTCGACTGGCTGTCTTTTACACCAAAAGCGGTAAAATTTTCTCACAAGGATACTGAGTCCTTGCAA
Source organism: Agrilus mali (assembly GCA_029378335.1). Classification (NCBI taxonomy): domain Eukaryota; kingdom Metazoa; phylum Arthropoda; class Insecta; order Coleoptera; family Buprestidae; genus Agrilus; species Agrilus mali. Next base: position 3,589,708 of record CM055657.1, on the reverse strand, counting down.
CTAAAAAGTAATAAAATAGTCTATCTAAGTGCTTTAATGATATTGTCAAATTATCATTCAAAATGAGTAGAAACAAAAATATTTTATCACAACAGAAGTGAACGAGTTGAAAAAATAATTGAAATATATGTATAAACTTTGAACTTCAAACAGGCACTAAACCTGTACTTAGGTATATGTACCTATAGTTACTTACCTTAATAGGCAGTATGACATTGAATTACCTGTCCATAAATAAAAGATGCCCAAACAAAGCCCATGAAGTGCTTACGATGGACAGAGTATGGACCTTAAGATTTGTTAACCTTTAGAAGAGGAAGTAATTTTCTATCATTGTATTCTAATTATCCACGTAAATGGGTTGTTGAAATATTAGTAGCCTTCCAATGTTCTATAACTTCCATTATTATACTTTTATCATCTGAAATAACTCCAACAAGCGTGGGCTTAACATAAAATTGAAAATTGAGACGTTTATTGCAAAATTGGAGTTATTATTAGTGCTTGTTAGACTTATTAGTCAGTATTGAAAAATTTATTCTAATCAGAAAGGTCAAATACCTAGTCATCTAAAATCTTGGTAAAGATTTCTAAACGTCAATGTGCAACATATTAAGAATAAAGACGTTGACCGATTTGAACATGTTGGAATACAAATTGTTGTCAAGTTTGACCTTCTGCATATTTGATCAGTTGTTTAGTTGACATTATTGAACTGCCAATTTTCCATTGTTTCTGCACTCATACTGGAATAATTTCATTTGAATATGCAGTGTCTTTGACATATGAATTTTACAGCAGCTTGTTAAGGTAGGAGGTATATGACTGACTAATTGTTTCATATTTTGTTCTGCATACCAAACATGATCAAATTTAATTTGTCTATAAACTTGGTACTACAATTCAATATTGTCTACTGACGGGGACACTGTTATAATTTAGAAACGTGCTTTTTAGGGTTCCGCACCTCAAAAGGAAAAAGCGAAACCTTTATATGATCACTTCGTTGTCCGTCCGTCCGTCCGTCTGTCAAGACCCTTTTTATCAGGAACGCGTGAAGGTATCAAGCTAAAATTTATACCAAATACTCAGGTCTATTGTCCCTTGGAACTGTGAAAGAATCAAACTTCTAAGCCAACGCAATCAAAAGATACAGCCGTTTATGCCGCAAATTTCCGCAAATTTTCCAATCAAAACCTACAGGGTACTTCCCGTGAACTCAGAATCTTGAAATTTGGTACGAAGCAGCGTCTTATAGCACAGATAAAGGAAAAGTAGCGAAAACCGTAAATTTTTAGTTACATCATATAATAAAAATATTTTTAATAATTTTAAAGTTACTACCCCTTTCTTCATGAACGCGTAGAGGTATTAAATTGAAATTCATATCAAATACTCAGGTCTATAATACCTTTAAGCTGTAACAAAATAAAACTTCTATGTCAACGCAATCAAAAGAAACAGGAATTTAAGCCGCATATTTTCAAACTCGCAACTACTCGCAAGGGAATCAAAACCTAAAGGGTACTTCCAATCGATTTAGAATCTTGAAATTTGGCATGAAGCAATGTTTTATAGCACATATAAAGGAAAAATTCCGAAAACCTTAAATTTTTAGTTACATCACATATATACAGGTTTGTACGGAACCCTCGGTGCGCGAGTTCGACTCGCACTTGGCCGGTATTTTTTTATATTTTGGCTTGCTTATAAAATTATCCATTAACTACGTCTTGTGTCCACATATTTTTTTAAAATAATGTGAAGTATTGCAAAAATATGAGGTTTTGTTACCAAATTCCTTTGATTTTTGTTGTGGGTAGAAGGTCGCGGGATACATTTTACGTACCGTATTGAAGGCGGTGTGTATTACCTACGTTATACTGTTAGATTAAGAGCAAATCATCTTTTATATCTGTGGTAAAGAAAAGAGAAATTCATTAATCACGGTCGCAAACAAATTTGAAAGATCATTTGTTGTTACCCACGGCAGTAATTTGATACGTTAGAGTGAACTCTATAATATCTACGGTATTTGTACTACCTAGGTACTCTCTCACATACCTACTTGGGTATAGGTATACCTAAACACGTGCATACATGGATTTGAGACGATGCGAACGTTACAGCATAAATCTTGTTCATCTTCTATGGAGCTATTTTAGTAGCATTCCCGTATAAATTTACCAAGTTGACTGTTGAAGTCACAAGCGCGTTGTAAGATCTCAGATTATCAAGAAATATGAATTTGTAAGTACTTAAATACATTCAGCAAAATAATAAACACATTTATCAACTTTTAACATTTTCTTTTCTTCTCCATCAGTATATACACGCAGAATGTAACGTAACACTAGGAAACTTCTGTCAGCTATTAAAAATCGATAGCTGATTTTAATCCCACTTGATTCAATTTTCCCATTAGTAATAGAAACATGTAGAAGAAGAAAAACTCTTACTATTAGTCCTCTTATAGTATCTAGAAAATAAAATTTAATTTCTCACTCAGTTAAAATATATTTGAAATAATTGTATTTGATTTAATTTACCTATTTATTAAGGAAATTATAAAAATTGCAAATTAGTAATGTCATCACCATGATAAATTGAAAAAGTGTGCTAAATACATGGGCGAATTGCCTCCTGAAAAATTAACAAATACAGTCGAACTTCGATAACTCAGATTTTCGAGTAATAGAAATTCGATAGTTCGAGCTATTAAGTTAAAATTGCACGCATTTCTTATGGTTGATGCTATTTCCAACCAATTTGTTCGATATATTAAAAATTCGACTTATCGACCTTCGAGTTATCAAAATTTCAAGTAGATATATCCTAAGATCCCAATGTTCATTAAAACAAGCGTTTTCAAAGACTAATTATTGTTGCATATTAGTTACTACCATATTTTGTCACGTCCGTCATACGAAGCTCTGAAAACACATGTTCGGTTAATGCTCGACTATGACGTAAACAAAAAGGCTGAAGAGATCCTTCTTATCCGGACGAGACCTTGATTGACGATCGCGGAACATCAATCAATAATAAACATACATAGGTACTTAAATGCAATGCACACGATTGTACCCATCTATATGTATATATGTACATGTAGTTACAAAGTCATTTGAAACAAGGTGGTAGTTATTGTTGTTGTTTTCATATCGCGGAATTCTATTAAGGCGTACGCGTTACGTAACGCCTACTAACGCCGGCCTAGGCGGTTTCTGTTTGGACGCGAAAACAAAACCAACACCGCAGGTTGATTAAAATTGATTACACGGAGCCTAAGACTGTATCAATAAATAGATGGAAAACCAAGACTAATGATACATTATCTTCATAGAAATAAAAGTAGGTATCAGTACTTTTTTCAGTCTCAACTAAAACTAAAGGGCAAGAGATTCTTATGTATCTGTTAGGATACAGAAATTATTATTGGAAAATGATAAAGCATTAAGTTTTTTGTTGTCATAAAGAAGCGGAATTTTTATGGTGTTTTTAAAAGATTTAATGAATTTCAAATACTTATAAAACAAATAACACTTAAAAACTAATTACAAAATTAATCGGGCATTAGGGTGAGTGATAGCGGTAACCCACTACACCCCCTAACCCTTCTGACTGATTTTTCTCACCTCTCCTTTATTACTACTTACTGTCAAAACTAATTCTTTTATATTGACCCACATAGTACTCTATTACCCCCAAACAATTATGTCGCATTTTAGTGTGGCGGTTCCTTGTTTCGTAAAATCAACACGTTGCATATTTAAATTAAAACAAATCTAATTAATGAAATAAAAAACAAAGGAAAATATTATTTTGAAAAAATATGAGCACTATGTGACATTATTAATATGGTCTATTATTGGTCAGTATTTCGAACTTGAAGAGTTTTTATCGAGATATTTCTGAAGCACTTTCCTGCATTTATAATTACAGTCAAACTTGAACGTCGACAAGTCAAGCTTTTGATAAGTCAGGCCATAATGGTTAGAAATAACATCAACAACAAAAAATACGTATATTTTTTACTTCATAGCCGAAACTCTTGAACTTCTTTTACTAGAATCGAGTATCTTGGTAATTCGAAAATAGTATTTGGCGCCAACTTCGTTAAGTTGAATTTTCTGAGTGAATCCTTTAGTCGAATTTTCTGAGGGAATCCTTTCATTTTTTGTGATCAAAACGTTATTTAAAAATGTTGCCTGTTATGTATCTGTCCTTCGTGATCTGTTAACAATAGACAAATTATAAACATTTTATGATCGCAAAATTTGGATGTTTGTCACGTACGACAATTACAACTTAATTGCTAAAATTCCCCATAGACTGCATTCCTCTTAGGTAATACAATAACCTTCTACCTGAGGCTTGCAAAGGCGGTCACACCAGGAGCCCTAATCTCGATAGATAGATATTCATTTTTGAAAATATTATGAAATCAGTTCTGTTCTAGACTCGCTGGAGTAAACATTCCATAAGACAAAAGTTATTCAACAATATTGTATTTGTAATTAAGTAAGTTCGTGCAAGTAATTATAAGTGTATTCCTAAATATTCAAGTATAGTATATAAGTGTACGTCAGATTGCTGCTTTATCAGTAGATTTATTTCACGTGGTACTTAGTACCTACACCCTCGTTGATTTAAAGTAAACTTAAAAACTTAATCATCGACAAAACATTGGCTTTTGACCAAAAATTAAAACTTATGAAAAAGTGCAAAGTGCTGAAAGGAAAAAAGCATAATATCTATCCACCTCTAACATGAAATAAATATAGATGAATACTCATTAAAAAAAAATTACATACAGATGTATGTATAGGTTTATTATTATTCAGTAACTTGAGATTTTTTGAGTCATTTTGTGATTCGAGTTATTGAAGTTCAACTGCAGCAAATATCAGAAGGTAGTGACAATCTGGCCATACTTTCAATTGAAATTATTAGGATGTACTTATAGAATATTTTCAGTAGGTACTTAACCAAAGTAACTCCTGAAACAATTCAAATGTTTTTTATCCTTTCTAAAGTCTACTCCTTTTACAATCTAGTTTAAGAAATTGGGTGTTTGACTTTTTCGTGAAGACATTTCAAAGTTTTCAGAACTTTATTTTCATTCAGTCTCGTTAGTTTAGTTTGTCTGAACTGTTGCATGCATCAGGTCCACGTACGAGTGCGGTAGCGGTAGTCGTCTATTAACGACGTAAAGCTTTTCGCTTTATTAACCGAGAGAGGAGCAGGACTGAAGGTCCCATTGAACAGCTGCCACCGTTTGTCACTCAGGCTACGTTGTCGTCTTGGTCGTCTCGAAATCAACTTTTTGGAAGCCACTGATCGTTTTCGTATAGGGTCTCTCTCTGTATAAAGCGCGGGTCGCGAATTCAAGACAACGAACGAACGAACGGACGGACGGACGGACGTACATCCCGAATACAATGGCCGCTCTCTTCACTTAGCATACTGCCGAAAAACAGACACAAGGAATATATATGTGTGTGTGTACGTCTCTACCAAAACGAACACAATCGCAATGAAATACACGCAGGTCTCCGTTCGTTCCTGTCGTTCTGACGAAAATAGCGACCCCTTTGCCATCGAAATAATTGCCCTGCAAGATGTCCTTCCTGACCCTTGTGACGAACAACAGAGAACCAGAGAGAGAGACGGACGGGGGGCAACTCGTTTGCTTAAATGGTAATGCGAGGCAGCAGCGCCGATGAGAAAATTTGTTTTTGAATTTTAAGAGGCACTCGGCTGACAACATAAAGGCGCACGCACGATCGCAAAATCGGAACAACATTAATTAAGAAGTAGGATGTATAAATTGTCGGCAGTCGGGACTTTTCTTCTTCTTCTTCTTCTTCCTCTACTCCATCTTAAACTTTCGGTCCCGTTGTATATGTGTATGTATGTGGCTATGTATATTTTGCTCTGCTCTGTTGGGAATAATTACCGAAAATGCAGACAATGAAGAAATACAATCTTTTATTATTCCGTTGAAGAATATACGGGGCCATTGGTTCGATTTATTCTTCCAGTCTTTAACATTAATGTCTTCAGTCCAATGGCATTTTCTGGCGACCGAAAATTCTGTACGCTTTTGTCTTCTGGTATGCAAATAAGTTGTTGTTTCCTCTTTATCCGGCTCCTATTTTTTTTTATAAGGGGACAATTCGCAAAAAATCATAAACGTAAACTTCCAAAGACAGTTCAGTTGGTCAGAATTACTATCCAAACAACAATCACCATTTCTTCTTTAAATTCCGGTTGTTGCTTCGCACAAATTCTTATCCATATAATTTTCGTTTACAGACAGTACCGTTAAAAAGTTTGAGAACATTCGCAAATAACCATGAGAAATTTCAGAATTTACTTTATAAAGGTCAATATCTATATGTATAGATGGTATTTACGTTGAATTTTTATAAGATTCTGGACATTATTTATAGTGTTGCGTTGTGTTGAGATATTTTTGAACTATCTGAAGTTATTGAGGTATTACAGGTGCCTACATATCATAGTGTAATAATCATCTTTCTTACCTTAACATAAATTCAATTCAAAGCTTATTAACTTTTGCATTTAACGTTACACGAACGACACATGTAATTTAGTCGAATGCATTTACCATATGTATATGCGGCCTAACATTAATGATATCCCCGCGATATTCAATAGAATTTTAATTTACTTCTCACGCATAGGCATATTAACCATGCTTGTCGATAAATTACCCGCGCCAGATTTTTAGTTTGATATTTAGAGCATTTCCTGGAGTGTGTGCTCATTATGTTGATGGATGATATACATTTTTCCTTTTTTTACTTTTTGTTATTTTATTTTTTTTTATCGCAACACATTCGCTTCCTATTATGGAGGATCTGAAGAGTTCATCGAAACTAATCTAACACTTTGTTATAGGTACATTCGACGTGGTTTTCTTTTATCAAAGAGACGTAATTATCGGGAAGGCGCGCTTAATAATAATTAATAAGGAAATAATACTTACAAAGAATAACATTTTATATTTTGAGTAAAAATAAAATACCTAGTGCTACAAGCCCTAACAACTATATGTTTTTATATTAGTGGCAATATGTCTCAATAAATCTCTTGTCAAGAAATATTTTCATCTATCTACAGATATTTTATTTCATATTTTCAAGAACGATAATTGTTTAATAACAGTTAAAAAAAATTCAGAAAAAAAATAGAGACATCCTGAAGTCAAGTGTCTTGAAGACTCACATTTTTTATAATGAGCTTTAAAATTCAGAATTAATATATCGATAAGTTGCTGATAGCTGTAAATATCAGTAAAGGGTAATATACTGTCTGGTATTTGATATTATATCATCTTCCTTTTATAAAACGACTTAAATTTTGTAATTTAACGAGACTGACTGTGGCGTGCTGATGAGAACCAGTGGTTTTAATAAATTTCTGACGTCTTAGGTAGATAATCATATGGTAGCTGACTTGTACCTACAGATTCACATAAATTCATAATATTAATGTTGACTCCTTGCACTGGTCACTGTAATATTAATTAATACATATGTTTGTAGTTCTCGTTCTCAATCTTTTTAGTGTCATCAACGGTAATTTTTTCTTGCATACCTGCAACATTACTTTTTTGGAATGTAGATACCATAATTTTTTGCTACTTTTGTCCTACTTAGAACCGAATCTATTTATTCCTATTGTAAACGTTCATTTGATTACAATCAACCGTGGAATTTTTATGGTGTTTTGATTAATCATTTAATTATTTATTTTTAATATAAATAATGTAAATACAAGATTCCAAATTTAATATTGACCATAAAAGAAAAGTTTGGTTTGGGGGTCGTTTGGATAATAAAAATTCCCACAGTTTTCGTCTTAATTAGTTTTATAATGGAATGCGTAGGAAGTAATTTTTAATTTAAATTTCCTTACAGAAAACATTAAAAGTCTACAACAATTAATCTTAAGCTACTTTAGTAGAGAAAGTGCATAAAATAACTGCACGATGATACACAAAAAGTTGTCTTTTACCAGCTGCAATATTGCTATCGTGTTCTGTTAATTTACAAAGTAAGTGGCTTAGCATAATAGTTTGGTACCAATTATCGGCTGTTTTTCTTGTCAATTACCGGTAACTTATATGCAAATTATATTAACTTTCTCCTTATTATTTATTACCGAGATATTCCTATATATTTACACGCGTTATTTGCTCATATTTAAATTTATTTATCTTGACGCGAAATATTCATAGTGGGTTACTTTGGTCGGCCGACACTAATTTTTAGGCATGTTCATAAATTCACCTTGTTAACAGTTACATGGTTCATTGTTGTTGTACCTATACTTATGCGGTTATGTAATTCGAGCAGGTTATAGATACTAATAGATACTTATTACATATAATAGAGAAAATAAAATATTTTAATATTTTTAATGTAATTAATTAACCGCAGGTAGACTGTGAGTGTTGACTGCACTTATTTCAAGCGTCACCGGTGACCTTTGAAAATCTGGTTTGCAATTACTTTTCGTTTACTTAATTAAAAGTCAAGTCGACAATCTCTTTAAAGGGTAATAAGTAAATAAAAAGTTACTCAAGCAGTAAAGGATACACGCATTGATTATTTATTATTTCGAAAGAGAAACTCAAGGATGTGACCGTCTTTGCGTTTTCCTTCTAAAAAAGAAATAAGAAAAAATATAAAAAATCGCCACATTACATATTAAAACTAAAATAACAGACATTAAAGAAAAAATTTGCTATAAGATTACTTACTTTAAAATACGGCCCATTCTCACTAATGTTTTTCAAACAGTTCATGGATATATAATTTATATTAACCGTTTAATTGCATAATTTTATTTAAAATAATATCAATTTTCCTTTTTTATCTTTTTATTACATTGTCTGTTGATTGATAAATCTTGCAAATTGTTTACTTGTTTATTTTTGAAACGTTATACCTTAGAAAGTTTAGCTAATTGTACTGCTACTGTTACGTTTTAATTTTAATTGCTCGTACCTAATCAATTTTATGATTTTATTTCTTTTACTTTTGTTTGGCGTCGTTGTAACGATCTGTTTTTAATTACGCATATTAAGCGAATGAACAAGTTGCTAATTAAGCTCGCACCATTTACGGGTTTACGCACTCTTGTATACATGACGTTATTAACAGTTTAATATTGTGTTTGAATAAAATTAAACGCCACAGTTATAATTTACTAACTATACCTTAACTGCGTGGAACAAATTTATATTTTAGTCTAAAGCTTACCAATAATCCAATATTTTTTTACTCCCTATGACTGAACTTGGTATTTCTACTTCATATTGCACCTTTCTATTTTAATTTTTGGTGCACTTTTCCTATAAGCCATGAAAAGATTGTTGGGTCGATTTAAAATACGAACCTCTAACTAGGGGTTGCATTGGGACTTTAATTTAGATGCTTATATACTATAAGGTGAATGTGGTGGGTTATCAATCAAATATCAATACAAGGCTCTTGATTTTTAAGAATTCTTATCTTGAACTTGTCTTGCTTCAAGATAAGGCCAAGGCAAGATGAATAAATGTTGTAGGCTCTAAATGGCTCTTGATTTTGATTTTAAAGTCAAGACAAGAGTTAGACGTGGAGATGAAGACTCTTGTCTTTGTAAAACCCGAAGAGCAACTGTCTCACGAAAAATGAAATCGTCAAGAACGGGTCTTAACGGTGTCGCTTGGCCTCCTCCTAAATGTAAATAAATACCTACAATAAAAATAAATATTCCATATTAAGTATTTGGTTTCTGAATTTTAGGAGGAAACCTGTTAATGTAGTTCGAGAAAAATTAATACTTTGTATAAAATTGTCTACGTGTTGGGTCCTCGCACTTTGCCAGTTTTTTTCCCCCTATATCCACAGCATATAGCAGACTGTTCTTAGTTTAGCTTGTTTTTATTTTTCGTTTCTTGAAGAAAACTTGAACAGAACAAAGTACACGCAAACGAGAGTGGAAGAGAGCGACTGCGGTCGCGACAGAATGAGTCGAATGCCGTCAAAACTTAAAAGGATTAGCGATTCCAAAATAAACGGAAAAAATAGCAACGGCAATGCCTTTTTTGGATAGTTCGGTTTGTTGTATTCTATTCGAGACCGGCGAATGTAGAGTCTTCAGTGTGGTATTGTCTTGTCCGTTTGCCCTGTCCGCCCATACCGACCATTGTTTCTTCGATTCATTTATTAAACTTGTTCACACACAAGTGCAACCGGAATAGTTGTTGTAATAGGGCATCCGCGGCCGTTTAATTGCTTTCAGGAATTAATCACATACAAGGGCACATCTACAAACTTTCATAGTTCTTATCCTCTATTATTATGTACGTATATATAATGAATAAGAAAGCGCATAATGAAAGCTAAGTAGACGTAGGTACATTTGCAATTGAAGAAAAAGTTATTTAACTTAGAAACCCAACCTTGGGATTTGGAATAAAAAAAATGTCCGAATATTTTTAATTAGTTGTAATTGCCAACTCGTACAGTGTTTCAATATCCGGGGAAAGTTCCCATAAATCCCACGTTTTACCTCTTAAAACGACCGCAGAGCGCGTACGTAACATCCATTGCAGAACACACTCCAATATAACATTGGTACCAAGCTTCTAGGGTATCTATTACATTTGCAACTTTCTCTATTTGGCGCATTCCTGAAATAAGTTCGCAACGCAATAAAATTACGGGTGACGGAAAAGGGTACGCCTTAAATGTTTTTGTTTCAAGCCGACAAGATCGACCGATATGATGCTACAATCAAAAATTTCTTAGTTTTGATTCTAAAAATCTTCTTGACCTGGTAAAAGAATTTAAAGAGCTTCGATTATCTTACACCATCACGGTTATCACCCCACTGTGGCTGTTTCAGTTGAAATGGTACTGTAGAACTGCGAGTTTCATTTTGAAAAGCTTCCTGTATGTATTTCCTGGTGAGGGTAGTGTTTTTGGTTCCAGTAAGTTGTGGTGGTAATAGAATAGGATCACTTTTTCACGTTTTGAATTATGGAACATTTAAAATAAGAATCGTTAATATACAGTTTGAGAACATGCATTAGGTTGACTTGAAAGGCGGTTGCAACATAACAGTACCTGTCAACCTTGTCAGTCAAAATAAAAGAACATCGGAAGAGGGAATTTCTTTCTGTGTCATCGTTACCATGGGATTCTTCTGTAATACTATAGTAATGTCATCACTTGTTGTTCGTGGTCGACCCGAAAAGGGTCAAAGTAACAGTTTCCTCCCATTTCTTTTTTTATTAAATATAAAGCACAATGAGCTTCATACGTGGAGAACAGAATAGAATTGAATAGAACAAGGTAATGACTTGCGCCCGCCGCAACGACAAGCACAGGCTCCAACACTGTGGTAGAGAGAGGTAGGTTTGTTACTAGGAAAGTTCATTACCCGATACTGTTACAAAAGCCATTAATCATTCGATTTTTAAATTCTCCTGGATGTCTTATGAACCTGCAAATGGATTTTGAAAATTCGCATATACTCTGCGCTCGGTATTTCTCCACTCAAAATTACAACGGCATTTTCTTACTATAGGGCTGCCGCAAAAGTCAAGAATTTATTATCGATCTTTACTTGTCTCGTTTTGAAAATGAACACAATACAATATCAATATGAAGTCGAGAAATTTAACTCGTTAAGATTACATGTGCTAGAAATCTTGAATATATCGGTAGGTTCTTGGATCTTATTCTTGCCTCAAGTCAGGACAAAATCAAGACAAGAATCCTTTAAAGTAAAGAGTCTCGCGAAGCCTTAGTCTTGAAAAAGGACAAGATGTTCATATAAAACACAAGCCAGTACCATAAAGAACCTTAAAAATACCCGTGGATTTTTTGAATGGTTATATTTGCTTTCACGTGAATAAATTTTTATTTTTGAAGATTGACGAATTTGGAAAACAGAAAGTCCAAATTATTGAAGCTTTAACTTCCTACAACTCCCTAAATGAATTAAATTAAATTAATTATTAAACGCAACAGCAAACAGAATTTTGAGTTACAAAATTTTGTTGTAAAAATCCACAGTAATTGTTTCGCCACACACAGTGACTTCTTGAGGTGAAACGGTAATTAACCTTGCAAGAAATATTTTTTATACATCAATATTAGGTGCATTTAAAATATTGTTACTTGAGTTATTGAAAGTCGAAATTAAGATTTCTCGGGAAATAGATTGAAATAAGTAAATCAAGACACTGTTAATATCGAGAATAGTACGAGAACAATACAATATTCCATATGCTTTCTATTTATATAATTGGTCTATGGATTTTCCAAAAATTTACTTTACTAATTAAATAAAGCCCAAAATATAATTTTAAACATATTGACTAGCAGAAATCTCAAAATCTAAGGAATATGTAATATAAGGGTCGTGAATAAAACAAATCAAATTGTTTATATTATCCCTGAAAACAAAACAAAATTTTTATTCCCAGGTAAATAATTTATGAGAACTTGGAGAATAAACAGCATGTTGCTTTCGTCACATACTTAAATACTATAATTTAAATATTACCCTTGAATGCGTCCCTGTGTGTGTGTGTGTGTGTGTGGATATAGGTGTGCTTAATAGCAGGTAGTAAGCCGTAACAAACGTACGAGAGTCTAATGGTAGAGAATAATAAAAGTAATAATAGCCGTATGTTGTATTTTTGCACGGCCAGAGAATAGCGACGGCTTATCACGAACTATTATAAGGGTGGGATACCGCCCGCGAGGTTGCACAACGGGCGCAATTTGTCTGCACCCGTCGCAGCTCTTCGCCTCACCTCGCAAACTTGCCACCGCGTACCAATGTACCTATGCACCGTGTGTAAGAGACATCAGACGAGACGGTCTTTGTGTCCGCGACTATAAATGTCAAGTTTGTTTAGATGTTTTGTTTCGGACTAAAAATGGCCTTATAAATTGGCTCTATGGAAGATCAAGGGAACGAGGAAGGTGCACGGGATCGTGTTTCCCGGCATTTATTAATGCCTCCGCTTCACTTGCATTTCCCTTTCCGCACGTCCGTCCCACCGTCCCGGACTTCTTATTTTCTTTCTTTATTTCGTTCTTTCTTTCTTTTGTGCTTTTTCGTTTATTCTTTGTTTGTTGAGAAGCAGATGCTTATCTGTCCGTTTACGTTTAGATGCAAAACGACCAAAAGTTTCTATTGGACTTAACCCTGTACCTATACCTCTTACGTTAGCCGTCTAAGTTATTCAAAATAGGAAACACAATATACAGAGTGTACCATCTTTTCAGCAAACATTACTAAATGTGAACACTCAAATTTTATAGACTTTTGATGTCATTCTGGATTCTTTGCATGAGAATGAGATTCTTACACAAAATATTTTTATTGTAAAAGTGTATCAATTTTTGGGGTGGAAACCACATGGTGCATTAAAAAAAAAATAAGAGGCTGCTTAAATATTGCGACTAATTATGTATACAAAACCATGAAGTAGTTGTTAGAGCTCATACCTTACAGAAATATTTAAATAATAATTTTTCTATCTAAGTTTCTGGTCTGAATTTTCAGTTCAAGAGTTCACATTGTCAGCATAACCGTAATAGAGCCACTTTTATTTTTTTGGGTCAAATACTTTTTATCGCAACAATTTTTTGTTGCTAGTCGTCCTTCAAGCTTCACTGGTTAGCGCCAGCTTCTATCAGTTTGTGTGTTAAAAGGAGATAGCAAGCAAGTTGTTGTCGTGTAGATCCATTCTGTCGTTCCTTCAGTTATAAATTACGTATATTCGTCTGCTAACATAAATAAAAGAATACGTAGCTCTAGACACATGTTTTTGGTATTATTTTCCAGCAATTTTAACTTAAAATAATAATAAATAAATAAATTAAAACTAAAAGTATTGTTGTCTTTGTTCCAGGTGGTCACAGATCGATTCGCTACTCAATTTATTCCGGCGATCCAGATGGATTTTTTCGGATTGATCCAGTCAGTGGTTCAATACGTACAGCCCGAAATTTGGAACACGAAAGTAGAGCAAGTGTTTTATTGAACATCCAAGCCACCAGCGGAGATCCACCAGCGTATGGACATGCTCAGGTAAGACATCTATTTCTATTACCATTTCAGGATATTTCTTCAAATGGAATAATTGAGAAAATCCAATGTATTTTGATAGTTTTTTGAGTTAGGATTTTTTTACTCGTGCAGGTTAATATCGACATTTTGGACGTAAACGACAATGCTCCCGAATTCGAGTCCAACACAGTAAGAATATCGGTTCCCGAAAATGTGGAAGTCGGCGTCCCACTTTATGGAGCCAACGCAAGAGATAAAGATTCAGGATTAAACGGAGCGGTTCAATACAGATTAGTAAACTCCGGTTCTAGTGCAGGTCTTTTTGCAATCGATTCAAAATCTGGTCATATCACCATTACTCGATCTCTAGACTATGAATCTACTCAAAGACATAACCTAATCGTCACAGCTACTGATAAAGGTATTCCGCCGTTATCTTCCAACCTCAGCATCATCGTGGAAGTCCAAGATGTCAACGACAACCCACCAGTGTTTGAACAGAAGGAATATACTGTCAAAATATCGGAGTCACTGCCCATCAGCTCACAAGTAAGTTAACAAATTTTAAAATAAAAGACAATCCCAGTGAGATTAGTAGTGTATGCTGTGGTGGAAGTGTATGGTAGATATTTTACATTCTTCTCTCAACTTCGGCCTTGTCGAGTGATGATTGATGGACTCTAAGGTCAGAGTCCAAGTTATTATAGCAAATGAAGTATTACCAATCGAACGTCAACGCTAATTTTATAGGAAACTCAGAGTATAATGGCATGTATGACTTAGGTCAGTGATCCAATATCCTAGACAAAATCTACCTTTGTTTTTCTTTCAATAACGGTTTTATGATCATACAGAACTTGGTTACCGTTCATTGGAAAACCAAAGAACTTCAGTTTTCGCTCGAATAGTAACAGATTAAAATTTTGAGAGATTCATTTGACGGTTCTCATGAAAATTCAGGGAATTGCTAAAAAAGATTTATTATCCAAATATGAAAAATTCTTTCATGAAGTGATTTTTTAATTAAATTATTGATTAATTTGCTATTATATGATCATTTATCGTCTTACAGATCCTCCAAGTTACAGCAATCGACCTCGATACGGGAAACAACGCCAGGTTGACCTACCGTCTGGCTTCCACAAACAATTCAAATCGTTTTTCAAATTCGGTCGACATTTTCAGCATTTTTCCCAACAGCGGTTGGATTTATCTCCGTAACAATCTCGATCGCGAACAAAAAGAAAAGTACGACCTCATAGTTGCCGCGACTGATAACGGCACCCCGTCTCAAACCGCCACCGCAAAAGTTACGGTGAAAGTGTTAGACGCGAATGATAACGATCCGGTTTTTTTGAGTGATTCGTACGAATTTAGTGTTGAGGAAAATCAAAGGAGAGGTGCTTTTGTTGGGGTGATTTCTGCTACAGATGCTGATATCGGGCTTAATGCTGCTTTGAGGTACAGTCTCATACCTGGAAATACCAGCTTTCAGATCAATCCATCGACTGGTGAGTCTTTTTTGTTTTTTATACACAATACACAAGTATTAGGTATAACTTTTAATTGCTATTTAAGGCTGCTGCAAGGTAATTTAAAATGTCCCTCTTATTATCCGAAAAAAATGAAAAATGGAACATTGTCTTAATATTCTGAACTTTATGTAGTTTTGATTTATTCCAGTCTTGTCTCAAAAAGTCTTCATCTTGACTTCAAATGAGTCAAGTATCTGAAGTATCAAAATTGTAAATGTACAGAATATTAAAATAAAAAAAAGTTATTATTGTTCCACCTAAAGAAGGGCTTGTGCTCGTGATTCGAAATACGAAATCTTGAACAATGAGTGTTGACAAGATGTTTCTCAACTTGCTCATTTTCACATTGCATTGTAAGCATCTTGTTCTTGATATTGTTTTGATTTTCAATATCAACAATTGCTGACTAAGGTTTCACGTGATCCTTGACATTCAAAGACTCAACTAAAAGAAACGAGTAGGTACTAATGTATTCAAGATCTCGAGCCAAATCAATCTTGACAAGTTAAGTTTCTAAACTTATTCATCCTGACATTGTATTGTGTTGATTTTCGAGACGAAACAAGTCAATAGCAATATTTTTTTAATTCTTGCTGCAGCCCTAGCAATAATAACAAAAACAGCCAAGTAAGGGAGGTAAAGACTTATTTAAAATGTATATTGAGTAAAAAATATTTAGCTTCTTCTTCAGATTAAGAATTTTTTAATTGTACCTACCAAACACAGTAAAAGTTTTTTGGAGATGTATCAGAAAATTGATACCTATATTGATATAATATAATTGATGGATACGTTATGGTTATTGACAGAACGGTTGTAACAACTGAAAATTTATTTAACAGAACCATAGATGGTGGTACAAATAGCGTGAAATGGTCAAATTTATTTTTAGCCTGTTTGTTCTTCATTCGGCTAAATATATTTCTTAACTCTTCACGTATTTAAAACAAATATTTTTTCACCGTTGGGAAACATAACATAAGAAATGCACATGTCGAAAATACGTCGAAGAATGTTCGTTTGCATCTTAATCCAGTTGTACATCATTTCCCACTTTTCCGTTAATATTTGTTCAGTGTACCATTTATTTGTCTCCCGTGGTCCTCATTGGAGCGAGGGTCCCATTCTGTCCATGTGAGCCTCTTCAAATATTTATACGTTTAAACGTTTCTAATACGCGGCTTTTCAAATAAAGTAAATGAAAAACAAACAAATCCGTCAATGGCCGTGTCTTCTTGATCTTGCCGGGTCTGTGCGCGAACGAAGAAATGAAAAAGAACTAAGAGAAAAAAAGCTCGTCATTTCTTTGTTCTTTAGATCCACGTACCCACTTCGAAATTGATTGAAATACGAAGCGCCTTCGTTCTAAAGTAGATCAAGTGCAAACAAAGCACAATAAAAGGTCCATTAGCCAAGAAGAATAAAAAAACTTACCCTAGACATCACTTTATGTACCTTCGTATATGTAAGTTTAGAAAAAAAAAATGCCGCGCCGCTGAATTTAATTTGAGATTCAAAAATTTGCTCGAGACGTCCATTTTTTACTTTTATTATTCGTACAGGAGAGTAACGGTCGTTTAATACCGTCAATCAAGGATCGATTGAGTTATAGTGAATTGTCGATGAACATTGCACTATTTTTAAATTAATGTGCTCAATATAACACACCTTCTGATCAATCATTCTTATTACTCACCTCCATCGAGCACTTTTTTATACACTTTTTATAATGTATGTAGTACGAAAATGGATGCAAAATAATACAACATAAAACACAAGTAGATGACTTAACTATAACTATACAATTCCACAAAAAAAATCAAAAATTGTTCGATCACAACTCCCAATATGCATATATTATCTTTTTTTACAAATTAAATACCTGCATTCTGCATGATTGAATGTTATTAGTAATTTAGATCTTAAAACTTTCCCTATTTGTTACTTTATTTTAAATAACAATAATGCAAATACCTTGAGGTCTCCAAGTAAAGGTTTCAAAAGTCGTTAAAGCTTCTTTTCTTTTTTGTTTGATGACAATGTCCAATTTCTTATATTATATTACCAATGGAATACGAATCCATTTGGATTTATTATATCAGTTTTAAAAAATATTAGCTGTTGAACAAATGACTACCACGATGTGAACATCGCAAAAACACCATTAATATCCTTTGTTTGTTGTATGTTATATTAGATGTACCTATCGTTACTTGTAGTGTTAAGTGAGGTCACTTTGCTATAGGCTTCGCTACCGGTTCGATTCCCCGGACTTGGGATATTTAATCCCTTTTCAGCAATTTGCACACATTTCCCATCCATATTCCATTCTACCTCGAACATTTGTAAACGTCCAGTCGGTTCATAGCGCGTAACTTTTGAGGATTTATCATCTTCCTAGGCCATTTCCTATACTTTTGCATGCAGGTTGTTGACATTAAGCACTCTTATATACGCAGATATCTGTAGGTAAGTACCTACAGAATTTACGCATTTTATGTACCCATTGAATATGTAGGAAATGGTAGAGGAATTTAATTTATAGTTATAGATACCTTAGGTAGTCCAAAGCAGAAATATTTCAAAAAAATATTTATAATAAGTAGAAACTTGGTACATAACAAAACGTTTTCAGCTTCAGTTACCATAAATTGTTGTAACGTCGAAAACAGACCGATATTAAGTGTCATAATGGTAATGTATTCTTAGTTCTTTAATTTATGACTTGTGATATTAATTTATATCGTTATAGTATTTCTGCATACCGATGTATGTGCTCAATTGATAAATAATTTATATTTGCAAATTAGCTTTGGTATGTACTTATGTCCGGTCTGTCTTTTTAAATTTTGCTCAATGCTCATTAAAACTAATTCATTTATAAGATAACGAATGTTGCCGGAAAAAATAGAAATATCTGAGAAGTTCCTTCTTAATGATTCTTTTAAAATCTTTGAAATCCAATCAAAATTAATTGGTTAATAAAATTTCGAGTCCAGACTTTATGTTTCCATAAAAATCCCATAATACTGGAGGTTGAAGAATTTGTTTTCTCCACAATTATCCTTTACCCTTGACCCACCTTTTGTGGTGATATATATACCTTATAATAGCAGAATATGAAAATTCTATCTCTAAATGGATGATAGGAATACTAATGATAAATATTTCTTCTTAAAGCATTAATTTCTCATAAAGAATCTGAATTTTTTCCAGGGTGTTTTAGAACAGACCCAGTTACTACTTAAAAGTAATGGAACCTTCCAGAACTTTCGCAATTTATCCAAAATTTCTTAGACTTTTCCAGTTCTTCTAAAAAGTTTGTCAAACATTCAGGAATATTCTCGAAAATTCGACCACCTATATTTCGAAATTTTTGGTAGATAACATTAGGTCTCCTATTTATAATAATAGAATTTTGAAACGGAAAATGATGGAAATACTGATTATATAAATTTCTTCATAACATGGAAATTTCATGAGAAATTTGAAAATGTTTTCTAGGATGTACTAGAAGAGACTCATTTACTAACTTCTAGAAAGTGATGAAGCCTTCTGGAAATTTCTGAAATTTTGTAAAAATTGTAGAATATTTGTGAATATATCCGAACATTTCACTACATATATGTTTCAAAATTCATACATAACGACCTCAATATCATATATTCATTCATGCCTAATGGTGGTAGATAACCCTTGATTTTCCACAGTATCTATAAGAGGATGATGAGAACGCTAATGATAAAAATATCTTCTTAACACATTGATTTTCCATGAAGAATTCGCAAATCTTGTCCAATATATTTTGGAAGACACCTTATAGCTTCTAATAAGTTAATAAATCTTTAAGGAATTTCTCAAATTTTCCAATATTTTCTAAAATGTTTTACAGGTTACACATATCCTAAAGTTCAGTTAAAAATTTTGGAATATATGAGAATATTCCCGAAAATTCCACCACTCTGTGTTTCAAAATTTGCAATAACTCTTCAGTTATTGGTGCTTAATGATGAGACTCAGAAACTTCTAAACAGTTAAGGAACCTACGGGAATTTTCCAAAATTTCTTGGACCTTTTCAATAAGCTCCACATTTTCTAAAATTTCTAAAATATTTGAGAATGTTCTCGACTGTTGTGTTTTAAAATTCTCTCAAAGCTTCCTCAGTGTACGAAACTCAATATTTAATCAATTAGGTGATTAAATTCCAATTACTTAACTGAATTTCTTCGGTAGCAACTGTGCTCTTTAAAATTTTCCATTAATTGCCCTTTTGCGGCCAATAATTAATGTCGTGTCAGCTTTTAGAACGAATTCGAACGTATGTACACGTACATGGAGAATATATTACGCGCGTTCATGCAAATGCCTTATCGGGGATTACAGACAAGAGGGACAAACGAAGGAATCGGTAGCGATTTTAACGATAATTACCGCGTTGTTATTTGAGAGTAAAGCTCATTATTTTCGCACACAATGTAATCCAGAAAATGTTGGTAGAGTGTTCGGGCGGCGCGCAGGACTACCACATTCCTCTGTTTCTCCTTTTAAAAAGCGGCTTATTCGAGACGCGAATCATGGCGAAAGCTCTCCTCCTCGCGCACAAATACATCCGTGTATGAGGCTAATAAATATCATCCGTGTCGTCTTTGTGTGCTTAGCGAATAAATTATTCCTCTTCCTCCACCACGCTTCCGACGACGACGACGACGACAACAACAGGAGATGGCACAAAGGGTTGGAGGTGAGGCGAGGCGAGGTGAATTAATCCTGGGCAGGAAGTGGACTCAATTTAAATACGTACAGGGTACCCAATGACTATATTTCATTCTAAGATAATTATTAGATGTTATTACCAGTCATAAAATTGTGGTGTTTACAATATTGTTTCAGAAGCTGAAAGAAAAATGACTGACTGACAAATATTAATTACCTATGTAGATTTCACATTAAGATTAAGATTAATTATTTAACTTTAAAAAGTCCATAATGTCCAAAAAGTTTATGTGACATTCTTTTGAGACTTTCACTTTTTCTTATACATCATTGTACTTTTGTATTTTAGTTTGATATTAAAGAGTTAAAAGTGAAACGCCTCGTATACACGCCTTTACCAGTGGGTATACCTATACGTACACGAAAGACTTCACGCAAGATTTAAATGTGTAAGAAGAATAAAGTTATAATTCTGCTCTGTCCAGGTCGTGATTGATTCACGGCCTTAATGCGGCTTAATACGAGCTATTTATCACATATTAAGAATTTACTCCGCTCTAAGGACGTGATTCACCGCTGTTTTCTCGAATTTATTTGATTTTAATCCTGAATAATGGCCCGGCTTTTTCTCTCACCGTGGACCCTTTTTCTCCACTGCTCCCCTTCTGTAATAAGAACGCTTTGTTTTTTCCGAAAACAATTCGCCAAAAAGTCGCCTGCCTCCTTATTATATACACCAGTCTTGACTTTAAACAACTTAACCGTGTTATAACACTAATAAAGCTTAAAATAATAACTGTGTAGGCAATAACTCATTTCTTGCACATTCCGTTACTCAACAATTTTAATCTTCAACACCGTCATAAAAATAAAAGCCTTTTTACTAAATGAACACTTATTAAAATTTAACTATTTTAGAAGATTGATTTTCAGTAATAAAAATAAATTAACATTCTAAACGAGCTCAAAATTTGTCCAAATTTATCTTCTTATCGAAGGCCTTCCACCTTTACCAGAAAGAACACTTCTGTCGAACCATTTCGTCTTCACACATCCTCTCTTATGTACAATATTCTATTTATATTATCTATTATCCAAGCTTTTGTGTTTCACCTCAAAATCTAAAGTAACTCGTTACAATGCCCAATATAGAGACAAATTAAACATTGTGTACAATTTTTCTGAGAATGGAAATGTACCTATATTTGGCAGAACATAAACAAAAGTTGAATAATAAATTAGGGTGAAGTAATACACATAAATTTACACATACGCAACACAGTCACACATACACAAACACATCTGCAAATGTTGACAATAATTCTTTGGAAGTTGCGGCACAGTCTTGTGGCAAACGAGCAAGCATCTTTGCAGGCTCTTGGCAGAAGATAAACAGCTACAAGGAACATCGTTTCGCGAACGAACACGTCTACAATTAAATACGCCACATCTTTGAATTTCTTCCCCAATAAACTAATGCGCTCGGTATGGTACGTAGGACATAACAGTTCGTTTTGCAAAACGATACGGTCGTAAAATACAGGAGGCCACACAGGGACGTTGCCAAATCATCTACAAAATACGTATTCACGTTAGTTTAATTAATTAAAACCAAACGATTAAACTTAAGGGGGTCATAGAGTTTCATAGGATTCTTAATTTTCAAATAATCTTGTCTTTAATTCGGGCAAGTTTGACACTTTTATTAAAAATAGGATTTCATGAGACTCTTGACTTGTTAGGATCTTGTCTTGATTCAAAACAAAGGCACTGGCATTAAAATCGCGAGGAAAAATTATGATTAAGAATTTACTTTTTTATCTCAATTTTTAAATCAATGCAAGATCAAGACTCTTGTCTGTAATTAAACCCTAATTTAATCAATTATAAGCGCATTATAAGTTGATTTAGCCAATGTGCATGGAATACTTTTCGTGACCTCTTTGTTAAGTGTAGGTAATACAATTTTGACAGGATTGTAATCACCACCACGAACGGTAAACAAAATTTACGGCAATCACCGAACGCCTACTGTGAGGCTGAGTGTGAAGACATTCCATCGTGCTGTCGCTAATCAAATTTCTCATTGTACGAGGCATAAAAACGTTATAAGACCATTTCTATTGTGATCTATCTCCGTCATTATTTAATAATGTGTTTTATTGCCCTGTCATTTATTTAGCTGTTTTAGCGTTTGTTTCGTTATCTAATCGACACTAACACTAACCGTTGTTGTTAGGACACCGTCCAAATGGAAATTAATCAAACTGGAAAGCGTTAATGAGTTATTATTTTTCAAAAAAAAAATACTTGTATGAGATTCTACAAAAATTTAGATCATTGTCGACATTATAAAATAAGTAATTGTTTAAATAACAGGACACTAAAGTAAATATACGATGATCTAAAATTTCTTTTTGCTTCTTGTCATGTCCTGTCGATAAAAATTGAATTTGAAAGTCGTTAACTGTGAAGTTTGTAGAAAAAAGAATGTAAAAAATCAGACGCAACAATACATTTATTTAAAGGTTATAATGAAAAGGTAAAGAGTTGTTGACTGATAATAATGCGTGGTACAAGAACCCATTTCCCATTGTTTACCGTATGATGCATCGGCGAGCTGCCTCTTTTAGCCCGAAGCGAAATTTTGGCAACCGATGATCGCTAACGTACACAGCGTTATTATTCATGTGCTCATCCTAAATATACGTCCAATATAAATCTTTCGCGAACATCATTCCAATATTTTTTTATATAGCGACGAGGAACTGATACTCCTTCTTCATCTTAAACCGTTTTTCCAATCGTAAGTTATTACAATGTCTCCCAAAAACCTGAATATGATAATTTTTTTTTTAATAAGGGCTTCAGCCTAATTATTATATTACAGAAAATTTTAGATTTAGTAGCGAGAGAAATAAGTAACTTTTGATGCGGTGTTTTCTTCCGGCTTTTTGACCGTGGTCCGTGGAATTTAACTTTTCCGAACGTTTCGCCGTTCCTTACTGAAGGCATCTTCAGTGGTGACTAGACATAACACTGATGAGTTACACCTCAGCACCTGCCCAGTCACCACTGAAGATGCCGTCAGTAAGGAACGGCGAAACGTGAAAGCCTAAGAACTAAAGTAACTTTTGTTCAATTTACTTTTCTGTCCTCAAATAATAAAGGGATTTTCATTAGACAATAATTTTGAAATAGCTAAAGCTAAAAGTCCAAATTAACAACGATTTAATTTAAGTTTACATTTTTGCAGTTTTTCTCAAAATTGAAAAGTAAAAGTTTCTTGCCCTGCCTTTCTTCCTAAATGTGTATTAACCCTTCCATGTTTTCTCTGTTGTCTGCATTTTTGAAAGAATTTAATTCCATGTCTTAGAATAGGAATATATATTATTCTGAGGACAACAAAATGAGTTCACGAGAGCTTAAGGCTATCATCGCTATAAGAAACGAATAATACATCAATAATCTGTTCAACTCGGTTCTTTCCAGGTGGTAAGCCTCTTAACTCAATCTCTCTACCCAGACCACGTAACGCCTGGTGATGCTGGGATACAACTATTCATTACGAACCTATTTAATATTCTGTTGTGGGTACGGTGGAAATGGATCTTTTCCTTTTTTTCTAAAAGAAAAAAAAAATGTTTTGGTTTTGGTAATCGCTGTTACTATCTACATTTAATTGTAATTATTTATTTCGTATGACGCCTGAAGAAAGAGTGATCGTTTTAATTGGTTCAGAGCAGTTATGGAAAGTGCCAATTGTTTATTATTTGTTTTCGACCGCGGAATGCCGAAAGTATCCTTGGACTTTTGTACAGGCTCCGGAATCTGGAAACGTGACCGGAATCTTGGACCTCATACATTTCAATCATCGTTCTCTTGCAAATCCGTCTCTTTTCAACCATCTTCTCGTTTCTTTCATTCACTTTAATGCCATCCGACGTAATACGCTTCGGATCAGTATCAAAAACTTATTGAAAAATCATAACTCACTTCAATATTCATATCCTTGCGATTAACTACTTAGGTACATAAAAAAAATAATTTTCGTTAACAAGACTTAAGTAAATTTTTCAGAAGAAGAAGTGTACCTAATTATTAAAATGTTATGGTGGTATCTTTATTGCCTTTCCCGTATGCAGGGCCGGACTTACATAAGTAAGGACATCTGAGGCCTATGTCCAGGGCCTCCACGAAAAAGTCACCCCTATTATGAAATAAAATAAATCCTAAATAAATTGAACTGAATTCATAAAAGTGTTCACCTTTTTATAATAATTAGTAAAAAATTTTTGGGCATATCTTTTAAGTGCGGCATTTTGCATTGGTTTTTTAAATTACCAAAATTGTTTTATGCCTATGGACCCCGTGACAGTTAAATCCGGCCCTGCCACTGGACTGCTTGCCGAGCCAGAAAACTACATTAAGGTAATTGGCAATTTGTATATCATCGCTGAAACTTTATGCTGATAGTATTGGTAATAGCGTGATAATTTGCGGATGTATGGCAACGTGTTGAGTGGAGCACGTGTGAATGGGCCATGTGGAGATTGTCGAAAGCGGCCCGACCGTAGAGAATGTTGCAGGACCGCTTCTTCGGCTCCGGGGTCTACGGTTCTCGATCCAGGATTCCTCCGGCATACTTCACGCTTCTCCTCCGCAACCGCATTCAATTCACGAACCATTTCCTAGCGGATGATGGCTCGATGCGTCGTCCATCGACTTTATTACGTTACCATCGACGCCCAAGTACGATGACTAATTGTTATACTATAATAGGTAGTGCAACGTTATTACGAGTACACTCTCGCTATCGTACAATTCTTTATTGCACACCTCTTAGTTTTACTGCCGTCGTCACGATGTCGTTTATGCACTCCATAAAATACGTACTTACCGGCTGCAACTCTCCATGATTATAATTTCTAAATTCGCATAATACGTATAAGTACAGAGAGTTACTTGCCATTACACTCAGACTGGACACTTTGAATAGACGACGCCTCTATAAAGCGGACGAAACTCTCGACTAGGAACTCCTGTAGTTAATTAAAGTTTCTTGTTCCACTGATATCGCGCTAAACATTTTATGGCCATATTTCTAGATAATTTGCGGTTTGTTCTTGTATGATGGTCTTTGGTGATTCTTGGAATGTAGTTGGTGCTGAATTCACGTCCAAAAGTGGAATTTGTAAAACTATCTGAGAGTGATATTTATTTTTATATTATAGCAGGAAATGGAAGTTGAAGGAATGTACAGTAAATTGTCCTTTGGAAGTATTTTTGTACAAACAATTAGTTTTTCCAGAAGTATTGCTATCATTTGGTTCTCTAAAAGGACGAGGGTGTCCTGCTAACAAACAGTATTAAATTTAGGATCACCTACTTTTTGGAAATTTTGTTTTTAGAGTTTCACCATAACAAGAATTTTGATCTGGAGCGGAAATTTAATAATAATTGTTTTAGGCGTTAATTAAAAGTAAATCTATCTCTAAGTACCATCCTTCACACTATGCTTTAGGTTTTTGTTATAAACAGAATTGTTTGTTCAAATACCAAATTTTAAAGTATCCTATCAAGTATTTATTAAGTTGCATAAAAATTTCAAATGTTCTTGTATTAATCTTTTCTTGAATCAAGACAAGAAATCAATAAAGTCTAACTACTAAAGGACATAAACGCAAAGAATACGAATGTAATGAGAATTTTAATAGGATCCCATAAAACCTCTTCCATTTTCTGACATTTGGCTAACACAATTGATAAATCATCTTCACCTTCGCTCTGTTTAAAGCCATTATTCTTAAAATGTGATAAGAACCGATCGATCTGTATCGATCATTTATAAACTTATGATTATTCTGTATAGGTGTGTGACCAGATTTCTTTTAATGCCGATTAAACAAAGCTCAAAACTGTGAAATTATTTTCCAGTCGATATTTAATCTTGTGCGTAGGACATCCGCTGTATGCTGTATTGCTCAATATTAATTTTAAATTGTGTGGAGGATAATTTTCTCATTTCAAATGAAAATACCCCGTGGGAGTCAACATACGTGAAATCGGTTCTAGCATAACGAATCGCCACTTTGTAAGCACAGAAACGCATGAAGTACACGCAATCATAACTTACACGAGTCTACGACACTACTACCACTGTGTACCATGAACTATTCGTGAATTATTGTGCTTCCAACTGAAAATTACGGCAGCATTTAAAAATAAATTATCATTGACCGTGTATGTAACATATTTTCATCCAATAGCCGTGACGATGTCATGTGCCTATTTTACTGTATACGACGATTGCCGGTTACTTTGACGTTTTGATTATAAAGAAGATCGAGCTGTGTAATTTCAAATTGATGTTCTCTCGTACTTAGATCGAAGTAAATCTCTTTTCCATATTTTTTATAAAATAAAATAGTACATACGTAACCATTGACCTCTTGACTCCACAAGAACGAGACAATAAAAGTTGATATTTTTAAATTTTTAAGTTTTGAACTCACTATTAATATATATTATATAGTTAAATAATAATATTCAGTTGAAAATGTGTATTTCATGAATAATTTAATGTATGCGGAAGTGCGGCACATAATTGGAATTTGATACGTTAAAATTGTAGTAGTCTGCTATAATATACTTACGTTACTATTGAAATGAATTTTACATGAAAACGTTTAAGCGTCAATTATTTCTTCTTACATGACAGTAATCTTCAGTAATTATGACTTTGAACGCTCTGATTGAGGAATAAATATTCTTATTTTAAGATATTTTTTATTCTCTCCTTTAAGGCATATCATGATACTTATACCTACCATACGAAAAGTTTGAATTTCTGTAAATGTTTTAAAAATAGCAATCCGAACATACCACATAAACCAGTCATTATAGATGAAAGGTACTTACAGTGGATTTCATTTATTTTGACTTCGGTTGTAACGACCGTTTGGTTATAACAACATAACACATAAGTCCCTTGAATTTAAGAAGTAATTTAAAAAGAAAATTTTGCTGTAACGACTTCGGATGTAACGTCTGTCGATTTCGGTTTTAGCGACTAATTTTAATGAGCTATTAATTACAGGATGCTATAAATCTCATACTGATATTGCGACCGAGTCTAAACACAAAACTTTTTATCTTTTGTTTACATTCACAGATAGTCAGCAGTTGTACTTAGTAATTGTTTATAAATGTTAAGGTTGATAAAGTTAAATCTTAGAATCAGTTGCTGGGTACTTTTCTTGCTACCTAATTTCCTTCTTTCATTCTTTCTTCCTTTCTTTTTATATAGCGACTTCCTGATATAGCGACGGAATTTAAACTGTACATATTTTTTGTAAAAAATTTAAACAGCAATTTGAAATGTAAAGTAGCTTTTGAGGAGTGAAATTGTCCTAACAAAAGTTATCAATTATTAGTTTATCGAATCCTAAACATTGCCATTTGCAATTTTGCTTACAATTTCGCAAAGTATTGTATTAATCGTGGCTCCAATGAGATATTAATATTATTTTAATGCTCTTACAATTTTCTACATATTATCTCATTGGAGAATTACAATAATTGCAACTTGCAATGTTTAAATTAACACCTTTTGTTGAAGCCCACTTTGCATTGTGCCACACTAAAATTTGTAACTATTTTTAAAATGGAAGTTGATTTTCTCTGTAACATTTGATTATTCGTTGGAACAAGATGGTGAAAAATAAAGGTCGTCCTTACGATCCAATAAATCGATGTTTATATCGTGACGGCCTATGATTATGACAAACAGTACTTCACACAGACACAAACATACATACATTTTATGCACACTTAAGTACGCACATACCGTACCTACATTCTCGAACTAGCGAAATAAATTGCGGTCTCCGCCCTCGTAGTTCACAATTCCACCATAATGGCCTTTTCTGCGAAGAGAGAACAATACCTGACTTAGCCGCAACTCCGAGAGCAGTTAACTTCGATTTCATAATTGGAACATTTTTTTTATTGTTTTGCTTTGCCCTTTCTTTTTCTTCTAGTTGTTATTTTCTTCTTCGCCAGTACTGCAATGTATAAAAATCTGTTTGTACAACAACATGGACCGAAGTGTTGGAGTTTTCACGGCTAAAATTCATGGTTGCTTTGATGCGATAATTACCATGTCCTTCTGTGCCACGCCACGATCGTGCATAAAATGCCAAACATAAATTTATTGCCGGAGCTCAAAGAATACACGTCTATCTTTAATGTCACAATTTGTTGTGACGTGTGCAATACACCAGCTTCAACATAATAATGTATATCATCAACTTACTCACGAGTTTTTACTTTTTTATTACTTTGAGGTTTGGCATCTATTAATTTTGTACGTACTTATACACGGTTACTAAGTTATCCAAGCGAAGTCAATTTTGTTGCTTAACAATGTTGAAGAACATTTACAGTGCTCTAATTGGAAATTAAAGTTAATAGGAAAGTGCATAGAATTGAGCGTTTTATGGGCTTGTACTTGAACAGCAAAATCTTGTTAAAGGTCTCGCCAACAAGCATCTTTTGTTATTTTATACTCCATTTAAATGCACCTGTGCCAAATTAAACGAATCGAAATGGTATAAAAGGTAAAGCTACCGCCAAAAACGAAACCTAATTACATGGTTAAATGGGACGTAGCTTAATCTGGCAGTTTTACTACTTGAAATTAAACGTGTTCCCAACGAGCGGAAATCCACGTTTAGTAGCAGTCACTAAAGTTAATGTAAAACCTCCCTTACATACATACACTTGCAATACCTAACACTCCAAATAAAAAAAGTCTTGTTAACTAGGAATTTAATCCTTGATTTCAGGTGAAATAACCACACGGGACAGTTTAGATCGCGAATTTAAAGAGTTCTATGATCTCGTAGCTGAGGCTAGAGATCAGGGGACTCCTTCTAGGGGCTCCCGAGTTATCCTTAAGATCAAAGTTCTCGATGTCAATGATAACGCTCCTGAAATTGTTGATCCACAAGAAGATGTTGTTAGCGTTCGCGAAGAGCAACCACCAAATACAGAGGTCGTTAAGATAAAAGCGATTGATCCTGATAATGGAAATAACGCTTCCATCATATACTCGCTCGTAAACAATAGGGAATCTGACGGCTATGGGGTCTTTACCATTGATCAACTTACCGGCGTCATTCGTACCAGGATGGTACTTGATCACGAAGAAAAGACAATTTACAGGATTGACATTGCTGCTTCCGACAACGGAAATCCACCAAAGCAAACCATCAGAATGCTGAGGGTTGAAGTATTGGACCTAAACGACAATCGGCCCACTTTTACGAGTTCGAGTTTGGTGTTTCAAGTAATTTTACTTTTCTATTGTTTAAAACTAATTGTTTTACTAAATTTAATTTTCATACTTAATAGGTTAAAGAAGATGTTTGTATTGGATTCATCGTTGGATCTGTAGCACCTTCGGAATCGTTAGAAAGTGAAAATATTATCCCTGAAAGTTCAGGTGGGCACGTAATGTACACCCTAAATTCGCTAACATCTGATCAGGCAGATGCTTTTGATATCGATAGAAGCACGGGATCTTTGATTGTTGCTAAACAACTAGACCGAGAGGTACAATCAGAATACAAACTTGAGGTCCGTGCCTTAGACACAAGTGCAATAAATAACCCTCAAAGTAGTGCGGTCACTGTTCGCGTAGAAATTATTGATGTAAACGATAACGCACCAGAATGGTCTCAAGATCCTGTTACGATCCAAATTGCTGAAAATTCAGAAGTTGGTCTACCTTTTTATAACTTATCTGCTTCCGATGCTGATTCGGGAAGTAATGGCGAAATTCGATACGGTTTGGTACAACAAACTCCCGAAGGACAAGCATTCAGCGTTGATCCCCTAACTGGAACACTAACTCTTATGGAAGTTCTAGATTATGAAAATGTCTCCGAATACACACTTATTGTCAGAGCAACTGATCAATCTCCGAACTTAGCAGAGCGACTGAGTACTTCGGTTACTGTCAGAATTATAGTTACTGACTCGAACGATAATTCGCCCAAATTCGTTATTCCGACAACTTCTAACATTTTCATTAGCGATTCTGCCATTGTAGGTATGACAATAACAAGAATTATCGCTGTTGATAAAGACCATGGTGATAACGGACGTGTCACATATGTGATAGCCAGTGGAAATGAGCAAAGACAATTTTCATTAGGATATGATAACGGAGTTCTAACCCTGGCTAAACCAATTTCATCTGCAATGTCCTCTAATACTTATACTTTAAATATAACAGCCAGTGACCATGGTACACCTACAAGGCAAACGTTTATTGTCCTGAACCTTTCTGTGAGAGACGCTAATGACAATCCTCCCAGATTTCACAATGCATTTTATTACGCAAACGTTCCAGAAGAAGCTTCCTCTGGAACGTTCGTAATTAAAGTATCTGCGAACTCAAGCACGGGCGAAGGTAAGTTGAATAATGTATATTTGATAGTAATGCATTTTCATTCATTTTACAAAAGGATATTGCCTGCCTATTAACTTATCTAATTTCCAGTGGTAACAAATTAATTTTCAACTAATTAACTTTCATATACCCGCGTAAGATTATTTACAAGTATGAATATTTATTTCATAACGTGTATAATTACAAGCGATTTGTTAATTACCAGGTTATTTCTTTCCTCTTTTCAGGAAAATATCTGCAGTATTTTATACCCCCTGGTATTGCAAATGACGCCTTTACCATTGACTCATCCACTGGAATAAAAACCCTACGAAAAAAGCACTGGACAGAGAAGATACTGAAAACTACAACATACCAGTTTACGTCCTTGATGCTGGAGAAAGAAATATGATTTCGGCCAAGTCCCAGTTTGATGTTACCACGGTGTCTGTTACAGTTACCGACATAAACGACCACGCTCCTACTTTTCGCCAAGGATCGTGTTATCCACTTGCAATTCCCGAAAACAACAAACCGTCTGTTGTCCACACAGTTGTGGCAAACGATTTAGACAGTGGAAAAAATTCCGAAATTATCTACGCCATCACTGGAGGAAATGTTGCAAACATGTTCAGTATCGATCCAAAAACAGGTCAACTAAAAGCAAGATCGTTAGATAGGGAATCAAATCCTCGTTTCAAGTTGACGATTACCGCACAAGACCGTGGAAATCCACCCCTGAGTGACTTCTGCAACATATCCGTGTTTGTAGAAGACCAAAATGATAACGATCCGATATTTGACAAATCAAATTATATGGCAACAATTTTAGAAGATGTAGCACCCGATACCTCGATCCTCAAAGTACACGCTACTGACGCCGATATCGACTTAAATGGGAGAATTATTTATTCCTTGGCCAACGAAAATCAGTCTTTATTTCGAATAGATAATAAAACTGGAATTATAACTACTACAGGGTAAGTTAATAATAACGTTCATAAGTGTATCAGGAATTAACCATTTATTTATTATTTTTACAGACTTTTTGACAGAGAGAGACAACAGGAATACAATTTTTTAGTCGTTGCAACTGACAGTGGAAAATATGATGCCCGTTCTCAAAGAGTTCCAATCAAAGTTTTGATAGGTGACGTGAACGACAATAAACCGGTCTTTATAAGATATCCATTCAAAGAAAAAGTTTCTGCCTACATTCAACCCGGACAGACGATTTTGAAGGTGTCAGCAACCGATTTAGATCAAGGGACTAATTCCGAAATCGTATATAATTTAGCAAACGACAATAACTTTGGAAAATTTCGCATGAATCCCAACACTGGTGTTTTAACAGCCACCCAGAGCCTTGCAAGTGAAAACGGTCGCACCCTCTACGTTAACGTAGTTGCCACTGATAAAGGAAATCCACCCCAAAGTTCCAACGGTCTCATAGAAATAAACGTGGGCGATATCCCTGATAGTTTTCCCAAACTTCGGTTTCAAAACAGTTCTTACGTTGTTGTTCTCCCGGAAAATGCCAATCAGTTCAGGGATGTCATCCAGATATCTGCTGTGAGAACCGATGGTCGTAAACAGAAGATTTTCTACTCGTTTGGGAACGGTAATGAACTTAATACATTCGTAATTAATTCAGAAAGTGGAATCATACAAGTGCGTGATTCCAAATATCTCGATTACGAACAACGAAAAGAAATAAAACTTGTCGTGGAAGCTCGAACTGATGGAAACCCCTCATTACATGGATATTGCGATGTAATTGTGAAATTGACCGATCAAAATGACAACGCACCAACATTCACACAACAAGAATACACATCTTCCGTTTGGGAAGGGAACAACAAGAGCGCGTTTGTCCTTCAAGTTGTAGCGTATGATGCTGACGAAGGCCGAAACTCAAAAGTTTTGTACCATATAGTGGATGGAAATTTAGATAATGCCTTTAAAATCGAACCAGCTTTTAGTGGAATTTTGAAGACGAACATAGTTCTTGACAGAGAAATCAGAGACACATATAGGCTGACTGTTATTGCGACAGATCAGGGAATTCCCCAAATGACTGGTACTGCGAGAATTCGGATCAATGTAATTGATGTCAACGACAACAAACCTACCTTTCCACCCCATAGTATCATCACAGTCAGTGAAGGTAAGATTTACTTTTTTACTACACTACAATGTTTCATATTAATAAAAGTACCTACAGGTGAAAATAATCTCTGATAAGGGATTGAATTTTTCTTTTTTGTAAATGAATGTTTTATTTTCAGCCACACAAGTAGGAACAGTTTTGACAACAGTTACCGCTAATGACGTGGACTCATTTCCACCCCTAATGTACAGTTTTTCTCAACAAAATGAAGACGAAATTGGAGACGTTTTTAGCATCGACAGATTTAGTGGAAAATTAGTGTTGAAGAAGCCCCTCGATTACGAAGTAAGACAAGAATATATCCTTAAGATTGCAGCCTCTGACGTCGATCATACAGCAGAAACAACACTTACAATACGAATTACAGATGTTAATGATAACGCCCCAAAATTCCTACAAGACACATACAACGCAATATTACCAGGTAAACTAAAACGATACATATTTAGTTTTTAGTCTCTTTTATTTTATTTTTTATTTTTATTTAATGCAGACGGTCAATCATCTGCCTTGATCGAGATTCTCACCGTTAATGCAACTGACATAGACTCTGGAGAAAACACAAGGGTGAAGTACACTCTCTTGACGCCCATATCAGGCTTTTCAATCGGCGAAATGGACGGCGTTTTAAAAGTTAACCAAAGCAATGTATCATTGTCAGAACTTAATGATTATCAAATCACTGTTGTCGCCACCGACACTGGAAAACCCCCACTTCACTCTACCGCATCCGTTAAGATTAAATTAAACGGTGGATCTGGATACGAACCTGCTTTTCAGATGAAATCTTACAGGTAAATATATTCGCATAATCAAATTCTTAATTGCTGATTTTAATTGTTCAAATTTTCAGGATAAAAGTTCGTGAAAACACACTAAAAGGCTCTGTTGTTCTTCAATTGCTGAAAACTTCTCATAAAACCAGTGGCACTGGAAATCTCATTATCTCAAAAGGAAATGACGAAAACGTGTTTGAAATCTCCAATCCTACTGGAACATTGGCACTTGTGAAAAATTTGGACAGAGAAATTCAGGACACCTACAATTTGGAAATAAAATCAATGGACAGTATTGGAACTAATAACTCCATAACTATTTCAATAGAAGTAGAGGATGTGAACGACAACGCTCCAGTGTTCAAACAATCTGATTATGAAGTAAACATCAACGAAGGCACTTCGATCAATACAAGTATTTTGAAAATAATCGCCACAGATTCGGATCTACCTGGAACTCCCCATTCGGACATTGTATATGATATTACATCCGGTAATGACTTTGGATTATTTCGTTTAGACCCCAATTCTGGAGTTTTATACGTAAACAAAACTCTCGATTACGACTCTGGAACAATAGAACATAACATAGTCGTAAGAGCTTGTGATAAGGGCAGACCGTCTCTGTGCACACTAAATTCGTTTCAAATCATTCTTGAAGATGACAACGACAACCCTCCACAATTTCCTGTAATGGAGTATCTTGAATATGTTTCGGAAAATGAACCCTTAGGCACCGCAGTTTTTACAGCCAGAGCAACAGATATGGACAAAGGAGTTTTTGGTAGTCTTAATTATTCGATATCAAGTGCACTTTCCCACGCAGATGACTCCTGGAAACTTTTTCATATCGATTCCATGTCTGGCTTGGTTATCACAAATGCTGTTTTCGACTACGAACAAAAAAATCGTTATATCTTTACAATAAAAGCGACTGACATTGGAGGGAAGACCGCATCCGTTAAGGTTCGGGTCGAAATAGAAAGTAAAGATGAGTTTCATCCTCAATTTACTGAACGAACTTATCGTTTTGTTTTACCCACTCCACCATCTGGAAGTCTTCCTGCAGGGTACGTCGTTGGACATGTTACAGCAACAGATAGAGATAAAGGTCCAGATGGCAGAGTTGTATACCAACTTACAAACCAACATCCGTATTTTAAAATGAATAGAACGACTGGAGCCATTTTAGTTAAGAGGAAAATAAAAAATTCCGATGTTTTAGAAGAAGGAAAAGATGCCAGTCTGGTTATTACAGCAAGTTCTGGTCGACAAGGATCTCTTACAAACATGACAGTGGTTGAGATTGTATTAGATCCACTTGCCGATCCAGGTATTCTTAATGAAAATGGGGCGACTGTTCCTGCAGCCAGTACCGGAATAGCTGATTGGGCGCTCGGACTTCTAATTGCTTTTTTACTCTTATTATTAATTTTCGGGGCTGTTTTTGTTTACCTGCACATGCGAAATAAACGAAACAAGAAAGTAAACAAACCCAGTCTGGGGGGAGAAGCTGTACCATCGCCAAATAATTATGTAGATCCAAGTGCCTTTGATACAATCCCCATCAGAGGTGGTGTAGTTCCAGGGGCTAATAATAATCAATTTGCTCCTCCAAAGTACGACGAAATTCCACCTTATGGTGCCCCACACGCAGCAAGTTCCAATTCTGGAGCAGCAACAACTTCGGAATTATCTGGCTCTGATCAGTCAGGTTCTAGTGGAAGAGGATCAGCTGAAGAAGGTGAAGATGGAGAAGACGAAGAAATAAGAATGATCAATGAAGGACCTTTACAACGTGATTCCGGTATACATCGACAAAACGAAGATGATAATTTATCCGATGTTTCAGTAAGAAACACTCAAGAATATTTGGCTCGACTTGGAATAGTCCATAACGCAACGACTGGAGTTCCCCAAACGGCTACAAGAAATGCGACCACCAAGGACGGTATTCATCATCATCAAAGCGTCCCCCTAGATGGGCTTCGTATGTTCGAAGAAGATGGGCATGGTGACAACGACATTACAAATCTTATTTATGCAAAACTTAATGATGTAACTGGTAGTGATCGCGCGAGTTCGTCAGGTGAAGGCACCGGGGTAGCGACGACAAACCTCGGTGGAACAATGGACCATGTCATGGCGATCGGAGGTTACGGTGAAGTGACGGGAGTAACCCATCAGCCTTCAATGAACGGTTCACTTAGTTCAATTGTACATAGCGAAGAAGAATTAGCGGGTAGTTACAACTGGGACTATTTATTGGACTGGGGACCGCAATATCAACCCCTCGCTCATGTATTCTCAGAGATTGCAAGACTGAAGGACGACACAGCTTCCGTGCAAAGTGCGGCTAGTGGAAACTCAAGCGTAAAAAGCAAAAATTCGGTCGCACAAGTCAAAAGCGTTCCACCACCTCTAATTACCAGCGTAGCTCCAAGAGCCATCGCCATGCCAGTGTTGAATCCACGGGGTGGATCTAGTCATCACTTATCGAGTGTTCATAATCAGGTTCACATGCTTCCGAGAAGTCCTATTAACCATGATGCATCAGGAGCGACGTTTTCTTCATCCGCCGCGATGTCGCCCAGCTTTTCACCTTCATTATCACCTCTAGCTACCAAATCTCCATCTATATCACCATTGGTTGCTCCCGGAATGCCAAATACCCATCGGGTAATGCCCAGGCCACCCCCACAAAGTAGAAGTAAAACTGTCGTCGACACAGAACTAAGAATATGAGACACTCTGCGTGAGTAATAGTGTAATCTTAAGTGATTTGGCTGTGCTACTTAAAGAAAATTTTACGGTAATTTTATTATAATATGTATGTAATACGATGACGTAATTCGTAATGTAAAGACTGTAGTTTTGTGTAAATTTTTGTATATAATTTTTATAAATAGTAATATTGTATTGCTCATTTCATATTGAATGCCATGTTTAGCCATAAGACTGTACTTAGTTAAAAATTGTAAACTAATTTTTTTGTATAAAAAAAAACAGTGAACTGTTAAATTATTGTTTGCAAAGAATCTTTTTTTAACTTGTATTTAAAACGCACAATAGTCCAATGTCCGGACGAGTAGTGATATGTTTACCGTAATTTTATATCCTGTGCCTGTTAAAAAAAACTATACAAGACGATTTGAATGTACAAATAAATGAATGACAAACTTATCTAGGGGGGTTTTCAAAAAGAAAAATAGGTAAAAAGTCTACAGTGTTAAGGAAAAAGCCTCATTTTGTCAAAAAAGGTATTTCATTTATTGAAACTGTCTTATGTCTGTTTATTCCATAGCAAACACTATTAATTTCGAGTACAATTTTGATTAAATTAATTGTAAAGAAATGAGTGATAATTTTCATTTTATTAAGAGCAATGTACACTTAATTCAGTTTTAATTATGCCAATATATCTGTAGAAACCAATAAGAAATATTGATACAAAAAATATTCATTAACATTAACAAAGACTGGTTGAAAGGAAAGCGGTAGTTCATTTTGACAAAACTATACATAAACTAGCTAAGTTTTATTTAAATAAAAAAATACTTTTGTTACCGAATAGCAACTACCTAGACACTACATGAATGTTTATCATAATAGAATTATATATCAATCTATGGTATATGTGAACCAGGATGTGAACATATGGTTTTTGTAAGGCAATTTAATTAAATTTTAGTGTAAAATCTATTCATTGATGTATTTGTTAATAATTATCCCAATTATTAATTGTAATTTTTGGAAATAGTGAATCTAAACGTGAAAGGTGTTTTTTAAATCACTGAATCATAAATGAAAATGTAAGTACTACTCGAGATAAGGAATGTTGTTTGTTAGATAGTGCCTTTTAAGTTAATTGTTTACTGAGAAAGTAAATATATTTATTTCTCACATTTCTTGCGAAAAATCCATACTGCTGAACTTCAACAATAATTGCAAATATTGAGTAAAAAAATTTTAATGTATGTATAAAAAAAATACGCAAACCACTTTTTCTCCCTATATTTCTAACAATAATGTATTTTTTGGTTAAAAAATATAAATATTAAGTTTGTGAATTGAAATAAAAGAAAAAAAAAAGAAATCATTACTGGACCAGCTGTAGTTTAGACACTTTTTATCTATGTGGTATCTATGGTTATCTTTTCACTTTCGTTAATATCTATGTCCCAAAAAACAATTTGACAGGACGAGAATGAAAAGTGTAGTTGGGTGTGGCATTTTTGTGTCTATTATTCGGTGCGTTTTTAATGTATTTTATGCCCAGTTTTTTATTTTGTAGTGTAAATAATTGACTTTTCTTGTTTATCTCTACAGGTAAGCAGATAAGTAGACGCATATCGAAGTTAATTTCAACCCTACTGGCATGTGTGTGGACATGGGCTGCTGTTCACTTTCATTTCAAAACTACATTCGCTAATTACTTAAGGTGAGAATAGACATCATTACTAACATGTTAAATAAAAACAAAAGAAGTGCTCATTAATAATAGTTATCAGTAAATATGTTCATATAATTCAGTGATAATTCATTTTTTACTCTGTAGCATGGCCTAAGAAGAAGAATATGAACGAGAACAGATTCATTTGAAGTCCATCAGAAAAAAGAATTTCTCCATTGCGGTGGTATATTCCTTTCTGTTGGTTAATACATTCTATTGACTAATCCTTTGGGGGATTTCCATTTAAACTAAGTTAAGGTGAGAATTCATGAATATGATTATATATTTAATATATCTGTCGATGCATTAGATTACCAAGTTATATTTTCAAACCCAGCTTATTACAGTATATTGAAGACTTTAGTTAGTCTTCATCATTCAGTAACTGACATTCTTTTGAACCTATTGTTTAACGATGAAGTTATAAAAGCTTTTCTTCTTTGTAAAATTTACCTATTAGACAAATTAAAAAAATATATTTGTGAATGTTGTGTGTATATAATGTGGAGTGTTTATTTAATTCGTTAGAATTAGGATAGAGGATGAATTCTCAACTCTATTAATGTACCTATAGGTATGTACATATAAATACAAAGTGAAAGTATCATAAAATAATCGCTTTTCATTTTACAATTTGTACGTATGCATTTGAGCTTTTGACTGTTTAAAAAAGAGAATCAAGGAAAATGAGAAAAATAATTCTTGGACATACGTTTATTTTGATTGCAACTGTACATTATTCTGTTTACTTTTAGTACTATTTGTCTTTTTGTTTAAATGTTTGAAGTTTCTAGCAAAATTAATGACATTAAGCTGTTTTTTTCCAAATGTTACTATTTCACTTGAATTTATATGCATCTTATGTATTTTTTTAATAAGATAGTTAATTCGTGTTTTGTCCTTTTTAACAGATTGGTCGCCGATTGACAGAACACTGAAGTAATACCTTTTTACTCTTCAATTTGCCACATAGAAGTTAATTTTTCAGCGAAGGACAACATCTTGAAAGTTTACTTGGATTCCACTGAAATATTAAAAGGATGCAGATCATCGTGCACTTCGTTGGAGAATTCATTTTCTTCTTCCCCTTTGGAACATACATACACTGCAGTTAATTAAGGTAAGAATATATAACAATTACTTAAAAATTGCTCTGTATTAATCTTGTTGCTACCCCATCTGTTTCAGGTCGTCGTGGGAGAAGAAAAGAAGATCCCGTAGTTAGAACTTTTTTATTTTTGTTTATTAGATTTCATTTGTTCATTCATATTTTGTTTTGCATGCTCATCATTCAATTCATTCATTTGTTTGTTGTTTATTAGAATTGATATTTTATTTTGCATGTTCTCTTGCTTACCTCTTCGCTTTGCTTACTGCAATTCTTACTATCACGCTTTGCATTTACCCTACATGATCCGCAGGATTCAACGTTTCGTTATCTTGCTTGTTCCTTCTCATCCAAGGCGTAGGAGCAGAGGCCTTCCCGAGTGACTTGCCTTGGACTTAGCTTTTTAGTTGTTCTTTGAAGTGTCTTATACACTTCTCGCGGTCTACTCGAACGTCACTTCCTTTCAGACTGTTTGGTGTGGGTTATCTGGAATAGAAGCAATAGGCGACTGCCCAGCTCTCACAGGCGAAATCTGTCCAATCTTTTCTACCAAATTCTATTAGTTTTTGTCGTTAGTCCTTTGTAGTTTAGTTAGTTAATACACTGCACTATTCGCTTACAGGTAAAGGACATCAATCGAAGACTGAAGACATCATACTTTATTCTTTTTCATTTATTTTCTTGTATTTTTCTCGTACAGGTATTTATGTGCATTTATAAACTATTAAACTATTATGTTAGTATTTAAACGATAAATTTGTAGCAAAAAAGTTCCTCTGATACTCAAAACTTTTCTAAATTGCCTTTTTGGTAAAATTATTAAAACTAAATAAAATTTTAGTCATTCAAAATATATTGGCGGATAAGGGTTGGCTGTAAGGGGTGATTGTGGAGGCCACGGAGTATTGGAGGGGCTTTTTTAA
The DNA here is from genome assembly GCA_029378335.1 of Agrilus mali. NCBI lineage: Eukaryota > Metazoa > Arthropoda > Insecta > Coleoptera > Buprestidae > Agrilus > Agrilus mali. The sequence goes on along the minus strand of CM055657.1, from coordinate 3,549,452 downwards.
TCCAAATATAACTTTTAAATGTTAATATAATTAGGGTCTAAGTTTTTCGTGTTGTAATAAACACTAGAAAAGAACGGAAGGTATTGGTAGTCATATTGAATTAACCTTTTTGTATTGTACATGTAGGATTATTAGTTTAACTCGTTCTAACATACCTGCAAATACAATAATATAAGAACACAAACAACTTGTTATTTTTTTTGTAAATATTTATTACAACATGAACGACATATAAACTTTTATAATGATCTAATTGTATTTTGTTGTTTATTTTCTCTTTCAGGTATTTTGTTTTGTACTGTTATATTAATATAATAATCGTAATTTAATTTGTACATTTTCTATTGTTATTACTTTAACGTTATGTTATATATGTATTATATGATCCTAAAGTTTAATGTATTATGTGTGCTATTATATAAACATTATAAATATATATTCCTGTAGTAAAATGTAAACTTGTAAAATTAATAAATCAATTAAAATTATATATCTGTTTTCTTCAACTATATAAAACTGTAGTAGACATTTTATAAGTAAAAGACTCTTTGAAATCATTAATTCGACCAATATATATTTCTAAAAAAAGGCCCGTTTTTATGGTCTGATACAAATGTTGAAATTTCATCAAACATTTTATTTTTCGAAAATACCTCCTGCGACCTATGCTCTCCTGATACAAATGGTCAAAATTTAAGCTAAATTTTAATTTTTGAGGTTATACGAGGGTTGATCAATAAATTAAAAAAATACCTCCTGCGACTTATGGTCTCCTGATACAAATAGTCAAAATTTAATCTAAATTTTAATTTTTGAGATTATACGAGGGTTGATCAATAAATTAAAAAAATACCTTCTGCGACCGATGCTCTCCTGATACAAATGGTCAAAATTTAAGTTAAATTTTAATTCTTGAGATAATACGAGGGTTGATCAATAAATTAAAAAAATACCTCCTGCGACTTATGCTCTCCTGATACAAAAGGTCAAAATTTAAGTTTAATTTTAATTTTTGAGATTATACGAGGGTTGATCAATAAATTAAAAAATACCTCCTGCGACTTATGCTCTCCTGATACAAATGGTCAAAATTTAAGCTCAATTTTAATTTTTGAGATTATACGAGGGTTGATCAATAAATTAAAAAAATACCTCCTCCGACTTATGCTCTCCTGATACACATGGTCAAAATTTTAGCTTAATTTTAATTTTTAGGCTTATACGAGGGGTAATCAATAAGTTTCGAAAATACCTCCTGCGACTTTTGCTCTCCTGATACAAATGGTCAAAATTTAAGCATATTTGTAATTTATGGGCTTATACGAGGGCTGATTAATAAATAATGAGACAACCAAAATTTTTATTTTTGAGCATTTTTCTTTTTTTGTATTAAGAGAGCATAAGTTGAGCCAGGTCTTTCTATAGTCTTAGTGCCAACAAACATTAATATGTATTAAAGAACACATCGTCGAATCGCTTTAACTTCATTTTTTCTTTATAGGGAATGAATTAAAACAATTTTTCACCTTTCTAAGTTTATTGATAGTCCAATAGGATTTTACATTATTTAACAACCAAGATCTATAGAACAACAATCAATAAATCATATACACATTTTAATATTATTTTATTACAATCGAAACAAAATTGTATACATTCCATTAAATACTTAAGTATATACTTTTACAAGTTCATTAATATAATAATAATATTAACATTCAAATACAATATAACAAAATACTTGTTAAAGAGAAAATACACAACAAATTAAAATACAATTACATCATTATAAAAGTTTATGTTGTTCGTGTTGTTATAAAAACCGAAAAAAAGACACCAAGATGTTTTTTTGTGGCACTTAAATGATTTTTTCCATGTTATTGTATTTGTTGGTATGTTAAAATGCGTTAAAATAATAATCCTACATGTACAACAATACGAAAAACTTAATTCAGTACGTCTGCCAATAACTTCCGCTCTTTTCTAGAATTTACTACAACACGAAATACTTACTTTTATTATATTAACATTTAAAAGTTATATTTGGATTAAAAAAGCCCCTCTAATACTCCGTGGCCTCCACAATCACCCCTTATCCGCCAATATATTTTTAATGATTAAAATTTAATTTAGTTTTAATAATTTTACCAAAAAGACAATTTAAAAAAGTTTTGAGTATCAGAGGAACTTTTTTGCTACAAATTTATCGTTTAAATATTAACATAATAGTTTATAAATGCACATAAATACCTGTACGAGAAAAATACAAGAAAATAAATGAAAAAGAATAAAGTATGATGTCTTCAGTCTTCGATTGATGTCCTTTACCTGTAAGCGAATAGTGCAGTGTATTAACTAACTAAACTACAAAGGACTAACGACAAAAACTAATAGAATTTGGTAGAAAAGATTGGACAGATTTCGCCTGTGAGAGCTGGGCAGTCGCCTATTGCTTCTATTCCAGATAACCCACACCAAACAGTCTGAAAGGAAGTGACGTTCGAGTAGACCGCGAGAAGTGTATAAGACACTTCAAAGAACAACTAAAAAGCTAAGTCCAAGGCAAGTCACTCGGGAAGGCCTCTGCTCCTACGCCTTGGATGAGAAGGAACAAGCAAGATAACGAAACGTTGAATCCTGCGGATCATGTAGGGTAAATGCGAAGCGTGATAGTAAGAATTGCAGTAAGCAAAGCGAAGAGGTAAGCAAGAGAACATGCAAAATAAAATATCAATTCTAATAAAAAACAAACAAATGAATGAATTGAATGATAAGCATGCAAAACAAAATATGAATGAACAAATGAAATCTAATAAACAAAAATAAAAAAGTTCTAACTACGGCATCTTCTTTTCTTCTCCCACGACGACCTGAAACAGATGGGGTAGCAACAAGATTAATACAGAGCAATTTTTAAGTAATTGTTATATATTCTTACCTTAATTAACTGCAGTGTACGTATGTTCAAAAGAAAATTTCCAACGAAGTGTCACAGTAGTAATCTTTCTATAATCTAGATCACCTCTGCTTAGCCAATCACTTGGATCCCCGCTTGAAATTGTTGTTAACAGAAGGTAGAACTCGTCGGTATAAGTGCTGTCAGAATTAGAGATCGTCGATAAATTGCAGGAAGACGTCATGTCGTTGAAGAGCAATAACCGTTGGAACTGCTCTCAAATGTAAATGCATGTATCTGTTTTGGTAGTAGAAGAATAAAATGTTAATGACATGTACAATATAATATACTAATATATTTTAAATATATTTTTATTTCAAATGTTTAATACATAATGTTTAGTTTTTTTAAAAAAGCATTATAATTACTTGTGTTTTATTTAAAAAAAAACGATTATCTTTTTAACTAAAACATAAGCGAGTCACGAGAACTGTTAAGTTAAATTAAACACTTGGTAAGTTTAACAATATATTTGGTTGTTTCTCCAACAATTGTTTCAATTATTACACCATTTTTGATAGTATCAACTTATGCTTTCAAATGATATAATATCCGAAACAACTGTTACAGAAGCAAATAAATACATCATTAATTGTTTCTACATTTCCTTGATGGAAATCCATTTCGAATTATTTATATCAAACTTACATTATTGTTTTATTTAAGACAGTAATTTAGGAAAACTTAGATAAGATAATAAAGGTAAAATCAAGAGCAGGTACATATAAATTATTTTGTAATTTATGTCACAAACTTTACTTTCTAAAAGCTAAAACAAATTTTAAAAACAAAAATAAGGTAGAATTTAGTTATGCTAAGAATTAATTTAATTGTAAACAAACATATGTCTGTCAAGTTTCTCTTAATAAATAGTGAAAACTAAAAGTGCCTTTTTATTATTGTGTATCATGCAGTTTCATCAAGTATCGACATACCTACAAAATCAGTTAAATTGTGAACAGTTTTTCTCTAATTGTATTCTGAAGTCTTTCTACAATCACAGATTACATACATGGTAAACACAAAAAAGAAAGCAGTTTGTTTATAAATTTATACATTAACAAAAAAGCTTTATATACGTTTTCTAAATAAGGTTCAAAAGGATGTCTGTCAGTTACTGAACGATGAATACCAGTTTTCAAAATGTTCTAATAAAACGGCTTTAAAAATGTAACTATTAATGGAGATATTAATTATGGTATGATTCTCACCTTAATTTAGTCCATATTGAAATCCCTCATAGGATGTCAGCAGCAACTGTATCAACCAAGAAAATGCAGAATGGAATGCATCACTGCAATGAAGAATTCTTCCTTCCAGTGAAATCCAGACCAACTTCAAATCTGTTCCTGTTGATATTCATCTTCTTAGACCAGACTACACAGTAAAAATGAATTTAACGCTTATATTATATGAACAGTTAATTATTACTAATGAATAAGTTTTTTATTTATAGTTAACAAGTTAATAATTACGTTTATTGTTACCTTAAGTAAGTAATTGCAGAATGAAATGTTTTTCTTTGCTTAATCATTAATAAAGACTATAAAGAAGAACTTTTATAATTAAACTCAAGGTTAAAAAGAATGTCTGTAAGTAACTGAATGATTGATACTAATGTTTTCAAATTATTGTAATAAGATGGTTTTGAAAATCTAATGTATCAATGGAGATATTAAGTATAAAATAATTTTCATGGATTCTTACCTTAATTCAGTCCATATTGAATCCCTTGTAAGTTGAGTCAGCAGCAAATGTATTAACGAACAAATTGCAGAACGGAATGTATCATTACAATGGAGAATTCTTCTTTCTAATAGAATTCAAATGGTCTTCCACCTGTCCTAATTTATATTCATCTTCTTAGGCCACACTACACAGAAAAAAATAATTAACCTTCATATCATACGAAAAACACTTTTACTGATAACTATTACTAATGAGTACTTTTTCTATTTATATTTAACGTGTTAATAATTACGTCTATTCTCACCTTAAGTAAATGCAGAATTAAACGTTTGAAAATGAAAGTGGACAGCAACGCAAGTCCACAAAGATAAACACCATTGCACACAATCTACCACTCCAGTAGAGTTGAAATTAACTTCATCTGCCAATCTGTAAAAATAGATATGAAAGGTCAATTAATTACATTACCAAACAACGAACAGGGGGATGAAATGCAATAAAAACCCACCGAAGAACAACGAAATCACAAAAATGCCACACCTATTCATTGATGTTCATTGATGAGGCCAATCAACCATAGATCTATCAGTCTATTATGACGCCAACTGTCAACTTATTTTCTAGAACATAGATACTTGCGAGAGAATAATCATAGATGCTACATAGTTGCTTATTAAAACGTGCCGTTTTTAATGTATAATTTAAAATGATTATTATCAAAGAAAGATACTGCAATAGAGTTACCAAATTATAATAAGCAAAAACAAATCTGTATGAAAATTATTGAATTGAAATAACATTAAAAGTAACATTTTACTATTTTATTGCTATTTTTACTCTATGGGTTCAGTATTGTTGTTGCTGTCGGCCATTATGCTCTTTTAATTGTTGGCGCATTGTTGTTGCTGTCAGCCATTATGCTTTTTTAATTGTTGGCGCATTGTTGTTGTTGTCGGCCATTATGTTTTGTAATTGTTGACCCATTGTTGTTGCTGTTGATTATTAAGTTTTTCTAATTGTTGACCAATTGTTGGGAATGTCGGCCATAATGAATCATTATCAATTCTTTTATTGCTTTGATTACTGAATTTTTGAATAAAATGCAATGTGTCGACATCTGATGAAGAAAGATGTGTACTGTTCTATAACTGGCTATGATGAATTTTAAATAAATTAGAAATCTAAGTTGGTGATACATATTTATTTTTATATTTCTTTTGCAAAAATATGTTTATTTTTAAAAATCTACTAATGCGAGCCCAATTTTCATTTAAAAAAGAGCTAGTAAATTAATGTTAAATGTCAATTTCTTAAATAATTACTAAAGCGAAATTTATGTCCCATATGTCAATAAAAATAAGTGTGTTGGTAGGCTCCAAGCCGCCGATATTTGAAAATGATAGTTTAAATGGAAAGTGGTTCTGCACGTTCCATGTTTGCAGTTAATTGGAGCGAGTGTTTCATCCATTAGTTGGGACTTTTCCTTGTCTACTTTCGTAATTGGTCACGATTTTCCCGCGCAGAGCCTGGATAGCTTGCAGATCCGCTAGCAGGGCATCGACCGCCACCGCTTGCTAGGGAGTGGTGCCCATTGCCACCAATACACAATCAGACTTGTGTATAGTGCGTTGCGACCATTGGTCTACAATTTGTCGACCAATCATTGGGAAAGTGCCGTCGAAAATATCCAATGTAAGTCCACAAATTATCAAACATCTTCTGTTAAGTTGAAGCTGGGGATGGACCGGCAAAATACAACTGAAATTTTCAATTTTTCGGGATTTTCTTTATTTCGATGTTCGTTTCCATTGACTTGTTCTGCTTTCTAACAGTAATGGCGATTGCTATATTGAATTGTACACAGAAGAATTACCACAACACTTCCATCTTCGTACAAAAGTGAAAGTGCTTCGGGACTGTATATCCTTTTAAAATACAATTTTTTCCATTAATCATTATCATAATTATTAATCATTTTAACGTAGTACTTCCACGTATGCTTAATGCGTTTTAGTGCAACGATTACGAAAATTAAAATATTAAATTCGTGTTTCTATTCAACTAACAAGCTTAATTTGTCATAATATCAAAGTACTATTAAGTACCTCCTTTTGTAACAGTTTACTTTTGAAATTATTTGATTATTTCAAACTGTTTCTAATTATTATAACCTCTAAAATTTGAATGAGTTAGTGTGTTGTAGTTTCTAATAAGTCATTGTATTTTTCTGTAAAATACACTGCCAATATGCAAATTAACGTTTTAAATATGTGGCTGATATTTAAATTGAACAGTTTACATGTGAGACGAGGAACCACGAAATATTACCAATATGGAGCAAATCACCACAGCCGATGGCCAAGTGGTAATGCAGGCTGTAACCCCACAACAAGTACAAGTGATGCCTATGAATACAACAGGTCAAGTGATACAGGGTGCAAATGGACAACAAATTATGGTACACACAGTGCCCCAAAATGGCCAAATTCAAGTGACACCGGGGGCACAGGGCTTGCAACAGATTCAAGTAGTGCCTGTGTCCAGTTTACAGGCTAGTACTGGACAGGAACCGATTCTTCTTCAGCAACCACAACAAGCTCAAATAGTGCAAACTGCAGATGGTCAAACTTTCATTTATCAACCTGTTTCTATTGATAATTCTACAATTCAGTCTGCACAACCAACAGGTAAGAATTAGTTTTAATACTTTGTGGATGAAAATAAATCTGTTGTGGTTCTTTGAGACCTTTAAAGCACCATACTTTTCATGAATGTAAAATGTAATTAAGAATTCAAGGATCAAGCACTTTAAACTCTTTGCAAAACCTTTTAAGGTTCATTTTTCATTATATATTTTATATTTGGATACAGCACTTATCAGTTACGACTGTCAATTGATTAAAAGAGAAACAAAATTTTCTAAACAGTACCTACACATGTAGATATTATAAAGCATGTATAATAGCTGTTGGGGTAAACTAATTCAGTTGTGGCTATGAAAAATTTAATTTTTACAAATATTTGTACTTTTTAGTGTTAAACATCAATGGTAATTTGGTTCAACTTGCCAGCAGTGCTCAACCCTCGGCGACGGGGACGTCGCAAACAACGACAGCAGCTTCAGCTGTAGTACCTCAGACAATTGCTGCAGCAGCTGCCCCTAATCAGATAGCTATGTCTAATGGGAACATAGTTATGGTAAAGAGTTGTCCTGATGTATGTCTGGATACTAACTAACTTTTTGCTTTTAATTTTTAGTAATGTTACTAATCCTTTCCTTTATTTTTCTTATTGTATCTCACATTCTCTTTGTGAAATAAATTTAATTAGAAGAAGTATAAATACATTGATTTATTTTTCAGATGGTCCCTGGAGGTGGAGTTTCTCAAATCCAAAGGGTTCCAATTACAGGTACAGAATTTTTAGAAGAGGAACCTCTATATGTTAATGCTAAACAATACAGAAGAATACTGAAACGAAGACAGGCAAGAGCTAAGCTTGAAGCAGAAGGGAAAATACCGAAAGAAAGACCAGTAAGTATTTCAATTCTATTCGGTATACTGATTAATAATAACAAATTAATATAATAATTATGAGCCGTTAGCGCTTGGTGTAACATATTCAATTTGTTTATTTAATTTCAGAAATATCTGCATGAGTCTAGACATCGACATGCCATGAACCGTATAAGGGGAGAAGGTGGAAGATTTCATTCAGGTTCAGTTAAAAAGAAAAAGTAATATTTGAGAAATACATTATATACGCAATTTAATATATTTTTGTCTGGATTTCAGAATGGAGGAAGAAGAGAGACAGAGACAAAATCAGCAGCAACATCATCAACAAAGTTATCAACAAAGAAGTATTGGAATGACATTCAACAGTTCGTTGGACAGTTCTATAATTATTGAGGTAAACAAGTAAAAAGTTTAAGCAGAATACGCGTAATTAATTATTGTGTAAATACTTTTTTTTCGTTATAGCCTATAACAGTGCCAGTGGAAATAAATGGTGACGCTCTCCCAATAGGTGATGGACATTAGTGATTTTAGGTTTTTAGCACTTTTTTTTGTACATAACTTAAATTAGAACAGTGTAAATAGTGATTCTAATTCATTTTCTTTTTATTTTTTATTTTCTGTGTAAAGACAAGCACTTGTGTTATTTATTTGTTAATTTTTGGTGTTACTATTCAGAATCTAGCAATGACTCAGTAATTAACGCTAATGACGATGCGAATATGTAAATAAACCGATTTTGTTGTACGTTTTTTTATAAACATTGTTATATTTTTATAAGGTAAATTAGAAATGAACTTGAATAATTTATAAATATGTATCAATTGTAGAAGTTATTTGTAATAAAAAAAAGTAGAAAACGTGACTTTTATTCCTGAAATAAAATTATTAACAGGTTCTGATTACTAAAGTATTTATTTTTAGTAATAGATAAATTAATTTAGTTAATAATTGGTGTAAAAGTTGATTATTCGTTTACTGATTAAACTAAATTCTTTGAGAAATTAAAGAGTAACTTTGAAGTATTACCAAAAATGTTGTTCCATTAATTTAAAGCGTTGGTATTTTAATCGATAAGACATACTGTTCGACTTTAACTAAGCAATAAATAAATAGAATTTTAAATAAAGAGTAAACATTCTAATGGACTAGAAAGAATAATGACTATTACTATAGGAAATTAAATTGCCACGTTTATTACGTTATACACAATTGAATTAAAATAAATAAAAAAAATATATTTAGAATAAAATGAAAGAGTCTACTACTTTTCTAAATTGTGAAATTTAAAAAAAAATTATTTTCGTAGCCTAAAATTATAAATATTTTCAACTTTTTGTTGTTTGACAACAACAGGTTAAAAATGTTTCAGAGATTTTCTAATTTGGCCATAAATTTGAAAAAAGAGATTTTGAGGTCACTTTATTTGCTGAAATAGACATGTAAATCAGAAATAAATTAAATTTGCAAATATATCTTATTTTTATAGTCATATCTACTAAATAGAGGTATTTTTTCGAGTAATTAGGCAATTATGTTCATGTAGAAGTTTCACTCACTACACTACATTTGGTTAAATAAATTAAAACGTAAACAACTTGTGAATCTACTGCCTTCTTTTATAGCACAAAATGCACCGTCTTAACCAGATCTATTAAAAAAAGTAATAAATAAATTGTTAGTGTAGAGTTAATTCTTTTTATAATTAGTTTAAAGAGAAGTACAACTTCAAAATATATTTTAATTGTTAAGAAAACTTGTAAAAGACTTCCATAATTTTTAAAAGTAGTGCATACAGAATTATACAATGTTTGTTGCCATGTTAGGGACAAATTACGAAAATGTGCATTAACTAAACTAAGAAAATTTATGATATAAAAGCTTCTGCTACAGTAATGCTTAAAATTCCTATCTTCATGGTAAATTTCCATTATTGTTTTAATTCCCATGCAGCCAGCAGAACTATGAATATTGAATTTCAATCATGTTCGAATTTACATAAATGAACTCTGGGTGAATATAAAATTATTGACTTGGTTTAAAAAACGTACTTGTTCGAAACTGTTATTTTGGGTCGTTCGACTTTGTTTCAGGTTATTAGGGTAAATTTTGGATGTTGGTCTTCATAAATAAACACATAGTAGTAGGTACATGCAAGGAAATAAAAATAAATGACCAAATTATGCGATTATCCGGCATATGTCTCATTTTTCAAAATAGTTTTAAAATAAATTATCAGAAAATATTCTTCGCCGCCTCTGGTTGCGTTAAAATTATTTTCTATTCTTAATATTTCCAAGATATATGGGCACCGTTACAGTAATTTCTAAGACGATAATTTATTCGTATTCAGCACCTGATGTTGGTATTTGTAACATGTATTTTGTAATCTTATTTATTCTTAAAATATGCATTCATTTATGTTTGTGAAAAGTGTCTTGTATGTTTCATTTTAATAAAAAAAAAAAAAAGTTGATGAAGCTTTTGAAAGTGGCTAAAATTAAGCTGAACAAAAAAAGTTGTCAAATTTCAATAGCTATGTTTAAAATAGCTAAAAAGATGTTTACTAATTTATATTTATTGCTAATTAATATACTTAATAAATTAATCAGGCCAGAAATTATCGATGAAAATACTCAGATCAGAGGCGTATCAATCAATAGAAAAGCGAGTTCCCTTTTAGTTTTCATTTTCAAATAAAATACATTTATTTGAAAATTGTAATTTCAATTAATATAATGCAAAAAAAATAAAATGTTTATTTATATTATACGTTGAGGTCACACAGTTAGTACTCCATATTTACTGGAAATTTTAAAGATCAAAACCCTAATAAAAAAGAAACTTTTTTGTTCTACTATCTGTTAAATTTGTTTAGTCACGAAATGCAATTAGTAAAAAGTTTAAGGTTTTTGTGATGCCAATTGGGGGACGTAATTGTTTTTAAACAACCGCTTTTAAAAAGTAATAACCGTTAAAATTAGACACTAACCATTAAAAAATGTAACCAACGAACCCACATCTTTCAAACAAAATTGAAAAAAATGTAGGTCAAACACAAATACCACAAGAGGAAGAACCCAAAAATTGGAAAGGCATTAGCATTGTCGTTTTAGTTTCGTTTAAGCCGGAAACGCTTGAAGGAGTATCACCGGTAATTACAGATGCACATTTACAATGAGTGCTTATTATCATCATCTATATCTTTAGGTGGGTATTTAATCTTCTAATATAATCTTTTCATTTGAAAGAACACGATCACTAGTGTGGTATAGTAGGTAACGTAAGTTGTAATGTTTTTCAATAGGTAAAATGACCGTTTTCAGATCCTAGCAGTTGCTATTACTATTCAAAACCACGTCTGAGCAACAGGCTGTGGTAGCTTGAGGATTCGATGGGTGTCTAGTGCATGGTATTTTGTGTCAGCCCCACTGGTCTTAGCTCTTCGATAAAAACGCAGTCTCCACATGCTGGTTTCTAAACCCACACGTGTCCACTGAATTGATTGCGAATTATCATCATCATCATCATCGTAATATTCACCACCGTCGATACAAAAAGGGGCGAGCAAAATTACGTATTGAGAAAAACTGATAAGAACAAGAGGCTTATCGAAAGCAACAAAAAGGGACTTTTGTTGTGATTGTGATTGTGTTGGTTTGGTGCAAAATCTTAATGCTAACCGTGTGCTACTTGCGGAAAGTCCATCTGGTAACTAGGGCCGTTCATGGAGTTTTTTTACCATTTGCAAATCAGAACCGGTAGAGGTGAGTACAGTTGCAATTTTTATACTTTTGTTCATCGTATTACAAGGTCAATGGATTTATAAAATGAGACTGTTCAATGCAATCATGGTCTAATTGATTTTATAACCATCAATTTACTCAAAGCTCTTCCGCGTTATTATTACCTACCTACCTACCTATCTACGGGTGAGCTTTCAATAAAAATTTCCGAAACGAATCGAAATTACTTCATCTTGAAGTGTTTCTATTATAACAACGATTAAGATTGTATGAATGGACTTTTATTAATCTTTTGATGAATTTGAGCGTAAGTCAAAGAGTTTTTGAAAGTTAGGTACGTGTCCAAAATTTTAAAGAATAAGCCAAAAAAGTCGCAGAAAGTGAAAACAACAGTTTAAAGAAAAAGAATATATATATAATATATAAAATCATTACTCGTTGGTGTTAAATTTAATTTTTAAACGCCTCAGATATTAAGATGGCGATGTTTGTTTAAACCTTATTAATATTGACCAATTTTTGAAAAAAAAAAAAAACGGGAGCGTTATCATGACATTCCATAAAAAGATGTGTGCTTCACGTTTAATTCATCATTTTAATCTCCAGTAGATACAAAAATTAATATTACAAAACACAAAAAAGATACCGTTAAAGTTTAAAATTTTAGAAACTGTACTTAATGTAACGTTTTTGTTACGATTGACCAATTTTGTGCCCATACCATGCTTACTTATAGGTTTAACTGATTAAAAACAAGAGAAAAGATAAATTGTTGAATTAGGTATTATAACGGAAGTGTGGTGTGTAAAAAAAGATTTAACGCTATTAGAGCGTTAAATCAATAAAGATGCTATCATTTTAACAATATAAAAGTGCCCAAAAAAGATACAATTACTCTCTCTCTTTTTTGAACGAAGAGTACCTACCTATTATATCTAACATTTCTTTTCAAAACTAACTGTACCTAATATAAAATTAGAATATTTTGAACGGATGTAATAATTTATATTAAATTAAAAGCTTATGGTTTGCATTTTGTTTTCTAGTTGCAAAAATACTGATTAATCTCACGTCAATTCAAAGTGTGTCACTTTCAGATTGTCGTGTTAAGTGACTAATTTAAATAATTATTATCTCTTCCCTGGCCGGCCGGCAGGTACATACATGAGTACGAAGAAATTCGCGAAAAAAGTGTCAGATGGCTTTATTGCACAACCAGTAGGAACATCTTGTTAGCAAAAAGTCTTAACGGTTCTTAAACGCTTTCATATAGTAAAGAATTCATTACTTCTGTCACATAGTAGCCTTCCATCCTTTATATTCAAAATACACTCTATGAATAATCTACCAATGTACTCTATACGTATTTATAATGATAATGAAATAAGGTTTTAGAAACAACTAAAAGAGTTCTTAATTATAGGAACAAAGGCAAAAGTATAATTAATTAATTAATCAAAACTAATAACAGCATACAATTTGGCCCAAAAAGTATGCAATATGTTCATTGAGGGCAAACTATAAGTTAAATTAAAAATTATCAAATAAAAGTTGTTTCTTATTTTAATACAACATCCTCTAGATTCTAGAACATCCAAATTTAATTTTCTCCTACAGGGTGAAGAGAAATTGCAAAAATAAGATGTGGTTTAAATGCCAGCATACTTAAATATTCGTCCATTTAAAAAAAGTTACAGAAAAAAGAATCCCAAACTATGGACCTAGCAATAAATCACGGCGATATTCAGATGTTTATTATTATTATTGCCATTTTTTTACACCCTGTATGGTAAATTAAATTTGACTGATCCAGAGGACGTCGTATTAAAATAGGAAAAAGTTTTTATTTATTTTATAGGCTGGTCACAATGTGCATATTGCGTACTTTTTGGGCCACACTGTAGATATCAAAAAGTCTGCAAAGGTAAAAGAATTACAAAATTATACTCAAGGGTCTAGAAAACAGTTTGCTGATTTTGCTTAAAAGTTTATTATGCCAGACAGGCAGAAACCTAAAAAAATTATTAAAAGGACACAGAAATAGTTACTTAAAGTAGTTCCAGTACTAAACTATGCATCTGCGTCTGACGATAATAGAGTTTGACAAAAAAATTATTATGGAGATAATTAATAAAACTTGAGGAATTTTATGGCATATTATATAAAGTAAAACTCGTTTATTACATACACATACCGGAAAATTTTAAGGAATAAGAAGTTCAAATCTATAAGGAATTATTCAATGACTCATCAATGCCCAGGCTAAGCCCTTGGACCTGGAACGCTAAAATTTGACACAGAGGATGTTTTGAAGTTCAACCCTTAAGGGGGTAAAATGAGGTTGCTACCTTTTTCCTACGTTTGTCAACCAATTTTATTATTTTTCTTTGTTTAGTAGCTATCGACGAGCTTCGGTATTTTTAATGAAAAAATTTCGAAAAGTATTTTTTATACATACATAGGAAAGACAAAACCCATTTTTAGGGTGGAATTTTCTAATGTACAATAGAGCTATTCTGTTTAAAACAAGGTTTGACATCATTAACTTATTTTTTTCATTAACAAGTTAGACATGGTACAATTTTTGCAAAATCCATTCCAATTTCTTCACCTAAGAGATTATTTGTAAAATATTAACAATACGTATGAAATTTTATCTGTTCCGATAAATATTTGAAAAAGTTTTGGCAGTTCTTATGGAGCACACCATAAAAAATAACTTTTAAAGCTTTTTATTTAACATAATTATGTTTTAAGTACATTTGTGCATTATAACCGAATTGTAGTGTATTGTTATTAATAAACTAATAATATGAACTAAATTTTCAAGTTTAAGTTACAGTTTCTGTCATTTTTAGACTCCTCAGTTCGGTTAGGTTAGGTTAGGTTAGGGCGGAAATTTCTCTTGGCTGCACATTTTACAGTAAATTATTTTAAGTGCATTTTTCCGATCATAAAAATTGCACTCATGAAAATACAATCAAATTTCACTAACTCGAATCTACATATGACGCAAGAAAACCCCGAGGTATTGCACGTTTTTAGTTTTTGTAAATGAGCATTAGTATGTATTTATTTCATGTTATAAACACATAGATACATGGGCAGTTATAGGTCATATATTTTTGTAGTGCACCACTTTTCACTTTTTTTATAAGATTTAGTTTGTAGTCAAAAGACAAAGTTTTTAAAGTATGTTTTGAAGACAAATAATCGTAGTAAACTGAACTGCCTCACTGCTTGCATAATACCGCTATTAAAAAGAAACTTTAATGGGATTCCCCCAGAAAATTCGACTTATCGAAGTTGGCGCCAAATATTGTAATCAATTTGTAGAAATGAGTGATGTAGGCTTTCATGGCCGGAGACAATATGGAGGTTTGATCTTTCCGGGTTCGTTGGCCATGGTCTAGATTAGTAGGTTTTACCAGACGTTTCGTCATCAGCTGAGGATGACATCTTCAGTGGCTTAAGCTAAGATGTCATCCGCAGCTGATGACGAAACGTCTAGTAAAACCTACCAATCTAGACCATGGCCAACGAACCCGGAAAGATCAAACCTCCACGTTGTAGAAGTTTGGAAGTTCGAGTAATTATAGTTGATGCTATTTCCAACCAATTTGATTTGATTCATCATCAAGTTTTACTGTTTTCAAATTACAGGTAAAAATGTCCTTAGAATAACAATAACGTGTTTATTTTCCATTCAACCAAACTTAAATGTATTTGTTATTCTTATTTTAACTCATTGTGAGCAAATTCTACAAGCATGATTATTTATTTATCGAACGTTGCTTACTTTTTGGCCGCCAGTGTGAGTTTAATCTCGGTTTTTGTCCATGAAGAATTTTCTTCTCCGGACCACCACGTCTCGTCGTCTTCGCGTTTTAAAGCCAATTTTAAAAAGTTTAGCGTTTCTCTTCAATTGATGTGTTGACGCTCTGCGTGAAATTATCTTCTCAACGGACATAATGAATGTACCTAGGTATACTTACAAGTCACGAAGCGAAGGTGTTCTCGAAAATGAATTTAAACCGAGAGCAAACCACTTCAGCGGTTGGTTTTCCATTGCCTGATCAAGCAGAACGATCCATAAAATTTTCGTCGGAACTATAGACTGTTATAGGTACTCAGAACGCCGGCTTTAAAAAGCAAACTACTCAGCACCACTCCTTTGTTATGGCATATTTATTTAAAATTGGGTACATGTTAACTGGACCCCCATTGATATTAAGTTTATGAAATTTACAAACATGAAAATATTTGAGTTAGGAACAGAAAGTGTTCTATTTTAAAAATCATTCATCTAATGGTACTTACTACTAACTAGAAACACGATGAGGCACAAAATATTTTAGATCATGGAATAGTTCAAATTGTCTTAGAAAAATTTATGTATGCTGAAGTATTAAATTTTGGTATAAATACCCTGTGGTTTAGTAAGGAATTAAAAATGTTTCTTTCATGACTAATGTAAATGTTTTATCGTTAATAGAGTATCTACAACTCCATCTGAAAATGGAAGCTGACATACATTTGCACGTATCTCTTTAAAATTGTGAAAAGTAGATAGAAATCACGTCCTGGTTCTACATGCAGAGTTTAGGAATGAATAACTGGATAAATTAATTAAGATAGCTTTTTAGGGTTCCGCACCTCAAAAGGAAAAAGCGGAACCTTTATAGGATCACTTCGTTGTCCGTCCGTCTGTCAAGACCCTTTTTCTCAGGAACGCGTGGAGGTATCAAGCTAAAATTTATACCAAATACTCAGGTCTATTGTCCCTTGGAGCTGTGAAAAAATCAAACTTCTAAGCCAACGCAATCAAAAGATACAGCCGTTTATGCCGCAAATTTCCGCAAATTTTCGAATCAAAACCTACAGGGTACTTCCCGTGAACTTAGAATCTTGAAATTTGGTACGAAGCAACGTCTTATAGCACAGATAAAGGAAAAATTGCGAAAACCGTAAATTTTTAGTTACATCATATAATAAAAATATTTTTAATAATTTTAAAGTTATAACCCCTTTCCTCATGAACGCGTAGAGGTATTAAATTGAAATTCATATAAAATACTCAGGTCTATAATACCTTTAAGCTGTAACAAAATAAAACTTCTATGTCAACGCAATAAAAAGAAACAGCAATTTAAGCCGCATATTTTCAAACTCGCAACTACTCGCAAGGGAATCAAAACCTAAAGGGTACTTCCAGTCGATTTAGAATCTTGAAATTTGGCATGAAGCAATGTTTTATAGCACATATAAAGGAAAAATTCCGAAAACCTTAAATTTTTAGTTACATCACATATATACAGGTTTGTACGGAACCCTCGGTGCGCGAGTTCGACTCGCACTTGGCCGGTATTTTTTTTAAATTAAAGTTAGTGGATATTTCTAACACAATTTGTAGTTTGTAAGTCAGAGTCCGAGGGGCCCTCTGAGCTTGGGGGCCCCGGGGCACTTCCCCGTCTAGCCCTATGGTAGTTACGCCACTGATTGTGGGCGAGGAAGATTATAAATGAGTAGATATTGAAAACAACTGGAGAACAGAGGGCTTTATGTACGATTGTAATGAATGGACAAGAGGGATCAAAGACATGCTAGAACTAAAAACACAAGTAAAAAAGTGGAATAGGTAGAGAAATATCGAAATTTAATTATTGTATGAAGATAGTTGAGAATGAGGAACGTTATGGTTTTGGAGAAATCTGAAAAGGGTTGAGGATTACAATAGGAAGACATTGCTTTAAATTTAAAAAAATAAAATCAAATTTCAGAAATGGAAACAAATAAAAACTGCCAATTTTTAGCTTTGTTTATTTGTTAAACTGTAAGCCGAAATATAATTAAGGTAAAGAATCACAACTAAATGTTTGAACATTTGTCTTCTTTGGATTTGTTTGAATGATCGACTGAAGATCCTTATACTTTATATATATGTATACACGTACTGGGAACAGTTTGTTGTGGATTTGAATAATTAAATTAAGGATTTAAAGAAAATATTTACTTCACTTAGAAGTCACAATTGAATTGAACTGAAAGTATTTCGATGAAAACATTGAGAAACAATAAACTATATTCAGTACGATGTTCAGACCTCTTTTACTTTTATTACTATCAATAGCTACGTACTTTTGCTTATCAAAACGTCGTATAAATTGTTTTATACGTAAAAATTTATCACATCTTGAACGATTTTGAATGCAATAATAACAAATACATATTTACCAGTCTTCTACCAATTAATGTCCATTTATTGCAATTAAAATATTAGTGATTAGGGCGATTTTTTACATTGTATTGCACTAAAAAGTGTATATCAATTTTGTGAGGTACCTAAAACAATATGACGAATTAAAAAAAAAACTGTTGTAATGGTTTAGATTTTGCCACTAAAATAAAACCGTAGAGTGACCAAACGTATCTATGGGACTCGTAAGAATATGTTGAAATATGATAGGGATGTAAATTTTCAATGAGGAATAAGTTGTTTCTTTATCAACTTTTAAGTGTTGTTTAACTAAACATGATCTTTACTTTTACTTACTTAAATGGAAACTTATCTAATTTCCCCTTATATGTACCTCAAAGTAAGAAAATAAGAAAAAATCTCAAAATTTAAAGGCTCGATATTAGGATTAAAAAACGTTTGAGGAGGACGATGATACTTGAATCTAGTACAAGTGAGAAGGTATTGGAAAAAATTGGAGGACAAATGGCACTCTGGATGATAATAAGGAAAAGAGCGACGGAGGCCCATAGGATTAGAAACAGAAAGAAACGTAAAAGGAGGTAGGTGGAAAAGATCGAGATTAGATCCTATGGGATCTGAAGTTTTATGGATTTTGATAAATCTGAATTAGAACAGAACAATGTTCAAGGCGGAAAGTTTCAAAAGAATTAAATTTTTAAAGAAGGAATAATAAAATAAAACGTTTCAATCATTGTCCTCGTTTATTTCATAAAATTGTAAATCAACATAAAATTGAGGCAAGTGTTTCTTCCTCTTAAAGTGAGGAAGTCCTCAATTTATTCTACCCTACTTTTACGTTACTAGTCCGCAGAAACGTTTTTCAATATCTCAAGGAACTACATATGTAAGTTTTTAAAATGGCATAAATAAATACATATCTTATTAATATATTACGAAACAATTTATAAAAAAATGAGAAGAAAGTTAACGATGTGTCAAAGTGACCCAATAAAAAACTCTGAGCCTATGTCTACAATTTGTGTTATTAATGTCAGTTTTTGTGAATCACGCAAATGATTCTGAGAATTTTAGATACCATGAATAATTACCGAAACGAAACTTGTTCTTAAACTAGATTGAAATCTTAAATACAACTTTTTACATCCTTCTGTCAGTGCTTTTTTAGAACACCGTTTCTTATGTTAATCTCATGATGGCTCATCTTTTATTTGGGGAAATACGAACCGCATATTTTAATGATACCGTCCGTCGTGTTGATATTTATTTATTTTTAAGTGTTTAAATAAATAATTTAAGTGCCTATAGTTGACCCAAAGATATGGTGCAGCTATGACTTAATTGCTGCTTAACTTTAGGGAGCTCCAACCTCAAGTAGTTATAAAAATTGATTGACAGCAGATTCTTTCCTGACAAGTAGCAGGTTCGTATTTAAAAAATGTAATAATTGTATGTATCTAAACGTTACAGAAAAATATTAAAGTACAAGTGCATGCTGATAAAAATGATAAGTAAATCTCTTTATCGAAGGTTTATAAAGAAACAATCTCTGAAATAACAATTTTAATCTGTATATTATGTACTCACATTGTAAGAGGGTATTGTAAATCACTTCAGAAGTCCAAGTTTCAACAGTACTATATCCTTGGGTCAATTATAGATATCTAATCTTAATATGGAAAAAAAATTCCTGTGTCGTAGTTGCCAGAGTTTTTCGTTTTGTTAATGGCAAAACATACTTAATTTTACAGGTTTTTACTGTATATACAAATAACTGGAAAAAGTTTGTCCTAGTTTAAAATAATATCTTAGCTATTATTAGTATTACTTGAGTTTTATTACCATCACTTTACGAGCAGAATTTTTATAATTATTTATTATTTAGTCATTTTATTAATGTATTAAACATGATGACATAGAAATAAAACCAAAAAATTCGCCAATTAATAATTATCTAATTGGAAATGGAGATGCTAGCCAATAAATATCACTTAAAATAATTGATTAAACAATAAAGGTTTATGTTAGCGAAAAATGAGTCACAAGATTCAAAATATTACTTTTGAGATTACAGAATATTATCCGTCTCTTTTCATTTCTGTTAACAAAAACTTAATTTTTCTATGGTCTTGTGAGAATTGCCTCATATTGGTGACCATCAGAGGTCACAATGGGGTTATTTAACTCACGTCAATATAGTTTTTTCTGTTGTATTCATTTACCATATACCACAACATTCAAAAAATGATCTTAACCTCAAAATATCTTTGAAGGTCACACCTATGGTCAAAAATAAGGTCTCTAAAGAATAGCCCGTAAAAAGTTATATAATTTTTGTATAAAACGTATTTTCCAAAAATGTGTACTACTCCTGACCAGTTATTTTGCTGTTCCGGCATTTTTCTCACACCCTGTATGTAATCCTGTCATGAAACTCGGTTCGACCTTGTATGGGGGTCCTACATTATTTAATTATCTACAACTCCAGTATTTAAAGATTTCAGCGAATGATCTTACTTTTGAAGTAAGTGTGATTCCTTGTTATTTAGGAAACGGTCTGTTTTCAGTTCTTAAAACTTCGATATCTCGATAACTGTCCAGTTTTCGACTTTGGCACTTTTAATCAGAACTCCATGAAGTATAGATAATATATCGCAATTTCGGAAAATTTGACTGAGGCCCAAAATACATAAATATGACCTGTGCGGAGTCCTTTGGAACGAATGACGTAATGACTCACATAAAATATAATTAATGGGTTCATCAACGTTAATAAATTATTACATGAGCAGTTACCTATGCAACTATTAATCAATACTGACATAAAGAAATACCATACAAATGTTAGTACTTACTATAAATTTCATTTTATTACTCCACTATTTAAAAGGCACCTGTTCTACCTTTCTTTTTAGGATCTTCAAATAATTAGCCTTTAATCTCTAGAAAAGTAAGAAAGCTTTTCCTGTACAGTATATATCAGGTGTCCTCCATCGGTATTTGCAAATTTTGAGAGCGTAATGTGTAAATTAAAAAAAGACACAAAACTTGTAGGTATATCTCTTTTTGTTCGTTTCGAAGATGGGCATTTATTTTAAGATAATAATAAAAATGAATTCGTAAGTAAATAAAAATTACTACATATTATTAGAGATTTTTTATTATGAAATAAAACACTTGCAAAA
This sequence comes from Agrilus mali, assembly GCA_029378335.1. Classification (NCBI taxonomy): domain Eukaryota; kingdom Metazoa; phylum Arthropoda; class Insecta; order Coleoptera; family Buprestidae; genus Agrilus; species Agrilus mali. The sequence continues at coordinate 3,528,141 of CM055657.1, read as the reverse complement.
TATCAATATGATAAACTTTCATATAGTAAAGGCCAACTCCATCGAATTTTTCAATATTTTTAGAGATCATACAAAAACTAAACGAATTTATTGTGACAAAGAAGGCTATCAGTTCCTTCAGTCATTGCTGAATCACTAAAGTAAAATAAGCAAATTGTTCTGATTAGGGGCCGTTCATAAAATACGTTCGCATACAAGGGGGGGAGGGGTCTTGCTGAGTGTGACAAGGGGGGTCAGTGGGTCTACGGCAACGTGACGTTCGCCTTTCATCAAAAAATACTACTGAATTTTTACAGAATCCTTGGACTTCTGATAAATAGAAATATTATTTATTTGTTCGTTACAAAAGATATTTATTAATTTATTTAAATTTTATTATGAAAATAAAATAAATATTTTTGACTATCAAAATTTGTGTAGTATCAATAAAAATTTATCATGTTCAGGGGGGGGGGTGTTTAGTTTTGTGACGTAATATTTACAGGGGGGTCACAGAAAGTGTGACACAGCATGACAACCAAGGGAGAGGGGGTAAAAAAAAGCTAATATTAGTGTGACGTATTTTATGAACAGCCCCATACTGTGAAGGTTGCTTTTTTGAATTAAGAATTCAGTGTCTAGTAAGAAGTTAGCTTATGATACAAGCCTGCATTCAACAAATCGTTTCGTTTCGACATTTTAGTAAATATCATAAAATAATTTTTTATTTAGTTTATGAATCAATTTTTTTTATTGTTATCAGCCAAAAATTCATGGGCCTGTAACACTGAAGTAAACAAAAACGTATATTGAGTGTTTTGTTTTGAAAAAATGTGTACTTTCTGCTATCAAATTTTGAACATAACGATACATGCCACCTTGTACCTATGTATATATTGAAACTTTTCTCTAGTACTTTTATTTATTTTGTTATAATCTTTAGGAATGTAATGTAAGATCGTACCTATGCTGTAAACCTATATTTTCTAGCAACGTTCCAATTCGCGATCTACAGGAAGTTGAGAACAAGTTTGCTATTTTGTATTTAAAACACCGTTAGGCAGTTATACTTCTAGTATCTATAGATAATTTGTGTGTCTTGAAATGAAATGAAGAAAGTTGTTGTTTCCTCAACGATTATCTTCAAATTTAATGATGACAATACGTACAGCCTATACGTAAGTAACAGACACATGTTAGATATTAGGTAGGTCAAAATTATTGTTTATAGCAATTTTACTTTTCAATTTTCATGCAAATATCTCTACAACATAGTAAGAAGATTTGTCAATTGTAAAAAAATAATAAGTACCTAATTGTGTCTTGTTGGAATAATTCGTCGATATGGATCTACTTTGGTGGACATCTCGAGCTTAATTCTCGGTTGATAACTAATTTTTTTTTTCTTTTATCCACCTTATATATGATGTTTCAATTTTTATATATTTATATCTATACTTGATAAAATTTAGATTACATATACGTATATGGAAAACAAATGATATCCAATAAAATTCTTTGAAATCCTTTAATGTTTAACGATGCCAATGAAATCCAAATAAAAATCGCAAAGAAACCCGTAAGAAAATCTAATGAAATTCATTTAAATTCATGTGAAATTCTCTGAAGTCCGAGGAAGTCTAACGATGTCAATAAAATCCGAATGAAATTCGTATTAAATTCAATGAAATAAAAAGGGAAATCGAATGACATCCAACGAAGTTCACTTCAAATGACATCTAATTAAATGCAAATATAATTCTCATTAAACCCAACGAAATCCATGAGGAACTCTAATGACATTAGTTAAAATATACTTGAAGTTCCTTGAAATCTTCTGAAGTCTTATGATGTTATAGAAATTCTAATGAAATTCGTATAAAGTTTAATGATTCAATGATTTTCATCACAGAAGAAATCCAATGACATCTATTAAATTAAAGTATAAAAAGTCCAAAATAGCTCAATAATGCCAATGAAAATTCTTATTAAATTCAATTAAATCCATGATAAAATCTACTAAAGTTCATGAGGAAATATAACAGTGAAGTTTACTGGAAATTGATGTCAATGTAGTCCAAATAAAATCCACATTAAATTCAATGAAATCCATGAGGAAATTTAATGACGTCCATTTTAATACTTAAATCCAACGAAGTCCCATTATATTATTGAAATCTAACTTCAATAAAATCGATAGTTAAATTTTATGAGAATGAATAAAATCTATAACCCAATTATTGAAATTCAAATAAAATCTACATAAAATTCAATCAATTTTCAGTGACGTCTAATGATATATTTTCATATTTTAAACAGGAAGTGACCAACAAAAACTAAACATATCTTTACATTGCAGTCAAAACCTGCAATTTTTATGTTGTTGAGCTGAATAAGTGAATTTGTGCTTCTAATTATCTGAAGAATTATAAAAGTTGTAATTGCTAACTAGGCATGTAGTTTGTAAACTGCGTTAGATTTATAAGTGACAGGTGTCTTTAGAAGGACTTTCTAAACGAGGTAAATCTATCTACAGGGTCTTCAACAGTAGGTACCTACAGGCGAATTTTGAGTGAAAAACTTGTTTTGTAATAGCAGGAAATTTCTCATAATTAATCATCAAAACAACATTTAAAATACTTTCTCGTCGCCGATCAATAAATAAATTTTTTAACAACAGCCTAAAGTTCCAATTTTTCCATCTGTTCTGTAGTATCTATCTAGTACGTGTAATTTAAAACAAAACCATTTAATAAATCATTTTTTCTTATGTATTATAAAAGCGTACCTGGTATGTAATGAATGCATGTAGGTCAAACATACGATTAATATCTGAACGGATAAAAAATGTGGAATGGTAAAAAGAAGAGCAAAAGGTGCGTGAAACGGTGAATGGAGTTTTGTGATACTATAGCAGATAGATAGGTATTATTCGTTCGCAAGGAACTGTTGCTAGAGTTGAAAACCTTATTAATTAATTGTAAGTTTAATAAAATGTGCCAACTCACACTGAGGTCTCAGGTGGTCTTATTTCTAGTTGTCCACTAAACCTATTTTTGTGATCTCCTCAGCTGTTTCCATTCCTCTTCAGAATGTGTTCTTGGGGTTTAGGTACACATCTGTAATAAAGATTAATAATTGTTTTTATATGATGAACAAGGAACAGTCAATCCATTCAAACTATGTGTACTTAATATTAATTACCCAAATGGGTAATTCATTTTAATTAAACACATTTTCTCTTGTAATAAATTGCTACTGTTAGCCTCATTTTTATGGCGACAAAACCTGGTTTACTATATATAGTAAGTACTTATTTACTCTTATGGCAAGGGCTCGTTTGTTAAAAAAAAAAATAGAAAAACAGTTTTCACTTCTCTGAAAAGCGCTTTACCTAATTAATTACTACGTTGCTAATTAACTGTAATCGTTGTTATAATAATTGTACCGTTGACTTTGCGCAGCGTAAATATGTACATATTTTTTGCATGCGAGTAATTTTCCGCATGTTGCTCCAGAACAATCCAATGAGAGACCTGATTCGTACTCGTCTTCGTGATCTTTCACCTTATCCGGAAGAAACTCGACCAGTGGATAATTAGACCATACCCCACTTTTTATTTATTAACTCGTCGTCCCTATTACTTTCGAAAATTAAGAATGTTGTTGTTGTTGCTGCTGCTGTTGTCGGATTGCTAAAAATGCAGCCGTTCATAATTACATCTAATCAGGATATTCAATGTCACCTATGCATCTCTTCATGTAGGTTTTTTATTCGCTCTGGTGGACCTATGAGGTTAATCATTTCGAGTAGGAAGACATAAATGTGTTAAAATACTATTTTTAAAAAACAATGGTAACGGATAAATTGCCTTGACAGCGTAATTGATGTAATTATAAGTTGCTTTAAAACAAACCTGTCCACTGTGAATAGAAATAAAAAAGTATGATAATAAAACTTTTCAACTTAGTACGACATCCAGCGGAAAATAAAACCAAGAGGAAATCTAATGACTTCCATTGAAATTCATATTAAAATCATAATGGAATCCTCAATAAATTCAATGAAATCTACAGAAAAATATATTGACAACATTTGTATTTCAGATGAAGTTCTCTGATATCTTATGATGTCTAAAGATATCAATAAAATACTCATTAAATCAGTAAAATCGACAGGGAAATCTGAAATTAAGGTGAAGTTTTCCGAAATATCATGTGACGTCTAGTAGTGATCATCAAGTCTAAATAAAATCTACATTTAAATTAAGGAAATCAAATGACATCTAATGAAATTCATGCGAAATTCATTAGAATTTGAGAAAGACCTACGAAGTCGATGAAATGCAAATGAAATCCTTATTAAATTCAATAAAATCCATGAAAAAATTTCATGAAATCTAAGAAGCTTACACTGAAAAAAATAATCATGATTTTATTACTTGATGAGTCAAGCAAAATTTTTCAAGTAAATAATACTAGAATTCTTATAAAATGTACTTGGTGGTATAAAACAATTTTTCATTCTTTCTAATAATTAGGAGGTATTAGAATAATCAAGCTAAATAAGTCTAGACTTTTTTTCTCTACTTATTTTATCGTGTCGTAAAGAAAAAAATACTAGAATGAGAATAGTTTAGTAAAATTAGTGATAAGAAGTGTAACTGTAAAAAATGTTTTCTAATCAAGTCAATTTTACTAGAATTCAGTCTCAACACCGAACGTAGATTGACTAGACATTTCTAGTAAAATCTCCTTGAGCGTCTGGTCGTCCATATAATTGACAGATTTTTTAGTCATGTTTGCTAGAATTCTAGCAATATTTTCATGATTGTTTTCTCCGTGTACTTGAAATTTCTAGAAACTCTATGATGCTTTATAATCTCAATGTAATCCAAATAAAATCCATATTAAATTTAAGGTAAATAAAATGTCATTTAACCAAGTTCACCTGATATACTATGAAATTCGATAATTAATGAAATCCAAATAAAATTTGCATAAAATTCAATGAAATTAATGTGATCTTTCACCCAGTTCATAGTGGCTCAGTGATGTCAAGGAAATTATTTTTTTACTTCAATGAGATCCATGATGAAATAAACTAAAATCCATGAGGAAATCTAATGAACTCCTCAAGGAAATATGGTATAATGAAATCAATAAGGAAATCTATTGATATCTAAAGAAATTCATGTGATGTTCGCTCAAGTCCAACGAATTTCTATCAGATTATTGAAATCCAAACCTCATTAAAATTAAAGGTTAAATTTCATGAAATCTACATGAAATCAAATCCAACGAGGCCCATGATATAATTGGAATCCAAATGAAATCTACATGAATGAATTATTATCAGTAGTCCTTGTAAAATTCCTTAAATTCAATTAAGTCCTGTGATGTCATTGAAATCCAATAAGTAAAATCAATGGGTCCCATGGTTGGAATGAAATCTGTGAAATACCATTTGTGATAGTGGTGCCCAGAAAAAGGGAGGAGGGAAATTAAAAATCATTCAAAATCACTCAAACACTGAACGATTTTTAGTAAAAATAAAATTAATGGTAAATAATAAACATAAGTGTCAAAAAACACTTTAATTTTAACACACTACAATTGTTTCGACCCACGAGTAGGATAAACTAATCATCACACCTGATGAAGACACTGTGTGTCGAAACAATTGTAGTGTGTTACATTAAAAGTGTTTTTTGAAACTTGTGTTTATTCATTAGCATCATGGATAAGTTTCAACATGTATCAGCTTTGAACCTAAATATTTTAAAAGTAAAATTCCATTTTCTGGAAGTCCTTAAGGTCTTTCATAAGCAACTGAGAGGTTAGATATCTATTCGGTATTCACGAAACACCCTATATAAGAATAGACAATTCTTTTTAACACTTTCTTTTTTGCCAGTAAGAATAGATATTATTTTTTGTTACAAATTATGGCTAGTTGATCTTATTATGACTATGATTTGGAATTTTCATCGTAACTCAAAATACAATGGTAGCGTTACTTTGTAATAATCCCTCGAATAGCTTCACCAACAACAACAACAACAACAACAACAACATAAACCACAAGAGTAATTTACAAACGTTACTGATTACAAATGTGTTCGTTCCTTATTTCTTATGCAGCCGATGATTTTCAGGTACCAGCTATGGGTACCGCTATACCCACTGCATGGACAGTTCTAGCAGCAGTAGTTCTTCAGGTGTTACGGTGTTTGGTACAGAAAATACGACACATTGACAAACGTAAGTATATCTTGACTTCTAGTACTTTTTTTTGTTTGGAAACGTCTTTTACAAAGTGGGTTTCCCTTTTTATCCAATATTAACCAACCGTAATTGTTATCTGTAGAGTTTTTTTCGTGTACTATATTAGACAAGTGTAACAACGTCACGTCTGTTCACATTTTCTTCTGCTACTGCTGATGATGGTGATCGCGTTCAAGAATTTTCTTGAAAACCGAGCTTCCTATTACGGGAGTAAAACGAGAGATAATACGTCCGCATTCCTGCGGTATTCCTTAAAAAAAGGACTTTAACCATTGTACATAGGTACACTACAGTGGCAGCTGACTTTATCTAGTTTATACTGTATAATACTTATTACTGTTTTGGTCCGAGTGACCTAGTTTTTATCCCGGGATTATTAAAGTGGATTTTGTCGGAGAAGGTGGTCAGGGAAAGGCGTTGACCTCTCAACGGTATAATCGAGTGCCAATGTCATGGAAATCCATTTAAGATCGCCGGACGCATGTACTGCGCGCATTGTGGAATGCGTCAACAAAACGAACTGTTAAATGACTCAGATTTACCGCAGGGTTAACAAACTAATTAATGTTATTCTTGTACTAAATAATTCATATAATAAACAAGTGCAATGCCTTTTTAATTAAATCAATTCGATTAAGTAGAGAATGCTATGACGGGCTATAGAAAGGATTGGAAGCACGAGAACGGGCGGGGATAGGTCTTTGGCATTGAACGTTTCAAAAAAGGATCAAGGATAAAAATATGAAATTGCACAAAAATGGTCAAATTTAATAATGTTCAATTTAATCTATTTAGAAACTTTTAAAGAATGAAATTACTTTATATTTGTCTACCCACACGATGAAAAATAATCATGATTTTATTACTTGATGAGTCAAGCAAAATTTTTCTAGTAAATAATACTAGAATTCTCATAAAATGTACTCGGTGGTATAAAACAATTTTTCATTCTTTCTAATAATTAGTATTAGAATAATCAAGCTAAATAAGTCTAGACTTTTTTTCTCTACTTCTCGATTATTTTATCGAGTCGTAAAGAAAAAAATACTAGAATGAGAATAGTTTAGTAAAATTAGTGATAAGAAGCTGTAAAAAATGTTTTCTAATCAAGTCAATTTTACTAGAATTCAGTCTCAACACCGAACGTAGATTGACTAGACATTTCTAGTAAAATCTCCTTGAGCGTCTGGTCGTCCATATAATTGACAGATTTTTTAGTCATGTTTGCTAGAATTCTAGCAATATTTTCATTATTGTTTTCTCGGTGTAGATCTTGGATTTATGAATTTTAAACCTTTTAAGGGGTGAAAAGTTTTAAGTTTGTCAACAGTTTCAATTTAGGTTCTTATTGCTCCTGGTTTTTACTGAATGGTTGAAGTCTCTTAGAATATTAATTTCATAAATTCGAAGATACCATTTTAAAGAATTTTAAAGAAATTATAGATGCCTACAGCTTGGATTTCAATTAACATTAATTAACCTATTATTTTTCAATATGGCTAAGGTTGCTAAGGGATGAAATGTTGTAAGTTTTAATCTTGCCAATAGTTTCCTTCAACTGTGGTTCCCTTCGATTAATATACATTTAATGTTTTTTATTTATCTGAAACATCGGAATCTAAATTTTATAGGGGCCCGTTCATAAAATACGTTCGCAAACAAGGGGGGGAGGGGTCTTTCTGAGTGTGACAAAATGTGACAAGGGGGGACAGGGGATCTACGGCAACGTGACGTTCGCCGTTCATCAAAAAATTTTACTGAATTTTTACAGAATCCTTGGACTTCTGATAAATAGAAATATTATTTATTTGTTCGTTACAAAAGATATTTATTAATTTATTTAAATTTTTTTATGAAAATAAAAGTAATATTTTCGACTATCAAAATTTGTGTATTATCAATAAATCATGTTCAGGGGGGGGGGTGTAATTTTTGTGGCGTAATATTTACAGGGGAGTCACAGAAAGTGTGACACAGCGTGACAACCGGGTTGAAGGGGTCAAAAAAAGCTAATCTTAGTGTGACGTATTTTATGAAGAGCCCCTAGCCAGAAAATTTTTCAAATTAGGCTTTAACATTATTTTCTCAAATTTGTTGATTTCCTTTTCGTTTAATCAAACTTTCTAATCAGGAAAGGTTTCTTGCAGTATACAAGCAAAAGTAATTAAATATCTAGCACAAAGATGCATCCCAACTATAAGCTTCTCTATTTCTATAAACATTGAATGAGGACTATAATTATTGCTAACGTATTTAACGAAAAAGCTTATCTTCAAACATATTAATTATGAAAATTTCTGAAGCGAAAGATTAAGGTTGCTAATGAATTTCGTATATTTTACCGGAATCATAAAAAAGCAGGAAGTGCATTATTTAAGAGATATTAGCCGAAGTGAATGTTAAATGGTTCTTATGAACAACAAAAGGAATGTAACGTTAAAAATAATACATCCAACGGATTATAATTGAACCATTCACCTCATAGCTTTATTACTTCTTCATTGCTTTATTGTCTGGTCCAGTATACATCCTCAATTCGCATAAACGATGACGTTCTTATCTACATTCGCATATTTCTATTCCCTTAATTTAAAATAAAATTTGAATTTTTATTGCTCAAATAGTGCCAAACTAATTTTGATACGGTTCCTTCTTTTACCCGTTTTTGACGAATTCTTGCATAAAAAGAAATCTTAAAAATTGTTTTTATTTAAATAATTGGTTGTTGTAGGCGCTACTTGTTGAAATTTTAAATAAAAGGACAAAAGTTTTAAAATGATTTAAATAATAAAAATCTTAAATTTTCGTAGGTCACAATATGAGAAAAAAAATAAGATTTAACGACGTTTCGTTGGCTAAATTTCCCAACATCATCAGGCAATTTTGTATGAATCATGAAAACACTCGTCAGTAGGTACTCCTGACTGAAGAGGTTGTTAATCCTAGCCAACGAAATGTCGTTAAATGTTATTTTTTTTGTCATATTAAGTTTTTTCAGCAAAACCTCTTCCTAAACCATGAAAGTTTAAGATTTTTATTGGTTTCTTTATTAATGTAATGCAAATAAAATCCACATTTAATCCAATCAGATTCATAAGGAAATCGAATGACATCCAATAAACTTACCTTGAAATTCTTTGAAATCCTATGACGACTTATGATTTTAATGAAATTCAAATAAAATTCCTATAAAATTTAATGAAATTCATGAAGAAATCTAAGAACATCTATTAAAATTATTTTGAAAACAAGCTTTTGTCCTTTAAGTTAAAATTGATTACAAACTTTCAACAAGCACCGCTTTCAAGTATCTATTAATTATGTGAATAAAAAAAGCTTTGAAAGATTTCTTTTTAGGGGCTGTTCATAAAGTGCGTCACACTAAAATTAGTTTTTGTTTACTTCCTCTCCCCGGTTGTCACGCTGTACGCCACAAAAATTAAACACCCCTCCCCCTGAACATCATAAATTTTGATTGATAATACACAAATTTTGATAGTCAAAAATATTACTTTTATTTTCATAATAAAATTTAAATAAATTAATAAATATCTTTTGTAACGAACAAATAAATAATATTTCTATTTATCAGGAGTCCAAGGATTCTGTAAAAAATTCAGTAAAATTTTTTGATGAACGGCGAACATCACGTTGCCGTAGACCCCCCGTCCCCCCTTGTCACATCTTGTCACACTCAGCAAGACCCCTCCCCCCCTTGTATGCTAACGTATTTTTTGTACGGCCCCTTATGTATTAATTCTTCCAAAATTGGCAAAGAAAACCGTATATCAAAATTGTTCTTCCTTTTTTTATGTTATACTTTCTCATGCCGAATTATTCACTAATCAAATGGAAATTTAGGAAAACTCATCTTATTTAAAAAATTGAATAAAACAATGTAGTTTCACGTAATTATTATTATTTTGATCGTTAGCAATTATCAAGAGTAGTAATTATACTAAAGCTGAATACTAGTGACAAGATATTTATACATAAATTACAAGTTACTCAAAAGAAGTGGGGAATCCGTTGAGGCCAATTCAGTTTGATTATTTTGAATAATTTTGAATAATTTTCGAAATAAATAATTACGTGAAACTACATTGTTTTATTCAATTTTTTAAATAGTTAACATGTTTCAAAAAAGTTGCACTATTCAAACTCATCTTGATAATGTTAAAATTATGTTTAACAAGATAATACTATTTTCAAAAATATGGGTTAGTAAGAAGTGAGATAATTAACTGTTGTTTTATTTCCTTTGTTTACTTTCGTGTGGGCTATTTTTTGTTTAATTTGCAAACGCAGACTTTTTAATTGCCCCACGCACTAACCCGCTTTGTTTGATATGACAGTAATTAATAAAATTTATTACCGCCTAACTGTTTTCACTCTCACAAAAAAGATATGGCTTTCACCAGTAGCCATTTATCGTCATTATTTAGTCGTTTTTATATCACCCCATCACCAAAATGTGTTTACCTACCATAAAATTTGTCTGTCCTTTTGTTTTCAAATTTTTTATAATGAAATTATTGTCTTTCTTTGTATTTTGTAAAATAAAAATGTTATTTTACTTTCAGGTTACCATGAAAAGTGCTACAAAACTGCGAGTAATGTGCCTCATCTTTGGACTTGGTGTTATCCAAGCAAAACCGCTGGAGGATTCAGAAGTTAAAAGGTACAACAGCAACGTGTCTGATTTTCGTAATTATAGCTACAACCCAGAAATATTGACACACATTGATAAAAGCTCAATAATCCTCAATAGCACCTCAATTTCAATTAACAAAACTGAACGTTCACCAAAAACATTTAATGAAATTTCAAATTTCTTTTACAACACTTTATTTGGAGAATCTCCTAAAGACAAGTCTAATAATAAAAAAGATTCCCTTAATATAGATTTTAAAGGGCATAATTCAAAATCTGAACAGCAAAATTTAAATTCAAAAAATCAAAATAAGAAGCACAAACCTAAAAGTAAAATAAAAAAGAACAAAAACAGTAGTAATAGTACCAACACAAAACAAACCGTACATAAACAAAAACTAGACCAACAGAATGTTACTCAAACTGTGGTCAACAAAACTGGCATAGCACCACAACCGGTACTTCATATTATTATTAGCAGATGGCCTCAAAAATCGTCAACCAATAACAGTTTAAAACAAGCTTCCCATCTTAAACAAGGTTGGGAAGATTACGGTATTCCAATTCCCAATCCTCAGCCCGAAGTCATTCCCGAAAATCCCTCAGGTTCCATAGGCAGTTCAGTTTCTCAAATAGTTTTGCAAGGACAGGATCTTCAGCAGGTTTCATCAAATATACCTAATATACTGAGCCATTCTGCCGTCTCTTTAGCTCAGGCAGGAGAATCTGGCATCAATCCTTGTCCCAGTGTTCAAATAGGTAGTTCAATTTTTGGTCCCACTTCTGCCAGACAAGGCTGTCCAGATCTAAACATAGCTTTCAATACCCATTTGAATGGTCCCCTTGGTTCTAATAGGATACCCACTCTAAATCAATATGATGGTGTTCCTGTTGAACCTGAGGTACCTGTCGAATCTCCTGGAGATGTTGGTGCTCCCGTTTTGGCCGATCCAGTTGTAGCTGACCCAGTTGCTGCAGATCCTGTTGCAGCGAATCCAGCTCCATTAGCAGATCCTGCTAGTGGAGCTCCTGCGACAGGAGGAACTCAAGGAGGAACAGGTGGTCTTCCAAGTATTCCAGAATTCCCTAGTTTTCCAGAATTGCCAGGCTTTCCTGAGTTTCCTGAGTTTGGCGACTGGTTCGGTATGATGGGGGGTCTTTTGAGAATACTTTGGAGTCTTTTCGGAAACAACCCAATGTCCCCTCTTACTGGTATGATGATGTTTGGTTCGTTGTTTCCTTGGTGGTTACCGTATCTGTTTCTCGGAGGTTACAGTAAATCCCCTGAACCGGAGATCACTTATTACGATCACTATTATCCTCCCATAAAACATAAAGATGGTTGGTACTATAACCACAATACTAACAGTTGGAAAAACGTAATTGATCGTAGAAAACCAAAATCTTACGATGTTGCAAATACGTTTAGTTTGTTGGACGTTCTTGATAATTTCATAGAAAAAATTAATAGTGCTAATAATAACCATACCATCATCAGTTGGAAAAGGCGCAAAAAATAGTAGCCCTAAAGGCGTATGTGCAATGTGTGTCAATATTTTTCTAGGTAGGTAAGATCTGCATGCTTAACTTTAGGAAACATTGAAGAAACTTTTTATAAGTTTTAACTACATAGATTATAGTTATTTATTATTGTCTTTTTCTGAACTATGTAAATATTATTGTAAGTAAGGATAACACAATAAACCATTCGAGTCTTCTTAAATTTTTCTTTTCCCTGTACCTATGGCTAGAAGTGAAATGGATGCATATTTTGAATATTGCTTATTTCAGGGCAACTCGTCCACCAATAGGTGAAACAATCCAACAGCTCACGAACCAACTTATCGATCAAAATGGCACAATGCCCAATACAACTATCACTCTCGATACAAGAACGCCGCCCCGAGTGAAACAACAAATGAAAAACCACCACAAACTGCACTCTATAATCGAGAATTCTCATCCGGGAATGGCCATTCCTGCTGATGAGAGCGAGTACGATTTCCATTTAGAAGAAGCTACAAAGAAAGCAACCATTTACAAACTAGAAATTAAACCAACAACAGAGAAAGGGTTGTCTACGTGGGTTTTATTGAATAGTCAAACAGTGTCTCCATCAACTGCACGCCCGACTATAAAACCTATTATTAAACTCACAACAAAAATAAACGAAAAGAATGTAACATCATCTGCATCCACAACCGAGAATTCGTATAAGCCAATCAAACCTTTCTTTAAGAAACGTCCTGGAACAACCACCACCACAAGAAAACCATCGACGACCACGAAAATGATGATGCCTATCACCAAAGTAAAATTTTCAGTTTTACAAAGCGTAAAAAATAAAACCCAGAGTCCCACATCCAGTACTGCAACAACGTCAAACAAGTCAACAACTTTGACCTCCACTACAACTTCTATGACTGCAGCTCCCTCATCGTTATCATCGTCGACATCGCCATCAACATCACATTCCTCAAAGACCACAATTTCACTAACAACAAGAGCGACCGCATCCATTACTAAAGCTGCAAATACCACAAAGTCATCTTCATCGGAAATCACATCCACCACAACAGCGCTTCCAGCGGAAGCAAAACAGGGTGAAGTCGAATTAACGACATCACCAACTGATGGACAGAAAAAGAACCGAAAAAGTCCCCCAAAAAAGAAGAAGAACAAAAACCGACGTCGTCGTCCATCGAGCGGAAATGGTACAGAAATCGCGGACAAAATTAGTCACAACAACGGGAAACCTATTGGTACACAAATTTACAATTATCTTTCCAGAGAAATAATGCCAACTGTTGGAGTGGGTTTAGTAGGGTTAATGGTAACTGCAGGCTTGGCAAGTTATTTCCTTTATCCTTTCGGAACTTTGAGGCGATCGTACGAAATTGAACGAAAAGATGTAAAGGGAGGTTATTACTATGACAACGACTATTCCATTGGGGGAGTAGCGGAAGAAGATATGATAAGCAAGGTGGTTGCCGGTATGTCCGAAAACCAAGGACTTGACATGTTAGTGGAAAAAGATCATTTTTATAAGAAAACTGACAAAAGTGAAAAAACGAACGCGAGAACTTCCAACGAGAAGCATAAGAGTTACAGGGACACCATAGACGCTTACGTTCCCCAAAATAATTATGGTAATTTTGAAGACGATATTAAAATTCAACAACCTTCTGATATTTCCAATTCTATATATAACAATAACAAACAGTTCGTTGTGGGTGCGATAACGAAAAAGATTTTAGAAGTAACTCCCGCTGCAGTCCCAGAACATGGTCCCAGAAGCCTGAATAGGAGAAAAAGAAGTAAAAACGACATTGAAAATGAAATTCATTTTTATCAAGCTAACGAAATTCCATCAGATGTAAACACAGAAAATACTGAAAAAGTAAACGATATCTCCACAACTATTCTTACAACATTATTAAACGAAGATACTTCTTCTAAAAGCACAACTGAAAAATCGTCTTCGACTCAAAGTTCTTCGGTTCCACCATGTTCGTCAACGAAACAAACCGAAATTTATAAACCTACAGACACATCATCTATCATGCAAGTACTCAGAGACTTAATAGAGTTGAAAATAAAACTGGGCTTAGAAATGATGAGAAATACGACAATGACAATTTCCAGGTATTTCCACGAAGTTCAAAAGAAATTTGAAAGTAGACGAAAAAGACATTGAAATTGTTTTGTAAATTAATTATTATTAATTACCTACTAACTTTAATTATTTATTTACCTATTTATTATATGTACTCTATAAAATACGAACAGTTTATTTGTTAGAATATTTTGTCGAGTACGTACCTATTGCAATGCACTAATTCGTACGATGTTAGATAGATAATGAAACCACAAGACAATATGTCATTTATTGTGAAATATAATGCTAAGGCTGTAATTAATAAATAATTTATTAATAAATATATAAATATAATAAATAAAAATTAACTACTGATTAAAAAAAGGGAATGTATGAACTAAATTTCTTGTGCTTCTTCTTCTTCTTCTTCTACCGCCCATCGCCATAGGGACGAGCATTGCCATGGTCGCAGGTATCATGCCAGCACCGACTGCAGCCAAAACGGCCGCACTGTCATGTCCAGCTGGATTCGAAGCGATGGCTACAGTTTTTGGAAAATTGGGAATGTTTTGTATCTGTTCGTTTGAATCTATGTAGTCGTTAGTTGTAGCTGTTGGTTGAAACTTTTTTCTCCATATACGCCATGGTTTTTTAGTGGTAGGAGGAAGAGCGGTTGTAGCTTTCCTTCGTTTCAATTTCTCTTTTTCTGCATGTTGTTTCTGTGCTTCTTCGACTGATTGAAAGGTCGATTCTACTTGTAGTAATCCACCATGGGACGTGGTCATATTGACATTGGAATCTTCGAGAGGTGGTAAAACTGTAAGACGCACAGATCTATGAACACCTATCGTATCTTTCGCTACTTTGAGCGATCTTTGTCTATTTTTTGGATATTTATAACCTTTAGAAGTAGACAATAAAATCCACTCACCATTTCCATTCTCGGGATGCTGCGGGGGATGGTCGTCGAGACTTGCTGTTAATCTTCTGTTGTAGTAATCGTTATAGGAAGGAAAATTCGGTGGTTTTCCGTCTGTTATCAGATCGCCGTAATGGGAATGACCAGGACCACCGTTTTGGTAATTTTCATATCTGTTTTTAAAAGGTTTCTGAGTTGTGTATCTCCTAACTGGAGGTCTTTGATCATATTCAGGCTCAGTTTCCAAATGCTGGGAGAAAGAGTTTTGTGGATATTTTTGGAAGGGTCGCTGTGAATAACTGGGGCGAGTAGACGTAGTAGGTGGTCTGTAGTAATGCTCTTCATGTTCGTTTGGATCAGGAGGAAAATCGTTGTAATGAGGTTTGTACGTGTTGTAATTTGGTTTAGGTTGGTAAAATCCTTCTGGTTTTGCGAAATGATCGTCCTCTTGTTGATAATCAGGCTTGGGATACATTTGGTTGTGGTGGTGGAGCGGAATTTTGGGAATTTCTTGGTCGTTTGGATGTGGCTTAATATCAGGTTTTCCTTCCCATTTTGATACTTTCGAAACCGACCATGGAACTGCTTCTAAAGAAACCCAACCAGTTTTATGATCAAATGGATTGCTAGTTTTTCTAATTGACATTAAATCCCAACTTTTAGATTTGTCAGCTGTTTGAGGAATATTTCCTTTGTCAGATGACGAAATGGGTTCTAATTTTGGTAACTCACTTGAGGTAATTTCTTCTTCTTTTTCCTCAGAAAATCTTTCATTGGAATGCGTTGGCTTTTTGAATTTTTTAGCGTACGTGTCCAGAAAACTTTTAAGGGCGTCGGAATTAAATTCTGAACTTTCTGTGTCTTCTCCTCTTTCATCGGGACTTTCGAGAGTGTCAGGAAAATGTGTGGTGTCTGCTATATTATTCCGTTTGATATTTATTTCCGTTGAATCTTCGTTATTTAATTGCCACCGATGCGGTCCTGACCTTTTGTAGTCGTAATTTGTTGTGGCAAATCCATCGTCATCTCCAAGGCACAATAATACACAGCTCGAACACAACACGGTAAATATAGTAAAGTACATTTTGTTAGAACCAATTCCGCACCCTTACTGCGACTATTGTGTGAAGAATGTGAGCTAATATAAGGTCTCGGTTCGTTTTGTGGTAGAAGTGTTACAGACACGACCACCAGATCCCTATCCCTACCCACAACAAACCACATTCATTTCTTTCTCTTACCGCAAGAAGAAAGTTCCGAAAAACGTCAACGAAAGTGTGAATAAAGATGTTTTCTCTTTTTCCACGAGGGCGCCATTTTTGCATTGTCATCTCGAACAACGTTAAGACAGTAGCATTTTAATTGTTCTTACCTAATTAGAGCATGAGTGAACGAGGAGGTAACAAGGAGGTCGGTCGTGGTTTTGAAATGTCGTAAAGTGGATTTATTTTTTTGCTACGAACGTGTATTTAGATTAAGATTAAGAAACAAGAAATTGTTGTTTCACGGTTCAAGTCTAAGACCTCGATTTCTGCGACCGTCATCAAAGTCAAGTTCAAAAAAGCAGCGGCCAAGAGAGAAATTATACGGAAGCTGATTGACTACAATTTCGAACAAAAGAAAACAATCATTACAAACAAATGCATGCATGTAGGTAACAACAGTGAAATCTCATAAGTGTCTAGATATTGTTGCATGCTCCAATTACTTTATTCATTGGATTATTAGGTACTTATAGTTATAATAAGAAAGGCGATCTAGTAAAAGTGAAGGGTAATTGACCGAGACGATTTTCTACTAGATGTAGATGAGAAAAGACAAATTAATTATTATTTACCTGCCTCTGTATCTAATAATATTCGTAAGGCAACTAATTTTCTCAAGTCGAAAAATGCCCGGAGCTGATTAAGCACCGTTTAACTAAATCGATTGTTTAGACCGGTTGAATAAAGGTCAGTGTTACACTATTAATTATATTAGATATTTATTTATAGATGAAACATAAGCGTGGATACTGCTGGAGGAAGTAAATATTGTATCTGTACAGAAGCGGCTTCTGTGAGTGTGAGGTCAAGATGCTTTTAAGAATTTAATTATAAGACAAATATTAAATATTTCAGTTTACTTACTTAAAATAAATTAACTTACAGATGTTTTCCGTTAACGAGAATGTAATTTAACAGTTCCGCAATAGTTAAGAAATACACTCAACGAACACAAAAATAATATTTATCTTAACGATATGAAAATTAAACCTATTTACATGGCAATTTGTAATTTGCAATTTTATCATTTTAATTAATTCGAAATAAACGGTTAATTAGAAGAAAAAATACGCAAACCCAGAATATCATAAAATTAAATTATAAATATTAAACATGGAAACTTATTAAGAAATAACAAATTTCTGTGGTTGAATAAAAGAATTACTCGAGACATATAGTTTTCTGTATTAAAAAATAATTATTAAATATTAATGAAGCTTATTTAATTATAAGTAGTAGGATCTTATTTTTCACAATATATCGCTCCTTGTATTTGCATTTTCTTTATTACATTCTTAAGCGAGTAATAACATATTTATACCGTAATTTTACTTAAAAAAATCGGTAATCTATTTATCGATCGATCGATCGACATCCATCACCTTCAGTAGGTAACAGTTAGATTGTAACGATTTGATAGACATATGTAAATCAGGGCATATCCGTGGGATTTATTATAACAATAAAAGCGTGGTTACTTTCACCTCAAGCTCTTTGAAAAATTACACTAATACCAGGCGATTTTAAACACCTTTCGCTGATAATATGCTTATAAATATAGACGACCATTCGAACAGGAAAAATATTCATAGGAAGACGATCTCATCGCCATGAATATTATTTTATCTCAAGATTTAACAAACCGTAAAAATATGCCATTGGGTACGAACAGGCACGGAAACAAGGGGGGTGGGGAGGGAGATAAAGGCAAAAAAGACTTCAAAAATAACATTAAACATCATAAAAATTTGAGAAACGAAAAACTGAGTAAATTTTTTTCTTTCACTTTATTTTTTGACTTAACATTTTTGTCGTTGTCTCCTCCCCTAAGATTAAATTCTGTATTAGCCCTTGCTTAACTTAACTTAATATATATTATATTCATTATGGTCAATAGTAAATAACATAAAATGAAATTCATCCTGACTTACTACCGAAGAAACATTTTATGTAGGTACATGTTTAAAACATTTCTGATGTTGGCATTATCAACATCAACACGAAACATATCACATAAAAGCTTTTTAATTGTGGTAATTGATTAATAGGGGTGAGTGGCAAGTGTGCTTTTTTTTTTATTTTTAGTTAATCAATCATCACAGTTTCCATTCTTTTTCTATCATCAGTAGCTGAATAATAAATTGCTCTATTACATTGGCTAATTGTCCTACGAGTTATGGGTTCAAAAACTTAAATTAAATGGTTTCGGGGTTTAAAAAGTTTAAGTGAGGGACTTATGAATGCGTGTATGATTTAGGTTAAGGAACCTAAAGCATTTAGGTTATAGGATTACAAAGTTTCGATCGCTTAGATTTAATATTTTCGTTCATAAGACTTTCGAATTCTTGTAGGGTTTGGGTACTTTTAAAAATATTGATTCATGTTGACAACAATTTTCTTAATTAATAACGAACATTAACATCAAGTACCTTTCTAAATATTTGAATAAAAATCTAATTAATCAAAACATCGAACCTAAGAAATTTAAATTATAAATTACTTCAGTGCATTACCTAATTGGTCTACGGGTTATATGGTTTAAAAGCTGTACATTAAACGATCTTGAAATTTAGATTAGGAACTTATGATTTAAATAAGGAGCTTTGAACACATATTGTTAGGTATATGATTTCAATTGCTTAGATTTAATTAATTGGTTTTTAAATTTCGTTTGAGTTAGGTTAGGTTAGTAGGTACCGCATTCAAGAGTCTTAGGGAAAAGGGGGCAATTAATAAATTTTCTAATAAAAAAACTGAATCAGACAAATAGTTACTTTTCAACCAATTTTTCCTTGCTCCCCTCCCTTTAAAAATCGCGGGCTCCCCACTCCCCCATTCCTCCTAACATCACAATACATAAAAAGAAACAAGAGACAAAAGAAGACCTTTATTTATTTATTTTTTTTTTTTATTATTGTTATCACAAAATACTGATGGAAGACCAAGACAATGATTATCACATTTTGCAAATCCTGAATTTTTCCACGGCTTCACATATTTCATACATGCCTATATATTTTTTATTTAATGATGTACCGGCATTGAAACTGAAGGCCGACTAACCACCTGACCTTTTCTCCAAAGCGAAGTAATAGTTTTGGTTTGAGTGTAAAAGTTCAAACCCTGTTTACCATAAAAGTGAAGATCGCCATAGAAACTGCCCCTTGAACCTGTGAAGCTGAACATTGGGAGTGGTACAGGAATCGGTACGTTAACTCCCACTTGTCCAGCGTCAACTTCGTTCACAAATTGTCTGGCATGACTACCGTTTGTGGTGAAAATTGCCGCCCCATTACCATAAGGGTTTTTGTTTATTATTTGAATTGCGTCATCTAAAGTGTCCGCAAACATTACACTTAAAACTGGCCCAAATATTTCCTCTTGATAACATTCAAAGTTGGTTTGGACTTCGGTCAATATTGTTGGACCAACGAAGTTTCCACTGGGGTATTTTTCGACCTTTATGTTACGACCATCGAGAACACACTTTGCTCCCTAAAAAAATTTTTTATTGTCAAAAACCTATCTACTTAATCAATCTTTTGTGTCAAGACAAAACCTGTTTTATTCCCGAAGTAATCAGATCTATAATCTTGCTTTTGGCTTGTGGTGATATGACAGGTCCAATATCAGCACCAGGTTCATATCCAGCACTAACCTTCAACCTCTTTGAACGTTCTACGATTTCCGGAATCCAGTCTTTTGCTTCCCCTACTAAAACTGCTACACTGATAGCCATACATCTTTGACCAGCTGCTCCAAAAGCAGCACCAAGTAAATGGTCAATGGCCATATCCTTGTTGGCATCCGGAAGAACTATCGCGTGGTTTTTGGCACCCATATTGGATTGAACACGTTTACCTGTGGCCCCAGCCCGAGAATAAATGTATTTACCTGCATTAGTTGACCCAACAAAACTAATCGCTTTAATGTCCGGATTATCACAAATGAAATTGACAGCGTCATGAGAACCATGGATGACCTAAAATTAATGAAATTTGCTTATGGAGATAAACATAGTGTTATTGAGAATACGTACATTGACGACTCCTGGAGGACACCCAACTTCATTTAGAAGTTCTGCCAGTAACATGGTGGCACCTGGGTCTCTTTCAGAAGGTTTTATAATGCAAGTGTTTCCAGCTATAAGAGCTAGTGGGGCCATCCAAAGTGGTATCATAGCAGGGAAATTAAATGGGCATATCCCAGCAACTACCCCCAGTGGCAGTTTGTAAGAAACGCAGTCTACGTCTTTTGCAATGTTATTTAATGATTCTCCTTGGAGGAGAGTACCTGCTGCACAGCTG
Organism: Agrilus mali; assembly: GCA_029378335.1. NCBI lineage: Eukaryota > Metazoa > Arthropoda > Insecta > Coleoptera > Buprestidae > Agrilus > Agrilus mali. The sequence continues at coordinate 3,507,132 of CM055657.1, read as the reverse complement.
TGCTCAACCACCTCTGAAAATTATCGACTTTGGTACCATTTTACATTTTGCTAAGTCCAGATTATATAATATGATTGAATGATGAGAAAAGGGCTTAAATTTCATGCTCGGAGTTTTCTGTAGAGGTTTCGATATTGGAGCTTGAAAATGGTACTCCAGGATTGTTCTTTTCTTCTTCAAATACTTAGCTGATTGAGATGCCGTGGTTGGAATTATCATGGTAAAGACCCAATGTTGGTTCACGACCATCAAGCTCTAGTTTCTAGTCTTTTTCAAGCGTTACCAAATCCCTCAAATATATCCCCTCTTTAGATATTGCGGCTTGATGATCATGGTCCAGGATTGGTTCTTCTCCTTAAGAAAGTTAACTGATGAAGTTGATGTAATGAGAATCCTTATGGCGAGGGCATAAGATTTTTCACCATAGGAGATGACCCAATCTTGATTACAACCCTTCATCAAGTTCAAATATTATCCTTTTTCAAACATGAGTACACTCACACAATTCCCTAAATAGGTACGCTCCCTTCTTCAATATTGGGGCTTAATGGTTGTGGCCAAGAATTGGTTCTTCTTCTTTAGACCCTTAACTGTTGAAGTTGATGTGATGAAAATTCTTATGGTGAGGACATAAGATTCTTCACCATAAGAGAAGACCCAATCTTGGATCACAACCCTTCATCAAGCTCAAATATCATCCTTCTTCAAACATGAGTACACTCACACAATTCCCTCCTAAATTGGTACGCTCCCTTCTTCAATAGTGGGGCTTAATGGTCGTGGCCAAGGGTTGGTTATTTTTCTTAAGAGACTTAACTGATGAAGTTGATGTGATGAAAATTCTTATGGTGAGGGCATAAGATTCTTCACCATAAAAGAAGATCCAATCCTGGATCCCAACCGTTCAAATATCGAACCCTCCTCAAACATGATTACTCACGCAATCCCCTAAAAACATCCCCTTCTGCATCGACCAACGTTTTCCCTTGTTCTTTAGTAATATTCTCAGCGAGTTTTTTAATATCCCTCCTAATAACAGCTTGGAATTTCAGCATTAGCTGTTGTCTCGTTAAAACGGTTGTATCTTTCCAACTTTCGTAAGCTTTCCTGCTGGACTCAACCGCCGCTTGCATTTCTGCTTGGGTGGTTTTGGGAACTTTGGTCACCAATTCGTTTGTGGCGGGGTCGTGCAAGTCTATCCATTCTGTAGCTTGAGATTCTTGGAATTTACCGTCTATAAACAATTTTGTTGTCGGTGCAACATTCGAAGAGTACGTCCTATTGAACGCTTTTAAAAGGGGTGAAATCTACGGTAACAAAAAACAAAAATTAACACGTTATAAATAGATATCTATATTATATTGTTAAAAAAATTATTATTATATAACTATATTACGTGTTTGCGTAATTTTTGCGTTATCTAATGTTATGTTTACGTTGTAATTTTTTTGCGATAAAATTTATTACGTACAGTTACAAACAGTATGAGGTAATAAACGGATCAAAACTATATAATATAATAATTGTGTTATTCGTTGGCATTGAACTACAAAAACAGATAATAACGTCGGCGTGTTTACGAAAAAGTTAACTGAGTACTGTAAAAGTTATGTAAATACTGGGGATAATCGAAAAGCAAATGTTGTAGGGTATTAATAAATTAACAATAAAGTAATATTGATTTAATCTACAGATGCCTAACAGTATTTTGGACAAAATAATTTTCAGCTGCTAGGTATATACGTAATTTGTGTATATTTCTGAAGGTATCAATAATATACACAAACTTTTTGATTAAACCTCGTAGGTAACTTTCAATGTCAATGCTGGTGGCCTACAAAAATCTAGTCGTAATGTTGAATAGTTTAATTAAAATGGAATTGTTTACGTATTACAGCCAGCCATTGTATGCAAATTCAGAAACATTTCGTGTAAATTATTCTATCAGTGATATTATACATGACAATTACTGTTTTTATGGTTCAAACTCATGCAAAGACCTCCTACATAGATTCTGTTTCTGTATTAAGAAGCCTAATGACTTACTCAAGTAGGTCAGAACTACAAAAAGTAATTTTAAAACATACTTATTAAAAAATACTATGATAGATAGGTACTTACTGATGTTCGTGGCAAAGACATTGCGTTCAGTCGACGACACACTAAAATACACTGATAACCACTTACAACCGACTTAATTCGCCCATGTTATCTGAATCTGAATACAATAACATCTAAATATGTTTATTAATGTTCCCCCCCATGATTATCAATTAAGTCAAATAGAAAGATTGTGTTGAATTGAACTTGAAAACTCATCAAAAACAATTAAGCTAAGGTTTCGATGTTAGTGCTGAACAAAGAAAATGTTAAAATCAATAGCAACTTCTGGCCGTAACCTGAACTAGACAGAAACTTACATTTTTTTTAATTAATTACATTTTTTAAAAGTAATAAATGCGACGAGTCGAGTTTTTACAACAATTTACTTTCATAAATTTTTGAAAATTAATTAAAAATAAATTTTATAAAAAATGGCTTTCAAAGATATTAATCTGTTAACTGAAGTAATCATATGCTTGTAAATAATTTTTTTGCTATAAACAAGTTTACTTGTGTGTGTTTCCTATGTATTAATAAAAATGAAAAGTTGCGGGTACACCTGTACTTAAAAATAGTGTAGTGTTCATTATCGATATTTTCTATAGGCAACCAATTTTACGCAGAGCCAACGTACAAATCGATAAATACTTCAGGAAAGTTCCTTTTTTCTTTATTCAAGGAAATGAAAATATTCCACGATAACCCGTCATTTTAATTTAATTTCAGTTTCATTTTTATGTAGGCACCCTTACAGCGATCGTGTTAATAATTCACACAAAAAATTTAGATTAGCAGTATTTAAAAAAAAAATGCAGACAATATTTACTTTAAAACACGTAAATTTCCCAAATCGTTATTAACCAATATACTAATACTTTGGTCTGTTAAGAATAGATCACATTTGGAAAATTTTCAATAAAAAGTTTCGGTAGAACATCAGAAATATTTTTAGATATTTACTGGAAATTTTGGAAAGTTCTGAGTATTTAGACATTTTTTAGAACATGGTCATATATTATTGACACATATCGGTACTTGCCTCTTGAGTGACGAGTTTATTTTCAAATATATTAAATGTGAAAAGTCTCAGAACTCTTTGCTCAAAGTTTTCATATTTTAGATATCTGGAATTCTTTTGAGAATTCTAGAAAATTCTAGAATAGTCTCTTGAAATTTCCTAACTTTTAAAGAATGTTCTTCATAGACCATAACTTTCCGTCTCTGTTAAAGAATCTATTTCCAAATAATTTGAGTTGAAGAAAGTTTTAAAATTTTCAAAAACTTTTTAAAACACTCCAGAATTCTCTAGAAAGTTTTGAAATTTCTCAGCTAATGTGTCTATTGCAAAACCTTTTGGATTGCAGAAATCTTGAAAATTTTCAATAACATTCTTAAAAAAATTTCGACATTTTCGTAATTCTAGAATTAATTAGAATTTGGGGGAAAAAGGTTACCAAAAATTATTTGACACCCTTTTCAGTTGATCAATCGATTTCTAAATATTTTTAATCGCAGAATGTTTCTGGAGTTTCGAAAACATTATAAAACTTTCCATACTTTTTGATTTTTAGGTATATCATTGACTTTTTAAAGTATTCTAGAAAATACTAGAAGTTTCTCGAAAATTCCGAAACTTATGAACTTTATACCTACTTATACATCTTTAATATTCACTTCTCAGTCGATAGGTTTATTTTGAAACATTTTAAATTGTTGAATGTTGTCGAATTTTCGAAAGTAACCCAAACTTATCGACATTTTGATACATATGTGATTTTTCGGAGAATTTTAGGAACTTCTGGAAAATTATAGAAGTATTCCCAAATTTTCCAAACCATTCACCACTGACACTCACAACTACTCTCCGCATCTCAGCTGATGAGCCTGTTTCCGAAAATGTTTAATTGTGGAAAGTTTTCGAATTTTTGACATTTTTGTGTACCTGAATTTTTTGGAAATTCAAGACTATCATAATGTTTCTTTAAAAATACGCAGGTTTTCAGAACATTTTAAAACTGCGGAATTTTCGACATTGTGGCATATCCTATGGAAAATTCTATATATTATAAATATATGTTTGTCGAAAATTCCTAAATTTTTCAGTACATTTTGTACTGTATTGACAATCTCCCCTTCCCTATTGATGAATTTTACAAAAAAAAATTCCGAAATGTTCAAGATTTTGGTACATACAGAATCAATTGGAGAATTCAGGAAAAACTTTCTAGGACATTCTTAAGCTTTCTGGAACTTTCGTCATTTTGGTCACCTACAAATTTCCCTGAAAATTTTAAACTTTACAGAACATAGTGTATTTTATTGACACCTACTACTACTTTCGAAACATTTTCAAAATTTTAGAAATTATTTTAAAACTTTTTGAATTCGCTTAAATTGTGCAACATCAAGTGAATAACTGCCTGCATTTGAAAAAATCTCATAAACTTCCTTTATAAAATTTATTATTAATTTATAAATAACAGGTTGCATGTTATATACAGGTTTCCTTAATATAAGGATTATTTACAACTTAAAAACTAATCAGTAGTTGCTTTTTGTACTCTTGGTATAATCCACAGCTTGTCATCAATTATCTTGACATGTTTGTAGAAACCATTCAATCTTAATAGGAGATTAATATTTCTCGGTGAAAATAATCCGTCAATTTTTGTCGCTGATAGCTTCAAGCTTTGGGATTTGGAGATACTGTATTGTGTTTGGCAAACATTACCGACATTATCGATTTACTATGGTGTTGGATGGGAGAATTGGAGTCGTAACTATTTCCAACCCTACATTTCAATGTGTCGAAGTATGCTTGTCTGTACTGCTTGTTCATTGTAACATAAATAACTGGATTAACACAAGCTGCACAGTAAAGCAACAAATACCCCAAAATGTGCATTGCGGGGTATTTCATATCCTCATCAAACACTTTCACTAACGTTAATGGTAAATAGCAGATCACGAAACAGAAAAATATCATCAACACCATTCGCGTCACCCGCATTTCACTTCTTTTGGTGTCCATAAGTGAACCGTGTTGTTGTAGTCTTTTCTGGGATTTATGAACCACCCAGTATATCTTTGAGTAACAAATTACTATAATTAGACACGGTATCACAAAAGCTAATACGAACAAGGCGACTTTTGGTGAATTGCCATTTTGGTCTCTTTTGATGGAGCACGTTCCCAACTTCTCATCAAAACCAAACACTCCCCACTTGCCCATCAGCGTCGGTATTTGGGTACCGTAGCTGAAGAGCCAAATGAGACCAATGTAACAGGCCACTTTGGTTTTCGTATAGATTCTAGTGTATTGACTTGGCCACGCTATCAAGATGTAGCGATTTATCGATATGGTGGCAACACTGAGCAACGATACTCCAACGCTCCCATATCGCATCATCGGAATTATGTAACAGAGGATGTCTCCGTGGATCCATGTACCCAAAAAGAATTGACTTGCGGCGAATGGTAGCACAACAAGGCAAAAAAGGAGATCCGAAATGCATAAACTGAAACAAACATAACATAATGGTTTAGTATCTAAGGATTGAAGAGTTGCTTTTAGGGATTTAGGTCATCGATTATTGACTCATGAACTATTGTGTGTTAGGGGCAATAATCTTCAAATAGAAAGATTTTATTGTTAAATATGTGACAATCAGAGAATCATAAAAATTGATACACCGGAAAGATACTTAAATGTAATTATGAAGTAGGTAAATAAACGGATATTAACCTTGCTATGAATGCGGCTGCAACGGTTCTTATTTTCGAGTTCCGAAGAAGGGCAATTACGGTCAGAAGGTTTCCGGCAATACCGACAACCATAATTACGATGGTAGCCACGCCGGCGGCGGTAAGCATGGGCCGAGAGTACCTGTAGCATCAAAACAAACAATAAATAACTATACGAGCATCATAATAAAATACATAAATTTAATGTACGTATTTATATTACACCTTTATTATCATAATTTTATGGTTCGTGACGTATTTAATGACAAATTCTTCAATACACTGTCTCTGAGATCAACGTTATTTTGAGTACCATTTGAAGGTCCCAAGTTACACATATCTGGGTATTACCATAATATTTGGCATTTCAATTAAAATCAAAAGCAAGAACGTGAAACAAAATGAGAATACTAGTCCTAACTACCAAATGTTTGAAACTTCAGTTCTGTTGGACATTTGTTGTCACTCTGGATTTCTTTGAATGCAAATAAGATCCTTACACAAATTTTACTTAATACAGTTGAACTTCGATAACTCGAATCACCATATGATTCAAAAACGCTTCGAGATATCGAGACTTCGGGTTATTAAATAATAATACATAGGATATATGAGCATTTGTATGTATTTATTTCATGTCACAAGTGGATAAATATATCTAGGTAACATCTTTTTTTGGTGCACCGCTTTCCACTTTTTTATAACATTTAATTTAAAACAAAGCTTTTAAAGTCCTTTTTGATAATAACTAATCGTAGAAATCGTGCTAGTATCTACCGCTTTTAAAATTACCTATACAGTATTAACAGATTCCCACAGAAAATTCGCTCAAAATTTATCTTCGATTTATCAAGGTATTCGAATAATAGCAGTTCGAAAGTTCGAGTTAATTCTAGAAAATTCAAAGTTTTTAAACTTTGTAGAACATTCATTGGCTCTCACTAGTACTTTCAACTTCTCAGTTTCCAATATGTTTAAACTTTCCTAAAACTTTTCAAAGTTTTCAGAATTTTAATATATCTGGATTTTTTGGGCTGTTTTCGGAAAAATCTAAGAATTTCTCAACATTTAGGAAACTTTATAGAACTATGTATTCATCTATTGAAACTCAAAATTCTTGTAATACGATACATTTGCATTGTTACACCTTTAAGGGATTGCTTTAAAATTATCTGTTTCATTGATAATTGTTAGAAAAATTGAATTCCTTGACAATGAGATAAGAATTTCTTGACCATTCGACGAGTTTATCAATGTTAAAAACCACAACCATTTTTAACTTTTCATATCTTTGTTAAACAATAAAATGATACTAACCAATTAAAACGACACCACATCATCACAAATTAATAATTATAACTCCAATTAATATTGAGGCCAAAAAATGAATTTGCTAACCGTTTCATTCTTCAAGTACTAAAAAATTGAAATAATTGAACAAAAATATCAGCACGACTGATTTCTTTTTATCTAAACTTTGTTTAAATATTTATTATCAACAACAATAATTTTATGAAAAATATATAAAAAATTAATTGAGCTTGGTTTAGAAATAGGTAGTTATCAATGAAATTATCTTTTGGAGTAAATCCTTTTTGCTTTGTATACAGGAGAGTTGTCGCCGTCGAGGTGATCAAGATGTTTTGCTTTGTCAAGGTTTGAAATTGAAAATCGAAAAACAATTTCCCATTTTATTGTTGATAAATAATTTTATTTCGATTAGGTATAAAAATGCCGAATATAAAAGAAAAAATAACTGATGCCGAGAGGACAAAGAAGAATATATATTTGAGAACTTTTGATTAATCGAAGTATATTTAAGCAGAAACCTTACAGGCCTAGTGTATTTTTAGTTTAGTCATAGATTAAAGAATAAAAAGTTTAATTAACAATTATTGTCTTACGAGTTACCTACCTACAATTAGTCATCCATATGTTTGAAGAACATTCACTGTGGATTTTTTACTAAAACCACAACATAAAAACCAAAGGCCAGGTGTTTTTTGTTTGTGTTGTTTACTTGTATGATTCAGAAACAACAATGTCAAAGCAAACTTGTAACCTGAAGGCATTGTGAAAATACATAGTTTATTAAACAAATATAAATAAGTTAAAAGAGCAGGTGTGAAAATGAAATAATATTAACTATAACTGGGTAGGTAATACGCACTAATACCATGTGAGTAATTAACGAAAACTTCGAACACGTAACGAGTTAGTAAAAGTGATTCATGGGATTTGAGTAATTCTGATATCTAACTGTAAACGATGACAAATTCAAATAATAATAAATTGGTAAAATATGCAAGAAAAAATATTAAGGTTTTGGGCGTTTTTTACTTGCTACTAATAGAGCATGGTACATCTTCAGTGCATCTCAAATATTTTAAGAATTGCTGATTTAAAATGAAATTACTCGTTATATGTATGTATGGGGTGTCGTAAAAGAAAGAACCTTAAAGGTTATAGGGATATGAAAGGCAATAAATATTGGCAGGAACAATTGGTTCTTTTCTGAAACGATTTCATTCTAAAATAATTTTTGAAATTGCAAGTTTACCATAAAAATTAGAAATAATTCAAACTAAAAGAGATTCGTAAATACAGAAAAAGAAAAAAGAAAAATGCTTCTGGCAGTAACAGTTCCAAAACGAAAAAGATAAATATACTACTATATACTAATAAAATAATTTCCACAAATTCAATTTTTTATCACATTTTAAAGTAATTATCTACCATTTTCAATTTTGAACTTGCTACTAGAGCATAGTACCGTACATCTTCAGCAGGTACCCTCGGAAATTTCTACTGTTTCTGATCTAGAAAAAAATTATTTGCTACATGTATTAGGTGTCGTACCAAAAAAGATGGATATCAAATATTAAAAATGTTGGCTGTCCTTAAAGAATTTATTGACTAATTTCATTCCAAAAATATTTCTGAAATTGCAAGTCAAAAAATTAAAAATAATTCAAACTGAAATAGATTCGTTAATAAAGTAAAAAGGAAAAAATAGAAAAGCTTTTGACAATAAGAGTCTCAAAAAAATTAACAAAAGTCCTAATATTTTCCACCAATCCAATTTTTTAATAACATTCTAAAGTAACTACTTACAATATCAAATTCTGAACTTGTTTTTAAAGCATGGTTCATCTTGAGTACTCTTAGATTTTTTTTCTGTGTTTTTAAAAATTTCTGATCTATGAAAAAAATATTAACTTTAATGGTTGTTTAATATCAAAAATAATAATTAATGTTGGCAGGAGCAATCTGTCTTTTACTCAAAGGATTTATTAAATAATTTCATTCCAAAAGTCAAAAAATTAAAAATTATTGGTACATAAGGGAAAAAGGAAAAATTGAAAAACTTCTGACAATAGGAGTTGCAAAAAAAAGAACAAAATCTTAATATTTTTCACATATCCAATTTTTTTAATCATATTCGAAAGTAATTATCTACAATTTCAGATTTTCAGTGGCTTATTTGTGAATTTAAAAACAGAATAAATAGAATTAGAAAGTTAACAATTACCACACATTATTTAAATCCTTTTTCCATATATACATATTTTTTAATGCCCTCAGCGACGATTAGTTTATATTTTAATTACTATGTATTTAAAACAAGAGGCTTTCATTTGAATTTAACGTACTTATAACATAACATCTGTATAAATGCACATTATACCGTAAACGATCAGTTTCATAACGGATTGGAGCCATCACGTTATAAAAAACGTGTAAATCTCCGAAATGACTCTTATAAAGCTTACATGTGGCTTAAATAAAAAAAGATGCCTCCACTTGGGAACGCTATAGCTTCTTATTTCGGGAACTGTCATTGCCACAAAATCATTATTCAAAACTGCATGAGGACCACATTTAAAACACGTGCCAAATGTTTAATATAAAAAAAAATGTGTATACTAAAACTAAATATTAATTACCTATGACTGTTTATACTCATTTTTTTAATTATTTTTATGATTTGCTCATTAGGAAGTCGCACTTGTATTATTTACTAGTTATTACCACTTTATTTATTTATTTACGTAATTATATAATAATTGTCAATCCCTTTCAGCATTTATTTTTGCAAAATTTTGAAGATTGATTTAATTTTATAGGCAGTTATTTTGTACTACAACATTTTTTCCGTTATTCATCTTCCCCCCCCCCCCCCCAGTGAAATTTATCCTAAAACGAATTTTTAATTAAAAGACGAAAAGAAATTCAAACAATTCTTCCAATACAAATATTGTAATGAGATTTTACATTTCCCTCTTTTTAAATGAGATTTAGAGGGATTTTGTTGAACCCCACCTTCTATTTCAAGCTCACGTACCTAATTACTTTAGAATGCTCTGGAAAATGTATTTATCTGTATGTATATCAATAAGTGTAACAGTAAGTTTTCTCTTACTTTTTAATCGATTTTAATTGAACTCACGAGACTCACGCGACTCTAAATTAATTAATTAACATTCAATGTTCTGTTTGTTCGTCTCATTACAAAATTAAATTGTACCTGGGTTTAATTAATAAACGCACATAATTATTTTTTACATAGTACTTCTATCTTTTATCGTTAATTATAATCGATAAAAACAAAACACTGAGCGATTAATTTAGTTTTTATCAGGGATTAGGTACAGTGTGATTAATTATTATCAATTTGAATGGATATTATTTTAAATGTGCTGATTACTACGTTGCAGGTCAACGAATTTGGTTTTTTATTTACATTCTTCTAAATTTTAATATTTAACAAGTACCTACAAAAGGGCCAAATAAAATTGTTTAATAGTATCTAATCAAAAAATAATTTTCTTATCGGATTATTCCTACATTTGGTTACTTAACTCTTTTACATTTTTTTTTATTCCTATTTTTTTTCTTCTAATATCTTTTAATTTGTCCATCAAAAAACAAAACCATTTTTAGATTCAATTATATCATTAAAATCAACTAACTTTAACCTAACCTTCAAGTAGTGTAAATGTTAAATAATGAAGGTGATGGGATAACATTTACATAAACAGTTAAATCAGTGTGGGTAAATTTTTCTAATAATAAAATTTTCAGCAAGCAAAAAGAAAAACTTGATAATTTACGTCAGCAAATATAACACAACACGTAATAGTAGAGTCGTACCATTTTTTTACCAAAAACTGTCGCATGTCAATTCAGACCACTTGCGCCAATTGAAAAGCCAAAAGATTACTCACACAGTAGGGTAGTTAACCTCCTAATTAAAACAATAGCAACAAATTGACCTCAACTCATCAACGGCAACGTCACCGATCAAACTAAACCAACAAACTCACGAACGGGAAAACAGACGAAGGAATAAAAGGCACTGGCGTGTCCAAATGATCCAAATATACTATTGTAAAATATGCTGTGTACATATATTTTATCATTTTTATATGTATTGTGAGTTTATATGGTTTTTTATAACTACTTAGTATCTACACACATGCTATGCACATGTGTGATACGGCTTATGCCCCTGCATGCACTCTAGGTGTATAAAAAAGTTGCTTATTAATAAAGAAATTCGAAAATGTGCTTAACACACACGGTTTATGCAAAAATTACTTTCACCTCTACCTATTAAAATATGCATAATAATTATTCTGGATGTAACATTATATAGATAGATACTAATAAAAAAAAAAATAAATACCTACGTATTTAAACTGAACAGCAGAATTCTAATCTAACCTACAAGTACCTAATCACATCCTGAATGTATACTTTTTTATTCAAATCCTAAATATGAATTTTTTCTAATTTAACAAGAAATTATGATAACAATTTACTTTTGGCTATTTCCGTACTATAAGTTATGTGTGAACCCTAACTAAATAAACGTTCAATGGTCAGTTACCTCCCAATCTAACCAAAACCATTCTAACGCAACCCATCCTTTAATAAGAATAAAGAGATTTACTGAATTAAAGGTCGAGTGACTTATTAGCTTGAAGACACTTTTACTTTTTAAAATGTTAAACTTTGACCTATTTTACCGAAAAATATTGTATTAGGAACCCTAATTAACTTTACCGTACCTAAGCTCTTGGTATGTAACCATTAACCAACAATGCATGGACAGCCTAGCCAATTAGAGGAACGTTATTCTACCATAACTTAATAAGGAGTCCTTGACGCAGGGCAAGAACTTTATAGGTGCATAATCCTTACATTTGCTCCTTAACATTTATCCCTGGCGCATAATAGCCCAACCACACAAAATTCTACTCATCAACCCAACAGTTAATATTCGCTTTATGTTTGTCACTTTAATGACAGAAAAAGTGACGTACCTACTACAAGGTAAGGTTGAGTTAGATAAGGGGTTGTTTAGTTCAGGTCGAATTAGTTTACACTCAGAATGCACTAAGTATTTGTTCGTAAAATAGATCTAGAATAGTTTTTTTTTTAAAGAAAAATAAAGATTTGGAGTGCTAACATAGAAGTGGCATTCGAAAGGTTTTGACCTCATCTAAGATATGATTCGACCTCCAATTCCATGAATCATTTTCAGAAGCTTATTATAATTATATTAGATATTCTTTGATTTATTTCCTTCCGACGTATTTTTTAATGTCAAAGTCAAACTAACTAAATATAAAATGTTCTAATAAATAAAATTCTCGTGTCACAATGTAGTTATTAGCATACTCCTCCGAAACGGCTTGACCGATTTTTATGAAATTAAATAATTCAACAGAATTACTTCTTTTTTTCCCAAATGGGCCCCCTACTATTTTTTTTTTTTAAACGATTTTTAAATTTTTATAATTTGGATTATATATAACCTAATTTTCATCTTCTAAAGATTTTTTAATAAAATAGTAATAATCAAAGGGATAAAAAAAAATCGATTGAAGTTAGTAGTCCACCAAAAAACGAGGGGGTAATGTGAAGTTTTTAATTTAAATTTATTTTAAGAGTAAAATTTTATTTAATTCAGATATTTGGCAATTTCATAATTTCAGAACTAGTATTTCAACAAATTTCGAATTTTTAAAAATTTTGATCATTTTTTAAATTTTGGTTCAATTTCAAAATTAACAGTAAGATCGTGGTTCAATTCGTTACTTTCCGAATTCCACGTTTTATTAACCGAAAAATATAATTCCATTTAAAAAATAGCAAAATTGGTATCGACTTTATAAATTTATTTGAAAATATTTCTTAAAAGAAGCGGCATAAACAATAACCAAATGAGCCCAAGTTTCAGAATTGAATTCCTTCTACTAATTCATATACTTCTAATAGCCCATCAACTTGAAAAACTTGTATATAACTGTTCTATAGTTTAACGGAAGGAGTTAAGGAAACGTCTACAGCAATGATAAATTCATCGGAAATAATGAGGAAATAGTTTGCGTTATCTACTTGATACAATATGGACGATATTTATTGTTAACCAGATTCACATCAGTATAATAAATAATAAGTAACAGTGGTTTTCCGTTGTATTTTGTATTCACTTTTATGTAGGTACGTAATAATATAATAGTAATAAACGCATATCAAATCGTTAGTATTTATCTAATGACCCATTTTTCACTTATGTATATTATAATAATTATTATTATTATCTGTCTAATACGTAGAACTGTAGATACATGGCCTAATTTTCAACAAATTTACTTTTTATATTTAATTACTACAGTTTTTGTTTGATTCAACTACACAAAAATTAAAGATAATTAATTTTACACGTGCTAGAAACTTATGTAAGAATTATTTGATACACGTTAAGAAAAGTATTCTTTTTTTATTATTATTATCTTCATCATCATACTTTCAATTTTAATTTTTTATAAAAAAATTAAAATAGCAACTTCTCAGCTACATCAAAAAAAATTGTTAATTTGTATACTTATACAATTGTGATTATTTTACATTAAAAAAAAAATCGTAAAAAAGTTAATTGCTTCGAGCAAACATTACAAAAAAAAGGTACCTGATAAATTTAACAAAAAAAGGTACCTTTCCTTTAAAAAGAAGTTATTAAATAGTAAAATTTATTTCGTTTTAATGTTTTTGGTTTTATCTACATATTAATATTTTGAGCATTTTTGTGACAATGCAGTTAAAAAAGCAGACCTTTCTCGTTACCAAAACTTCTGTTACCAAGTTACCGTTTTTATTATAACCTCAAAGTACGCATTCTGCACAACTTTAGTACATAGAAAAATTACCATCAATATTTATACTACAATGGTACTTAAATTCCAATTATTATGGTACCCAGGTAGGTATTTTGAACTGTTCTTAGACATCTACCCCTATTTAAAGTCAATTAAAATAGTTTACGTACCTGACGAGTTCCGAAAATTGAGATCGATGCAGGACATCTTGGTCCTCAAACACCATTTGCGTGCCGTTGGTCATTTCATTCGATCACTAAAACACTACACGAACATCGTCATAGTGCAATAACTGACAATGATGTTGTTGGGGACGCACCCTAAACTCGCACACAGGATGGCTAAAAATTGGTTTTAATTGACGCTAATGAACGCGTATTTAGTTATGTGTATGACACTCACGAATGGTACACAACTAATCTCCGGATACGAAATGTTAATACCACAGAACCCGCATTGTTAGTTACTCATTTTGTTAATCACTCCATTTATTGGAATCCGTCTCTTTGGTACGTATGTACGTATATGTTCACAAGCTCGCGCGGTTTTAGATTAAGATAAGCGGAATCGAGCCGGTAGATGTTTGTTTACCTTTTTATGTTGCGATAACGCATGACAATCTCCAAGAAACTGGAAGAATATGAAAAGGATACAATTTTTATAAATACTGTTATTATTATTATTCTAGTATTTATTAGGTATTGCTTAGGCACCAAGCGATCGCGTACGATAACCGATTTAAAGTGAATGAATGAATGAGGAATGAGCGAACATAATGAAGTAAATATTATAGTAATGTTAGCGTCAAATGACTCATTTCTTTCCTTGATCGTTGAGTCAGATGCACTTAACAGGTACCTGCAATTACGCTCGAAACTCACATTCGATCGATTTTTAATCGATTGTGAAGAGGATTTCTACAAAAACGTCATTAACACGACCTTCACGTCCTCTACCCATTTACTTAGATGGTTAAAAAAATAAAAGTACTTTGTTTAGTAGGTACATAAATACACATAAAAACATTATTTGTTTCTATTTGAATATGTTACGAATAAAACCTTAGTTGTTTTCAGTTCCGCCTAGGCGAATTGTTACGTGATGTTCAGAGATATACGATTGTGAAATTATTTTAATTGTATCACCAAACACTAATGATATGAGGCCCATGAAGTAGACAACAAAGTGGTAAAAATTTATTTCAAAAATATCAAAATTTGTTGCCAAAATCAAACATCAGGAATTTATGAACTTTTTAAGTGTTTCTGATGTTGACATACAACTGGAAAAATTAATTTGAACCTAGGGTAACCTAATCTAACCCTAACCTAAACTTCAAGAGTTTTATACCACTAATAAGGCAGAAAAAATTAATAACAAATAATTAATTATGATTTTTTATGGACAGCGTTGTTTCTGGTCAGAAAATTGATACACACCCTTCAATGCAATACAAATAAAAAATCGCCCAAATCAATTTTTTTTATTAAATTTTACACTTTCAACGGTGCAAGGGTGATGGAGCATGTTTTAACAGTAGAAAACAAAAAACACAAATAACTTCAACAAATATATTTAACCACACTCAACAATTGTTTCGGTTAAGCAGCCATTCTCAAGAGGGGGTTAATTACCCCCCGCAAATGCGCCCCTGGACATTAAGTGATTATAAATTAAAAATAATATAATATAATAACCACCACAACCTTCAGAAACGCCTAGACAGAGTTGAAAGTAACCACGTTTGTTAAGGGTAGAAACCTACATGTAGCAATATAGAAGAAAATATTTAATTTACTAACGTACTACGTATTATATCAGTTTTTCTAGAAACCAATTAAGTATATTGTTCGTTATATGTACTTCCGGTTAAAGCGGAACTGAAAACATACATACATCTATCTATTTAATGTTTACTGAAAGTTAAGGTTAGGTTACTATGTATTATATTTGAACACAAACTCGCGTTGGGTTTCATTATTCCTAATAATACAACAGTTACATAATAATGCAAAAAAAATTCAATTTCTTTTTGTTATTTTATTGTCGTTAAAAAAAAACAAAAGGACAGGTGAACCCAGAAACCCAGACGTATACAATAAATTAAGTTCATTTTTATTTGGTTTTCAGTTATCTATCAGATCCTCATTTTCGATAACTATTATTATGAATGGAAAATGAACAAATGTAATTAATTACAACAAATACGTATCATAATCCTTGTGTTATTTCTAGAAAGATAAGATTAGAAACATTCTATGAGAAAATTTTATATTTTCCTTTTAAAAATGGTAACGCAATCAGTGGAAATAATTGTTCCTAAATATTTTAAAATACATTGTTCGTTATTTAGAAGTACTTACTACGTAAATTTTAACATAATTATTTGTTTGTAATTTTGTATTTATGACGAAGACAATAAATAAAGGAATTAAAAGAAGAAACACCACTTTACTTTCCATTTTCAAAATTAGTTCCTTTTGTGTTTCATTGTTGTTGTGACTTGTGGGTCAATTAAAACGTAATTTATGAATTCGAATTTAATGGGTCTTAAATAATCAAAAAGTGAAAATTATTTACGCAAAAGGCACTTATATTATGATGTAAGTGATTAAAAATTACTTATAAATAAATTTTGAACCTGAACTAGCAAATTTACCAACTTACAAAATACATATGTAGGTACTATAGTTTGGTATTTATGTATATTTTAAAAGATTTTTGAATAGAAAAAAAATTGTATTTTCATAATATTTGTTTTTTAAATGCAGCAAATATTTTAATTGTAATTTTATGGAAAAATATCCGATAGAATCATATTTATGGATTTAGTGACAAATCACAAAATAAATGTATACTTATAATCAATCATACCTTATTTTTGTTTTCAACAACACCATCATATTTGATGAGAAGTTTCTTACCTTCTGAAACAAAAAAAAAAATAAAAATTAGAACGATGCTAAAAAACAAATAAATAAATTATAAGTAGAGGTAGTTCAAAATCGTATGAGCTGTTAAATGCGCAGGAACAATTAGAGGCGGAGCTTATGTTCTAAAATTTAAATGGTGGAGTTGTCTTTCTGCGCAGTCAAAAGCAAGGGTTCATGAAATTCTGAATTACCTCTATCCTATAAAATAAGGTCACAAAAACTGTTCAAAATATAAAAAAGTATTAAAGTTGTGACCTACGAAACAAAAAACTTTGTAGAAAGTTAAGGTTTAAAACGGGAATTGTATCATACTGAGTGTTGTTAAGGTCACCTACACTCCACAATTAGTTTAAATTAAATAATGGCTTTAATCCTATCTACGCATAAGTTTTTAAATCCCAGCATGACATTTTCAAATACCGACATATTATACGTAATTATTTATGCCAATCTGCAAGGAAGCATTATTAAAGGAAGGAAGTATTAAAGTACATGGCATTGTTGCTTAAATAGGTGTGGGCAAACATTTATTATTACGGTGAAACTATAACTACATTGTTGTTATTTAGATGCTACAGCACGTTTTAGGTAGATAAGTATAATACTCTGTTACAACAAAATAAAATGCAAACGTAATTTATTAACAACAATAACTAAGAAATTAAAAAAGAAATTGAGTATTTAAAGAAGACATTTATAAATTAGTTTTAATGGTGTGAACTATAAAAAGTAGAAAATGTAATAACAAATCTAATGAGATAACGTTTCCTTATTTCGACAGAACACAAACCAACAATTATGTTCCATTGTGATTACAGTTAAAACTTCGATAACTCGAATCACCATACCATCGTAGAAATCGCACTGAGACATTAAAATGCCAAATTATTAAGGGATTCCCCCAGAAAATTCGACTTATTGAAGTTTGCGCCAAATATTATCTTCGAATTATAAAGATATTCGAGTAATCGAAGTTCGAATTATCAAGTAAAAATCACACGTATTTTTCATGGTAGATACTATTGCCAATCAATTTGGTTTGACTAATCGATGTTCGCGTTATCGAAGTTTAATTTAATAATCAAGATGCAAGAGAACAGAAATGTTTCCTGGTTTACTGTCCTATTTATCGCTATTTATTAGTATGTTAAATTGTGATATAATCTTCTAATTTTCTGCAATTATCGTGTGAGGAATATTCTCATAGCGTAGATATATGAACTGTCATGGTGAATTACAGTGAAACGAGAGAGATGAGACGTGTGACCTATTTTTAAGTCCATAGTAGTTAATTAGTACTTAACATTTGTAATAATTCTAATTAAAATTCTTACACTCCCTTCTTTAGTTAAAACGAAATCATTAAATTTTCTTCCGTCCCATAACAACTCACAAAAAGTACCATAGCAACCCCATGTCGTACAAACAGTCGTCATTGTATGTCAATTCACTTTTTTGACAACGTCAGTGTCTGATTGCTGTTTACTATTATTTATACCTACAGCATGTCTCACCCTGAAAGTACTTTACTTGATACTGATACTGAATATTATTATGAAGGGGAGGGTGAAGAGGAGGGCGAGGAAGTTGAGGAAGAAGAAGAGATTTATTACAATTCCGATGATTTCATTTCAAATTATTTCCTGGGTGAAAATAGTACCATTCCCGGCAACATATTCGAGTTTGAGTATCCTTAGAAGGCTGATTATTTTCCAAAAATATTCTGTAGATTTTTTATTGTCCTTAATGTTGAGTAAGTCATTCCTATGGATACGATTGCAGAAGATATTATAATTTAGCTGTTGCCGATGAGGAAACGGTGATTTTTGCTTCTGGAAATTACATTCATTTCTTTAACACCACAACAAGGGCGATATGGTTTAGGAGGAGTGCTTTTGGTGGAGGAATTGGATTTATTGCAGTTAAGTAAAAAAATTAATTAAAAGCAGACTATTCACTCAAATTTTTTTCCCAATCTTTTCATGAGATATTTTTGGATAGAACATCACTATTAAATGAATTGTGTTTTAGAAAAATCCCCAATTTCCTCACATAGCAGTTGCAGAGAACACAACAAATCCTCCAATAATAATCTACGACTGGCCTAGTTTTGAAATAGTATGTCTGTTAAAAGGAGGATCCACAAAGAGATTCATGAGTTTGAACTACACGTAAAGAAGTCTACAAAATTTAAACAAAATATAAAATATGTAATAAGAATATTTCTAGTCCTGATGGTCTTCTTTTGGTTTCTCAAGCTGGTGCTCCTGATTACTTGATAACAATATGGAATTGGGTAAAGAAAAGAATTTTGCTAAGAAGTAAATGCCACGTTCAGGACGTCTTTAGAGCAATGTTCTCTCCATTTTTGCCAGGACAATTGGCATCTTGTGGTACAGTATACAATTTAGACTTCTATCAAATCCAGAAGAAGAAGTTTATAAAAAATTCTTTAGTTCATTGGCCTTTGTAATTTTCTGTACTTTCCTCAGTTTTTAAACAATCTAAAAGTTGTATTTTCGGAGGAAACTTTTATGTCTCAGTTTCACTTTTTTAGGAGCAAGTCACATAAAATTTTGGAAAATGGCAACAACATTCACCGGTTTGAAGCTGCAAGGGGAATTGGGAAGATTTGGAAAAACCGAATACACTGACATAATTGGCATTTTACCATTAGAAGATGAAAAGGTCTGTAAATCTTTTAAATCCCATAAACACCTTTTTTATTACCAATAGTAACTCTTAGGTCGTATCCGGTTGTAGCTGGGGAAATATTCTTCTATGGGAAGGTGGATTAATAAAGATTGAAGTTTTGAGAAGAGGCAGAATACACTGCCACGATGCTCCTGTTGTCCAATTTTTTCACATGAATGGAGAAATTTATTCAGTTGCAATGGATGGTCACGTAAAATTGTGGTATTATCCACAAATAGATCAGGCGGATCCTCCTGACACCGACAGAGTTGTCGAAATGGAACCATCTTTTGATTTACACGTTCCCAATTTAATGTACATGTGGGTCGAAAAACAGAATGACGATCCAAATTGCTGCTTATACTATGCCCAAGTAAATAAGTTTTAAATCGTCATCAAATTAACCCTTCTTTCTACAATATCAGTTTTCAGGATGGAAATGGTGGAATTTGGAGAGTTGATTTAAGAGTAGAAAGCCCAGAACCACCACTTCCTCCAGAACAATTATATTTCACACATGGTGGTCCAGTTATGGACTTAGCTCCGTGCCCATATGGACCATATTTGGCCACTCTAGGTCTCGATGGAAAACTCAACCTCTACGCCTATTTAAAGAAAACGTTAATATTCACCCACAAATTTCCTGCCAAAGGAAATAGAATGATGTGGTTGCCAATCAACGCAAGTTGCTTTTTGGACTAAACTTGTATTTTTCAAATAATCATTTTATGTTGTAGATTGAACCTTCTGGGGAGCAATTAATTCTTGCATTTGACGATGGATGTTTGAGGGTTGTGGTTTTACAAATTTCAGAAGAACCGGAAGAAAAGAGCACCACGTTAGATATAATACAGGTGGAATTATCAAACTTATTTTAAATAATCAGAAAAGGAAGCAATTAATTCTTTTCTAGTTTACTAAGCCTCACACATCAACAATAACCCAAATGCTGATGAATAGTGATGGCAGTAATCTTATAACTGGGGGAGAAGATAAAACAATATTTATATACCAAATGAGCAATTCCAAACACAGTTATGGTGTTTTGACGCCAATTGGGTATATTAATGCACCAGATTCTGTGACATATTTAACTTGGCATCTAACAGAAGTAAGTTATTTATGTTATTCGTAAAATTGGTTAATAAATTTTTCTAAATTAAAGGAAAACACTGTAATAGTTGGATGTCTCCATGGTCAAATAATGCAAGTGGAAATTCCAACTGAGCCTCAAGAATACACCACCATAACGTACATATTGGATGTGGAGCCGAAATATCAGAGATTCACCACTTACAAAGCCCAAATAAGAAGGGACATTAAAATTGCTGAGATCGAAGCTAAAAAAGCTGCGAAAATGGAACGAAAAATGGCAGAACTTGAAAAAGTCAGAAAAGAAAACCCTGGACTCGAAATTGATGAAGAAGTTTTTCTAGGTACTCATTTATATAATAGTTTGGTGTCCAAAGGAAAACAAATTAATTCATTCAAAGGGGGACAGCTAATTAAAAAAAAGTATTTTAAAATTTAGGTTGATAAAAAATTACATTTTTACATGTACATAGCTCAAATTTTTATCCAGAAGAAATTAAAAAGGTTTTGCAAAATTTTTCGTGGATTTTAGAGTAATGGGCAGTTTAGGGGGACAGGTCTCCCTTTCCTCTACCTGGATACTTCTTTGGATGTTGTCATTGATCAATTTGTTATAATGTTCATAATATCTTCCAGCTGATTCATCATCTGAGGAAGTATTGGAGCCCCTTCACATTCCTGATGTGCCCAACAGGATAATATGGATTCAGCACACAGAAGAAGGATCTTTTTGGCTTTCCATGGGAGGATATGACGCTGGTTATATTTACGAATATTACATCGATCAAAAAGATCAAATACCTTACAGATTTCAAATTATTCATGATGGAGATGATATTGAGATAGAAAATTTTATTTACAAGTACCTACTAATGCTAAACGTTTATCCCTATTGATATTAAATGTTCGCCTTACAGTTCCAGCAAAGAATATCTCATATTGGCAATGCAAGACGGAGCAATTAGAGTAAACCGTGTAAATCCAAATGATTGGCGTGACTTATCAGATTACTGGCAATTACCTATGCACGACAATTTCAACGGAAGAGTGACCAGGATGGCTTTCAGCTACGATGAAAAATATTTCTTCAGTTGCGGCTACGACGGAAATATATTTGCTTACAAGTTTTATCCGGAGGAAGATAATTATATTTCTGAAATACCCCGAAAGGCATTTTTATCAAAAATAATAACGAGCACAGTAACAGATAAGGCACGTTATGATTTGCTCAGTTTAGAACAAGCTATTGTGAAGAAGGAGCAAGATCGTGTGGCTGCTCTAGCTAATGAACGTAAGAAGGTGTTAAAAGATAGACTCAAAACACTAAAAGTAGAATTTTATGATTTACTGGAACGAAATAAAAATTTACTTCCATCACAAATAATACCCAGAAGCGAGTTAGAAATAAGTCCAAAAATTACAAAGCAAGTGGACGGTGCGTTTCAAGCTAAAGTCGATTTGGTTAAACGAAAACTGGCATTTAGGGTTGAAAAGTCTAAAGTTGGAATGCGGAAAATGATAGAGTACTTTATAGAACCGCTTGATTTTATTCCAATAACTGTTGCAGGAATCAATACAGGCAAATTTGTCAAAACTTTGAGACAAAGAAAATTAACTAAAGCCCATTACGAATTGCACAAAATAACTGACAAAAAAATTTTAGAAGAGGAACGTAGAGGCAGGTAGAAAGAAAGCTTTTCTTTTTCTCGTAAACTCTTATGATTGGAACAAGTTGTGTTTCTGGGGGCTATGATAAAAGCCCATTGAGGATGCGCAGAAACTCAACCTGTTTCCAGGGCCGGATTTACAAATGAGCATGTGGGGTTTGTGGCCAGGGAATCCTGGAATTTTTTTCCTATTACCGCGACAAATTAGTAAAAATAAAATTACCAAATTTACCTACTCTAAGATCAGTGCTCTCACTTTAATTGGGCCCCTCCCCCACTGCCGTTAAACCTGGCGCTGTCTATTTCCCTATATAAAGTAGATGTAAAATTTAAAGTCCGCGGAGTTAAGAAATATATTTAATTATCTACAGATATCCAAAATCTGCTTCAAAATTAAAGTACAAGTTTCGTCAAAAACATATTTTCGTTGTTAAAAATATTCTATTGTGTTTGAAAGAGGCATTTCAAACTCTCATGAGCCTTGGCCTTGAGATGCGCAGGAGCATAGTTTGTCCCGTTGTTAACAATATGCAGGAGTATAAGCTCCACCTCTAGCAGTGGATTCTTATTTAACAGCTCATGAGATTTTGAAATATTCAAGCATAATTTATTCACTTGGTTAAAGTTACATCCAATAAGTCCTAAATCAAATTAAAGGGAACATACACCACAAACTTAAATGGGTTCCTTTTTCTTAATGGCAAATACCTACAGTCAAACTTCGAGAAGTCGAACGTTGATAAGTCAAATCTAATAGGTTGGCAATAGCATCAAATATGCGAAACCATCTAATCCTTACTTAATAACTCGGACTTTCGAACTTCTATTATTGGAATATCTGATCACTCGAAAATAATATTGGCGCCAACTTCGATAAGTCGAATATTTTGAGGGAATCCCTTACCAATGTACGATATTAACGTCTTTTTTAATAACGGTACTACGCAAACAATGAGGCAGTTCGATTTCTACCATTATTTATTATCAAAACGTACTTTAAAAATTAATCAATACAATCTTATAAAAAAGTGGAAAGTGGTACACTGAAAAAAGATATTACTGGTATCTAAACATCTATTTATTTAACATGAAATAAATACATACAAATGCTTATTTACAAAAAATAAGCACGTACGTATCTATATGTAGATATTATTATTCATTCAATAACTCGAACTTTCAATACCTCGAAGTTCTTTTGCGACATATGCTGATTCGAATTATCGAAGTTCGGCTGTATTTCTATTAATGTATCACTTCGTCTCATGCTTACAAGTACTATTTATGATAATAATTGCATTATTTATTTAGCTAGCGAAAGGAGGGTAGTCGAGTAAGTAATAAAGAAATACTTTAGGTTTGATAAAATTTCACTTCAACTGACAAAATTTGGGAAAAAACAATTTATCAATGCTTTCGTTATCCACGGATAATTTCTATTTAAATTTCAAAACCATTTACTATTTAATTTAGGTATACACAGAAGTATTTATTTCCACATTATAGCAGATTTGCCTTCATTTACCTGATGAATTTATTATTGAATTAAAAATTAATCAAAAAGACATACTTAAATGAGCCATCAAGAGGTCACAAGAAGAAACAAAATATTAAGTATACTGAGATTAATAAAAAGAACTAAGTCTAGTTTTTGTTAATTTAAATGGAACGAGCGGCAATATTTTAAAAACCACTTTTGGCTGTAATTCACACATTTGCTTTAACATAAATAATTTAAAATTAAAACACATCCAATCTCAATAAATTAAAATTATTTCCACAAATTTAAAATAATGAATTCCAATTTTCTTTAGAAGAATTAATTATAAGGATTTGTTGAAGTCGTATTTTAATTTTACTCTAAAAAAGTAGAAATTTCAATTTTTAGTTTTTATTATTTTGAATTGACTCAGCAGCAACCGTTTTTGCTTTACAGTAACAGTCTATTTGTAACTGTAAAGCACAGAATTACTTAAACAAACTATTTAAAATTTACACTTGTAATTTCCACAAACTGAAAATTTGAATTACAACTTTCTCCAAACGAATTAATTATAAGGATTTGTAGATAAAAGAAGTAGAAGTTCTGTTTCAGACTCATGAACCCTGTCTGATAAGCTACAAACAATCTATTACAATGTTTTAATATTTGTTTTGGTTGTAAATAATTTGTTTAGACCGATTCAACGTCCCGTTGTACTAGCAGAGAAAGTTAAGCCCACAAAAACTGTTAAAGAAAAAATTTTGGAATACTTTTTGGCTGGTTTATCACCATCAACAATTCAACTTAGGCTTGGGGCTAAACTTACACGACTACTTGGCAAATATAGAGCTAGAAAGGCGAAATGGGAAAAAAGGAAACAAGAGGTAGGTTGCACTATAATAACAAATTAAACCAGTATCATAGAATGCAAGAAAATTTATTAAAAAAGGAATAACAAAAGCCATTAACATGTGATCAGTCGTATATTGATTATTACATGTACATATCATCAAATCCTGGTGGTGGAAAATCATTACCAGGATTTCTAGGTGGTCTATCAGGATCGGGTGGTCTAAAAGGGTCAAATCTTGCACCTGGTGGTAGTGAATCTGGAGGAACTCCGAAGTTAGGTCTAGGACCTAAACCACCTCCTCTTGGTGGTTCAAAAAGCATCCCTAGAGGAATACAATATTAAATATCACCAAACTATAAAATAGGGGTAATTATCATACCTCCACCTCCAGGAAGAGGAAATGCTGGAGGATTTCGTCCTAAGGGTGGAAATTGTCCTGCAAAAGGGTCTAAATCAGATCTTCCTACATTACCAACTGGATCAACTAATGAAGGATAGCTAAATCGTTCAGGACGTTCAAGCAACGGAGAAGGTCTATCAGGACCAACTCCAGATGTTGAAGTGCCAGATTCATTTTGTGTTTGACTGCTTCCGTCTTTCTGTTTAGCAGAAACTGTAACTTTTTCAATTAACTGTCTTCGTATAATTTCTTCCAACTCTGTATGGTTTGGTATCATTTGTTCAAGAGTTCCACTCATCTGGGCCACTGCTCTGTTGTTTAATTGAACCATCGAGACTGTTCTCTCTTGAACTCTTATCAGATTTATCATTATGGCATCATCAACATTTGTTGCCCTTAAATTATACAGTCTTCCTTGGTAGACATAACGAATTGCATAATTATCATTCCAACCAGAAGGTAACGTCTCCGTTTTAGTTTCTGTTCCTTCCAAAATTTTCGAATCTCCCAAGCCAATGCATTTGAATCCGTTTGATATCAGCACCAAGTGGGTGAAACAGACCAAAACGTCTTGATTGTTTTTGATGTCATTTTGAACACTTCGATATAATAACTCCCAACCAAATAAACCTCCAGAACTTGATGCCATTATACTCTTTTTTTGATATATAACGCTTTGCACAATTTTATTACATTTGAGGTTAGTTTACCAATGACAAGCAAAATGTAAATAAAAATGGAAGCCTGACAGATTTTAAGTTGCGTTCAGCTGACAGATCGGTAAGTGACGGTTCGTTGGTACCGTTCAGATGCCTTAAATGTACTAAGGCACTTCGTGGTTGATTTTAAATTAACAAATAAGTTTATACGAGCAGCATATCTCCAATATTCATAATAAAAAAAAATTAAACATAAAGCCTATTTGAATACAAAACGAAAGGACAAAATTTTCTCAAAATTCCGAAACGCAATAAAATAAATACAAATGTAAATTAGGTCCTAATTTTTTTTTAGTGGGATTTGTTTAACTTTAAAAAGCCAAGCCCTGACGTAAATCCTCCTGATGATGAAAAAGAATTAGAACATGCAGAAGCCACTATAGGAGATGTTCCACTGAAAACTTCTCCCACATATAAACTCCCGAAAGAAAAGCAAACAACCACGCTGAAGAAGTTTAAAGAAATGTTAAATATGAAAGAGAGAATAGGAAAAGAAACTCGTTCAGTAAGTTGAAAGCCTAAACACTTACCAACCCTTAATTTTACTAATAAGTGCTCATTATCGAATTGATGTAGCAATACAGAATCCGGTACGATTTTAATAAAAAAGTTTACGATCTTCGAAGCAAAAAGGTAGAAGTTCGCGACAGTATACAACTATTTCACACTAAACTGAACCAGTTGAATCGTGAAATTCCCGTGTCAGAGCGCCGTCAAGGGATTCCCATTCCTCGTGTAACAGATGAGGATTTCCCCGAAAAACATCTTGAAGTGAGAGCTTATAAAATAAAAACTCCAAGAAGAAGGGATTGGGAGAAAGTGGAAGAAAAACTAGAGTTACCACAATGGGAAATTTTGGAGAAGGAAGCATTGCCAAATATGGAATCAAATGAAGACGAGGCCACAGGAAGCACATTAGAGATAAGGAGATTCCCTGAATTTTATTTAAGCTTCTTTGACAAAATTCCCTACGAAAAGGTTAGGGAAACGGCTAACCTTGATTATTACACACTTTTAAATCAAAGCAGTGAAGAAGTGGAATCACCTTGGGAAATAGAAATGCGAAATACTCGTATGGTTAGGTAAGTTACCAATACCGAGATAAATTTTAATTTTTCAAAAAATACTACAAAGTTGAAGAACATACTTGTAGTTGGCTGAAAATAGAGGACGTCCCAATTTAAAAGTATATAGAGCTCATGCTCAAGAATTTTCTAAACCCAAGATTATTTGAATTATTGAATAAATCCTCTTTTAGAAAATTCTACCAACAAGAACGAATTTTAGCAACAATGCGCGAGATGGTTGAAAATTTCGATGCCGATTTGGAAGATTTGGCAACTGAACGTCTTTTTGTTGTGTACGATGCTGATATTATAGACCTCCACTTGTTGACGCTTTATCAAGAACTGATAATTCTGAAAAATTCTGAAGACACGGAGCACGAACTGATGGACAAAGCTAACGTGAAGATAAACGAATATTTCGATATTCGAGACTCCATTATAAGAATAAATAATCGTCTTGGTCGTCAAAAATCAGAAGTCACGCAGTTAGAGTTAATGCAAAGGGACCTTACACATGAATTCTTTTCCAATGTTACCACAGAAAATAAGTTTTACTCATTTCTGAGGAGAATATTCAAGAGAAAGTACAAACCTCCAAAGATAAAGGACCCCGATGGTAAATTACTCTATAAATAAGACTATTAAAAAATAATTTTATCTTATTTAGAATCGTCATCTTCTTCATCAAGTTCGGAAAGTTCCGAAAGTGAAGAAGATGAAGCAGCAAGCGTCGACTCTAAAGATTTTGGAATAATTCGTTTGGATGAAAATGTTTGTCCAAAAGGATGTGATAAGGCACTTTATGATCTCACATTTAACCTTAGAAATAAAAGGTAAGTGAAATATACAATATTTGATTGGCATTTAAGTTAGATTATTAGCGCCACAGGAGCTTTTTGATTTCGTTTTACTGTTTATAGTCGACCAAATTCGTGTATCCATTATTTTGTTATTGTTATTGTCGTTGTCGGCCAATTCACTGTTTTCATTGTTATCGTATTGTTGACGTTGTCGGCCATTATGCTTTTCAATTGTTTTCATTGTCGGCCATTACTTTTTAAACTGTTGCCGTTGACGGCCATTATGCTTTTCAATTGTTGGCATCAGCCACTAGACTCTTTCAATTGTTATCGTCTTGTTGTCGCTGTCGGCCATTAAACCTTTTTAATTGTTGTCGTATTGTTACAACTGTCGGCCATTACACTTTTTTTTAACAATCATTATTACAAAAAGCGCGCTCAAATTCAAAATTAAATAAAAATAAAAATTAATTACTAATAACATATTTTTATTAATAATTAAGAAACATTGAAGTTACCTTTCTATATAAATTAATTATAATAATTTACTTCATTATTAACTTCTTATTGGTAGAATTTAAAGTAGAATTCTAATAGCACAAAAGTAATAAATAGATATCTACTAAACTTTAATCAAAAGTTGGTATATTTGCTCAATTTTAAAATGTATTACAAGTCTCTAATATTGAAACAGGAATAAAATTTTAATGTAAAATCTGATGAAGCAGAAAATTGAAATTTGATGTTCACCAGCTATGCGTTGTAAAACAACAATAATGTTATTTAACAGTTATCGGACCTTATCAATGAAAACCGTTACAACGATATTTAAAATTGCTTATAATCAAGGGTTGCCTATTTTTGACACGAATTGTGATATCTGTTGTAAACAAGAAAACTTATTTCTAAATTACAAGTTTTACAATTACAATACCAATAACATATGTAGTTGCAACTGTTCAACTCAACTGGGAAGTAATTAAAGAATCGTTAAAACAGCGGCTCAATTTACTAGGAGTGTGTAGTGCAGTGCTACTTTTGCAATGAATAAATTCTTTTGAAACTGATATATTAATGTTGTTGCAACAGCTTGACAGCATACAAATGTACATCAGGTAAGAGAATGAATTGTTTTAATTTTTATATTTTTTATGAACAAATATTTTTTTTTAGTGTTTAGGAGGTGCAATTTTTATTTATGGTGAACTAAAAAAGTTAAAATGAATAAAATTACAAAACTGGAAGACATCCTACCAGAAGAAATAAGAAAATCAAGTTCTTTGTTGAGTTACAAAATTGAGCCTTTGACATCAGCAGGGGACAATTATGGTAGTGAAGTGCAGCTTGTTACTCTAGAATTGGAAGATAAAATTACGAATAGGACAAAAGAAACGAAAGTGGTAGCAAAAAGGGCTCCAGAAAGTGAATTTATTAAGAAACTATTTAACACCCCCGTCACGTTTCGTAAAGAAGTGAAGTTTTACAATGACGTGCTTCCAGCGTTACAAACGTTCCAAAAAGAGAATGGTGTCGAAGATATGCTAACGTTCCTTCCCAAATATTACGGAGGAAGATTGACCCTACAACCAAATTCAGAAAATGCAGATAATGACGCGATATTTCTCTTGGAAAACTTAAAAGTGAGTGGTTTTAAAAACGAAAACAGACTTGTGGGATTCGATTTAGAAACATCAACAGTAATATTGGATTGTTTGGCCAAATTACATGGAATAGTTCTCGCTTTTAAAACGAAAAAACCTGAAGAATTTCATAAAATTATTATGCCAGCTCTGGAATATCCATTCACAGAAGTACCTCTCAACAAGGAAGCAATGAAGAAGCTTTTGGAAGACATAATAAATGCTGGCATCGCAGCTGACAGTTCTTTAGCAAATAAATCAA
Organism: Agrilus mali; assembly: GCA_029378335.1. Classification (NCBI taxonomy): domain Eukaryota; kingdom Metazoa; phylum Arthropoda; class Insecta; order Coleoptera; family Buprestidae; genus Agrilus; species Agrilus mali. The sequence continues at coordinate 3,477,507 of CM055657.1, read as the reverse complement.
GCGAAATCTACGAAAAAATGATAAGGTCGATGAAGATCAGGTACAGTCCACCAAAGCCCAACGAAATGTTTGCCACCATGTGCCACAACGACTTTTGGGTCAACAATATAATGATCAAGAGAGATGGAATGACTTCACCCATAGAATGTAAACTTCTGGACTTTCAAATAACGCAATATGGGTCTCCGGCAAAAGACGTTTTCTTCTTCATAATGTCGAGTACAGAAAAAAGTGTTAAAGAAAACCATTTCGAGACTCTCTGCAAAAATTACTTCAAGACATTCATAGAAGTCCTCAAATCTTTTAGTGTCGACACGACCAAATTTTCTTACGATTTGTTTCAAGAAGAAATACAAAGGGTTGTACAAGAAGATGAATTTTACCACCTGATGGTCATGTTAAAGCCTGTTTTCGCATCAAAAGCAGAAACAAACGAATTGAAAGATTATGACATGGACAATTTGCTATCAAACGACGCAGAATCCGATTTATATCGTGAACAGGTTGCTTATACTATTAATAAACTTTACTCTAGAAAATGGATTTAACCTCTATTTGTACTTTGTTAGGTAATTAAATTAATAAATGCGTCACGTAATGATGTACATAAGTAGGTACATTTATTGTTATTGTATGTATAATTAGCACAATAACATTTAAGACTATCACATAATACCTGTTTTTTCACTACTACTTATTTTGCAATAATTATAAACCTTTCAGATTTAAAATTAATGTAGTTGGATACCCTAAGAAAAATATTCAAATCAAATACATTATGACTTTTGCAACATTTTCTATAAGTATTGCACTATTATTTACAGGCGATATTATTTAAAATATAATTACGACCCCTTTGAATTTGTTGAATATGTTTTCTATTAAATTTTGTTTTATTTATTGCGGTTATAAGTTCCTACAATTCCATGGTGAGACAGGCACTTTTATCGGAATATTAGCCACAAGCGGACGACACGGGACAGAAACACCAAAAAAACTATAAAAACGATATATTATTTGTAGATGGGATGTTGAACAAAAACTCATGGTTCTTCACGACGGAATCGCCGTAACAAATAAAGAAATAGACGACGCAAATAAAAAACTAAAAGTAGCCCAAACTAAAATGAACCAGGCGAAAGAAGAATTAGAAATGTATTTGGTAAAAAAAATATATTTTACAAAGAAACTGTATATATATATATATATATATATATATATATACAGGGGTTTTCAAGTTGAAGGACTATTAGAAGTATATGAATTAGTAGAAGGAATTCAATTCTGAAACTTGGGCTCATTTGGTTATTGTTTATGCCGCTTCTTTTAAAAATATTTTCAAGTTCGATTTACATCCGGTTATACCGGAAGTCGAAACCAACTTTGTTATATTTTTAAAAGAAGCGGCATAAACAATAACCATATGAGCCCAAGTTTCAGAATTGAATTCCTTCTACTAATTAATATACTTCTAATAGCCCATCAACTTGAAAAACCGTGTATACACAATATACTAATAAATAACTTTATAGAGAGAGAAACAGAAAAAATTAAATGCCGTTACATGCGTTGCTATTATGAAATTTCATCAGTTGCAACATTTGACGAAAGAGGACCCAAAAATAAAAATTTCTGAAACAGTAATTTTCGATAAAAACGTCGTCACCAGAATGTACAAGAGAGTTGGGCAACTACATCAAGAAACTTTACAGCAACAGGCTAAACGAAAGTAATTCAGTTACGATAGCAAATTAACTCTAAAGTTAACCTAATATCGATTGAATTGTTATAAGGGTCAACATTACCCACTTAACAAGAATGAAAACTGACTGCAAATTTATGGAGGAACACATAAAAAATCTTAAAAAGGAAGGAACAGAGCTTATGGAAATAAAATTCGGGAAGGAGGTAAACATAAATGAATTAGAAGAAGCCATGTTGAGGAAAATGGTACTGGAACTGAGAATGTCTTGGACTGATATCAGAAACGTTTACGAACATGAACTGGGTACTTGGAGGGTAACTAACAGGGAATTGTGATAAATAACATAATGTCAAGAGTAATTTTCAGGATAAATTAGCGAGAAAACAAGAACAACTGGCTGAAATAATAAATAGCAATTCTGGACGATTGGAACTTTTAGCTGCACTAAATAAAGAAAAAACCGAACTGTCAAGGTTCCTGGTACACCAACCCAGAAGACAAGCTCATTTGGAATCAGTCGCCGATATTGCAGGAAACTATAAAGCTGATCTTACAAAACTTAACAGTATAATAAAAAGTCAGAAGGAACACCTGAAGGTAAAATAAATCTTCAAGACATTGAATCAACTTTCGATGTAATTTAAAATTGGGACATTACAATTTTAAGGAATTGGAGCAAGAAATCAAAAGATTGAAGACAAAAGGATTGGAGACTCTGCCTGAAAAACCGAAGAAATGGATGGAAGACATTTGTATTCAGATAGAAGAGGAGGAAAGTTTGATAGACTTTGAAGAATTTCTAAGACGCCACCCAAGACCACCATCTCCACGGAGGGTGTTTGAAGATGAAGGGAGATTGAGCGATGAAGAAGGCGCAGAAGAAGAGGAAGTACCACAGGAATTAGTGTAAGTTTTTAAAAAGGTCTTTTACTTACAGAAAAATTTTCAATTCAGAGAAATGATCAGTTAAATTCTTATAATACACACCAAACTTTGGGGTTGAAAAGTTTGCCCAGAATTTCTTCTGTAATTTAGAGCTTTAGATTTTTTTTTTTGAGGGCACTATTACGTATTTTGTCAATAGACTCTCTGTTTGTAGTTTCATGGTCTTTTTATGTTGACCAGTGTTATATAATTCTACATTTACCACCTTCTAAATATATTATGTGACCATTAGGGTAGCAACTACGCCATCTAGAGAAGTTAGAGTCATAATTAGTGAAATGTTGGAAAAGATGGACATCCAATTAGACTTGGTCAGCATAATAGACGAAATATGGATAAAGGCTATGGAAAGAACAACTGTCGCCGAAATAGTTGACGACATCATTGACTCCCTGCCCATTCCCATTTCAGAAGAAAATCTTGAGTTAGTCGAGAACGCTGCAGAAAAATTGTATTCACTTCAAGAACCAGAGGTTTTAATAATCAACATAATTTTGTTTAAAAAACCATATCGTTGTTACTTTTTTTTGTTACAGATTTCAGAAGAGGATCTTATGGTCTGTGCACAGGAAACGATTCTGGAAGTCATCGAAGAAGTTGCTGTGATAGATGGAGAACCTCATCATATAATAGCAGAAATAATAACCGAATTGGTAATAGAAGTTCCAGCTAAATATCTAAAGTCGGAAGAGAATTTATCTCTGATTAAAGATAAAATAACTGGCTGCGTTCCACTTGATGCAGTTGATTTTGAAAAACTCCGTCAAGAATTGCTAATGTTACCCTCCAGTAGTAGTATAATGAGGGAAGAAATAAAAACAGTATTGAACGATATCTTGGAAGCGGTGTTTGGAAGAGGAATTGATCTTATGTACGTTATAAGGGATTCGTGTGAACCTTGCGACAAATAATTGCTACATATTTATACTTTTTTTCTATAACTACATATATATATCTTTATATACTTATGCAACACTGATATTTACTTTATCTATTGTTAAAAAGAATAAATTCTTGTGATCAGTATATTCACTTAATTGAGTTTTTTTAATTACAAATTTCTTTGCGAAGCCTAAGGGTAAGTATTTTCTGCCTTCTTTATATTAAAAACTCACAAATATGGATATGTATAGACCCCCTCTACCTAGAATATTGTTCAAGTATAAATTTGGAATGGGGATTGAACGCGTTAGAGGTGCAGAAGGTGGTTTCACCAATTAATTTATTGTACCTAAGTAGCAGAAGACAAACGGCCAGGGAAGAGTAAGGATCAGTGAGTGGCAGGTTAATAATGACCATACTGAATGATAAAAAAGTGCTTGCATATGGAAGTGGAGGGATAGGTTAGTGTAAGAAGGATATGACCACGACAACACTGAATTTATTAGATAATATTTTCTTTTCCTACTGTGTCCCTAATAAATTCAAGAAATCCAATATTGAATAAAAGAATTATAAAAAGTGAACATTGAACATTATAATAAAAGTTTTCCATTTTTTCTTCCCCTACTGTTTATAATAAAATACTCAGAGCTTTAAGGGGTAAAGAGTTCATTTATTATAAAATATTACACCAAATATACAGCTTATGTTTCTTAAAATATAACACAAAAAACCACCTTGATAAAGCTTCACATCTGAACCGAAACGTTGGTGTTGTTTTTATAATAAATGAACTCTTTACCCCTTAAAGCTCTGAGTATTTTATTATAATAAAAGGTCGATGAGTATGTTTTCCCTATAAAATTTAAGTTTGCATGTGTATGTTATAATCAGAGACAGCAGGAGCAATATTTTCTTTACTAATTTAATGAAAAAGAAAAGGATAGAACCTACAAAAGTAACTGAATCTATTTGCGAAACAAGTCATTGGCGATTTACTTGTATGTCTAAAAACAGAAAAAGATTGTAAATAATGTAGCGTCCAGTGATACCGTGCGTGTGTGTGATAGCGATTTGTGTGCATGTACCTCTTATCGCTAACATGTTTACGGCACAATCACAGTGAGCGGCTCTTTTATCTTATCAACTTACAAGCTACAAAATCTTTCTCCAGCGACAAGTAAGTAACACGATCAATTCTGTGAATTATCGACGGCTTTCTAATTATTATTATTATTCATCATTCGGGAACAATCAGGATTTCTTTGAGAAAATATCTAGAAAGTTCGAAAGGTATATTTAAAGTGATCATCTTTGGGCCAGGACACAGTAGTTGTTAGAAAGCATCCGTGCGCGAATCAAGACGACAAGCGATAGACAAAAGTGGTTATATAAATAAGAGAATTGTTCTGAAATAAATAGTAGTCATAAGTTAGTGTTAAGTTACATAAAAAGTTATTAAAATATTTTTTTGACTAGAAAATTCGTTACAGTAATATACTTAGTCTTAACTTTTATTTAAAATATATAAATAGTTTGAAGTTTCTTCATCAAAACTTATGTCACTTGTTCCGACTTTTTCATGTGCTTTCTGAAACTGTTATTTTTTCAAATTTAACTCTAATACCTACTGCTATTAATAGAAAAACCGTTTTTTTCAGGTATTGTGCATATATAGCGATTTTTACGTTCTAAAAGTAATATAAAATATTTATTTTCATGATTGTGTTGCATTTATCTATGGCTTTGCAATATTGTTTATCAATAGAACTTAAAGCTTGAGGAAATTGAAGAAAACTTACAACTTAGATTTATGACCAAATGCAATATTAAATTCTACAGGGTATACATGCATTACGTTTTTTTTTTATAAACAATTCACGTTGCAAAAATTGTATTATGATATAAAAAGGGTCACTAATACTGAAATTGGTCATAGACTGTTTGCACTTGAAGTAATTTTGCAGACGAGTGGTATCTTTTAAAAATTAGTTAGTGGAAACGATAATAACCTCAATAGGTAAATAAATCTTGTCAAACGTTATTTGAATATTTGCAGAGAATGATTGACTGTACAAAAAGTGTGTCAAAGAGGTAAATTATACTTATATATATACAATAATAACGAAATGAAGATGATAAGTATGTAGTCAGTATTTCCTAAATTAGTTAGATAATACTGAAACTTTCGAGGGTGTACTTATTGTGGAAAATAAAATATCAACAACTAAGAAAAAATTAAATAAAATAATGGAAAATTTTCGCTTATTAATTTATTGTACCTACTCAAAGATATCATTTCGATTTTTGAAATAATTATTATCAAGAGTATATCTAATTATTAATAGTACTTTACTTTTGATAAAATAATTGTACAAATCGAAATGCTATTGCCGACAATGATAAGCAAAATTACAAGACGTTCATATGATTGTTCACAGGAACAATGATAAGCAAAATAACGATATTACATCATCAAATTAGCAAAAAAAAAAGAGAAAATTTTGCTTGTAATGTTTGACTACGGTATCTACTGCGAAATGGTTTAGCAACATTTTAAATATTTTAAATTAAATCATAAAAATAAAAGAATGAGTCAATAAAGCTTGTTAAATATCAACAAATATAGAGCATTTTTGAGCACTCTAAATGTTCTCGAAAGATCTGGGACATTTCAGCAAATTTTAGAATATTGTTGAAAATTCTAATATATCAGTGTCCCTCTTTGATTCACCAAAAGCCTCTCAAAACATTTTCGACTTCATTTATTGAGAAATAATGTTACATAAAGGTAGATGTATCATCACACACTTTTGCCACCTACGATCATTCACTTCCACACCCCCCGAGACCAAACTCTCTTATTTTATCTAGTAGCGGCTAAGGGTATCCTACAAATTTACCGCCGCGAGTGGGTGAAAGTATGTGGTCATGGAGAAAAATGAATATTTAAATGATTGATTATTTATTTACTCTCTTACAGTATTGAAATGTAGTTGTTGTTTATAAATAATTTTATAGTTTAAAATGGATGATATCTCCCAATTATTACAAAAATTAATCCCCTTATGAAACTCATTAATATTATCTACCATTAAATTATAGCTACTTATTTCATATTTATTTATGTAATGAAAAAAGTCTTAAAAATGTAATCAGCCATTGGCAATAAGGTATTGCTTGAGATTAGAATATCTAATCGGATCAGTTTAGAGAGCAAGTCTATGCTAATAAAACTCCAAACATGGAAAGGTGCACTAAATAGCAGAAAATACTTTGTGTGAATTGTGCGTGTGCGATTTACTGTTAGATACTAATACTTTTAACTACCGGTTAAGCTCTCATTAATTCATTTTAAAAAAATAACACATCAAGATGGAGAAACAATACGAAATAAAGGAATTCGAAAGTGTTTTCAAAAAGTCCCTAAAACCTGGAGAATTAATTGAAAATTACACGGCCAAACCGTTCCTGGCTCCTGGAGAAAATTTTGGAAGTATCATCATGGGAGTGAATGTTCAAATAAAAAATAACGAGACTAACAAAACCAGAACATTAAAAGTAATTGCAAAAGTGATTCCCAAAAACGAAAACTTTAAAGAAATATTTAACGTATATGTGACAGTGAAGAGGGAAATTAACATGTACACCACCATAATACAAGAACTGGAAAAATTTGCAAATGAATACAATTTTCCTGAACAATTAGACTTTTTATGTAAATATTATGGATCCAGATTATCATTGGACAAAACACCAACAAAAGTCGATGAAGACGCCATTTTAATCTTAGAAAATCTTAGAGAATCGGGATACAAAATGGTGGATCGATTGGAGGGGTTCGATTTGCAAACAGCAAAAATTGTACTGAATGATGTGGCTTTATTTCATGCCCTCCCCATTGCTTTAAAACTGAAGAAACCAAAAGTATTCGAACACGATATTCTCCCCTTGCTTCAACCAGAATTTGGTAATAAAATGCCTGAAAAAGAACCACCCTCTGTGTCAATCAGTCCCGCCATTGAAGTAAATCCAGAGTGTGCTAAATATGAATCTATATTAAAGGAAAAAGTTGGAAAACCGCCTGGACTGAATCATAGTGCAAATCCACTAATTGATCCTTTCAGTACAATAAGTCATAGCGATTTATGGACAAATAATATAATGATAAAATATAATAATGGGCTACCGATTAAATCTAAATTGATCGATTTCCAGATGTATTTTTGTGGATCTCTGGCAAACGACATATTTTTCTTTTTATTTTCTAGCGTGCAAATGCCCGTTTTACAAAAACATTACGATGAACTTATTCAGCACTATCAGAGACGATTTGTAAAAGTTTTGGACTTTTTTGGTTGTGACACAAAACCTTATACTTTAGAACGGATTCATGGAGAAATGAAAAAATGCTCGGAAAGTGAAATGGGGCGTGTGATATTTATGCTAAGATTAATTATGGCAGAAAGAGGAAGTATCACTGATATGGATAATATCGACCCGAATTTCATTTTTGATTCGATGATAAGTGATAAATATAAGGAAAGATTAGCAGATGTGATTTTGACATTTGCTGAAAAGGGATGGTTATAAATTATAATAACTATAAATAGTGTAAAACAAGTAATTGAGAATGTAGATATTTATACTTAATGTTGAATTAAGTGTTTACATATATATAAAAGTTGTTTATCTATTTAATTCAAACACTGTTTTTTGAATAGTATCTATAGATTTTTGACAAAGATATAGTGTAATAAATTCATAGAGTCGTGATAAATTATACATTTCAATAAAGTTAAATGTTAGGGTCTACCCTGTATATATACATTAAAGATAAGCATTACTTGTTAATCTGTTATTACCATTATTTTGTACGACTTAAGTAACATTCCAAGTAATCATTTTCCTGATATTTCCAGGATATTTAATAATTATAAACATGCTTTGCGCAGAATTAAAACTAATATTTATCATAAACTTAGCGCATCCGCACTTCGAATAAACATGCTTTATTCGACACATAAATTTGACGCATATTCATCATGAATGAACATAGATAAGAATTACTACTTAAACTGTGTTTTGCACCCTGTTTCAGAGATTATTTGGAGATTATTCAGATTCATAAACGTAACCAAAATATGTAAGTTTGTTCCTGTCTATTTTTCTATTTGACTATTAGATATTGTTCATGTGAAGTTAAATATATATATATATTGTGTGTGTGTGTGCCAAGGACGTAAATTATACTTATGTACATTATGAATAATAACGAAATGAAGATGATAAGTATGTAGTCAGTATTTCCTAAATTAGTTAATATTTACACTTTCGAGGGTGTACTTATTGTGGAAAATAAAACATCAACAACTAAGAAAAAATTAAATTAAATAATGGAAATTTTTCGCTTATTAATTAATTATTCCTCATTTTACCTACTCAAAGATATTTTTTTTTAATACTTAGATAGTTCATTTAAGTTTGGTAATGTTAAGATTCTCGGAAGGTTTCATTAAAAAAGAATAAACAAAATTACAATATCAACATATGATTGTTCATAAGAACAATGATAAGAAAATTACAAGATCTTCATATGATTGTTCACAGGAACAATGATAAGCAAAATAACGAAATTACATCATCTAATCAGTACAAAAAGAGAAAATTTTGCTTGTAATGTTTGACTCTGCGGTATCTATCTAGGTACTAATACGAAATGGGTAACAACATTTTAAATATTTTAAATTAAAGAATAAAAATAAATAAGAAAAATGTAACTTTTTAGGAGTCAATAAAACTTGTTAAATATTAATAAATTCATGTCTAATATAGGTATATTTACTGAAAAATTGCTAAAAGGAATCAAGATGGATCAAAACGATCAAATTATATTTTAAAAAAATGCAAAAACGTTTTATCTGCTTCTACGTGAATTTGTTGATAAGAATATTTATATTGTGATGAATTTAAAACACTTTCAAGCATCAGTTATATGCATTTATAAATATGGCAAAATTGTAATGAATAGCATATCTAAAATTTCAAAGGTGAATAAAAATAGGTACAGCAGAAACTCGATTATCCGGCCCTCAGTTATCCGGATTCGCGATTATCCGGACTACCAACCGCGACCAATTATTTTTGATTATTCGTGATATAGCAGCAATAAACGTTGACTTTCGTTCATATGTATTTTTTGTTTTTAATAAACACATAACATTATGTACTACATATGCATAAAACCTGCTTTTATTCGTAGATTCGATTAAGGACAACAATTAGTCCGGTTAATCCAGTTCCTACTGTAGATGTAAGTGTCAACATCCACTTGAATCCAATTTAAAAAATCGAAATGGGGCGCCAATGCAAAATAAAAAATCTTTATAGTGTATTAGAAAGGCCCTTAGGGCCTGAAGAAACAATTAAAAATTACACGGCCACACCGTTCTTGGATCCTGGAGAAAATTTTGGAAGTGTCGTTGTGGGGGTGACGGTTACAATAAAAAATAACGAAACGAATAATATTAGAACATTAAAAGTGATTGAAAAAATGATTCCAAAAAATGAAAAACTTAAAGAAATATTCAGCGTTAACGTTACAGTTAAGAGGGAAATTAATATGTACACCACCATAATACAAGAACTGGAAAAATTTGCAAATGAATACAATTTTCCTGAACAATTGGACATTGTAGAATATATGCGAAAAATCGGAACTCCTGAGCATCTCATAATGATCTAAAACATTCTAACATCTTGGAATATTATTATAAAACATTCTAGATCATTCTTGAAAGATCTTGAAGGTTCTGGACCATTCTGGATCATTCTCGAAAAATCGGGGAAATTCTAGAACATTTCAAAACATTCTCTTATATTTCTGAATAATCTGGAACATTCTAGACCATTATTGTAAGCTCTTGTAGATTCTGAAACGTTCGTGAACACTAAATCATTCTGGAATGCTTTAAAACACTCCTGAACACTCTAATCGTCCTCAAAAAATCTGAGATATTTCTGCAAATTTCAGAATATTGTAGAAAATTCTAATACATCACTGTCCCTCTGATTCACTGAAAGCCGCTTAAAATATTTTCGACTTCATTTATCGAGAAATAATGTTACATATTTTTGCCATCTACGACCATTCACTTCCACACCCCCCGAGACCGAATTCTCTTATTTTATCTAGTAGAGACAGGGTATTCTACTATTACTGCCACGAGGGGGTGAAAATAGGTGGTCATGGAGAAAAATGAATATTTAAATGATTGATTATTTATTTACTCTATTACAGTATACAAAATGTAGTTGTTGTTTATAAATAATTTTATAGTTTAAAATGGATGATATCTCCCAATTATTACAAAAATTAATCCCCTTATGAAACTCATTAATATTATCTACCATTAAATTATAGCTACTTATTTCATATTTATTTATGTAATGAAAAACGTGTTAAAAATGTTATCAGCCATTAGCAATTACGTACCTATGTTTGATATAAAAATATCTAATCGGATCAGTTTGAGAGCAAGTTTCCGCTAATAAAATTACAAACATGGAAAGGTGCACTAAATAGCAAAAAATACTTTGTGTGAATTGTGCGTGTGCGATTTACTGTTAGATACTAATACTTTTAACTACCGGTTAAGCTCTCATTAATTCATTTTAAAAAAATAACACATCAAGATGGAGAAACAATACGAAATAAAGGAATTCGAAAGTGTTTTCAAAAAGTCCCTAAAACCTGGAGAATTAATTGAAAATTACACGGCCACACCGTTCCTGGGTCTTGGAGAAAATTTTGGAAGTATCATCATGGGAGTGACTGTTGCAATAAAAAATAACAAGACTAATAAAACCAGAACATTAAAAGTAATTGCAAAACTGATTCCCAAAAACGAAAACTTTAGAGAAATATTTAACGTATATGTGACAGTGAAGAAGGAAATTAATATGTACACCACCTTAATACAAGAACTAGAAAAATTTGCACATGAATACAATTTTCCTGAACAATTAGACTTTTTATGTAAATATTATGGATCCAGATTATCATTGGACGAAACATCAACAAAAGTCGATGAAGACGCCATTTTAATCTTGGAGAATCTTAAAGAATCGGGATACAAAATGGTGGATCGATTGGAGGGGTTCGATTTGCAAACAGCAAAAATTGTACTGAATGATTTGGCTTTATTTCATGCCCTCCCTATTGCTTTAAAACTGAAGAAACCAAAAGTATTCGAACACGATATTCTCCCCTTGCTTCAACCAGAATTTGGTAATAAAATGCCTGAAAAAGAACCACCCTCTGTGTCAATCAGTCCCGCCATTGAAGTAAATCCAGAGTGTGCTAAATATGAATCTATATTAAAGGAAAAAATTGGAAAACCGCCTGGACTGAATCATGGTGCAGACCCACTAATTGATCCTTACAGTACAATAAGTCATAGCGATTTATGGACAAATAATATAATGATAAAATATATAAATGGGCTACCGATTAAATCTAAATTGATCGATTTCCAGATGTATTTTTGTGGATCTCTGGCAAACGACATATTTTTCTTTTTATTTTCTAGCGTGCAAATGCCCGTTTTACAAAAACATTACGATGAACTTATTCAGCACTATCAGAGACGATTTGTAAAAGTTTTGGACTTTTTTGGTTGTGACACAAAACCTTATACTTTAGAACGGATTCATGGAGAAATGAAAAAATGTTCTGAAAGTGAAATAGAGCATGTGATAATTATGCTAAGAATAATTATGGCAGAGAGAGGAAGTATCACTGATGTCGATAATATTGACCCGTCTGTCATTTATGATTCGATGATAAGCGATAAATATAAGGAAAGATTAGCAGATGTGATTTTGACATTTGCTGAAAAGGGATGGTTATAAATTATAATAACTATAAATAGGGTAAAACAAGTAATTGAGAATGTAGATATTTATACTTAATGTTGAATTAAGTGTTTACATATATATAAAAGTTGTTTATCTATTTAATTCAAACACTGTTTTTTGAATAGTATCTATAGATTTTTGACAAAGATATAGTGTAATAAATTCATAGAGTCGTGATAAATTATACATTTCAATAAAGTTAAATGTTAGGGTCTACCCTGTATATATACATTAGAGATAAGCATTACTTGTTAATCTGTTATTACCATTATTTTGTACGACTTAAGTAACATTCCAAGTAATCTTTTTCCTGATATTTCCAGGATATTTAATAATTATAAACATGCTGTAACGTTTTTTTTCTATGAAAAATCCAGTTACTAAAGTTTTATTTAATTCGATTCAGTTTGTCTTTGTCTTGGTTCAGTTTTGTTGATTATTTCTTAATGTTGATCGACCTTCCGTCTTATCATCAAGGCTAACAACCTTCGCGCAGGACTAGGCGATCGATGGAGGGATCGATGAAATTTTCCGGTTGGTGCTCGAGGTCTTCTTCCTCGATCCTTGAGACTGACGTGACGTGTGTGTGTGTGTTTTTCTGTTGGTGTTCTGTGATTGGTTTTGCGTGAGAGTTTTTTTGTGATCCACTTACCTTTGCATTTTAATAGTTCATGTAAAATTCATTCAAATTAATTATTTCTTTTAAAATTTTTTTTGCTATTCACTCAATATTTATTTTTGATGTAACTTTGATTAATTTTTACGAAATTTTCCTTATTACCACGTGGTCTCTTTTTTAAATATCTAACTGTATATTTGTAATCTTTTGGGCCTTTGTGGCCAATTTTTAAATTTTTTCATTTAATTAATTTTTCTCACCTTTTAATTTATATATTTTTTAATAGTCAAAATTTTTTATGGTATCTGGGGTGTATCTTGAGTGCATGTTGGTTTAACGACAGACACCCCTACTCCTCCCTTTTTATCCGTTTTTTTTAAGCATCTTCAATGCGAACAACTTTTTAACATTTGATTAATATTTTTTAGTTTTAGGAAATTTATCAGCACTTTTATTTGTGCCCTTATTTGTCAGCCCATTGAGATTTTCTTAGAATAGGTTCCGGTTGGATTAGGGGGCTGGGATTAAAGGGTAGGGGTGAAGACACCCTGAATCTATGTTACAAAGGCAAATAGACGAAGCTCTAGTTTCCAACTAGTCTCAATAACCAGTTAGAGGCCGATAAATTTCTGCAGGCGGCCCCCTGAAGATTAAAAGGTTGCTCCATGAAGCTGTTTCACTGATATCCTCTTGCCTCACAACACAGCACGATAAATCCCCGATTATACCCTGAAACCAGCTTCCAGTCCCTACATTGGAGCAGGGAACTTTTCTTTTTGGTGGGCTACATGTGTAATTGTAAGTTTTGTTGTTTTTTTTTTGTGTAATTTTTTTTATTAATATACTCTTCAAGTTTTTTTTTGTTTTTTTAAGAGAGCTTCGAGCTCTCTAAAGCTACAGGATTCTGCAGGAACCACCGATGCACTACCCGGTGCTCAATAAAGTTTCGTTTCATTTATTCTTTTCTTTGTTTGACAAAGTGGCGCCCGAGCACGTTTTCTTTTTAACATTTCATGATAATTAAATTTTTTTTAAAACAAACTATTAATAATTTCAAAACCCAAGTAATAGTTTTGTTAAAATGCTTTGCGCAGAATTAAAACTAATATTTATCATAAACTTAGCGCATCCGCACTTCGAATAAACATGCTTTATTCGACACATAAATTTGACGCATATTCATCATGAATGAACATAGATAAGAATTACTACTTAAACTGTGTTTTGCACCCTGTTTCAGAGATTATTTGGAGATTATTCAGATTCATAAACGTAACCAAAATATGTAAGTTTGTTCCTGTCTATTTTTCTATTTGACTATTAGATATTGTTCATGTGAAGTTAAATATATATATATATATATGTGTGTGTGCCAAGGACGTAAATTATACTTATGTACATTATGAATAATAACGAAATGAAGATGATAAGTATGTAGTCAGTATTTCCTAAATTAGTTAATATTTACACTTTCGAGGGTGTACTTATTGTGGAAAATAAAACATCAACAACTAAGAAAAAATTAAATTAAATAATGGAAATTTTTCGCTTATTAATTAATTATTCCTCATTTTACCTACTCAAAGATATTTTTTTTTATACTTAGATAGTTCATTTAAGTTTGGTAATGTTAAGATTCTCGGAAGGTTTCATTAAAAAAGAATAAACAAAATTACAATATCAACATATGATTGTTCATAAGAACAATGATAAGGAAAATTACAAGATCTTCATATGATTGTTCACAGGAACAATGATAAGCAAAATAACGAAATTACATCATCTAATCAGTACAAAAAGAGAAAATTTTGCTTGTAATGTTTGACTCTGCGGTATCTATCTAGGTACTAATACGAAATGGGTAACAACATTTTAAATATTTTAAATTAAAGAATAAAAATAAATAAGAAAAATGTAACTTTTTAGGAGTCAATAAAACTTGTTAAATATTAATAAATTCATGTCTAATAAAGGTATATTTACTGAAAAATTGCTAAAAGGAATCAAGATGGATCAAAACGATCAAATTATATTTTAAAAAAATGCAAAAACGTTTTATCTGCTTCTACGTGAATTTGTTGATAAGAATATTTATATTGTGATGAATTTAAAACACTTTCAAGCATCAGTTATATGCATTTATAAATATGGCAAAATTGTAATGAATAGCATATCTAAAATTTCAAAGGTGAATAAAAATAGGTACAGCAGAAACTCGATTATCCGGCCCTCAGTTATCCGGATTCGCGATTATCCGGACTAACAACCGCGACCAATTATTTTTGATTATTCGTGATATAGCAGCAATAAACGTTGACTTTCGTTCATATGTATTTTTTGTTTTTAATAAACACATAACATTATGTACTACATATGCATAAAACCTGCTTTTATTCGTAGATTCGATTAAGGACAACAATTAGTCCGGTTAATCCAGTTCCTACTGTAGATGTAAGTGTCAACATCCACTTGAATCCAATTTAAAAAATCGAAATGGGGCGCCAATGCAAAATAAAAAATCTTTATAGTGTATTAGAAAGGCCCTTAGGGCCTGAAGAAACAATTAAAAATTACACGGCCACACCGTTCTTGGATCCTGGAGAAAATTTTGGAAGTGTCGTTGTGGGGGTGACGGTTACAATAAAAAATAACGAAACGAATAATATTAGAACATTAAAAGTGATTGAAAAAATGATTCCAAAAAATGAAAAACTTAAAGAAATATTCAGCGTTAACGTTACAGTTAAGAGGGAAATTAATATGTACACCACCATAATACAAGAACTGGAAAAATTTGCAAATGAATACAATTTTCCTGAACAATTGGACATTGTAGAATATATGCGAAAAATCGGAACTCCTGAGCATCTCATAATGATCTAAAACATTCTAACATCTTGGAATATTATTATAAAACATTCTAGATCATTCTTGAAAGATCTTGAAGGTTCTGGACCATTCTGGATCATTCTCGAAAAATCGGGGAAATTCTAGAACATTTCAAAACATTCTCTTATATTTCTGAATAATCTGGAACATTCTAGACCATTATTGTAAGCTCTTGTAGATTCTGAAACGTTCGTGAACACTAAATCATTCTGGAATGCTTTAAAACACTCCTGAACACTCTAATCGTCCTCAAAAAATCTGAGATATTTCAGCAAATTTTAGAATATTGTAGAAAATTCTAATACATCACTGTCCCTCTGATTCACTAAAAGCCGCTCAAAATATTTTCGACTTCATTTATTGAGAAATAATGTTACATATTTTTGCCACCTACGACCATTCACTTCCACACCCCCCGAGACCGAATTCTCTTATTTTATCTAGTAGAGACTTAGGGTATTCTACTATTACTGCCACGAGGGGGTGAAAATAGGTGGTCATGGAGAAAAATGAATATTTAAATGATTGATTATTTATTTACTCTATTACAGTATACAAAATGTAGTTGTTGTTTATAAATAATTTTATAGTTTAAAATGGATGATATCTCCCAATTATTACAAAAATTAATCCCCTTATGAAACTCATTAATATTATCTACCATTAAATTATAGCTACTTATTTCATATTTATTTATGTAATGAAAAACGTGTTAAAAATGTTATCAGCCATTAGCAATTACGTACCTATGTTTGATATAAAAATATCTAATCGGATCAGTTTGAGAGCAAGTTTCCGCTAATAAAATTACAAACATGGAAAGGTGCACTAAATAGCAAAAAATACTTTGTGTGAATTGTGCGTGTGCGATTTACTGTTAGATACTAATACTTTTAACTACCGGTTAAGCTCTCATTAATTCATTTTAAAAAAATAACACATCAAGATGGAGAAACAATACGAAATAAAGGAATTCGAAAGTGTTTTCAAAAAGTCCCTAAAACCTGGAGAATTAATTGAAAATTACACGGCCACACCGTTCCTGGGTCTTGGAGAAAATTTTGGAAGTATCATCATGGGAGTGACTGTTGCAATAAAAAATAACAAGACTAATAAAACCAGAACATTAAAAGTAATTGCAAAACTGATTCCCAAAAACGAAAACTTTAGAGAAATATTTAACGTATATGTGACAGTGAAGAAGGAAATTAATATGTACACCACCATAATACAAGAACTGGAAAAATTTGCACATGAATACAATTTTCCTGAACAATTAGACTTTTTATGTAAATATTATGGATCCAGATTATCATTGGACGAAACATCAACAAAAGTCGATGAAGACGCCATTTTAATCTTGGAGAATCTTAAAGAATCGGGATACAAAATGGTGGATCGATTGGAGGGGTTCGATTTGCAAACAGCAAAAATTGTACTGAATGATTTGGCTTTATTTCATGCCCTCCCTATTGCTTTAAAACTGAAGAAACCAAAAGTATTCGAACACGATATTCTCCCCTTGCTTCAACCAGAATTTGGTAATGAAATGCCTGAAAAAGAACCACCCCCTATATCAATTAGTCCCGCTATTGAAGTAAATCCAGAGTGTGCTAAATATGAATCTATATTAAAGGAAAAAATTGGAAAACCGCCTGGACTGAATCATGGTGCAGACCCACTAATTGATCCTTACAGTACAATAAGTCATAGCGATTTATGGACAAATAATATAATGATAAAATATATTAATGGGCTACCGATTAAATCTAAATTGATCGATTTCCAGATGTATTTTTGTGGATCTCTGGCAAACGACATATTTTTCTTCTTATTTTCTAGCGTGCAAATGCCCGTTTTACAAAAACATTACGATGAACTTATTCAGCACTATCAGAGACGATTTGTAAAAGTTTTGGACTTTTTTGGTTGTGACACAAAACCTTATACTTTAGAACGGATTCATGGAGAAATGAAAAAATGTTCGGAAAGTGAAATGGGGCGTGTGATATTTATGCTAAGAATAATTATGGCAGAGAGAGGAAGTATCACTGATATAGATAATATCGACCCGAATTTCATTTTTGATTCGATGATAAGCGATAAATATAAGGAAAGATTAGCAGATGTGATTTTGACATTTGCTGAAAAGGGATGGTTATAAATTATAATAACTATAAATAGTGTAAAACAAGTAATTGAGAATGTAGATATTTATACTTAATGTTGAATTAAGTGTTTAAATATATATAAAAGTTGTTTATCTATTTAATTCAAACACTGTTTTTTGAATAGTATCTATGGTATATCTTTTTGACAAAAATATAGTGTAATGAATCCATCGAGAGTCGCGATAAAATTGTGTACAATAATGAAAGAAATAAATTAGCTTTTATTACACAGAAGTTTACAACATCCATTTTTTAATAACTGAATTAAGGAATATTCAAATAATAATTTAGACAGATTTTAAAATTTTAATAAGGTAGGTCGGGTTAGGTTAGCAGTGTTTTGCGTACCCCCATAACAATAGAAAAAAGCGATAAAACATAAAAAATAATTTTGCTTTGTGTAAAATATACATTTCAATAAAAATAAATATCAATCAAAATCAAATATAATATTTAATAAAAAAAGAAACAATTATTTAGTTTAATCAAGTCAAGGTAATTATTTCTTCTTCAAACTTTATAACTATTAAAATATTGAATCAAACTGAATTGAATGAATATTTGAATATTTTATCGACAAATATTTAAAACATCAATTATAATCTATACCTAGTTAATTTAAAAACAACAATTAAAAGTGAGCAATTGCTTGAACTTCATTCTTTTAGTTTTTACGAAAAGAGGCGTGCAACAGAAAATTAGAGTGTTTTAAGAATGATTAATAAACCAATACGTTTTTCAACTTAACTAGTTACGTTAGATATAGAAACAATTATAAAGATAAAAGGCAGACAGGGTTGGAAAGGGTGTATTTAATTAAATTAATTTCTATAACAAACAGATTTCTAGTTTTTCGCTAATGTGCAACAAATTAAACCACACAAAATTACAGGAGGATAAAACTTCAACTATTATATCGAGTAGAACTTTTTAGTACTTTATAGGAGAAGCTACCATAAGCCAAAAATTACAAAATTACTAATAAAGTAGTAAACTATATACAAAGTGTGGTACACTCTATAAAATTTAAGATTACATGTGTATGAAATAATCAACGATGGCAAAAGCAATCTGTCTTTTACTCGTTTTAATGAAAAGAAGAAAAGAGGATAGAACCCACAAAATTATGTGTTGTGTAACTGAATATATTTGCGAAATATGTCGCTGTTGATGTATACCTACAAATAGAGACAACATGTGAGTAATAGCAAGAATCTTAACTTGGAAATAATTTGATTCAATTCCCTTCAATCTAATTTTTGTTTAGGTCTATCGCCAATGTTCACTACCTTTAATAAAAAAAATGTTCTTTTGAGATACTATGCATATTTACCGACTATTAGGTTTAGTTTTAAAAGTAAAATAAAATAGTTATTTTTATGATTGAGTTGCATTTATCAATGGAATTTACATTTTGTAGAAATTGAAATGCAACTTAATTGACTTCAATGTTGTTGATGCAATCTTAAATTTTATGGGATATATGTGATTTCCATGCAGTATTGCACCCAAGATCGATCAACTGAATATTTCTTAGAAGGTTTAATTGATTAAAAAAGTTGGAATTCTATTTTTTAAGCATCTTTACAATTTGGTTTAAAATTTGAAACCTTACTAAATTATTTAAATATATTTATGGAAATTCTAATAATAAAACCCGTAAAATTAATAACTACATATTAATATCTTATTAGTATATATGTTTCCAATTGTGTAATGTTAGTCAATAGGGTAAATATATACTTGTATAAAAATGAAAAAGCTAAGCTGAAAATTTTTATTACAATAATGAGTAGGTAAATAATTTAATCATTTTCAATATCAACGCTGTTACGTAGATATATATGTAGATACCAATTCCACTTCACATGATTAACAAATAAATATAGTTTCGTAGTTTTGTATAGATACTATTATTGTAATAATAATAATGGTATGTAATGGTCAAATTGTGTCTATTACGACGTTATTAGTCTGAGAATTTCGTGATGAAATCCTGTTGGAACGAGTTGTTTGTTAATAAAAAATAGTGCACTACTCGTTTTTAAATGTTATCGAAATCTTATCTGTTTGTTCTAATGATACGCGTTATGATCAATACTTAAATCCATTGATAGTTATTGGCAGGCAGTTTTCTTAACGAATTTGCGTCTTGTACGAAATACGAAAACCCTTTTATGTGTAAGTACATGATTTGCTTTTTATTAAAAAAGGAACACTAAGTACGTATGTTAAAAATTACCTAATTTGAAATCGTTGAAAGTAAAATAAATAAATCAAGTAAAAAGAACAAAATTTTATTAGGTATCTACTATTATTGTATATTAAAGTTTATTTATTTTTTGTAGTTCAACTTTCAAGAAGATGAATAAAACGTATGAAATCAACGACTTGGAAAGCGTTTTAGAACCAACATTGGATAGGAATAAGAAATTGGTCAGTTATGAAGCAGTTGCATTCACAAACGCTGGAGAAAATTTCGGTAGCCTGATGTTAGGTCTTACATTAATAGTAAAAGATGTCAAAACTAATAAAGAAGAAAAAATAGATGCAGTAGCAAAAATGCTACCAAATAATGAACTCATCAGAGAGATCTTTAATGTTAATGTCACATTTAGAAAAGAGGTTGCAATGTACACAGATGTTTTACAGGAATTGAAATCATACATGAAAGAAGCTGGTTTGGAAAAAGATATTCCTTATTTAGCTAAATATTACGGTTCTAGAATTAGTCTGAATCCGAACGCAACTGATGTTGATTCTGATGCAGTATTAATTTTGGAAAATTTAAAAGTCAAGGGCTACGTATCTGTGAATCGGTTTAATGGTTGCGATTTAGATACAACTAAAATTATTTTAAAAAATCTGGCATTGTTCCACGCAGTGCCTTTAGCATATAAATTACAGAAACCTAAGAAATTTAGGGAGATGCTGATGCCACATTTGGGAGCAGGGATGGACTCAGTTAAAGAAAGGGAAACTTATGGCAAAAGTACCTTTATACAACAAATAGAACATGCTGCAAATCTAAATCCGAGATGTGCCGAATTGAAAAGTAAACTTTTACAGTTTGCTGAATCACCCGAATTTTTAATTTTCGATTCCAATTGTGATTTTGAGAACCCATTTGGAACACTGTGCCATTTAGACCTATGGATTAATAATGTGTTAGTAAAATATGAACAGCAAAGACCGGTAAATGCGATATTCGTTGACTATCAAGTAATGTGCTTTGCCAGTTTAGCAAGAGATATTGTTTTCTTTTTATTTACAAGTGTGTCACATTCAATTTTAGGAGAACATTTCGACCAACTTTTGCTCCATTATCATTCAGAGTTCGTTGAGATTTTAAAAAATCTGGGAGTTGATACGACGCAATACAGTTTTGACCGTTTTAGTAAGGAATTGGAAAAAGTCGCAAAATCAACTGAAATCATTCATTCAATTAGATGGTTGCAACCTATTCTTGCCGAAGAGGGCACAGTACCATCATTGGATGATATGAAAGAGGATTCATTTTTGGTTTTTAATGGTTCAGAAACTTACAATAAGAGACTTGTGGATAACATACTATTTTTTGATAAACTTCATTGGATTTGAATGCTATTTACATTTACTTTTAATAAATAACTTTTAAATATATCTTCGTAATAATTTATTAATTGGTGTTTGCCTTAGTTACCAGATTATTTAAACATCAAATCGCACTGCTTTGAATGAATGCTTCCCAGAATCTGAGAATTCATAGGCCGTTTGGAGGAGAGAGGGTGTACAATTTTGGGCAAAATATTTTTTTTATTTAGACAAACTGTTATCTACTCATATTTAAATAATTATTCTATTGCAGTTTAAATAATCACAGGCACGCAACTTTATCTCTAAAAAGCCTATTATGCTGTCTATTTAACTACTTTCCACTTTCCTCGCCATGTTTAAAACGTTACATGAGACCATTTTTTTTTTTAAATTTTAACAAAACTCAAATATTAAAAAAATACAGAATAAATATAATAAATACCAAATAATGAGTTTTTGTTATCGATGAATTCTCAAGCGCGTGGTAGGTATTTCTAAACTGTTGTAATCTAAAAAGGAATTATAAGAAATTTTATTATCTACTAAAATTATATGTCATTGGTTATCTTTGTAAAGATACATGTGCTTAATGACAGTACAATTTTGGAATGTTTTGGAGCAATTTGTACAAATTCGGTACATTATGTATGAGAAAAATACTTAAAATGTGGGATGAGAAACTTAATGCACGATTAGGAATGGAGAACTCGAAAACATCGATATTAAAATTCCCTACACCAAATAGTCCTGAAGGGGTTAAATTATGGCGTAATCCTTTCTAAAGGAAGGAGGTTCAGGTTTTGCTTATTTAACTGTTAAATGGTAGATAAATAACGAATACAGGTTATTATTATTATTACTATTCTATTTAGATATGTGATTTTTAAACTTTTCTCCCATAAGAATGGAAATGATAATGTCCTTGAAACTGGCACAATAAAATAAGCATAAATTAATCTCTAAAATAAAGAAATATGTGGCTTTTTCGGGAAGCGCCTCATTTGGTGCTAAGTTAAACAATTAGGGGTTCATAAACTCAATGATACTCAGCAATAAATGAGTCCCTTTTGTGAGCTAACTACTTCAAGTATAGCGAATATTTTTGATAGTTCATGAGCCCCAAATTTTTTAAGTAGATCCTATTTATTCCAAATATGTGGGCAAATAAGTTCAATTGAGTGGGAATAAGAAATTTTGAAAATGCCAAAATAAGGGATTTATTTTTCGGACTAATTTGGGTAAGTTAAAAAAATCAGGAGCCCATAAACTATCAAACGTATCTAGTATTCAAAGTTGTGTACTAATATTCAACATTGAGTACTGAATATCTATGGTTGTTTATGATCCCCTAATATTTAAACTTGACGCCTAATTAATTGTTAAAAAGGTCTTTAAAAATCAACTTTGCTAATTTTCTTATATCAACCAGCTTCACAGGTCAATAAGGAAGGACAAGAAATAGCAAAAAACTATACTAGAGCAAAATACTCAGATAAAACTAATAATAAAGTAATGCCAAGTAACTTATTTATATGAAGCATATACATAGGTATCATGGGTCACATACAAAAACTGCAACAACTACAATTTGCAACTTGATAAAATATAAAATATTATCTGTAATTTACTTATCAAGTGGAAAAGTTGAAATAGCTTGGATAGATTGCATTCTTGTCTCTTCTATGTTAAGGTTTATAGGAAGTGTCAGTGTTTTCCAACAGTATTCGTTAAGAACGCTTTTTAAGTCCCTAAATTCAAGTACGTATAGGTACACTGTTAAAATTTTTTGTAAAATTACAATTGTTTTACAAAACAAAAGATAAGTAAAATTACAAATCAGTGTATCGCAATACAATTTAAGTAATCCTCTAAGATACATGAGGAAATCTACTAATACCAGTTGTAATTTTAAAATTTTTATGTATAAATTCTACACACATTGTGATTTTACTGAACCGTCTATCAGCTTGCAATAGAAAGCATTTCGAATTTACAAACATTGTTTGTAATTTGATTTATTACAATTTTAAGAAAAATTACAAAACAAAATGTAATTGAAATTACAATGAAGTCAATGAAAGTTTAAAAATCTTTTTCTTATTTTTACAGTCTTGATTCTAGGATTCCATAGTGTATTGTAATTTTACTAAAAATAAATCTGCTGTAGCAGAACTAAATCAACAATATTTTTTTTACACATTCTGGAAATGTGATGAATTTTTGACACAAAATAAAAATAATCTATAAGAAGAAAAAATTATAAATCGAAATTCAAAATTAATACATCCATTGAACCACCCTTTCTATGATTATCTATTCACATCATAAACGAAGTTATTAGAAACGCTCGTGTTATTTATTGTCTTTTTGCATAAAAGCATGAGTTTGATCAGTGGCCGTTAGATGGCGCTATCGCCCATGTTTGCAGGACATTTGTATTCCAATATTTATGAAGCCAAAGGTATCAACCCCGGGTAGTTAATAAATAAAAGCAATTCAACGGTGAGTGTTGATACACCATATCATGCTTAACTTTTTAGGAATATCTTTCTATAGTCTCTTAACAGTAGGTAGGTGTATCAATTAGAGATGTGTCATTCATTCACTTTATGGTGATTCGATCGATCGGTGATTGACTACAAAAATGATCGAATCTTTTGTATCAATCATTCATTCGATCACTCTGTGCTTGCCACTTGCAACGCATGGCTCGCATGTCGCATACAATGGCTATGTCTGTTTTATTTGGACGAGGAGAAGATTTCTATAGTAAAAATTGTTAAAAAACCATTGTTGCATTGTTGTAACAATGTGTTGGTATAGAAACCCTCTCCTGCAAAAAGAAAATTAAATATATATTCTTAGTTTAGATACATATTTTATTGACATCCATATATACCAAGTGATACACATATAGTGAAGCTCTTTCTGAACGTAACAATGTACATATAAATAATAAAAGAAAAATCGCTTTTCGATAACACTGAAATAAAGTAAGTATTGTTTGCTTTTATAAATTAAATTACTAACCAGCGAGGACATGAATAATATTTATAAATATGTTCAATGAGTCTTTTATATTTCCTTGCAAACTAAATACTGCACTGCACTCGATAGTCCCGATCTCGATAGTTGATCTTATTCCGTCGCCGGTCGTCCTTTATGTATCGATCATAGATAAGGTATCGATTCGAATACGAAGTACCGGCTGGCGGATACCGATTAAGCATTCGGTGATCGACCGATTGCGCAGAACGAAGATCGTATCATTCAATACTTTCAAGTGATCCAATCCCAAAGATCGAATCAATCACGAATGACACATCTCTAGTATCAATTAATGTTTTTTCTTTATGGTCCTAAGATGCCATTGTTTTCTTTGATTTTGTTACTCGCGTTTTCTCGACTTCTAAATATACTGAAATTACGAAGTATTCTTAGTATAACTTTAATAACATTACAATATTTGTATTTTTATATTACTAACTAGATTATTGGTAACTGTAGTAAAATTGCTACGAATATTTTGTAATATTCCTAAACTTAATTGAAATGAATTGTGTAGTATAATTACAATAAAGTATACTGAAATTACTAAACATTTTCAGTATAATTTGTTTAACAAAAGTACAATATTTGTATTGTAATATTACTATACAGATTATAGGTAACTCTAGTAAAATTACTACAAACGTTTTGTAATTTTCCCAAATTTAATTGGAATTAATTGTGTAGTAAATTTACAAAACTGGATTTTACTTTTACTATATCGTGGTGCGTTACAACTTCCAACAATTGTTTTGTAAAATTACCATAGAAATTTCTAACAGTGTAATTTGTGCAAAATCAATTATGAAAGTGTACCAGATAAACGACTTAGAAAGTGTGATGGGACCGTTATTAAAATCGAACGAGAAAATCAAATCATACGAAATCGTACCTCTGACAAACAGTGGTGAGAATTTTGGAAGCATCATGTTATCAGTAACAATTTCAATAGAGAACCTAAAAACAAACGAAGTTAAGAACATTAATGTGGTTGCCAAACTGCCTCCCCCAACTGATGTTTTAGAACAAATATTTAACACTCAAGTGACGTATCGCAGAGAAATTGTATTGTACTCTATTACAATAAATGAAATTAAATTATTTTCAAAAAGTCGTAATTTCCAAACCGAAATTGATTATCTTGCTCAGTATTATGGATCTAGAATTAGCTTAAATCCGAACGCTTCCAGA
The DNA here is from genome assembly GCA_029378335.1 of Agrilus mali. Lineage (NCBI taxonomy): Eukaryota > Metazoa > Arthropoda > Insecta > Coleoptera > Buprestidae > Agrilus > Agrilus mali. Next base: position 3,451,562 of record CM055657.1, on the reverse strand, counting down.
GTCGATGGTGATGGAATTATACTTTTAGAAAATCTAAAATTATCAGGATACACAATGGGCAATCGGTTCTCTGGCTTCGATTTGGAAATAGTTTTAAATACCCTAGCACTTTTCCATGCAGTTCCATTGGCGTTAAAATTGCTCGAGCCAAAATGGTTCCAAAGTAAACTAATGTGTCATTTAAAATCGTCAAGAAGTTCTGATGCAATGAGACAACAAGATGAGTTTCTTTTCAAGCAGCAGCTGGATAATTGTGCTACAGCAGATAAACGAATTGCGGAAATGAGAGACAAATTTTTGAATGTTTTTGAGCAATCACTAGGAATTTTTGAAAACAACTGCTCATTTAGTGATCCGTATGGAACAGTGTGCCATCTAGACCTCTGGGTGAACAATATCATGTTAAAATACGACAACAATAATGTACCGATAAAATGCAAATTCGTTGATTTCCAAATGTATTGTTACGGGAATCTGGCAAGGGATGTTGTGTTTTTATTTTTAACGAGCGTGTCTATTCCTATTTTGTCAGCTTATTATGACCATCTCGTTCAGACTTATTGGAAGCAATTTTGTAAAATTTTGGAGGACTTTGGTTGCGGTTTAGAGGAATACAGCCTACAAAACTTTTACAATCAACTTAAAACTGCTGCATTATCAACAGAAATTGTTCACACAGCAATAATGTTAAATGTGATCCTTATAAAACAAAGAACAATGAAAGATTTAGAAGATTTTCAAAAACATGTGGTTGCTATTTATAATTTTTTTGTTGATCAAGGGTGGATCTAATAACTGCTTTTATTAAGGAGTTTCGGGAATTATACCGTGTGTGAAAAAAATTAGTTTAGAAAAAAAAAACAAACTACAAAACATGATTTGATGGAACTATAACTAAAAAAAAAGTTAATCCATATGCAGTCAAAATTAACAAAATTAGATCATTCTAAAATCTCTCATCTCTTAAAAATACTAAACCAAAATAATTATTATCTTATTTTCAAAATCTACAATTGATAGGTAATTTTTTAAGAGCTTTACCAAATAATCATTATGCAAAGGTGTCTCATACAATTGGTTGTTCTGAATATTCACTGTAAAAGAGTTAGTTTTTAACAAAAAGTATAAATAAATAAATAAAGAAGTACCTAGTTATATGCAGTTTGTTTTGGGAAAATTAAAAATTAGCAATACTAAAAATTTCAAAAATAAGATGAAGAGTATGGGATTTTCAAATATTTTAAAAATGGTAAAACTTGGTCGATTTTAATTGGTATTTGAATTAAAATACAGTACTCGTACCTAGTACCTAGTAGATAATTATATTTTTATCAGATTACGTATACTTCAATATGTTTTACGATTAGTTTTGGTTGCCTATGAAATTTATTACTGTTCAGTTTGAAGTTTGTTTAATAAGTGGAAAAAAAACGTGAAGGCACTGATATGATTGGGTAGGTAACAGTGGCGAAAACTATACCATCTGGGACCCGTGGCAAATTCTTTTGATGGGGCCCTATCAGTAAAAATCGTCACGTTGTATTCAGTTGAATTTTAATAAACTTCGAGATTTTCAGCGTACTCAATTACACGTTGTATGTTGTATATGTCCCACTAATGGCGATAGGCCTCCTCTCTTAGGCGAGAGGGAATGGTCTGTAGTCCCCACGCTAGCCCAATGCGTATTGGAGACTTCACATTCATCCATAGAACATAATATCTCAATGCATTCATCATTTATTCGCTAGCTTTTCGGTGAAGGAACAACATCGTGAGGAAATCTGCATACGTTTACAATGAAATAAAAATAACAATTTAATTTCAATAAGATAGTTATTAAGAAAAATATTTTTTTCGAGCTTTCTGTTCCGCAAAAGTGTCTATAACATCATCAAAGTTTAAAGATCGGGCCATAGAATTTTCAATAGTTACATAAGCTGTCTTGTCTCATAGAGTTTCGTAAATAGGTTTTTATCAATTTTAGTTTTGAAAATGATCGTTCAGCACTAGCTGTAGTCACAGGAATTGTAAGAAATAGCATTAATGCAGTGCATATTTCAGGAATGCTGCAGGACATAAAATGATTTTTTATTATTAATAAATCAGCAAGGTCTCTAATACACGAAGATTTTTCTATTTCGTCTGAAAGTGGATCGAAAACTGAGAATTTCTCTGGCAAATGATTCAGATATGTCTTTTTTATATATCTCAACAAATTCTAGAGCTTTTTTTAATAGATCAGTGTCGTTTAAAACTTTTAAAGTGGAAGGCTGCAAAACACTGAAATTTGAAACAATTTCATTCATTGGAAGGAAACGCGATTTTAGTTGGTTTATAATGATGTCTAATACTCGATAAAATATGTTCACTTTGAACAAACTTTCCCGATCTTGGAGACGCTCATCGTCGCAAAGCTCATCAAAATGGCGTTTTACCTTCCTCTGACGAGTTTTAGAAAATTCAGGGGTGATGGACCATTTTTCTGTTACACTATTTGCTTCCATTTTTAAATTTTCAAATTCATGTCAATACCTTCCCAACTCTTCTAGACAAATTTTCAAACGTTTTAAGGCGTTTGAAAGATCGGTGGCTTTCGACTGAAGTGCTTTAGAGGCTGCATCGATAGTAAGTAGGATCTTGCAATGGAAAACCAATAACATAATAAAATTGTAGTTTTCGATCTTCTTTTTGAGCGAAACAGCTTCATTTCTTTCATCTGATTTGCAATTTAACAGAATTGTTTTCGTTAGCGCTTTTTGGACTTCAACAAACCGAACTTTTAAAGCAAAAACGGCATCATAACGTCCTGCCCATCTAGTAGGGTTTAATGTTTTTAATGTTATTAACTTGAATTTGTATTATGGTCTTTAGTTGTCTCACTTTAGATTTTAAGCAGAACTTATAAAAATATACTTTTCAAATAAAATAAAATACTCAGGTACAATGTAAAAAAATATTTTTGAGCTCGCGGCCTTTTGGGCCGGGGCCCTCTTGGGTCGGGGGCCCGTGGCATTTTGCCAGCCCTGCCACTCTATTGTTACGCCACTGGTAGGTAATAAAGGAATTTAAAAAAAAATCAGATTAGCAACCAATTTACCTAATATACCTAGGTTCTTTCACCAGTTAAAATATCTTGTAAACTAGATTAAAAGAATATCTAACTATGAGACTTAAAAATCATCATCACCTATTATATGGTAGTGAGTAAATGTTTCCTTGCTCTATTATCATTAATAAAATCCTTGATAACAAAATTGGAGTCCACAGTATCATTTGTCACAGTTAGATAACAGTCTGAACTAAACATTTAACTTTATTTTTATTCATGTAAAAAGTATTCAGTCGTTGTTTTTTTTTTTACTTCTTTGTTTGTTGTTAATTAATTAACAGTAAAAAAAAATAGAAAAACTATTTAAACTACTGGTAAAGTAAACTACCGTACCATTACATAGACTCGTACCTGCGTAATTACATAAATTGTTATTTGTTATAACAAATATGTGTTAGTAGTAGCAATGTTGCACATTAGCGATATGAAATTGGAATTGTCTATTAATTGGTTAATGATATCGACAGTTAAACTTTGAATCCGTGGTGTCTACTGCACTGCAACAGAATTTATTTCCACTACTATTAGTTAGATAAGGAAGGTGAATAGGTAAGTTAATAATTATTTTATTAAATTTAATAACAGAACATTTTTATGTTTATCTATTCGTTTTTTAAGAGCTCGCCCAGTTTGCCCAAAATACCTACGAGCTTTAACAACTGAAAATTTGAACTTCTTTTGAAATTTTGGGGTTTTCGAATAAGAATAAACAAAATATTTTTATGCAACAATGCACGTTATTCAATTCGACCTCCTTTATTTTTATTACTAGCAATAGTTTTAAATACTTTTATTTTGGTAATAGTTACAGTAATTAAATTATTTTCTTCTAATTCCAAAGTGAATATAATAAAATCTAGAAATGGTTACATTTAATTTTTCGTTCTAGTATAAACACAAAAAAAAACGTTATCGTTGACATATCTAGTTCAACAGAGCGCATATTTGGTTAGTAGATCTTCAGGAGTAAAAAAAAATCTAAACATGATAAGAACATCTCACCGAATAAATAAAAACGCAAAAAACCTGCCTAGACTTGTTTATAATTATAACGACAATAATAAATATTTAAATTAACTTTGTACTGACGTTTTCCTCAATCTACGTGCGTAAGAAAATTTGTTTATTTAAGAAGCACATTTTCATAATGGTTTATTTCCATGATTTATTATTTTTTAGGTAGTTATAACAATAACAACATGACAATATGAAAGCATACAAAATTAACAACTTGGAAAGCATCGTATCATCTTTTCTGAAACCAAGCCAGAAATTTAAATATTACGAAGCAGTTTCCTTAACAACTAACGGTGAAAATTATGGAAGTTTGGTACTGGATTTGAAAATATTTATAGAGAACAACGAGACTTGTAAAGATGAAGTTTTGAAAGTTGTGGCAAAAATGTTACCCCCAAACGAGTTTTTGAAAGAAGCTTTTAATGTAAATGTAACTTTCAAAAAAGAAGTTTACATGTACTCTACGATAATTAATGAACTTAAACTGTTTGCCAAAGAACATAATTATAAGGAGCCAATTGAGTTCCTAGCAGAATATTATGGGTCAAGGGTTAGTTTAGATCCCAATTCTGATGATGTAGACAATGACGCAATAATTATTTTAGAAAACTTAAAATTAACAAAATTCATAACTGTTGATCGTTTTAGTGGATTCGATCTCGAAACCTCAAAGTTGGTCCTTAAAACTTTGGCTCAATTCCATGGACTTCCCTTGGCTTTAAAGTTACTTAATCCTGAAACGTTTGAAAAGAAATTTATGGAATATTTGGAACCTGGGATGGATTCTGAAAAAGAAAAGGAATATAGCGATTGCCTTTTTAGGAAACAATTAGATATTGCAGCGAAACTTGATAAAAAATGTGAAAAGCTGGCTGATAAGTTTTTGGAGATAATGAATAACACACAGGGGGTGTTCGATCAAAATTGTTCTATTGAAGATCCATATGGAACAATATGTCACCTTGATTTGTGGATCAATAATATAATGGTGAAATACGATGACAATAATGTTACGCCAAAAAAATGCAAAATTGTCGATTTTCAACTATATTGTTACGGAAACCTTGTCAGAGACGTAGTTTTTTTCCTATTCACTAGCATCCAAATTTCAGTACTCCGGGAACATTATGATCAACTAGTGGAAACGTACAGGAAACAATTTTGTAACATTCTCCAACATTTTGGTTGTGACATAAAACCTTATAGACCCGAGGAATTTCGTGAGCAAATGATAATGGTTGCAAGAGCAACTGAAATTGTTCACGCTTCGACGATGTTAAATGTGATACTTGCAGAGAAAGGAGAGGTAAAAGACATGGAAAATATTGAGCCTGATGACTTTCTTGAGGATAGGCATTCGGAAATCTATCAACAAAGATTAGCGGCAATTTTCAACATTTTTTATGACAGACAGTGGGTATAAATAATTAATAAATTCTGTTGTATAGCATCCAAAAACAGTTCTGAAGTGTGTATTTTAATTAGAATAAATATAAAACTGTGGAATTAAATGAAGCTGTTGATCGTATTAGAAGGAGAAAAAAAGGTAAAGGTGCTGGAGCCTTCTAGCCTACAATATTACAACAGGAATTTTAGATGAAGGCGAGGGTGTGAAAGTGAAAAATTAAGTATTCAAAAAGAAATTATGGTAACTTAATCCTATATCAAAAAGTTTTTGACTATATAGTTTTCAAAATATTCAATTTTTCACAAAAATAGTTCAAAATATTTAATTAAGTAACATACTGTTATTGTAGGGTTAGCTTAGGTTATTTTACTTTCTTTTTTAATACCTTCACCCCCTATACCTCAGTCTCTCTACTTGTTCCTCATTTTTTTAAATGTCTCACGCCTTCGGTCACATTTCTCCTCGTTTAACTGAAGTCCTTTCATGTAAGCAACTACCAAAATTAATTTTATGTATACAACTACTTAACCAATTTTTATGAAATTTTGCTTACTCTGTTTAATTTGGTTCAGCTAAAAGATAGGATCTCGATAAAATGTTTTGTGCGGCTTTTAGTGAATCAAAGAGTGACAGGAATATATTAGAAGTATTTTTCGAGAATGTTCCCGAGTTTTCAAAAATGTTCCAAGAAGTAAAAAAATGTTTTATAACATCCATGAATGATTTGGAATGTTCAAGAATCTTCAAGATCTTTCAGAAATGATTTAGAATTTTCAGGAATATTCAGAAATGTTAGAGAAAGCTTTAAAACATATAGAATGTTCTCGATGTTTCGAGAATGATTTAGAATATTTCAATATTATTTAGAATAATGTCCCAGAACCTTCAAGACCTTTTTAGAACAATCTACAATATTCCAGAATGTTCTGGAATGAGGCCGGAGATCACCGGGCATTGCAGCTAGCAAAGGATAAAAATAAAAAATTCCACTTTTTATTACCATTACGTGATTTAATAAATGATCTGACATTAATTAATCGTAAGTTTCTTATATTATATACTTATTAGTTTTAATTTTATAATTAACCGCATGTGTTAATTTTATCAAGAAATTACATACTACTGCCCCATAAAATAAATTCTGAAGTATTTCCAGTAAATAATATTTTTATGACATTTTGTTATTTTTGAGTATCCACGTACGTGCTCAAACAATTAAACGTTTGAACACTTGACTTTTATAAGCATTTCGGGTCATTCTGGATTTCTCTGAATGAGAAAAAGATCCTCATACAAAATGTTCTTATTCTACTTTTTTTTTATAAGTACCACACATTGTTGTGAATTCGATATAAATAAATAAAATTCGCATTCAAAAAAATATTGAAAGCGTTCGATCAAAAAATTTAAGAAACAATAAATTGTATTAATGCGACGTTTCGACTACTTTTACTTTTATTACTATCAATGGCTATGTACTTTTGTTTATCAAAATATCATATGAATTGCTTCATACGTAAAGATATCTCAAGCAGGGATAGATAGCATTTGTAAAACAAAGTTTTCTAAAAAACGTTTTTTAAACACTGTTTAAAATACAATCTAAGTAAAACATGTTTTAAATAGTGTTAAACTGTGTCTAAAACAAAAATAAAACATAACATATGAAATATTCTTTAAACTCATTCGGCTAAAGGAAAATTATTGATTATCGGTATGAAATAAGGAAAACATCTCATTGGCTACTACGAAGAAGTCTAATTTATTTATTATAATACATAATTGTGAAAGGACAGTAATTACTTCGTAAAAACGTATTTCGTGATACTTTAGCAACTGGTCAATTTATGGTCTGTATCTGAAGAATTTCGAGTGAATTAAAAAATGCCGCCAGTATAGATCATCTGTGGCATTAGTTTAAAAGTACAATACTGATCTTCTAATCTTCTACTCTGAATATGTATTAGTTTAATTCTAAAGCTTTCTTTACAACAAAACAATGGTTGTGTACAACACTCTAATAATATCTACTTTTGACATTGTTATGGACAACTACATTTTTTGTTTTTTTTTTTTTTAATATAGATATGTACCCACACAGTTACTTACATACTAAGGGACAAACTTTACGATAATACAGACTGCATAAATTTTCATTTAAAATATCTAGGTACATCAACCCTGTGGAGAAGAATCAAATATGTTTGATACCCAACATTTTGTAAATTTTCCCTCTCCCTTCAAAAATTATTTGAACTTCACAATTATTTAATAAGTACCAACTAGATTTTTAATTGAAGTACCTATTGAAGTCATAATATTTATTTTATCATTTAGTCATCATCGCGATAAGGTCTCAACTATTATATAATACTGATTTAATAAAAATCGAAACTAAGTACCTATGAGAAATATCAAAAATATTTACAAGTGTTTGTACGTAACCGTATCAAAATAGAATCAAAAAAAGACTAAAACCGCAAAAGTTAAAATTAATTGGTCTCAAAACCAAATAATTTGAAATTAAATACTAATGTTAAGCCTCTAGATATATTTAATACCGTAAAACGGGGCAATAGATAATTTAATGATAAATGATTGATTTTTAGTATATCAAAACACAAGCTAAGAACAGTACGACCTATAAAAAGATAGAAAAGGACTGTACATTAAATTATAACATACGGCTATAAATAAAATAGAAAAATTAATTGAATTTAATTATCACGATCTGGATTTAGATAATGTACTTTTATAGGTATGTATACATATAACAAGGGACAGCCGATAAAGGTGAAGTTCGCTCAATCAAATTGCATTTGTGGTGCCCTCTTTATGCATTTACAGGTACAAAGATAATAAACACATACATTTTCGTTATCACCATCTTGTGACTGTATAGGTAATAATATCATAATTTGAATCATAATGGTGTTAAATATATTTTAACCCCATATTAGGAACAAGTTATATAAAGTAAATTGCACGAATAAACTACTGCAAATTTCAGGGTCATCCCTTTCAACACAAATAATATTAACAGATGAAAAATTAACTGCAACTATTGTCTAATTTTTTTAAGTGGCGGCTCGGGCAATAAAACTGTCACCAAGTGTCCGCCATTGTTAAAGCCTAGTTGGAATTGTTTATTATTATGGCAGCATACAAACGAAACAGATTTCGCATTTTGTTAGCCACTTGTGCTTGCAAAGCTCAAAATATTGTGAACGTTTTTATAGGTCTGTTTTCAAATAAGTAATAAATTGTTGCAAGTCTTTGAGGAAATTACCATAATAACGGTTTAGGTACCTGAGAGGTCTTATAACACTCAGTTAGTTGCTAAGATAAACTCAAACATGTATACTAAATAAGGTCCTCTTTTTCAGGTCTTTATCAACCATTCGACCAAACGATTTTATTAAACCTCCGGGTAGTTTTATTGCCTGATTCGACACTTTAAAAGAATAAGAAAATTATTTTTCTTGGAGCAAACAAGACAGAGCTCTGATTGTGTTAGGCCTGTAGTTCATAAAATATTTTTCAGATACATTTTTCCATTCCCCCTTCACAAATATTTATCATTTAAAAAAAAAACCCTCTCCCCTGTTATCCAGATTAACAATTCTCGTCAGGCATGCGTTTGCGACGTAAAGCCTGGATCATTTAGGGTGGCGGTTATTGTAATAAAACTATTTATAGACTCATTTGCATAAACATTTTAACAAAGAAGATTGTTCGAACTTTTCAAACCATTCAGCAACAAATGTTAAAAAACAATAGGTAGTTTTATTGGAGCAGTCACTTGCTAGCATTTTTATTACCTGAGCCTTCATAATTCACATTTATAGTATTTAATTTTTCGAAATGGAAAATTATTTTATACTTTGCAAATACAGGTGGGTATTTAGGTAAATCGTAAAAACTATTTTCCTTTTTTGACATACCTTGCAAAATTAAGTAGTTAAATCAGAGATTAGAGTTACTATAAATTAAGCCAGATAACTGTATCTATATATTTTTAATATTTCTATTTCTCTAGGTAATGATTTTATTTTCTGTATGGTACGTTTCACGTATAGGTACCTATACCTATTCTACATACATACGTGCAAATATTCTAAACCAAAACAGTTATGCCACGATATAATGATACGATTACAATATCTATTTTTAAAACTGATAAATTTTGTTCATAAAATAACGATAAGATAATTATTCGTTATAATCGAAACGGAATATTTTTGTCAAATTTTACTAAAGAAATATAATATAATAAAAAAGAAATGTTAAATAGGCAGGTATAATGACTTTATTAGCAGAAAAAGAAGTTACAATATTGATTTCTTCATAGCTCTTAATAATATCTAGTGATTATAACAATTGTTTAAAATTATAATATTTATATTATTGACAGTAATTAACTTGTATGTTTATATCCAATTTCTTTCGGCAAAAAAGTGAATAGCTTCTGCAAGTCTTCTTTTGTATTCCTGTCCTTCAGTTTGGTGGACCAACTTGTCCAAATTGAAATTTCCTCCATTTTTATCAACCCCACGTTCAGCATAAACTATTTTCAAAATAAACGACAAATGAAGAACTTCCCTCGTCCGAATAACTCTTCCAATTTCATTGTACAAGTTTTGCAATGTATAATCAGAAATATCGCATTCATAACGTTGCAGGGTTTGTAGGAAAGCTGTATGATAAAATTTAACTATTTCGTCAAAATGAACATCCAACACGGGTTTTTGGACACTGCTGAATAACAAAAAAATGAGATCTTTGGCCAAAGAATCGTATGCCGCAAGTTTGAAATCGACAAATTTACTTTTGATCGGTTTCGAACTAGAGTATTTAATCAATACGTTTCCTAACCACAAATTATTATGGATTAGTGTTGCATACGCTTGGTTCACTGGGGGAGGGTTTTTAAAATGAGCCTGAGCAGCTTCAAGAGCTTGTGCAATCCTCGGAGCTAATAAAGCACATTTTGGAAGACCTTCTACAGCTGATTTAACAACTTGTTGTCGAAGTGCTTCTTCTTCTTTTGGGGTGAATTTCTTTAACGAAGAACTCTCACTGGCAATAAGATGGGGCAGTAAGTCTTGCTTGAATTTTTGCGGTTTATGAAGCCTATAAGCCAATGGAATAGCGTGAAATGCTGCCAAATCAAGTAAAACAACTTTAATTGTTTGCAAATCAAATCCAACGGTACGATCTACAGCTTTAAATCCAACAGAAATCAAATTTTCCAATAAAATAGCGCCATTTTCATCAGGAACATTTACTGTAGGGTCTAAACTTAGTCTAGAACCATAATAATGCGGTAACATGTCGAAATTATTAGCTGTTCCGTATTCATCATGAAATTCGTTAATGGCACTGACAATTTTATCGTAAATTCCAATTTCCTTTTTGAATGCAACTTCCACGTCGTAAAGAGCTTTAGGGTTTCTCGAAGGTGGAAATCCTTTGACGACAATATTTATAGTTTTCTCCTTGTGAGAATCAACATCTTTCGCTTTAACTGTTAACGAGTAAATCGGATTTTCTGATCCATTTCCAGTATACAGTGGTTTCAATTGGTAATTGACCAATTGGTTGTAGGGGCCTAAAACAGGGGCCAAAAGCACGTCTACTTGTTTAACGTTTTGCGACATTCTTCGCGTTCACCTCACAATTTTACACTAACGTTTGCACCGTTATTATTTGACTTTCAAACTAATGTCGTTCAGTCATCATTAATTTTTATTACTTATAACAAATGATATTTATTGACTGATAACGGATTTCTGATTTACTGAAATTATAGGACGACACACGTAATCACAAAATTTCTTTTTATTATCAAAATAACAACAGATGAAAATCATATGATTTTACAGTAGGTAGTAGGTAAAATCTAGTAAGTAGCTCGTTAACAATTAAGTGTTTAGGTACTCAAATGTTTACAATTCTTACAATAATAAATATGACGGAAAATATTTTTAGTAACTTAGAAGTAGAAAATTAACGAACATACATATCTTTCTGATAACAACGAATTATTTTATTGATACCCTTCCATAAAACATAATCTTCTGACGATAAAAAAAATACCGGCCAAGTGCGAGTCGAACTCGCGCACCGAGGGTTCCGTACAAACCTGTATATATGTGATGTGATATAACTAAAAATTTAAGGTTTTCTGAATTTTTCCTTTATATGTGCTATAAAACATTGCTTCGTGCCAAATTTCAAGATTCTAAATCGACTGGAAGTACCCTTTAGGTTTTGATTCCCTTGCGGGTAGTTGCGAGTTTGAAAATATGCGGCTTAAATTGCTGTTTCTTTTGATTGCGTTGACATAGAAGTTTGATTTTGTTACAGCTTAAAGGTATTATAGACCTGAGTATTTGATATGAATTTCACTTTAATACCTCTACGCGTTCATGAGGAAAGGGGTAGTAACTTTAAAATTATTAAAAATATTTTTATTATATGATGTAACTAAAAATTTACGGTTTTCGCAATTTTTCCTTTATCTGTGCTATAAGACGTTGCTTCGTACCAAATTTCAAGATTCTGAGTTGACGGGAAGTACCCTGTAGGTTTTGATTCGAAATTTTGCGGAAATTTGCGGCACAAACGGCTGTATCTTTTGATTGCGTTGGCTTAGAAGTTTGATTTTTTCACAGCTCCAAGGGACAATAGACCTGAGTATTTGGTATAAATTTTAGTTTGATACCTCTACGCGTTCCTGAGAAAAAGGGTCTTGACAGACGGACGGACGGACGGACAATGGAGTGATCCTATAAGGGTTTCGCTTTTTCCTTTTTAGGTGCGGAACCCTAAAAACGATTCGACAGTGCAAATCATAGAAAATTAAATAGAGGCGTAGGTAAATTGCGCCAATTAATTATAAACTTTTGTATCAAGGAACATACATACCTATATATGAAAAAAGAATCCAAATTTTGCACTCAACCTTTGCGCCTTGTATACATTTAATTAATTTATTTTTTGTTGTACCAAACAATGAAGAGTAAACGAAATTCATACAGTGTCAACCACCTTATTTATACATTTTTACGTATAAAAATAAATCATACAAATCAATAGTAAATAAAGAAGAAAAGATAAATTTCAATCAATAAATATATTTCGTAACATCTTATATTTTTCAGCGTTTTACCTCTCAACTGATAGACAGTTTGGTATTGCATTTTCCGTATATTTTTAAGTAAATATGTGTTGTAGCATATTTTTCTCAGACCTTTGTCAAAGGATGAGTAGGGGATGATTCCCTACAAAAATCTGCTTCACTTGGCTATTTCAACATGCTCTGTTAATTAACAGATAAGTTCGTAATAATTTTTCTGATGTAGAAATATCAACAAAAGCTGTCAGTTATCTTTAAATGACGTTTAAATATTGCAATTTTGTTTAAGTGTTTTCATTTACCTCGAAAAGTATCAGAGTAATAGTACTGCTCCAACGAGATAAAATGTAGAGAATAGTAATAACGAATATATTTTAAATTACAATTATTTATAGCTATTTAAACATCAAAAATAATTATTCATATTTGTACTATCAATTATGGCAGTTGAAAAAAAATAAAGATTAATCTCAGCGCAATAGAGTGTACAATATACTTGGTTAGTCCGTCTTTAGCCAACACAAACAAACTGGATGGTTTTCCCACGCGAGAACATGCCACATTATAGTTGTCCGTGGGAAAAGCATGGTGTTTCCAAATCTAAGCCACATACAGAAAATGTCTGGCCTTGTGACTGTTTGATCGTCTTAGTAAGTAATAAATTGTGAATAAATAATTATTGCACTGGAAATTAATGATAAATTTACGATAAGAGTAAAATTAACATGAGAGTTGCACAGAAAAATTAAAATAATACGTATAACAGTCACCAGTCACTGCTACCATTTATACACAAATAACACAAAAAAAAAATTGCTGAAAAATGTATAGTGAGTAAGACAGGAGACCGGCTTCGTCCTCACCCCTACTCCGTGATGTTTGCTGGATGAGTGGTGACAACGGTAGACACCTGGCGGGGATAACTGATCGATTGATACTTTGATAGTTATTCAGTTATCGACCGGCGAGGGCGGGAGATCAAATTGAATTGAGAAAAAAAAATCATAATTAAAGGAACTTAATAACTCTTAATAAGAATTTATCGTACTACAATTATATTATTCGATTGCCATCTTGCAACCCTATTGCGTATCGGTGAATAGAATAAAAAAAAATTAAAATCGCGATGGAAAAATAGGGGTTGTTCGTAGAGGGGTGAAAATTAAGGGTTGTATGTATTTTTGTATGCTGTATCATAAAAAATAAAAACAAAAAATTCAGTCGCTGTGATCGTTTAAAATAAAAAATTAATTTCAATATTTAGGCATCATATTTTACTGCAATATGAAATGGGACAAGCACGTAGAATACTTAGTAAATCCAAATATCTGGTTTCTGTTTTTTACAAGCTGGTTAGAGTATACTCGGAAACTTTACGAATGATATATTATGCATTATTCAACATTTTAATAACTATATGGCATATTGGCTTGGGGTGGAGCATATTCTAATGCTACTAACTTATTATCAAAGAAAAAAAATCATTAAGGTCGTGAATAGAAATAATTTTGTAACGGAAAAAAATCGTATTAACCTTAGTCAGATTTTTGTGTTGAAAGCTCTGATGCATCTGATGTATCATTACGACAGTCTCAAGACTATTTTTGAGACATCTGCCGGTAAAACTAGGTATAAAAGTATTCAATAACCAATACAAATGGCAAATTTATGGTTGTTTCTAACTTGGAGGTCTACACCTATGTAATATAATTTAGTTTAAAGCTATTATTTTTCTTTTTTTTCGCCAGTCCCACCAACAGATAATATTGTTTATCTCTGTAGGGGTACATGGGTGTTTTGTAATCTATGTATTTTGTACTTGATGGTTAATAATAAATCAAATCAAATTATGTTCTATTAAAATGTAAAATGAGAGTATAAAATGATTGACAAGACACTCTAAATAAACACGTAAAGTACAAAAACAATAATAGAGGAAATATGTATGAATTATAAACATAATATTTTCAAAGCATCTAAGGTGTCACCCACGAATCGTGTTTTAAGTCACAATTTTACTTGTTACAATTTTCCAAAAACCAATAGTTTTTTTTTTTGATAAAAATGATAAAAGGCATCAGATCATCAATAACCTACTCATTCAACAAATAAATAGTAAAGGGTATAGCCGGATTAATACGGGAAATCTTCGATTCGCACTCAGGAAATCGATTTGGTGTCGAATAAAAATAATTCTCCTCAATTTTTAGCTCTTTAACTCAAACGGTTTCCGAGATTTTCAAAAAAACCTGTTTTTTCGATTTTATTTTTATTTCTATAGTAAAATTCAAAATTAATTGATGATGAATTTTTTTTTAATACTTATGAGTGTAAGACATGAAAAAATAATATGATAATGATTCTTAAACGAAACCCCGATTTTTAGGGGAGGAAAGAAAATTAAAATCTTTATTTTTCTAGCCTGTGTGAAATATGTCACTCACTAAAATTCGTCAGAAAAGAAAATGTATCTTATACTCCTTTACACTCACGAATTTTTTGAAGTGGTGGAACAATATGAAAAAAATTAAAAAGTCATTTTTTTTTAAATCCCCCGCGTTTTAATTAACTTATATTTTTTTTTTAGTTTAAAAAACAATGCATAGAAAATATTTTTATACTTAAAATTCACAATGACATTGCTTATCAAACATTTATTACTGAAAAAACTATGTTCCTTAAAATTCGCGCCAAGCGGACGCATTAAACGCTAAAGTAATCACTGTGTAGCAAATATGATTGAAAATGTTTGATAAGCAATGTTATTGTGAATTTTAAGTAAAAAAATATTTTCTATGAATTGGTGACTGCATTGATTTATACATACATATTTATAAAACAAATATACTAAAGATGTTTGTGATACTATTGTATTTTTTGAGTATTCTAAGGGTTAATAAATATAATAGTCTAACTGCAAAAGTTTTTGGTCTCAATTAGAGATCAATTTTAACTTTAAGTTTAATTTTAAGTTTTTCGTAATACCAGACCGGCGAACAGGAAAAGTTGTTTTTCCTCTGCTGGGTTACCATTTTATGTAAATTAAACTTTACGTAAATTGATTTAGTAATTTTTCTGGTAAATGTAAAATAAAAATAAATAAAATAAATTCTTTTAAACTAAAAAAAAAAATATTTTAGAAAAAAAAATGAGTTTAATTTTTGTCAAAAATTCAAAAAAATTCCTGAAAGTAAAGGAGTTTAAAATACATTTTCTGACGAATTTTGGTGAGTGACATATTTCACAAAGGCTAAAAAAATAAAGATTTTAATTTTCTATCCTCCCCTAAAAATCGTGTTTTCGTTTATGAATTTCCATGATGATATTTTTTTTTCATGTTAGACTCATAAGAATTAGAAAAAAAATCATCATCAATTAATTTTGAATTTCGCTATAAAAATTAAAATAAAATCGAAAAAACAGGTTTTTTTGAAAATTTTGAAAACCGTTTGAGTTAGAGAGCTAAAAATTGAGGTGAATTATTTTTATTCGACACCAAATCGATCCCCTGAGAGCGAATCGAAAAAGCCGTGGGGGCAGATTTCCCATATTTATCCGGCTATAGGTACCCTTTGTTAATAATAAGTAGGTAACCGTCCTTTTCTGATGATAAAAATATAAATGCTGTAACCGCACGAAAACAAACTTAAATTGCCATATTTATGTTTTTTATGAAAATTGATAAACCGATAGATTATGATAAACATTTTGGAGAGGATAATGCATCAGCTGTTCATATGTATGCCACGATTGCAGAGAAGAAAGTGTGCAATTAAACAAGTTGGTATTACACAAATAAATTGTTCAAGGCCCCCCTCTTACTCTTCGTAATTTTAAATTGACGACCGTGAGCACAAACTATTTCTACGTTAACCACAGTTACGAGTTGGTGACGTTCAAAACAACACAGTGATCATCTTACAGTTGAATAATAAAATTTAGTTAGTTAGCAAACACCGCAAATACAACCTCTATAAAACTATTTATGAAAAATAATGAATAAAGTTCACAAAATCAACGATCTTGGGGGTCCACTGAAGGAATTTTTAGGCCCCCACAGAGAATTAATCGATTACGAAACAAAGTATCTGACGAGTGCTGGAGAAAATTACGGAAGTTTGATGTTAGCTGTGACTTTGAAACTAAAAAATAAAGATCAAAATGCAGAAGAAGATGTCAATGCAATTCCCTAAAATGTGCCCCCTCAATGACTTTTTAAAGATGGCTTTCAACGTGAATGTTACTGTGAAAAAAGAAATTGTTATATACAAAAAAATTTTTGAAATATTAAAAAATTTTTTGAAGGATCATAATGTTGACGACCGAGTTGATTTCTTTGCTAAACATTTTGGATCGCGAATTAGTTTAAATCCAAACTCAGATACCGTAGATGACGATTCTGTTATTATTTTGGAAAACCTGAAGGACTCAGGATATGAAACCGTAGATCGTTTAAAAGGTTTTGACTATGAGACATCAATTGATATTTTGAAAACTGTAGCTCTTTTTCACGGTAGTGTTTTGGCGTACAAAATATTGAACCCTGAAGATTTTAAAACAACTTTTATGCCACATCTTGGTCCTGCAGAGGACTTGGACCATACATTCCCAGAAGAAATAACCACCAAAATAATAGCTCAAATAATTAATTCATTAACGAAAGATATTAATGGTGTTCTTCCTAATAAGTTAAGAGAAATTTTGGAATTCCAGTCGAATGAAGCGAAACTTCATCTGCCCCCAAACGAACTTTATGGTGTAATAGGCCACAACGATTTATGGGTGAATAATATCATGGTAAAATTTAATCAAGGCAAACCAAATGATGTTAAGCTTATTGACTTTCAAATTTACTCGTACAAATCGTTAGCTAGAGACCTAATTTTTTTCCTTATGACCAGCATAGACGTGGAGATTTTGAAGAAACATTACGACGAATTTATCAACACGTATCATCAAACTTTAGTAAATATTCTTAGAAAATTTGGTTGCGACGTTTCTCAATACTCCTTAGAAAATTTACACGAAGAAATTGCTTATGTAATAAAGCATTCTGAACTTTTCCACATCTTACTGATGTATAAACCACTTTTTGCTGAGAGGGGAGCGATTAAAGACATGGCCGAGTTCGATATGGACAGTTTTACTGATGACGAAGGGTCTGACCTTTACAAAAATAAAATAATGGAAGCTGTTGCGTTTGCTAAAACCAAAGGATGGCTGTAACTAAAAAATTAGGTACCACATGATACAAAAAACTTCTGAGCCAATGATTAGCAGTATCTTTTACTTTTATCTTAAACCGTAACTAATATAATAAATAATACACAAAACGCAATAATGTTATTTTAAGTGGTGTATAAAGATTTTTAATAAAATTTGTTTACATAGATTTTGTGAGTGAACTATTCGGATGTATTTTTTTTTGTTATAACATTCTTGTCCACTTATTTACACGCTTCCAATTTATGTATTAATGGCACACGCGTTAATGTTGCAATGATTATATCGCCAACAATTTGAACAAATGCAATTATATATTATATTATACCAGGACAAGGTTACAATTTTCATCGATTTGGGCGAATGTCACGGAACAGTATCGCAAAACTTAACAGGAAACTAAACGTCATCATGAGGTTGCAACATTTCAACTACTTAAAAGTTGTTTCTTCTGAAAAGACAAAACAGTACCTACTTATTTAAAAGAGACCTGGTCTAATCAAGGTTCACTCATATTTTTAAGTTTAACAATATCTAATAAATACACCTATGGTTTCATTTTAAATAATTAATAAACTTGTTGCCAATTCTTCAATATTGTTTTTATCATTAAGTATCTCATAAATTGTATATCTACAAATTGAGCATTTGTTTATATATTTCTAAAAAATCTTACTTTAGTAAAATTTATCGTATCTACTTTAAACTGATAGGTACTTTTGGTGTGCTTTTTTATTGTATTTCGCACAGGTTTTTGAGGACTCTGTATTTACAAATTTTTAGCAATTGATGGTTTTTAGATCGAATTTTTAAATAAGTTATCAACAGACCTAAAATATTTGAGTAAAAATATTTTGAAATACTACTACAAATAATTATTTATACCTTCATAGTAGGTATTTGTATTTGTATTTTAAATACATTTCTTTTAAAGTATTTATTAATTATATTTTTTTGTATTTTAATTGATTTTGCAAATACTTTTTAAAATACTTATGATAATTATTTCGTGTACATATATAAGAATAATAACACAACAAAATATAAAATTACACACGAATTTATTTCCAGCTGGAAAATTTTCAGTAAAGTATCTGTATTTGTATTTAAATACTTGTCGTCATATATTTTTCACAAGTATTTACACACTAGCTGAAGAATAATTATTTAATTAGCTGATTGTAAACACTTGCTTATATATTGCATAATTGTTTGAGAATATTTTTATGAATATATTCGTGGTTATATTTCAAAAACTTCAAGTGTTAGTAGTTTGAACACTTATTCAAATAAAGTATTTGTATTTCTATTCCAAGTACTCTATGAAGCAAAAGTATTTATTGAATCAAAGAAGCATTTAAATATTGTAACTCCATTATTCAGTAATAAAGAAAACACAAGTTGTGTATGTTTGTGTTTTCTTTATTACTGAAAAGTATTAAATTTGTTGAGTATTTTTCGTAATCACATAAAGAAAACTTTTTAAATTAGCTAAGCCTTTATACATGCTTATAGATTATACAATGTGTTTAATATATAACAGAATATTTTTATAAATATACTTAATCCAAAAGTATTTATATTTATATTTTAAATACTTCAAGAGTTTTTGCAATTGTATTTAAAATACTTATTCAAATAAAGGAATTGTATTTCTATTTCAAGTACTCTATGAAACAAAGGCATTTGTATTATCGGTACTTAAATACTGTAGCAAACACGAGTATGTTTGTGTGGGATCGGGTACACGTGTGTTAGAACGATTTAATCGATTAGCCGATAACCGCGGCGACTTCGTTGATGTGCGTCGTATTTGTAAACATGTGTGTTGTACCTGCCTTCCGGGAAAGCAGTTAGGCAGTTCAGAGGAAAAGAAACTAATTCCGGCATTTCCAGGGATCTCGAGAAAGTTCTGGAAATTGAACAAAAGAGTATATAAAGGAAGAGACGATCGCCGACAATAATAATAAATTGACAGTGGTCGAAGTGCAATCATAAATAAATCGAGACGCGAAAGAAATAAATAGCGCAGTGAAAAGTGACATTAAATAAGCGGAAACAACTACTTTGTTATCTAAGTTTAGGAATAATTTTATAGTGTTTTAAGTTTTTGGCAATAATTAGTGAAAATAAATTGTTGTTGCTGTTACAAGTCTGAGTTTGAATTTGTTAAACCCACGAACGTTACAATACTTTTGAAAAGTATATTTTACAAGTTTGGCATTTTCCCTAATTAAAGAATAGTGGTCTTCCACACGTTATTGTTATTAATTTTTTAAACTCCTATTTGTTTCAACTGGAACTATTAAAAAAAACACGTAATTCGTTTTTACCACTCTATTTTATATTGATAACTATACTATAGTTTCGATACTATACGAGTATCATTATCAAGCGATTCACTTTGAATGAATTCATTCAAAATGGTAAAAACGAAGTACCTACGTGTTTTTTAATAGTTCTTTAAAATGAATTACCACAAAATAGAGATAGAATCAATCCAATTTTTAAAATATCAATACCAAAATTCAGCTTATGTAAATGTTGGTTAACAAAGATTGACAAGATTATTTAAATGCAAAGCTTTTGAGTAAGTATAATTATATTTATTATAATTGTTATAGTATATACGTATTAGGTATATAGTATTTTAAAAATTAATATTTTGGTTGATAAACAGATTATTTCTGTGTTTTAAGACGCCACGCCGGTTTAAAAATAATAATTTGCGACTAAAAACCCTGCCTTGAAAAAACCTCAAACCAGAGGCGAAACATTGGTGTAAATTTGCTACTGATGTTATTTACCCCTTAAAAACTCTGAAATTATTTCTGCTAATTCCAATGGGAAGAAATGGAAAGTATTTTGGTTGATAAGAGCTCTTTCAATACCTATCCCAATGATGTAATAACGACAATAGCCAATAAAAGATATTGTTGCATGTTTAAATAGTATTAGCAATATTTAGTATTGTTTAATTTGTTCACTTTAAATTACTTATCTTCTATTAGTAGGTACCTGATACGTAGTAAAAATTTTAATTTAATTCTTACTAAGTCTATCAATTAAATAAAAGATACCTAATCCAAATAATAGAACGGTAATTTTGCTTTTAAAAATTGAATTTCACGTTCTCAAGACAAGTATTAGGTATTTTATTATTCAATGTATTATAATTTCTGTGATACTTAGGTAGGTACCTATCTAGTTTTCATTTTTAGGGACTCCTTCTGATGATAACCTTTTGTTGTTATCACAACAATAGCTTTTTATAAGTAGACGATTAATAATTATGATATTAGTAAGGTGAAAATGATAATTTAATAAAAACTTACAGTACAGCGGCAGCATCAAGATCGTTGACCAATTTCGAGCACCATATTCATGGAAACTGTGGCACACTGATGAAAACACAACACAAGAAGATACATAAACGATACTTTTACTTTAAACAAGTAATATAATTATTAGAAATGAAATTAATTGTAAATTTAACGTTTTGAACTAAGTACTTTAAGTAACAATATCGAAAGTAAACAAAAAACTGAACTTCGCGCGTGCGCTATGAGACTGATTCATGACTGATTCCGGTTTCGTGCAGTAGCTATAATGCAATATTACAAACTTTAAAAAATCAACTAATTTACGGCTTATCCAAAATTGGCAAGATGTTTATTAATTAAAACATTAATAAACACCCCTTTTGAACATAATACATGCACTGTTAGTCTTTTTTGTACCCTTTCGTCACAATTTTCACGATAATTTGCTGTGCGGTTTCGGTTCGATAAAAATTCTCGGCGTTCTGGCTTCGTGCAGTAGCTACCGCCTGACCACAACTCTAGCAAAGCCAACTTGGATCAGTTTAAAGGATATTTAAAGGGCATTCGTGTCCTTATAAATTAAGTTACCAGTTTTGGCAGAAAACTGTAATCTATAAATTTATTTTATTATGTACTTTATTGACCTTCCGTCTATCTGCAGGTCACAGATGATTTATTTTAGTTGTTTTAGTAACCACTACTGCTATCTGTTTGATATTTAGCACAATAATTTTAAATTTTAGGTAAAAATATTCTTTTCGTTTTAAAAAACGACGAAACGAAATTAATTGTGTATTTACTTATTCGGCTTTATAATAATCCATTCCATTACAACAAAAAAATTCAAAAAAGGTATTTTATGATGAATAAAAACTCGCCAAAATGTATTACAAACAAGACGTTTATTAAATAAAGTACATCATATTTAAAATTATGTGTACTACTGGGGCAATACAAAATGCACGTACATACTAAATAAGTTAGAAAAAAGGTCGAGAATCACGAAATGCTTTCTGTCACAAGAGACAAAGAACTGCATAAAATTCATTAACTAAACGTAGAAGAATTTCACTTTTTCTTCTTCTTTTTCTCTGTACCTGAGACATTTGAATTGTCATTCTTTCGCTTTTGAGCTGCCTTGGTCGAACTCTGATTGGGAATTCCCGTTACGTTGTTTGATTTCGGATTTTTCTTTTTCCTCTCAGCTTTTTCTTTTTCCTCCAATTCTTGATTTTCTCTTTCTATCAAAGTAATTAATGTATTACACCTTCTCTGTAATTCCATTGCAGTACGGGACTTCAAAAACCAATCGAATCTGAACTGGGGTGATGCTCTTACAGCTGCTCGTAACTCTTCATAAACATTTTCACGATCAAACCCAAGTTTATGCAACATACAAACCAAAAATCTGTCTTCCTCCTCCATATAATTTTTACCTTTGTTTGTACCATATGCAATCCTAGAAATAAATAAAAATATGTTTAGTTAAAATTTATAATCTTTATTATATAATTAATAAAATTGATGAAAAAATTATGGACATACAAAAAATAAAACAAACTGGAAAGTTTCACTAAATTTAGTGAAACTTTCCAGTTTCACAAAACTTGTACCAAAAACAGTTTGTTTTATTAGAAAAAATTATGTTCACCGAATAAATGTAAAATACTTACAAAGATCGGAAATTATTAGGACTTACCTGAGTTGATGAAAGGGGGCACGATACCTCGCCATTTTTGCGTCCAAAGCTCGCTTTATACTAGCCCTTCGTTGAATCTTGGCTTCGCCCCTTTCTATTTGTGCCATTATACGATCAATGTCTGTAAGTTCATGGCACCGTTCCCAAAACACTGCAGAATACTCCATCACTTCCTCAGGAGTCTTTCCTTCGACTTCTTTCGCGATATTTTCGATATCATCACGTCCATATTTTTCGTTTGCCTTTATAAACTGATTAAAATCACGTTTTGTCCAATTGGTAAATCCCTGTGTAAGTAGACCTTCTTTTTCCTGTTGTTCTTCTTCAGTCAAAGGTTCAGATTCGTCAATTTTCCTTTGTTCCTCCTTCTGTTGTTTGCTGGCTTCTGGGCCAAGTTCAGGGTTTTTGGGCACCTTGTAGCCCAACGTTTTCCTGTAATAGTATATTTCTTGGTCCAGAAGTTCGAACAGACGGGGAGGAAAGAACTGGAAGTCCTGAACAATAGGTTGTTTTGGAGGTCTAGGGGCTTTGGGTGCTTTAGGCTCTGATACTCGCAAAGCTTCGCGGAAGTAAGCATCAACAGCATAATTAGCTTTTCTTTCTCTTTTTGGGGGCTCAATCCAATTACCAATACCAAGAGTTTTTTGTTTTTCACGGTAATCTTCGCCCTCGAACTGATAAACTGATTCGGTTGGCGTGTCCACTGTGAAATTGCGTAACGACGATTCACCAAGTGTCTCATACTTTTTATTTAACTGTTCCGTCTGAAAACGAAGAACATATTTAAGCCTTTTTTTTAATGGTGGGAATTTCAATAATACAATTTGAATCAAAATTTACCTTAGCTTCTCCTTTTTGTAAAATAACATCAATATCTTCATCTGTAATTTCAGAGTCTTTAGAAGCAAAAACATGGTTAGCACCGTGTCTGATCATGTTCAACATTTCGTCTTTATTCAAAGTACTAGATTTGGAATCAGTTAAACGACCCTGTTGAATAACTAGTTTATCTAAACGTAACTTTATTTCAGCCCTTTCAACTATTTTTTCTTCCACTGTATTTTCTGTAATAAATCTATAAAAAAAATACCAAATAATCCTCTGAAACAACTCATTCTACTAAAATCCTTTTTGTTAATTAAATTATATTACAAAATTTACCTAAACACTCTCACTTGCTTCTTTTGCCCTATTCTGTGAGCCCTGTCCATGGCTTGTAAGTCCATCTGAGGATTCCAGTCTGAGTCATAAATGATTACCACGTCTGCAGTGGCCAAATTAATACCTAGACCACCAGCTCTTGTTGATAACATAAACACAAACTTAGAACTGTCAGGTTCATTGTATTCGTTGATCTGTCTCTGTCTGTCTTCGTGGGGCGTTTGACCATCCAAACGACAATACTATAAATAATTTAGACAAAACATTTTAATCAAAGTATAATACCGAAATTTTTTATAATGTTTACCTGGTATCCTCTCCACAAACAGTAATCTTCCAAAATATCCAACATTCTCGTCATTTGTGAAAATATAAGCACCCTGGATCCTTGTTCTTGCAATCTAGGCAGCAGCTTATCCAAAATAACCATTTTACCACAATTATAAACTAAGTGTTCATCAGTAGTGTAAGGTGGGCCAGGTTCAGCTCCGTCAAATAGGTACGGATGGTTTGTACATTTCCTGAGCTGCATAAGAATATTTTGCAGTCTCATCTTTTCGATCTTTCCGGCTCCGTTTACAACATCGATGTCCTTCATGAGAACCTTGGTGTACCATTCTCTTTGCATTTTACTTAGTCCAATGTACACTTTTAGTTCTTTTTTCGGTTTGAGACGTTTCTCCACCTCAGACTTTAAACGCCTTAATAGGAACGGTTTTAATACTGCATGCAATCGTTCTATAAGCGCATTGTCTCCTAGACACTGATTTGTATTAAACCATGCGTCAAAATCGTCAGAAGAGTTGAACACGTCAGGCAACAGGAAGTTAAGTAGTGACCACAATTCATGAAGATTGTTTTGAAGTGGAGTACCAGTTAAAAGTAAGCGATTTGTAGTTTTGAATTCTCTTAAGATCTCTGACAGTTTTGATTTTTCGTTTTTGATCCTATGAGCCTCATCAATAACCAAATAGCGCCAATTGAACTTTTTGAAAACAGACTTTTCCTTTATAACCATTTCATATGAAGTCACACAAACATCCCATTCCCCTGGCATCATCACTTCTCGTATGAATGAATTCTAATCATTGAAACATAGCATTAAGGACAAATTTTAGAATATAAAATGTGATATGCTTTGTTAAAATGAAGCATAATTTATAAATAATTTGGTACAAATAAGTATAGTTAAGGGACATACATATATTACACAGAGCAAATTATGGGTTGTTTTTTCTTCTTGCTAAGGGGAGTAGGTAAGACACTATAAATTGTACATAAGTTGGGGATTAAAAATCAGTAAAATTCCCCTTATACAATACTTGAATAAAAATATACTATTTAAAATAAGCTTACCCTTGTTTCCTGATCTCCAATAAGACAGACAGCTCTTAAACTTGGACACCATTTTTGGAACTCTGCCATCCAATTTGCCAGAGTTGATTTGGGTACAACAACAATATGAGGACCCGCAATGCTCTTATAATGTTTCATAAATCCCAACAAAGATATAGTTTGTAGTGTTTTACCTAAACCCATCTCATCTGCCAAAATGCCATTAATGCCATTTTCATACAAAGAAATCATCCAATTCAAACCACGTATTTGATAATCACGCATTTCTCCATTTTTTATGTAATGTGGTGAACATTCGAAACGAACAGTTGGTTTAGTTTTGGTATTTGTCTCTGCCAGCAATTCTTCATCTTCTTCTTGCTCTGTTTTTCGATGACGATGGCTATAAATTTAAATAAATAAAATACAAAAACTTCTAAAAACTAACCTCACTTTTGGAATTTTAAAAATGTGAAGAAAATGCATTACAAATGGGTTATATAAAAATATTACTTACTCTCCAGCCCCCACAGGCTCTTCTTTAACTTTTTTCGGTCGTCCTGTCTTCGGTTTTGGTGTTTTTGTGGGCTGGATCATAAAATGTGAAAATATTTCTGTTTGTTTCAGCAAGTAATCAAATCTCTTTCCTCTGTCCAACTCCAATTTCGTCTCAAAATCTTCTATTTTGCCTCTACTTGAAAGAGTATCGGAGGAAGAGGCATTCTGAAAGAAAATATTTTATTTCTAATATCCCTTTACAAGACAATGGTCGATGAACTTTCTAACAAAATTACACAGGAAATTGACATTACTTACTGAGTTTTCACCTGTATCAGGTGTTTCTTCGGGTTTGGCAGTTTCCATATCAATTTGTAAGTATTTAACTTTTCCTGGAAAATTGTAATTCTACTTTAACAGTAAAATACCTCACATTACACAAACTTCCACAACAAAATTGACAGTTACATGCATAGATGTTAAATGCCGCTATAGTAGCGGCGGGAATTTAACGATCGGCTGTGTTCAGTTTAGTTTTATTCCCTAATCATTCTGATTCAGAAATAAAAAAATCTGCCAAGATGATTTAAAAGTTCACGACTTCAAACTTAAAATATATAACTAGCTTTATGAGGTATTTACACATTTCAGTAAAATAGCAATAGTTTTATTCATTCGATGTATACAATGATTGTTTACACTACAAAAAGTGAAGATAAATGAACAAGTCTAAAATCCTCAACATTAATTTTGACATTATTAACAAAAACATCAAATGTTTATAACCTATCTTTTTTAAGTTTTTTTTATCTATTTATAATAAATGGAAATTATTAATATAAACTAATTACCTGCAGTGGTTAATTAAAGGTCTTTTAATTTACATCTATACAGCCAAACAGCTGTTTGAGAAGTGTTAAAATTAATGGCAAAACTTGAGTTCATGGCACACGAAAGAAATTAATTCGTAAACAAGTTTCCTAGGAAATTAGATCTAAATATTTTGGAACTAGTATTGATTGACAGTTATTCGAAGCCGCAAAGTATATCAGAAGTTACATTTGAGCATTGTATAAGTTATTATGGCTTCAGGAGGGGCTACTCGAAAGAAGAAAGATGGACCCAAATTCGAATTAAGTGAACAGCAGAAGAATGATATAAAAGAAGCCTTTGATATGTTTGACATTGAAGGAGTTGGAACCATTGATTCTAAAGAATTAAAAGTTGCAATTCGAGCTTTGGGGTTTGAACCAAAAAAAGAAGAAATAAAGGCAATGATTGCAGAAGTTGACAAAGAAGGTATTGGAAAGTTGTCCTTTGACGATTTTTTGTATTTAATGTCGGTTAAAATGGCGGAAAAGGATTCTAAAGAAGAGATTATGAAAGCCTTTCGTTTATTTGATGATGATGACACTGGTAAGATACATACAGAATATTTAGAGGGCACTTGATTACTATCAAACACTTAATTATAGGAAAAATAAGTTTCAAGAATCTCAAACGAGTTGCAGCAGAACTTGGAGAAAATCTTACTGATGAAGAACTGCAGGAAATGATTGATGAAGCTGACAGGGATGGGGATGGTGAAATAAGCCAAGATGAATTTCTGCGCATTATGAAGAAAACCAGCTTGTATTAATGCCAAAGATAAACTTCATTTATTCACTTTTTTAATTATGCTTTTTTCATTTTTCAGACATACATGAAGTGCTTACATTGCTTAAGGATTTTGTACTGTGTTTAAGCAAGCTCAAATTTAAATTTGTTCTTTTCAGATGTTTTGAAGCATTTTGTCTACTAAAGTATAATTACACAAACAAAGCTACTGGAAAAAATTTAAAAACTAATTAGGCATTTTTGTTTGTGTAATTCGTCGTGTTTTATGAAGTTTTAATTAAAGGCTGAGAATTAAATTGTAGTGAATTTTGCTTTTTGTAATGGTATTTAACAAGATCTATTAGATGTAATAATTCCTCTAGTCATTCCATTGTAATTTGTATTTTATCAAGTGTGAATACAATTATACTCATAAATAATAGTTGTCTAAATCCCTGAAGTATTAAATTCACTTTTTTTATTGAAAATATATTTTAAGCACCATATAAAATGTATTCAAGCACATCACAGTTTAGTTTTTCTTTAAGAATAATCATAATTTAATACTATGTTGTTTTACAGATTTGTTGTAAATTGAAATTCTATATTTTAAAAATGCACTTTTGTTTAATAAATGATTAAATTAAAGTGTCTTTATTTTTTCATGTTTGTAGATTTATACATGATCATAGAAACAGACATCAATTGAAACTTATTGAGTTATAAATAAAATTGCTACTTTAACAAACTAAAATAAACTTATTTGATACAAACAGTTATCCTAATTAAACAAAAATTGGTCACAGAATGAATGTTTAATTTGAAACTCATTACCTAAAATCAAGAAAGTAAAAAGAAAAGGAGTCCTTAAGTACATAGTTTGTTCATTGGCACGCCGCTGTATACATTTATACAGGAAAGACAAAAAGGAAATAAAAAAGCTTAAGCTAAACATCAGAGAGACAAAATAAATCTGTTTGCCTTTCTCAATTTGAAGATGAATTGTTAAGTACAGGATTTTGTTCTTTAACACTACCATCTTGCATACCATAATAAGCTTTGGTAACCATCTTAATGAAGAGCCCAGTCTCAACTACTCCTGGTATCATTTTAATTTCTCTGTTTATGTCTTCCCACTTAAGATTAGGTTTAAAATTCATCCAGTCAAGTATAAAGTTTCCATTATCAGTGACCACAGGACCAGCTTTAGCAATAGCCATCCGAAGTTCTAAATTTCCTCCAAACCTTTTTTCAATCTTATGTTTAATAGGAACATAAGCCATGGGTATAACTTCAATCGGAATCCCATTCTTGTATTGCTCACCCAAATAACTGGAGTTCTTTCTGTAGTCTGCTATGACAATGAATTGTTTGGAACAACTAGCTATGATTTTCTCTTGTAAGAGACAACCCCCGCCACCTTTAATTAAATTCAGATGACTGTCCACTTCATCTGCCCCATCAATGCAAACATCAATTTCAGGATGATTTTCTAAATCACTCAAACGCATCTCATTTTCCACCTGAAAGCGAGATTTGTTTGCTACGATTAAATGTTTAGCTTGAAACGATGTGGGGATACAAATGATGTTTAAATTTTCCTTCTGCACCCTTTCAGCTAACCTCTCAATGGCATAAACAACAGTTGAACCACTACCTACACCAACCACATTTCCATTTTTAACATAAGTGTCCACAGCTTTATAAGCAGCAATTTTCTTCGCAGTTTCCACCGACATTTTTTCACAATTTTTACTGATAAAACTCGAAAACTGCAGACTTGCTTTCGTCAAAAGCATAACCTAAAAATCCTTTACTTATGCAGTATGCATTATACTTATGGCAAAAATCTTTTAAAAATTACATAATAAAATATTAAATGTTTACGTCGTATGAGCACATGTCAAGGTGATATTAAGTACTTTTGCGAAATCAAACACCAAAGTATTTGCAAGTCAACAAGTTGGTGATAACAGCTCACACTTACTACCGCAATTACATTCCATATCCACAATTTTAATTAGTTTTTTACACACTAATGACGACAATGAAATACAACTACCACTTTTTTATAATTTTAAATGAACTTAGTTTATGTTCTTATCAGTTTAAATAATCTTTTACGTTTTTTTAAATTTCAAATTAAAATGTTACCGCCATTTGTCTCAAGACCGATAGTTTCGCAGTTCTGTTAATGATGGCGCAACATGCTCCATTTACAACAAAAATTTCATTCATATCGCTCTCATTAATAATAAATTAATAGTAAATGTACAGCGACTCATAATGAAAATGAACATGTACTAAATTTTCTCACATATACATAATTCAGAAACTTTTATTCTTAACGGCACATTTTTATTATATTAATTCTATTATTATATTAAAAAAATAGTGCCTTTTACAAAATAATACAAGTAATTACTACAATTCTATATAAAATTACATTTAAACATTTTTGCAGCTTACATTATATGTATTTTAATTTCTTTAAGTAAATGATAAAGTATATTTACTTAAATATTAATTTATATTCATTTTTACGGTTTATTTGATAAATATGGAAAAGTATGATGTACTGCCGCCACAAGTAAAAATTATATCCTTCAACTATAATTTTGAAAATTAATAGTTTTCTGTTGCATTGCTTATAAAAGCTGTGTAAACAACAAAAATTTGTCGAATAAATAAAAATAATATAAAAATGACCAAAAATAGTTAAAAATTGAATTATTAATTTCCATTAATTAAAGAGACTAATTGCAACAAATTACGTAAAAACTAAATGTTGATGCTTATGAATTGTGTGACTTTTTTTCTTCCCAATGTTTCTTGTTCTAAATAATATTTATTAATTTATATAGTTACTAAAATTTTATGAAGTGGTAACAGACGGTGGTACTAATGTTAATTTTTTTGTAGGTAAAAGTTTGAATAGAAACAAATTAAAAATTTATTATGTACCACGAGAATAGTTTATAAGATTATATAATATTTAATTTACTATTTCCTATGATTTTCGGAATACGTGCGATATTATGGACCCATTATATTATTCGTGTGTACCATATATATCTACACTAAATAATTTAACAATTATGGAGAACTATAATAAAAAAGTACAACACTAATAATTTTAACAATACCTTTACTTACTGCTAAAATTATATCTTTTAATTTTTTAAGGTGTATTTGTTATGTTAGGTAGTTTATTCATTGTAAAATTAATTTATTTAATTTCCTAGGCAAATGTTTCATTAAACTTGATAAATAAATAAGGAATATAGCAAAATTTATAATCACAATAAAAGAGGAAAAATCAGTGTTTCACTGTCTAAATGTCTCATAATTTTTCTAGGTAGGTAAGTATGTCATGTTATGTTGGAACAAAAAAAAAAATGTTTTGGTTGGCTAACGAAGCACATCAAAAGTTTAACTTCGTAAAATAAAATTTATACTGTTAGTAGTTAACTATTTATCACTGCTAAGTCAACATGCGTTTGATTCGTCAGTATCAAATAATCTTAACTTTAATAATTAATTTAAAAAAATATTGTTTTGGGAACGAAGAAGTAGTGACCCTGGTGAACGAAGAAAATCTTAAGTATAGGTTGCATTATCATATTATGGCCCCTTCAGGATGGATGAACGATCCCAACGGTTTCTCCTTTTTTAATAGTAACTACCATATTTTCTATCAACACAATCCTTTTGATGTAACGCCAGGAAATATACATTGGGGTCACGTAATAAGCAAAGATCTAGTCCATTGGACGTATCTTCCAAATGCTTTAGTTCCTGGGGAACCCTACGACAAGAATGGTTGTTTTTCGGGAACAGCAATTGAAGCTGGGAACAATTTGCTTCTTTTTTATACCGGAAATGTTGATGAAGACAATAGCACCTATTACTCGTCACAAAACCAAAACATGGCCCTAAGTGTTGATGGGGTAAATTTCGAAAAGTTTTCTAAAAATCCTATTATTCCATTCCCACCAGAAGATGGAGGATCAGCTTTTAGAGACCCAAAGGTTTGGAAATACGACGATAATTGGTATTTGATAATGGGAAATCAAGTCAAAGACGATGGTAGAGTGGTTCTTTATGAATCAGAAGATTTGGATAACTGGAATTACATTGGAGTCTTGGCATCGTCTTCAAATGGGACTTTGGGTTTTATGTGGGAATGTCCAGACTTTTTTAAATTAAATGGATCACATGTTTTAGTTTTTTCGCCCCAAGGACTCGAAAGGGATGGCGATAAATACGCTAATCTTTACCAAACAGGGTACGTTGTGGGTCATTACAATTACAAACAAAACAACTTCATCTATGGGGTTTTTAATGAAATTGATTTTGGTCATGACTTTTATGCAATGCAGACGATGGAAACACCAGACAAAAGGAGAATTAGTGTAGCGTGGATGGGAATGTGGAAGTCGAATTTCCCTGAAAGTGAAGAGGGTTGGGCAGGTGCACTAACAATTCCTCGTGAAATTTATTTAAAAAAAGGAAAATTAATACAGAAACCAGCACAAGAGGTAAAACTACTTCGCAAAAAACTTCTGGTTAACAAAACATTTACCATTCGTGGACATCAAGAAATAATAAGCAAAGTAAAAGCAGCGGAAATTAATATAAATTCAAAACTTTGCGCCGATGTTGACCAATTCGGTTTATTGTTGGATGACCAAGAAGGATTGATGGTAAAATTCTTTATCAATAAAACTGACAAAACTTTTAATTTGGATAGAGGAGATGATGATCCAAGAAAAATTGGTTTTGAGGAATTGTTTTACTTGAAATTGCAAATATTTTTGGACGCTTCTTCAATTGAAGTGTTCGTTAATGATGGGGAAGTCACGTTTACTAGCAGAATTTACCCCAAGCAACCCCCTTTGGTGTCGATATTTTTGAATGGTAATTGTGCTGTTGATGTTGATGTGGAGGTCTTCGAATTAGAAAATATTTGGAAAAAGTGATAAAGTTAAAGACGTACTAATGTACTTACTGAATAAATATCTACCGTTAAATTAATTTGGTTTTGTTTTTTAAGAATGATACTATTCTTTTGGTTATTTTGTGAAGCATTTATTGAGAAAATTAAAATTAAATACAGTCGAACTTCGATAACTCGAATCACCATGTGACGCTAAGAAGCCGAGACTTCTTACTTTCTGTAAATAAACAATAGATACTAAGGTAATATTATTTTTTCAGTACACTTTATTAAAAGATTTAATTTTTGACCAAAAGACAAAGTTTTTAAAACACGTTTTGATAACAAATAATCGTAGAAATTTAACTAACTGCTTCACTGGTTAATTGCATGGTACCTACCACTAGAGGTGAGCAATACGATTGTTTTGATGAATCGATTCACACGATTCAATTTCATAAAAAGGATCGATTCTTACGATTCGTTCATTTGAGCGACGATTCCTCAGTTAGTGTTCGTTCGAAGTAGGTATAACGATTCTTTGTAATGAATCGCCTCGCAACACGCACGATTCAATTGCATGAAAGAACCGTCTGTCACGTTTCGTGTTTCGTTCATTTTAACTGTAAACTATACAAACCAATACTACAACCTTTACTAGTTTGATAATTCTAAGAATTCGACGATGACAAATTAATGCGAATTAAATATAAACATTTACCCATCGACAATTTTATGTACTTATCGAAAATAACCTTTACGACCACAAGTCGTTTATTAAAAAAACTTACTTTTACACAATAATATACACTAAATGTTAATCTCTATTAAAATTGTGCGTAAAGTACCTTTTTATATGAATAATATAAAAATAACAGGATTATTTGTACGTATGTATGTCCAGATCCAGTCGTCGAGAGGAATAGGAAAAGAAATTTCTCGAGACTTTTAGAGGGCTCGAAAATTTGAATCATCACTTTTAGTGAAAGTAAACACCCTTTGTGTGCTATACCTATAGAGATTTAATGTTTTTGTAAATGGATAGGTATACATATTTTCAAATGTGTGTATAATTGCTTTTGCTAAATGTTAAAACTTAAAAACAATACTTCAATTCACCCTTAAATACTAACTGTCTTAAGACATTAGAGTAAAAGTCGTATATTAATCAACGAGTCACATTCGCGTCTTCACTCTTTGAAGGCTCGAGGATCAGTCCCCTTTCCTCTCCGTTCCTCGCGGTTCCAGCACCTTGCCCATGTCGCGAACGGGCCTCTAACCCAAACATTCGATAAGTCTGCAATCTGGCGACATGTCCAAGGTCCGATTTAACATAAAGTATAAATTACGTTTAACTTTCCAACCAATTTAAAAACAAATTAATAAAAATATCTTTACTTTCAATTTTTTTCTTGGGGCACATCTGAAATATTTGTATCTAACTATCTGTGTATATTGTACATAATGTGAATTATATAACATAACCACATTCTAATAACAGTAGATATATCATTTACTAATGGGTACAACTTTTATAATTTTATTTAACTTTGTTTAATATACAATGTCGAAAATGTTCATGAATTTAAAAGATATGGGTCAACAACTAACAACGCTCCAAGATATGCAGGTATGTATTCACATGTACGAATAAGAATCGTAAACTATTATTACATTTTCAATACAGAGCACGGTTCATTTGAACGAATCGCACCGAAAACAATGAATCGATTCAAGCGATTCTTTTTTAAGATTCGTTCAAATGAACGACTCGTTCAATCATTGCCCGTCTCTACCTACCACTATTAAAAAGAGACCTTAAAATCGGACATTATTAAGGGATTCTCCCAGTTTCGACTTATCGAAGTTGGCGCCAGATATTATCAAGAGCTTCGAATAATAGAAGTTCGAGAGTTCGAGTTATCAAGTAAAAGCTACACGTATTTCTCATTGTTGATGCTAGGGCCTGCCAATTTCATTCGACTTATTGACGTTCGAGTTATCCAAGTTTGAATGTGCTCAGTGGCGGATTTACACATTTGCCGCCCGTAGGCTATTCAAAATTTGCCGCCCCTACTGACACTTGAAATTCTATACTTACCCTAATTCACAATCAATGTTGTGTCAATGAAATTGCAACTTAATGATTGTATTATATTTTTATAAAAATAATCAACAAGAAATGTAAGAATGTTAAGAAGAACTTTCGTTGAATGGATATTTACAGCTTTTATTCATTACAATTTTATCATTATTGTTTTTTTTAATTATCATCATTCTAAGAAATGTATAATATTTATGAAATTCTGTGCAACAATATGCAATTTTTTACGTGTAAATTTATTAAATTTTTATTCTACACTCAAACAAGGGTTTTTAATATCATCAGAAATATCAATAGAAAAGTATTAATTTTCCACATACATATATATCTATATAATATTTGTTATTGTTATTTTTAACAATTTTTTTTCGGATCCCATTTCTCTTGGAATATATATATTTAAGTCGTGAAACATATTACACATTAATTGAATAGTGTGGGTGGACCTAAAGAAAAAATTATGGCAATAATTAATTAAAAAAAAAGGTAAAAATACTAAATTTAATATGTAATACTTAAACGCTATTGGAATATTTAAAAAAATCAAAATCACAATAGTATATTTTATAAATAAGCGTTTAGTAATTTTTCATATACAGACGTTAGTGTATTCAGTATACTGTACTTATAGCACTAAAATATTGTAAGTTTTGTTGATTTTTTGAGCCTCGTTTTTTTCCATGTATAAGATAATAATTTTTTTATTTCTGTAAGACAAAAAAATTTTTGACCAAAGTTTGCCGCCCCTAAAATCTGCCGCCCAAGGCTCTAGCCTGTTCTGCCTGCTGGTAAATCCGCCACTGACTGTACTTTTAAAAGTTTCAGACATTTTATTCAAACACTATTATAATTACGATTGGTAAGGGTTTAATAAATTTGCTTAATAATATTAATTACACATTCACTATCAATTAAGATCGTAAAACACCATCGATTAATTTATTGGTTGGTTATTAAACTAATATCTAATAATTTATCCGGTATATTTATCAATTTGAAATAGAATAAATAACTAATAAATAATTGCATCTTTAAATACGCCTACCGATTGTATTTTCTTATTATTTATACCTTTTGGTTTGTACTTGTTGTTGCCAGGGACGTATTTAACAATTAAGATGATTGTCAATATTAATCCTATGATTTTAGATGAGGATGTCGTGAGCAATACTGGATTTGTCTGTTCTCTAAGCCTAACCTGAATAGAACGTTTAGTTTGTCCAACATATTCGTTGCTACAGTCTTTACAATAAATTTTATATTTTCTGGAAGAGGAATTTTATCCTTTGGGTTACCAAGAAGAGTTAGAAGGGAATTGAAGTTTGAACAATAGGCAATAATTCTTTTTTGTTTTTTTCTGAAAAATAGAGAAAACTAGCAAAACCAAGACCAGATGTTTTTTAATGTAAAATTTAGCTGATAAAATCCTGAAGTATGAGTCGTTTTCTTTTTATTATTTTCTGTTTAATCAAAACATAGTGAAGTTGTTTAATAAATTGAATTTTACCAATCGTAATTATAACAAACAGTAATTAAATCAGGTAGGCAGTTGACTACGTATGTAATTATTTAATCGAACACAAGGTAAAAAAATTTTGAATTTTAAATCTGTCTGAGAATAATAATGAATAAAACATTCATATTTTGCAAAAACAATGAAATAAAGAGCGGTTCATCTTAAATTCAGTTGACACTGGAAATTTCTGTTATTTCGCGTAAATACAGAATAATTGGAACAACAAAGTATTATTACTGTGTGACCTCAATTTTTCATTTAATATAGTTCACTCATTGTCAGTCTATTCTATCCTACAAACTTTGGTTTAGCCAGAGATAAGTCGTGTTTATAAAAACCTAAAAGTGAAAATGAAGACCGCAGTTTTACTAACATTAACAATAAGTTGTTTTATAAGTGTCAGTTTTGGTGCTGAATGTGTATTTAACAACAACAAAAAGAGTTATTTTTGTACAGGAATAACTGACAAATTCCCCAACAAATATTATGGAAACTATCACTTGAAGTGCGTTGGCTGCAACATACCGATATTTAAACCTGACACATTTCCGGAAAATGGTGGACTAACCTCTTTAAATATTTCGGAGAGTGGAATTCAAAAAATTGATCCAATGGCTTTCAGCACTTTACCAACCCTCAACTACCTTTATCTTCAGAATAACATTATTCAAAGTATTCTACCGGACGCTTTCTTCGGATTGAGGGAATTATACGAGTTACATTTACAAAATAACCACCTGAAGCAACTCCAAAGACACTTTCTAAACGGGTTTGAGTCAGTTACAGTGTCTTTAAATAATAACCAACTCAAAGAAATACCTCCCAGGGTCTTCGAAGGGATTTTCAGTGTTCTTGCCCTAAATTTATCTAACAATAACATTGGAATTCTTCACATAGACTCGTTCCAGTACTTGAATATGTTAGAAGTTTTGGATATGAATAACAACAATTTATGTTACATTCCTTTGGGAGCCTTCCAACATCTCTCGAATTTAAAAGACCTTGACCTCTCTCACAATAAACTGACCACTTTTGGCTATGGGGAACTTTCCGGTTTAAGGAGTTTGGTGAGTTTCAATTTGGGTTACAACGAGTTTCAAGAAATCGGTGAGTCCACAATTCATGCGTTTGCTTCGTTGACCAACCTTGCCCACCTGGATTTGTCCGGGATAGGGGGTCCCTTGTTCCTGGACACTTACAGTATCGTCACTTACATTCCAAGTTTAAAAAGTTTGACCCTAAATGATAATCTGTGGGACTGCCAAACGTTGGCTTATACCATTCAATATTTAAAGACGAAAAATATCGATCCATTCTTGAAAACTCCGCGTCATTATGACGTGTCGAATATTAATGGAATCGCATGCTCTTTGGCTAAAATTACTGAGAAATTGAGTTTTCCAAAGTTTCTGGAACGTGCAAAATGGGTCGTGAATAAAACAACACGGTATTGTTAACCGGAAAAACAATAGGCTGTTAATACATTATTTATTAATCAGATAAGTTTGTAGGTCATTTAGGTTTATACAGAAATAAGATATAAGTACATAGTACCTACCTATAAGAAGCTCTTTTGTTTAAAATTTTTGTTATCTACTGTATTTAATTAAAATAAATAATTTACTATAAATCAGAAGAACTGAGTGATGATGAAGCCTTTTAAAAATTATTATTGGAATATATAGCGTTGGTTATTCACGCTATACGGAAAGGCCAAAATACGAGACTTTCAAAAACTTTTCAAAATTATTTTTATAGTATACAGGGTGTTCCAAATGCCCTAAAAAAATAAGTGTTTGTTTTGATAAGGTTTATAATACCTAAA
Source organism: Agrilus mali (assembly GCA_029378335.1). Classification (NCBI taxonomy): domain Eukaryota; kingdom Metazoa; phylum Arthropoda; class Insecta; order Coleoptera; family Buprestidae; genus Agrilus; species Agrilus mali. Next base: position 3,413,668 of record CM055657.1, on the reverse strand, counting down.
CCTTATGGTTTTTTAAATAATTAAAATTAAAATCTAACCTAATCTTCACGATTCAAATACTCAAGAAGTATTTAAACTACGTAAGCAAAATTTACCATGAAGTGTAACAATAAGTCCTATTTTATATCCCAATTATAACAAACTCGTCATCTTATACAGAGTGTCCAAAAATTAATACCACTTAAGTAAGAACTTTAAGGAGTTGTAACTTGATTAATTTAAATGAAACGCCATATTTTTTAACATGACAGGAAATGTATTTTTTAATTACCTATCGATTAATATTAGGGTGTTCATAAGCTAAGTTTAAAGTCTAAAAATTGCCGAACCTCACAATGATAATGAGACGGAGTTATTTCCAAGTGTCTGGAAATCGATGGTTGACATTTCGAACAACTGTTATAAATATTTTAATGAACAAGTTACAAAGAGGCTGAACCTGAAGATGACTTTGGTGAAGATTATATAGTTATGACTTTAATTCCCCTGATATCTTAAAAAATATGTTTCGCTGGATTTTCTATTGTTTCTTCGCATTTAACGAATTAAATTCGTTGAAATCAATGGAAAAATCTAACGATATTCAATTATGGCAAGCATATCAGAGACATAGATTGTGGCCCGTTGAAACATTTTAAATTCTTGTTGATAAAATATATAACTAAAGTTATTTAAAGCGATTCTTCAAATTGCTAAACAGATAAACAATGGATAAAGGACTTGGCTTTCTCAGTTGATACTACAAGTCGTCTTAATCAATTTTAAATATTAACTTTTAAGGCAAAAATAATGTTGTTACAACTCCATTTTACGCTTTATAACAAAAACTATTACTCTGTCGAAAAGAAATAGAAAAAGAAAACTTGTCTTACTTTAAAAGCTGTCAATATCCATTGCTTAAATCATCTAAATAAAAATTTTAAATTTATGCACAGCAAATAAAATTGTTAGAAATGGAATTCGGTTGAAGATTTTCAGATTTTAAAAGCTGTGAAGTATAATTTCGTCTTTTTATTTCACCTCTACCTATCGATATTTAAATTGTTGATGATAACTTACAAATGGAATTAATTAATACCTATACAATATGATTCTATGCTGAAGGAAAAATGTATGTAAGTTGGAATTGTAGAATTTTATACATTATACATATTTATTAGTAGATGGATTTCCCAAAATGTAATAGGTATTTTGTTTCTCGAGCATACTGGAAGCACTTATTTATGCAAGTAACTACTTTTTTTAATAAAAAAAAGCAAAAACTCGGAAAGGTCAAGATTAATCTATCAATATACCTATATCTCATCAATTTTAATTTCCAATAACTAAAATTAAACTGTAATTTTGCTTATTACAACTTTTATTTTAGCTTTTTTTTAATATAATATCTAAATACATATATAAAATGCTAATGTTCGTACGTAAAGACAGGGTTTTCTCTATCTCTACCTACTCCAATCAACTTCCTGTTGGGGTGGTAAATACTCCTTGGTTTCCAGGTGGGAGGAAGGAAGTTTGGTCGCAGTGGGTGAAAGTGGGTGGTTGTAGGTGGCAGAAAGGTGAAAAGAAATATTTCTGTCCTTTTTAAAGTCATAAGGACTTCCCGAAAGATCTCAAAATTTCTGAAATTATATAAAAAATTCTAAAATGAGCGCAAACTGTTATTATCGACTTAAAATGTACGAGAAAGTTCTACAAATTTCTTGAATGATCTAGAAAGTTTCAAAAAGTGTACATCTACACTTCAAAGTGATGTACATACATCTAAACATTCTAGAGTGTTCTGGTAGTAGGAATTTCGATGTTCGATGATGATGATGATAAATCAACATTCAGTGACTTTTTGTCAGTTAAATTGTGTTTGCAGTCGAGTGAAGATCAATTGGAAACAAGAGCAAACAGTGACCAAAAAAATTGAAGTGATTTCAACAAATGAAAAAGAACAGACGATTTGAATGTTCTAAAGTGTTCTAATACTAGAAATTTCGATGTCTGATGGTATATAAACCGAAATTCAGTGACTTTTCGTCGGTGTTATCATCGTAACAATCAAGAGATTAATTTAGTGTAACTTTATTACATTACATATATACAATGGCAAAGCGTAAAAAAGTTCTTATAAAGTTTAAAGTGGATTTAATAAGAAGGAAAGTAATACGCCAAAATGAAACAGAAGAACAAAGGGAGAAACGGATTTCGAATAATCGTAATGGATCGTAATATAATATGTAAATAATTATGTAAATAAAACATAAATTTTCCATTTACTAAGCTGTTTCTTAAAATTATTTCAAGTATGTTTAATGGCCGAATAAGTCTTTCAATATCGACGTTATCTATGATATAAGTCTATAATATCTACGTTAAAAAATAGATCCTTACATATTTTTTATACCAGTAAACATATGATGTATTTTAACCCGAGCAACGCCGGGTTTGGCTGCTAGTACATAATAATGTACAATAAAATATTTTTAGTTTAGTTAAATATAAAACTCTGAGTCTAATAAATGCCCGATACAATCGTATTTTTTTTAATTAGTAGAAAAAATTAATCCAAAAGTCCAAAACAGCCTACCCGGTTTTTAAATCGTTCGATAAAATATAACAAATAAAAACTAAAACTTCTGTTTTTGCAACACCTTTCTAAAATTTACAACGACGTTTCGTGCTTATCAACGTTTAGTTCAAAGTTGAGTTGACCTTTAATCGAAAATTGTCTCCTGTTGATAGAAATCGTTCGTTCGTTCGTTGGCTTGAGTCTCTTAATCGAAGACGGTTAAAAAACGCTCTCGGTAACTACACGTAAGATAAACTGAAGTATCTAAAGCTAAAGTGAACAGCAGGAATAATTTTTAATTTTCTCTTTGGAATGGGATTAACGAGAACGAGAGGACGTTTTCCTTAATACGTCTATTTAAATGCATTCCCTGCCGAGATATAAAGATCTCCAGAAGCCAAAAGGGAAAGATTAAAAACCAACAGTTTCCTTCGTTAACTCACAATCGCTACTTTGTTTTCAAAATGAAACTCTTAACTACCTAATTTACTGCTGGTTTAAATCAGATTAATAACGAATAATAAATAATGTGAACTGTAAACATTTACCTATAGTAATTCTGAATTTTATTGAATGAGAAGATATTTACTTAAAATATATTTATAAATTGCTTCACACATAAAAACATATCACGTCTGAAAATTAAAAATAATTGAAATATTGTGCCATTGTAAAACATGTAGCTGTTTGGAGTGGTATGCCAATTTAAGGATAAATTAATTTTTCCTTATGTCTCCTATTTTGTAAATTTCAATTCAGGACAATTTAAATTAATTAACGTATTACTTAACCGTTTATTTTTAAAAAAATTATCGGATATTATGCACCCTTGAAATTTGCCCTGATTTCTAAACAAACCGGTTTGACTTAGGCAAAACTAAGTTAGGGCGCTGCAGATTCAGGACAACTTACTTACCCAATTTGCTTCTAAATAATCGGATCCACGGATTAATAACGAACTCGTATAACAATAACAGCTTTTATTTCTTTGGTAATAATTAGTAAGTAGTTACAAAAAATAATTAATCACTCTCTATTGGCGCATAAGTAATTTAGATATTTTTTTTTAAAAAATATTTTAAAAAGTTTTTCAGTATCATTTTAAATTTTAAAACAAGCAGGTAGCAAAACAAGTAGGATGATTCATAAACAAAATATGTACAAATGCTAATTGTGGGCCGTTACAAATGATACTAATGGTAATAGGTATAACAATTTCTCCAGAAGCCAAAAGGGAAAGATTAAAAACCAACAGTTTCCTTCGTTAACTCACAATCGCTACTTTGTTTTCAAAATGAAACTCTTAACTACCTAATTTACTGCTGGTTTAAATCAGATTAATAACGAATAATAAATAATGTGAACTGTAAACATTTACCTATAGTAATTCTTAACCGTTTATTTTTAAAAAAATTATCGGATATTATGCACCCTTGAAATTTGCCCTGATTTCTAAACAAACCGGTTTGACTTAGGCAAAACTAAGTTAGGGCGCTGCAGATTCAGGACAACTTACTTACCCAATTTGCTTCTAAATAATCGGATCCACGGATTAATAACGAACTCGTATAACAATAACAGCTTTTATTTCTTTGGTAATAATTAGTAAGTAGTTACAAAAAATAATTAACTAACAATATATATATATATATAAGTACTTAGATACTTTACTTTCCTTAATAAAATATTTTCGAAAATATGAAAAATTAATTGAAAAAAAATCAGTACCATTTAGCACTGAATTAAAACCAACAATAAAACAATAAACGTTAACAAATTAATGTCAGCTATACTTATAATGTAGATAATGTAATGTAATTTAATATCGTTCGTTAAGTAAACTGTTAATAGTTTTTGACATTCTGCTTTTTTAGTAGATATCTTGATCAGCATAACTGCCCTCTCCCTGTAATGAATTATTACATATTAATGGTAATTTATGTTTATTATATTAAATTTAATTTAAAAATTTTTTTTGAGGGTGAACCACATATGTTGTGTTGTGTCGTTTCAGAGATCGTATTGCACAGAGGCATTTCGAACACTTAACCTTGGAGTACGTAGAAACAAAAATTTGCCCTTGTTGTACTATAGATAAATGCTCGAGCATAAGCTCCGCCTCTTCCACTTCTCGCGTATTTCGAGTTCATACAAGAGATTTATAAAATACATCAATCTACTGAAAATTTTGGTAATACAAGCCAGCAAGCAACTCCTTAAAAATATATTACGTTTAAGAAACATACCTCAGGAGGAAGGCCTATATCTGGGATGGTATTCCGAATCAAGGGGTAATTGTTCAATCGGCAGTGGGTCCGTTCGTACTATCTAAATACACATATAATACAAAACAATCAATTTGTTGCATATCAAGTAGATAGGTATTTAAAATGCTAATACTAGAAACATATAGAATAAGTTTTGAATAACAAAATATATACAAGGTTTTAAAGTTGATGGGCTATTAAAAGTATATGAATTAGTAGAAGGAATTCAATTGTGAAACTTGGGCTCATTTGGTTATTGTTTATGCCGCTTCTTATAAAAATATTTTCAAGTTCGATTTACATCCGGTTATACCGGAAGTCGCCACCAACTTTCTTATTTTAAATAGAATGGTATATTTTTAACGCTGAATTCGAATAAAACGCGTAATTCTAAGGTAAGTTTGATAACCAACTTGTACACCTGTGACGATCGGTTTCTGAGTTAATTTAATTTATAGAAAAAAAATCGCTACTGCAACCCAAATTTTAAAAAATCATAACGTCCACAAAATACGACTTAGAGTGTTGAAATTTTTACTAGTAATAGCTGAATATTATTGCTAACGCCTTGACAAAATTGAATTAAATAATTTATACAGGGCTTTCAAAATAAAATTCTAAAATTGAAAAACTTCAAACACGAATTACCTCGTTTTTTCAAATGGCACCTACTATTTTTTATTTTTTCAATCGATTCCTTTTTTTATCCTCTTTCGATCTATATGGATACTTCCTATTTTAAGTAATAATTCAAAATTATTCCAAAATTATCAAATAAAATAGAAAGTTATCCAGTATATAGAATTAATTAAGTATTATAAATTTCCCAATGTGATTAAGTAGTTATAATTGTAATTAACTTACATATTTATTAATTAATAGCTGGACGAAGTTAATTGTATCCTTTTTCAACTCAAGTGTTTTGTCCACTTTACGGGCCATCCTCTGAAATAAACCCGGGCGATCCGCTGTTGGGTAATGTGATCGAAAGTGAATAGCAATACAAACATTAACGACTGAAATCTGTTAATAAAAAGAAATTTAATTTAAGAAAGTACTTGAGAATTCAGAGAAAAACTAAAATAAAAAAGAAATAAAATTTACCGAAAGGAATGTGCACAAAACAAGCGTCTGTAGACCCATGTTGATGTATATTTCTTGTCGAGGAACAGATAACAAATAGAAATAAATCGGAATGATTGACCTTTTATATATTGCTGTTGAGAGGATAAACTGCTTTATCATTATTGTTACCCAAGAGTTTTCTTCTTTTAATTAGTAATATTCCATATGACAAATACATATTAAAAAAATAATCTTATTAAAACAAAAACAATGATTAAATAGAATTATTACGAAATCTGTAAGTTCAGAAATTTTATTGACGCCTTTCTGAGTCACATTTTAAAATAACTCATTGGGTTGTTATGTATAGGAAGGAATCATTTTTATTAAAAAATAAATAGATAAGAGAATAAATGAGCTCAAAATGGGGAGAAAATTTTAAATAGATTGGGGGAGTTAGTCGCATTTGGATATTGATCCATTTATATATTTACCTATAAATACTTAATTAAATCTAAGGAAAAAATAATTCATTAGATGTAAGGTTTGTTCCAAGTTAACTTTTTGGATCGTAACGTTACGGTTACAGAACCGTGAAGGGTGGTTTTTGTGCGCATGTCGTAATTCTCTGGTCGTACCGGAATGGCTTAACTTGGAACGTTTTCGTGGATCGTTTCGTTACTGGTTACAGTTAGATCACTCTCGCTCAGTTGGCGCCACGGTCGAATTAGATATTATTTAAAAAAGTTTTCAGTTTTCAGTATCAGTGTTTAAATTTAAGGGGGTGAAAGTACAAGCAGGTAGCAAAACAAGTAGGATGATTCATAAACAAAATATGTACAAATGCTAATTGTGGGCCGTTACAAATGATACTAATGGTAATAGGTATAACAATTTCTCCAGAAGCCAAAAGGGAAAGATTAAAAACCAACAGTTTCCTTCGTTAACTCACAATCGCTACTTTGTTTTCAAAATGAAACTCTTAACTACCTAATTTACTGCTGGTTTAAATCAGATTAATAACGAATAATAAATAATGTGAACTGTAAACATTTACCTATAGTAATTCTTAACCGTTTATTTTTAAAAAAATTATCGGATATTATGCACCCTTGAAATTTGCCCTGATTTCTAAACAAACCGGTTTGACTTAGGCAAAACTAAGTTAGGGCGCTGCAGATTCAGGACAACTTACTTACCCAATTTGCTTCTAAATAATCGGATCCACGGATTAATAACGAACTCGTATAACAATAACAGCTTTTATTTCTTTGGTAATAATTAGTAAGTAGTTACAAAAAATAATTAACTAACAATATATATATATATATAAGTATTTAGATACTTTACTTTCCTTAATAAAATATTTTCGAAAATATGAAAAATTAATTGAAAAAAAAATCAGTACCATTTATCACTGAATTAAAACCAACAATAAAACAATAAACGTTAACAAATTAATGTCAGCTATACTTATAATGTAGATAATGTAATGTAATTTAATATCGTTCGTTAAGTAAACTGTTAATAGTTTTTGACATTCTGCTTTTTTAGTAGATATCTTGATCAGCATAACTGCCGTCTTCCTGTAATGAATTATTACATATTAATGGTAATTTATGTTTATTATATTAAATTTAATTTAAAAATTTTTTTTGAGGGTGAACCACATATGTTGTGTTGTGTCGTTTCAGAGATCGTATTGCACAGAGGCATTTCGAACACTTAACCTTGGAGTACGTAGAAACAAAAATTTGCCCTTGTTGTACTATAGATAAATGCTCGAGCATAAGCTCCGCCTCTTCCACTTCTCGCGTATTTCGAGTTCATACAAGAGATTTATAAAATACATCAATCTACTGAAAATTTTGGTAATACAAGCCAGCAAGCAACTCCTTAAAAATATATTACGTTTAAGAAACATACCTCAGATGATGAGGAAGGCATATATCTGGGATAGTATACCGAATCAAGGGGTAATTGTTCAATCGGCAGTGGGTCCGTTCCTAGTATCTAAATATACATATAATACAAAACAATCAATTTGTTGCATATCAAGTAGATAGGTATTTAAAATGCTAATACTAGAAACATATAGAATAAGTTTTGAATAACAAAATATATACAAGGTTTTAAAGTTGATGGGCTATTAAAAGTATATGAATTAGTAGAAGGAATTCAATTGTGAAACGGGCTCATTTGGTTATTGTTTATGCCGCTTCTTATAAAAATATTTTCAAGTTCGATTTACATCCGGTTATGCCGGAAGTCAATACCAACTTTGTTATTTTAAATGGAATGGTATATTTTTTACGCTGAATTCGAATACAACGTGTAATTCTAAGGTAAGTTTGATAACCAACTTGTACACCTATGACGATCGTTTTCTGAGTTATTTTAATTTATAGAAAAAAAATCGCTACTGCAACCCAAATTTAAAAAAATCATAACGTCCACAAAATTCGACTTAGAGTGTTGAAATTTTTACTAGTAAAAGCTGAATATTATTGCTAACGCCTTGACAAAATTGAATTAAATAATTTATACAGGGCGTTCAAAATAAAACTTAAAATTGAAAAACTTTAAACACGAATTACCTCGTTTTTTTAAATGGCACCTACTATTTTTTATTTTTTCAGTCGATTCTTTTTTTTATCCTCTTTCGATTCATATGGATACTTCTTATTTTAAGTAATAATTCAAAATTATTCCAAAATTATCAAATAATATAGAAAGTTATCCATATGGACCGAACGAGGATAAAAAGAGGAATCGATTGAAAAAATAAAAAATAGTAGGTGCCATTTAAAAAAACGAGGTAATTCGTGTTTAAAGTTTTTCAATTTTAGAATTTTATTTTGAACGCCCTGTATAAATTATTTAATTCAATTTTGTCAAGGCGTTAGCACTAATATTCAGCTATTACTAGTAAAAATTTCAACACTCTAAGTCGTATTTTGTGGACGTTATGATTTTTTAAAATTTGGGTTGCAGTAGCGATTTTTTTTCTATAAATTACAATAACTCATAAACCGATCGTCACAGGTGTACAAGTTGGTTATCAAACTTACCTTAGAATTACACGTTGTATTCGAATTCAGCGTAAAAAATATACCATTCCATTTAAAATAACAAAGTTGGTATTGACTTCCGGCATAACCGGATGTAAATCGAACTTGAAAATATATTTAGAAGAAGCGGCATAAACAATAACCAAATGAGCCCAAGTTTCAGAATTAAATTCCTTCTACTAAATCATATACATCTAATAGCCCATCAACATGAAAAACCCTGTATATAAAAAATTATTTTTAAGTACTTACTGTTGTAGGGGGAGTTGTAGCTGCCTTTTTGGCTTCGTCAGCTCCCATTATGGCCTAAAAAATATGAAAATTAAAAATAAGCTTTTGATACACTAAATAGGTATACTTTATAAAATTTAAGATTGCGTATGTATGAAATAATCAATGGCGACAGTAACAATGTGTCTTTTACTCGTTTTAATCAATAAGAAAATCAAAGAGATTGCAAATGAAAAGTACCTATGTGTTGTGCAACTGTATCTATTTACGAAATACGTCGTTGACAATATGAAGGTGCCTAAAAACATGAGAGACAACTTCTGAATAGAAAGGAGAGTCTTAATTTCAGTTTAAAATGACATAGAAATAATTTGACTCAGTTCCCTTCAACCTAACTTATGTCTAATTGGTTTTGTCTATTGTTATATCATAAAACTCCATACTTACCTAATATACAACAATAAAAAGGCACTTTTGGATTTCACTAATTTATGTCACTAGCTAGTTTCTAACTTTCGTGTGCTTTTTAAAATTTTGTCATTTTTTTAATTCTATCGCTCATATCCACTGCTGTTAATAAAAAACTGTTCTTTTTAGATATAATGCATATTCATCAACTATTAAAGTTTCAAAAGTAAGACGAAATATTTATTTCCATGAAAAAGTTACGTTTATCTCTCTAGCTTTGCACTATTTTTTATCAATGGAATTTAAATTTTGTATAAAATAAAATGAAACTGAATTTGGCTCCAAAGCTGTTGATTTATTGATACAATCTACAATTACGACCATATACAATCTTAAACTTTATACCTAAGGCATAGTTAGTTTGAGATGTTTTTAATTTTTTATGTCCCATTTACATTAAAGCCAATAAAAAAGGAAATTGACGCTATTAGGAGACGTTCGTTAATTACATGAGGTGTTTTATTTTTAACGTGGGCCTCCTTCCCTCTTATTGAGATTTAAATGTGGTCGGACCCCTTACTTCAGATTTTATTAAAAGAGGAAGTTATTTATAACAATTGTTTTAATTAAAAGTTAACACGAGGTTTTCACTGCCCCCCAATTTGAGCTCATTTATTCACTTAATAATGTAGTTGTAATAATTATTATTTCTTCCTAGCTAAACCATTAAATTGTTGATTGATTGATGCAGTATATAGAATTAATTAAGTATGATTATAAATATATAAATTTCCCAATGTGATTAAGTAGTTACAATGGTAATTAACTTACAAATTTATTCTTCATACTCTGCTGGGCGATTTTAATTCCTTCCTTTTTCATCTCAAATCCTTTGTTCACTTTAGCGGCTGCTATTTGTTGAGCCTTCGCCAAGAAATCCGTGGTATCCGCTGTTGGGTCATCCCAGAGAAAAGGCCACATCACTCTTGGACTTCCATATGATGGAACGTAAGCAGCGATACAAACATTAACGACTGAAATCTGTTAATAAAAAGAAATTTAATTTAAGAAAGTACTTGAGAATTCAGAGAAAAACTAAAATAAAAAAGAAATAAAATTTACCGAAAGGAATGTGCACAAAACAAGCGTCTGTAGACCCATGTTGATGTATATTTCTTGTCGAGGAACAGATAACAAATAGAAATAAATCGGAATGATTGACCTTTTATATATTGCTGTTGAGAGGATAAACTGCTTTATCATTATTGTTACCCAAGAGTTTTCTTCTTTTAATTAGTAATATTCCATATGACAAATACATATTGGAATAATTTTATTAAAACAAAAACAACTATTCAGTTAGTTACTTTTAAAAAACAGGGATGCAATGATTCAATAGAACTATTACGAAATCTGTAAGTTCAGCAATTTTAAACTAACTCATTGGGTTGTTATGTATAGGAAGGAATCATTTTTATTAAAAAATAAATAGATAAGTGAATAAATGAGCTCAAAATGGGGAGAAAATTTTAAATAGATTGGGGGAGTCAGTCGCATTGGGATATTGATCCATTTATATATTTACCTATAAATACTTAATTAAATCTAAGGAAAAAATAATTCATTAAAATATAATATTTAGCATTGAAAGGCACAAAAATGGACTGCAACCACTCATTTGTAACAGATTACTTAAACAAACTAGATTCTTCCTAGTCAGAACTAGTTTTTAGTGTATGCATTTGTTAATACTAGAATTAACTAATGCTCAATGATTTTATTGTGTTGTAATCAAGGTTCTTAAACAATGTTTCTTTTTGAAATTTTATTATTGTGTTCAGTTGATTTATTTGATTATTTTATTTACCTAGGTACTTATAATTAATATTGTCATCTTGGCAACTAATTTAAGTTGATGTGCCCTAAAATGTTCCTTTAGTGTTAGATTATTATTTGGTTCTCAGTGTCTTAGATCCTTTCAATAAATATTTTTAAAACTATATCTTGTTTTCAATCCCAAATTAGTTTTTCTGTTGCTAGTTTTAACTACAGCTCGATGTGACAGCTAGTTTTATCTGATAATCAAATATATCAGTGGTAAATTCCAGTTTTAACTGGGTATTTCTAGTTTTAACAAAGGCATTAAGTAAAAACTAGTTTTAACTAGGGAAAACGAGTTCTAACTAAAAACTTGTTTTAACTGTTACATATACACATCATCAATCAGTCAACTACTTATGTAGGAAGAAATAATAATCATTAAAACCTAATAATTAAGTGAATAAATGAGCTGAAACGGGGGGGGGGGGGGTGTCGATGCGACACGGTGAAACACAAACAAAGTATCAATCTGGCGCGGTACACAGGTGCGGAGAAAACACGGTGCGGAAAACGTACGATCCAAAAGTTTGGACAGTACTGCCTTAAACTACCTAAACTAGTAAGGGTAAGAAAGCGGCAACAGAGAAAGAGAGAAGTGTGCAATAGTAAAGAAAGTGACAGAATAGGCGAGTGGTGAATTTTACGAAGGAGGTCCAATTTAGAGAAATATAAGCGAAGTTACGGTTAATATGAAGAAAAGAAACAGACACAAAAAATGAAGATAGAAGATGAAACGAAAGGCATTGTACATATACATATGAATAAATTGCGACAGGTGGTAATGTCTCAGAAAATCCAAAAAGAGGGATTTTCAGTGAAAATGTCGGGTTAACTTTTAATTAAAATAATTGTTATAATTTCCTTCCTCTTTTAATAAAATCTTAAGTGAGGGGTCCTAGCACATTTAAATCTTAATAAGAAGGAAGGAGGCCCACGTTAAAAATAAAACACCTTATGTAATTAACGAACGTCTCCTAATAGTGTCAATTTCCTTTTTTTATTGGCTTTAATGTAAATGGGACATAAAAAATTAAAAACATCTCAAACTAACTATGCCTTAGGTATAAAGTTTAAGATTGTACCTATATGGTCGTAATTATAGATTGTATCAATTTTAACAAAACTATTACTTGGGTTTTAAATCAATAACAGTTTGTTATAAAAAAATTTGAAATTAAAAGAATTGTGAAAAATAAAATATTATAAAATACGAAAAAGAATATATGCTCGGGCGCCACTTTGTCAAACAAAGAAAAGAATGAATGCAACGAAAACTTTATTGAGCACCGTGTAGTGCATCGGTGGTTCCTGTAGAATCCTGATGATCTAGAGGGCTCGAGGCTCTCTTTAAAAAAACACAAAAATAATAACTTGAAAAGTATATTAAGAAAATTACACACAACAAAAACTTACAAAATAAGTCAAGCCCACCAAAAAACGCTTCCCTAGGCCACAGTAGGGACTGCCACTGGTTTCCGGGTATTTTAGGGGATTTTTCGTGCTGATAGTTTTGAGGCAAAATGATCCCAGGGAGGAACACCAGAGACCAAAGGGACCAACTTTATAGATATTTTTCAGATCCACCTCCAGGTATTTATCGGATCCTAACTTGGTAATGAGTCAGGTTGGTTGTCTCGTAGCCTCGTTGAGTTGTCTAAGGGTGTCTTTACCCCTACCCGTAATCCCAGTCTCCTAGTCCAACCGGAACCTACTCTAAAAATCTGGATGGGCTGACTAATGAACGAGAACAAGTATTTATCACAATTTTATCTAAAAATTAGATGATATCAATTAAAAAAGAATAATGTTTGAAGATATTGATGATGTCTTCAAATAAGGTGCAAGAAAGGAAAAGTCAGGGAATGTCCGTCGTCAAAATGGCTGTCAAAACAGATTTCAAACGTTTAACAATTATTACCATATAAAAAAATTTAAAAAATTTAAATTGCCAAAAGACTGAAAAAAAAAGTCGAACTTGAAAATATTTTTAAAAGAAGCGGCATAAGCAATAACCAAACAAGCCCAAGTTTCAGAATTGAATTCCTTCTACTAATTCATATACTTCTAATAGCCCATCAACTTGAAAAACCCTGTATATGCCTATCTTTACAGAATAAACAATAGAGGGGATGATGTTTGCCCTAACTCCACTTGATTATTAACTAGGTTTACCTTTTTATTTAAGGCTTTTTTAATTTCAAGGTTTTCTAAGATAGTTAGTTTCCTACTTTTGTTTACATTACTATGTAGTATCTTAATATTATTTAAGTCTAAACTGTAATTTTAGGAAGTACAATGGTCCGATATATGCTGTACACATGTTCCTTTAATCGGGTTTTTATCGATCTATCACTTTGACCAATGTAAGTGGCATTATATTCGTTACAAAAAATTTGATACACACCACTTTTTTGGGTTGGGTATACTACTTTATTGTTGACTGACATATTTGGTAAGTTACGCTTACTATTTTCAATGGCAAAAATTTCTAGATCTCTAAGGTGTCTCTTAAATCTAAAAATGACATGTTTTATGAAATGTATTGATGTACATATATTTTTTGGGAGTTAGCAGTACCATTATCGTTATATAACCAGCTTTTGTTTTTTCTTTTTAATTAGCTAATCTATTAATGAGGGATTGTAACCGTTATTGTAAGCTATGTATTTAATGATATTTAATTCTGTATTGTAATCCGTTATGTTTAATGGAATACTCAGTAGCCTATTGATCAAGGAATGAAATGTCGTCAATTTGGTTTGCAATGGATGGTTAGATTCTTTAGGAATGATTGTGTCTGTACATGTCGGTTTTCTGAATACTGAACTCTAATTTGTTGTTTGCGATCGATACTTTTAGATCTAGAAAATTCAAGCTCCTATTTACCTCTTTTTCGATTGTGAAATTTATATTCTTATCTAAGGAATTTCAAAATTTTAAGAATAAGTCGAGTTGTCTATCTGAGCCTTTCCAAACACAGAACACGTCATCTACATAACGTTACCAAGACTAGATACAGTTTATGAGATTGTTCTTAGAAGAGAATAATGTTTGTTCAAAATTGGACATGTATATTTTGTTTGTAGTATTTGTCTTGTAATTGGAAATAATTTTGATTCAAGCATAAATCGATTAATGTAAGCAAATCATTACCCAAGGGTATTAAGTTAATAGGTTGTTTAATATTGACATTAATTTTGTGGTTGAAATAGATGTAGACAAGCTTGAAACGTCTAAAGATACTAATATGGCATTGTTAGGGATTTCTAAACTTTTCATTTTGTTAACAAATTCTATAGAGTTCTTTATGTTATAAGTTGAATGGCAAGAAAACGATTTTAATAAAATAGAATTGACTAGACGACATATTTTATAACCGGGAGCTTGAATATAAGAAACTACTGGTCTCAATGGAACATTACCTTTATGAATTTTTGGCAATCTGTAAAGGATTGGTGCCGAGGGGTTTAAATTCTTTAGTTTGAAATTCGTATTTATACCGAACGCGCAGAACTACAGAAGTACAGACGTTTCTTCCAGTTTAATGTAATGTTTGGCGACTGAATAATATGTCTGCATGGGGGGGGGGGGGGGTAAAACATAAATAACTAAATAAAAATGAATTTTTATTTACTGGTTTGCTAACATTCTAGAAGTAGGTGGAAAGAACCAACCTTAAATTTTACTATTGTAAATTAACTTCAACTGATACAAAGGCATTAACTTAAAACTGAAAATTTCTTACACCATACCTAAATCAGTAAATAAATAAATAATTTGTTTTTTTATTATTATTATTGTTATTCCGGATGTTGAGCAACCAATACAGATAATAAAACATGTGAAAGAAATCTTTGGATGTGACGGTTCAAAATAATAGGAAAAGGAAACAAAAAACATGCATTCTAAGGTCTCACATTATACAAATACAAACGGTTGTTTACAAAAACGTGAAGCACATTATAATACAGCGCATTACCCAATATCTGGAAGTTGTTGACACTGTTATTGACCTTAAGTGGCTATTTTAATAATTTTATACTGATTAATAAACAAAATAAACGTCTAAGCAAAATCAAAAGTACAATAAATAACAACAAACAAATAAAATGTGTGTGATAAGGATGCAAGTAACCTAAAAACAGTTATTAATAAAAAAAAAGAGAGTGGCTGCAAAACACTATTTAAGTTTCATTGATTTAGTTAAAATAAAAAGTTGAGATATCCTTACCTAGGTAATGCCTACTGTAAATTTTGTGTTTAGGTAGTCACCTAAGTCGTTTCACAGACTGTATTGCTGATTTTTACAATTAACTCGGAGATTTTTCAAAAGCTAATGAATTATTCTTAACCTTGAAGTGCGCAGAAACAGAATTCTGCCCTCTTTTAACTATAGATAAATGCGCGAGCATAAACTCCGCCTCTTCCGCTTCTCGCGTATTTCCAGTTCGTACAAAAGATTTTTAAAATATCGCAAGCTACCTACCAAAAATTTTTGACAATACAATCTAGCAATCTCTTTTTCGGTTTATCAAATAAATAATACAGGTCATGGATACTTAAAGAAACTTCTAATGAATATTAAAAATATATTAATTCCAGCAATTTTTTCATTTTTATTTTCTTCGTGTAAATTAGAAAAAACCGGATTTATATTAAAAAAAAATGGAGAAGAAAGGGAGGGGGTGTCAGAAATTTATTTATCTTCTATTTCGTATTTGGTTGTTACTTAAATTTTTATTTGCTGGTCGTAACATTCCAGAAAGGCAAAATACCTAGACTTAGGTTTTACAAAGCTTTTAGAAATTGTTACAAAGTTGTCGGCAAAGTTTAAAGGACTACTTGTATTTTTTTTTTCTATTTTTTTCGCTCAATATTTTGAGTTACTTCTAATTATTAATTGTGTATAATGTTACTCAAGGGTATCACTTTTTAATCAATGTTATCATATAATCAATCAATCGTTATTGTTACATACACATGTACCAAAGTACGATAGGTAATTACATACACACACATAAAAATGGAGAGGTATGTGCATCTACATGCATAACGTTTACTTGTTTATGTACCTCTGTGTTTGTATCCAAGTTCTTACGTAATTTGGCACAGTTATTATAAACATAACATAACATTACATTTGAAATTGATAGCCGGCTATAAAGTGTCTATATCTGGTTACTTTTGTAATTTAGTCACATGTTAGGTACATTGGAAATGTAGGAAAAATTATAATTGAAGTTGTTTTCGTTGTTGCTTTTTCGAGTTTTCCCAGGATTTGTAAGATAATGGCATCAGGTGAGTCATTTGCATCAAAATCATTGGATGGTATAATATTTAAAATATTTGTATTAATCTTATCTTTCATAATAATATATTATTTGCTCAAAGATTAAATTAGTAGGTGGATAGCAACAAAAAATATTAATTAAAAGTCTTTCACAGGAACAATTTGGGATGGTTTCTCTAAAATATTTGTAAATTTTTAATATTAAATCAATTCTAAATATTTTTTATTAAATGCTATGGCAATTCAAAATTTGCAATTTTTATAGAATTTTACTTAATTTTCTCCTGCTATTTATTTATCTTGAGGAGTTTTGTATTTCCTTCCCCTTATTCAGATTAGGGTAATATAGGGAGACCCTTTCATCCCTTTCACGTAAGATTACCCTATAAAGTGTTTCTTTTAAGGAATTGTATTAATTCTTTGCATTAAAAAGTTGAAACGAGATTTTCAAAAACTTCCTCTCATTAAATAATATTTTCCTAAACTCCTCCCCTCATTTGGAGATTTTAAGCCTGGGTTGTTATCTATTTGACATGGAAACATTACCATAAATTTCGTCAAAAATGTCACATTTGAGCAACGGTGTCATTATCTTATCTTGCACAAATTAATTTGATCATTACCTGCTAATTTTTTAAAATCAAATTGAGATATAATTTTACGATACGATTTTCTGGGAAACCTTTTAACATGGAAAAAGAGAAAATTCATTCTAGAACAAACATTATCAGAACATATGAATTTATGATAATGGGAACTTGACGTAGGTTATTGTAATAATAAATAAGAAACATCTTTTAAGTACCTAATATTTATCTGATAAGTGTAAAAAAATTCTATTAATTATTTATCACCCAAAAATGCAAATTAAATAAATAATAAAATATTCCAAATAGTTAATAAATTGTCATATTTTATAGGTAATTGAAGGAAATTCGCCTGTAAAATTGAGGAGATATAAGTTGTCAGTTAAACAAACCAGATAACATAATAAAGTAATACCTAATATGTATTTAAATACCATTCTTATTAATAGTGATACAAATCTTTACAATTATTATTATATTTATGTCGATAGTTTTATTGGTAAAGAACCGCAATAATTTGCTAAAAGTGAAGTGTTTTGTTAGTTCTAGTGATAAGAGAAAAACTTTAGAGCAAAAAATTAGTGCAATAGTGTTTGCAGTCAGTTTTATAACGTAAAGTAAACAGTACCTGAATCACTGCTGATATGATTTGTAGCGTATACAAGTACTACGTGCTGTTTTATACCATTTCTGTAATTTAGTGATTAACGAAACTATAATCAGGAAGTGAGTTATTCAATAAGGATGCATATTGTCATCGCCAATTTTTATTTTATGTCTATCTCGAAGATATGGTTCATATTTTTAGAAACAGATATCGCACAGGAACAAAGGAATGAAAATAAGAGTGGCTAACGAAAACATTATTGTGCATAAAGGATGAGAACCGAACTAAGAGAAATAGGGAGTAAGACAGGATAAAACGGGACTTGGATTAAAATATGCGATACACCAAAAAAACTGCAGCCCTTGAAAATCTTTACTTGTTCAGAGTTCAGATTCAAATGGCCCACACCACTTCAAGGTATTTTCTTCTTGAGTATTTAGATTCCAATGGTACAGAAGTTCCAGCATATCAAACTGCATTAACGGTAGGATCACTAGAAAAAAAATCCACAGCCCCTCTAAATCTTTACTTCTTCAACACTCAAATATAAATAGCCTACAATTCTTATGTCTTTCAAACTACACTGACTATGAAGACCACAAAAATTTTACAACCCTTCTAAGTCTTTAATTCTTCAGAATTCAGATTCAAATTAGATTAAAATGACTTATAAGCCGGAAGTTTCAAGGATTTCAATCTTCATTAATTGCAAGAACCATAGAAAAGCCCAGACCGCTTCTAGATCTTTACTTCTTCAGTATTCAGATTGAAGTAGTCCAGACGTTCAAGCATGTCAAACTGCACTAACCATAAAAGCAATAGAATAAGGATCAACATCCCTCCTAAATCTTTACTTCATCAGTATTCAGATCCTGTTTTACCAAAAATTTCAATCTACACTGACCACGAGAACCACAAAAATATCGAAATCCTTGTAAGTCTTTAATTCTTCAGAATTGAGATTAAAATGACTTAGAAGCCGAAAGTTTCAAGGATTTCAATCTTCATTAATTGCAAGAACCATTAAAAACCCACAATCCTTTCAGATTCTTAGGTTTTGAGAATTCAGATCTAAATGGTCCAGGAATCTTAAGCCTTTCAAACTAAGCTGTGAGAACTATCAAAAACCCTACAACCCTTACAAGTTTTGCTTCTTCGGAATTCAGATGTAAATAGCCCAGAAGTCAGAAGCTTTAAACACCCCAATTTCCACTGACTACAAGACACATAGAAAACTCTTTACTATTTCAGTATTTAGATTGAAGTAGTCCAGAACTTTTTAACGTTTAGTGAAGCAATAAGAATAAGTTAATTATCAATTAACAAACAAATTAATAAGAAAAGCTCGGGTGCCACTTTGTCAAACAAAAGAAATATGATTTTCCCTGGGAAAAGCAGTGGCGGTTCCTGAATACTCTGATTGCTTTTCAGGGCTCGAAGCTTACATAAAAAAATATATAAAAAAAATAAAATTATATTAAAAAAACAATTAAATAAATAGTTCGTAGACAATGAGCAATTAAACAAAGTTAATGAAAGCTAATTAAATTTGAAATTTACTAAAAATTAACTGGATCAGAAAAATTTTCACTCAACATCAAGCACAAAACCCGAACACAAGAAATCAAACAATCACGTAATGTTGGAATCAAGAATGGAGGAAGAAGTCTCGAGTACCGACCGGAAAAATTTCATCGATCTTTCCATCGATCGCGTAGTCCTGCGCAAAAGTTGTTAGCCTTGGTGATAAGACGGAAGGCCGATCAAGAAGAAATTAATAAATCTGAACTGGGAGAAGTTAAACTTTGGTAACGGGATTTTTACATAAAAAAAAACGTTACAACTTCAAGCATGTCAAACTGCACTAACCATAGAAGTAATAGAAAAAGAATCCACAACCCTTCGAAATCTTCACTTCTTCAGTATTCAAATCCAGTTGTTCCAGAAATTTCAAACCTTTCAAACTACACTGGTCATGAGAATTACCAAAAAATATACAACCCTTGTAAGTCTTTAGATCTTCAGAATCACCCAGAAACCGGAAATTCAAGCATTCCAATCTCTACTGACTACTAGAACCATGGAAATTGGAAAATCCCTCAGCCCTTCTATTAGGTCTTTTGCAGTATTTAGATTCAAATGATCCAGAAGTTTCAAGCATTCCAAACTCCACGGATCACGAGAACCATTAAAAAATATACTACCCTTCCAGATCCTTAGTTTTTCAGCATTCAGATCCCAAAGACCTAGAAGATTCAATCACTTTAAACTTCACTGACCATATAAATCAAATATATAAAATTCTCGTGTCAGAATGCTAGTTACTTACCATACTCCTTCGAAACGGCTTGACCGATTTTTATGAAATTTCGTACGCATATTCAATAGGTCTGAGAATCGGCAACTATCTATTTGTCATACCCCTAAGTGATAAGGGTGGCCCACCACAAAAATTTTTCTTTTACTTTTTGGACAAAATTTTTTATTTTTATTTTTTTATGATTTGGCATACAAAAATACATATAACCCTTAATTTTCATTCTTCTACTACCAACCCCCATTTTTTAATAGCGATATTACGTAGTACTGTAATAATCTTCAACTCTCAGTGGTCGATAACTGATCAATTATTATCAATCGATTAGTCATCCCCGCCAGGCGTCTACTGATGTTACTACTCATCCAGCAAACAGCACGGAGTGGGGATGAGAATGAAGCAGATTTTTTTAGAATGTTACAGGGAGTTCAAATATTTTCTAAGAATGTTTTGTTAGAACATTTTAGAATGATTTGGCAATGTTCAAGAATGTTCCAGAATCTTGCAGATCATTCAAGAATGTTTCACAATGTTGAAAAAGTTAGAAAATGTTTTGAATCATTATGGGATGTTCTGGATAGTTCTAAATTCGCGAATATTCTAGAATGTTCCATCAAACGTGTAATATATAATTCTTACCCGGGCAACGCCGGGTATTGCTGCTAGCCATAAATATGAAAACTCACTACGTACCCTTATGCGGTTTTGGTTGTTTAGTATTCAGATTGAAAGGTCCCTGAAGTTGTTCTGTTTGGTCAAAGACGAAACTTTAGCGACAGAAATTTTGACACAATACAAAATTAACACTTTTGTGATAAATTGTCTAAATATATCCCTGATCCAATACATGACGAGGCAAATGTAACTAATTTCACAAATTCACAAAATTCCTTTATCTAAACAAGAATTTATTTAATATCAGAATTTCAAATCAGGGTTACACCTAATTAGGGCAATAATAATTTGATGAGCAATAAGTAGCGTATGATCTAATCGACTATCTACGATTATTTTGTAATAATGAACGATTGTAAATTCTATTTTCGACGGACAAAATCGACTTTTTAAAAAGAAATTTATTAATACTAATTACAAGAAAAACTTATCTACTACGATGATTATTACAATAATGATGATATTTAACATGGGAAAAATGTTTTTATGCTTCGAGATGCTTACGCAGCACAGATGTACTCAGTGCGCTTGCTATATGTACACCACACATGTACCCACAGGATTCTTATTACAGTACATACAGGTAGCGTCAGATAATTTGTAGCTTCATTTTTGTGGTATTTGTGTAGATATAGATTGTTTTATATACCTACCTACCTATATATCTTATATATCTAGATAATGTACCCAAGCAGTTACATAAAAGTACCTAAGCTGATCGATATCTCCACGTGAAGTATCAATAGCGAGACTTTATCTTTATTTAATTGTTGATAAAATAAGTTGCAATATAAAAGCAGGTAGGTTAATGTCGAAAATGGCAAATACAGTTCTGCACCCAAAATCTATCTAACAAATTTAGCTTTTTTGAAATCGATATAATGCAATTGTTGGTTGCAGGGTGGTTTCTGCTCGCAATTCTTGTTAGTGGGGTGTGGTGTGTTGACGAAATATCATTAACGAAAAATGATACGACACTCAGCATCGTTTTTAATTCCACAGCCGGTCTTTTTGACCTAACTCTTTCTTATGGTGAGTATATTTACAAATATAAATTAAAAAAGTTAATTTTCAAGTTTTCAAACAATTCGTGATGTGATGTTTTGTTTAAATTGTCTTATTAACTAATTATTTTAAGTATTGTGATTTTGGATTCTCACTTTTAAACTTCGTCGGCTTTGTCCAATGCCAGCTAAGCGAATCTTTTTAACAATTTAACAATGAAGTATATTTTCTTTAATTATTCACCGAAACTATATTGAGTTTGCTATTAATGGTAGTGTAATTGCGCATGCTTCATAGATAAGTTAGCATATCTTGTAAATATCCTCGAATTTGCTTGGAGTGACTCACCCATATTCGTTATCATGAAAATCACAGACGATCTAGTTGTACATGGATATTGTTTATTTTTGGTTATGACGGAATTTTTTTGTAATATTTAATTAAGTATTTCTTATTAATTTTGCTCAGTAATCGTTTTTGTTGTTTACCGTTTAACAGATAACGTTTTTTTGATAAGAGCATTCATTAATTACCACATGAAAAGAGCTTATTTCAACTTGATATTATCGATAAATATAAAAAATTGATAAGAATTAAGAATTGATGGAATGTTCCTCTTTAATCTTATTCAGAAGAATGAGGAGATACAAGTCGACAAATATAACTGGGGATTCTTTTTGTTCGGTTACGCCCACAGATGCGCAGTGGACGATATTTACTTTTAACCCTCACAGATTATTTATTTTCAATGTTATAGTTGGCACGTGAAATAGGGGTGCAAATGATATCCTTTTCCCTTGGATCAAGTTCTGTTTTATTTCAAGAAATGTTTAATTTTTTTTTTACAATTGTATATCCTACCTATAAAAGTATTTTGTGTACCTAATGTCTAATACAACAAACATTTAGTTGTTGGGGGTCATAAAAAATAATTGATACTCATTAAAAAGAAAAAAACATGATACAGACTAATTTTTATTATGTTCTTAGGCAATAACTCTGTGGTGTTCAATGCAACCCTTGGCCACGGCTTGAACCTCACCGAGAGCATCATAACGAATTGCGTAGGATTAGATAATTGTTATAAATTTAGTGACGATATGCGAATGCACGTACACTCAAATATAGACAATGGGTTCACTATTTTCTGGAAGACCACAAATACTTCTAAAGAGTTCATGGACTGTGTCGATTTGGACACGACTTCAGGGACGCATTGGTACGGCGGTCCTGAAAGGAATTATCAATATTATCCCATTGAAAAGCTAGTGATAGCTGACGTGGATTACACTATTCAGGAACAGAATTTTGGTGCCATTTCAGAACCGTACTGGGTTAATTCGAAAGGAGCGTATCTGTTTGTGGATGAAAGGGTGCCACTATTTGTCGACCAAAACAGTACATATCCAGGCAAGGCTTGTTTTATAGCCAGACAGAAGGATCCTTATCACGACAGGCCAAAGGTACAACGAAACAAAGGCTATAGCGAGATAAGAATGGGTAGGATGCCCCCAAACGGATTGTGCTGATTTTTTTTCTGGTGATTACTACCAACATAAGATTAAGATTTGCCAAGTTTAAGCTCTTAATATTATACCGTTGGAAAGTGAGGATTAATTGAAAAAAAAATCGAAAAAAATTCATATCTTTTCAACGGTTCCATCGATTTGGTTGAAATTTTAGTATGTTTTGCATATTTCTATAACAAAAAGAGGAAAAAATTATTAATATGAAAAGGAAATTTTAACCCCCCTAAAAAAATTATTCCATAAAAAAAATTTTTTTTCATAAACTTATGGTCTTGGTACAATTACCAAAATTTTTTTTAATTTTTCTAACACTATTTTTCACAACATATGATTTTTTCAAAATTTTTTTCTGGGTGCGTCATAGTTGAAAAAAATAAAATGTCAAAAAATTATTTTTTTTTTAGGTTAGGCTTTATGTACAGTCACGTAAATTTTTTTGTAGATTTCCAAATGTATTTGACGTTGTATAAAATTTTTTCTAAATTTTTTTTCCAAATGCGTCGCAGTAAAAGCAATAGAATAAATTCTTATAAGAGAGTTAAAAAAGAAGAAATATCTCAAGATAATGTACTTGATTTATGCGTGAGTGTATCGCAAGGTTCTCTTACACTTGAAAAAAAATTCCGAAACAATTATAAATGACGTCAAATAGATTAAAAAATCTCCAGAAAAAATTACGTGATAGTGCATAAAGCATAACCTCAAAAAAAATAATTTCTAGACATTTTGTTGTTTTAACTATAACGCACGCAGAGGAAAATTTTGAAAAAATTATATGTTGCGTTGGATAGGGTCAAAAACGTACAAAAAATTTTGATAATTGTACAACTAACATAAGCCCAAAAAAAATATTTCGAGACATTCTATTGCTTTTACTGCGACGCAACTGGAAAAAAAATTAGAAAAAATTTTATACAACGTCAAATACATTTGGAAATCTACAAAAAAATTTACGTGACTGTACATAAAGCCTAACCTAAAAAAAAATAATTTTTTGACATTTTATTTTTTTCAACTATGATGCACCCAGAAAAAAATTTTGAAAAAATCATATGTTGTGAAAAATAGTGTTAGAAAAATAAAAACAAATTTTGGTAATTGCACCAAGACCATGTTTATGAAAAAAAAATTTTTTTATGGAATAATTTTCCTCACTTTCCAACGGTACAATATTAAGAGCTAAAACTTGGCAAATCTTAATCTTATGTTGGTAGTAATCACCAGAAAAAAAAATCATCACAATCCGTTTAGGGGCATCCTACCCATTCTTATCTCGCTATAGCCTTTCCACTTATATCCAGATACAGAGCTGGCCTTTTAGTGCTTTGGGCTTGAAAATGTGCTTCAAGTCTTTTGAGAACTGAAGCACTGTATCTTAAATAAATAAATAGTTGGGGCTTGGTAATTGAATTACCTTATAAAGCGGCTTGCAATTTAACAATCAATAAAGGACACTTTCAAAGTACTAAAAGCTCTCTCAAAATGTTCGAAGCTCTTTTAAAGTGTTTACAATGAGCTTGAAACACCTTAAAGGGACTTGAAGCCATTAAAATGGTAATCAAGATTTTTGATGTAATTCAAACCCTTATGGTGTCCATTTATCAAACTTTTTTACAAGTGCTTAGGGCTTTGAATTTAATTATTTAATGTGATTAACAAACCTGAGGATTTTAAAATATATTCAGGACTTTAAGAACCAAAGCAATTTAAAAATTTGCCCAGCTCTGTGCAGATAGTTTACAAGCCATAATTAAAAAAAAAATATTTTAAATGAAAATTGGTTTTTATATAAATACAGTCTTTGTATTGATTGTTAAAATTATTTTTATTCTTTATTTCGCAGATTACTTTAAATTATACTCTAGTGGCCCAAGATAACGTGAGGGATGCTCATATACACGCGGTGCAACACTTTCTTGGAAAACCTACAGGTAAATACAACCCCAAAGAATTTCTCGTGAGATAATTAAACAGAAAATTTTAATTTTTCTATTTTTGCATACCCTTTGTTTCAAAACCTTTTGCCCTTATAAAGAAATTATAAAGTATACTCCATTGGAACCTTTAGAGTGTCTTGTAAATTTCAGGACACCCAAACAGTAAAATGATCTCAAGACCGATTTGGTCAACCTGGGCAAGGTATAAGAAGAATATTAACGATTCTACATTGATTGAATTTGCCAATGAAATAGTAAATAATGGATTTGAAGACGGTCAATTTGAAATAGACGACTATTGGGAGGTAAGAGTTTGAAATCAGTACCAATTATTTGAATATTGGAAAGCAACTACTCCACAGTATACTGTTCATGTATGTGTAGTAGTAGAGCTTTATTAAAACAAAAAGTTATGTTTACATTTCGATATACACAAAAAAAGGAACATATTATATTCTCCAATTTACAAAACATTTATATATTTATATTAATCAATTCCCTTCCTTTACCCTTATATTCATTTTTCCTGTTTTCTCTCCCCCCCCTTTCCACACCTCTTCTTTTTAAAATTTGCTTCAATAGAGCCAGACCACTACCATCCGAATTTATTATCCTTCCAAGTTCCTCCCTTTCATTCTTCCCCATTACTTCTTCTAATACATGCTCCATTGATTCACTCTTCTCTCCACATACTCTACACCAGGGATGGCGAACCTTTTTTGATGTCCGTGCCACAAAGTCATAAAAGTTCTTTTTAAAATAGGTAACGCGCCACAATAAAATTTCATTCGAAATGTAAGCGTGGTGAAACTATACGTAAGTATAATTAAACAAACAAACAAAAGCAATTCATCTTTAAACAATTTTTTTAATCAATGTTTTACAAAAAGCAATATGCTAGAAACAAAATTCACGTTAAAAAAAATGTTTATAATGTGATTTTTGTTGCTGTACACAAGATGATAAAGATTTAATATCTGGTTCATATTTAGTTAATTTCAACAGTACGCATACAGAGCTCGACTCATCCGTCATTCTGTTCCTATATTTATTTTTTATAAAATGTAATTCTGAAAATAGAGATTCACATGCCCACGTCGATGAAAATATTGATAAAATTGCCTTTGCTAATATTTTTAAAGTTTTAAACAATTAAACGTGTCAGGAACTGAATTCCATGTATAGTTAGAATTTCATCTTCTGCAATTTTATTTATTTTATCCAATAATCGATTACTTTCAATAATTTCTAAATCATTTCTTAAATCAACAAATTTTTGGTTCTATATGGTACTTGACTGAAATTCAACTAATTCCATTTCTAATTCATTAAAATTTAACCACTCAAGGACTTTTAAATTTAATTTTTCAAATAGTATTGTATCAGGATATAAAATAAATTTTGATTCGAGCGCTGCGACAGCAACAACATTCAAATACCTTAAGAAGGCGAAACTGGATACGCAAAAATTTTTATCTAATGCGCATCTGTATATACTTCGAAAGAATTCATGCGATATTTTAATAATAAAATGTATAATTTGACGGTTCTAGTTAACATACTAAGACAGGTATTCAGTACTACAAATTTATATCATAAACTTTAAATTAAGTGTAGATTAATAGTTTTTAATTCATTTCTATTAAAAAAGATAACTTAAAAAAAAAATTTTTGTTTTTGTGCGTGCCATCAAAATTTTCAAACGTGCCACTTGTGGCACGAGTGCCAATGGTTCGCCATCCCTGCTCTACACAATCTCTTACCTTCTTCCATCCGAAATTTATTCTCATCACACTCATTCCCTATTCTGAATCTCGCTATTATCTCTATACTTTTTCCTTCCCTTAGAAACCCTGGCACCTTCATCCCCTTGCCATTCTACCCATATAAACTTCCTCATACCTTTCGCGTATCTGGATTCCCAAACTTTTCCCAAATCTTCACCTCTTACTATTTCATTACATCTTTTTCCCACCATCCTACTAACATTCAATCCCTTTTCTCTCCACTCTTCCATTTGTTCTTTACTTATTGCCATTTCTGTTAAAGCATTATCCCTTTCCACATCATATTTATTTTTTGTCCCAATCCCCAATACCTTTTTCCTCCATATCTCTTTTCTTATGTCCCCCTTCCGGTAATTCTCCTTATTGTTCTTCATATTTTACAACCCTTCTTCTTGTATCTTCCACCATTTTCCCACATTTTGTTTCCCTTCTTAAAATGTAGTTTGGGGTACTTGTTTCTAAGCGCAACACCCATTTTATATATCTTTTGTAAATATTTTCTACTATTCTATACTCTTTCCATCCCCATATCTCGACTATACTTTTTACCAACGTTTTAAAAAGTACTACCCTTCTTTCCCAATTATTTCTGCACAATTATGTCCTATTCCCCATATTCTCCCCAGCAATGCATTTGCTTTAGCTGCTTGGTTATATATGTGCACATCGTCTTTGTTGTTTTCTGTCAGCATGTACCCCAAGTAGTTGCATTTTTTAACCCTTTCTATCACCTTTCCCTTCCATCTCAATTCCTCTTTCTCTTTTTTTCCTACCTCTTACTTCGCCGAAAACTATTATTTTGGTTTTTTCACCATTTAACTGCAAGCATTTTTTCTCTAAGTTTTAATTTCATTTCCCTCATTACACCCCAACTTGTCGCAATTAACGCTATATCATCCGCGTACGCTATAGTCCGTATCTTTTTTCTTCCTACCACTATTCCCCCCTAATTTACTTTACTTATTGTTTCTTTTAAATCACTTATAATAATTTATATATGTTAAATATCTGTGCGCTTATTTTACATCCCTGTCTTACCCCTTTTCCCATCCAAATTTCCTTGCTCTCCCTCTTGCCCACCCTTACAACTCTTATCGTTTCCCTATATAATTCCATTATTCTGCCTATCAAACCCTCCTCTATCATACTTTTCTTTAATATTCTCTCTATTTCCTTTCTGTCTACCGAATTATAGGCTACTTTCAGATCTACTACCCTCCTGTATACCTTTTGGTTTTTGTCTATCTGTGATTGTACCTATTGCATTTTTTAGCATGTATTTGTATCAAAATCTTCTCTGATGTGGCGCCTCTATTATTTTTTTTTCTTTTTTTTTTGGATTTTATTTGTGAAATAAATAAATAGATACATTTCTTCTTCTTTTGCAACCTTTTAGACTTGTTATGGATCGCTAACGTTCGGAACTAAATTTCCAAACATTAACAGTACGGTGCAGACAATAAAAGCCATGAACTTCAGAGTTACCTTATGGGTACATCCTTTTGTAAATGTGAACTGCTCGAATTACATCGAAACTGGTATAGATAACGGTAAGACAATCACACAATTAAAATACTTTTATAAGGAAGTTTCTCTTTTGAAGATGGCAAAACAAAATCGGAATTTGTTGATTTACTCAAATTTTATTTTAATTTATTGTTGTTTTTTTAAGTTGTTGGAAAATCACCTAGTAAGTGAAGTATTTGTTGAAAAAAAAAACAAAATAATTAAAATTATCTAAAGAGTTACAAATAAAATAATAGATTTGATTTCTGATCAAAAATTTATCAAAACGTTTATTCTACTTGTATCTTCTAAAAAAGGAATAGGTACAATAAATACATATATAAATAAGCGATGGCCTTCACATGAATTGAAATTTTCAAAAAATTCCCAAAAATAAAAACATTTTAATTACAGGTAACACCTCTAGATAATTTTATATTTTCCAGATTTCTTCACCAAAGCTGCAGATGGCACAATAACAACCACATGGTGGAACAGCGTGAACGGAAATGATGCGGTCTACATTGATTATACAAATCCGGAAGCTAGACAATGGTATACCGATAGACTTAATTTAATTAAACAATTACACGGTATCGATGCGTTTAAGTTTGACGCTGGGGAACCGAGCTTTGCAACGGACGTTAGTTGAGAACAAGATGTTCAATTTTCAAAAAAAAATTTTGAACTCAATCCATTTTACAGGTTCCAATGTTATCGGGAGATCCCGAACTAGCACCCAACAGTTTAGCAGCTGATTATGTTAAGAATTGCGCAACTTTTGGAGATCTTATAGAAATAAGAACAGGATACAGGTAAGCATATGAGCACTACATACATCTGTTTTTGCAATATATCTATATGCTTCATTTATGACTTATATACTTGTGTTTTTAGGACTCAATATTTGCCTGTATTTGTAAGGATGATTGACAAAGATTCTTACTGGGGAGACAACAACGGCCTCTACACCCTCATAACAACCTTGATTACAATGAATCTGAACGGTTACGTGCTGTAAGTTGTTGTGATGTTCTTTATGATTTTTTTACAGAAGTTTGATTGGTATTTTAGAGTTCTTCCCGACATGGTGGGAGGAAATGGATACGGTGGGTCTCCAGGTGCCGAACTCTTCGTTAGATGGCTCCAAGCTACCACCTTCATGCCTACCATCCAATTCAGTTATGTCCCATGGGATTACGAGAATGTGACGGACGCTACAGGAAACACAGTGAGTAACCACAAAACACTTCGTAATATTTGGAAACATTCAAAAATGAAAACAATAAGTATGTAAAGTCTAATTATAAACAAGCAAGATGAAGACTTAAATAAACACTTTTTGAATCAAATTTGTTCACTGACGCAGAAGAACAATTCTTCATATTCTATTTTGGTTGGCTTCCCGACAGTATGTAACATTTGTTCCCTCCTAGTTATTATACATATTTAGACCAGTGCTGAAGCCCTCAAAAATAGTAAAAAGCGAACAAAAATGATAGTAGGATGAAACCCATTGGAAAAGGAAGAGAATATACCGGAAATTAAAGGAAAAATAATTTACGGGCGATCTGAGGTCGGGAAGGCGAAGGGGGTGAGTTTTTGAGGGTAAAATACGGTTTTCCTTTATTTCCGAAAAAACTACAAGTCTTATGGAAAAAAGTTAAAAGGCAAAGTTGTAGGTAATAAAAAGATCTACAACTTTCCTATTAACACTTTTTTCACATAATCTCAAAATTTTGTTTTTGGTTTTTCATTTTTCTTTAAAAAAAACAAAAATTTTTTCATGAAATTTGGTGAAAACTTGCCTATTTATGTCCCAAACACGCTGTAATTTTTTTGGTTGTAAATATTAATTTTTTCACCCTATTTTTACTCAAATCGAAAAAGCACCCTAATTTTCAATCGAAAATTCTCACGTCAAAATATCTGCTTTTTTAAAAACGTTGGTGGGCCTTTTCTTCGTTGAAATATGTACTTTCTGATGGTGTGAAAAAAAATATACATTACTATGGCAAGTTCTCAGGAAATGCAAAAAAAACGAAAAAAACTAGAATCCGAAATTTTTTTTCTAATCATTATGTACAATTTTGAGCTATTTATTAAAATTTACACTCTGAATACTTGAGAACCGTAAGATTCTATGTTACATTGATAAACAAAAAAAATTACAAATCCATAAAACCTAAAGAACACAAAAAACATGCGAAAATAGTTGTTCTAAATATTAAAGATAGGATTAGGGAATTTTATCTAAAAAATGTGATCGCTGCTATAGTTTTCAGTAAAAAAGTTGATTTATTAAATTCTAAACATTTATGCCATAGAAAATCTCATAATATACAGGGTTTTTCATGTTGATGGGCTATTAGAAGTATATGAATTAGTAGAAGGAATTCAATTCTGAAATTTGGGCTCATTTGGTTATTGTTTATGCCGCTTCTTTTAAAAATATTTTCAAGTTCGATTTACATCCGGTTATACCGAAAGTCGATACCAACTTTGTTATTTTAAATGGAATGGTATCTTTTTTACGCTGAATTCTAATAAAGCGTGTAATTCTAAGGTAAGTTTGATAACCAACTTGTACACCTATGACGATCGGTTTCTGAGTTAATTTAATTTATAGAAAAAAAATCGCTACCGCAACCCAAATTATAAAAAATCATAACTTCCACAAAATACGACTTTGAGTGTTGAAATTTTTACTAGTAATAGCTGAATATTAGTGCTAACGCCTTGACAAAATTGAATTAAATAGTTTATACAGGGCGTTCAAAATAAAATTCTAAAATTGCAAAACTTCAAACACGAATTACTTCGTTTTTTCAAATGGCACCTACTATTTTTATTTTTTCAATCGATTTCTTTTTTTCTCCTCTTTCGATCTATATGGATACTTCCTATTTTAAGTAATAATTCAAAAGTATTCCAAAATTTTCAAATGAAATAGGAAGTATCCATATAGATCGAAAGACGAGAAAAAAAGAAATCGATTGAAAAAATAAAAAATAGTAGGTAGGTGCCATTTGAAAAAACGAGGTAATTCGTATTTGAAGTTTTTCAATTTTAGAATTTTATTTTGAACGCCCTGTATAAATTATTTAATTCAATTTTGTCAAGGCGTTAGCACTAATATTCAGCTATTACTAGAAAAAATTTCAACACTCTAAGTCGTATTTTGTGGAAGTTATGATTTTTTATAATTTGGGTTGCGGTAGCGATTTTTTTTCTATAAATTAAATTAACTCAGAAACCGATCGTCATAGGTGTACAAGTTGGTTATCAAACTTACCTTAGAATTACACGCTTTATTAGAATTCAGCGTAAAAAAGATACCATTCCATTTAAAATAACAAAGTTGGTATCGACTTTCGGTATAACCGGATGTAAATCGAACTTGAAAATATTTTTAAAAGAAGCGGCATAAACAATAACCAAATGAGCCCAAATTTCAGAATTGAATTCCTTCTACTAATTCATATACTTCTAATAGCCCATCAACTTGAAAAACCCTGTATAAATATACATGTAAAACGTACTATTGAATTCACATACTTTATACTGATGCCTTTATTTATTATTCATTATATATAATATTCGGATTCTAGTTTTTTTCGTTTTTTTGCATTTCCTGAAAAAACTTACCATAGTAATGTATATTTTTTTTCACACCATCAGAAAGTAGAAATTTCAACGAAAAAAAAGCCCACCAACGTTTTAAAAAAAGCAGATATTTTGACGTGAGAATTTTCCATTGAAAATTAGGGTGCTTTTTCGATTTGAGTAAAAATAAGGTGAAAAAATTAATATTTCTAATCAAAATAATTACAGCGTGTCTGGGACATAAATAGGTAAGTTTTGACCAAATTTCATGAAAAAAAAATTTTTTTTGTAAAAGAAAAATGAAACCAAAAACTTGGTTATTTGAATTTTTTACATAAATTGTGAAATTAAGTGAAAAAAGTGTAAATACAAAAGTTGTAGGTCTTTTTATTACCTACAACTTTGCCATTTAACTTTTTTCCATAAAACTTGTAGTTTTTCCGGAATCAAGGAAAACCGTCTTTTACCCTTAAAAAGTCACCTCCTCCCCCTTCCCGACCTCAGATCGTCCGTAAATTATTTTTCCTTTCATTTCCGGTATATTCTCTTCCTTTTCCAATGGATTTCATCCTACTTTAATTTTTTTGGTTTCAAAAAATATTTATCGACCCTGGCTATTAGGCTAAGTATCCCCCGTCAAAACATATGAAAAGTGACATGAAGCGAATAAGAACGAATATTTTTTTTTTTCAGTACAATGTGGTGGAAGTTTCAAAGAAGTTCGTTGCACTTCACGAACAATACTCCTCATACATAATCGAAACCATGCAGACTAGTATCGATGAAGGGTACCCAGTGAATGCTCCCTTATGGTGGGTGGACCCCACTGATTCCAGCTCTCTTAAAGAAGATACTGGTAAGTCCCAACTAATTCAATTTTGGAAACATACCCCTTACTGTTACTGTGTTATAGCTCTCAGCCTCACCTCCTAATATTATGTTTCCCTTTCAGAGTACATGCTTGGGGAAAATATTCTTGTAGCTCCCGTAATAATAGAGGGAGCTGTGTCCAGAGACGTTTACCTACCAGAGGGTACGTGGATTGATGGAAACAATGGGACGGAATACGAGGGTCGGCAAACAATTGCAAACTATTCTGCTCCTTTGGATACACTTCCCTATTTCATTCGTAAAGATAGCACAACACTAACAACGTCTGCATCGTTCACCATTAATTCTTCGAATTTCCTCTCTTTCGGAATTGGATTCGTCATTACAATTTTGATATTCGTATCGTCCTAAACAAAAACGGAGTGCTGTTAATAGTGTTAATATTAATCTAGTGATGGAACCATTCAATCAAAAATAATTGATCATTCGATTTCTGCAATCGCTCGTGATACTGAACGACTTACAATCACAATCGATTGGTTAAAGTCGCTTCAATGATAATTCGATTATTTATTACCTACTACCACTCGAATGGCCATCACTACCATTGGTTGTAATTTATTTTAGACTAGGTTTGTGTACGTGTGTGTGACAGTTATTTTTGTAAATATGTATATTACTGAGTATGTTGTTGTATCTGTAAAAAACTGAAAAATAGGTACTTAATAAATTCGTTTGACTAAAACTTTTTTTCTATTTTCTATGGCTGGTGTAGCTCGCAACTTTCGATATAATTAATAACGTTAAATTAGGGTTTCTTTGGAAAATTTGTACGTAGTTGATACTTTACCCAAAAATCAACCCCCCTCATTGTATGTAGTTTCCCCGAAAAAAAAAAATCAAATTTGAATGATTATTTCTTCCTGATTGCTTTATTAATCTTTTCTCTAATTATTGGAAATTAATAGAACTTTTTCCAAAAAATTTTTTTTTCTTCTGTCTTTCATTTCCCCAACAATTCGTTCTTCTTCTGATCAATAGTGTTAGATTAGGAGAACCATCTATGGTTGATACCCCGTTCGATAATTATTAACTTTCCACTGTTGATATTTTCTTCAAGCAATTAATAATAAAAAAAAATTCTGTAGTTTCCATTTAGTGTGCAGCAATAAATATAGGTATTCAGTGCCAAAGAGTAAATGCTGCATAAACACTCAAAATTATAGTGTCCCCCTTCATATTGTAACAATAAAAAATATGAAACGTTTGTGTTTTTCCAACGAAGCAAATTAAAACTGCTAAAGATAATATAATTTGAAACAATAAAAATTAAGCTCTGTAAAGTTTATGGAAGTTGAAATGTATAAATTTCATGAAAAAATTAATAATTTTGCAATATACCGAATTATACTCTGTCAAGATGAAGCTCATAGCATTTGTTGTGTTGTTTGTGGCTGCTGTTGATGGATTTATTAACTTCGGTTACCGTGAAGGCGAGAAGCTAACCTGTAGATATGATCCACCCGGGATGAGGTGCTGGTCTCATTATGGTGATGAATATGACAGAGAGAGGTCCTTTACATGCAACGAAATCTCCATCTCAGTCGACGTCGGTTCCGTCCTTAATCCATTGGATGTTGTATTAGGTAAACGCAGTGTTATAGTAATGGATGCTCCTAGGGACAATCGTCGTATGGTGGGCTATCCACGTAAAGATAAAAAACCTTAAAATGGATCCTTCAGGATCAACGGTGTCTTTGAATATCGCTTTGATGTTTATAATTGCATCGTAGATTATAAGAAGGTATCTTAAACAATTTTAGTTGTCTGTGTTTGTGTTATAATATTCCTAACTGCATTAAATAAACGTAATAATTAATTTTTGAAAAGTCACCATTATTGCTTAACCCTCCCTCCTTACTCTTTCTTAAAGCAAATCAAGGGTGCCCTAAATTACAAGTTCATCAATGAAAGAACGCCTATGTATGAAATCGTGGCGCTAAATCAAAGGATGCCGCCGTATAAACACGTGTTAGGGCGAATCGATTCCTCACACACATGCACTCGTTAATTAAATTTCAATATTACTAAAGTTTGTTTAATAAAAAACTCGAGATTACAAAAAATATATCTTAATTACTAGAGATATTAACCGTAACTGAACAAGAAGATTTTTTTCTTTCACTACAATAAATAAAAAAAAACATATTTAATAAAAATGCATATAATACGACACCCATGTACCAGTCACCGTGTGAAATATTTACGGATTAATTTGACTCAGGTGAATATAATTTGTTCCCTACAATACATCATAAAAATTCGGACTAAAGGCTGTTTTAAGCCTCTAAAACTGACTACATAATAGTAATAACTAACTAAATAATGGTAACATTATTAGTAGAACTATCTATTTTGGTTGATGTTTTCCTCAAGCAATGAAGAATAATAAAAAAAAACTATTCGATAGTTTCAATTTAGTGTGGAGCAATAAATATAACCCATTAATTTTTTAAAATTGCTTTCTACCGTGTCAGAGAATAAATGTAGCGTAAACTCTTAAAATTACAATATCACTTTTCATATTTTAACAATAATAAATATGAAACGTTTGTGTTTTTCTAATGAAGCAAATTAAAAGAGATAAAGTATAATTCAAAACAAAACCCAATAAAATTAAGCTGCGTGGGCCTGCGGAAGTAGGAATGTATAAATTTCATGGAAAAATTAAGAATTTTGCCATATACCAAGTTATACTCCGTCAAGATGAAGCTCATAGTTTTTGTTGTGTTGTTTGTGGCTGCTGTTGATGGATTTATTAACTTTGGTTACCATGAAGGCGAGAAGCTAACTTGTACATATTATCCACCCGGGATGAGGTGCTGGTCTTATTATGGTGGTGAATATGATAGAGGGAGGTCCTTTAGATGCAGCGAAGTCTCTCATTCAGTCGGCGTCAGTTCCGCCCTTAATCCATTGAGTGTTCTATTAGGTAAACGCAGTGTTATTGTAATGGACCGTCCTAAGGATAATCGTCGTATCCGGGGCTATCCTCGTAAACACAAAAAACCTTAATGGGATCAATGGTGTCTCTGAATATCGCTTTGATATTTATAATTGCAATTAAAACCATCGCAGCTTTTAAGAAGGTATTTTAGACAAGGTTAAACCTTTTCAATTGTCTGTGTTTGTGTTATAATATTCCTAATTGTGTTAAATAAAGGTAATAATTAATATATGAAAAATCACCATTATTGTTTCTTCTGCCCTTTACTGTAATAATAACAAATCAAGGACCAACAAACACTGCCGTACCATCCTCTTCTTGAAGCAACTCACAGCACCTTTAAGTCCCTTATATCTTTGTTGAGGGTAAAGTTGGATGTCTGAAATTTAATTTAGGAAAAGTGCCTCAAATTACAAGCCTGTTGTAATATTTGATTAAGAAATATTTCAAGTCAAAGTTCCTTTATTTTATCACTGACAGCTGACAGCCTTACCGAACTTCATAATTCCAAGGTACCTACTTCTAGTAGACCAACGAATTTGAAATTTTTCGTGTTATCAGTTTTTAATGAAGGTACCTACATTAAATAAAAAGTCGGACGAACGAAGCAACTAAAAACACATTTAGAACTTAAGTAATGAGATATAATAAAAATCATCATCGCCATGCAATTCTTTTATCGTAAAAAGTTGTGGATTTTATGTTATGTCAAGACAGTCATTCTGTTACTAAATAAATAACAAATAAAACGATATTGCATGGGAATCTCGAAAAAATTGTATTAGGTACGTAAGTTAGTACAACGATTTTCGACAAATGGGCAAATTTCAAAACGCTTGAACAGGTCGCTAGAGCACCTACACCCTGGAGCTTAACACCATATGTTGGGATTTCCCAAAAAAATTCCCTAAAAATAATTCTCAAATCACAATTACCTGTAACAACACAGGTTCGAATTCTATTCGTTTTTTACTATTTTTATAACGGAAAAGGAATTTTTTTCTGCGAGCAAATATATTTAAAAATTTTTTTGATAAAGTGAACCAACGAAATTTTTTTTTTTTGTAATATCTGGAAGAAAATGATTTCAAATTATAAAATAATACTTTGTTTGCTGTATGTGAGCCTTATCTGGAACCTATTTGACCCTACTCCGATTAATCGGTTGTTG
This sequence comes from Agrilus mali, assembly GCA_029378335.1. Lineage (NCBI taxonomy): Eukaryota > Metazoa > Arthropoda > Insecta > Coleoptera > Buprestidae > Agrilus > Agrilus mali. Next base: position 3,376,330 of record CM055657.1, on the reverse strand, counting down.
TCAACTGTCTGTACATTGATTCAGTCATAAATTTATGATTTTACTACAAAAAATGTCTCTTAAGTCCTACATCTGGCTGTTTTTAATTTTCTGTTTATTTATATTTACGAAAAGTAAGGCAGTAGACAAAGACAACGAAGATTTTGAGGAACGTGTTGTGTTTCCTGATGAACTTAAAGAAGTAACAACTGTAATTGCATCAACTACTTCAAGTTCGAGTAAGTACCTACAGTAAAAGTATAACACAAATTAATCCATAATTATATTATATTATTGTAGTATTATCAAAAACTAGTTGTAGATTGTTATCACTACGAGCCCTAACATTTAACCATATGTTTTAACACTTTATTGCTTTATATTAACTGCGAGATTTAAGCAGTCTCTTTCTTTTTATTAATGCACCATATTGCTTTAGTTCGGAAAATTGATACCTACCACCTTTTAGTGCAATAAAGTATATACAAAATTGCCTTTATCAGTTACTTTTTAGTTGCAATAATTAGCCATTAATTAGTAGAAGACTGCATGGTAAATATGTGTTTGTCATTATTGCATTAGAAATCGTTCCAGACGTCATATATTTTTTATTGTAAAATGTAAAGTTGTTGATAGTAATTAATAAAAGTAAAAGAGGTCGAAACATCGTTTTGAATATCAAATTTTTGATCGAATGCTTTCAATTCAATTCAATTCAATTGTGAATTCTTGGACAACTGAATATTTTTTTAAAGTACACGGAGAAAATAATCATGAAAGTATTGGTAGAATTCTAGCAAACTTGACTAATAAATCTGTCAATTATATGGACGACCAGACGCTCAAGGAGATTTTACTAGAAATGTCTACGTAGTCAATCTACGTTCGGTGTTGAGACTGAATTATAGTAAAATTGACTTGATTAGAAAACATTTTTTACAGTTCTTATCACCAATTTTATTAAACTATTCTCATTCTAGTATTTTCTTCTTTACGACACGATAAAATAATCGAGAGGTAGAGAAAAAAAGTCTAGACTTATTTAGCTTGATTATTCTAATACTAATTATTATTAGAAAGAATGAAAAATTGTTTTATACCACCAAGTAAATTTTATGACAATTCTAGTATTATTTACTAGAAAAATTCTGCTTGACTCGTCAAGAAATAAAATCATGATTATTTTTCTCCGTCTACATTTTAACTCAAATCCCAATCAAGTGTTCCCTCTACCCATGTGTATTTATTAAGTAAAATAAAAATATTTTGGGTAAGGATCTTATTCTCTAATCAAAGAAATCCAGAACGATAACAATTGTTTACAAATATTGTGTGTTCAAAAAATTAATTGTTAGTGCTCGTAGCCCAGACTTTGTTATTTTTTCTGGCTTAAATTTGTCTGTGCATAACAATTGTTCAGTTTCTCTATTGATAGCAGTGGCGGCTCGTGATCGAATACGAAGGGGGTTCGCAAAGTTAATAACATGTAGGTAATATCAGAACATGAAGCGTATTTCACGATGTTGTAAATGCACCGCAGGCGAAGATTTTTAATATTTTTAGGAGAAACAAATACTTATGGCATTTAATAACACAATAAATAAAAACCTTACGTTTACTTATACAGGAAGTCCATTCGTCTATGTTTTGAATTAGCAAACACACTCAACACTTTCATTAGGATTACCGGCAAAACTCAGGCACGGAAAGCAAAATAATGCGTTTAATTTATTACACCCACACAACCACGAAGTTTTTTTATACTGTTCTACTTTAAAAACACGTTTGAACTTTTTATTTTTTAAGGTACACTCTTGTGTCAGCTGTAGTTTTGGGCGAGGTGGACCCCTTTTCTTTATTTCGAAACGATTTTGAAAATTATTTGAATTTTCTTTAATATATTTCACCGAACACGACTCCATCATTTACCTAATATTTTAATTAACAAGTATTGTGCAATAAATTGTGCGTCATTTACAATTAGTGGACTTTGAACTCTGAAATCTGAACTTGCTTCTGAACATAATTTTTTTACTATCGGTTCCTACCAACACTAGCTTCCGGAGCCTTTAAAATGACTCGTACTGGACATTTTCACCAGGTGGCAGGCTGGCAGGCTAACCGAAGTTGCAAAACCCTGGCAGACTGTCGGGTACCCGTGTCGACGTAGCACGACATTATTCCGGCTGATTCCGGCTTCTCGTGCAGTGCACCTAAACGATGTATGTTGAGTGTATTTTATCTTCCATTTCACGCGTCTGACTACCTCTCTGTCTAACACATAGACATCAAACGGAGTATCGCTCTCGTGATATGTTCAGAATCAAAACTTGAACCAAAAAAGTTAGGCAAAGTCGTCAGCGACACAACAAAAATTTAAATATTTTCTATGGGTTACGGGTTGGTGTTTTGTAACTATGAACTATGAAATAGTAAAAGAGATGTATATTATACGATAATCATCAATAATATAATAAATATTAAAAGGATAAAATTATATGGTGTAACTAGTTCAATTTTTAAGGGAGTTCACTGAACAAATGCACCTACAGTAAAACCGCCACTAATTGATAGTAGATACAAAAAATAATTCTGAAAATCGTGCAAAACAGGGAATAAATTTAAGAAGGTAAACAACGTTAATTTAATGCTGACAAACAGTGAATATAAATTATTCAGATAATCAGATTTTGAAAAAGTTCAAGTTATTTCTTCATCTTCTTAATGTGCATTTTTGTTAAATATAAGTTTCCTTTTAGGTACGAAACATCCCGCCGATTCTATAGAAATTGTTGAGAGGCACTTCGTCAGAACAAGAAAAAACTGCAAGACTGGTGAAATACCAGACCGCAGGGGAAAATGCAGAAGACGACTATAAACTGCATCATCACAATAATAATCTTTTGCATTCCATTTTTCTTAGTAGCGGAATGTAAATCAATAAAAATCAGAGGAAAGAGGCAACTTGATCCATATATTCAATACTCACACTTTGTACCTCAATATCCTCAAAATAACCTTAGTCCATGCATTAATTTTCACGTGAACGATCGCGTATGTCCTGAGCAATACTTCGGGCCCCAATATTTTCCACCACCAATGTCTGTAGATGTACAAATGCCTGGGAATATTATGGACAATCTAGGTTTTTCTCCCATTTGGCCAAATTGGCTTTTACTGCTTCCACAAATTTTACAACAGCAACAGCAGCAACAACAACAACAGTATTCCAGTTATCAACATTTCTTGCCTTATAATTATCAACAGTTGATTCCATCACCACCACCAGTTCAACCAACCAATAACGAACCACAAACTACCCCACCTGCCCAAACAGCTAACGAATTGAACAATAATTTGGGTAAGTACTTTACCACTAACAAGGTTTTATGACTATTGAAAACAAAATAGCAGTGTAGATACTATTTAATTTTATAAAACTTTCCAGGAGTTTTCGCGGAAGGATCAGCCCCTGCAGGTGCTAATCCGGAAACGTCCAACTACTCACATCAGTTCCACCATGTCCAGAACCACCCTATTCATCAAATTGTAAAAAAAACTTTTTCTTCTGTTACAAATCCAAAAGCTGTTAATATCGTGAGAACCTTTACTGTCGGTGGAGAAACTCCAGAAGTAAGCATTCGAGAAGAATCCCCAGCAGCTGAAGATCTATTACAAAGTTCAGTTAATAACCCTCCAACAGTTGAAAACAGAGAAGAGGAAGAAAATAGCGACTCTCGTCAACAAAGCGATGAAAATCAGCAGGAATCACAAGAAGATGTTCAAAATATTGCTGATAATAAGAGCGAAAACAGTCAAAAAGAAAAAAATCGCAGACGACAAAATCAACCAAATGATGATGGAGAAAACGAAGATGAATATTACTACGAATATTTACATTAATACATATCATGCTTCATTATGATGTGTCTAATTGTAGTTGTTGACAAAAGTTATTTGTATATATGTTCATATAAAATGAAATGCATTTAAAATCATTTTTTATTTCAATATGTATCAGGTAAATTGTCGTTTTATTTAACTAGACTTAAACTTTAGTTATGATTATTAAATATCATAATCAATAACAAATTGAAATTTATTTTAATTAACTAATTATATACCTATAACTGTGTAGCAAGCAGATTTTGGGCTCTCTGGGCCAAAGGAAGTGTTTAAGGATTAGAAAGGGGGTTATTTATGGCCCAGGCTACTGATAAATAATGAAAAATATTTTTCTTATCTTAGTCTTGTACACATGATACTGATCTTATCTCTATGAATATTGATATTGACTGAATATCTCAAATTTCTGCACATAATATCTTCCTCGTAAGACTAATTATTATTCCACGTGAAGAAGCTACTGTGTGATGAAACAATTATTGTGAATTTTTAAAACAAAAATTTTGTAATTGAAAATTCTGCTTGCTGTTGAGTTTAATAATTAATTTAATTTAATTAATATATGAAGTTATAAGAAGTTAAAGCTTCATCAATTCAATATTCTTTCAATACCACCTCGCAAAAATGGCACGTAAAAGCAGTTTTTTGATAATATCTCCTTTTCTACTCATTCTACGATAAAAATAGTTATGTATAAAATGAAACTAGAGAAAATCTACTACAATTTATGTAAAAACCATTTTTTTTAAGTAAAATTAATTGTTTTGGCAAAAAGTGAGAAAGCCTAAATTATTGAAAACAATTTGATGAGGCTTTAACCTGTGTTTAATTTGATCAGATCAGATCAGCTAATTAATAATAATAAGAAACAAAAAAAATTTACAAAAATAATTTTTGCAAACCTGAAACAGGAATAAATAAAAAATACAAATTTATTACTTAATTATGTTCTAAAAGTACCGGGAGAAAGAATTGAATAAAACAAGGATATAAACAATTTCAGTGAACAATTAAAACAGTTAATAATTACCAAAAATGTGGTTATTTAAAAAATAGCGGTGTTTATAAACTATCCTGTAAAAAGTGTGATGCCTTTTACATAAGGCAAACAGGTAGAAATGTAGAATGTAGATTAAAAGAACTTTTAAGAGACATTGTTGATAAAAAACTTAAAACAGGAATGAGTAACCGTTGTTTATAAATGAAGCATGAGTTAGATGAAAAAAATATACAATTATTCTAAGGGAAAAATACTAAATTTGTTGGAACAACAACAATTAAAAAAATCCTAAAATTTAAACATAACATCACAAATGACCAGCACGAATTCAAAAAATACCCCGTGATTCATTATTACTTGTATTTTCCAGCAAATAATAGCTAATCACTTTGTTTCAGGTAAATAAATAAAATATTATTTACACCTACCCTAATATTTTTAATTTAGTCTGTTATACTCCTGAACAAGTCCTAACAAGCCGAAATATATGTAGAGTTTTAATAAAAGCTTTTTGAAACGTTTACTTATTTGATATTATTATTACAAAAATTTTTCATAAAAAAAACGAGTAATGTTTCGATAAATATACCTTTTTAAGATAATAATTTGTGACTAAAAAATCAGTAAGACCATGTTGAATTAAGTTAAATATTGTAATCTAATATATAAAATTCTCGTGTCAGAATACTCCTCCGAAACGGCTTGACCGGTTTTTATGAAATTTTATATGCATATTCGGTAGGTCTGAGGATTGGCTACTATCTATTTTTCATACCCCTAAGTGATAAGGGTTGTCCGCCCCTAACTTTTTTTTGGACAAAATTTTTTATTTTTATTTTCTTATGATTTGGCATTAAAAAATATATATAACCCCTTATTTCCATCCTTCTACCACCAACCCCCATTTTTTAATAGCGATATTAGTACCTACTGTAATAATCTTCAACTCTCAGTGGTCGATAACTGATCAATTATTATGAATCGATTAGTCATCCCCGCCAGGCGTCTACTGATGTCACTACTCATCCAGCAAACAGCACGGACTGGTGATGAGAATGAAGCAGATTTTTTTTAATGTTACAGGGAGTTTAAATATGTTCTAAGAAGTAAAAGAATGTTTTATTATAACATTTCAGAATGATTTGGCAATGTTCAAGAATGTTCCAGAATCTTGAAGATCATTCAAGAATGTTTCAGAATGTTAAAAAAAGTTAGAAAATGTTTTGAATCATTATGGGATGTTCTGGATAGTTCTTAATTCGCGAATATCTTAGAATGTTCCATCAAACGCGTTATATATAATTCTTACCCGGGCAACGCCGGGTATTGCTGCAAGTAAGTATTTATTATAATTTGTAATTTTGGATTGTAGCCTCAACGTTGGTGCAGGCTTTCCACTAATAAATTATTTACCCCTTTAAAAAATAAATTATAAAGTAATTTCAGTGTACCTTTTTATACCAAATTTTAATATTAAATACTTATCTATAAATATTTTCGTGTTTAATGTTGTTTAATACATAATTCCTTCATAATCAATCAATAACAATTAAAGTAAATATCTACGAAAAAATAATTACGAACTTAATAATTTATCTAATAAGGAAGGTTGCATGTCGATTACCCAAATTACATATTTGTATCAAACGTACGTAATTCTTAAAAGCGTTTTGTTAAGCATATTCGTTTTCCAAGAAATTGCGAAATCAGCAATTGTAGTTGTTATGTATGTTAATGTGACCGCATTTATTTCAGTTTCAGTTAAATACAGACGTTAGCGTAAAAGAATTGTTTTCATTATGAATAAAACGAGCGTTTTCGTGTTATTATCAATGATTATTATTCCACTGTTTGTCGATTTGAGTCCGATAAAACATAAACGTGAAATTCTGACGATCGAAGAGTGGCTTCAACGAATATTCGAGGGCAATAACAGTCCGAAAGCTGCCAAAATCATTACTGTTCCCTGTCGAGACAACTCTGTTAGGGCGTTAGGAAAATGCAGACGAGTCTTTGTGTACTAGCAAAGACAAAAACGAGGTAATTTTTTATGCCATCCAAAAAAATTGTGTAAATAATTAAATTATGAGGGTGACAACACAATGATTCACAGATTTAACCCAAACATACTATAGTTCATTCACTTTCTCTAGAAATATAAGCTTTAGTACGACCTGCGCAAAATAAATAAGAACGGCACTAGCCCAGAAAAGGAAGGAGATAACTCGTTACCAGCAACAGGTGCAAAATTTGTACAGTACTGTACGAATAAATTGAATACTTTGTATAAATATATGTATCTATTATCATTTATATCATACTTAAATTGAAATGTAGACAAACCATGTGTTACACTGGACACTTAACGCTTGTTTTCGATTTGCACTACCGTTCATTTATAAAAACATTTTAGCTGGTACTCTACAAATAACTGTGTTTAAAAAGCAATGGTCGAAAATGCTAATGGTCGAAACTAATACTTATTGAAACTTATTAAACATGTGGAAAATCGGAATTAAACGCAATAGTTTCAAAAACTTTTTATTTTGTAGACACTACAATATTGTTTCGCCAAACATTGGCTTTGTCAGGTGACGATTTAACAAACTTCAATAATTTTTACAAGGTATACAGGGTTTTTCAAGTTGATGGGCTATTAGAAGTATATGAATTAGTAGAAGGAATTCAATTCTGAAACTTGGGCTCATTTGGTTATTGTTTATGCCGCTTCTTTTAAAAATATTTTCAAGTTCGATTTACATCCGGTTATACCGGAAGTCGATACCAACTTTGTTATTTTAAATGGAATGGTATATTTTTTACGCTGAATTCGAATAAAACGCGTAATTCTAAGGTAAGTTTGATAACCAACTTGTACACCTATGACGATCGGTTTCTGAGTTATTTTAATTTATAGAAAAAAAATCGCTTCCGCAACCCAAATTATAAAAAATCATAACTTCCACAAAATACGACTTAGAGTGTTGAAATTTTTACTAGTAATAGCTGAATATTAGTGCTAACGCCTTGACAAAATTGAATTAAATAATTTATACAGGGTGTTCAAAATAAAATTCTAAAATTGAAAAACTTCAAACACCAATTACCTCGTTTTTTCAAATGGCACCCAAAACTATTTTCGGGGATTTTTTCTAAAGGCGCCTGTTTAAATGACCTCTTTCGATTTTTTTTATCGGGTTTCCTTTATTTCCTACTTTCGATTATTGGAAAACTTCCTATTTTAAGTAAAATTTTGAATTATTCCCAATTTAAATAAAATAGGAATAAGATGAAAGGGTAAAAAATGGAATCGACTGAAAAAATAAAAATAGTAGGTGCCATTTGAAAAAACGAGGTAATTGGTGTTTGAAATTTTTCAATTTTAGAATTTTATTTTGAACGCCCTGTATAAATTATTTAATTCAATTTTGTCAAGGCGTTAGCACTAATATTCAGCTATTACTAGTAAAAATTTCAACACTCTAAGTCGTATTTTGTGGAAGTTATGATTTTTTATAATTTGGGTTGCAGTAGCGATTTTTTTTCTATAAATTACAATAACTCATAAACCGATCGTCACAGGTGTACAAGTTGGTTATCAAACTTACCTTAGAATTACACGTTTTATTCGAATTCAGCGTAAAAAATATACCATTCCATTTAAAATAAGAAAGTTGGTATCGACTTCCGGTATAACCGGATGTAAATCGAACTTGAAAATATTTTTGAAAGAAGCGGCATAAACAATAACCAAATGAGCCAAAATTTCAGAATTGAATTCCTTCTACTAATTCATATACTTCTATTAGCCCATCAACTTGAAAAACCCTGTATATAGCTATGTACAGATAAAAACAGGGGAAAAGGTAAATTAAGTATTATTATTAAAGATATTTAACAGAGGGGAATTTTTGCAACCAATTTGGTCGTTTATTGCTAAGCCCTGTTTTTCCAGCGATTCTAGAAGAGTTAATTTTGTGTTTTTGTTTTGTATATGCAAAATTTTGTAGTCTTTACTAAAAATAAATACTAAAAGTTAATAATTATGTACATAAACATAACGTTTTTATTGAGATTATAAATAAATAAAGAATAGGATAACTTTTTGGTCCAATTTAAAACATTTCATCTCGATTATAGAATTATTTGCAAGTTCTCTGTTTCTAACCGATTGAAGTGTATGTTAATTTAAGTACACAACACTTCTTTATCTCTTGCCATCTATGGTGTGTAAGCATCCAGTGGATGGTGCCCTGTTTTGGTTTCATCGTCCTACAATTTATTCTACGTCATTATGTGTTGATGTTTACAACATAAGCATCGTTTTTTGAACTGTTTTAACTGTAAAAAAGTCACAGCAACGAATGAGCACAACTTTAAAAATTTAAAGAACCTTTTATAGTAGGTAGTTATATAAAAGTAGAGTTACGCTAAAATTTGACATTGGTAACCTTTTAGATATAAGTAAATGAAAAATATTGTCGTGGTTATTACTGATTGTGAATGAAATATTTTTAAATTTTATACTTCATTTATTTGTGTCGCGAATTAATTTTATTTATTCTTATTTTGAGAATTGTTCCATTAATTTAGATATTGTCTCAGGGATGAGCTGCAAATTAGATTATTAGTGCCTAGTAAGTATTATATTATTAACCGTCTTGGTTTTCATTACAACAAAAAAAAAACTTAAACAACTATCAGACAGCAGCTTAAAATTATTCTTTTTAAAACAAAAACCAAAGGAAATCAAACAACATCCAATTAAGAAAACGCTTAAACTTTACTGATAAACCACTACAAAAATTAAAATAATGCTTCAAAAGCTAGTAGGCTAGATCTACCCTGTAAGTAACAAAAATAAAATCTAAAAAATTCATACGTACATACATACTTCACAAGTACGAACCTGCTGGAATTCTAATATCTATAAGTTTTTTAGAAAGGTGACGATCGACGCATCGACATTATTTATTTACACTTATGTGTGGCTTAGTAAAAAGCTCAGCAGTTCTTAACTGTCTATTCATATTCCATGAAGATTTCCCCTTTTCCACGAAAACATAAAAAAAGAGACAAATTCCATCATATATGTAACAAAGCCAAGTAAGGAATATTTTCAATATACATACCTACTAAAAAATTCATCACCTATATCTCTTAAGCCCTTTATAAAACAAGGAGCCTTTCCAAAAATTTGTCGTACTGTTTATTGACATAAATCCTCATACTAGGTATATTACAACAAACAATAAAAGCATTAGGCTTAAATTTTTTCTTTTAGATCGTAAAAAAACTGAACTAGAAGTTATTCTTGTATCGTGCTGCGTCGTTGTCTTTTTTATTTAATATTTATTACTATTTATCCTGATACGATTATGCGACTTCATTTTACTTGTGATATAAAAATTTTCGTTATCTAAGAATACAACAATAATACCAAACGAGGAAAATCATCCTACTAAGCCTATTATCTTAAAAAAGGCTTTAACTTTATCAAATTTTGATTAAATATATTACAGTAACTATCAATCATTTCGACAGTAACAGATTTGCTTGAATGAGAGAAACATGGCTTTGTCAAAAGTGTTCGTTATCATTGCTATTTTTGCACTGTTCGTGTGCCAAGTAGAAAATAGCGACGTGTCTGATGAAGAAGATGCGATTACAGGAACCAAAGTTGCAACAACTGTTGGAATAGATCCACTTGGTGTAGTCGTTGTTCCACCCAATTGTCCTACCGGCCAAGTTGTAGACGCCACTGGGAAATGTGTGAGCGAATGGTAAAATGGTACGTTCAGAGTTTATCATAAATAACACCAATATTCCTTTGCCTTTTTGTGGTAACATTGTTTTAGTTTAGTTTATTTTTTGCTACTGGAAATATTTTGAATTTAATATGTGGGCGATTATCTACCTAAAATAATCTGTTTAGATTGTAAAAAATTCACACCACAAACAGAAGGTAATTGCACATGTATAAATAATAGTTTCAATTAATATTTGGTCAATGATCAATGCATAGTGTGATGTATACGCGAGGGCAGTTTATTAGGCAACCTATCATACAGATCTGTATGGTGGGTAGCCGACACTCAATTGTTTACCAGAGGAGACGAGAATGTTTCACAAGAAATTGGAAGAAAACATTTGATAATCGGCCTGATCCTTAAATATATAATAGTAGTACGAATAAAAGTATATTAAGTTGGTTAACGCGGAAAACGCGGGTTCGAATTACACCGCTATACAGAAACGAATGCGCAAATAAAAAGTTAAGATGTTTGGATCATCAGAATAGAGAAAGGAACAAAAAGAAAAGAATGTGTACTGGGACACATAGTAGAAGTGAAACTTCAACCGACAAGTGGAAAAACGAATCGCAACGGACATGTGGAAAAACGAATCGCAACAAAATTTTTGCTTGAAGTTTTACGGGCAGGTTTTCAAATTTGACAAGTACATTAACAATCTGCCTGTAAAACTTCAAGTGAAAATTTTGTTGCGATTCGTTTTTCCACGTGTCCGTTGAAGTTTCACTTCTACTATGTGTCCCAACACACATTCTTTTTCACAGGTTTACTGAAAATTATTTTTTTTTTCTGTCAACACTTGTGTCGTTCACTTTTTTAATAGGCAACAGGTGCAATTCTTATAAAGGACGCGATGCACCTGATTGGCTGATACGCCGGCGGCCATATTTATATCGATCCATAAGTAGGTCAAGTTCATCACGTGCAAGGAATGTAAACAATTAATAAGCGCCACTTATTACAATAAACTTTAAAAAGGGTTAACACAGTTATTTCTTCATCAATTTGAATGCGGTTTCCAATAAAATTTAGAGAACTTAATGCTACTTAACACTAGTAGGAAATAAATTACCTTAATTGTCAAATACTTGAGTCCAAAACATGTTAAATTGTACTATAGATTTATATTACTTGATTGAGCAATTGGAAGAGGCCATTTTGTAGTAATTTTCTATGCTTTAATACGTTGTTTTAATATCTAAATAAAGAATATTAGCTTTCCGTTTGTTTATTACACTACTAATATTTCAAAATTTAAGAACGAACAAAATAGCTCAAACCCCAACGCCAAAACACGACCACTTTAGTTGTCCGAAGTTTCGGTAACAAAGTTACCTTCTTCAGGAACTGAAGTGAACTAAACCTAAAAGAGAACTTATCCTAATATATACTGAAAGTTGTTAAGGTTCAGTGAACATGGTTCAGCAGCAATGGTGATGATGTTCAATGGACCTTGACAATAACAAAAGATGATAATTAAACTAAACTAAATAGTGGCGATCCAGGGATAGGACCCTTGTCATTGTTAAGTAAAATTTGGTTATTTTTACAAATGTATAAACTTTCAAAACTATCTAGTAGACAATTATTCCTAACTTCCTTAACTAATTTAAGATTATTAATATTAATATTATGTTCTTCAGTAAGAATATGTTGGGCAACACTAGATTTTTCGGCTCTACCAAACCGTGCATGAGCTAAATGCTCCTTGAACCTAGTTTGGATCGAGCGTCTAGTTTGTCCAATATATTTTTTACTACAGTCATTCAGTAATTTCATATATCCCCGACTTTTCTAAGAAAGGAATTTTATCCTTGGGGTTACCGAGGAGAGTTTGAAGGGAGTTACCTCTTGAACTGTAGGCAATGCGAAAACCAAGTTTACAAAATGCCTTCGAATCCTCGAGTAAATCTTGGCTCGTATGGCATAGTAATAAAGTCAAAGATATTAAGCTCAAAGACAGTGAGGTTATTGTTTCATTTGATGTTTGTTCCCTTTTTCCAAGTGTGCCAGTTCCGCTTACTTTGACATATTTAGGGGATTTACTTAAAGAAAGTGATTTCTCCGATGACATTGTAGCTGAGTACATTACTCTAACTTCAATGTGCATGCGGCAAAATTATTTTCTAAATAAACGGTTGCTTCTACGAACAGAAAGAAGGAACAGCTATGGGAATTCCTTATCACCCTTCATAGCCGACTATTCATGAGTCGTTTTGAAAGTGACCTTAGCCACCTAAGATTTTTTCCTCGAATATGGCTTAGATACGTGGACGACATTTTCGCTATCTTCGATTTGAGCTCCAGAAGTCTCCAAGACTTCCTTGACGTTTTAAATTCACGTTTCGGTTCGGTCAAATTTACTGTTGAATTGGAGAAAGATGGCAAACTACATTTTTAGATGCGCTGGTTATAAGAAATTGGAATTCTTTAGAATTTGATATCTATAGAAAACCCACTAATACCTCTAGATTATAACCAACGACTCTAATCATTGTGTTCAACATAAAATGGCTAGTTTTAATTTCCTTGTACATAGATTGCTTAGTTTTCCTCTTAGTAAAAGTGGATATCATAAGGAACTCTGTACAATTAAGAAAATTGCGATTGACAATGTTACAATAGTAACATCATTGATAAATTAGTTAATAAGATTAAATTTAAGAATTCTGTTTCAAGATCTTCGACTTTTCTAACAGACACCAGTAAACCAAGTTTATTACTATGCCATACGAGCCAAGATTTACTCGAGGATTCGAAGGCATTTTTCGTAAACTTGGTTTTCGCATTGCCTACAGTTCAAGAGGTAACTCCCTTCAAACTCTCCTCGGTAACCCCAAGGATAAAATTCCTTTCTTAGAAAAGTCGGGGATATATGAAATTAGCTGTAATGACTGTAGTAAAAAATATATTGGACAAACTAGACGCTCGATCCAAACTAGGTTAAGGAGCATTTAGCTCATGCACGGTTTGGTAGAGCCGAAAAATCTAGTGTTGCCCAACATATTCTTACTGAAGAACATAATATTAATATTAATAATCTTAAATGAGTTAAGGAAGTTAGGAATAATTGTCTACTAGATAGTTTTGAAAGTTTATACATTTGTAAAAATAACCAAATTTTACTTAACAATGACAAGGGCCTATCCCTGGATCGCCACTATTTAGTTTAGTTTAATTATCATCTTTTGTTATTGTCAAGGTCCATTGAACATCATCACCATTGCTGCTGAACCATGTTCACTGAACCTTAACAACTTTCAGTATATATTAGGATAGTTCTTTTTAGGTTTAGTTCACTTCAGTTCCTGAAGAAGGTAACTTTGTTACCGAAAAGTACTTCGGACAACTAAAGTGTCGTGTTTTGGCGTTGGGGTTTGAGCTATTTTGTTCGTTCTGCAACAACCGCCAAAGTTTTTCCAGTCTTCATTCAAAATTTAAGTTGATATAATGGAATTTGGATTTTTAGCTATTAGATTGTAAAAACAAATCAAGCTTAAAGCGATTTATCTATTTTTAGCGTTTTATTAACTATTCAAAACATTTATTACTGTTAAAATGTCATTAGTATAATAATTACAACTGTACGTAAATATAAACGATGTACACCCTTCAATAGCATCGAGGTTTACTGAACTTAGACGTACAGGTGCAATTGTTATAAACGACGCGATGCACCTGATTGGCTGATACAACGGCGGCCATCTTTTTATCAGGCAATGTGTAGGTCAGGGATTGAAAGTAGGTCAAGTTCAACAGGTGTAACGGAAGTAAACAATTAATAGGCGCTACTAGCTATAATAAACTTTAAAAAAGGAGAACTCCGTTATTTCTTGACCGATTTGAATGCGGTTTTCACTAAAATTTAGAAAATTTAACGCTACTTAACACAAGTACGAAATAAATGATCTTAGTTAAAAAAGAAAATATATGCTAGGACACATAGTAGAAGTAAAACTTTAACGGACAAGTGGAAAAACGAATCGCAACAAAATTTTCACTTGAAGTTTTACGGGCAGGTTTTCAAATTGGACAAGAACATTAACAATCTGAATTGATAGCTTACATTTTAATACTAGGATAAAAATAAATAACATTATTCATAAGAAATATGTTATAGCAAATAATTGGTACATCTGTTAGGTAATTAAATCTGTTGAAATTTTAACCTGTGTTTGTTTTATTCTTTAAAGTCAATATTATAAAAATTGTTCTTTATACCATTAGTGCTTTCAGGGTAAATTATATATAAAACAAATTTTGTATTCACCGAATGTTGTCACCCTTATTTATTTGTTCGTTTATTTCTTTTTTGTTTTAAGTAAGTATAATATATAAACGTAGTTTATTTTCTGCAATATTTTAATGATGTCTACCATGTGTCGTTGCTTCTTCGAATTGTTGCGAAACAAAGTGAGAGTGGAAATAAAGAAATGAATATTAAATGTTTTGATGTGACGTTTATGATAATTCCTTCGTATCATTATTGACCGTTTCGAGACGAACTCGATTTCAGTTCTTCTTAACGTTTTGCAAACGTTGCTCGCGTTATCAAACAGTAATGAATCTCTTTCGCCTCATCACAATATTTGCCTTGTTCATGTTTTGTTTCACGAGAGCGATGCCTGAAATGAAATGTGGTCCTAGTGGTGAAATAACGATTAAAAACTATTGTACAATTCCATCTTCTGATAAGGAAAGGTGTCCTATATTATTACGAATCGTTCGCAAACGTTTCGTGAGACATATTTCAAACCCGCCCTGTCTAGACGGTTATAATAAGCTTAAGGGCATATGTGTTCCACAACTTGAAGGGAATTTAGATTGAGCAGGAACAGCAATAAGAGACGTAGCTGATTTTACGTTGCGCATATTAAAAGCTACAGGTATGTAATAAATATTAAAGGTTAATAAAGTCTGAACGATTTTTAGGTTAACTAAATTATTTATTACATTGCGATATCAGTCGGAGTGAAACTGTGTGTTAATTTTAGCCAGCTTCGGTTTGTACAGAAGTAATAAAGAACTGATTTGATTATAAATAATTAAACGTGCGTTTTCCTTTACTGATACTTACGCACTATAGTTCCGGCTTTTATCAAATAAAATCCGGTGAGACATAAACGTAGGTATGTACCTATGTTCTTGACAAGTGGATACGAAGAAATCTTGTGATAATTTAGGCCAATTTGGTTACAATATTGTTGGAATAATCAATTCCATAGTAGGATATGCTGAATATGTACTTATCTTTAATATTGTTTTCAGAATGTTTTAATAATAATAGGAGTGATACGTTGTTTTCTTCTTATCATTTTTTTTATATTGCCCCAACGGTCACATTTGATTAACCTTTCATAGTGAAATAACTGATAATAGTACTGAACTGCGCACTGTACCACACAAACGTATTTGTTCGATTTAAATAATAATTATGTTAATTTTTCGAAATATTGTAACAACTTTATTGTTACTTTTTTTATTATATATTAAAACCGACTACGGAAGACGTATACCGCGTCCGTATGTTGTAAAAGTTCGGTGTTCAGAAAATTATACGAGAACAAGGTCGGGTAAATGTATTCCGAATTTAGGAAATGACCAAGACCTTACCAAAAAATAGGCGAGTATCTTAATGGTGAGTTAAATTGCCAATTAACAAAACGACCAAATTGTAGTAGTTTATTATTTTTTTTTATTTTGTTCTTGAGTACTTCCTTTATGATTATATTTACCATTAGGTACATAATTTTAAAAATACAAACAAAGGAAAACATTTATTTGAAACAAACGAAAGATTTGGAAGCTTGTAGCTAAATTTCTATGATTTATTTTGGAATTTTCTTATTGTTGTGGTGTAGCTCCACGGAGAAAAATAATCACGATTTTATTACTTGATGAGTCGAGAAAAAATTTTCTAGAAAATTAATACTAGAATTCTCATAAAGTGTACAGGGTGGTATAAAACAATTTTTCATTCTTTCTAATAATTAGTACTTATTAGAATAATCAAGCTAAATAAGTCTAGACTTTTTTTTTACCTCTCGATTATTTTATCGTGTGGTAAAGAAAAAAATACTAGAATGAGAATAGTTTAGTAACATTAGTGATAAGAAGTGTAAAAAATGTTTTCTAATCAAGTCAATTTTACTAGAATTCAGTCTCAACACCGAACGTAGATTGACTAGACATTTCTACGTAGTAAAATCTCCTTGAGCGTCTGGTCGTCCATATAATTGACAGATTTTTTAGTCATGTTTGCTAAAATTCTAGCAATATTTTCATGATTGTTTTCTCCGTGTAGATATTAAAGGTTTTTGGGGTCTCCATTAAACCCAAAAATTTTTAACTTTTTGAACATTATATATTATTTATGATGGGACAGAGGACCAATGGAAACATGGCACCTGGCCATATATCTGCATCATTGATGGGATAACAGCTGTTAAAATTTTCAATGTAAAAATATTTAATTTATTATTAATTATGTACAATTAGATATATCGCTTATTTCTTATCATATTCATTGTTTTTATTACTCGTACTATACGGTCACTGTGGTTAACCTTTCAAAGTAAAATAACTGATAATAGTGGATACTAAATAACAGCAGTATAAAGCAACAAATTGCACCAAATAGACGTACTTTCTTGATATAAACAGCTATGTCAATTTTTCGAAATATTTTAACAATTTTTTTGTTGTTTTTTTTGTTATTTTTTCAAACCATTCACGGTCAAAGTGAAATGTCTCCGTTTATAATCAAAGTTCCGTGTCCACCAGGTACTACATGCCTTAAGGGAATATGTGTGCCGGATCTTGGCGAGTCATGAGTCATTTTGTACTTATTTTGGAAAATTCCAAACGAAGGATAACATGTTACAACAAATGAAAGGTACGTTTTCAATAAATATTTTTCGCGAAAGTCTGGAAGATTCATATAAAGGCGGTTTTATAAAAATTTGATTCTCACGTCAGTTATTCGACAAAAAAAAAACAAACATGTACCTGAAAATAAAATCACTTATTGCGTTGATTAAAAATGTACTTCAGAACTCTTATCGAATACTTTTCTTGCTGATACCTACCTCGAGAGGTGACACCGTAATAATTCAATTATAATTCACAATCGTCCGTTACTTGTCAATTGAACGAAATGTTTGCTCTAAAACTGCTATTAGTTGTTGCCATTTTGGCAAGTTCTTTACACGCACAAAATACAAACGAAACGGAAGAAAGTAATGGCGTTATCAAAGAGGATACCAAAGGTGTTATAGAAGTCCCGGCTAATTGCGAGGAAGGGCAGGTGGCAGATGCAAATGGGAATTGTGTTGACACATGGGAATAGAATAAGGTAATGAAATGGCGGAACTTTTTTTATTTTATTTATATAGGGAAATTACTTTAGAAAGTAATGTTATACTTACCCTTATCTTTTATATATCTATAAAATAAATAAAAATTAATGGTTAAATATGGCCAAAACTCAAAAACGACTGGACAAATTCTGCTATTTGTTTTTAATAGTCCGATTCCTTCCGGTTTTTATGAAGAGAAGAATTGGAAAATTTGCACGGTAAAACGTAGCATTTCATTTTTCTTTATCACGCTCAAACCGTTCATAGCTGATGGCTATCGGAGTATCGTTTTTTTTTCGAGTCGTAAAGATTAATATTGTCAACACAAAAAAAATAATGCTTGTTTAGGGGATGAGAAAAGATAAATAGTCTAAAAATAAACATGGGTGTAATTTGCAAGGTTTGTCGGAACGTTGATCACGTAAATGTAATCAATTTGGAAACATTACTTTCGAATTACAAGAAAAATAAAAAAAGTAACATAATTTATAATCAAAATTAGCTGTTTGAGTGGGACTTGCTTTATTCGATGATATTAGATTAGGTTGGGTTAGGCTGCGTTAAGGGATTTGCCCAAAAGAGAAAACACGAGGTCTGGGAGACAAAAGTTTTAGAATCTCTGCTTTAGCCGAATAAATTGTAACATTTACCCTGTAAAGTTTAAGATCGCATGCGGTCATTGTTCTGGACTGTATGAATCAATCAAAAACTTTGGAGTCAAAGAAAGAATTTTTTTCAATTTTTACAAAATATGAGCCCCATTGATAAATAGTAACACAAAGTCATAGATAAATACAACTCAATTGCTAGATTAAATCCAGTTAAACTTCGATAAGTCGAATTTTTGATAAGTCGATAATAGCATCAAACATGAGAGACACGTGTAATTGTTAGTTGATAAATCGAACTCTCGATTTTCTGTACCAATATTCAGTGGCGGATTTACACATTTGCCGCCCGCAGGCTATTTAAAATTTGCCGCCCCTACTGACACCTGCACTTCTAAACCCTAATTCACAATCAATTTTTTGTCAATTAAATTGCAACTTTATGATTGTATTATATTTTTATCAGACTAATCAGCAAATATTGATACGAATTCATTGATTAGGATTAAAAATGTAAGAATGTTAAGAAAAACTTTCGTTGAATGGATATTTACAGCATTTATTCATTACAATATTATCATTATTGTTTTTTTTTATTATCAGCATTCTAAGAAATGTATAATATTTATGAAATTCTCTGCAACAATATGCAATTTTTCACGTGTAAATTTATTAAAATTTTATTCTACACCCAAAACAGGTTGTTAATATCATTAGAAATATCAAAAGAAAAGTATTAATTTTCCATATATATATCTGTATAATATTTGTTATTGTTTTTGTTAAGCAATTTTTTTCGGATCCCATTTCTCTTCGAATAGATATATTTATGTGGTGAAACATATTACACATCAATTGAATAGTGTGGGTGGACCTAAAGAAAAAATTATGGCAATAATTAATTTAAAAACTAGGTAAAAATACTAAATTTAAAATGTAATACTTAAACGCTATTGAAATATTTTAAAAATTCAAAATCACAATAGTATATTTTATAAATAAGCGTTTATTTAGTAATTTTTCATATACAGACGTTAGTGTATTCAGTATACTGTATAAGCACTAAAATATTGTAATTTTTGTTGATTTTTTGAGCCTCGTTTTTTTCCGTGTATAAGAAAATAAATTTTTTTTATTTCTGTAAGACAAAAAAAATTATTGAGCAAAGTTTGCGCCCCCTAAAATCTGCCGCCCTGGGCTCTAGCCTATTCAGCCTGCTGGTAAATCCGCTACTGATAATATTGAATATTTTGATAACTGGAACATAATATTTGGCGCCAATTTCGATAAATCGAATTGTCTGGGGGAATCCTTTAATAATGTACGATTTTAAGGTATCATTATAACAGCGGTACTATACAATTAAACAGTGGGGCGTTTCTTTTGACCAAAAATTAAATTTTTAAATTTTATCAAAAAGTGGAAAGTGGTGCACTGAAAAAAGATATAACCATATATGTCCTTGTATTTGCTGCGTACAAATGCTGCTTTACAAAAAATAAGCGCATTCATATTTTATGTACATTCATGTATTATTCAGTACATGGAAGTTCTTTTTTGCCACATGGTGGTTCGAGTTATATTACTTTTAAACTATAATAACCGGTAAATATGACTGTATAACTTCCCAAAACACCTTTTTTCATTTATAAAACGCAGTGCATATTAGCGATAGACTTTAGGAAATAACGAAATTTCAGAATGAACACGAAACGTCAAAACGGTTGACATAAGCGGTTGAAAGAATTTTTTTTCAGTTAAATTATTTCCATGTCAATTTTAAACAGCAGTTGTCTGTTTTCCGGCATACATCGCCAATGACGTATTTCGTAAATAACAGCACATACTTGTGTTTTTATGGTTCTTCTTTTTCTTATACATTAAAACGACTAAAAGAGATATTAATTTTGCTTTATCGTCTATTACATACACATGCAATCTTATTTTTTATGGAGTATATCCACATATGTATTCTTATTGCCTAAGAACTGTAGAAAACATTTATTGTGTTGATATAACCGATTAAAATTATGTACCTATAGGTTTTAGACAGCTTATCGTATGGGTAACATAACGGTGGAATTTACTGTTATCAGATTCTTTCGTTTACTCTTTCTTATAAAACTACAAACAAAGAGTCTCAGAAATACTAACGTAATATTCATGACCAGTGAAATGGTTACAAATACTATAAAGGTGTTATTAGTGACTGTTGCTATTGGATTTTTGCAAATTATATTACAAGTGAAAAATGTGAAAGGGCTTAATGAAGAGGTAGCAAGGTTAAAATCATTTAATATCTCTGATAGCGGACGAACTGTGGTAAATGTACCACCTAATTGTAAAGAGGGTCAAGTTGTAGACGCAAATGGTAATTGCACTGACCAATGGTATAGGTAAATAGATAGAAGGTAAAGTTCAATAAAAGATATTATAAGTAAATAAGTACATAACCTTTTATTAACTTAAAACGATGTATGTACGTTGTGGCATTTATAATGAATGACTAAAAAACCATGGCTTCCAGACACAAAATACAACAAAAAAAATACCGGCCAAGTGCGAGTCGAACTCGCGCACCGAGGGTTCCGTACAAACCTGTATATATGTGATGTAACTAAAACTTTAAGGTTTTCGGAATTTTTCCTTTACTTATATGTGCTATAAAACATTGCTTCATGCCAAATTTCAAGATTATAAATCGACTGGAAGTACCCTTTAGGTTTTGATTCCCTTGCGAGTAGTTGCGAGTTTGAAAATATGCGACTTAAATTGCTGTTTCTTTTTATTGCGTTGACATAGAAGTTTGATTTTGTTACAGCTTAAAGGTTTTACAGACCTGAGAATTTGATATGAATTTCAATTTAATACCTCTACGCGTTCATGAGGAAAGGGGTAGTAACTTTAAAATTATTAAAAATATTTTTATTATATGATGTAACTAAAAATTTACGGTTTTCGCAATTTTTCCTTTATCTGTGCTACCGTATAAGACGTTGCTTCGTACCAAATTTCAAGATTCTGAGTTCACGGGAAGTACCCTGTAGGTTTTGATTCGAAAA
Source organism: Agrilus mali (assembly GCA_029378335.1). Classification (NCBI taxonomy): domain Eukaryota; kingdom Metazoa; phylum Arthropoda; class Insecta; order Coleoptera; family Buprestidae; genus Agrilus; species Agrilus mali. Next base: position 3,354,604 of record CM055657.1, on the reverse strand, counting down.
TTTGCGGAAATTTGCGGCATAAACGGCTGTATCTTTTGATTGCGTTGGCTTAGAAGTTTGATTTTTTCACAGCTCCAAGGGACAATAGACCTGAGTATTTGGTATAAATTTTAGCTTGATACCTCCACGCGTTCCTGAGAAAAAGGATCTTGACCGACGGACAACGGAGTGATCCTATAAGGGTTCCGCTTTTTCCTTTTGAGGTGCGGAACCCTAAAAAGTGTAGATACTAAAAGTCTCATAAAATGTACTTGGTGGTATAAAACAATTTTTTAAATCATATAATTGACAGATTTTTTAGTCATGTCTGTTAGGATTCTAGCAATATTTTCATTATTGTTTTCTCCGTGTAGTAAAATTTGGTTTGACTGCGTACGTTGGTTTCTCGTAACGTTGGTTTTTAGGGCTTGTTGGCACTCGTCTCAAAGTTTCGTCGACACGAGTGGTTGGCATCTTTAGGAGTTCTGTTTTGATTTGTGATTCAGCGCCGCCAACAAGCCCAAAAATCAACGTTACGATGGGCACCGGCCGCGAAAGCCTCACTCAATTTAACGTTGGTTTCTGTTGTCTGTAACTAAAATTGTAATAATTATGATGTTCTTATGTACGATTTTGGTCGTTTTAGTGACAATTGCGTTCATTAACACGAACCCTGTTGTTATAAAAAAACGTGAAGTCCATACTTACGACGACTGGTTTGGTCAGGTATTCTCTACAGAAGCTCATGCTGAAGCAAATGTGGTAAAAGTGCCGTGCAGAAATAACAGGGTAAAAATTGCAAGAAAATGTCGTAGGCTGTTCTAAATCATGGTGAGTGAACTAATTATGTATGTAGGTATGCAGTTCAGATCAATATGAAAAAATAATTTGAATGTTTTGTACCTAATAAGTGTCAAAATTGTGACATTTTATGAATAACATATAACATATAAAAAAAGTATATGACGTTTTGATGAACAAAAGTGCGTAACCATTGAATGTAACCAATTAAAGTAAAAAAGGTCGAAACGTCGTAGTGAATATAGTTGATTGTTTCTTAAATTTTTGATCGAATGCTTTCAATTCAATTCAATTCAATTGTGACTTCTTAGACAAGTGAATATTTTTTTAAAATGCACATTTCCTTAATTAAATTAAAATCCACAACAAAGTGTTGCCAGTAAATGTTTATATTAAGTAAAATAAAAATATTTTATGTAAGGATCTTATTCTCATTCAAAGAAATCAAGAATGACAACAAATGCCGACAAAACTTGAGTGTTCAAACATTTAATCATTAGGGCTCCTATTACGTACGAATACTCGTTTATAGGCGTTTAGAATTGGTCGCAATCCAAAATATTATTGTCCAATTTATTAAAACTTTGGCAGCCATATGCAAAGAATCGCATTCGGTTGGCGATCCATCCGTATATCGCCTTTTGTGGTCGATTTACATTCAAGAGGTCGCAGTACCATCTCCTAAGGTGAAATTTGCTTCTAAATATACAAAATATTTTTCATTTGAGATCAGTGGACGAGAATTAACTAACAAGATGTGCTTCGAATTATATGAATTTTTTTTCTGGCGAAATCTTTCCGTTTGGTGAATGATATTCCGAAATTGCCTGTTGCGTGCTAATGAGAACAATAAATTAAGTGAGGATTTTAGCTGTTTTGAACGTCCCAACACCAAGAAATTCTTTAAAATAAAGTAAAGCCGTTAATCAAGTTTATTACCTTTTTATAAGTCATTATCATCGGTTTGAAGTATGTATTTATTACTGAATTAAAAATAAAACAATTTCGCAGTAAACTGCATACAAAATTGCACAATTCTTTTATTTTTATCTATATTCAGACAAATTTATGACATATAAACGTCAAAGGAATAAGTAATTGATTGTATTTTCTTACAACTGTCATCGGAAATGCGGATTCACTTTCTATTATCATGCATTTATTAATAAATTCATAAAGTAGGGTTTTTTTTTTATTAACAAAAATAGGACTTTAAATTCATAGATAAGATTGCGAGGTTCCAGGAAATCGATGATAATAATTTATAACTACACATTTTATTACATAGTTTAAGTTTTTGTTTTGTTAAGTTTATCTTTAAAATGTATTGGCGCTTCTTAATTAATTATTGTCGCATTCTATAAAGTTACAATGTCCTGAAATATAAATTATCATAAATCGATAAAATAATTAAGATAAAGACTGAAATATCAATGACTTCCCAAAACTCAGCTGCGAAATACGAAGTTTAAACAAATTTACAAAATGGAAACGTTTCAACAAATTATTATTTCTTTATAGGTTTAGGTAGTTAACACAAAACTAATTAACATTTGATATTACACCCCTCAAACGATTTGTCACTGTTTCGTCAGTTAAACCAGAAATTCCTGTTTCGTCACCTAATGCCTACCTGAAAGAAACTGTTAGGTATCTACCTCGAAATTACTACTCAGATAAATTATTACACGGAGAAAACAATCATGAAAATATTGCTAGAATTCTAGCAAACATGACTAAAAAATCTGTCAATTATATGGACGACCAGACGCTCAAGGAGATTTTACTAGAAATGTCTACGTAGTCAATCTACGTTCGGTGTTGAGACTGAATTCTAGTAAAATTGACTTGATTAGAAAACATTTTTTACACTTCTTATCACTAATTTTATTAAACTATTCTCATTCTAGTATTTTTTTCTTCGACACGACACGATAAAATAATCGAGAGGTAGAGAAAAAAAGTCTAGACTTATTTAGCTTGATTATTCTAATACTAATTATTAGAAAGAATGAAAAATTGTTTTATACTACCAAGTACATTTTATGAGAATTCTAGTATTATTTACTAGAAAAATTGTGCTTTACTCATCAAGTAATAAAATCATGATTATTTTTCTCTGTATGTATTTGATTAGTCTTCCTTCACACGTATTCCAGGCTAAGGACTAGCAAAAAGACGTAAACGTTAATTACAGCGAACATTTCATACCACAACCTAACCGAACTTTACCTTTCGGTGGTACATGCTAAATAATCAACTTTACCCAATGATTACGGGGGGATGGTTGGACTATAACGAAAAGCTAGATGACCCAAAACAAGAACAAAAAGGGTTCAGATAAATTTTTAAAATTTAAGGTGCCAACCCTCGAAATATGCACAAAATATAAATTTATTAGAATCATAGTAAATAATTAAATACAAACTTTTCACGAACAGGTTGGTACCCACCTCAACCCCAACATAAATATCACTGTTGTTACTGTGTTCAATTTTTGTACTGCAACTAAGAGATTCGATGCAGACATTGGGTTTTAATTAAATTCCTCTGAAGAAACGTTGTTTTAAACCACTTTGTTGCAAAACAGCTCGCAAGTTCTAAACGAAAGGTACCTACGTTAGCATCGTTCGTTACTTTGTGTCGGAATGAGTCTAGTAGGTAAATAGAAATAAATCATTTGGTACGAATGGTCAGCTTGAAAAACGACGCAAAACACAGCTGGAAAATAGCACCTCTGCTGTAATAAAGATAACAATTTTAAACATCGTTAAAACACCATAAAGCGGCTACATTTTATAAACAGAAGGTAAACAGTTAAACGCGAAATTGTACCTTTTGTACCAACTGAGCTTAATTAATTTTTATGAGACAGGGGTAGGTAAAGGTAGTTTAAAATATCATGAGTTATATCGTTGTGTTCATTAGATTCTAAAGAACCTCTAGGTACGTTTAGTTTTATTATGATTCTCTGCGTCCATACACAATCTCAATTCTAGTATCAGAAAGCAGTTACGATTAAGTCATCAAAATTATTGATTTTATTGATTGGGTTTCAGGTTAGGTTAGATTATGGGGGTACACGGAGAAAAATAATCATGATTTTATTACTTAATAAGTCATGCAAAATTTTTCTAGTAAATAATAATTACGAGAATCTCATAAAATGTACTAGGTGGTATAAAACAATTTTTCATTCTTTCTAATAATTAAGTAGTTTTAGAATAATCAAGCTAAATAAGTCTAGACTTTTTTTCTCTAGCTCTCGATTATTTTATCGTGTCGTAAAGAAAAAAATACTAAAATGAGAATAGTTTAGTAAAATTAGTGATAAGAAGTGTAAAAAAATGTTTTCTAATCAAGTCAATTTAAGTAGAATTCAGTCTCAACACCGAACGTAGATTGACTAGACATTTCTAGTAAAATCTCCTTGAGCGTCTGGTCGTCCATATAATTGACAGATTTTTTAGTCATGTTTGCTAGAATTCTAGCAATATTTTCATGATTGTTTTCTTCGTGTAGTTAATGTTTATTTTATATCTACTCTAGAAATTTAAATAAAATAAATATTTATTATGTATTAATGTTTGAATTCAAATTTAATAGATAATGATAATAACTGACCTCGTTGTATTTCAAAATCTCATGAGCGAACGTTGCGGTTGTATCTTGGTACTCATTAGATTCTGAAGTACCTCTACTTTTATTTTGTTATGAGTGTTAGTGCCCATACAGAAGCTCAACTTGAATATCAACTAGCGGTGACTGTAGGGTCATGTAAAATATTGTTTTTATTGATTTAATAAAAATTAAAAATTTAGTTACGCCTTTGGGGTTCAGGTTAGGTTAGGTTAGGTCACAGAGGTAGTTAATGTTCATTTTATACTCTAGACCAGGGGTTCCCAACCTTTTTGTACTTTAGAGCACATTCTAAAATATCAAACTCCTTCCATAATTTATTTTCTTATATTCATAATTTGTAAATAAATAATAAACAAAAATGTTTCAAAATAATAAATTATTATTCAAATTTCATACACACGGAGTAAAGTTTTTGCAAAACTTAAACAAATACAAAGAAAACATTTTATAAAAAATATAATATCAACATATACAATAAAAATAATTCACATTTTTAATTAATGTTTATGAAAAAATTCTGTCTCTGCCGAATAGTGGCGGGCACATACGAACGAGGTTGGGAACCTCTGCTCTAGACAATTAAAAAATTAATTGTTAATGTAGTGAGGTTTTTTCTGAATTAAATTAAATAAAGTAAAATCACAAAGAAGCTCACATGTAAAATAGGTTATTATGTGTATTATGTACATTTGTGTTTGTATTCAAATTTAAAAGATAATGATATCAACTGACCTCGTGGTATTTTTGTTTGCCATTAAAAATGGTGGTATTCAGTTAGCAGCTTGAGTTAAATGATACGAATGTCAGTGGGTTAAAGAACTAGTTTTATACGATGATTCCAGACTATGGTTTTGTTTACTATTAGTATAATTTCAAGCGTAATTATTATTGTAGCGTATAAAATTTTGTGAAAATTATTTAAATTTATTAGTGGAGTGATACGGAAATAAGTGAACGATGAATCTTTATATTATTTACGTTGTAATTTTTGCATTGTTCTTGTACGCCATGGCAGAAGGAACTGAAAGTGGAACAACTAATCAGGCCAATATTATCAAAGTTGGTTGCAGAAAGGGGACAATATATTTCAGGGGGCGGTGTCGGAAGGTGTATATGTAGGCATAAGGTAAATTTTGATTTGTGTTTTGCAATATTACGTAAGTAGGTATAACTCCATCAGTTTAATTTGGGCGGTTTTCAATTGTAAAGCGTTTGCTTTATTATTTATTACTAGCAAAATAAGAAAACTAAAAATATAGTTGCAGTTAAGGAACACTGCAGGTACTTACATATAATGTATCTTAAGTTTGTACAGTTTGCCTGCTTAGTGCTTCATAAATTTCTTTAAATTACAGTTGTTGTAGCGTAATTGTAAAGTACTTGTAGTGTTACTTACCTGTGACTAGTCAAGGAAGTCGAGTGTTCCCTTCTCTGTCTTAATTAAGGAAAGTATATGGACTAATCTAAGTAAAATTGAAAGTGGCCCCTGAGATTGCAAACTAGCGCTTATAATCACTGTCATAAATAAAAGGGTGTATTGTTGTGCTTCACGTTGAAAACGCCGTCAGGGCTGCCTCCTATTTTTGGAGATTTTCTACTATTCTTTCACAGTGGCGTAGTGATAAGAGATTTATTTTAACAATAACATTATTTAAGGAGGTAAACAAGTAATGTTACAACTTTCTGCACAATGTTTATGTAGGTATATCTAAAATTTTGGTTACACCATCTTCAAGTTGATGGACTATTAGAAGTATATGAGTTAGTAGAATACATTCAATTATGAAACTTGGGCTCATTTGGTTATTGTTTATGCCGCTTCTTTTAAAAATATTTTCAAGTTCGATTTACATCCGGTTATACCGGAAGTCGATACCAACTTTGTTATTTTAAATGGAATGGTATATTTTTCACGCTGAATTCGAATAAAACGTGTAATTCTAAGGTAAGTTTGATAACTAACTTGTACACCTATGACGATCGGTTTCTGAGTTAATTTAATTTATAGAAAAAAAAAAATCGCTACCGCAACCCAAATTATAAAAAATCATAACTTTCACACAAAACGACTCAGACTGTTGAAATTTTTACTAATAATAGCTAAATATTAGTGCTAACGCCTTGACAAAATTGAAATAAATAATTTATACAGGGCGTTCTAAATAAAATTATAACATTTAAAAACTTGAAACACGAATAACTTCGTTTTTAGGGTTCCGCACCTCAAAAGGAAGAAAGAAGAAGAAACTTGGGTGTTTCATTCCCACCAATATTTATAATATTGGTGGGCGGGCTGTCCCCCCCGGCCTACACTCTTGTGGTGTGGGGGAAGAAAGATGAGGCGGACGAAATGAAGACAGAAGAGAGGTGAAAGACTATCTGTGGAATATTACTACCCCAGCATTTGCCTAAATGATTCAAGGAAACCACAGAAAAACTTGGACCAGAGTAGCCGGCCCCGGAATCGAACCGGTGACCTCCCGAATGCTAAGCAATGATCTAGACCACTAGACCATGCCGCTCGGTCCTCAAAAGGAAAAAGCGGAACCCTTATAGGATCACTTCGTTGTCCGTCCGTCCGTCCGTCTGTCAAGACCCTTTTTCTCAGGAACGCGTGGAAGTATCAAGCTAAAATTTATACCAAATACTCAGGTCTATTGTCCCTTAGAGCTGTGAAAAAATCAAACTTCTAAGCCAACGCAATCAAAAGAAACAGCCGTTTATGCCGCAAATTTCCGCAAATTTTCGAATCAAAACCTACAGGGTACTTCCCGTGAACACAGAATCTTGAAATTTGGTACAAAGCAACGTCTTATAGCACAGATAAAGGAAAAATTGCGAAAATCGTAAATTTTTAGTTACATCATATAATAAAAATATTTTTAATAATTTTAAAGTTACTACCCCTTTCCTCATGAACGCGTACAGGTATTAAATTGAAATTCATATCAAATACTCAGGTCTATAATACCTTTAAGCTGTAACAAAATAAAACTTCTATGTCAACGCAATCAAAAGAAACAGCAATTTAGGCCGCATATTTTCAAACTTGCAACTACTCGCAAGGGAATCAAAACCTAAAGGGTACTTCAAGTCGATTTAGAATCTTGAAATTTTGCATGAAGCAATGTTTTACAGCACATATAAAGGAAAAATTTCGAAAACCTTAAATTTCTGGTTACATCACATATATACAGGTTTCTACGGAACCCTCGGTGCGCGAGTTCGACTCGCACTTGGCCGGTATTTTTTTTTTTTAAGTGGCGCCTACCATATTTTATTTTTTTAATCGATTCCATACACGTTTTATTCGAATTCAGCGTAAAAAATATACCATTCCATTTAAAATAACAAAGTTGGTGTCGACTTCCGGTATAACCGGATGTAAATCAAACTTGTAAATATTTTTAAAAGAAGCGCATAAACAATAACCAAATGAGCCCAAGTTTCAGAATTGAATTCCTTTTACTAATTCATATACTTCTAATAGCCCATCAACTTGAAAAACCCTGTATATAATAGATGTGTGTATATAGGTATAGCAAGTTATAGGTGAGATTACAAAGACTATCACAATTGTACGAATTCTTCATTAATTGAGAAATGATACTTTCTACAATAAGAATGTGCAAAGGAAGGATGTCTCAGGAAATTTAGCACAATTGTATAAGAAATACCTACTTAAAAAATCATAATCGGGAAAATGCGGCCCCTTATAATAACATAATAGTATTTCTTAACTTATTGTTAGTGTCAGCAGTAGCAATAGTGATAGTCTTAGTGATAATTAGGTTGAGTTTAATTAAATTTTTGGTAAACTGTTTTACTAATGCAAGTTCTAAACCTGGAAAAAGTAAGAACTAAAATTATAGGTAAACTATTTATTTATTTATTTTTTTATTTAATTATTTATGATTTAAGCAGGCAACACGCCTATGTATGTATCCTTAGAAACTTCTGTTAAGATGAAGGTGATATTTTAAAGCTCCACCCAAATGCGGTAGTACCTTTATGTTCTCTTTCTACCCTTAACATGATTTCTAGAAATTACAATTTTTGGGCGTAGATATCTACTAGATTAATAATTCATGACGAGGGTTGTTTTATAATCGATTTTACATAGATTAGTAGGAACGAACCCTTTATAACTTCAAACCGGTAACATTAAACTTAAGGAAGTACCTACGTATATGTAAGTTCTATAAATATTTACAGAATAACCATTAAAACTTCTTTTATGTGGTACGCCAAATCTACACGAAGAAAACAATCATGAAAATATTGCTAGAATTCTAGCAAACGTGACTAAAAAATCTGTCAATTATATGGACGACCAGACGCTCAAGGAGATTTTACTAGAAATGCCTACGTAGTCAATCTACGTTCGGTGTTGAGACTGAATTCTAGTAAAATTTACTTGATTAGAAAACATTTTTTACACTTCTTATCACTAATGTTACTAAACTATTCTCATTCTAGTATTTTTTTCTTTACGACACGATAAAATAATCGAGAGGTAGAGAAAAAAAGTCTAGACTTATTTAACTTGATTATTCTAATAGATAGTAATTATTAGAAAGAATGAAAAATTGTTTTATACCAACCACCAAGTACATTTTATGAGAATTCTAGTATTATTTGCTAGAATAATTTTGCTTCACTCATCAAGTAATAAAATCATGATTATTTTTCTCCGTGTAGTCTTTCAAAAAACATTTACCGTAATTTGATAAATATTTTAAAAACGAAACCTATGCCAACAGAGGCGTCATTATCATCTTCGTCAGCGTAATGCGCATGATACGCGTGTATGTGAATGAGGTCTAATGTTTGAAAAATTACCTGCTTATCTAAAATGCTAAAACAAACACGTGGTGACTCGCTGACCCGTTGGGGTCTGCAGCCTTTGATTAAAGAGCAAGTTGCTGTAACTAACAAAATAAGAATATAAAAAGGTGGTTTTCTTCATAAAATAATGCGATTTGGATTTTCAACAGTTAAATAAAATCGAGTCCTTAATCATCATATGTATATACAGGGTGTTCTGAAAATGATGTAGGAAAGTGATATCACCGGAAAGAGCAGACCGAGACGAACATAAAATTACAATATTTTTTTAAATCCGAGGTTAATTGTAATAAATATAATTGCGATAAATAAATTTTTTGGAATATTGTTTTGACATATTACAGAATATTTATATAAAATTAAGAGTTGGAATGAATGGAGAACGGATAAAGCTATCATTATCATGGTTGCTGTTTTTGATGACATCAATATTTGTGTAAATAACGTTTACAACAAACAATATGTGTCATTGTCTATATATGTCCAATATTTGCTACGTATCTAAATTCTGGAGCAATTTATCTTTTAAATGTTGTTTTTTTGCCACACCCGTAAAAATAAATAATAATAAAAGGATGTGTCAATACTTTGAAAAATAAAAATACCTTATGAACTGTTTGTTTAAAGATTATTAATCAGTTTGGTTGGTACTTTAATTTTTGAAAGGAAATTGCATTTTATTATGCCTTTATCTTTATGAATTAAATTATGTATTATTATTTACTAGAATAAATTCCAGTAGGTATTTTCAACAAAATATTATTTCTTGTGTAATATTTTAAAAATTTACTAATCTAAATTTTTAATTTTATTCAAAAACACTTCAGTTTGCTGTAATATTTAATAATACGTAATTCATTATAATTGCATTGTTTATGTCTAATTGTAAGTAAATTATGCAAGGCCAAGCTCATCATTTTCGTTTTATTTATGATTTTCTTATGCATTTATTAATGTAGGATATTTACGATTCTGTTCTAATCTTGAGGACACAAGTTTTTTAAAACCTCTAGTTGAAAAACAGCTTATATTTAAAGCCTGAATTTACGCTAGTTGTGCATTAATTAAATACTAGTTATTTCGCTGACGAACGACGAACGAACAAAATGTTTAAAGGTTTTTTCATCCTTTTTTTTATAGTAATTATGCTTCAATTAGCTTTATTACAAACTAGTTTTGTTTGTTCCAACGAAAATAACAGCAGTGTAAGAATGATGTCTGTGCTTGTTTTTCCCTGTACCAAACCTTCCGTTTTTGTTAACGGTAGATGTGTGGAGGAATATTAAAATATACTTTTATAATATGCAGGTCAGTGTATTATCTTACTAAAAACTTGGAAGTAGAGGTAGTTCAATATCATTTAAACCATCATGCACGGAGAAAAATAATCATGATTATATTACTTGATGAGTCAAGCAAAATTTTTCTAGTAAATAATACTAGAATTCTCATAAAATGTACTTGGTGGTATAAAACAATTTTTCATTCTTTCTAATAATTAGTATTAGTATAATCAAGCTAAATAAGTCTAGACTTTTTTCTCTACCTCTCGATTATTTTATCGTGTCGTAAAGAAAAAAAATACTAGAATGAGAATAGTTTAGTAAAATTAGTGATAAGAAGTGTAAAAAATGTTTTCTAATCAAGTCAATTTTACTAGAATTCAGTCTCAACACCGAACGTAGATTGACTACGTAGACATTTCTAGTAAAATCTCCTTGAGCGTCTGGTCGTCCATATAATTGACAGATTTTTTAGTCATGTTTCTAGAATTTAGCAATATTTTCATATTGTTTTCTTCGTGTAAGGTAAATCTGTCATTGCGAAGGTTTTTCTAAAACATTTACGATTTTTTCAGTATCTTATTTTGTTCATTTGATTTGTTGTTAAAGTGATATTCAAAATCGACAGTTTTATTACAATTGACATGTAAGTTAATTAGTTAATTCAGGACCGGACTATTAAAAAATATGTTATTCTATTTTAATCTTATTGCTATTTATTTTTTGTTCCATTTTGTAATAATTTGTTTATCGATAATTCGTTTAGTCTCTGTTATGGAAAGGGGGGTTATTTCAGGGTCTATTATATCTGTGGCACCTTTTGTTTGGTAATTCGTCCACTCTATCGTTGCCGTGAATGCCTGAGCCAGATGGAATCCAAGCTAAGTTAATTTCTTTGCCTTGGTCATCAGTTATTAATAATTCGTTCACAATTGTATTTGTTGGTTGACTTCTAAAGGGTTTTGAAGGAGCATTAGTACATTCAGAGAGTATGTTAGAATTAACGAAGATTCTATTTTATTTGTTCAATGTTTCTTCCTATGATATAAGCCCACAGGGAAATACTAAGTAGGTACCTATGTTATTGGTGGTTTGAAATATTTTTCTGTTTCGTCCAATATTAAAGCACCTACTGCTCTTTTTTCTTTAGTCTTAAAACCGTCAGAGATTTTTTTTTAATCTGATACTGGTTACCAAAATCTGTAGATATCTTATATACCTACTTATAGGAAGGTTCAGGATTTGCATTAGTTGTTTTCAATTTATTGCAACGTTGCGATTTTGATTGAAAAATTGGCTCATTGAACCAATAAAAGCACTTGCATTCGTTGTATGTAAATAGATAAGTGCAGTAGACTTTATTTACACCAAGAAGGAGCTTTAATCGTTGGTAATTGATTGGGCAATTTTTCGATGAAATTGCATACTGACAATAAGTAACTGTGCCACTCATCAAGCAATGACAATCACTTTAATTTTCATTCTCTGTCACATGGTGTATATAATGAATAAAACAAACCAATACGCAAAATCCACAAAACTTTTAGAAACCTAATAAACACCCAAGGTGCCATTCTCAGTTAGAGACTAAATTGATCTTAAAACTACACCTTATTAAATATGTAGTTATGATCCCTCTCTAAGAAATTCGGTTTAACTGCGGCAGTTCACGCCCTGGTATATAGCTTACAATGTCTTTTTAAATAGAATCAGAAGAAAAAAATAGAAGTTTACAATATAAAATGCAAAAATTGCGATTCAGTTGTAGGGCGACCAAAGTTCGGTATAAAGAGCATTTTGCGCACCTTAGACTCAACAGATTAGAAAAATCTGGCGTAGCTTCCCGTATTTTTGAAAATAATCATAAAAAAGACTCCAGTTGTTTAATTTTAATTAGTGTAGATAATCCCTTCCTCTTAGGCGTGTACGAAAGTACTGTATGGTTACTCTAGGATGGTCTCCGGGATTACTAGTTCTTAAGATGCGCAATGGCAAAAGGTAACGCCTTACTGGCGATAGCCACAGAGATGCATTTGCATGCTTGGTTTTAAGCAGAGTACTTGTCAAGGCGTGTTCGGTGGTTGCAGACTAATTGTCTTTCTGCCCCAAATATTATTTTGGATGTTACTTCGATGTTGAAATAACTTAACACCAAAGTTTGGTTTTTTTTTTTTATTGTTTATTTTTTGTACACTATATACACTTATTTTCGTATTTACCATTCGGTATGTTTGACGTGATAATTTGGTTTTAGTTTGCCTCGACTGATAAATTAGGTTTTAATCTTTTGAGTTTCGATGCGATACTGATTTTGTAACAGTGGTATTATTTGGGTAACGCCCTATACTTAAACTTGCCCCAAGTCGTTGCTATGCACCCTTCAGGTACCCTCGCATTCCGATGTGATGACGTCATTGGTTATACCAGGCATCATTTGAACGCTTGGTACCTAGAAGGGTGCCATAAAGAGGCCCAAAATTATTTTTTGTTACAAGTGGCAAACTCGTATGAATGAATTTGTGTGAATTTGCTTAACTTAAAATAACCTAGAACTACAACGAAAAATCCAACACAAATACACAATGACATTCAAGACTAAAATACATACACAAACAAGAAAAAATATATACAATTACATTAATTTACACACCAAAAAAAAATATTGAATAATAATATTGATAAAAATAGAGATATGGGTATGTACGGGACGCAACAAGGCGTATACTAAATCGCCCGACTATTCATTTAAAAATGGTCGAAATATTTTATATAATTATTATATTTTAAAGAATATAAAAGCTGCCAATATAGTAGTTGTCAACATGCTACGATATTAACACGTTTCATTACTGAAAGGTTATCTATGTACTTATAATAATTTTGGGTACATAACAGTATCGGGAGATTCAGGTATAAACTAAATTAACGACTACCGGAGAGGAGACATCAAGCACCCCTGTCTTAAAACTAGTACATACATTTATTTGTCGTAATTTGTCGAGCGTTGTTTGTATCTTTCTTCCTCCGAATGCGTTCTCTTTCTTTCTTCTGCGCCGACTGTAAAATCCTCAGAGCTCATCTTACGAGTTATCAAGCTGTACCTACATACTGAAATTTTAAAAAATAAAGACGACCTCATGAATTTGGACAATGGTCCTATCCTTACTCGGATCTTTTCAGGTTATTAGCAAAATAATTTTTAATTTTTTTCCAACCTCAGCGGAGTTAAGTCGAAGAATTCTTCCAGGAAGTTGAGCTTGTAATTGTCGTATTGAACGACTTCACCATATAAGTTAACGTTTTGCTCTGTATTCAAGGCGATCAAATTTTTTACAAAGGTGGTTTAACGAAGTATGTATAGTGCATAGCTGTTTCTTACCGTTTGGGATTGAACGTTTGCTCCTGCTGTCCTAACCAACAAGTAGTGATCTCTCAAAAAACCTACCCCTAACAGTGACTCATCTTTAATAAATTTAATTAGTTTGTTTGTATTGGTCTTTGTAGAATTTCTTAGAGAGGGATCGTAACTGTTTAATAAGATGTAGTTTTAGGATTAATTTGGTCTCTAACTGAAAATGACGCCTTGGGTGTCAAAACGCGGTTTAGCACGGAGAAAACAATCATAAAAATATTGCTAAAATTCTAGCAAACATGTCAATTATATGGACGACCAGACGCTCAAGGAGATTTTACTAGAAATGTCTAGTCAATCTACGTTCGGTGTTGAGACTGAATTCTAGTAAAATTTACTTGATTAGAAAACATTTTTTACACTTCTTATCACTAATTTTACTAAACTATTCTCATTCTAGTATTTTTTTCTTTACGACACGATAAAATAATCGAGAGGTAGAGAGAAAAAAAGTCTAGACTTATTCAGCTTGATTATTCTAATACTAATTATTAGAAAGAATGAAAAATTGTTTTATACCAACCACCAAGTACATTTTATGAGAATTCTAGTATTATTTACTAGAAAAATTTTGCTTCGCTCATTAACTAATAAAATCATGATTATTTTTCTCCGTGAGATTTCTAAAGGTTTTGTGGGATTTTGGGTGTTTGTTTTTTCTATTGAGTTAATATTCCTTCAATTTTCTTATATGGTGTAATATATAAACTGAACCAAAGCCTCTAAGAGGGTTAGTTCAAATTTACCAGTACCTACTTATTAGGGTACAATAAAAATTTATCTGATATGAGTACTATAAAATAATATAATATATTGAGGTAGATAAACTGTTATTAAAAGTATTATATGGCTAATAAATTTGTTTGCATTGTTATTGGTAGCCACAGCAAACTCGTTTGAACTAGAAAAATCGGGGATTATCTTATCACAATTGATAATCAGAATGGTGCAAAGGTATACGTACTTACATACAAGTTAAATATCTCAATTGAATAATAGCTACATCTAAAAAACGTTGACATTTTACAAGTTTGCGTGTGTGTCATTTGTGCTTTGTGCACTTGTTATTTATAAGCTACCTAGTGCCGATCTGACCGTGAAAAATGAAATTGTTGAACATCCTTTTGATTCCTTTTCTTGTGGTGATGTTTGCGCTGGCTGGTTTTGCTCACTCCGAAGGAGACAGTCAAGCAGCATCCGAATCCAATACGCGAAACGTTATTTCAGTCCCTTGTCAAAGTGGCTACGTCCTCGTTAACGGAAAGTGCATTAAAGAATACTAATTAGAGAGTAACACCTAAACTACCTATACCTGATCGGATATACAGGTAAATTTTGTATTTTGCAAATTAACAATTCAATAATTATGTATTTATTGCAACAAATTAGAGCCTTAACAGCTAAACGTTTGAATTTTGTAGACATTTGTTGTCATTTTCTGTATTCCTTTAAATGATAATAAGGTCCTTACACAAAATATTTTGTTGTGGATTTGAAGTAAATTGTGTAAGAAAATGTGCATTTAAAAAAATATATTCACTTGACTAAGAAGTCACAAATGAATTGAATTGAATTGAAAGTATTCGATCAAAAATTTAAGAAACAATAAACTATCGTATATTCAATACGACGTTTCGACCTCTTTTATCTTTATTATTATGTACTATCAATAGTTACGTATTTTTGTCTGTTGAAACGTCGTGTGCCTAATTTGTTTTACATGTAAAAAAATATCACTTTACGACTAATATAAAATCATTAAACATTAAAACTTAGTATCGTACTTTTACTTTATTATTTTGCCTGAAGGTAGTGTCCGCCTTTTAGTGGTGACTGCGTCACGTGGTTAATCCCTGAATAAAATTATTAAATTTCCATAAAGGTAGGTTATGCAAAAGTTACGCCACTACGTCAATTTGTGTATAGTTAGGCATATATCTTCACGATCTTTTGATAAATAAGATTATTTTTATACTTTATATAGAAAAAATTAATTAAATTTCCCTATGAGTAACGTAGGCTCGAAGTGGAGAGGGGGCGGGGAAGGGGTAAACTTTACACACTGTAACCTACTCCACATAATACAAAAGAATGAAACGTTGTTTTAAAAGTTTAAATCAAACAAAATACAACAAATTATAGATCAAAAAACTCAAATTACCTATTATGAATTTTTCAGGATAAATAAAATTATTTCAAATTATAAATTGTTAAATAAAATTTTTATAAATGGTTAAAATCATCAATTCCAATGTTAAAAATAAATGATATACCTACCTACAATAAAATAATTATTCATCTGGAAACAGCCTTCGGCACTAAACTACAAAATGACAAGATTTTAACCCTTAAACACTACATTTTTTTTTTGTCTTCAAACACATAACTTTCTTATCGATCTATGCACCCCCAACGACTCGATATCGAATCCCTTTATTTCCATCAGGAATTCCGAAATACCACGACATCGCGTCGCTCTATCCTCGTTTTAGTACATTTTCGGTTATGGGAACCAAAACAGAAGTATTGGGAAGTACTGACAGAAATACTAAATTATTAAATTCGCAACTAGAGGACGTAGGTACTACTACAATATTATGGAGTCACAATACTTAAAGGCAGTGGCGGATTTACACATTTGCCGCCTGTAGGCTATTCAAAATTTGCCTCCCCTACTGACACCTGCAATTCTATTCTTAACCTAATTCACAATCAATTTTTTGTCAATGAAATTGCAACTTTATGATTGTATTATATTTTGATCAAACTAATCAACAAATATTGATACGAATTCATTACGATTAAAAATGTAAGAATGTTAAGAAGAACTTTCGTTGAATGGATATTTACAGCTTTTATTCATTACAATATTATCATTATTGTTTTTTTTAATTATCATCATTCTAAGAAATGTATAATATTTATGAAATTTTGTGCAACAATATGCAATTTGTTACGTGTAAATTAATTAAATTTTTATTCTACATTCAAACAGGTTGGTAATATTATCAGAAATATCAATAGAAAAGTATTAATTTTCCACATATATATCTATATAATATTTGTTATTGTTTTTTTAAGCAATTTTTTTCGGATTCCATTTCTCTTCGAAAAAGATATATTTAAGTGGTGAAACATATTACACATTAATTGAATAGTGTGGGTGGACCTAAAGAAAAAATTATGGCAATAATTAATTTAAAAACTAGGTAAAATACTAAATTTAAAATGTAATACTTAAACGCTATTGGAATATTTTAAAAATTCAAAATCACAATAGTATATTTTATAAATACGCCTTTAGTAATTTTTCATATACTTACAGACGTTAGTGTATTCAGTATACTGTATAGCACCAAAATATTATAATTTTTGTTGATTTTTTCAGCCTTGTTTTTTTCCGTGTATAAGATAATATTTTTTTTTATTTCTGTAGGACAAAAAAAATTTTGAGCAAAGTTTGCCACCCTAGGCTCCCTATTCAGCCTTCTGGTAGGTACTACAATACTATGGAGTCACAATACTTAAAGATTTGATCAAATCAATTCAATAATTTATGTATGTATTTATTTTTTACCTGTAAGTAGTACCTATATATTGTAGGTACTCGGTGGCGCTACTAATACCGATACCATGACTCGTTCCAGGATTAAATTTGTTGTGGCGCAACTTACATAGGTACCACTTTTAATAATTTTAATTGAAACCTGGTAGAGAACCACCAACTTGATATTTTCATGAATAATTCAGTACTTAATTGCCATTGCACAATGATGATAATAATGGAAATAACCAAGTTACTAATAAATTCCGTCATGTGCCAAAAGCAAAGATTTATATATTTTTTTACGCATGTATTTGTATATTAGTACCTTTCATATCGATGCCAAGATTTACCGTTATCTTATCGCTTCTTTTATTGATTTTAGTCATTTAGCTAGCCGCTATGAATAATCGGTTCATAAACCGTCAGAAACTCACTCGGTTAGCGTGCAAAATTGTAATCCTACATAGACAATAATAATTAAGAAAACTAGTATTTATTTCAAATCACCTAATTTCGATACTAGTTATTTAATTATAATTCGTTTTATCTTAATTTCTTTATGACATGAAATTGTTTGCTTCGTTTGCTTTAATTATTTTCGGAGTTGTATTTTTCAATGAGTGCGATGTAGTGGTTAGCAAATGGATGACGTACGCGGAATTTTTTAAAAAATACGAAATTGACGTGAACGAAATGGCCAATATCGTCTATGTGCCAGCACGACAGTGCCAATCGGGCAGTAGGATCGACAGATTGGGGATATGTCGAGAAATTTATTAATTGAAGGTACCTAGTAGCATCAATTTCATTATCTAGTATTAAATATCAGCTATAAGTATAAGGCTAACATTTAAAAATTAAGCTCATTAAATTGTGCGTTAAAATTGTTAGAAGGTTAGCAATAGGGTTAGCAACGCTAATAATTTGTTGACGTTTGGTCTACTACGGTGGCCAGATCGGTTGACCAATCCGGTAACCCAGCCCACATTTGGGTCCTGAAACACTTAGTCGATTTCCGGTCCTCTGGTGACTCACTCCAGTAATCTAAATTTTTCATCAATTAGAAGCACACGGAGAAAACAATAATGAAAATATTGCTAGAATTCTAGCAAACATGACAAAAAAACTCTGTCAATTATATGGACGACCAGACGCTCAAGGAGATTTTACTAGAAATGTCTAGTCAATCTACGTTCGGTGTTGAGACTGAATTCTAGTAAAATTGACTTGATTAGAAAACATTTTTTACACTTCTTATCACTAATTTTACTAAACTATTCTCATTCTAGTATTTTTTTCTTTACGACACGATAAAATAATCGAGAGGTAGAGAAAAAAAGTCTAGACTTATTTAGCTTGATTATTCTAATACTAATTATTAGAAAGAATGAAAAATTGTTTTATACCACAAGTACATTTTATGAGAATTCTAGTATTATTTACTGGAATAATTTTGCTTACTCATCAAGTAATAAAATCATGATTATTTTTCTCCTAAAAACACCAGACATACCTAATACCTACACAGTTGTGCGACGTTTCGGTGGTTTCGATTGGCCATCGGAATCAATCTTCTTAACTATTGAGATTTAAAGAAATTTTAACATAACAGAATTTTTAAGACACTTAATTCACTTCAACTTAAACACCAACCTTTGTTAATTAATGTTTTTCTTCTTGTGTTTACTTACACTTAGTTGTTGTGACTTCCAAGTTTCGTTACTAAAAAATCTTATTTTTTATAGGTCCTTTATACACGAGCTACCTAAGCAATAATTTTAATATTAAAATTAAACACTTCGCGAAGATGATCTCACAAGGGATACCTATTACCGCTCTAACACTATGGGTCAACCGAGTCAATCTGTGTCTGATGTAATTTCTTAAAATATATTATCAAGCAATCATGTCTTACAATTTAGATGCAAAGTTATTGGGTCATTACAACAAAGAGAGAGAATTATATTAACGTTACCACTTTTAAATGTTCTTATCCGATAACCAAAGGTCACACTTATTTCAAATGCCAATAAAATAAATAGCTTACTTTCAAATCAGAAATACTATTTTGCAGTTGATTGTTGTACCTATTATATTTGTGATTATTAGTTGGTGTTGTCAGAAATGAAAATTTTTAAAGGTTTTTCGTTTCTTTTGGTGACAATTATCCTTTTATTTCCATTAATTAGTTTTCAAATAAGTGCTAGAGCAGTGCTCCCATCCGTAATACATATTCCTTGTACGAATAATTATACTCTCGTGAAGGGGCGAAAATGCAAGACTAAATATCCAATGTAGAAAGGTTGGTGTTTAAATTGATGTGATTTTATATTAAAATTTCCTTAAACCTCAATACAATTACGACGTTTGATTCCGATGGCCAATCGAAACCATCGAAACGTCGAACAATTGTATAGGTATACAAAGTTTTTCAAGTTGATGGGCTATTAGAAGAATATGAATTAGTAGAAGGAATTCAATTCTGAAACTTGGGCTCATTTGGTTATTGTTTATGCCGCTTCTTTTAAAAATATTTTCAAGTTCGATTTACATCCGGTTATACCGGAAGTCGATACCAACTTTGCTATTTTAAATGGAATGGTATATTTTTTACGCTGAATTCGAATAAAATGTGTAATTCTAAGGTAAGTTTGATAACCAACTTGTACACCTGTGACGATCGGTTTCTGAGTTAATTTAATTTATAGAAAAAAAAATCGCTACCGCAACCGAAATTATAAAAAATCATAACTTCCACAAAATACGACTAAGACTGTTGAAATTTTTACTAGTAATAGCTAAGTATTAGTGCTAGCGCCTTGACAAAATTGAACTAAATAATTAATACAGGGCGTTCAAAATAAAATTCTAAAGTTTAAGAACGTTTTTTAAATGGCACCTACTATTTTTTATTTTTTCGATCGATTCCTTTTTTTATCCTCTTTCGATTCATATAGATACTCCCTATTGTTTTATTTGACAAAGTTTGAGTTCCTTCCAGTGGCGGTTTTACTGTAGGTGCATTTTGTTCAGTGAACCCCGTTAAAAATTGAACTAGTTACACCATATAATTTTATCCTTTTAATATTTATTATATTATTGATGATTATCGTATAATATACATCTCTTTTACCATTTCATAGTTCATAGTTACAAAACACCAACCCGTAACCCATAGAAAATATTTAAATTTTTGTTGTGTCGCTGACGACTTCACCTAACTTTTTTGGTTCAAGTTTTGATTCTGAACATATCACGAGAGCGATACTCCGTTTGATGTCCATGTGTTAAAGAGAGAGGTAGTCGGACGCGTGAAATGGAAGATAAAATACACTCAACATACAGCGTTTAGGTGCACTGCACGAGAAACCGGAATCAGCCGGAATAATGTCGTGCTACGTCGGCACGGGTACCCGACAATCTGCCAGGGTTTTGCAACTTCGGTTAGCCTGCCAGCCTGCCACCTGGTGAAAATGTCCAGTACGAATCATTTTTAAAGGCTCTGGAAGCTAGTGTTGGTAGGAACCGATAGTAAAAAAAATATGTTCAGAAGCATGTTCAGATTTCAGAGTTCGAAGTCCACTCATTGCAAATGACGCACAATTTATTGCACAATACGTGTTAATTAAAATATTACGTAAATGATGGAGTCGTGTTCGTAAAATATATTAAAGAAAATTCAAATAATTTTCAAAATCGTTTCGAAATAAAGAAAAGGGGTCCACCTCGCCCAAAACTACAGCTGACACAAGAGTGTACCTTAAAAAATAAAAAGTTCAAACGTGTGTTTAAAGTAGAACAGTATAAAAAAACTTCGTGGTTGTGTGGGTGTAATAAATTAAACGCATTATTTTGCTTTCCGTGCCTGATTTTTGCCGGTAATCCTGTTGAGTGTGTTTGCTAATTCAAAACATAGACGAATGGATTTCCTGTATAAGTAAACGTAAGATTTTTATTTATTGTGTTATTAAATGCCATAAGTATTTGTTTCTCCTAAAAATATTAAAAATCTTCGCCTGCGGTGCATTTACAACATCGTGAAATACGCTTCATGTTCTGATATTACCTACATGTTATTAACTTTGTGAACCCCCTTCGTATTCGACCACGAGCCGCCACTGGTTCCTTCTAATACTAATTCATATACTTCTAATAACCCATCAACTTGAAAAACCCTGTATATGTCTCGTGTTCTTTCTTTTGCTTGTATATTAGGAAATGTGCAAACGCTAGAAGGGTTTGCGTTGTCCTTTCCTACCCTAACCTTGTAATTTAATTCTCAATATTGCATTTTTATCTGCACATTAAACGTTTCGAGTCGTTTTTTTCTCATCAGGAATTTATTGTGAGTTTAATAATATCGGTTGCAAAACTCATACTCTATATACCTAAGGTAAATTACACAATCAAAATAACATGTCGTCATCATTATCACTATCATTATTCAAACAAACAAGTAAATATAAGCCTCATTATGTTAATTATTGTTAGTAACCTTGGTACAATTTGTGTTAAGTTAGTTAGTATCTTGTGGTATTTTGTTGGTTCGATTTAACATTACGGATTTGCGACTTTGAATTATAGCGATGTTTAAACGCGTTATAATTTTGTTGTTGTTATTAAACGCGGCGTTTTCTCAAGAAACGGAAGAAATTAACGAGTGGTCAAATGATAACAATATAGAAATAAAGTTAACTCCAAAACGTATTGTTGTAGCTCCGTGTAGACGAGGATACGTGTTTGTAGGTGGTAGCTGCAGACAGGAATATTAATGAGATTGGGATGTTCTAGTGATGTATGCAATTATTTTAAGTTTTTAATTTAGTTTTGTGATATGTACGAGCCCTAAAAATTGTATGTTTGAACACTTCGTATTGTTTCAGTTTGGAAAATTGATGCATACATTTTTATGTATTTGTCGTTATAAAATTAAAAATACTTCCATCAGACGTGAAACATTTTTACGTGTACCTAATACAATTGAAATGACGTTCTGATAAACAAAAGTTCGTTGCTAGTGGTATTTAGTATAATAAAAGCAAAAGAGGTCGAAACATCCTATCAACAATAATATAGCTCATTCTTTCTTAAATTTTTGATCGAATATCTACTTTGAGTTCAATTCAATTCAATAATTGTGACTTTTTGGTCAAGTGAATATTTTTTTAAATGCGCATTCCCTTGCACAATTTAATTCAAATCTTCAACAAAGTGTTCTCAGTATGTGGTAGTAGAGCTTTATTAAAACAAAAAGTTATGTTTACACATGGGCGTACCCAGGTAGGGGCAGGGGGGGGGGCAGCTGCCCCCCCCCTGGATATCCCGCAGAACATGTATGAACTCGCCTAATTACTAATCAAAGTGTAAACGGGGCCTTATGCTCTAACTTTTAAATAAACCGTGCAGTTAGACACTGGCAAAATGCACGTAGCAATAGTTAAAAAACCGCGCGCGACGATGGCGGACGAAGATTACCGCGTTCAAACGCTTGGCTGTATTCGGAAATCTTCGGTAGGGAGTTGCGAGCTGAGAGGTTGCGAGCGACTAGCATTTGTATTATTTGACATGTTGTTGTTTTGCAGAAGATCCTCGAATATTACTTTTAAAGTAGAAGCGATTTAAATTAAATAAAAATGCATGCTTAGTCAAATTTACTTTTATTTATTTAACTACCTATAATAGACCAAGAACCAGTGACCAATTTTAGGTGGTCATTTCAAAAGTCACGAAATTTTCCACAGTCAATCCTCTGTACCTACTGAAAATTAAAAGCCACTTATGGTAGCCCTCTGTGGCCGGGGTAGTCTACCCTAAAATTTTAAGGAGGGTAAGAAATAAGATTCATTTTAATTAAAGTATCAGTCATAAAATTTTAGGAAATTATTGTTGACACTATTTTCTCTTCATAGAATTTTTTCCAGAACATTTACATCTCTCCTAATTGTTAACAGAACACTATAAATATTTATAAAAAAAAAATCATTTTTGTCATTTCATCAGTCTTCAAATTTTAATAGGATAAAATAATTACATAAACAATAAATTATATTCAATGCCAGAACGAAATTTCATCACCAACAATCTGCCAAAGCGAAAAACATGTCCGTACGAGTGCAAGTAAGACAGAAATATAGAAACCTGCGAGTTAGAGAGAGAGCGCTGATTGGGCATGTTCGGACTTCATTGGACATAGCTTTGAAATTATACATAATGCGATAGATTTTTCTTAATATTGTTGAAATATTACTTTGGAAATATTTTTCTATTCTTTACTTTACATACCTAATGTTTCATGTAGGTGTGTTTGCGTAGTGTGTTGAGTGTGTGACAAAACAGCCGCGGACGATCCGACCTAAAAATCTGATTTGCCCCCCCCCCCCCTAGGCCAAAAGCTGGGTAAGCCCATGTGTTTACATTTCGATATACACAAAAAAGTAACATATTATATACTACAACTTACAAAAAAATTATATATTTATATTAATCAATTCCCTTCCTTTACCCTTATATTCATTTTTCCTGCGTTTTCTCTCCCCCCTTTCTACACCTCTTCTTTTTAAAATTTGCTTCAATAGGGCCAGACCACTACCATCCGCATTTATTATCCTTCCAAGTTCCTCCCTCTCATTCTTCTTCTAATACATGCTCCATTGATTCACTGTTCTCTCCACATACTCTACACAATCTCTTACCTTCTTCCATCAAAAAATTATTCTGATTACACTCATTCCCCATTCTGAATCTAGCTATTATCTCTATACTTTTTCCTTCTCTTAGATATCCTGGCACCACATCCCCTTGCCATTCTACCCATATAAACTCCCTCATACCTTTCGTGTATCTGGATTCCCAAACTTTTCTCAAATCTTCACCTCTTACTATTTCATTACATCTTTTTGCCACCATCCTACTAACATTCAATCCCTTTTCTCTCCACTCTTCCATTTGTTCTTTACTTATTGCCATTTCTGTTAAGGCTTTGCCCTTTCCACATCATATTTATTTTTTGTCCCAATCCCCAATACGTTTTTCCTCCATATCTCTTTTCTTATGTCCCCTTCCGGTAATTCTCCCAATTTTCCTTCATATTTTACAACCCTTCTTCTTGTATCTTCCACCATTTTCCCACATTTTGTTTCCCTTCTTAAAATGTAGTCTGGGGTACTTCTTTCTAATAAATTTTAATTATAAATATTTTCTACTATTCTATACTCTTTCCATCCCCATATCTCTACTCCATAAAAGACTATACTTTTTACTAACGTTTTAAAAGGTACTACCCTTCTTTCCCAGTTATTTCTGCACAATTTTTGTCCTATTCCCCATATTCTCCCCAGCAGTGCTCAGTATGTACATGTGAATATTAGGTAAAATAAAATTTTTTGTGTAGGTACTTTAAATATATCCAGAATGGCAATAAATGTGTACAAAATTCGAGTGTTCAAACATTTAGTTGTTAGTGTTCGTAACAGTATTAAAAATAGTAAGCTCCTAATAATCTGAAAGTTAAAACCGCAAAGTACATTATCTACTTCCCATTATTAGGTAGGTAGGTAACTAAAATACAGGAAAACACAAAAACCTATAAATAATAATTAATAATTTCCTATGGTGTAGAGATAAAGGATAATAAGTTGTTTATTAAAGCACCAGTTGTACTATAACAGTTCTGTCATTAAAACAAAAACGTTGGTAAAGTGTTGATAGTTAGGAGTTACCACTTTTTGGTCATAATGTTGATGTACAATTTGTTGTGTTCTATTTTGATTTGTTTAATACTTGTGGGCGATATAATTTCTACCCCAATTGCTATCCCTAAGAGGAAATGTAAAACGGGGTACAAACTTACCCGTTTTGGTAGATGCAAGCCATTTGCAAGGTTTAAGCATCATATTACAGATGGTAAGCTGACAAAAATTAAAAATAAGGAATATTATCCTCTGTGATGTTTTTGTAAATATTAGAAACAATTAATTAATTAAGAGAACTTAATAATCTTTATTTTCAGTTTTGGCGGGTTAATTTAAATAAATAAAATAAGTAGTACTATCTGCTATTAATGAAAGTGAAAATATTTGCAATCAAAATACTTTTTATTAAAATTACATGTCGTAAATAAGTAGATTACAGAATTAAATAAACATATAGTTGGTAATATAAATAACCCTTTTTATTGTACATAATGTTTATCTAATAACTTTTTCTTTTTTTTTCAGGGGCATCAGAAAACGAATTTATGTAATATCCATCTATAATTGGGATCAAATGCGCTTATTGTTTATTCATTTATTATAAATTATTACGTACCTACATCTTTAACTTACCTATGTATTAAATAAATATATTATGGGCCATTGTGTTGTGTTTGTTTTTGGTACTTCACGTTTGTTAACTGAAGCTGAAATTGTGTCATTATACAAATCGAAATGGTCATTTGTCTTATTTACATAAAATACAAAAATTATGCTTCAAAAAATATTATTTCCATTATGTATGTTTACTTATCAATTTGTAGACAAATAATATGTACGTGGTCAATTCCAGAAATACAAATAAGTATGTTCCATTGAGTATTTGTTTAGAAATCATGTCAAAAAGAACTTTTGTAAAAAATAATGACATAATGATATCAAAATGAATGTTAATCAATAAAAAGAAACTAGTGAATATACCTTCATACAGTAAATATATACAGGGTTTTTCAAGTTGATGGGCTATTAGAAGTATATGAATTAGTAGAAGGAATTCAATTCTGAAACTTGGGCTCATTTGGTTATTGTTTATGCCGCTTCTTTTAAAAATATTTTCAAGTTCGATTTACATCCGGTTATACCGGAAGTCGATACCAACTTTGTTATTTTAAATGGAATGGTACATTTTTTACGCTGAATTCGAATAAATTGTGTAATTTTGAGGTAAGTTTGATAACCAACTTGTACACCTATGACGATCGGTTTCTGAGTTAATTTAATTTATAGAAAAAAAATCGCTACCGCAACCCAAATTATGAAAAATCATAACTTCCACAAAATACGACTTAGAGTGTTGAAATTTTTACTAGTAATAGCTGAATATTAGTGCTAACGCCTTGACAAAATTGAATTAAATAATTTATACAGGGCGTTCAAAATAAAATTTTAAAATTGAAAAACTTCAAACACGAATTACTTCGTTTTTTCAAAAGGCACCTACTATTTTTTATTTTTTCAATCGATTCCTTTTTTATCCTCTTTCGATCCATATGGATACTTCCTATTTTAAGTAATAATTCAAAATTATTCCAAAATTTTCAAATAAAATAGGAAGTATCCATATGGATCGAAAGAGGATAAAAAAGAAATCGATTGAAAAAATAAAAAATAGTAGGTGCCTTTTGAAAAAACGAAGTAATTCGTGTTTGAAGTTTTTCAATTTTAAAATTTTATTTTGAACGCCCTGTATAAATTATTTAATTCAATTTTGTCAAGGCGTTAGCACTAATATTCAGCTATTACTAGTAAAAATTTCAACACTCTAAGTCGTATTTTGTGGAAGTTATGATTTTTTATAATTTGGGTTGCGGTAGCGATTTTTTTTTTATAAATTAAATTAACTCAAAAACCGATCGTCATAGGTGTACAAGTTGGTTATCAAACTTACCTCAAAATTACACAATTTATTCGAATTCAGCGTAAAAAATATACCATTCCATTTAAAATAACAAAGTTGGTATCGACTTCCGGTATGACCGGATGTAAATCGAACTTGAAAATATTTTTAAAAGAAGCGGCATAAACAATAACCAAATGAGCCCAAGTTTCAGAATTGAATTCCTTCTACTAATTCATATACTTCTAATAGCCCATCAACTTTGAAAAACCCTGTATATATACATATATATATATATATTTGAAATTATAATTAACGCAACAAAGAAGAACTTTTAGTTAAAAATATTATTCTAAAAAAACATTTAGAGAAATAATGAAAAAGTATATGTCTAATTAAATAAGGCATTAATAGCTTGGATGTCGATCAATCAACGCTTGCTCTGGCCAGTACTTGGATGGATGACCGACGGACTAACTGTAAAAAAGTGCGAAGGGCACTTTAAGCAAACAGGTGCCCAACAATAACTGAAATATCCGACAAAGTATGACTAAAGGCAAAAGAAAACCACACGGTTAAATACCAAATATCCCTAATATGAAGATGACGGTGTTTACCGATTAAAAATGTTACTCTTGATTTCTTATATCCATCTTGAAAGCAATATACTTTGTATTTTTCTTTATGTAAATGAAAAGTTAATATTAATGAATAAAAAGAACACAATTTTTGTTTGAAAATGTTTATGTAAACAAAAGATACACTATAGCTGTAGATATAAATTATAAACTAAAATTAAATTTAAATCATTCACTGCTACCTTCTGAAGAAGCTACAAAGTAGCGAAACAATTGTAAAGGTTTTAATAAATAAGTGTGGAAATTAAACAGTGTTTTTATTTACTAAAGTCATGAATTTCCATCAAGTAAATGTAGAATCTATTAATTATAAAAAAAATAGAAGATGATCACGATTAATCTGTAGACGATATACTTTGTGTATAGAAGACTTTTACAAATATTTATAAGATCGAATCGTTAGTAAAACAGAGGGAAAATATTTTAATTCAATTTAATTTTATTGACGGAAATAAGGGCAATGACGTGAAAATCTTAGAAAAGGACAGTAAGTAACGTAATTGAGGGAGAGGCCAGCTATTAGTAAGGGATGCATGCAGGTACAGACAATGGCGAAATTCTTGATAGAGCTAAGTGATAGTAAGATATTATCTATAATAATGAACAATAAAACTTAGGTTGAAAGGAAACAAAGGCATGCACAAGATATCAATTTAAAAGTTTATGGATGGATAGAATTGGCAAGTAAGTATAAAAATAAATTTTTGAATATTAAAAAGGAAGAAGAAATACATGTTTAGAAAAATACCTATACATTATTTTTTCGCCACAGCACTTTAAGACGATACGGTATCATTTACAAGCCCTTAATCACATGAATAGGACAAAACAAGTTATTTAGTATTTAATTTAATCTGAAGGGCAGTTTTATAGCGTTTTTTTAAATTGTAGTTTGTACATCTCTTTGATAACTGTAAATCAGTTAATGGCATCTAGCTCGAGTTTTTAAACAATTTATCACTTATTAGAGAATAATGATTTTCCACGTACCATTAATATGAATAACAATTTTCTAAACTGTCATTAAAATTTGCATCAGGTTGTTGTTCATCCTTTGATGAGTGTCGAATATGAAGAGAAGGTAATTTTGTATTTTTGTTGTATAACATTTTTTTTTTAAATCAGAAAGAAGCAATTAATGGACAAATAATTTTCGTATTTTAAAGGTATATTTCATTGTGTATTGTCTTCACCTGAAAAAGCCACAGTGTGGTGAAACAATCGCAGTGATCAAATAAAACTTCTTGAAACTTATTTGTGTATTTTTTCATCGTTATTATTTTCAAGGTATGATTATAATAATTTCATTATGTTCGTAATATCCAGGCAGTAGTAGACATCGTATTATAAATTTTTGCTGTTATCTTAAACAGATTTTGTCCAATTAAGGGTTTTTTCTAAAAAAATATTTTACTTAGGATATTAAACGACAAGATGTAGCCAGACTAAAATAAACGAAAACAAAAAAAAAAATTTTATGGTGTAGGAGTTTGGGAAATTACTTTATTGTTTTGTTCTGCGTCAGCCTTATTTTTTATGAAGTTTGCTTAATTTTTAATTTTCGAGAATTAATAACCCACAAATTGTTTTAAGTAACATTTTAACAACTTAGATCTCCAAAAAGACCATTTTTGCCCTTGTCTATCCTTTTTCATTCCATAAAACACCTCCGGATATAGAACTGCAGCATAATAGTGAAATTATGTCTGTGGTGGAAGTCTCGTAAATTTTAAAAGCATTAAAACCAGAAGTGCAACGCCTTGCAAATTAGAGGTTAATAATAAAAGTTAAAAGTACGCTTACAGTTTTGGATTTTGTGTTACGTAACTACCAGGATTTCGTACTGGGAATATCAGACTGGGCGTATTCCTGAGGACGTATTTCTGCATCCGACCATTTGCCAATGGCATATATGCAATTTAGAGTAATTATCCACTTTAGTTTAGTTTAAATTCTGGCTTAATAATAATTAAATGGAGGGATCTATAGATATTCTGCTATAACTAATTTTATGTTTGAATACTCGAGTTTTACAGACATTTTGATGATTAGTTACATAAAATATTTTTGTCTTATTTAAAAATACATGAGTACGTACTTCCTGGGAACCAGGGTTGAAAAAAAAAACGTTTTTTTTTTGTAAAATTTATGAAACAAACAGTTTAAAATGTTTGAAACGTGTGCTCATATGTTTTAAACTTTTTTTTTTGGTCTCGTTTATCTTAAGAATATTATTAATAATAAAAAATGTGAGCCGAAACAGACGCCTGGCAGATGTAAAACATTGAGTTTGCACAAGTAATACCTATGCATGAAAGACAATAATACGACAGGAACTATATATGGAATAATGAAAAAATTAAATATTATGAATTTCTTCCACAAAATTATGACTATTTATTTACTAAACATTAATTTTTATTAAATAGAAAATAGTTATATTCGATGTTGGTTGCCTCTGACAGCATTACTGTGATAATTGGTCGAGGATAACTGAAGTAAGGTAAGTGATACAAATAAGGCCTACCTAATTTGAAACACTCAAATCTTGATAAATTATTGGAAAAGGTGATAAATAAAAGCGAGGCATTATTCTTTGGTTCATATATTTTAAGTAAATAAGAAAACAAATTGTAATCTTTTATCAAAAATTACTCAAAAAGAGGTAAGTCTAGAACCTTAGCTTTGGGCTTTTTTAAAACGTAGTGATTGAACAAAGCCTATATCCTTAAATTGTAGGAATATTGTTATTAGAGTATTATTCTATATAAATATATATTTCTGAGCCTTTTATCAAGTTTTTCCATGAGATCCTTGAACAACTGTAAGTTATTTTACTATATATTATGCTTAAATTGTTAGTCAGACTTGAAGTCGCATATAAACAAGAAATAGAGAATAATATATAAAAAAAGGTATCCAAACAAACACAAATTAGAAACTGAATATATCTTCTCAAAAATATTATTAAATAATGAAAAATAAAATTATTTTCGCAGGCCTTAATTAAACAAGGTAACTAAATAAGCCCTTGGAACTTAATAAGTACCATAATTTTCGAGACAATTTTGGTCATTAATATTTATTCGAGGTGGTATACGTGTTCTATGGGGGAGGCAGATGAAAATACTCGAAGGTCAGGTGTGGCGGGAGATAGGATTGACGTGAGTCAGTATATGTTTTAATATTTCAGAATTCCTATTAAGGCCTAGGGTCAGCAAATAAGGCCTATTTTAAAAGTAGGCTTTATTTAGTACATTGTACTTCATAAATGTTATAAGCAGTATTTAATTCGCATATTCTAAAAATTACAATTTAGTCATAGTAATCTTTTTGATGAGTTATATTGTGATCCGTATACATTACTTGAAACGATACTTCAAAGAATAACAACAACAAATTAATAACGCGCAATGAAAAGGCTCGTCCGCTACAAACGACCGGCCACAAGTGTCGCTGCGAGCGCGAGCGGGCCTCTCGCGCACTGTTTCCTGAGTCGTGCGACTGTCGTCTATCCGTGTGTGAAGTATTTTTGATGTAAATATATTTTAAATGACTTTTCCGCACTACAGGCCTTATTTGAGCATAGGCCTTATTTGTATCAGGTACCTTATGTTACAAAAGTATTGACATAACATTATCAAGACATCTAATAAATACAGCATCTATTGTTGTTGCATATCTGGTAGTAGGTTATCTTGGATTGTTGTTAATTTGCAATTGAAATTCTTTTTGGAGTAACGTAATTATTGGCATTAATTCATCTTTAGCAAAATTTACATTGAAATCTCCAGCTAAAATCAATGGTAGTTTATCTTTATTGGTTTTAAAAATTATTGAACCTCTGTGACTGTACGGAAATATTTCTCATGTAAAAATGAAATATCATTCATTTTTTTATTAGGTAAAATGTACACAACAATAATAATTAACTCACTTCCATCTTCTAGTTTATTACAGGAAACGACACCGTCGAACCGAGTGGAAGAGATCGCACAGACTCTTGCGCATGGCGAGCGTCGCCACGGCATGCAATCGCCACGACATCAATCCAGTTTACCCGCGGCTATTTATAGATGTTTCATATCAAAAATTTTCGAGAGAATTATTAGTTCTGGATAAAAAACACCTACTGCACTAACTACAGTCATTTTAGTTACATTAAGGAAATGCGTATTAAAAAAAATTCACTTGACAAAGAAAGTCACAATTGAATTTAAAGTATGCGATGAAAACTTTAAAAACCAAAAAACTATATTCAATACACGTTTCGACCTCTTTTACGTACTTTTATTAATCAAAACGTTAAATAAATTGTTTCACACATGAAAATACATCACTTCTAGAACGATTTCTAATTTAATAATGACAAACACGTATTTATCATACAGTTTTCTACTAATTAATGGCCAGTGATCAATTCTATGACCTGGAATAACATGGTGTTTGTAAAAAAAAATGATAAGAGGGAATGTAGGTTTGTTTGTTCCAACGCGTGTTATCCGCGAAAGAGCGTGGAAGTGGTCCATGACTGGTGGTTGAGAAGTAAATAGGGGAGGATGTTTGTAAATTTCTTTTGTTAGAACTTTTTTTTATATCCCTCATGTCTTCCTCCTCCATTCCTTCCATTAAGAATGAATGGGTAGGTAATCCGGTTAATTTTGATTCTTTAAGTCCGGCCCTGGCACTGGCCAGTGCATTAGGTGAAGTGATAAACGGTGTTTGAAGTGACCTGTATGTGCAGCCATTATATGTTACGTATACGTATTTTAATTTCCTGTATTGTAATTCTATTAAAGTTTGCCGGTAACAGGCTGTGACGTGAAACGCGATTGATTCTGTCCGTCGGACATTTCCGATTCGGTTCGCAGCATTGCACCCTAATTTCGACCTGCCATACTTTGCCACCCCGTACAATGAGCCCCTGAAATCGCTACTCTTGCGGAACGTGCCCGAAATGATTGTATTCTCGAACAGGGCAACCATACCATTGTAACATGTCTAACTTTCTGGTTGATTGTATTAATTGAATGAGCCGGTAGATACATTTTTATAAAAAATACGATTAGTAAGGGTCATACTTGTGACCAAAGTTGGGGTTAATATAAAATCATGAAGCTGTAAAAGAAAATAAAAGAATTCTAGATTTGGTCAATATTGTATGTAGGTACCTACCCTGCACCTCTTTATTTTTAAGTTAGCGGTAAAGGTGCTGGTCAATTAGCGAGCAGTTGAAAATAAGGTTTACGCGAACATTGTTTCCGTTTCAGGGTTGTTGTATGTGTGTGTGCGAGTGTTTGTGTACGGTGCAATGTGGTGGTTTTATCGTTTTTAACGTGCACCTGCTGAATGTGACCTCAATTAAACCGCCCACCCGCCATGTGTTTTCGCGTGCCTGCAATGGACATTGCATCCAAAACAATCGGTCGAAATGTTAAATTGTAGAATGGCTGCAACGGAATTACTTCTATCGTCAAGCTCTTGCCGTAATTTACGTTAATTCAGACCATTTTTTTCGTTCAACTTCTTGTCAGAGTCGTTTGAAAAAAGATTGGTCGGGTGTGCAGCGACCGTTTACGTTTAATTTGTATTAAACGAACCAAAAGAAATAGAAAATTACAGAGCAATAATTTGGAAACGTTTAAATTAATTAATCAGACTACCCTGAAAGGTTTCTGAAGAAACAAATTCCAAATTTATTAACACAATTTTGTATGGTTTCAGGACGAGGTCTTAGGGGCTGTTCATAAAATACGTCACACTAAAATTAGCTTTTTTTGACCCCCTCCCCCGGTAGTCACGCTGTGTCACACTTTCTGTGACCTCCTGTGAATATTACGTCACAAAAACTAAACCCCCTCCCCCTGAACATGAGAAATTTTGATTAATAATTATAATACACAAATATTTATTTTATTTTCATAATAAAATTTAAATAAATTAATAAATATCTTTTGAAAGAAACAAATTAATAATATTTCTATTTATCAGAAGGATTCTGTAAAAATTCAGTAAATTTTTTCGATGAACGGCGAACGTCACGTTGCCGTTGATTCTCTATCCCCCCTTGTCCCATCTTGTCAAACTCAGCAAGACCCTTCCCCCCACCCATTTGTAGTAGCAGGAATGGCTCTACATCTTCTTTGAGAATATCAGCTACAGCACGGCGAAACGTTGGACAAATCGTTTCAACCGAGATGAATATACAGTTGTCTCAATCTCGAATTAACAAAAATCCTTATTTTTTTGGAAATATTGCCTTAAAAGTAAACATTTTAAATGCAGGTGTTGGGTGTACGTAATACTTCCAAAAATTATTTAGTTCATGTAAGGCTGCATATAACGTTAGATAATTCTGGAAGAGCGTTTTGGGCTCAAAGATGATCTCAAGAAAACGACTGAGCTCGCAAAGGCGACTTATAGCCTGCCTGGCGATGGTGGCATCCTTGTACTATAAATACAATGCTTACAAATGTAATCCTGAATTATGACGGGAGAAAGAAAAATAACCGGGTTCTTGTCCCGGAAAATTTGTTACCTTATTCACTGTCTACGAAACTTGGACAATTTTCTTTTCT
This sequence comes from Agrilus mali, assembly GCA_029378335.1. Taxonomy (NCBI): domain Eukaryota; kingdom Metazoa; phylum Arthropoda; class Insecta; order Coleoptera; family Buprestidae; genus Agrilus; species Agrilus mali. The sequence continues at coordinate 3,320,288 of CM055657.1, read as the reverse complement.
TCCGATGAAAAACGATGTGCTCCACTCCTTATTTTCGCGTGCGACGAAAGGTCAAACTTGCCTACTGCCAGACCCCAACAACAACAACAGCAGCAGCTGAATTCAAAGGTGAATTATGGAATCCGTTAGAAATGCAGACAACTAATAGATTTTGGACGGACAAGGACCTTAAACTTAACAGATAGACGTATAACTTTCTTAGAATTCAACCAAGATATCTAAAATTGTTGGTATTGAATTGTTGTATCATTAAGTTAGTTTAAGAATAATAAAAATATCGTTTTTTTTACCTTTAATGAGACGTATGAAATCGATTA